>CM033753.1:7351310-8637126 GCA_019671005.1 Hibiscus mutabilis
GAAGGTCAGATTCGAGTTTAGCGCGTCGAACGGAGTCGAAAAGGTGTTTCTTTTGAAGTTTTTGGCTGTCGGAGGCGACGATAGCAGTCGTTGGTCCACGCCATGGCGACGCTAGGTGGCGACCGTCCTAGGGCAAATGAGGTGGAGAGAGTATTTTCAGAGAACTTTAAATTTTTTTTAAAAAATCAACAATACAAATAAATTTTTTGGGGCTAAAAGGACTATTTATATGGCTTCCAAAACGACGTCGTTTTGGCCCTTAACTTCCAAGCCCAAAACAACTTCGTTTTATCCTTGTACCCGGCACACAGACCCGACCCGAAAAGAATCCGCACCTTTTTTATGAAAATGGGGAAATTGCAACCTTGGCCATTTCGATTTGGTATCCTTTAAGATTTTCTGCCTTAATTTTTGCTTTGTTCATTTTGGTCATCGTTTTTAGTTTTTTTTACTGTTGTTATATTATATACAGATACATACATATATTTAGGGATGGCAAACGGGCGGGGCGGGTGCAGATACCCCCTCCCTCATCCCCATCCCCACCTAAAATTTTCATATCCACCACCTACCAACCAACCACCCACGGCGGGTACAATTTTCAAATCCACACCCGCCCACTTGGGTACATTCTCAAATCCATCCCTACACTCACTGCCCAACTAGACATCTACCACCCAACCCGTATTCGCCTACAAGCAACCACTAATATCGAATTATGTAAAAATAAACCATTTACTTTTGTAAAGAAGAGTACAACTTCACATACTTTATTGATTGATCAAGTGTATATATATAATACATTTACACCGGTATAAATTTAACTATAGTTAACTAACTAACTAACGATCGCTAACTTAACTAAAGCACATTTTTACCGGTATAAAGTCTACTTAGCTACAACTAACTAATTAACTATAGCTAACTTAACTAAAGCATATTTACACTTGTATAAATTCTACTTAACCACACATATTACAAAATTATAACTTGATTAATTCAAGCTCGATCTTAAACAATAAATACAAGCTCGATTATAAACCATCATTTTTCAAACTAAATTAATTGAATTCAAAGTCTACAAACTTAAGGATTAACATAGATTTTAAAACAAACCAATATCTTAGTACATAAAACACCATAATAAAATGTATAATCAAAGTCTACAAACATAAATGGTCCAAAATTCATATGGTGGGTAGTTAGTGAGCGGGCTGATGCGGGCGGATACGGTGTGGGTAAGGTCTCAAACCCATCACCTACCCACTACCTACGACGGGTATGACTTTTTATATCCACACCCACTCACTACCCACTAAACTCATACCCATCCAAACCCTAACTGGAGCGGATGCGGTGCGAAATCCGCAAAACTATACACGTCTGCCATCCTTGCATATATTATATTATTATATATTATACTCTTATTATTATTATTATGTTATATATCATACTATTATATTAGTAAGTAGTATTATTATTTTAAGCTTTATCATTATTATTATTATTATTATCATATTATTATGGCATTTATACTTCATCTTTTATTGTTATTAATTATTATTTATAAATATTAATCCTATTATTATTATTATGTTAATTATTATTAATATTATATTATTGTATATTATATATATAATCTAGTATTTTTATTTGTAAATTCTTCCTATTATATATTTTTATGTATATATATGTGTACTATATAATATTATATCTATGTATATTGTGTTGCTATTTTGCTTAGAGTATCTTTATGTTTTTTTTTAATTTTAAACTCGTTTTAATATTTAAGGATATTTTCACTTTATTTTGGGAACCGGCTAAGAAGTGGTGTCCTGACTCATTTAGGTGTTGTTGTAAACAAAGAAATGTTCTCTTTAAACCCTTTTTGGATTAAATTTTAAATTAAAATTCGAATTTTGTTTTCTTGCAACGCCGACACTTAATCAACGCGATACCAATTTTGGGCGCTATGTGAATGCTAATCCTTCCCCACGCGTAACCGACTCCTGAACTCAATCGTTTTGAATCTCTGATTAATTTTCTAACGGTGTCTAGCCTACCAGTATTCTATTGAGAGTGTCATTCCAGTCTCCGGGTGACATCTCCTTTGATGACGTAAAATATTTTAATTTTCATTTAAATTGTGTGATTTAAATGAAATATCCAAGGGTGAAAGAAATTAGATTTCATGGAAAATTTACTGAAGTTTGAAATAAAGCAACTGCTGAATTTCTATGTTGATCCCCTAAAATGTTGTTACAATTTACTATACAACAATGATAATCAGTCGGCTTTCTGCTTCGTCGGTCTTGATACAACAAGGTACCGTAACCCAATTGTACATCTTCCGATGAATTTGAGAACCTCGTCGATTAAAATCATTGGGAATGCTACAGCAATTACGAGCAGCCATTCGTTGGGGCTGAGGGGAACAATCCCAAAAACTCGTGCAAGGACAGGCACGTACAGAATCAAGAAGTGTAGCCCGAATGAGATGGACATGGCTAAAAGGAGCCATGGGTTGACCCATGGAGGCATTGTCAACAAGCTTCCATCTTCCGATAGGGCGTTGAACATTTCAATCGCTACCAAGACCGAGAGGGAAAGAGTTGAAGCTTTGATTTTCCCCGTCTGAAAGTAATTGCATGGTTCTAGATCAAATTTGAACACTTGGGAACCTGCTGTGAACGGTGACACCGAGAAATTTTCCCAAGAGTTGCATTTTTCCCAGTTGGCAAGTTGGGAGTAGCTAACAAGACTAAGGCCATCTCCACTTATATCAATGCCCTTGAAACTGTGGTGGGTGTACCATATGATGAAGACCCCGACCGTGGCTACCCCAACATAGAGTCCGATCACCTACAACAATGGAGTTAAGTTGTTTTTCGTCTTTGGTAAAGGTAAATTCAACATTTTTAGCCAATGACAAGAAAAGGATGAATCAGTTACTAGGTAGCGGAATAAGATCCAAGCAGTGATTAGTGAGTCATCACTTCGTCTAGGAGGCTTCTTCATTATGTCTTTGTCAGGGGGGTTGAACCCTTGAGCAGTTGCTGGAGGTCCATCAGTAACAAGATTCACCCACAGAAGCTGCACAGGGATCATGCCTTCCGGAATCCCCAAGGCGGCGGTCAAAAATATAGAAGCGACCTCACCAATGTTGGAGGATATCATGTACCTGTGATTTTATGTAGAAAACTGTCACTCAATGTTGTGATTTAAAAATTAACCAAATAGACCTAAAATTTTTGGAAGGAATTTAACATTGAATTAATGTGCTTCTAGAGTTGGAATTTAGCATGATCGGGTGCAGCTGTCAAAAGCAGACTCGGTGCAATTTGTTAAATATGCAAACGTTGCCACTTCATTGTTTTAGCCATACATCTAATTTATAATACTAACCTTATAAAAGCCTTCATATTGTTGTAAATGGATCTGCCCTCACCCAGTGTTAAAAAGGACTCAAGGCGCACTAAGGCGACCGGAATCCAATAGCCAAAGCGCAAGGCAAGCGCCTGATCGAAGTACGACGTATTTTTTAAAATTTAACTATGTACAAATTTTTTTTCAATTGTAAAAAACATCTAATGTAATGTAAATACTAAAGAATATATATAAGAATATTTTATGTGTTAAGAATAATTTTTATGTTCAATTTTATCATAAACTAATCGAAAAGAATTTATAAATACACATAAAACATAATACTAAACAAGAAAGAAAATAAGGACTATAAGTTTAACAACTCTGGAGATAGAGCCAAAACTTTTTTTTCCGCAAAAATTGTCATGTTTTCTTTTAATTATTTCCATTTTTATAATTTTTTGCTGTGATTTTTTTTAACCCTAATTTTACTTGAATTGGGCTGATCCAATTAGAATTTTATTAAATAAGTAAGAGTAGGTATCTAAAATATAATAAAAAAATAAAAACAATAAAAAAATACATAATAGACAAATTTTGAAAAGCCCCTCTTTTTCTTTCTCCTCCTCCTTCTCGCCTCAACCCTCTGCAACTTCAGCGCCTCAACCCCAACTTCAGCGCCTCAACCGCCTTCCACCGCTTCATCAAACTCGTTGCCCCTACACTCAGACAAGGCGTTTTTGCATCGCGTCGCTGCGCCTAGACACGCCTCTCCCTCGCCTTTTCAAACACTGCCCTCACCAACTGCAGAAACTATAGTGCTGAAGTTATCATCTGCCAACACCATGTCAGAGGCTTCCTTTGCAACCTAGAAAGAATCAAGCAGTGATAAAGAGAGGATCAAATAAGAAAATATAACTTAAACTAACAAATTTCTGGGATGTCGAATTTACTTTAACTGCCTCGTAATAGGCAATGTTACTAAGATTCCCAAGCTCAACAAAACTAGTTGACTCAATCAATATTTATATAATGTCAGGAAATAGAGGTATAGCTGTTCCAACATATACATTCTGAATAAACAGCAGCACAACCATACATGCTGCACATGCATTCGGATGGGTCTCTGAATCATCATTCAGATGCTATTTCACAAGGAGATCCGACAATATACAATTAGAAAACAGGGCACACAAGCACATAATGAGCTAACATATTATTAGTGACAAGATGTAATAGGAAAGGACAGTGAATACCTCGGTCCCAGCAATGCCCATTGCCACTCCAATATCAGCCAACTTCAAGGCTGGAGCATCATTAACTCCATCCCCAGTCATAGCAACCACTTCACCATCCTCCTTCAGCAAACCTAACTAATTCTTGTTTGTGCCTTGGCTCAGCCCGAGAAAATAAAAGACCTCCACTCTGCCTCAGATGATTTTTCTGATCAGGATGATCCATAAAGTCCTTTCCAGTTAAGCTTCTTGAACTGATATCTTCAGAAGGTCCAAATACACCAATTTCACGACAAATAGCTTCTGCCGTGTTCTTGTTGTCTCCTGTAATGACCATAACACGAATCCCAGCTTCCTTGCAGTCCTCAATTGCTTGACAAACCTCTTTCCGAGGAGGATCCTTCATAGGTTTGTTCAAGCGCTTCTGAAAAATGGTGGACAGAAGTAAAAAAAATTACAAATAAACCAGAAGAAGCTTACCCTTAGCCCAACTAAACCGACAAAAATAAGTTTGCTCTCGATTGAAGAGTAATTGGATGGATTAAGCAAAAGCTGATGAGCTGGATGATCTTCATCACCATTATATGTTGCAAACTCAAAAAGCTCTTCCTTATATGCAAAACCAAGGCAACGCAATGCATCTGTTGACATTTCATGAAGACTCTGTAAAATAAGATCCTTCGAATATTGGTCTAGTTCTATGATAGAGCCATCGCGTAGCTGCATGAAAATGCTCCTATCCAATAGATTCTCAACAGCACCCTGAGCCATGAAGCATGCACAATCAGAGTGACATATGCAAAGGAATCCAGCAGTAAGCATCATGATAAAAAATCTTACTAGGGTGTTTACTGGCACCAGAAAAGAGAGGAAAGGGTATCGAGAGAGAACAAATGAAAATAAATCAACAAATAGTCAGTCCATGTTACGAGGGAATGAGAGATAATTAAACCTTTACTAGCAATGCCTTTCGTCCTCCGCTGTAATTCACAATGACTCCCATGGAGTTCCGATCACGGTCAAACTCAAGTGTTGCAATCCTTTGCTCCATTTTGTTCCAAAGTTGAGAACAACCTAAAGTAGCAGAACAGAAGAAACGAGAAATAAAGTAGGATCTAAAAATCATCACCTAACAAAAAAATAAAATTAGAGAAAAGAAATCAGCTAACATACGTTGATGGTCCCCATGACCCGAAGAGGAACCGTCCTCCTCAGGTAATCCCATTTTCTCAACCAGGACCTGAAATCAAAAGGAACAAAATAGGAATCTCAGCAAGAGGAAAATGTGCAACACGGACTTTTAGTATAAACCGAGGTATTGAAGAATACCTCAGGGCAACACGGACTTTTAGTATAAACCTTGGAAGAATCATCGCCAACAGTTTCTCTCTTCCCATAGTCTTCCCCTCCTCTCCCCATTGAAATTCAATACCAAAGGAAAAATTCTTCAAGTAATTGAAGAAATATTAAAATAGCTTAAGATAAAAGTTGAAACTTTATTTCATGTCTTCAGCACGGGACCTGAAACCAAAGAGATTTAAAGAACCATCATGATCTAAAAATGTAAAGTGAAGTAATAACAAACCACTAATACTTAAAAACTATCAATCTGTTGCAAGACAACAATAAAAGCAATAGAAAACAAAATAAAAGACACCGTTTTTCTTCCATTACCCATTCCATAGTTCAACATATTTACGCATTAGAAACCAAATCCATACAAGTATAAGAGTCGTCTAGGATATTTTCGAGTTCCTGAACGAATATTAAAAAATAGGACTTGTAGAACAAAAGTATATTCTATTATTTTAACAATTAATTTAATATTTTATTGTTTTGTTTAGAAAACACAAGTACAACTAAAACAATAAGAAGAAACCACTAAGTTGCAAGACTATTACTTGAAAAATTATTGAAATTATAAAGGTAGAAGGTGTGACCCTGAGCAGAAGCTCATGTTGCTCCACATGCGAGACGGCCTGAAAGTATATTATCTATAAATCCAGGAACAACTACCCAAGGAGTAAAAACTGGACCCAGTCAGATGCCTGACTTTAAGTTTTAGTTTAAAAATAATTCAGAAAGAATAAAGAACAGAAAAAATAGAAGAAAAAAATCCAAAGATATTAACATATCATTTTAGTTTCATTTTCAGAAAGACTTGACATCCAACATTGATGGAACATATCCTAAATAGAAAAACTGATGCACAGAACAATTCGTGTACACAAGTTCATCAACATAATGATTTACACGTGGAGAAACTGGAATCAAAGTTGTTTAAAACTTGACAGCAAAAAAATGACAACAACAAAAGAAATCATTATATGTTTCGGGTATAGCACTAAAACGAAAAGATTCCAAGCTCATTTCTAACCAAATCAAAATTGGGGGAAAATATCATTAAAAGCCACTTCATTATCACCAGATCGACAGATACACACATCCATACCAAACAAACAGGGTTAAGAGAAGTAAAAATAAAATACTCAAAGATCTAACCTTTATCTGAATGAAAGAGATGTGAAGAACCGAAGAGTGCAGAGTCAGACCGAGGTAGTAGTTGGTCAGTAAAAGGAACTTCGTAGGAAGCGAACGAATTGAAGTAAAAATGGATTAAATGCCCTAAGGGTCCCATTTTGGGCCTTTCAGTTTATAGCCAATTGGGCTTAAAAGTCCAAATAATCAAAAGATCATCTTTTCGAGCTATATTACATTCCTAACTGCATTTTTGTTTTCGTTTAACTATAACTTTTTTAATTAGATGTGTAAACTATTTTTCGGGTTAAACATGTATCTAATATTTTATTTCGTTATTTAAATAATATTTTTTCATTAACAACCGTCATAAAAAAATTGTCATTCAATCAGAATATGCACGTGGTTTATTTTTTTATTTTGAATCTTTAAAAATCTAATTTTTTTTTAAAATCTCAAAGATTTAATTTCTTTCAATCAAACTCTCAAATCACGTCTCTCTCACCGTCTAGCATCTCCCACACATCAGTGGCTCACCATTCACCGCCCAAGCGTCGTGTACCTCATCATTCGACATCCCCCACCCTTTAGTTGTTGGTCAGAACCAAATCAACCTTTTTTTCTTCATTTTTGGATGTTCGTCGACAGTTCATTTGTCGATTTTCGAGCATGAGATGATGTGTTTTTTAGTCGTGGTGGTCCGACCAAAACAATGATGACTAGTGATGGTTGAATCGATGGTGGGAGTATATGAACTCATAGATTTAGGGTTAGGGTTTGGGGTTTTAGAAAAAATAAAGATTTTTGGATTTTTTATAGAATTAAAAATTTTCTATTTTTTTAAAAATAATTAAAGAAAATAATATAAATAGGCTACATGTCATATTTTGATTGGATAATGAAAATTTTTTAACGACCGTGACGAAAAAATTTTATTTGAGTAACGAAAAAAAGGTTTGACTCTATTTTGACCCGAAAAACAATTCAAGTACTTAACTAGAAAAATGTATAGTTTTGGCACTAAGTATATTCTCGATTTTCAGTGTTTATCTAATTTTTACTTTAAAAGAACTTTTATCCTATTTTTATTGATTCAATAATTTTTGACCTTACTATTAAACAGTTAGATTTCAAGGCCTCTAGGGTGCAGCTAAAAATGAGGCGGACTCCTACACAAATTCGTATTCAATTAGTAAAAATTTGTATAGTTACACAAACTCTTACCTAAAGTAAAATTTACACAAGTTCTTACTAAAATAATAAAAATTTATATTTGTCATATTTTAACCGCACATAAGGGTGGCACACCTTAGCCTTGCCCATCAAACATATTAGAATTAAATTAACTAAAAGGAAATGCAAAGTTATGGAAAATTCTAAGGTGAAGCTAAAATGCGACCCTACATAAATTCTTACTATTTTTATAAGATTTGTGTAGGATTGGGTAATAATTAGGTAGAACTAAAATTCTTGCTAAGTGGGTAAGAATTTGTGTAACTACATAAATTCTTATAAACTTGGTAAGAATTTGTCTATACTTTACCTTAGGTAAAAATTTGTATAACTATACAAATTCTTATATTATAACCTAAATTTTTACTATTTTTGTAAGAATTTGTGTAGAAGGTAAAAATTTATATAATTAGATAAATTTTTATCAATTTAATAAAAAATTTAATTACACCCTAAAGAGTACTCCACCCTATAACTACCCGCAAAGTTATGGTTTGCGCTTACTAGAATTATGGAGTTTCTGTCTTTCCACTCAGCTTCTGATCCGTTCTTTCCTTTTTCTTTTTACCATGTAAATTTTTAGATAAAAAATGACCTTTTTTACGGTTTTAATCTTCGGGAGTTTAATGATAAATAGGGGAGAGAGATCATAATTATTTAGACGACGATTCAATGGTCAGAAACACATATTTTTCTTTAGGAGTAAGCATTCGAATTTCTACTTTAAGTTTAATTATAAATATTTATAGTGTTATGATATTAATTGCTTTCAATTTAAATGATTTTTTATAATCATGTATGTAGCGACCCTTTCAAAAATTTAAAAATTTATTTCCTTTAAAATGTCGCCAAGTATTTTGGATTTTTTGATGTTTTTTTTTATTTTTTTGAAAAAATTTTGAAATTTGACTGAATTTTGAAAGTTTTTAGGGATTTTGAAAATTAGTAAAAGACTTGAGTCGCCACCGGTCGTTTTAAATGGGGTAGACCGGACACCAAGAATAAAATCAGAGATTCTTTTTGAAAAATGGGTCCGGGAGTCGGTTACGGATGAGGAAGGATTAGCACCCTCACACCGCCCCAAAATTGGTACCTAGTCAAATACGTTTTGCCTCGATTGGAAATTTGTGAGTTCAAATTTTAAATTAATTTAAAATTCGTTTAAAAATGTGAGTAAATTTTAAAGGCCCCGTTATTCGATAGTAAACTAATTAACCATCACCACTGCGACTGGTACTGGCCCTATTTACTATCAAATAAAAGGGCACCGCATTAACAGTTAATATGTCCGAATACGCGAAAAGTAAAACAAAGATACATGTATGTACACAAAATGATAACATCAGTAAAGGCAGAAATTAATGTGTCCGGAAAAGGACCGGATCGATCATAATATAAAGAGGCGAAAACGGAAAAATTCGGAAAAAGGACATGATTGAACGTAAAAGAAATATCCAGAAAAGGACTGGATCGAACATAAAAGAAACATTCGGAAAAGGACCGGATCGAACATAAAAGAAATTACAGAAATTTAAAAATCCGGAAAAGGATCGGATCAGAAAAGCAATCCGAAAAAAGGACCGGATCGAGAGAAAGAGCGAAAATTAAAATGCAATAAATTAAATGCGGTAAAATAAATTGTGAAAAAGTAAATAAACGAAAAATAACTAAACATTATACTATTATATAACATAATAAAATAATACTATAATATATAATAATATATGTATACTATGTATTATGTATAATATATGATATAATATGTATAAAATAATATATAAAGAGGTACAACATAATATAATATATATTATATAACTTTTTTTTGATAAAAGAAAATATTATATAACTAATATATAGGAATATAACATTTCATATATAATCTATAGTATATATATATATATTATTCTATATAAAATAACATAATATATATAGATATATCATAATAATATAGACATATATATTAAGGACTGGAATAAAAGAAAAATGAAACAGGGGCCAAAAATTGTAAAAAGAAATAAAGAAAGGGCTAAATATAAAAACAAATGCAAATAGAGTGGGTCGAAATAAAAGAAAAATAAAATCAAAGACTGAAATTGAAATAAAACAGAGTAAAAAAAAGGTTAAAATTGATTTTAGATTAAAAGGGGAGGGACTAAAAAAGGATTAAAACCAACTTCACAGGTTAGAATCGGTTTAATTAAGGGTTAAATTAAAAAAAACAAACAGGAAGGACAGATGTGGGTATTAACCCATGACCAGTCTGAAAACGGGTATGAGGCTCGGGGAGCAAAATGGCAATTTACCCCTCGATCAAATGCGCGGATTCCTCCCGAATTCGGGTTAACGCGCGGGTCGAGGGGCTGTTTATACGACGTCGTTTTGCCAATAATATATATATTCAGATAACTTGACCAAAATTTGATGCTCAGCCTCATTTGTTTTAAAACCAGCTGAGTAAAAAAAATTTAAAAAAAATACTCTGAACTGTTTATCCCTTCCCCCAAGTTTTCCAAAAATCGGCCGCTGCCTCGGCCATCACTAGCCGGCGGCCGTAAACTATTTTTTTGTTTTTTTTGAACCAGAGAAATGGATCTAAAACCAAATAAAAAATAAATCCTTTTTTATTTTGAAAAAACTGAACCTGTTTTTTTTTTTGAAATCAACCCAGGGCATTCGAATCCCCAAACGGGGAAGACGAACCGACAGAGAGGAGATTGTGGCTAGAGCTATCCCGACCAGTAAGAAACCTAACCCTTCTTTTTTTTTCTTTGAAATGTAAAAAAGAATCGACTCATTTTTTCCAAGTTTTTTTGTATTGATTCTGATAAATTCCCCTCTGGTTTTTTACATCAATTTACTTAGGGCTTTTATAGCCATTTACACGAGATAAAAAAACAAAATGGGACTGTTATTGTTGTTGCATGTCTGTTGTGGTTGCCTGATTTTCTGAGTTTTGTTTGTATTCCTCTGAAATTTGCATGTGTTGCATGTGTTGTACTGGTGAAGAGAGAGTCGGTGGTCTCTTGGCCGCATGTAGAGAGGGTGATGACCTGGCCGCTGGCGTGGCAGTAAAGTGGTGGGGACGTGGCCATGGATGCTAATATGGTCATTGAATTGGCTGCTGCGTGGCCTGGAAGATGAGCGGTCGGCTTGGGAAGCTTTTGGAATGGGGCTGTGAAGAGGCGACGTCTGAGATTGAGGGCATGTGAGGGGTTAGGGTTTTTAAGGTTAGGGCTTTTGGATATCTGGGTCACTGATTCGGGTTGGGTTGAACGGGTTTCGGGTGAACCGGTTTAAAAGGGTTATGGGTAGGACCAATTGGGCATTGGGTTTGGCTGTTGGGTTTAGGATATTGGGTTTATGGGTTATTTGGGCTTAATGGGTAGGCAGATTGGACTGAGTAATTGGGCTAAGGGTTTTTTTGTTTTGTTTTTTTGTAAATGGACTGTTTGAACTTTATAATTCTAAATTGAGCTTTTATTTAATTATGTATTATTTAATTTTTGTTTTTGTTATATAGTAATATAATAATAATAATAATAATAACATTAATGATATACTAATAATAAATATAATATAGTAGTATAATAGTAATAAAAAATGAATAATAATAAAAATAATAATAATAATAAATAATAATAATAAAGTAATATAATAATAATATCATGAAGGTAACAAAATAATAATAACATAGTAATAAATATTAAAAAAGATAAATATTAACTAATGATGTAATTTTGGATTTTTTTAAATCTTAACAACATTGATAACAATGATAATAGATATATATTAGTATATATAAGCCCAAGTTCGAAAAATAAAGCCCAGACAAAATTAGTGATTACAGCTGCCCCTCTTTGCTCATTCTTGTGTTAACAAGGGTAGAGCAAAGACTAAAATCACTAATTTTGTCCCAGTTCCTTATCTGAAGTTCGGGACTCCAATCACCATGCATTAAAGGTCTTGTTGATGGTCTGAGGGAAAACGGTCAAGCACTGAAGGCTTTGTTGATAATGCAAATCACCACACACTGATGGTCTTACTGGTGACTTGAAAATGAAGGTCCAAACACTGAAGGATTTACGGACAATCTAGTTCACCATGCACATGAGAGGTCTTACTAATGGCTAGAAAATGAAGTCAAACACTGAAGGGTTTACTGACGGTCTGGCTCACCATGCACTGAAGGTCTTAGTGATGGTTAGGAAATGAGGGTCCAACGCTGGAGGATTTACGAACGGCCTAGCTCATCATGGATTGGAGGACTTAGTAACGGCTAGAAAACGATGTCAAACACTGGAGGATTTACTGACAGTCTGGCTCACCATACACTGAAGGTCTTACTGATGGCCAAAAAAGAAGGTCCAACACTGGAGGATTTACGGACATCCTAGCTCATCATGCATTGGAGGACTTATTGATGGCTAGAAAATAAAGTCAAACACTAAAGGATTTACTGACAGTCTGGCTCATCATGCACTGAAGGACTTAGTGATGGCCGAAGATGAAGGTCCAACACTAGAGGATTTATGGATAGCCTAGCTCATCATGCTCTAGAGGACTTAGTGATGGCTAGAAAACGATGTCAAACACTGGAGGATTTACTGACGGTCTAGCTCACCAAGCACTTGAGGACTTAGTGGTGGTCAAAAAATGAAGGTTCAACACTGAAGAATTTACAGACAACCTAGCTCATCATGTACTGGTGGACTTAGTGATGGCTAGAAAATAATGCCAAATACTGAAGAATTTTTTGATGGTCTAGTTTACTATGCACTGAAGGTCTTACTGATTCCCAAAAAAACAAAAGTCGAGCATTGGAGGATCCCGATAGTCTGGATTATCATGCACTAGAGGCCTTACTAATTCTCATGAAATAAAAGTCAAGCACTGAAGGCTACTGATATATTAAACTTTCAAAATTGAAGGTTGTCAGTTCGAAAATGAAACGATGCACTAGGGCTTTGGTGTAGTAACACCTGAAGTTCTTGCTGGATGGGCTCTTCTCGGAGGGAACCCTTGATTCTTGTTGGATGAGTTCTTCATGTTTGGAACTCTCGATTCTTCATTGTGATCCACTTTTCAAGAAGTCGTGGACCGAAATCTTTGCTTGATTTCACGAAAGCATAAATTGAAATCTTGCTGAAATTTGTGAATCTGTCAAAAAGATAGAAATGATTGATGCAAGAGTTAGTATGCCCCCTAACCTAGAGATGTCTAACTATGAATGAATGAATGAACGAGGATTACTTGAGGGAGTGTGGTTCTTTAAGGAAGCTGATTGAAAAATCTTGATCTTCCTTCTTCACTAGGACTCTACTGCGGCTGGAATACCCATATCTCACACTCTCAGGTTTGACCTTTTCAAGTATATCTTCAAGATTTTTTTTGATATTTGTTCAATTGCTCAATTTGATCTCGAGAATATCCTCGTCATGGGTTACATTTATGCCCTAACAAAATTTTTGCCCCAAAAAATTTGTTGCTTACTCTTGTTATTAGCAAAATTTTGAATTCTTTACAGAAAAAATCTTTTATCATAGAATACATGTTCTGATTTCAATATGAGATGCTTATTGAGAAAATTTTATTTTTTTTCAAATTGTAAATATATTAGGCTATGCTAAATGCTCCGAATATCAAGTGCACGAACAACACTGAAAATGGCTTCCCGAGGATTGCCCTAAGCAAATCATGTGTCTAGGAGACCTCGAAAGCTGAATTGATGTTTGAAGATGTGAAGTGTATTTTAAGTTACTTCGGTGCTTGACCAATTTACCTTTGGGAAGGTTCATTCTTGTTTGGGGAAATCAATTCATCACATTCCTTTGGCTCGAAATAAATGATGGAGCAAACAACAAATTCCTGAGCTACTCGTTATTGCCATGATTTTGAAAATATTACCATCACTCATGAAGCGAAGAGTTTCGGTTAGAACATGCTTCATCGGAGTGCCCCAAAAATTCCGCTCTTATCTGAAAATACCTATTACAAGGTTTCGAACATTGTAATGCTTTTTGATTAAACTTTGAAAAGAATGCTTATTACCAAGCTTTGAAGTGTATTTTGAAAAATGCCTATTAACAGGCATTGAAAGTTAAGTCAATTGATCTTGTTTTGAAAATGCCTATTACTAGGCTTTGAACATTAAATTGCACCAATTTGTTATTATGTGTGGTCATTAATGTGAAATGCAAGTCACATGTTCATGATTTCCGCAACTTGGGATTTCAACTAAACACATGCTACTCGAAATCAAGGTCAAAGTCAATGTTCCTTGCGCAATTGATATACGAGGACCCAATGAGCAAATATATTTACAAAATGAAGAGATTTGAAAAAAAGATTACATCTCTTTATTGAAACTTTGAATATGTGGCCTTAGGCTAATACAAAAGATGGAAACCCCATTTGAGCTTCTTTTCCTTTTTTTGATTGAATGTAAACTTACCGAGGGGGTGCTCGGATGCCCCCAATGCGAAATTACTTACACTGTCTGAATTGCAAATGTGGGTTATGAAGCTCGCCCCTTTTCACCGGTTGGGGCATTATCTTTGTCGAACATGACAGATTCTTTATTTCGAATCGATGTGATGATGAATGAGGAAATGCATGTCTCTAAATGCAATATTAATGTTAAGATGTCGTTGCAAGTACGATACAAGTGAATGAAGTTAATGATGAGCGCATTTATCATATGAATGAATAAGATTAATGTACAATGCAACTGACGTGCAAACAGAATCTATGTCTGATGCAACTGTAGTGCAAATGAATTAATGCATGATGCAATTGCCATGCGAATGGCTAAAATGGTCGTGTGATGCAACTATCGTGCAAATAAACATAATTAATGTGTGATGTCCTGCAAATGAATAAAATTAATGTGATGCAACTGTCGTGCAAATGAATAAAATTAATGTGATGCAACTATCGTGCAAATGAATTAGAGTATTTCTGAATTCTTGAATGATGTAACTATTGTGCAAATGAATAAACTTAATGTTGAGTGCAATTATCATAGAATTTATGCTCATATGATGCAATGTAAGTCAAAGTGTAATGAATGCATGTGAATGCAAAGTGACTGCCCTAAATGCAAAGGCATTGACTTAGACATAGTTTTCGAGGAACAACACCCACGAATATATGAAAGAATTTTGCAACTTTTGAATATTGCATTTAATTGACGTCTAGATTACTAGATTTCCTCTCGATTCACGAAAGATTTCCACTGTGTCCACCATTCTCAGGTCAACACCTCATGAAAGTATGATGCAAATGAATGAATAATGATGCTATGCAATATAATGCTGATGCGACGTCAAGAGACAACAATGGTTAGTATGAATTTACAAATGAAAGACACAAGTATGCCCGACATGTATTAGCACAAAATGAATCCTATTCGCATGATATTCTAATTTTTAAGGTTACCGCATAGCTCTAAAGGGGTAGGCTTCTTAAGTTCTACATGCAATTTTGGTGCTAAAAGGCACTCGAATTGTCCTTGTTGTACCCTTCTAAAGGGTAGCAAGGCCCCCGATCATCACCCATTATAGGTTACTTTCAATCGATTTCAATTCTAGGGGACCATTTACTATTTCCATATGGGGAAACAATATTCCCACGAAAACATAGGGTACTCGAGCTCCGAAGGTACTTACTAGGCCCATACGAAGGAATAATATCCTTACGAAAGCACTAGCATTTTCCCCTACTCAAAGAAACAGGTTTAAATGCCAGATTTTAAATGCGTTAAATGAACTCCTATTTTTAAAAATATATTAAATTAATTTAAAAATGAACTCACAATTTCCAATAGAGGCAAAATGTATTCGACTCGTGGCTTGACTCTTCTTTTTGTAAAAATAATATTTGGTCCACAGTGGAGTCGCCAGTTGTAGCGACCCCTTTAAAAGTTTAAAAATTTATTTCCTTTAAAATGTCGCTAAATATTTTGGATATTTTGATGTTTTTTTTTTTTTTTTTGAATTTTTTTTTGAAATTTGTCTGAATTTTGAAAGTTTTTAGGGTTATGAAATTTTTTAGGGATTTTGGAAATTAGGGATATTTTTGAGAAATGGCAAAAGACTAGAATCGCCACCGATCGTTTTAAATGGGGTATTTGTCCACAATAAAAATGAAACCAGAGATTCTTTTTGAAAAATGGGTCTGGGAGTCGATTACAGATGAGGAAGGATTGGCACACCCACACCGCCCAAAAATTGGTACCTAGTCAAATACGTTTTGCCTCGATTGGAAATTTGCGAGTTTAAATTTTAAATTAATTTAAAATCCGTTTAAAGATGCGAGTAAATTTTAAAGGGTTCGTTATTCGATAGTAAACTAATTAACCAGCACCACTGCGACTGGTACTGGCCCTATTTACTATCGAATAAAAGGGTGTCACATTAACAGTTAATATGTCCGAATACGTGAAAAGTAAAACAAAGATACATGTATGTACACAAAATGATAACATCAGTGAAGGAGGAAATTAATGTGTCTGAAAAAGGATCGGATCGATCATAATATAATGAGGCGAAAACGAAAAAATTCGAAAAAATGACTGGATTGAACGTAAAAGAAATATCCAGAAAAGGACCGGATCAAACATAAAAGAAACATTCGAAAAATGACCGTATCGAACATAAAAGAAATTACAAAAATTTAAAAATCCAAAAAGGGACCGAATCATAAAAGCAGTCCGAAAAAAGGACCGGATCGAGAGAAAGAACGAAAATTAAAATGCGATAATTTAAATGTGGTAAAATAAATTGCGAGAAAGTAAATAAATGAAATATAACTAAAAATTATACTATTATATAACATAATAAAATAATACTATAATATATAATAATATATTTATACTATTTATTATGTATAATATATGATATAATATGTATAAAATAATATAAAAAAGGTATAACATAATATAATATATATAGACATATATCATAGTAATATAGACATATATATTAAGGACTGGAATAAAAAAACAAAACATGGGCCAAAAATTGTAAAAAGAAATAAAGAAAGGGCTAAATAAAAAGCAAATGCAAATAGAGAAGGCCGAAATAAAAGAAAAACAAAATTAAATACTGAAATTGAAATAAAACAGAGTTAAAAAAGGTTAAAATTGATTTTAGACTAAAAGGGGAGGCACTAAAAAAGGATTAAAACCATCTTCACAGGTTAGAATCGGTTTAATTAAAGGTTAGATTAAAAAAAAACAGGAAGGACAGATGCGAGTATTAACCCATGACCAGTCTGAAAACGGGTATGAGGCTTGGGGGCCAAAATGGTAATTTACCCCTCGATCAAATGCGCGGATCCCTCCCGGATTCGGGTCAACGCGCGGGTCGAGGGGCTGTTTATACGACGTTGTTTCGCCAATAATATATATATTCAGAAAACCTGGCCAAAATTTGATGCTCAGCCTCATTTGTTTCAAAACCAACCGAGTAAAAACATTTTAGAAAAAGAATACTCTGAAATGTTTATCCCTTCCCTCAGGTTTTCCAAAAATCGGCTAGCGGTGGCCGACGACCGTAAACTATTTTTTTGGTTTTGTTTAATCAGAGAAACATATCTAAAACCAAATAAAAAATAAATCCCTTTTATTTTGAAAACCTAACCTGCATTTTTGAAATCAACCTAGGGCATTTGAATCCCCAAACGGGGAAGACGAACCGACAGAGATGATACTGTGGCCAGAGCTATCCCGGCCAGTAAGAAACCTAACCCTTCTTTTTTTTCTTTGAAATGTAAAAAGAATGAACTAATTTTTTCCAAGTTTTTTTGTATTGATTCTGATAAATCCCCCTCTGGTTTTTTACATCAATTTACTTAGGGCTTTTATAGCCATTTACACGAGATAAAAAAACAAAATAGGATTGTTGCTGTTGTTGCATGTCTGTTGTGGTTGCCTGATTTTCTGAGTTTTGTTTGTATTCCTCTGAAATTTGTAGATGTTGTATATGTCGTACGGGTGAAGAAAGAGAGCCGGTGGTCTTTTGCCTGCATGTGGAGAGGATGATGACCTGGCCGCTGGCGTGGCAGCGAGGTGGTGGCGACGTGGCCATAGATGCTAATATGGTCGTTGAAGTGGCTACCGCGTGGCCTGAAAGATGAGGGGTCGGCCTGGGAAGCTTCTGGAATGGGGCTGTGAAGAGGCGGCGGCTGAGATTGAGGGTATATGGGGGGTTAGGGTTTTTAGGGTTAGGGCTTTTGGATATTCGGGTCACTGATTCGGGTTGGGTTGAACGAGTTTCGGGAGAATTGGTTTAAGAGGGTTATGGGTAGGACCAGTTGGGTATTGGGTTTGGCTGTTGGGTTTAGGATATTGAGTTTATGGGTTATTTGAATTTAATGGGTAGGCAAATTGGGTTGAGTAATTGGGCTAAGGTTTTTGTTTTTGTTTTTTTTTGTTTTGATTTTGTTTTTGTAGATGGACTGTTTGAACTTTATAATTCTAAATTGAGCTTTTATTTAATTATGTATTATTTAATTTTTGTTTTTGTTATATAGTAAATATAATAATAATAATAATAATAATAATAACAATAACAATAATGATATACTAATAATAAATATAATATAGTAGTATAGTAGTAATAAAAACCGAATAATAACAAACTAATATAATAATATCTTGAAGATAACAAAATAATAATAACATTGTAATAAATATTAAAAAAGATAAATATTAACTAATGATGCAATTTTTGGATTTTTTTTAATCTTAACAACATTGATAATGGTGATAATATATATATTAGTATATATAAGCTCAAGTTAGAAAAATGAAGCCCAGACAAAATTTGTGATTACATCGTATAATCTATGCATATATTTTTTCATATTTTCTTTAGAAGTATGAATAGGATTCATAATGTTATTTAATAAATCAAATATTAAAAAATAGAATATATTTATAATACTATTTTTCTAAAAAAGGATTTTGATGGGAATTTTTTTATGATAATATAAAAGAGTCAAAAAATTGACGGAAACAAGTATTTGTAAAGAATTGCAAAAATGTGATTAAATTAAATAAAATATAAAGTTAAGAGATTAAATTGTAAAAAAAATGATATTTTAAATTATCAAGTTATTTGAGTTAGATTTGAAATTTTTTCGAGCTGAGTTGAATTTATAAATTTTGAGTCAGGTCAAAAATTGAATCTAATTTTTTTGGCTTAAAAGAAAAATCAACTCCTAAACTATACATTTTGTTTGCTTTTAGCCCTTAAACTATTTTTGGTTAAAATAAGCACCTAAACTATTAATTTTGGTCCTTTAAGTCTAGAAGTTATCTAAGTAAAAAAATTATTTCGACCAATAAAATTTTTTGATCGATAAATAGTTTAAGGACTAAAAACAAAAACTGTATAGTTTAGGTACTTATTTTGACTAAAAAATAGTCAAAAGACTTAAAGTGACCAGAAATAATAGTTTAGGTACTTGTTTTTGACCAAAAAATAATCTAAGAGTTAAAAGCAAACAAAAGACATAGTTTAAGGGTTGAATTTTTTATTTGAGCCAATTTTTTTCAAAAGAAGCAATGAATGTAAAAAAAATTATAATAGGTTATATGTTAACCTGTAACTGAACCATTAATAACAATTTTTTTTTATCGAAAAGAAAATTCATTCATAGAAGAACATAATTACAAAACACAAGAACCGTTATAGGCCGAACCCAAGGTAGGAGATCCAACCCTGCAAAACACCCTAGCACCGGAGAGACCAATGCCGACGACGAAAGAAGGAGGAGTGCACAGAAGAAAGTCGTACTCCGCAGACCAACAATGGGTCCAATAAAGAAAACTTGACGGACAAGTAATTTCACCGTGAAATCCAAAGGCTGAAACGAAATAACAATAGAATAAAAAGAGTAAAAAGCCATGATTCTATTGAAGAGGTCGAGTCGACGGCACCATCGTCAAAAAAATAGTGAGTTCATCAGGATACGAATTTTGACACAACACCGGTCAGAGAAGCTCCTAAGCACCTTTGGAAAGGACTCTGAAAAACGAAGGTTCATCAAAATTGATGGGAAACTGTCTGAGCAAAAGGCCACCAACTGAAATAATTCACCGCAGCCGCAAAAACAAAATCAAGGAAAACATGGGAGGGGAAAACGAGAGACAAACGGTGGCCCACCACCTCAACCTTCATGACCCAAACTACCTAGGCAGATCCGTCTTCCTCGTCATATCTGCGTTGCCCTGGCTCAGGACAGAGCCGTCAAGACCATCGAGTGGCCAATACTACATTTCGGCAAAATAGAGTGGCCAATACTACATTTCAGCTCAGAAAAACTTTGGGCTTTGCACTTGGCAACTATTTCGGCTTCAATCCCTTTTGGGTTCTTTTCCTCTTTCCTTTTTTATATGAAAGCCCATATTTGCTTTAACAACCTTTTTCTTATTTGTTTGGTTTAAATATAAAATAAGTGTCTAAGTTATCTTATTTTTTTATTTAAGTGTTTAAATTATTTTTTGAATAAATAGATGCTTAAAATTTTTATTTTGGTCTAAATAGATACCTAAAGTTTCTTTTACCAAACTAGGTGCCTAAAGTTTTAATTTTTGTCCAAATAGGTGCCTAATTCTTCTGTGAATTTGAGCTTTTTGGTCACATGTCAATTGATAATTGGGTGTTGTATTTTTTAAAAAAGTTAGGTACAAAATAAAAACTTTAGACACATATTTTATCTAAAAAATAGTTTAGACACCTAAATAAAAAAAATCATTGAACACTTATTTTATATTTAAACCTATTTATTTTGATCCTTAAAAAATATTAAAAGTACTTTAAAGAAAAATTAAAAACAATCTGAGGACTTAAGTCTTATGTTTTTTAATTTTTTTTTGATAAATACTATTTTTACTTCTACCTAGAGGGGGAAGGGAGAGACTCTAGGGGAAGAGATGCTCCTGCTAGGTCTTGAACCCGGAACCTAAAGAAAGGGGATGGGAACATGTGAGCAGCTCTGACCAACCGGCCATCAACGCTTGCTCTTATGCTTTTTAATCTTAAATTAACTATTTAAGCTTGACTCGACTACACCTTAACACGAACTAGAGACGAGAATTCTAGTGGCAGGCCCCTAATGGACCTCAAACTACATGCGATTTGTTTATGTATTGGGGTTTCACTCTAAATTCGGGTCGGATTATATTCGAGTAATGGCTTTGAATTTGTGAGTCGGGTGCAGGTTAGTCAAAACCCTAACTCAACCCGACCCATTACCATCCCTAGTTGTGATGCACATAAATGTTATTTTGAATATACTTAATTACACATTATCGTTCTATTCACGAGTAAAAAGGATTTGAGTAATTTAAACATTGTATTAAAAATAGAAAAATATTCGATGCATAGACATTGAATTTTTCCATAAACATGCCTATTTAAGCTTTAAAATTTAAATCCTTAAACCCTAAATCTTACATTCTAACTCTAAATTAAAAAATTCTAAAATATAAACTATAAAACTCTAAACTAAAATTATTAACCCTAAACTTAATTTATTTGTGTAAACTAAAGTTTATACTAATAATTAATAATGCATGAAAAATTTTAAATTTGAAAAAATATCATATCCTACTTTTTTTTTTGAATTGTAAGAGACGAATCTAAAGCCTAGACTTTTAAGCAAGACCAAGCCGGTCACTATCTAAGAAACCCAAAATAGCTGTAGGTGGAGTCTGAATGATTTCTGTAGAGAAAGTCGAGCGCTCAGTCAACTTCGAGAGCGTATCCGCTGGTTTATTACTTTCAAGAGGAACCCATTGGATATTCGTCACCCAGCCATAACTGTGGAGTCTAGCAAGTAGCAACTGCTCTTACCAAAGAGAAAAGAGAAGAGGACGCAACATGGTCAGTGACGAGCTCAACAACATGTTTGCTGTCCTATTGAACTAGGAGAATTTCGAAGTCATTCTCCCATGCAATCTGCATGCCAATGAATAGAGCCCATAGTTCGGTCTGCATGACGTCCGAAACACCCACCGTCTGGTGAAATCCTAGAATCCAATTACCTTCGCTGTCGCGCATAAGCCCTCCAATAGCTCCCATGCCAGTGATTATGGAAACGGACACTTTGACGTTGAGGCAACACCAGCCCGGGTCTGGAGCTTTCCACTTCGCAGGATGAAGTTGCGTAGATGGAGATATGGGTAGAGAGGCAAGAGAATCATTAAAGTGAGTGGCCCAGATGACACTTATCTGGGCGACTGTGGAAACAGGTGAAGCATATGCCAAATGGTTCGCCATACTATACCCTTCACATCCCATGAGCCTTCCATCATTCAAGTATAATCCTCTTTAACAGCAAAAGAGCGTGACTTTCTCCATCTCCAAGCACAAGTATCATCAATGTCAAGTGGATCCGGACATTTGATGCTAAGAATGTGTTGGATAAACCAGATGGGAAACAAAGACGTGAGCAGAGAAATATCCCACTGTCCGAAACCATCTATTAGATCACAAACTCGCAAGGCATTACAGAACTGAGTTCAATCAAGCATGAAGGCCCGAAGTTGACCTAGTTTCAGCACCCTTATATCATCCAGTGCATTAACAATAGTACCATTACCAATCATCCAAGCCATGCTAGAGCGGATCTCATCCCATTGTCTTGAAAGGGCACGCCACAGGGGATGAACAAGAGCTGCGAGTGATGGTAAGAGGGAAAAGATCAGAAACCTTATATTTCTCGCGAAGGAGTTGCACCCAAAGCATGCTTGATTCAGTGAGAAGGCGATACTCAAGTTTATGAACAAAGACTATGTTATGCGTGTAAATGTTACGAAATCCCAAACCACCATTCTCAAGAGGTTGACATAATGATTCCCAATTGACTAGAGAAACCTTGTGCCCCGTCGCAGATGACCCCCATGCAAAATGTCGTATAAGGCGTTTAATATCATTACAAACACTCTTGGGTAGTAAAGTAACCTGCATAAAATAGATGGGAATGGCCGACAACACGAATTTAGCCAAGGTGATCCGTTCCGCCATAGAAAGGGATCTAGCAGCCCATCCATTAAGACGAAGTTTCATTTTCTCAAGATTAAAAGAATAGTCCGAACGAGTTACACGCTTGTGCTGAACCGGGCACAAAGGTATTTACCCATACAATCCACCGCTTGGAAGCCAAGACGTTTCGCAATAGCAGTCTTCAAATCATCAGGAATGTTGGGCGAGGAAAAAAATATGTGTTTTCTGCCGATTGACTTAATGCCCAGAGTGTTTGCCAAATAAGTGTAGTGTGTCATCAATAATATTTTCTTGAGAGAGATTCGCCTTGGCGTATAAAATAAGGTCGTCTGCAAACAATAAATGCGACAAAGGAGGTACCATTGAGGATAAAACGAAATGGGATCCAAGAGCAATTGTCTACTGTAGTGTGAATAAGGTGTCTCAAGCGCTCAATCTCCAAGACAAATAAATAGGGTGATAAAGGGTTTCCTTGTAGAATATCCCGTTCAGGATTAAAAGAGTCTGAGAGTTCACCATTCCATTGAATTTGAATGGTCAAGAAAGTGACACACTGCATTATAATACACCTTAAGTTTTCTGAAATCCCTGCATCAATGAGTGAATCACGGATAAAAGTCCACTTGAGGCGATCAAAATCTTTTTCTAGGTCGACCTTTATGGCCATCCCTCCATTCTTCAATTTAAGTCCCTGCATAGAATAGATTGCTTCTTGATTCATAATTATGTTGTCCATAATAGATCGATCTATGAAAAAGCTAAACTGATTTTGTCGAATAAGTAACGGCGTTAAAGGCTTGAGTCGCCGGACTATTACTTTAGAAAGCAACGTATAAAGCACTGTGCATAGGCTTATAGGCCTAAAACTCGTGAATGATTCAGGGTGATCAGATTTTGGAATGAGAACCGTGATTGTCTTATTGAAGGCAGGATTGAGAGTTCCTCCATCAAAGATACCTTGTATAAGTTGACAAATTGAAGGTCCCACCGTAGTCCAATGCTTTTAAAAAAACCTGGCATGCAAACCATCCCAACCCGGGGACTTTAGGGGTGCCATATCTTTAAGTGCTTCATGAATTTCCGTATTTGATGGCATATTTGCTAACCCTTCCAGCAGATCATGCGGGATTGAAGGGAAACGATTGTCAGCGTGGAAGGGGCCACTTACAGAGTCGGGATCCGCAAATAGAGCCCTATAAAAATTGACAGCCTCAGCCCGGTGCGCGACAGCATCAGTGCTCCACTCACCATCCGAAAGTTTCAGGGCATTAATTTTGGTAGATTGCTTGCGACACACAGCTCGCCGATGAAAGTACTTGGTATTACGATCACCCTTCGGGATCCAATCTGATCTAGATTTTTGGCGCCATAAGATTTCCTCCTAATCAAGAAGATTCTCAAGTTTAAGGAGGAGTTCTGACTCAAGATTAACAAGAAACCTGGACTGCCGAGTGCAAAGATACTTCTGTATGCATCTATACGAGCCATGAGGATACGCTTTTTGTTCCAATGTATCCATAAACAGTTTTGTTCAAAGTATCCACAGCCTTGGTGAAGTTTAAGATAGTTTCAACCATATTAGAAGAAGAAATCTAGTTGTCAGCAACCATACGACTAAAATCCTCGTGATAATTCCATGCAGAAAGATAGCGAAACCGAGAGGCAGCTGGGGATGACGTGAGATTCCCAACTTCTAATAAGATTGGCCGATTCATCCCAGTGGATGTTACAAAGAAACCGATCAAGGCGAGCTTGGCGTGAACCGCTCGACCATGTGAAGTTGGGACCATTGAAACCCATGTCCCTCAAACCTGAAGAATAGAGCATATTTTGGAAATCAATGCTCGGCTTAGAAGAGATAGCACAGCCTGCTCTGTCCAAATCAAATAGTGTTGCATTGAAGTCTCCAAAGACAATCCATAGGGAGATTCAAATGCTTCCGTAAGGCCTTGTGCTTTGTGGAATTTGGACTAGCATACACGGTCGTTGCAAGAAAAGAGCTACCGTCCCTATTGTTTGTAACACGACAATGAAGGAATTGGAAACGATTAAGCAATACTTCGACATGAATAGAATCATGCCTCGCTAACCATATGCCAACGGAAAAACCTGCCGCTTTAATCCGATAAGAAAAGGAAATCCCAGAGTAGAAACGACAGAGTCAGCTTTCCTGCCACTAATTCGTGGCTCAACAAGAACAACCATATCAGGTTTAAAGTCGCGCAAATATTGCTTGGTCATTGTCAAAAATTTGCGCGAGCCACAGCCCCAAACATTCCAATAGAAGGCTTTGAAAATCATTATAAAATATAAAAGAGAGAAGATGGCATACCCGATTATCAATCGAGCATGACTAAGGTGGGGTTCTCCCCAGGATTCAAAGTCTCGGCAACCTTGGATATGTCATGAATCTCCTTAGAGATAGGTACAAGGGGTAGGCATGATTTGTTACCAGGATCAAGTGGTTCTTGACTTCCCAATTGGTTACCGGACGAGGGACAAACACTAGGACCCTAGTTCACTTGGGCAACCTTTGATTGCTGATGGATATTAGGATCGGCATTCTCATCGAGCACAACAGAAGAGTGGCGTCTTCTATCAAGGGATGAAGCCTGCGAAGTCTTAGAGCTGCTGGCCTTAAAGGACCCTTTCTGAAGAGCCAGGAAATTGGCTAAGGAAATAGTATGTGGCTTGCGAACTTGAACAGCTTTCGGCGGCTTAGAGGACACTGGGATCTTATTCTTTCCTTTAGAAGCAGTTTTGGTAGCTTGCTTGGATTTCGGTTGTTGGCGGGGAGTAGGTCGGGGTACATCATGTTGTTGGCGAGGAGGGATGGGGGTTCACTAGATGACGGCTCAAAAATAGGATGGAACCTCGATTTATTGTGAGACTGCTTCACTGTCCGCGCCGACATTGGCGTTTCTCAACAATCATCCATGCCCCAAACTTAGGACCATGCAAAACCTCATTATCAGCTGGCTGAGGAGGAGCAAGTTCATCGTTCATAGGGTCAACATTCAAGTCAGGGCAAGAGTCCTGACCATGCCCGTAAATTCCACAATAAAAGTAGATATGCGGGTGATATTCATATTAGACCCTTTGAATTTTCCCATTGATCATGAGCATCGAAGTGAGCGGTTTACTCAAATCAATTGAAACTGCCATCCTTGCAAAACGGCCTCGTCTTCCACTTTCAGTTTGATAATCAATGCGAATGACTGGTCCGATACATTCTCCAATTTCAGTGATTAAACTTCTCTTATAGAGGGTAGCAGGAAGATCCGGGAGACGAATCCAGGCAGTGATTTTTGACGGATATGGCTTAGACGTAGAGAAGAATTGTCCATGGCTCGACTGTAAAATAGTGTCCGAAAATCGTCCAAAGACCATCAGTGAGGGCATTAAGGAAATCAGAGCGAGAGCTGAAGGTGACCAGAAAATAGTCATTGTCTATGTCCATGAGACGAAACGGTTTAGATGGTTTCCAAAGATCTTGGATCTTCGATTTTAGTGTATTATAACTGATTCGTCGGCCAAGAAGTTTAAGAACTACAGTTTGGTCAAGAGACTTGGCGGCTAGGGTTTGTATACGTTCTGAAAAATCTATAGCGATCACACCATCCTTTATGTTACGTATAACCTCGCCTTTTTGGAATAGCAATATCCTCCTCATCCAGAAAATCATCATCACTATATTGACTAGCAACAGAATCACCCATCAGAGTAACTTTATATGACACAGGTGGTGGTGCATTTTCCCCCGCTTCACCATCAGTAGAGGAAGGCGCGGAGTCCGGGCTAGCCGATGTTGGCGATGATCCACCCTTGTCCGGGGGTTCATCATCTTGCCGCCGGGGTTTCTTAGGATCACGCGTATCCTCTTCTTTCTCAACGAAAGTGGCCGTCCGAACCATTAGGGTTTTCGCTTTATAAAAATTGATCCTATCCTACTTTTGTAGACTAAAAAATGTCAAAACTTTAAAATGTTAAAAACAAACAAACAAACATTGTATTCCTATTTAATATTGGATGACCAGCATAGAACAATCAAATGAGACGAGGTTATTAAGAAAGAAAACTACTTTATTAATAAATACATGGATCCTTGTCTTGAGAGACCACGAAAAAGAGATCCTTGTATTAGTAAATTTAGTCAACGTTACCTTAATTAATCAAATGACTCTGCAAAAAAAATACATGGACCCTTATAGAGGCAAATAGAAATCTTTTGTCTCTTTTTGGTGTCTCTATTTATGTTCTCACATTAAAAATTAGGTTTAGTGTTTAGAGTTTAGGAAATTTGTGGTAGAGTATATTTTTTAGGGTGTAGGGTTTAGGATTTAGAATTTAGGGTTAGGGCTTGAAATTTAATTTTTTTAGTATTTTTTAGTGTTGGGGCATAGAAAGAGACACCGAAAGGGGGCAGAGGATTTTTATCTAATAGAGGCGGTTCAAAGATTTAAGCGCCATGTACAATTTATTAAAATAGATCCCTTATAATATGCAAGAGGTATAATATTTTTTCTTCAAATAAAGTTTCATTTATACAAAAAATATTAGATTACTCTCTTGAGCAACATAAAATGAATCACAAATATCTAAAATTCCAACATTTCTTAAAAAGTGGTGTTATTGTATATTTTGAAGCAAAACCATCTACAATGCTTTCAATAACAACTTTTTTAAAAGATCAATCTCGTTTGTCATCAAAGCAAGTCCATTTAGCATTTTCTGCAATATAGTTGTCTGTAAATATGACTTCACAATCTTCAATTTTGAAAAGCTTCATTTTGCAGAAGAAACAGTAATAAGAATAGTCGATAAGACTTTATATATTATTATCACATTTCGGATGCAATTAAAATGTTTTAATAAATTCATTGCTCATATTTTTTCTTAGGTAAAAGCTCTAAGTAATTCCATCTCAATAAATAACTCATTTCCATCAACATCAAATAACTCACCCTTCCTATAAGTGTTTTTAAAATTATTATAATGAGATTCGTGATTAGCATTATCCAGTAAATTAAATTTATCATAATGAAATCAGAAGTCAAAAATATTTTCATATAATAAATGACATTAATCTACGTCAAAGTTCAAATGTGATAAATGTAATTTATCGCTTGTTTCATTTGATACAAGAAGCATTCTCAAATTACATCAATTGTTTTGAAAATGTAATTTATAATAATGAAACAATAAACCATTATTTCTTCTGTAACTTTGTCAAGTGTTTCATTTATTGTAATCTATGTTGAAATCCGTCTCCACCATCTTTGTTTGACGTTTCTTCATTTTAGCATCAACAAATTTCATTCCAAGTTGTCATACACATACTAGAGAATTTAATTTGGGACCTTATTTTTTGAGATGATGTTGTACATATTCAGAAGTACTCATTGTACATGTCAATCACCCTTAAATCGTAAGTGATATTGTTTTCTTTATGCATACACTCATCGCCAATGATGTCAAATCATTACGGTTTCCACCGAAAAGAAACCACTGTGTATAAACCCCCCTATAGGGTAGTGTCTCCCTTCTTTCTCTCTATCTTCTTTCTCTCTATATCTCCACTATCTTTCATTTAGAAGCAGGCATTCAATACTCTTTCAATAAACCTGAAACCCGATGGCTAAAACCTGTATCTCAAATTGCATCAACGACACAAGGTTCCCTCTCCCAGTCAGGCCAACCTACGTGAACCTCTACAAGTGGCCGGAATCCGATGCCGAGTTCGTAAGGTCATTGAGCTCTGACTGGCGCAGCAATGGCGGCCGTCCACACCCCACAGTTGTTGATAGCATCTCATGCAGGCAAATATACCTGAGGAGCTACACGTTTCATAGGAGCAATCAGACCGAGATTGAAAAAACAAAATGTTTTGGCAGATCAGTTGATAAGAAGGAAAAGACAGGGAAGAATATTGGTCGTAGAAGAAAAAACAAGTCCAAAACTGTGGCCAAGAAGAACAAGTGTGGGACTCTCAGAAGGGCCAAAGAGGTGTCTTGTGCCGCCCTCTTGGCCATGTTTGGGAGGCTGTTGGCCTGCACTTCCAAGGTTGATGTGGCTGACCATCTTGGAGATTGAACATATCGTATCATTTCCCTTTTCTTCTTCTTTTTTATATATATCAATTTTAGCTTTCAGTGCTCCCTTTTCAGTTTTTAAATAACTTTCTAATAGCATTAAGTTTTTGTTTAGTTCATGCCTTTTCTTTGCTCTTCATGTATATTGTTTTTTTTTTCTTTGTTCATGGATTTCGCTGATATCTTGATATGCTAGCGGTTAAAGTGCATAAGTTATCGAATAGAATTCATCTGTTTCTTTTTTTTTTTTTGGGTCTTTTTATACATTTTACCAATAATTTTATGTCACGTATTATCTATAAAACAAAAATAATCAATAAAACAGTGAAAAATAATCACTAATACAAGTGATATAAAATATTGGTGGGACATATAAAGGGCACAAAAAAGAATAAACAAATTTTGTTCGAAAGCATTATCGACATCTGGCTTAAATTATAGTAAACTATCTATTTGGTACATCATCTATTTTTATGTTTCTGTTTTAGTCACTTAGCTAGTTTTTGACAAAATAGTACATAATGTTACGTTTTATTTTAATTTTAAGGGGCATATCTAGGGGTGGGCCTACCTAGGCCATGACCCATCCCATGTCCCAAAAAATATTTTTTATTTAGTCCCAAAAATAATTTTTTAAAGTTAGGTTTTTTATTAGCATTTTTAAGTTTTTATGGTTTTTAAATTAAAATTTTTTGGTTCTATTGTTCTCAAATTCAAACTTGAAAGTTAGGATGTAAATGAACAGTTTTTTACGTAAATGAACAAGACAAATTTTTTAAGGGTGTAAATGAACAGAACATTCAATGAACTATTCATATAACGTTCGTCTATTAAGTTAAATAAACTAATATGAACAATTTTTTTGTTCATTTAATAAACAAACGAACACGAACAAATATGCATTCGGTTTGTTTATGTTTATCAACAAGCTCGTTTATTTATTAATGATATTTTTTAGAAAAATATTAAAATAATATCTCTCTATTTTAAAATAATATTAAAATAAACTTGGATGGCTTGACTCGATCCAGGCACTCTCGCAATTTATGAGGCCCCTTACACTGGTAGCACTCTAGTTGCTTAATCTTGCGCCGACACTTCTTCCTCAAAGTCCTTCGCTTCTTTCCCACCTTGCCCATAGGTGGCATCTTAACGGTTGCTATGTCCCTCAACGGCTCAGCCCCATTCGACACTCTACTGGTCTCAAAAGTAATGTTCTTCACCCGAACATTCTCGGAAAGCTCTTTCCTAGCCTTCTCGGACATCTTCAACCAATTTTGCTCATGGTCTCTGCTTACCTTGGCAGAACTAGACAACTCTGAACCAAGTTTCACAGGCTCTTTACTCTTAGCCTTGTCCTGTCCCTCGGACCACTTGGCTCGAAACAGGCATCTACAAAACTTATGAGGTCCTTTGCATCGGTAGTACCACAATTGCCTCGTCTTTACCCTCAGCTCGACAGCTTCCTCACTTGCTATCGCACCAAGTTTCATCACTGGCTGGACTACTTTGGCACTCGTAGTCGAACCAAGGTTCTCACTTCGCTTGGCGGCATTGGCACACACAATCACCCAAGTCTCGCTACTTCACCTTTTGACTCCTTTGTTGTCTTCACCATGGCAACTAGGCGGTTCTTCTCGGGACATCCCCTTATCAAATGAAGACCATCACAGAAGTAGCACTTCAACTTCTTGCTCCCCTTCTTTTCTGGCATGGACTTAGCCTCACCATTCCCTTTGTCTCTCGAACTGGGCTTGGTTGACTCAACACTCACCTACTTGCATTCTGCGGGCTCGATCAGAGGTTCGGTAACAACGAGAGCCTCCGAAAGTCTCTGGGCATCTCTCTACTCTACTGCGAGCTTCGCCCCCGGTCTAAATCCCTCTAAGAAGGTCTTGAGCTCATCACATTCACTCATTGCCGTCTTGCAACTGAGCAGCTCCCTCTTGAGCTCATCCACTTCTTTTTGCAAAGCTTCCATCTCAACTTCACTAGCATTACTCCCTCGAACAGTCACCAACTTGTTGAGAACTTCTCGTGTCTCCTCCTTGAACCGGTCATCTATGAACTCCACTTCATCAAGACGGGACTCAAAAACAACTTGGGTCTGCTTGGCCTCTTCTTCGGGTTTCTCAAGTCTAAGAACCCTCTTTCCCAACGACTCCAATTCTACCTTCATTGCTTCCAGTGCATTGAAGGGAATTATCTTATTGGTTCAACTTCTCGTACATTAAGTTGAGAACTTCTTGGATCTCCTTCGCGGTTTTCTCCTTGGAAGAATCCTCATCCTTTTGCAAATCCCCCATCTTGGCTTCACAAGCACAACTCTCTCGAACTATCTCCAACTCGTTGAGGATGCGTTGCGTCTCGTCATTGAACTTGCCTTCTATGGACTCTAACTTTTCAAGACGTGACTCCATAATACTTTGGGTCTTTTTGGCCTCCTCTCTTAGAGTTTCCACTGTAGCCTCTAAGGAATTGCCACGCTCAGATAACTTAACTTCCAAGCCATTAAGAGCCCATTCAACCTCCTCCTGGATCCCTTCCAGAGACTCTAACATCTCGATATCCAACGAACCCAACTTCTCAAGGTTTACCGACTCTAGTTGTTCAAACACCACCTTGGCCCCCTTCTCGAAGTCCAAGAGTTTATTGACCCAAGCCTCCACGACCATTATGAATTCGAGATTCGATTGCACCTTATTTTCAAGACGGTTGCTCCTCTCGTCAAATTCATTCAGAGTCTTTCTTACATCGTCCATTGTCAATGTCTTCTTCTTTGGTGCCATCTCAATCACCACTTTGTGATGAACTAGTATGATCCCTGATCACTTCGACTAACTCGCGCGCAAACCACCACCACGCTTAACTGCAACTACAAGCTAGAATCCACCACACTTGACTGCACCTGCAAGCTGGCTTGAACACAAGTCACCACCACGCTTGACTGCAACTGCGAGCTGGCTCGAACGCAAGTCTCTTCCTCGACTCGCTCTGATACCACTTGTCACGGGACTAAATTTTACCCTAGCAGATCCGTGCGGCCTTAGACGCCTTTGACGCTAATCGGTCGATTCCTACACCTAAGTCAGCCTTCAACCATCCTTGTGAGTACTCCTGCTCGACAACGGCTCTGACAAGCCCTCCAAGCTTGGATGGATCTTGTCACGGACTGGACTTTTGCCAGACGAATCGTGCATACCTTAGTCACTTTCTCGGTTGAAACGTCAGCTAAGTCACCCTAAAATCCCTTGTCACGGCCTTAGGTGAAGCTCTCTCGACAAACACCTAACTCAGCCAGGATTCTCGCTCTGGAAGATCAAACACTTCCCGAAGCCCTCGAACGAAAGATCGTTCTAAGCGGAAACTAATCAAAGAACAACAGAAAGAGATTGACAACTAGAACAACGAAGAACACTCAAGAACAATAAAGAACACTCAAAGAGTTTAGAGTAAATGCTTCTTGTATTACTCAAAGTAAATGAATAAGTGAATATGAGATGAAGTGTAGTGAAGTGATTTACAAGTGAGGAGGGAGCCTCTATTTATAGTTGAACTCCCATACATCCAACGGCTCAGTTTAAATTACATCGACGGTCGAGATTGATCTTATCTAATCAAATCCCAATTCAAATCTCTAATTATCACAAACATTATCTACAAATTATATTTCAAATAAATAGATGATGCTTTGACCGAATTACCCTCTTAAATCCTCCATGGATTTGGCTAAGTCTTGTGGGCTTGCGGGCTCTTTAGCATTCTCCAAGTGCCGGGCCAAGTGTGATGGCCTTGGCAAGCCCGTTACACCGCGCAAACCCTCTTTGGCTGATTCTTACGCTAATGCCTCGGTCCCAAAGGTTTGGTCCACGCCTTCCTCTAAGTGTTGGGCCACATTTGGCAAGCCCGTTACATCGCGCAAACCTTCTTTGGCTGATTCTTGCGCCAATGCCTTGGTCCCAAAGGTTTGGTCCATGCCTTTCTCCAAGTGTTAGGCCACATCTGGCAAGCCTGTTACATTGCGCACAACCTCTCTATCTGGTGCTTGCGCCAATGTCTCGATCTAAAATGTTTGGTTCGCGACAATTACAACAACCAAATAAACATTCTAAGCTGGATTTGGTCCATCTACCATGAGAAATTATTTTTATTGATTTATTTCGAGGATTTTTCTAGTGTATGTTTGATTAAGGAATTGATGATTGTAATTGATGATTGTAATTGATCTTTATTTTAAGGTTACTAAAAATTACACTTTTACCTTTAAAAAATGATCTTGGTGATAGATAATTACACCATTACTACTATTTATTATGTATTTTTTTGTTTATTTTATTTATTTTACTATTTATAATTACAAATTTAAAAATAATTATTTTAAAACTATATTGAATACTACAAAGTTAGAGTCGAATTAGGTTGTATTCTGGCCAAAATTTATATTTCAGAAAAAAATTAAATTATATCCGATTTCAAGTAAAATTAACTATTTTAAATTTATATCTAATTGAATTATATAAAAAACTTGATATTGATTCTTTAAATTATTTTATTTAAAATCAATTAATTACCATTATTTGGATAATTTTAATGGAAAATATATTATAATATAAAAAATAAAATAAAAAAGAATTCATCTCGAAGTTAATATACAAGTTCTGTTTGGCAACTAGTTGATATATGATAGTGTATTACATTAGCTGATAGCTAATAGCGTATTACATTAGCTAATTTGACTAGTGGATTGCATTAACTAATAGTTATTTGCTTATTTGAATAAAAAATAACATATAAGGACATGATTATTTTCAATACATGTTTGAATATTTTAGGCTTAAGGGTGTAAGAAGCCCTTGAAATTTTGAAAAAAATCAATTAAGCCCTTGAACCACTAAATTAAATCAATTAAGCCCTTTAACCAATTTTGAACATCAAATCTTGACAATTTTTTTCTTTATGTATTACTACCACATGATACACTGCAATTCTATCATGTGACATTTATAAATATTTTTTAAAAATTATTTTTTATAATTTTTATAAGTTTTTTTTAGAATTCTTAGGACTTTTAAAGATTTTTAAATAAAATATTTTTTTAAATGTCAAGTTGCAACATTATGACACAACACGGTGCACGAAGTGATTCAAAAAACTATTAGATTCGATAGTCAATGTTGGTCAAAGGGCTTAATTGGTTCAATTTATAGGTTCAATGGCTTAATTTGGTGCAAAAAATGTTCAAGGGACTAATTGAGTTCTTTTTTTTCAAAATTTCAAGGGCTTCTTACACCCTTAAGTCAATAATTTATTGGTTATTAATATTTAATAACTATATATGTAATAGAGTATGAAAATAATTAGTTTTTTAATACAACATTATTAAGCATATTTGAAAGATGTATATATTAATTTATTATTGATGAAATTGTTTTTAATATAATTTTATTACTTATTATATTTAAATGATATTTGAAGTAAATGTATTAATTTCTTCTATTTGAAAGGAAAACAATTATTTAAATTATATATGAGAATATGTTTTATTCAAGCATATATGAATTATTCAAATTTAGATTATTTGTAGAACCATCTTTGTAGTTTTCAAGGGCAAAAGAATCTTTACAATTTTATATCAAAACCTCTAAACCCAAAAAACTCATCAAAGAAATTTTTTAATTTTAGAAGATTCACCCAATCTGTTTTTATAATTCTTTATTTACCAAACAACTAAATTAATGAATTTAACTGATTAAACCTCTATTTTTGGCATAAAATATTTTTCAGCAAACATAACATAATTAAATTAAAATTATGTTTAAAATATTTAACTTTTATTTACATAAAAATATTTGAAAATGTAAAAGAGAGGGCCAAAGAACAATAATCATCACTTTTGCCAGTTTTCTAAAAAAATATACTTGTATTAATTAAAAACATACATATGTTTATTTATGATATACACTATTATAATATAAAATAATTTATAAATTCTGAAAAATGTAAAGTATATAAAATTAATTTAAGAACAATGAAAATAATTAATTAGATTTTTATTATTTTGATTAAAATATGGAATAAAAAAGAAAAATAATAAAAATTAATAGTATAAAATGTAATCAATAAAAGATAGATTTAGCTTTTTTTAACTTAGTTTATATATATATATATATATATATATATAAAATTTTATTGGTCAACTATTTTTCATCAAACTTCACGAGGCTAAGTCACCATTTTTCAAATCATAAGAAGATAAAGTGATTTTTTTAATTAAATGAAGGGGTTTTGAATACTTTCCTTATAACTTTTTGTATGTTTTCTTTTGACTCTTCCATGTATCGAAAGGGATGGGGAAGAAAGGGTCAGAACCAGTTCGGATTATGAGTGGGAGAAGTAATCCAAAAGAAAAGAAGCAAAAGAGGTTTTTAGTACCAATCATACTACAAGCAATGATGAAAATAATAATAATAATAATAATAATAATAATAATAATAATAATAATAATAATAATGCATTTTTAGTGTAAAAGAGACCAAAAGATAGTATGTAACTTACAATGCAAGTTTCTTGGATTAATCGACTGTGGATTTATATATCTCCAACCTTCTTTATTATGTACTATTGATTTAAATATACTAAATCATAACTAGGGTTATTATTATAATTAGTTAGTGTTTCTAAATTTTTTATTGTCCTTCTGGTTCCTTACGGTTTTGTCCTGATTAATCCGGACCGACATGTGTTGTATGTTTGGCTTTGGTGGGTGAGTCTCTTAGCGGGGATGTTCTGCATATACAAGGTCTTGAACTCAAGATTTGCTTAAGCGATATCTAAATGCTTATCACTTAGACCAATCTCGTCAATAGTGTACCTGAAATTTTTAACTTTAAATTTAATATCCACGATCAAAATATATTTATATATATAACTATCTTTTAAATATATAAAAATCTTAAAAAAATTAACATACATATATTCAATAGATATTTATAGGGATGAGATATACTTAGCAAAATGTAAAATTCATAGTTTTACACGTTTTTTGGATCGTTGGATGAGTGAAATGGATGTCTGAGATTAACTCCTTACTTTTTTCGAAGTGATAATCTTTATATAACTCATTGTTTATCTCAGTCATTAATTTCACCAATCCAACGATATAAAAAACGTGTAAAAGTTAAAAAAAAATTACATTGTATAACTGAATCATATTCCTATATATATATATATATTCAACACTTACTGAAATTGATATTTAATGACTGAAGTAGGTAAAACAATTGGTACTGTAACATTCCAAATAAATGCATAATTAACTGACTAGTTATTAAATATTAAGAATTCTGAGATCCACTCATTAAACTAGTAGTTAAGGATGCTCATATTGTCACATTCTATATGGGTTCGAATTCCGGTATGAAAATATAATACCTCTATATTTAATAAAAATAATACGAAGAATTCTCCATGGATTACTGTGCGTAAGCCTTTCTTTTATTTTCCTTTTTGTCACTCTAACTATTGTGGGACATAACAACAGAAACATATACCAGTAACTTATATGATGGTTCTGACCAAATTTTTGTTTACTATGATGACATATACATAATTGCAATTTCTCATGATTATAATATGGGATAGTAGGCAAACTGTTCGAGGTATGATGTTCTGAAATCCAAGTGTTTTAGACTTTTTAAAGAAAAAAAAACAGTCAATTATATCAGCAACATGTGTTTTTTCTTGAACAAAAGAGAAAGGAAGTCTATGATTACATCAATATTTGCCCAGTTGCCAACTTATTTGCAGACAGTTTAATCTTGGGACAAAAATCATATGCTCTTTTCGGTGTCTTTTTTCTATGCCCTAATACTAAAAAACACTAAAAACTTAAATTCTAAGTCCTAACCCTAAATTCTGATTCTTAAACCCTAAACAATACACTTTACCCCAAATTCTCTAAACCCTAACCATAAACCCTAAACCCAATTAGTGTGGGGCATAAATAGGGGCACAAAAAATGTAGAATATTTCTATTCCTAATCTTGAACATTATTACAGTACTTGAGACTCCTTGAAAAGTGCATTACCAATAAATATTGGATGCATGTGCGAATTAATATTTGATGTATAATTCTATATACCGTCAGCAAATAAGATAATACGTTATTATGAAAATATAAAAATTTTATTCTTTTATATTCATTATGGATGATTTGTCAACATTTATATCATTGATGGTACACATAATTATATAACGTCAATGCATCAAATACTCACTCTATTTATGTTTACACAACTCATATTTGAATATAGATTCAAATATATTTCTTGAAATATATGAATATTTTTTAAGAATTTAATATACTTGTATCCAGAACATACTTATTTTTAACACTATGAGTTGGAGTACTATAAAATTTGGCTGTGGGAAGCTTTGAAACTACGGCAAAAGCTTGCTGAATCATGCAATCTTGTTTCAAGCAGGCTTTCATCATGACCAGCCTGCTCTAGTCTCAAGATTGAACTGGATCCACAAAAAAACTTTAAGGCAATTTGGTGCATGTGCATTCATGCTCCTCATCATTTGTTGCTATTGCTGCTAGTGCATAATAAAAGAAGGTGATGAAGAATTAAATACCGCATAACGTTAAAAAATCCTTTAATTTTGACTGAGTAGTTATTTTGGCTTTATTTTTTTTAAATAATTTAACCCCTAACACTTTTTTGGGTCAAAATAGCCCATCGACGAATGAAAACTATTAGTCAAGTAACGGTAAACAGCTTAAAATGACGTGATAAACATAAATGAACAATGTCATATAGACAAATTTGTTGACCTGAAATACTATCACATTAGTCAAAAAATAATTTCATAAAATTATATAAATATAAAATTATTTTTTCTATTGACGTGTTATTCTATCAAGTCATTTTAAGTTGTTTACCATCAGTTGACTAACAATTTTCATCTGCAATGGGGTCATTTTAACACTAAATGAAACATTAAAGGTTAAATTATTTAAAAAAAAAGTCAAAGTGACTATTCGGTCAAACGTTAGAGATATCTTTTGGCTTTATAGCATTAAATATTCAAAAGGTATGATTACACCAACATATTTCATTTAGTTCTAATAACGTTTTTGAGTTCTTTTGAATTTCTTTGAATATGAGAAATTCAAGGGTGACAGACATAAACAAATGAAGCAATGACTCATTGATTCACTCACTGATTTGGCAATTTGCATTGATGTTTATCTTCAGTAAAACAAAAGCTATTAGCTTATCTTTTGAATGCAAATGAATTTAGCTTAGTGATTTGTAAAAAAAAAAAAAAAAAACTAGTGGATAAAAAGCGTAGTTTTTTTACCTGGAGTGGGAAAGCTTTCAATGGTGAAATTCAGTTTACCCAATCTTCGACACAAACACAGGAGGCCTTTAGCAAAAAAACATGCATTGTCTAGTAAACAGGTCAAGCCAGTGCTTATGCAACAATCAGGAAGAACAGTTTTATGTCCTGAGTTCATTTTAGTGCAGAAAGATAAAGTGATAAATTATACCAGGACCGTGTAAAGTGGGATAAAAATAAGAACAAGAAAACTAGCTTATCTACTCGGATGTTGCATGCTTTGGTGGATCAGATAAAATCATGCAAGCATTGTTCCATATCATATATTCGCCTGCCTTCAGACTTCACCAATTATGTTTGTAATGTAGTCTTCGAGATCACCTTGAACAACAGTCTCCTGAAGTTGAAGAGCATACTCCAGATTCCATAAGACATTCCAATAGGGGGCCGATCGACTCCGAAATAAGCTAAGCATTTCTCAGCAGTTTCTCTAAACTTGCTAAGAGAACCAGGCCTGACGTTTTGTTTGAGAATATGATCAATTATTTGCACCAACTGTTCTCTTCTCTGCCACTTCTTGGCCCATTCAGCTAGATTTACCATTTCCCTTGGAAGAGTTTGGTCTATCACTGGCCTTGCACAAAGAACTTCAAACAAAACAACTCCAAATGAATATACATCAGATTTCTCTGTCAGCTGTTGCCTTGTGAAATATTATGGATCCAGATACCCCAAACTTCCTTCCATGACTGTACTGACATGGGTCTGGTCGATTTCAGGACCTGTCTTTGACAGCCCGAAATCAATAACTTCGGCCATGAGATTCTCATCAAGTAAAATATTCCCAGACTTCATGTAAAGAAGAAGAACTACTTTAGCACTGTGAAGGTAATGGAGTCCTCTAGCTGCTCCAATGCATATTTCAAGCCTTTGTTTCCAACTTAAACGTGGATAATCTGAGATATAGAGATGACTATTGAGTGTCCCATTTTCCATATATTCATAAATCAAGATCATGTCATTCTTTTCATCATAATAACAGATGGCGGAACTGGGATAGCATCCCAATTTCAGTTCGGAACTCGACAAGTCCTTGATGGGACCGAGGATTTCCCCTTTTAACTACAACTTTTGTACCATCATTCAATTTTCCCTTGTACACCTTACTGAAACCTCCGATCTCAATAACCCAACTTTCATCAAAGTTGGTGGTGGCTTATTGAACATCTAGGAAAGGAATGCCCCATATTCGAACTGAGACTGGCAGTCATCCTTTGGAGTATTTGCTCCCCGTAGTGTGTGAAGTTCCTCCATTAGTTCAAAAAAGAACCAATGTCTTTGATTCTCTCCAGTGCGCCAGTTGTATTGTTCTTCTCCAAAACATAAACAAAACTACTGCCAACATCACTCCAAAAGCCACCCCTACACTCACACCAACTATAGCACCAACTTTCTTCTTTGAACTTGGGCCCCAAGTTTTGGCAGTTCCCGAGCTAGTAAGGCTGCCATCAGAATAGTTTAATTTCATGATTTCAAGCCCATTTAGTATGGCATCGGGGTAAACATCATGTAAATTCGATGGATGGATGCTTACTCGTTGCTTATAGGTCGTGGCTGACTCAGGGCCGACCCTAGACTTTTGGTGCCATGGGCGAACCTAAAAATTGAGCCCTAAATTAGAGATCTAAATTGCAATTGCAGTCATTTTTTCGATCGTGTTGCATTTATCGCTAGTGCGAACATAACAAATATTATTTCGGTCACTACAAGTATTGCGGTTGTGAAATTTTTAAATAACATACGCTATTGTGGACATAACGGTTGCATGTATTGCGGTTTCAGATGATGCCACTACCGTCATATAACGGTTGTTGTTTTGGTTGCATGCCACTATTTAAATCCATGTCCCTAATAGCATGTAATGAAAAAAATTAAATTTTAAGAGTAAGTCCATAGTAACAAGTGTTGAAAAAATTGGCCCCTAATAATAAAAAGTGTTAAAAAATTAAATTTTAAGATTATGCGTATAATAACAAATATTAAAAAAAATGGGGCCCTAATAGCAAGTATTAGAAAAAATTAAATATTAAGAGTAGACCTCTAATAATAAATATTAGAAAAAACTTAACCCTGTTAATTAGACCTGGCAAACTTGGCCACAGACCCGAACTGATTTACCCAACCCTATACCCGATATAGACTCGAACATGATGGTCTAAACTTGACCCGAATTCGAATCCCAACCAAAACGAACTGAACCAAAACCGACCCGAATTTAGTTAAATCGAAAATCAACCCGAATCGAAATTAACCGAAATAGAAAATAACCGAAATCGAAAGCAACCAGAACCGAAATAAACCCGAACCAAAAATCAACCGAACCGAAAGCAACCCAACCGAAAGCAATCCAAATTTAATTTCCTCAAATATGTATGTTTTATTCTCATTTTGTATTATGTTACTAATTAACAACTACCTTTAGTAATAGTTTAATATTATTTTTTCTCCTTAAAAGATCATCTTCATATATTGACTCAAATTGAAAGCCAACCGATTTGATATTGACCCAAACCGAAAAGCAACCGATCCAATATTAACCCGACCCAAAAATTAACCGATCCGATATTAACCCGACCTGATACCTGATCTGATCCGAAATAACATAGACCCGAACTAAATCTGAATCAGACCCGGTCCGACTCGAATCGAACCTAAATCAAAAATAATCCGAACTGAAAATCAAGTTGACCCGAACTGACTCGACCCGACCCCGATCCGAACGACCCAATTGCCACCTCTAATATTAATAAGTATTAAAAAATAGACTCCTAATAATAAATATTAAAAAAATAATTTTAATAATAAATATAATTAAAAAATATATAAATATTTAATTTCGGAAGAGGTAGGCCCTAGACGGCGCCCTTATTGCCTTGACATAGGACCGGGCCTGCTAAGCGTCAAATACAATTACAATTACACGTCACATTAATTCCTTTTTGAAGAATCAATTTATGACAAATAGAAAAGTTTACATCAAACTAGCAGCACCAGAAATCATGAAATTATACCATCACAATCCTCATGAAGAATACGAAGGATCTGATCCGGCGAAAAATAAAAGATTTGACTTTGAAGCGTGAAATCAAATAATTTATTCTTTACAAGTCTAATAGTTAAAAATATTTATATTATCTTATATTGTATAAATTTAAATTTTAATATAAAAATATGATACTTCTCCATTTAAACAAAAAAATAATTTTTTTACGAAAGTCATAAAGATGGAGTTTGAACACGTGTCTGTAGCTGAACAATAATGATGGTAAGTTTCAACTTCTGTTAAGAACCCCATAAAACTTTATTTTGCTCAAGCAGCTGCCTGTGGGTGATGAAGGGTAATTTTAGGGTGAGGCACGGTGTAGTTAAAACGAGATGATTTTATATAAATTTTTATTTAGTTAGTAATAATTTGTGTAACTATACAAATTATTATAATTTACATAAATTCTTACTCAAATGGTAAGAATTTAGGTTATAATAAAAGAATTTGTGTAGTTATACAAATTTTTATTTAAGATAAAATCTACACAAATTCTTACCCAGTTAATAAAATTTTTTGTTTTACCTAAATTATTACACAGTCTTACATAAATTCTTACTAAAATAATAAAAATTTATGTAGGGCAGCATTTTAACCGCACCCTAAGTTACCTTACCTTAGCATCTCTCGGGTGATGAATTATCGTTATTTTATTATTTTCAAAGCATTGTGTTCCTTGCTTGAAGAAATTCAAAGTAAGCTCATTATTTTATTGAAACAAATTGAAAAAATGTAATTACTTTAGAGGGGAAGAGGAATGACTTTGGCTTTATTATTATCTTTTATTAAAAGTGTGAATTTATGTAAATAATAAAGTTGGAATCTTAAATAGATAATTTGAATAATGGGTCTGGACCTTCACACAGCATATGACGTATGGGCTGTAGAGAATGACTTAAAATTGATCTCCTTTGGGCCATTGAAACTTGACAAGACTATCCAACTCCTAGCTCGGAAGCTTAGCTAGCATGTGAAAATTGATCGCTTCTCATCTAACATGAAATTTTGTCAAATTGTATTGGTTTAGGGTCCACCACTTTGTGTGCTGATTTATCAAAGTCTATATGGAATGGATTAACTTACACAGTATAAAAGTTTTAAGTTTTACGCATTTTTTGGATCGTTGGATGGAGAAAATAGATGACTGAGATTAACCTCTTACTTTTTTTAAGTGATAATCTTAGCATATTCTATTGTCAATCTTAGCCATCCGTTTCACTCATCCAACGATCCAAAACAGTGTAAAACTTAAAAACTTTTACACTGTGTAACCGGATCCTATATATATATAGATAGATAGATAGATAGATAGGATCCCGTTACACAATGTAAAAATTTCTAAGTTTTACACTAATCTATGGTCATTGGATGAATATAATAGATGGATGAGATTAAACACTCCTATTTTTTCTCTTAAAAAACTCATTGTTTTCAACGTTTAATCTCATCCATCCATTATATTGATCCAATGACCATGAATTAGTGTAAAATTAAATGAGTTTTACATCATGTAACTTGATCTTAACCCATATATATATATCCACTTACACTATATAAAACTCAACTATGGGTTAGGAACCACTTACATATGTAAAACTCAACTAGTTTTACACTAATTAATGGCCATTAGATGGGTTAAATGGATGGATGAGATTAACTCCTTACTTTTTTCCAAGTGATAATCTTCACATATCCTACTTCTAATCTCATCCATCCATTTCACTCATCCAATGGTCATGGATTAAACTAGTTGAGTTTTACATAGTGTAACTGGATCCCATCCCATCCCATCCCATTCTCTCTCTCTCTCTCTCTCTCTCTATATATATATATATATATATATATATATATATATGATGAGATCCAGTTACACTATGTAATTACTTTTTGTGTTGATTTATCAAAGTCTAAATGGAATGGATCAACTTACACAGTGTAAAAGTTTTAAGTTTTACACATTTTTCGGATCGTTGGATGGGAGGAATAAATGACTGAGATTAACTTCGTACTTTTTTCAAGTGATAATCTTAACATATTCTACTGTTAATCTCAGCCATCTGTTTCACTCATCTAACGATCCAAAACAGTGTAAAACTTAAAAACTTTTACACTGTGTAACCGGATCCTATCCCTATACACAGTATAAAAGTTTTTAAGTTTTACACTAATCCATGGACATTGGATGAATATAATAGATAGATGAGATTAAACACTCCTATTTTTTCTCTTAAAAATCTCATTGTTTTCAACGTTTATATTCATCCAATGGCCATGAATTAGTGTAAAAGTAAATGAGTTTTACATATATATATATGGGTTAGGATCCACTTACACTATGTAAAACTCAACTATGGGTTAGGATCCACTTACACTATGTAAAACTCAACTAGTTTTACACTAATTCATGGCCATTAGATGGGTGAAATGAATGGATGAGATTAACTCCTTACTCTGTTTTCCAAGTGATAATTTTCGCATATCCTACTTCTAATCTCATCCATCCATTTCACTCATCCAATGGTCATGGATTAGTGTAAAACTAGTTGAGTTTTTCATAGTGTAACTGGATCCCATCCCTATATATAGGGATAGGATCCTCTTACACAATGTAAAACTTGAAAGTTTTACACCTTTTCTAGGCCGTTGGATGAAGGTAAATGAATGGATGAGATTAACAATACAAAATAATCTTAGTCATTTATTACCCTCATCCAACGGTCTAAAAAATGTGTAAAAGTAATTGAGTTTTACGTTGTGTAAGTGGATATATATATATATATGGGCCCTGAATCAGATATTTTTTTGAATAGTCTAAAGGTGATTACAAGGTAGTATATGTTCAAACATATTTTTAACCTTTTGACAATGAGCATACACCTTGCAGACAAAGCATTTTGAACCTGTACCTACTAGGATGAACATCATCCGCTTTTCCACTAGGACACTTGTTGGGTTCTTAAATCAAATATTTAAATTGTGGTTGCGGTCGTATTTACAATCGTGTTACGTTTATCGTGGTTGCGGATATTATAGATGCTATTTTGGTCACTGCGAGTATCGTGGTTGTGAAATTTTTTTAATAACATACGCTATATGGGCATAACAGTTGCATGCACCGCAGTTTCAGATGGTGCCGTTACTGTCATATAATGATTGTTGTTGCGGTTGCATGCCGCTATTTAAATTTCTTTCTTAATAGCAAGTAATGAAAAAATTAAACTTTAAGAGTAGGTCATAATAACAAGTATTAAAAAATTGGGCCCTAATAAAAAATATTGAAACAAATCAGGCCCCTAATAACAAGTATTATAAAAATATTAATTTTTAATAAATATTAAAAAAATTAGCCCCTATTAACAAGTATTAAAAAATTTGAGCCCCTAATAATAAGTCTTAAAAAAGATTGGACACTTAACAACAAATATAATTCAAAAAAATTACAAACATACAACTTCCCTGAGCATTGGGCCTTGGACGGGCACCTCTATTGCCCTTGCCGCTGGGCTGACTCTATAAATAATCAATATTTATGCAGCAACCAAAACATTAACCAAGTACTGAGATCAAGGTCCCGAGCAAGGAGTCGATGAAGACATTGAAATACAGTTGATTAAGAAAAGTTGCTATTAGGGTCGCCTAAGGAGTTCATCTTGGTGCAGGTACCATAAACAGAAACTGGAGCAATCTCTGATGTTGATCCACCATCAGCATACTTAACAGCTCTAGTATTTGATACAGTTGAGGCAAGAGAAACTACACCTGTATTATTAGTATGTGGTCCACAACCAATAATGTAGTTGTCAGCAGGTGTAAACCCTCTCACAAAGCATGCCAAACACAAGACTGAAGAAACACAGAAGAGCAATTCAAACATCCTACAGCCCATCTTTGCAAAATCCTAGTAAGTAACAGACCGTCAAAGTTTCAATCTCTTTTGTGCTTAACATGAACTAGAATCCTGGGTTCTTAGAGAAACTACAGCTGATAAATAGCAAACAATAATAGAAATAAAAAACCAATCAAGAGATCTTAATAAGTTAAAACAATAGCTGGGAAATATAGCAAAGGAAGGAACTGAATCAAATAGATGAAAAGATGGAACCTTTGATGTTCAGAGAAGATGAGAGGAGCTCCCTGAGTAAATAATGAAATCTTTTACGCAGCTATATGGGAATTTAGCAGACTTTCCATTGAAAGTTCCGATACAGATTGAGTGCAGAATCTCTTACAACGCAAATAGCTAGTTTAAACTAGGCGGCAGCCACAGATAATTGATATAGTCCTAGATTTTTTGGGTTTTTTTTTCTTCCATTTTTGTTCATGATCTTAAATGAGAAGGAAACAAATAGTCGAAAAATGGTGCAACAGTAGGGATGATCATGGGTCGGATTTTTAGTCGATCTGCATCTGACCCGAAAATTTAACACCTCCATCCAAACTCGACTCAACTCGACATTTTATGATGTTCCACTCGACCCAATCCTGACCCGAATTCCAGAGTAAAAACCCAAATCTGACATAAATAAAAAATATTAATTTTTATTATTATTCGATAAAATAAGGAACTAATTAAAAAATACAATAGAGAGGGTGCATTATAATAATTATTCTATTTTTATTAGACAAAATAAGGAGATAATTGAAAAAAATATATAAAGAGAGCAATTATATCTAAATATTTAAAATAAAATTAAACTATTATTTCATGTTGAGTCGGGTAGGGTATTTTTTACCTTAAACTCAAATTCGACCTGAATTCAAAATTTTCTTTTAAAAATTGGACCATATAAAATTTGGTTGGAACACGTTGGGTTTAGGTCAAATGTCCAACCCTATACAAGAGAAATAAAAACAAGCGACACAAATAATAATAAGGGTCTCTTTATTTTGTGTATTTGGTTTTAAGAATTAATTTTTGGTCATTTCCTTTGTTTGTTTCAGATAAAATGAAAACGATTATTTAAAGTGTGTCTTTCGATGTAAAGCAAAATAAAATTAGTGGAAGAAAACCCTCTCACATCCATTTCGCCCAAGAATCATCGTCGGTACCCGTGCTTCCGCCTCTTCAATGGTGACAAACTCGGGTAAAATTTCTTTCGACATTCAAATTTCTCGTTTTTTTCTTTTTTCTTTTTTCTTTTGGTAAAATTTCATTGTTGCTAGAATTTCAAATGGCTTTATTAGTGCCTCTCATTGACTTTTGCAGCCCCCTCTGCTTCACTTTCTTCTTAGAAAATCGAGGAGAAATTTCTGGCCACTTTTGTAAATTTTCTTCTATTTTTATGTAAAATTTTCTCATTTTCTTAACATCAAAATCAGACAAAAATATACTCCGTCAGTCTTATAATTTTTATCCATTGTTGATTTATTTACGTAATTTTAAAAAGAAAAAATTTATATAAGAAATATGATGTAAAATAATTAAAATAACAACTTTATCCTTAAAAAGTTAAATTTTGTTTTGTTGAAAAACTAAAAAATATAAAGGGAAATGTTGATAGCAATAAATTTAATCAATTGCATGTTGATAGCAAATCAACTGAAAATGAGAATTAATCTAACAGAAGGGTATATTATTCCCCAATTGAATTACATCTTTTTAAGTCGTGACAATATTGAATAACTCAAAATTGTCGTATGCTTCATCATTTATCTCGAATCAAAAGATGTTGTGGTGAGTTGAATTTTTCAAAAAAAATGATGAATGAAATAAATAAAAAGAAAGACAAGAAAATTTATTCAAGATGAAACCCACGAAAGGTAATTTAGAGATCAAGTGAGGCTGGAATTTGATTGAAGATCAAACATGTGGCAAGTAATCCTCTTGGAAACCTGGTATTTTGGGAGGAACTTTACATATTCAGGCATCGTCATAGCGTTGAAGTCTCCTAAACAAAAACTACACTTGGAATAATCTTCGACTAATGGTTCAGAGGAGCTCATGCACTTGATATTCAAGGCACCTAATTTTATTTTGGTTTTGTGCTTTTCGTTTAAATGTTTACCATTGTGTCAAAAAGCACTCATTCATAGCTTTCATTTAAAATAAATAGCAATATATATATATCACTCATGAATACATCTTGCAGTGAAATAAGAGCAAGTAGACCAATTTTAAGGAACAAAACATTTCTTTGAATTACTTTAAAAAGATATTTGAAAACACAATAACTTGAAGCAAATGCTCAGCCTGACATGAGAAAGACATAGAGTATGAAATACTCATAGATCAAAATTCACATAGCAAGGACTCGAATTCGTCTTTCACTCAAATATGTTGATTACATTCTTTTCCACTGAAGTGTGAATGGGTCAAAAACTGATGAGGGCAATTTGCACAATGAGATTGGCATTATGAACCAAAGTTGTCAGCAATCCAGAAAAGTGTTCGATTAACACCATGGATCCCAAAAAAAATGATCCATCTATGTTGAAATAACAAGTAAGATAGTAACCGAGCCCAAGAAGGCATGATGCATCACCACATATGAGATGACAAGAATGCTCATATATCAAGAAAGCACAAGGACCTTGATCATGTATTTACCTTGTAGTTTAACTTCATAACCTTCTACGAAAGATAAGGACAAGAAAATTGTTGAACCCAAGATTAAATGAGGCAAGGACGCATGAAGCAAGAAGATTTGTTTTGAACATTAAAGTTCATAAATCAAAATAGACAAAGGATGACGTTGATTTCAGATTAAGGCTTGAGAAAAATCAACAAACGAAGAAGTCATGAGCTTCCCTTCAAAGACCAAATATGATATATGATGAGATTATATTATGAATTCGTGAAAGCATTATGCATTCAAGATAAGTGCATATATAAGCATAAATACATTCAAGATAAATGCATAATTTGATTGAAACATGTTCTAAAAGAAGAAAATGAACCTTCAGATATCATCTGCTCCAAAATGGAGAACACACTATCAATAACGTGTAATCCAAGAAAAGGGGCGATTTCAAAACCTTTAGGTCATCACCTTTGAGAGTAATGTTAAGACCTTCGTGTCATCACCTTCGAGAGTAATTTAAGACCTTTGGTCTATTACCATCGGGTACAATGTTAAGACCTTCAAGCTATCACTTTTGGTATGATGTTCAGACCTTTGGACCATCACCTTCAGGAGTGATGAACCGCTTTTTAAATGTTGACACCTTAAGATAAGAGCCATGATATTTTTTGAATTTTAAAAGATATATTAAGATCTTTAGGCCACATCACCTTTGAGCATGATGTTAAGACTTTCGGATCATCACCTTCGGGAATGATGTAAAAATCTTAAGGTCATCAGTATGACCTTAAGGGCATAATGTTAAGAAAATAATAAAAAAATAAAAGTCTAATCTTTCTAATGTTGCAGTGGGATGGATGAAGAATTAATTTCAATCTCTTTAAAGTTGTTGTGGATGAGATGAAATAGAAACAATGTCATGTCTCCCTGAAGATGTGTAGTGGATGAAGAATGATCATATCTCCCTGAAGTTGCACTGGAGCAGATCACCCAGTTGGTAGATTCTACTTCTCCCTTAATGGCGGAGTCTTATTTTTCCAAAGGAAGTGCAAAGTAGATTGGTCAGCTAAATTATATCTCCTTGAAAAAGAAGTGGTGTAGATCGATTAATAAATTCTATTTCTCTGAATAAGTGGTTAAGTGGATCAACTAAATTCTAAATAGAAGAACTACGTCAGAAGGATGAATTTTATTCATACTAGACGAGATTGGTCATCTTTTAGTCTTTGTTCCATTTCTGTTGCACAACAATGAGCAAAAATGACCAATTGTAGCTGTCCAAATCAATCTAGGCCCAATACCCATTATATTACCCAATTCCCATATACAAATACAAACTCATTTATCCATTACCCAAGCATAAATACAAACTCATTTACCCATTACCAAAGGCCCAAATAACCTAAACCCATCAGTTAAACTAAACTAACCCTAAAGAAAAAACCCAAACCACCCTAAACCCTAAAATTAAAACTTAAATCTAACCCTACAATTGTTAACTACCATTAACTAGGGGTGATAATGAGACGAGCATAGCCCAAGCCTCGGCAGGCTCGATTTGAGCTCAAAGTGGACAGTTTGAGCTTGGCTCAGCTCGAGGCTCGAGCTCAGCTCGTTGCTTTCCTCAAATTGCTTTTAAATATTTTTATTGAAGTTTTGAAAAATAACATGGGAAAACTTATTTAGGAAAAGATAATATTTATTTTTGAAGTCTACAACTAACCGTAGTACATTTTCTAAATTATAAAAGTCCACATGGAGAAGGGGATTTAAAGTATTTAACCATGACAACAAGTTAACAACACTAAAACATACAAGTGTATATAGAGTGTATATATAATATTATATATATGTATAATTATTTTGAGCCTGTTCATAATCTTTTCGAGCCGAATTTGGGTCAGCTCGGCTTGTTAAGGTCTTGAGCCGAGTACGAGCTCGAGTCAAGCTCACTTGAATTGAGCTTTGACCAAACCGAGCCCAAATAGCTTGTGAACCGGTCAAGCTCATTATAACCCCTACCTTTGACCCTAAAACCGATCCCTAAACCAAACTGCCAACCCTAACCCTAAACTCTATCGAGTCATTTCCACTACCTCTACCCCAAACATTAACCTATACCCTAAGCTATCATCAGATTTTGTCATAGCTAGAAGAATAACTACCATGCGTGGATTCCTAATGGCCTCTTTATCCCCTATAAAAAGGTCAAGAGCTGTGAAGAATAAGATTTTTATAGGATTTTCATAGAGAATCGAAGATAAAAAATAGAAAAGAAAATCGAAAGGAAAAAATCAAAAGAAGTTGAAAAAGGTAAAAAAAGAAATACCTTTCGATCTTGGTTAGAGCTACGCATGTTAGGGTTATTTTTGAAAGATCTAAGGTTAAATTGGGCTAAAGTGTTTTTGGTCAAATGTTTTGGATGCTTTTGATATTTTTCAGTCACTAGAGATGGCGATCGTTGTCGCCGATGGCGGAAAATATTATTGTCATTTGAGGTCTAGAGAAGGGGTGTCGAGATGTTTTCAAGTTTTTTTTTTCTATTGAAAGGATAAAAATGATTTTTAAGGATGAAATATATGTATATATATATACATATTATTCAAAACAATGTCATTTTGGGCGTCGTACTCTATACCTAAAATGATGTTTTACCTTTGTACTCGCACGGTGACCCAATCTAAGGGGTGGATCCTCGCCTTTTTAATGAAAATGGGATATTTCTCTTTCGTCCTTGCACTTCTGTGCCGGTTTTAGTTTCATCCGTTTTCAGTTATTTTGATTTCTATTCCGCCCTTTAACTTACGCATTTTTACATTCTAGTCCGCATATCTAATTATTTCCTTTTTATATTATTTATTAATATTATATTTATGTAAATATATGTAATTTAATATGAAATGTATATTACTTGGTATATATTATATAGTTTGTTAATAAAATACTACTCCCTCCGTCCCACAAATAATGTCCCTTATTGACTTTTTTGGGTCAAATTTTTTTAACTTTGACTCGTGATTATTTAAAATTTATTATTGATAAAAATATAAAAAATATATTTTAAAAACCTCTAATCAAATAGATTTTAAAAATATATATATATTACAAAATTTAATTATTTAAAATATTTAATATAATTATAGTCAAAGTTTACAAAATTTGACTTTTAAAAAGTTAATAAGGGACATTATTTGTGAGACGGAGGGAGTACATTATATGTACATATGATAATTTTTAGTATATATATATATATTTCAATCTCTTATTTTTACTTTATTTTTTCTAATTGCTACTTTAATCTTATTATATATATTATATTTGTACACTATTTTGTTATACATATATATTATATACTTTATTTACATATGTGTTATTTATGTAACATGTATATATTAACTTCTATTAAAAACATGTATATAATAAATAATTATACTTTTGTGCATATTAGAAGTTTTAATCTCTGCTATTAAAACCAGTTAATCAACAATCCAAAAATGTGTAAAAATTTTAAGTTTTACACTGAGTAAGTGAATCCTAACGTGTATATATATGCGGTTGTGGTGGTTTCATGGGGTCCACCCCTGTTGATTTGGGCAGAGAGTTGCATTGGATGAAAGTGCGGAGAAAATGAGAGAAAAAAGGGGCTGAAGAAGATGAATAGTGAAATTACAGGTTCTCTCTCGAGAGTCATCTCTTTTATCTATCCTTTATGAATATATAAATCCCTTGGCTAGTAGGTGGTGTCTGGCCTAGACTTGATAGGTAATAATGAGGTGTCGGGACTAGAGAAAAATGGCTATTGATAGGTCGGTAGAAGGTCTCTTAGGTGGAGGTACAACAATTGTCCCCCTGGTCGAGGGAATGCCATAAGGTGGCATGAAACGTGACTTGCTATAGAATTTTGGTTTGTGACCGATATATTTCGTGTTTTCACACTTAGACAATTAAACTAGTTTTTGATTTTTCAGTCTTTAAAATGTAGAATGATGTCGCTTATCCTTTTTGTTAATCATTTGGACGGAGGTATCTCGATGCTGAATAAGCAAAGCATCTCGACGTTAAGTAAACGAAGGTATCTCTTAACAAGCCAAGTGATGTCAATATTCTTGTAAAAATTGGAATTGATTCTATCGATTTATCAGTTAAGAATTATGTCGTTATGAATTTTGTGAATTAAACTTTAACTCTTTAGTGGTGAGTGAAGGCATCTCGACGCCACTTTAGGCGGAAGATCTTGACTCTCTTGTAAAATCAACTTGTAGGAAAAACTTTTTCAAGTGGAGTAGAGGCATCTCGACGCCTCTTTAGGACAGAGGATCGTAAGACTCGACACATGAATCCTCAACTATGACTCAGTGGCATTTCAAAGCCACTATAAGGATGAGGATCTCGACACTCATCACTGCAAAGTAGAGGCCTCTACAACACTTGAAGAATAGTGAAGGATCCTAATACTCAACATTGGATTCCATAGGTGGAGTAAAGGTATATGCATCACTATGTTTATATAGTGGAGGATCTCAACACTTAAAACAAGGAAATCAGTGAACTCTACACTCTTTATGAGTCAAACTTAAGCAAAATTATTTGAATACTCATAGTAGACCGACACTTGAGCTGAGGAAACAGAGGTGTCTGCAACACTATGTTTATATGGTGGAGGATCTCAATGCTCTTACTTGTGCGGGTTGTTTGTAAAAATCACATAGAAATTCAAAGCCTTTGTAAAAGTTTTGTAGAAAATCATTGATGCTAAGTGGAGGTATCTCAACGCAAGTCTAGGGTAGAGGCATCTCGAAGCAACTCTAGGACAGAGGCATCTCGACGCAACTCTAGGACAGGCATCTCGACACCACTCTAGGAATGAGGCATCTCGATGCCACTCTCAGACGTAGGTATCTCGACACCTTTTTGGGGCTGAGGCATCTCAACACCACACTGAGGCGAAGTCATCTCGCTCTTGTAAAAACAATGTAGAACCTTCTGATGCAGAACAGAGGCATCTCAACACAATTTTGAGGCGAATGATCTTGATGTTCTTGTAAAAATAGTTATATTTGGATAATATTTATACATGGATACTAGTTATTACACATATGACCTTTGGGGCGACATGTGCTCCAGGTCTTGAATGTTGGGAGATATTTGCTCACAACACAAAATCTGCTCCTAACAAATTAAGAAGATTCATTAGTAATTTTTGGTAGAATAAATTGCCATACCTTTCCTTGACGTGTGTTTGGAGTGGCTAAGAGTGGCTTGCTTGTTTGTCAATAAGGTGAGCAAATCATAATATTTATCCTTGAAACTCTTAGGGAAATATGTTAATAATTTTATAATTTTCATACATGGTTATAACTTTAATCGATGTGTATACGTCACTTGTTTGTCAATGAGGTATATGTTTTCTCTCCCCATTGTACCAACAACATGTGGGTGACCTCATATTTGTCTCTATGGGACTCAAGAAGCATTTTCAATAAATATTACTCCTATAATTTTTTATAATAATATACTTGAACCTTTTTCATGGTATGTTTGAGTGCCTTCTAGATGTGCAAAGGGTGCCCCTTGGGTTGGGAGACTAGGCACCAGAGGGTGTAAAGGCTGTGCACTAGGAGATGCGGAGGTCAGGTACCAGGGGTGCTTTGAAGATGCGAAGGATTTAATCTGACACTAAGAGAAAACTGACACTGAGCTAGATGATTCCGACCAGTCAAGTTATTTAATCTGATTCAAATCGAAAGGTTGTTTTGGTTTACAAACTTGGCATTATACTTTGATGGATGATTAGGATTTAATTATATTTTTACTTAAAGAGTTTAATGAACGCTTGTTCTACTTTAATGTTGCTTCATTCTTCACTTATCTACACATATATGCTTAGTGCCATGATGGCAAAGAGATTTGCATCATTGAGGATTTAAGACTTCGAAAGAAGCCTAGACAACCGACACTAAGGTTAGGCTTAGTGCTATTAATGACAAAGAGATTTGCATTAATGAGTTAATAGACTTCGAGAGAAGCTAAGATAATTTTGGGATTAATTTGGAGCTTAGAAGAGAGATCTCCTTCACCTCATCTTCTTAGGCTTAATTTGATGTGGTTTATGCCGAAACACCAGCGAGACATTGATTGACATATTCTTTTAGACTATACACTCGAGAAAGGGTAGTTCCTGAAGTTAAGTTCTGAGAGTGTAGTGAGCGAAGTGGTGACGGTAGTGGGTGCATCCATTCATTTAAATATTCTTTTAGGCTATACACTATTGCATGTCATTTTGTTATGTTGTGTTACCTCGATGCCATCATATCCTGATTTTTATTCTCATTACTTTAGTATTTTTTTACTTTGATTGTTGTCACACCAAAACCACACTTTATTGTCTTCATGTTTATTGCATTTTCAATACATTCAATAGCATTATAAGCATTCTGAGAGCCAATAAATGAGGGATTGATACTTGGACACTTTTGTGACCATTTTATGTTACTTGAACGACGTGTATGCTTACATCAATGTCGCGACATTAGTTACACATAACTAAGCAACTATTGCATCCCCATCAATGAGCACCAAGGGTCATTCGAAGTTGCGGAGGATGAGTACCAAGGGTGCGGAGGCTATGTACCATAGGGTGCACAATATGAGCACCAGAGGTCCTCCAAAGGTTGGTTACCAGAGGGTTTAGAGGCCAGGCACCAAGGGTGCGAAGGATGAGACCCATGGGTCCTCCAGAGGTGCTCGGGTGCAAAGAGTTTTTTTCTTCAGAAAATACATCATATGATGCATGCTTCTAATTCTTGATTTCAAGTTGAGAAATTTTACCTAGAGAGATTTCTCACTCTAAGAAATACTTGACAATTACACTCAATTTTGAGAAATTTCCAACACTTGTTGATAGAATCAAGATTCCTCACTCTAAGAAATACTTGACAATGGCTAAATTAGGAGAGAAGGGAACTATTTAAATGGTGGGTGATGAAGATGATAACATAAATAAGATGAGCATGGATGAATAATGATAGAGAGAACTCGAAACCAAGTAAAATTTTCTTAGAGAGATTCAAACTTCATGAACAGACGAATTTTGGGATGAGAATGAAAAATGTGAATCTTCTCTTGAGGTTTCATCATCGCTGATTTTCTTGGTCGAAAGTGGTCCATGCATAGCGCACCAATCGTTGATGATCAGAATGAGGTTGTGGTGATTTTAGGCAGTTCACACTATTGATTTGGGCGGAGAGCCACATTCCATGGAAGTGTGGAGAAATGAGAGAAAAAGAAGGGTTGGAGAAGAAGATGAATAGTGAAAGTGAGGGTTCTTTCGAGCGAGTCCTCTCTTTTGTCTATGGGTTGTGGGTATAAAAATCTCTTTGGTTGGCTGGTGGTGTCAAGCCTAGGTTTAAAAGGCAAAAATGAAGTGCCGGGACTAGAGAATAATGGCTATTTATAGGTTGCCATATGACCTTTTAGGTGGAGGTATAATACGTATTATACTAATTTATGATTATTAGATAAGTAAAATAGATGAATAAAATTAAAAAGTTAAAAATGAGTATTTTTTAAGGAAAAAAAAAAGGTGACTGTTTAATCTCATTTATTTATTTCATTCATCCAATAATTATAAATCAATGTAAAATTAATTGAGTTTTACATAATCTAAATAGATATGTAGATTCTAATATGTTTGAATATTTGTTTCATAAAATGTTCGGAAGATTGAAGAGAAAAGCATAGGGCAGTTTTTTCTATGGGTTCAACCCCACGACAAACACTATGGATCTAAATGTAAATATAAATAATTATCGTACGGTACCCTACTCCAACTCAAGAAAACATATGTGCACAATGGTTGAGTCATATATGGGTAGAAGTTCACTAGCATTTTACTTTTCTAAGTGCACTTTGGGTTTTTCTTGTTTTTTGTTATTATGTGTTGATATTTGGTTGAGTTGTCAAAATTTATCCTTATGCTTTGACCTTTCCATTTTGAGTGGGCCATCCCATGTCATCAATCAACCAACACCTTCACATAACTTCATTTTTTCAAACATCAAATTTGTCCACATTCTCTTTATGATTTTCTAGTGGAAGGTCATGTTCTATATCTTTGTCATATTTCTGTGTTCTTTTCCATTCAGTTGGAAAAGTCTTCAAAATGCTGCAGTTGGTACATTTGCATCACAACAGTGCTAAATCTCCCTAGCTTCTTTATCTACTACTACTACTGCTGCTAACTTAATTATGGAACGCAACTCAAAGACAAAAATCAGGTTTGATTTGGCTGCATTGCCTCCACGTTATCAGATTCTTCCTATTTGCTACAAAATGCTTATAAAATGCATAGTATTTTGCTTTCTTCATTTATGCAGGTGGCTAAGAAATTAGAATCATATCTATCATAGCTTTCATTATTCGTCGTTCATAAAATACGGAGAATAAACAAAACAATGAACTTGAAATGCAAAAAGGATCAGACATGGATCTTATTAAATCGCATACATTTTCTTAAATTCATTGTTTAGAGTCTCAGAATCTGACATCACAGACATCGCCCAGGATCGTGACTGGCTCGTCTGTGATGATCTTCGTATACTTCTCATTTTCGAAGCCTCGATCCGATGCCTAATCACCCAATAACACATAGTGCCTAAAGTAGTGGCCATTATGCTAGTTCCTACAATTGTTACTCCAATTGCAAGCCACCTTTCCTCTTTGCCAACTACAACAAATGACAATGCTAAGAATGCAACTGAAACAAGTGCACAAGCCAACCACATTAACTTGTTGATAATTGCCATCATCTGCTTCTTTGCCTTGCTCTCAATCACTACAACTGAGGTTTGAACCACCACAACTGCTAGAGAAATGAAGAGGGCAATGGAATCAAAGATGAAGAAGATTATAAAAGCAGGCTTTGGTGCTATATTTGCTTCCCCAAGTGAGTGACCGGGCTGAATGTCATTCGGGTCATCTATGTATTGACCAGGGACTGTGAAAATAGCAGCAAAAGCAACAGTAGCAATTAGGACAGCGACCACGGTGGTGGAGTTTATTGCATTGTTAAGACCAGAATGCATTTTGTTGAGTCTTTTGGCTATGCCTTGGACTTTTTTTCGGGTCTGGAGGGTGTGTTCTAGTTGATCATGCACTTCATGCTTTATATCGCTCACAGTTTGTTTTAACTGTCGGGCTGGATTTGGTGCTGCCGGCTTGATGGATCTAGCACTTTGAACCCCATGTTGTTGCAGCATGGATGCAATCTGCAGGTGCCCGGTTTTCTCTGCAGTGTCGAAAGCGGTTTCCCCACTTCTGTTAACAGCTGTTGTGTCAGTTTCTTTGTATCCAAGTAGCAACTTGATAATCTGCACAAAGAAAAAACGTGCATCAGCTTACTTGATCTTATCCTGGTCATTTTATTTGACTCCCTTAAAGCCATTTTTACGGCAGATTGTGAACTTGTACAGCATCTATAGTTGTCAAGATTATGCAGCAATTGTTGAAACAAGAGGTATGACCTTTCAAATATAATAAACTTGTTGAGATTTTCTAGGCCTTTGTTAACAAGTCAACCAGCAATGTCAGCAACAATAATGAGAGGATTGTTTTCTTGAAAGTAATCATAACAATTATTCAGAATTTTTATTCCCATACACACTGGATAAGCCATGTAATTGGCAACTATTGAATTTAATTATTATTTTACATGATACCCCGCTTTTGCCAATTCAGGTTGCCATTCCAATTCTGTTTTTCTTATGTAATCACATGGCCAATAAATTTCCTTTTAACCAATTCACGTATTTTACCAGAAATTAACAACTTTGTGTTGCTCTAACATTTAAGACCTGCATATAAATTCAATCAGCAAGTGTGTCTAGTTTATGTTCTGAAAGATCCCAACTGTAATCTCATTGAAGCCCAAAATCTGACAGTGGCAGATAAAGAAAAAAGAGAATGAACATAACTGGTTCAATAAAAACAATAAATTTAACTATCTAGAGCAGCCAATAATCTATCCCTTAAGGCAATCAATCAAAACTCAAAACTATAGGTGAAACAGTGACATCGTCGATCCATTTGGTGACAAATATGAATTGCTAAACTATTTTACCTGAGCTCTTCCCTTCCTGGTAGCTATGTGCAAACATGTGTTTCCCTTGGTGTCAACCATGTTTATCATCAATGAAGGATTCACCCCAATCAATTCCTCCACCACCTCAAGATTTTGCCCCTTCACCGCCATGTGAAGCGCAGTCTGCCCTTTCTTGTCAGTCCTTTGAGCAATCCCAGGTTCACTAGCCAAAAGTGCCTTCACAACATCCAAATGCCCATTCCTTGCTGCAGAATGTAAAGGTGTTTTACCATTACTCCTTGCTATTGTAGCAAGGCTACTACCTGCCTCCAATAAGAACTTCACAATCTCGATATGCCCTTGAGTCGCAGCCGTGTGCAAAGCTGTGGTGTTTGATAAATCAACCGTCATAGCCAATTCAGGATGCTCAGCTAATAGCACTTTCAATATATCTGCAACAAGGGCCACACTGAAAACCTCATTTTCACAACCAAAAATAACTTTCTTAGTTAAAGAACAGACAAATCATGTGTTGGAAACTTACCTAAATCCCCTTGTTTAGCAGAGATGTGGAGTGAATCAAACCCATTTCTTGCTTTGATCCCAGCATTAACAAGATCATAATAGTTGATCATCTCCTTAACCAAATCAACATAACCGTATTCTGCCGCAACATAAAGGGCGGTTTCGCCGGATTGGTTTTGTTTAGCTACCAGCTCCTTCAATGCATCCTCCCCGGTACCTGTAAGGATTTGTTTCACCACTGCAAGATTTCCAGCTCTTGCTGCAGAATGTAAGGCTGTATCATCGCGTTTTCCGGTTAATTGTTTTGTCATCTTTTTCCTAGGAGCTGGAACGCTTGGCTGCTCGGTAGCTGGTGTCACCATTTCAATCAAAATCAAGATTTCTCCTTTGATTAACTTATACTTCAATTATGAATTGAAAATCCTTCTTTTCTTCATCTTCCAGCAAAAACCCAGATCAAAATTTGCATTCTTTAATCCAAAACAACACCACTGTTCGTCAAAACTAGCTAATAAAATGAGAGTAAATAATTCTTGATTTCAATGATCCGAACACTTTGGAGAGATTGGTTCCTTCCTCCAATGTCAAGTTCTTTAATCTCCTGCGTCCCGGAGTTTATGCCTGTTTTCAACATAATCCACCTTCAGCTTTCTTAAAACACCAACCAATATTTCATTTAATGAAAACCCAGAAACAAAAACATGACCTTTCTCTCTCTATATATATTGCTTCATCTGTTTATCCTCCGTTTTTAAAAGGAGGGGAAAACCCATAAAATTGAATTATATAGGATGAAGAAAAAGAAGCAGAACAATAGCACTTAACAGTGATAATAATAATAAAAATAATTACCTGAGAGTGGAAAACATAGAGCTACTTTTTCTCTAATCTATTAAAACCAGAGCACACATACAAGTAGAAAGCCTTTGGAATTGAGCTTCTCTGCTCTTAATCAGGAAACCGAAAAGAAAAGAAAAGAAAAATTCTGAGACCCTTTGCTTATGAAGAAAAGTAAGAACACAAAAAAGATTGTTAAATTTAGGATTTAAAAAACATAAAAAAGCACATGTATTTGCAACTTTATACGAATCTAAAAACTATCCCACAAACTATAAACAAACTAATCTAACCAATGAAGATGTAGGCTTTGTAAAGGTGGTCATCATCACAATTATGATAAAAAGATAGAATTGTATTAAGAGAGATGCAGCACGTAGGCTTTATTTGATAGGATGGAAAAATGAAAGGGGCGATTAGAAAAGTGGAAGTTAAATTTTGGGTTAAAAATGAAAAAAAATGAGGTAATGATATTTTTTATTATTATGTATAAAAATAAATTATTTTAATTTAAAATAAAAAATAAGAAAAATGTGAGAGATATGTGAGTCAGATTAAAATATATTTTTAATGTTTTAAGTTTTTTTCCTCTCATTTTCAACTCTATTAAACAACAAATGAAAAAAAAATCGTATTTCTTTCATTTTTTTTCATCTTTCCTACCAAGTAAACTTATCAAAAGAAAAAATATTTTTTCATCTCTAAAAGGAAGATAAGAGAAATTATTTATGATCAACTTCAGAACATAATATCAATCAAGATCAAAGTAATGTCTTTACTATTACAAGTTTACAACAATTTTTTTTGGATAAATAAGTTTACAACAATTATTAGTTGACATAAAATCAAAGATTTTAAATATTAAAAAAATTAATGTAAAAGGATTTGTCATAAAATTTTGTAATTTCACAATTTAAATTTACAAAATATCATATATCTATATTAAATTTAAAATTTAGATAAAAAAAATTAAATTATTCTAATTTAAGGGCATGGTACAATATAATTTTAATAATATTTTGTATTTTTAATTTTTTTAAATAAGAGAAATTAAATTTTGTACTTAATGATTTGAATGTAGAAGTAATAGATTTGAACATAAAAGACTTTTCCTCTATTTCTCTTTCTAGGTTTTTTCTTGGTTGTTTAGAAGTGCAACGCCACCCGTTTTTGGCCAAGCAGTTATCACTCATGCTATGTCACAATCATTGATATATGTTATCCTCGATCTTCTCTTCTTTCTTTTTATTTTTTCTTTTTGATCTCTTTCGGTGATTTAATTTAGTAAGCCTTTCTCTTTTCCAACGAAAATGGTGGATATTTTTTTTATTTTGCAACACCTCTGTTTTTATGGAACTTTCAATGTACAAATTCTTTTCCAAACCAGCAGTATGAGATGATGAAGCAGATGTAGAGGTGCGTATCGAGTGATTCGATCACGAGCTGAGCACTATCGACTCGAAAACTGTTCGACTCGTGCTCGATTTGACTTGATAAGTTCAATAAAATTTTGCTCGACTCGTGCTCGTTAATAAACTCAGTGCTTATTAAGCTCGCCATAATTTTTACCTTGTTTTTTAATATATATATATATAATCTAGTAGTAATATATAGAGCTTAATATAAACATAAATGAACAAATTTAACGAAAAATGATCAAAATAATGTGTGAAGCAATTCCAAAAATCTAAACTCCAAAGTAACTATCCACAAATTCACCAAACTAACGTACTATAAAAAATTAATGAGCTACTCAACTTATTGAGTCGAGTTGGGCCTTGTTTGACTCGAATCACTAAGGCCTCAAGTTTGAGTTGAGTCAACTCCAATCGATCTTTGATCAGGTTAAGCTCGAACTGCTCTTAAGATGCTCAACTCAATTAGCAGCCCTTAACAAATGTACATTTATTTCTCTTGTGTTCCTCCTTTAGACCATGGTAACCAGACTTAACTGTGTACTTTCCCTCTTTATCAACAAGCCAAGTAATTCTATCATGTCCCCCTCAGCAGAATTATAAGTAGGGGTGGACATTCGATCAAGTTGAGTTTGTTTAATTTAACCCCCAAAATTAATAATGAAGCTTAAATTAGTCCCTCAATTCAATTTAGGGTTTTCAACCTACATTCCTAAATTGTAGAGTTTAGAAATTGAAAATCGCAAAATTATAAGGTTTAAAAAATGAGAGATTTTCTGGGTGTTACAACTCGCCCCTCAAGAAATTTTGTTCTCAAAAGTTTTTCTGACTTAGAGAAAGATTCTCAAAACGAACTGACATGTACATATACTTCTTCGTTATGGATTCATCCTTCATAAAAAAAGTAATAATTGAATATATCATAAATATACACGTTATTTCCTCAAATGCATCCTCATAAGCATCACGAGCTCATGTCTCATAATCCAAACATGGTTGTTTGTCCTTAGATCTAGCTGACCTATCACTCTAGACATGTCTACCTCTACTAGCATTACCAAAAATAGTTGACATACTCTACCCTTTACCTCCAAGAGGTGTTTGTACATATGCTTGAGACTGACTATGAACAAATAAAGCAGTGGGTGGATGTGGATAGTCAATGACGAAATGATCCTTCGAACCACATCTATAACAAGCTTTTAACTCCCTTTTACACCCCCTTTATGTTTCTTACTATAGTAAGAGCATATAGGAATAGGGAAAGAAATTGTCGAACCATCTATACTGTCAGTCAGAATAGTAGAAGTTGTTGGTCTCACTCTAGAATAACTCTAATGATCAGACTCCTCTTTAGCCCTCTTCGTAGACTGATTCCTCTAACTAGGCTAAACATATATAACCGGCTGCTTTCTAACTCGGTCAGTATTCTAAGGTCTCTAGTCTTCATTGAATACCTCTAACCTCTCAGCAGTCCTAACTCGACCAACCAGGTGGCCGAACACTTTATCTTGATACTGCGCAACACCCTTCTAGATTGATAGTTGAAGTCCCTTTAAGAACCACTCATTTTTTTGTCTCTCGATAGTAACCAACCCAGAAGCATATCTAATAATTCTCAAAATCTCAATCTCATAATCATTGATGGACATGTCGTTCTGCTTCAAATTCATGAAATTTTTCCCTCACTTTACAAGAAAATTCATCTCCATGCAATGGTCCTGGAATGAGTCCAAAAGATACTCCCAGCTGATTTGACTAGCTGATACGGTCTCCTCCACAAACTCCCACCATTTTTGCGCCTCACAACATAATAATGAAACAACGACCCTAAGCTTTTTTCAGTAAGATAGTTGATCTCAACAACAGTCGATGTAAATCCTTCAGCCAATACTCTGCATCAGATGGATTTGTAATAGTTTTTCCCTCAAAGATTTTCATCCTAGCTTTAGATATGGGTTTCCTCGAACCATCTAACTGATCTTGAAGGTAACTGAGGAATTTTCAATTTATAGTGGCAATGTCTAGCTCAACAGTCTCACTATCCCCAATGTCAAGTGGGTTCCCACTGCGGGTCTCCTAAGCATGTGGGTCCCCATCTTTAGTCAGTTGGCTTGTAGCCTGACCCTTAGGCTACTCGTCCTTCTCAGTATTATGTATCTCATTTTGATTTTTTGTCTGATCAACAGGGGATGGATGATCACTATCAAAAGCAGCGGTATGGCCTCGACCTTAACAAATCATGAGCCTAGTACACCAACGTGGTGGCATAGAAGACTATCTACAAAAGGTAATAACCTAAATTCAGATTTGGTACTTGGGGTTTCTATTTAAAACATAACTTTGATTCTTAAAAAATTGTATATTTATTAGAAAATCCTGTTTTACCCCCGAAAATATTTTAGATGCATGCAAAAATGTTTTTTGACTTGAAAATATTTTTGTGTGAGCCTCACATTTGAGGGTTGAACTCAGCTCCGATACCACTAAATATAACCCCCTAAACCAGGTCCAAAAGAAAAATGTCGAATTTAGAAAGTCATAATTGAATCTTGTCCCTCAAGAAATGGTTTTAGATTTAAATATGTTATAACCCAAAATAATTATTAAAGAATAATAATTATTGTAAAAATATTCAATTGTTTATAAAAGTCAAGCGTTATAAAGATATTATGATAATATATAAAATAACTGAAACAAAATCGATAAATGGATGCTGAAACATAATCCCAAAATATAAACAGTTTCAATGTCCGAAATTACGTAAATATCCCAAAAGTAATTAATAAATATTAACCTCAGTAATAAAAAGGTAGTTCGTATTGATAATAAGAAATCTGGATAAAAGTGAGATTCTCTGAATACCGAATCGCCTAAGATTTAGGAACATTTGAAAGAGAAACTATGGATGAGAAAGCTAAAGAGCTTAGTGTGTCTCTAATGTGCAAGAAACCATTAAAAACAATATTTTATTTTCACATAAAATCTTTTAAAATCATGGTAAATCTCAACATAATGATATGATGTCACATGCATAACACAACACACAACTACATGCACCAAGAAGAGTGGAGGTTGACCTCGCGGCAGAGTGGAGGTTTTTTCTTTCACGTCTTCCTCAATACAATCACATCCCATGCACAATGATGTGATAAAGATTAAAATTTTGAGCTTTACAAAATCTCACAACATTTAAAATTCAGAGTTCGTAGTTAAGAAATTTAGATATTCAAAGTTCAGTAAATCTGGAATCGGTTCAGAAAATCATGTATTAAATTAAAACACAGTTTATTTAATTAGGATTTTTTGAACCGAGTCCTGATTTATTGAGGGTTATGCTCTCATTTCATTCTCGGATTCTGCAACATCTACTAGGATCAAATTTATTTAATTAGGGTTTTGTTTTCAGATTTTATTTATTATTAGAAGTTACTTATGTAATTAGGAGTTTAAATTTTAGCATTTATTTATTGTATTTAATTCATTAAGTTTAGTAGGATTAGAACTTCTCCAATGCCTATATAAGGAGAGATATCTTCATTGTAAAAACAAACCTTGATTTTTGGAAGAAATAAAATTTAGATTACTTTTTGAGTAATTCTTGTTGCAAGTTCTTTGCATATTTGATCCTGTTCTTTGCAAGTTCACACTCCTATCTGCCTAATCAATTGCGGTTAGGAGGGTGGGATAGAGCATATTATGGTGTTTGCTTAGTCAAATGCGATTAGGAGGGTGCCTAGGACAACACCATCTATCTCGCCATCATCCACTCATCGGAGAGATTCGTGCCGTTTATAGGTGTTTGCCTATTCAACGGCGATTAGGAGGGTGCCAAGGACAAATCTATCCACCACCATCATATTCATCCATTGATTCTAGCAAACTCACGTCATAGTCATCAATCGACTTCCATTAAATATGTTCTCCGTTGTATTATATCACACTGTAAATCAGAAAAAAACATGTAGCACAATAAGAAAAACACACCTTAGCCAGAGCGAACTCAACCTACCGAATGATATGTTTTCCACGATCGAAAGTATTGGGTTCAACAAATCGGTATCCACGAGAATAATTTATATATTGTTACTATTATGACTATGCCACCAATTCTAAATCAAAACTCGCTAATCTGATAAGTAACTCACGTGTAAATCTCGTATCTCAAGCAGATATAGTATGAACATGTAGAGGAGGAGGTAAATCGTCTAACTCATGAATAGGAGACTCACAATCACCTTAAGCACAATAAATAACCCATAATTGAGTGACCCAAATGTAAATTTTAATAATTGGCTGACCCAATTTAACCTTACTCATAATTGACTGACCTCTATTATAGTTTACCCTAGTTTATTTTTCATTTTTTCACTTAGTATATTCAAAACATGATTGACGTGTTATATTGTTTTTGAAAGATATGACTGACATGGCATACTTTTAAAAAAACACGATCGACATGATAGGTTTTTATCTTATGCAATCAAAAATGAATTTTATGGTAAAGTACACAGATAATCATCGAATTTTTAGGGCACTTTCATTTTGGTAACCAAACTTTTAAAATTTTAATTGCTATCACCCAACTTTTATTTCGCTTTCATTTTGGTCTCTCCTATTATCTTCCGTCAAAAAATACTGACGTGGCGCGTTAATTTTTCTTTTCTTCAATAAAATAATATATTTGAGTCTCACTTTCATCTTCTCTTTCTTCTTCTTTTTCCCCTTCTCTAAGTTCCACACCGCTAAACTCATAACCATGGTGGCAACAATGGCAGTGTACCACTCAGGTACTGATGTTTTTCTTTCGTTGTTGGGACAAGAAGTTAAACTCTAAACTCTTTAAAATCAAAGAGAAAACCATTAAAAAGAAACTTTATCCGCTCGCAAGTCACAAACGAAGACCATGCCACACCTGTAGAGTGCAAAAGGGGTAACACAACCAGTAGCACAGTGGTGTATATAATGGTTATATTAAATGTTTTTCATATTCATATAAAATATTCGTTGCCCATTGGATACGGTATGCAGAAGGATGAAGATGACCACCGGTGCTGTCAAGTATAAAAATTCACTACATACATTGCAGATATTTTCAGAACTGAGAATGTGAAGTCCTTTTACAATGGTGTACAAGCACACACCCTTCTAAATTTGATTACAGTTTACCAAGTTTATTGGATGTCAATAATGTACTTATATGATGCTCTTAGTAGTTAGTGTTGCAATGGAAAAGGCAGGTGATGGAAGTTGTAACCATTAGATGGAAGAATGTTGGATAAATGAGTGGATAACATCTGAACCCTCCATTTATCTCAACTTTTTTGACCATCTTTTTCGTTCTTGAAGAAGTCGGTATTTTTCTTTTTGTGGCTGCAAAACTTGTTAAGTTGAAACAACCATTTGGCTGGTACTTTTGCTTGGGAGTTTAGGGGTGTGGAACTTACAGAAGGAGAAGAAGAAAGAAAAGCAAAAAGTGAAACCCAAATATATTATTTCATCGAAGAAAAAAAAAAAGTTAATAGGCCACGTCAGCATTTTCTATTTAAAGATAACGGAAGAGACCAAAATAAAAGTGAAATAAAAGTTAAGTGACTCCAATAAAAATTTTAAAAGTTTGGTAACTAAAATAAAAATACTTTAAAAGTTCAGTGACCATCGATATACTTTACCTTAAATACTATTTTCATAAATAATTAAAAAAAATACTATTTGGCTCTAGTGGTTTTCATGTCGCAAGTTTTCCTTTCGGTGTTTTTTTGGTTTCCTCTCAGCCTTAGTTTCGAGTTGGGTTTCGTTTCAAGGGAATATTTTTTTCTCAGTGCGGTGTTATCTGACTTCCTTCGCTGCAATTTGCTGGTTCCTATTTCTTCTTTTTAGGCCTGATTCCTTGAACCGTGGTTGTTATTTCTGCGTCTGCTGTGGTTGGTCTTGGTCATCCCGACATTGATGGTATGTTTTGTCTTTGAGTTCCCGTCTCTGGTTGTTTTGTGCTGGATCTTGTCTGTTCTATTGGGGATTTTTTAGTATTGTTTTTTGGTGTTTGATTTGGGTTCTGCTCGGGTTGCTTTTCTCCTTTTTCGTGAGATGGCCGTCATTTCTTGGAATGTTAGGGTATGGGAAATAAGGAGACAAAGAGAGCTCTCAATTATTTGATCTAGAAGAATAATCCTTGTATTGTTTTCCTGAGTGAAACAAAACAAAAAATAAAGTTTATGGAAAAAATCAGATGGAGTCTGCGGTTCACATTGGCTCATTACGTGGATCCGATAGGGATTGCAGGGGGTTAGCTTTATGGTAGACTAAGGAGGTGAATATTTTTGTGCTTTTGGAGGGTAAAAATATTATTGATACAATGGTATCAATTGATGGAGGGAGTGATTGGTTTTGCTCTTTCATTTACGATCCCCCGTATAGAGAAGAGAAGAACTTTTGGAACAATCTGACTCGGCGTCGGAATAGCACAAACTTCCCTTGGTTGTGTTGTTGGGGATTCCAATATTGTTACTAAACAAAAAGACAAATTTGGGGGTAACCCCTACGAGTTATCCCAAGCTAATTGGTTCCTAGATTTTCAGGATGCTTGTGGATTGTTGGATCTTCCTATGAACGTGGTCGAATCAGAGAATTGAAGAAATTTTGGAAATATTGATAAGGTCCTTTTTACCGTGGAATCATTATTTTTCTAAAGCCATGGGAATTTTGGAATCAGTAATCTACTCTGACCATTGCCCTAATATTATCCTAATTTTTTATGTCATTTTTTTACCAAGTGAAGATTCACTTGGTAAAAAGTATTTTTTTAATTTAATTTATAATAAATATAAGTGAAGATTCAATCAATAAAAGGATGACATGAAAAAAATTAATGAAATAGATAATTTTTATAAGTTTGGACCATAATTGATGTGACGATCCAGACCTATAATATAATTCTCCATGAAATTCCACGTTAGTGGTGACCCTCAAATTGTATACATTTATGATAATCCAAATTGACTGCGTTCGTTTTATTCATTTGACCGGGTCCGACGGTTTCGATATGATTTTATAGTCTCAGTTTTCTTTTTTAAAAAATATACTTTTGGGATCGGTTGGTTTTTTAGGGTGATGTCGGATTTGGTTTAGGGTAAAAATACTTGATCCGATATGAAATAATATGTTAATTTTATTTTAAAATTTTAGGTATAATTGTTATAATGCCATTCTTTTTATATATATTTTTTCAGATATCTCCCTATTTTGTCCAATATAAATAAAATATTATTACAATGCTCTCTCTATTTGTATTTTTCAATTAACTCTCTATTTTATCGAATAAAAATAAAAAAAATATTTATGTCAAGTTGAATTCAGGTTTTTACTCTAAAATTCGGGACTTGTTCGGGTCGGGTAACACATCATAAAATGTCAAGTTGGGTCAGATTTGGATTGAGGTGTTACATTTTTTGATCGAGTACGGGTTGGGCTAAAACCCGACCCATGATCATTCTTATTACTTCTTTGTGTCAATTAAATTGTTGTTTTACGTAGTTTTAAAAAAATATTTGATAAAAAATTAATGTAAGATAATTAAAATAAAATTTTAGTTCTTGAAAATTAATTTTTATTTATAGTAAAAAAAATATAAATTTTAAAAATTATTGATTTTTTTAAAATAACAATGTGAGTATTACAATTTTAAAATTAAGAAAAATTAATGAAAGACAATGAATAATATATTTGCTCGAACCCCCGCGCTGATTCCTACTTCACATATTTTTTTATGACCCAAATTCCGGCAACTTTGAGCAAATAATCCAAATAGATTGAATATTTGCAAAAATAAGGTACTTTTGAGAATATTTTGAAATTTACGATAAATTATACTGGCGACTTCCCCTTGACTTGTAATAGTTTAATATTTTTCCTTATCGATTCAAGATAAAATCAGAGTGAAGTTGCCACCTGCAGATGACGTTTTCATCCAAATCGCCATCTACAGGTGACGACTTCACCCTACATTGTAAAGTTTACCGTAGATCTTAAAATATGCCCCTACGTCTCTCAAAACTCAAAATATTATTTGGGTTTACATTATTACCCAAAATACTCCCAAATTCCGGCATTCCCTGATGGTATTTATCCAAATACCAAATAACGAGAGATTCTAATAATTAGTCTAACCAAACTAACAAACAAACGACCATAACCAACGAACAGCATGGCCAGATGCCTTAATTTTTGGATCCAAGAATATTTTTTTGCCTTGATTTTAGCATATAATAAAATATATAGATTTTTTATTATAACATCACGATTCTGCCTTCATCAATTATTTTTCATTATTCCATAAATCCCGAACATGTGTTCTGTTTGATAATTAACAGATAGTTGATAGCTGATAACGGATTACATTAGCCAATAGTTGATTGTATTAGCTGATTTGACTAGCGGATTGTATTATCTAATTGTATAAAAATATTTGATAAAATTAACTGATGGTGGATAGATGATTGATTATTAATTTAAACAAGCAAAATGACATATAAGGACATGGTTATATTCGATACTTGTTTAATTAATTTGATTATGAAAAATAATATTTTTAATATAACATTACTAAACATATTTGAAGGATCTATATATTAATTTATTATTTATATAATTATTTTTAATTCAATTTAATTAATTATTAAATTTAAATACAAATATAAATGTGTGAGAATAAAAAGAAAAAAAATAAAAAACTATTAGTTTACAAATGTCATAATGTAAATACGTGAGAGTGAAGAATTAAAAAAAGGGTTAAATTTGTGTTATTTGGAGATTTTTTATAATTATTAAGGATAAATGATCTTTATAGCTCTTATTTCAAAACCTCTAATTTTAAAAAGCTCATATCAGCAGCTTTTCAAAATTAGAGATTTCACATCAATCCGCTATTCACCAAACATCCAAATTAGCGGATTTGACTGGTCAAACCTCTAATATTAGCTCAAACCTCTAATTTTGGCTCAAACCGCTACTTACCAAATAGAGCCATAGACTCTAAAATAGACACATACTATACTAAAAAAACTTATTTTCATTATTGTTTACAGATATAATTTAGCTTTAAATTATAAACCAAGCTACGTGAATATAATCAAACGATAAATAATCTCAATTTATTAACTGCTAAGCTAAAATTACCCAATTATCATTCAAGCAAGTTAAAACATTCATGCAAACAAATAACAATTTAATAATGTTCAACAGATTCCAAGCATATATAATTACTCCTAATCTCACAAATCAATCAAATGACCCTAAATCATGCTATACAACAAGTTGTGGCCTAATAAATGGAAAATTGTAATCAACTAATCAAGCAGTTGCAATATTCATTATTATTTTGACTTGCAATATTCTTTTGATAGATGAAACTTGTTTTTGTTATTTATATGACTAAATTGAGCCTTCTCTTTACAAAGGCGATAAAAGGTCATTTTTTTGGTAAAAAAAATCAGGTTTATGTCATTATCATGCAATATATTATATGAATGGTGTTAGTTAACTGATAGCTGCGGGAATCACGCCTGTAGCGTTTTGGAAAAAAATTAAGTATATATAGTTTTGATGTAATCATGAGAGATCAAGAAAGGTCAAAGCTAAATGAGAAGGGAACAATAATTACAGCACAGAAAACAAATGAAAAAAAAAATAGTTAGGAGAGTATCAAAGCTCACATTTTTTTTTATAAATCCTAAATTTAATCTTAATCCTACCTAGAGGCAAAGGCGAAACTAACACATTTTTTTTATAAATCCTAAATTTAATCTTAATCTTACCTAGAGGCAAAGGCGAAATTAAGTGAGGACATATGGGGCCATGACTCCCATAAATTTTGGAAAATTAAATTTTAACCCCTTAAAATTTCAAAATATTTAATTTGCCCCCCCACAAAATTTTAAAAATTCATATCAAGTTTAATTTTTTTGAATTTTTTAATTAAATTCCTCCCATAATTTTGAAAAGTTCTCATTATGGCTCTCAATTTTTTTTAAAAAATAGTTTTGCCCCAAATTTTTGAAAATTTGTAAATAAAACCCTTCAAAATTTTTCTAAAAATTTCACTTTCAATCTCTATTAAAAAAAAATTAAGTTGGCTCCCGCAAACCTTTTCTTCAAGTTCTGCCATTGCCTAGAGGGGAGGAGAAGGGGGACTCTAGGGGAAGGAAGGAGAGTCTTCCTAGTGTGTCTAGAATCCATGATCTAAGTGAATACGATAGAACAAAAATGAATAGCTTGGTCAACTGACCAAATGTGCTTGCTCTCAAAGCTCACATTTAAGTTACTAGCTTTGAGTTGAAGCCTATGATTTATCATTTTTAGGTAGGAAAAAATAGCCTAGAATTTTTTGAAATAAAAGTTGTATGTTAGAAATTTTTTAGATATACTTGCAAATTTACCTTAATCTTCTCAAGATTGATGGAGCAATGATTGAATATTGAGGGGAGGAGACAAAAAGCTTAAGAAATTTAAGGACTTAAACCAAAAATTTTTAGATATACTTGCAAATTTAAGGCCTATTTTGTTTAAAATTCAAATTATTAGGACCTAAAATTAAATTCTACACAAACGATCACTGGAGTTTGAATAAATTTCTTTTTTGGCATAAAGCCAAAAATTGCCTCCTACGGTTTGACTGAATAGCCACTTTGGCTCATATTCTTTTTTTAAAGCAATTTAACCATTAACGTTTCATTTTGGGTTAAAATGACCCATCTACGAATGAAAATTGTTAGTCAACTAGCGATAAACAACTTAAAATGGCTGGCAGAATGACATCTCAGTAGAAAATAATTTTATTAAATTATTTTTTGACTAATGTGACCCATTCAAGTCAACACCTGTGTCTATATGACACTATCATGTCAGCATGCATTGCCATATATGTTTGTCACATCATTTCAAGTCATTTACCATTAGTTGAGTAACAGTTTTCATCTGCGGAGGGGCCACTTTGACCCAAAATAAAACATTGAGGATTAAATTACTTCAAAAAAGAATATGAGCCAAAATGAATATTTAGTCAAACATTAGGGGCATTTTTTGACATTATTCCTTTCTTTTTTCACCACTGAAATTTGAAAAACTTAAGTTATAGTTACTAACATTTTCAATTTGTAACAAAATAATCACTCGATCATTAACATCAATTACACATGTTATAAAAGTATGACATGACATGTTTGGATGGCTTAATTGACACCATTTTGCCATGTTGACCTATCTTTGACCAAACATTTGACTTACTCTAAAAACACAAATCATTAGTTTGAAACCTAATTTAGAAGAAGAAGCAAACATAGACTTGAGAAGAATGCAAGCAAATAAGCTAATTCAAATTATAATATTTCACTACTTAACAATTTATACTGAACTTGTAATGCACTAACCCCGACGTCACATTTAGGCCTCAAGCTCAACCCGCAACATAAATTTTTTGACATGGTTTAGCCCAATCCACATTTAAATTTCATAAATTCATCAACGTTTCAAATAGAACGATAAAAATAGTTAAATCATTTACAAAGAGAGGTCCACTTTAAAACAAAATAATTAAATCATTCGACATGATCAAATAAATCCAAAAAAGAGTTACAGACATAAAATCAGGGTCCTATGAATACATTGCCCGACAAATCTAAGTATTGTACTCGTGAACACGTTGATGAGATGAAGTCCTACTCTGATGTGGCTCCTTCGATGTAACACAACAACCTAAACACTTGCAAACGAAAATATCAATTCAGAACGCTGAGCTCATAAAGCTCAGTGGATACACCCCTACTCTACTATGCTTCATGCAAATCATAAACATAAGTATGTAGCTGGAAAAGATGACATGGCAATAAATTAATACATGACGCTACCACTAGTCCCTTAAATCATACTCAATCATCAATTATATCATGCCATCATCAATCATATCATAACAATCAATCCACAAACCTAGAGTGAGTCCTGGGTCACACAACATCAGGACATACACTCAAAGTGAGGCCCGAGTCACATAGCATCGGGACATTCACTCATTCTCAGAATCCCCCATCAAGTATCTTCGAATGAGACCTGGGTCACACAATATTAGGGTATCCATTCATTTATTATACCATGGTGTTGCAACACGTCTCTGGGCATCCAGATCCCAACAATCAAAGGTGACTCTAGCAAGAAAGTGCCCACATGGCCCACATCAACATTTCTAATACCACCATCCTATGGTTTCTATCATTAACAAGTCACCCAAATCTTACTTAGTTATTACTCATTATTCTCGTATATGTGAGTGAAATATTGTTTTCTCAGTTTTGCATCTCATTTTATATCATTTGAGATCTATTGGATCGAATCTCATAATTTTTTAGCCCTCGAGCTTAAACTCAACATTTTGGGCAGAATGCCCAGTAGGTACTTGTACAGGCCTTCGCGTACCGGCACGGTACCCTTGGGTATTGGTACTCACAACATATTGATACCAAAATGGCTCATTGGAATTTTCCTAAGCCTTGGCGTACCGGTACTGGATGACCTGTACAAATACGAATCTACATGGCGTACTGGTACAGGTTAAACGCTGTACCGATACCCCTCAAATGCTTTATCTCAATGAAACAATGTTCGTAAACCCATAACACTATGGTACCAGTATAGGGTCTCCGTGTACCGGTACCTAAGCCTAGAAATCACTTCTCTAGGCCCGAAAGTTACCCTCAAAGCCTCCAACTCACAACCAATAATCCCATAAGTTGATCTTACAGATTGTGGGAGTTATTTAGGGTGGTTTACTACCATTTTTACATATTATTAACACCAAATCCATGATTTAACATTAACAAGCATTTTCAATCATTTAAACACTCAAATCATCAAATCAAGCATACATGGCGTCATCCTTAGGATGTGCATAAAACAAAAGGAGTTTGAAGTGTACTAACCTTCTTCCAACTGCTGGAAAGGAAACTCCTTGCTCAAAGTTCTCAAGCCTTCCCCTTGCCTTGAGCTTTAGAATCCTAACCCCACTACACAAATAGAGTTGTAATTCGAATTACAACAAGTAGATGGAGAATGGGAGACAAAAACATAAACCTAAGACTAAAAAGGGGGATTGAATTCCCTCTAAGAGTTCTTCAAACTCCCCACCAAAACACCTACCTCCACCATTATCAACAATCCTTACCTTGATTTATAGATCTTATAATGCTGATTACAGCTCTCTCAAACCAAAATCTGAGATTTCCACTCAAAAAGACAAAAGGTTGGATCTTTTTCTTTGGGTCTTTGAGGAAAGATAAAGTAGAGGTAGATGAGGAAGTTGTGGAGACAAGGGCGATATCACCCTTATAGATTTTCTGCAGAGGCAATAAAACCAGCCTTCCCCTTCAAAAATAAGGAAATTTACCTTTCTACCCTCCATCATCCTCCTATTTACCCACCCATCCAAGTCCTCTATCACAACAACAAAATAAGAAGCCCGCCAAGGCTCTCTTACGCACCCAATGGGCCCAAAATCTTAGCCCAATATACAACGTCCACTGCTCGGGTGAACCGACCCACAAATTCTAAAATCCAGGTTGTTACAAAACCTATTGCGTAATTCAAATTATATCTTTTATAGTGTTCATATTTCACTAAAAATATGTCTTCTAATAAATACCACAAGAGCACTCGCAATCTCTACAATGATGAAACCTCTTTGCATCTCTTATAATAATCTCTTCCCACCACTTTGACATAAGATTAAATGCATTATGAAAATCTCCAAAAATCCTAAGATTCTTGAATACCTTGACTGTGGCTCCACAATGAAGCCTCATGACTACAAAAGTTACAAGTTTCTCTCTGTGAGCAAACAAGACACATTCTTTCTGTCCAGACTCCATATAGTGCAGAATGAACTTTGTGTTTGGAACATAACCCGATCTTCTCATTTTTGGAGCCAATTGATTTAGATAATTGTAAACCACTTGCACCTCTAGGTGCATTGTGTCATCAACAAAGAAAGCATTGCTTTGTTCTCAACCTCCACCCAACTGCATCATAGTTTCTTGTGTACTCATATGTCTCTCATTAGTTTTAGCGCATTTACAACGTTATTTCGTCCAAAAATAGCATATATATTAAACAAAAACACATAACTTCTATCATAAAGGATCACATATTTTGGCCTTTAGTTCTAATTCTTGGTTATTAAATTTCTTCCCTCTTAATTCCATACTATATAATATTATTTGTTTATCATTATTTATTATTCATTTTTTAGTTTTTCCAATTATAATCACTCTATTGGCATATATTTCAAGGGAAATCTTAAATGTTACTCAAAGTTACTAAATGGAACAATTTTGGGAAAATGTTCGAGAATGATGATGTTATTTGTCTTGATCTAGATCTCGTTATTTTATCAAACAGTCTTAGTCCTAATAGCTTTTGGGGAATTTACCTAGTATGGGTCACATCGATGTTGACTTTTATCATGTTTACAGTAATGTTCGTGTATGAACAAAGGCTTTTCTATTTTCAATTTCCTCTCGAAGCATCAATATGGAGAAAAGTTTGATTCATGTCAAGAATCTTTGACCATAAAGACATGAGTCCCCATACTTTTTGAAAACACTGAAACCAAATGTTATATTTTGACTCAAATTCTAGTTGGTAATTAAATTTGATTTTATCGTAATTCTAGTGGTTGAAGATTACTTGGTAATTAGGGTTTATTTTAATAAATAAATATCTATATTATGTAAGAGATCTTATTGAATAAGGTTTTTTGGTGACCAAGTGTTCGGATCTATAAATATAGACCGGGTTTAACCTTTTGAATTATGAGAGATAGAGAGAATTACTCTGGAGAGATGTAACCACTTTTAGGATCTCTACAACTATTGTGCCTACGTTGTAGAGATGAGCATTGTAGGGATGTTGAGAAGAGTGTTTTGGTTACACCAAGTTCTAGGATATATATACTGAGTAATTATATTATATGGATTATCATGTATTTGTACTCTTTGTGTTCTCTGTATTGATAGTGGATTATTCGTTTATCTCGTCCGTAGAGGTAGGCTATGTTGAACCACGTTAAATCTTGTTTCTTGTGCATGTCTTGGTCTATGTTGTTATCGCTTTGGCTATTTAAGATAATGACGATGATGAATTATGAAATTCTATTGCTGGATTGTAATGTCAGGTTTTCGCTATGGCGGGTAAAAGGTCGAGATGTTATTGTTCAGATGGATTTAGATGATACATTGTATGGGTTTGATAATATCCCGAAAGAATGGTCGGATACATATAAATGTCACAAGGAACGAATAGTTGCTTCCCAGATTCGTTTGCAATTATCAAACATCATTTTATAGGATGTTCACAAAGAGAAGACAATTGTCAACCTATAGGTGAAATTGGAAAAAAATTGCATTAAGAAACTTTGACCTGCAAGTTGCTCTTGAAGTGACATCTATACTCTTACAAGTTAGCAAAAGGTTTATATCTTGACAACCACCTAATCGATTTCAAGGAGATCGTCTCAAATTTGTAAAAGATAGAGGTAAATTACAATGAAGAAGGCCTATGTGTAGACTCTCTAAGTGAATGCTGGCAAAAGGGGGCAAAAGATAAGTATTGGAAAAGTATAAAACAGTGCCAAGATGAGTATTTTGCTTGCACGTATACACGGTCTACAAGTAATACAACAGTAAGCTGAGTATCGATCCCACAGAGATTGACTTAGAATTCAATTGCCTTGATTGTTACTTGCCTTAAGAAAAAAGTTGATTTGTTTTGAAGTTAGTTTTGGAAATAATTGAAAAGAAAAGAAATAAAAGTAAAGTAAGGACGTTGGCAAGGAAGGTGCTTTAATGAATGATGAGCGTTGGCAGGGAATGCCTGGTTTTCACGCTATTCATGCCGTACCAACCTTCAATAACAACCTATCTTGGCATTGTTTGTCGAGCAGATTCAAGATTAGAAAAGCCTCTCTCGATGGTCATTGCCCTAAATTGATCTTGTAAAAACCCCTATATCTCTATAGTGTATGCTTTTAAATAAACCAATTTGATTAAGATCCAATCTATACTCCTAAGGGGTAGATTTCACTCCCGAAGTAAGTTCATCTACTTGAACGACTTCTCTCAAAGCTTCTCTCCTTAGTATTCAACAACTTAATCGTTGCCACCCGAAGTCTGTTAAGATATTGAGGAGCAATAGGCCAACAGTGCCAGCTCTTGCTTGGCATAGTTTTTAGAAAACTTTAAAGTATGCCGAATAGATAAAACATTGCCAAGGCAGATTTACTATTAAAAACTAAACATGAAAACAACGTTTCAACTCAAACATCCCCCACCAACTATTGAATTAGTTCAAGGTTAGGGATTTAACCGAAAAACTATAAACATTTTCAAAATACATCATTATTAAAAAATAAAAATAACTAAACAAAGAGAATGGGCAAGAGGGGGTCTCTCGATACAACCCTTCAATGGCTCTAAGCCCTCGGTCTAGCTGGTCGAACCACATAGCCTTCCTCTTTCGATCGTCAATAAAATCCTCTTCAAGTTTGTCCTCTAAATGTTTGCTTGATCGTTTTTTAAATATGCATGCGAAGAAGCCCTAGGATAAGCCTTCACGTTTGAAATTTGAATGCTCCAAGGGATAAGGGATGTGATCATCTTATCCAGATTTGAAGTGATAAGCAGATAAGTTGATAAGCTGATCAGGTTTTCACTAGGATTGACGTAATATGTCGTCGATCCTTTGGCAGCCGCGCTTGGCATCGTTTGATCCATCTGTGTCAGACAGATTTGGCATCCTATTTTTTTGCCTTCCTATTTTTCAGAGTTTGATCAAATGCTATTTTTCCGTAGCCTGATATGGTCCTATTTTTTCGGGCTGGCATTGCTAAGGGTTCTTGGCATAACTCTTCTGGCATCCTATTGCCAATGGTGCTTGGCATTTCTCTTCTGGTCCTTTGATGCCAACAACAACTCGGCATTCTCTCTGGCATTCTTTCATGTGTTTCATTTCTAGGCCAAATGCTATGCCAAACCTGCAAAATTTCCAACAAAATAACCGTTCACACTGGCATCGACAGAATTCCAAACTCCTTATATAAATGCATGATTTTAACAACCTTATACAATTAAATGTACCTAAAAAAAGCAAAAGCATTGTAAGATTGGCATTAAAAATAGTACTTTTGGATAGGTAACACCCCTAAACCTAACTCATTGCTTGTTCTCAAGTAATGCAAACAAATAAAAACAAAAACTGTAAAAATGTTATCTCGACAAAATTTTGGTTAGAATGCCAACAAGTACTGGCAAGAAGATTTTGGCTCTATTTTTGTCCTTGGTATCTTAGTGCAATAATGCCAAGCAGGTAGTAATTCAAGTGCAACAATATAACTCTAATCTAAGTTTATGAAGATTGTATGATGTGTAGGCAATATGCATCAAGTATCCTTTCACCCTCTTAGACAATCTTACTACCTAAACTCAGATTCTCTTCTTTTTTTTTCTTTTCCAAGGGTTTCTGTTGGTATTAATTTAAGCTTGCTTCAAGACACTATTTAGCGTGAGAGATAAGAAGGAGCATACCACGAATCCCCACCTTAATCTAGACATCACTAGGCTTTCTCTTCAACTCATACCCTAAAGTTTTGGACTTGAGAACTAAGAGGGAGTAAACCACGAAGCCCTAAGTAGCTTATTATCCCTAAGGTAGAGGAGAGTTCTATTTTTTTCTTGCCTTGGCAGAACATTACTGCCTTTTTTACTTCTTTTATTACCCTAGCATCATTTTTTTTAAATCTGAGCATAGTTTCAAAAGGTCTAAGTTTGCTAAGGAACTAGATACATACTACGTGTTAAGTGTAAATTTAATTCCCTAAACTAGAGATCAATTGCCGAGCAAACCTAACATAACTATTCTTCTAGCATGGCATTACAACTAAAGATTAAAATTTCTTCATTGGACAGACACCTAGATCAAATTAAACTTGCCTAAAAAGTGTTAACATTCTTCAAAATTAAACCGAGGCAATTTTTTTTCTTTTTTAGTGGTTTAGTATGCATCTATTCTAAACGACCTAGATGGCATGGCAACAGAAATGTAAACATGAAATGCATGGCGTGGCATAAATGTGAGGAAACACACACCCCCAAACTCAAGATGTGCATTGTCCTCAATGCATGAAAATAACACATATATACAAGAAAACATAAAATTAACATGCATGATCATGTAAATGCAATGGAATGGCATGTAAAAGAGTTTAGGAAGAGGATGACTCCCCTTCGTAGACTTCTTCTCGTGTGGATTGGCTGGCATGGCATCATCGTTGGTAGAAGGCTCGATGGGGAAATCTGGAAATGCTGTCACAAAATCATGGGACATTTTACTCAAGAACCTTCTTGATGATAGCTTCCCTCTCCTTTGTGTAGTGCCTTATCTTATCATTGAGTTCCTCGGTTGTCTCTAACTTTCAGAGAACGATCTCCTGGCAATGGTAAATTTGAGATAGCACTGCCAGTGAACTGGATGGCAAGGTGGTTGACACTACCTTTGACACCTTTGGCTTTGGCATGGGCACTTTTGCATTCTCCTTGCCTTTGTCTTTTGGCTCGGCAACGATGAGGTTTCTCCAAATATCAGTTGTGATTGTTGTTCCCTTGATCCTTTGACCTTTATCTGTTTCAATATTTGGCACGCCATGGAGCATGCAAATGTTAGAAATTAACAAAGGAAAAAACACACTGCCTTTACCTCTTGCTGCACATTTATAAGTTTCATCGATGATGAGCTTGCCAACGTTAATTTTGTGCCCCATCATGATGGAGTGCAATAAAATTAGCCTTTCTTCCGAAATGGTCTCATTGTGGGTTGTAGGCATTATATTAGCCTTTAAAAACTGATTTTATCCTCTCGGTTGAAGTTTCAATACCAATCGTTTCACCATTCGGTGGCCCTTCGATGACACTGTCCATGATGGGCCAAGCTCACACGAATCTGCCAGCAACTTCTTTCTCTTGGCAGCATTAATTGAATTGGCATACTCAAAATATTCATCCCCTGCACCATCCAAATCAAACATAGTGTTAATATATCCTTCATCAGAGCACACACACGTACCTTTAATATATCCTTCACAAGATGGACACAAAATTCTTGAACAATGGTGGCATCAGACTGGGTCAGCGCGTGGACAGAGTGTGGTATGGCTGGCATGTCATCCTTGGCAAGGAGGTCTGCAGGGAACTCAAAAAATGCTGGCAGTGTGTGGACAGACTTGTCCTTACGTGTTTTCTTCATGGCATGGTCCCTGACATGAACATACTGCCAAAGCATCGAGTTTTGCTCTTTGGCTTTCTTTAATTTTTGGAGGATGACCTCATGGCGTTGATATATCTAGGAAAGCATTTCCAATGAACCAGATAGAATCGGAGTCTCGGGCACTGCCTTTGGCATCCTGACCTTTGGCGCAGACTCGATAACCTTTCCCTTGTCTTTCTCCTCGGTAATGAGTTACCTCCACAGGGCAGGAGTGATCGTCGTTCCCTTGAGCTCTTGAGCTTTATCTATATCAAACTTTGGCACGCTATGCTGCATGCAAATGTTAAAAATCAATAAAAGGAAACATAAACTCCCATTATCCTTACCAGCGCATTTATAAGTTTCATCAATAATGATACGACCGATATTGATCTTGCGGTCCATGATGATTGAATGTAACAATGCCAGCCGCTTCACCGTCCGATGGCATTTTGATGACACAGTCCACTTAGTGATAAGTTCACAAAGTTCTTTCAACATCATCTTTCTCTTGGCATCGTCCAAGGCTTCCACAAACTTGGTGTGTTCATCCTCTACAACAAGTTCATTCTTCGCATTTTGTTCAATCACCCTATGCCAGTCATTGCCTTGGCATTTTGCTTCCTGCATTCACTCAAAGGAACCTTCAAAATAGAAAAAATAAACGAAAAAATAAAAATTTAAAACTTAGATATCCGAAGTACTGAAAAAAAATAATTCTCCTAAATTATTCATAATGATCAAACTGAGTTGGCAAAGAGTTACTGAATTTTCGCAATGAGAATGGTCTCTTTGGCATTATTATGATTTTCTTCCCGGTAGTGCTTTAGTCTGTGGCAATCTTTTGTTTGAATAACTAACATAGAAAGCCAAAGAATTGCTTACCTTTGAGTATGCCGAACTCTAGATTGCTCAACAAGGGAGAATGTTTTGCCATGGGGTTTTGAATAACCACCCCAGAAAACCAAAATACCTCTTCCCTGTAGGCCTATCAAATTTTTGATTGAATTCAGCACCCCGATAGTGCTTAGGCTGTGGTCCTTCTGTTTCGTTTGATGCCAAGGTGTATGTATCCTCAACCGGTTCCAGACTTGCCATAGCATTCTTAGGTAAATCTTTAATTTCTAGCAGCACCATCTATGGCATTATTGTCACGGCCAAATTCTCTAGCTTTAGCTCTTCATTCTCAGTAAATTGGCATCCACTTTTCCTTCCAGCAACAAGAGCTCACCTCGCTTCATGGCATCAGTCTTGACCAGAATCGATCTTCTCTGTGGCTCAATTGTTTTGCCATCGCACTGTTGTTTTATGGCATCCGCTTTCATTCCTTGGCAAGTCAATGCTAGGTTCTCATCCAAAATAGATTCTATTGGCTCAACTACATGACATTCTTCAGGTTTATTTGCACACTTAAAAGCTTTGTCAACATTAAAAGTAACATTTATTTGTCTCATGAATGTAGGGATGGCAGTTACTAGTTCCACTAGTTTTGCCGAAGTGGTGTTGGCCTCAGATTGAGATTTGGCATTACTGGTGCTTGTTTCCCATTTATCAGCTTCCTTAGTTTCTTCCGCTGGCACTAATTTATTCGCATGGCAAACAATTGGCTATTTTCCACACGTTAAAATCTCGACTTGGTTGCCACTTAGGGGAGTAACAACTTTACCTTTTTACCGAGCATCATCCATATCACATGGCATAGTTTCTGGAGGTCTGGCATCAGATAGTGGTATGACATCATCAGCCTCTTCTTTCTCTACTTCTTTGGGTTTACCTACTGGCACTGAGTTCTCTTCTGGAAAATAATTGGCTGCTTGCCGTCGTCTTCTTGGTTTGAAACTTCAGAATATTTCCCTTATACCCTGGCATCGAACTTGGCAATATTATCTAGCTTTGCCTCGATGTTGTTGTGTTCGGGATCTTTGCCCTCAAATTTTTCCTCACACTCTATTACCACTAATGAGTCTAATGTACCTGTTGTGGAATACTCTTTATCAGTATAATCTATTGATTCAAATGTGTTATGAAAAACCTAATACTCGTAATGTTGATTCTGAATTCCTTGAGGCGCAGATGAAGGAAGAAAATTGTCAGTTTGTTGATGTAGCATTGCCATGGCAAATTGATCATTATCACTAACAGAAGCGTTTCCCACCTCCTACTGCCTTGATGGAAGCTCTATCTTATTCTCTTGAGGCATGCCATTCACGGTATTTGCAAGCCTCTTGACTTGTTCTTCCAAGCCTCTCATAGCATTCGTGGCTTCTTCAGATGCATCTCCAATGTAATTTGTTTGCTCTTGAGGTGGATTATTGTGCATTGGCATTTTTGAAGGCAATTCTGCCATGCCAAACGATCTGTTAGATCCATAAAGATCTGTTGCTGATTTCTCATGAAGAATGCTACCTTGGGATGACATTTGGCTAAAGTCTGGTGGCACAACAAAGTTATTAGGTACATAAAAATAACCGTCATCTTGATTATTCAAAAAATATTCTGCTGCTAGTTCCATCCTTGGTTGAAATTACAGTGCCCCGTATAACAATAGGAATTAGGGTTGAAGGGGCAATTGTCAAACGAGTGGCATCCTCTACAATATACACAAACAACGGGTGTTGCTTGCCTTTTGCTAAACTTGTTAGGCACTTGCATTGATGTAATCATGTTTTTCAATTTAGAAATCTGTGCTGGTAGTGTTGTATAGGCATCCTCTTCATGCTTTTCATATCGTCTTTACTCATGGACCACTCTTGGAGTTGGATATTGGTAGTCATAAGTGGGAAAAATATAGTCATCATCATACCATATTTGGATGCCCATACTCTTCTTTGTAGCTTTCCTAAAAAAGAAAAAAATAATAAAAAAAACAAAGTTAGCAAAATGAAAACAAAAAAGTAAAAAGTAAAGAAATAGATTTCGTCGCAATCCCTGGCAACGGTGCCAAAAACTTGTAGACTCTCTAAGTGAATGGTGGCAAAAGGGGGCAAAAGATATGTATTTGAAAAGTATAAAACAGTGCCAATATGAGTCTTTTGCGTGCAAGTATACACGGTCTACAAGTAATACAGCAGTAAGTTGAGTATCGATCCCACAGAGATTGAGTTGGAATTCAATTGCCTTGATTGTTACTTGCCTTAAGAAAAAGTTGATTTGTTTTGAAGTTGGTTTTGGAAATAATTGTAAAGAAAAGAAATAAAAGTAGAGTAAAGACGTTGGCAAGGAAGGTGCTTTAATGAATGATGAGCGTTGGCAGGGAATGCCTGGTTTTCACGCTATTCATGCCGTGCCAGTCTTCAATAACAACTTGTCTTGGCATTATTTACCGAGCAGATTCAAGATTAGGAAAGCCTCTCTCGATGGTCATTGCCCTAAATTGATCATGTAAAAACCCCTATATCTCTATAGTGCATGCTTTTAAATAAACCAATTTGATTAAGATCCAATCTATACTCCTAAGGGGTAGATTTCACTCCCGAAGTAAGTTCATCTACTTGAACGACTTCTCTCAAAGCTTCTCTCCTTAGTATTCAACAACTTAATCGTTGCCACCCCAAGTCTGTTAAGATATTGAAGAGCAATAGGCCAACAGTGCCAGCTCTCGCTTGGCATAGTATTTAGAAAACATTAAAGTATGCTGAATAGATAAAACATTGCCAAGGCAGATTTATTATTAAAAACTAAACATGAAAATAGCGTTTCAACGCAAACATTCTCCACCAACTATTGAATTAGTTCATGGTGAGGGATTTAACCAAAAAACCATAAACGTTTTCAAAATACATCATTGTTAAAAAATAAAAATAACTAAACAAAGAGAATGGGCAAGAAAGGGGTCTCTCGATGTAGCCTTCAATGGCTCCAAGCCCTCGGTCTAGCTGGTCGAACCATACAGCCTTTCTCTTCCGATCGTCAATGAAATCCTCTTCAAGTTCGTCCTCTAAATGCTTGCTTGATCGTTCTTTAAATAGGCATGCGAAGAAGCCCCAGGATAAGCCTTCACGTTTGAAATTTAAATGCGCCAAAGGATAAGGGATATGATCGTCTTATCCAGATTTGAAGTGATAAGTTGATAAGCTGATCAAGTTTTCACTAGGGTTGACGTCATATGCCGTCGATCCTTTGGCAGTCGCGCTTGGCATCTTTTGATCCATCTGTGCCAGACAGACTTGGCATCCTATTTTTTTGCCTTCCTATTTTTTCGGAGTTTGATCAAATGCTATTTTTTCGCAGCCTGATGTGGTCTTATTTTTTTGGGCTGGCATTGCCAATGGTTCTTGGCATAACTCTTCTGGCATCCTATTGCCACTGGTGCTTGGCATTTCTCTTATGGTACTTTGCTGCCAACAGTAACTTGACATTCTCTCTAGCATTCTTTCACGTGTTTCATTTCTGGGTCAAATACTATGCCAAACCTGCAAAATTGCCAACAAAACAAACATTCACACTGGCATCGACAGAATTCTAAACTCCTTATGCAAATGCATGATTTTAACAACCTTATGCAACTAAATGTACCTAAAAACAAGAAAAAACATTGTAAGATTGGCATTAAAAACAGTACTTTTGGAGAGGTAACACTATGTTTGATTTTACTTTGCTCATTGTTCACTTCATATTCTTCTGTCAGAATCACCCTCCTACACAGTCATGATACCCTTACTCTTGAAGAGGTATATGATAATCTAAATTTGCAAGAAAAGATATAACATCTTACCGTCTCTGAGTTCCAAGTAGAGGGTCTCATGGTGCATGGATCGAAAAGTTCAAACTGTAGAAGAAAAGGTGATCGTAGTTCTAACGATTAAAATAAGGGCAGATCTAAGTCGTCAAATCGAGGTAAAATATGTTATTTGTGCAAAAAGAAAGGTCACATTAAATCTAAGTGTTACAGATTACAAAATAAGATAAATAAGGGTAGACTCAAGTCATCAAATCTAAGTATTAGTTCAGACCGTGGAAGAAAAGGTGATCGTAATTTTGATGGTCAAAATAGGGGAAATCCAAGTCATCAAATCAAGGTAAAACATGTTATTTTTGCAAAAAGAAATGTCACATTAAATCTAAGTGTTACAGATTACAAAATAAGATAAAGAGGAAATCTTAAAATTAGAATTCTAGTAAAGCTGAAGCGGTATTGCAGAGGAGTACGATGATGGTGAACTTTTAGTTGCTTCCGGTGAAGACTCTATAGAAAGCAAGGTGTGTATTCTTGACTCTAATAGTAGTTTTCATATGAGTGCAAATCAGGACTGGTTTGTGACGTATAAATCTGTGTCTACAGGTTCTATTTTTTTTAGGAAGTAATGTCTCTTGTAAAGTCGCAAATTTTGGTACAATCAAGATTAAGATGTTCGATGGGATTTTTCAAACACTTGGTAACGTGAGGCATGTTCCAGATTTGAGAAGAAATTTGATTTTGTTAGGTGCTTTGGATTTAAAAGGGTACATATACTCCAATGAAGGGAGAGCTGTGAAAATTTTCAAGTGCTCTCTCGTTATGATGAAAGGGCATAAAAAGGCAGCAAATTTTATGTTTTGCAAGGTTAATCTATTTTAGGTGATGCATCCGTTGTTTCCTTATTCTTGTCAAATGATATTGTTACTAGTTAAGGCATCTTGACTAAATCAAGTAAAAAGGATTTTGTTTTGAACATGACAACCGTGGGCACAACGGTTCTCGTAGGCAGAAAAGAGTTCGATTTTATGGGCATAAAGAATTTGAAAAGAAGAATAAAGTTGAATTCCGTGGGCATAACGAATTTGAGGAGCTTAAGAGAGTTCAATTTGCTACAAGGATAAATAATGAGAAAGATATTATTGCCATTGATGATCGAGATAATGTTATGCATGATGTTGCTCGTGGTGTATATTTGTGAGAAAAGTTGACACTAATGTTGATCTTAGTGATGTGAAGACTAACTTACCTTGTACATCAAAGCTTGGGCAAGGCTTGGATTCGGTCGGCGTTCATTGCTGAAGACTACCCCTTGAAGGGGTTTCGTGGAATAGGTGGAGATATTGTTCGACAAGAATTTGTCTCAAGGTGGAGATTTGTTAGAGTTATGATCAAAATTCTTTTAGGATTTGGTTTAAAGTTAGAATCCTACTTTTAGTAGATCATGTTTACTCTACATTAACTAAAGGTAGGAAACTCAGTTTGAGTAGAATTTGTTTCTATGTAAGTTTCCTTTGTAAACAAGAAATATATCCTTATAAATAGATACTAGAGATTTGGGGTTTATTGTCAACATTAAAAATCAGTTTTAATCTCTTTCTCCATCATAGTAAAAGTTCTCATCCTTTGCCCGTGGTTTTCCCTTTTGGGTTTTCCACGTGAACTCTTAGCGTGATTTTTCTTTTCTACGTTTGCGTTTATTTGCTTATCACATTATTACTTTCCCGACAGTATAACAATTTTTTTAGGATAATGACGAAATAAGTAAATAAACAATGTAAATGAGCATATTTGGTGATTTGGATACTCCCACATTGTTTTTTTTTTATCAAAGACAACTTTCATAAACTCATATAAAATTACAGTAAAATACTTAAACTTGAGGGTTGATAGTGCCCCCAATTAATGGGATAATCTTGGAATCGAGTGAATCTTGGCACCCAATCAACAACCCTATTACATTCTCTACGAATAAAAAAATGCGAGACAAAAAATTTACAACATATGACAACACGCCTTTTTCAACGGTGGAATTTTTCCACCAAGAATGGTCATTCCTTGATAGTCTATTAATCATACTTTGATGCCCACTATAGGCGAAAACCATGAACTCAGAGACTAAGAAGTTGTAGTCACCTAATTTTATCCACCCTTAATTGTTATTCATTCGTTTTATTTTATCCATTTGTATATACACTAAAACCACTTGAAAATATAAATATCCAGTCCATTAGAAAAAAATCCATCGAAAAGTTCCATGTACACAAATAAGGGCTTGTTTGGCCCAAGTTTAATTCCAAGAAAGCCATCTTCTAATCCATGCACAACCAAGCCTCCACCGTTGGATCAGATTCGGTCCAACAGTTCGGATAAGTGACCAAAAACACCAGCCTCTTTTGTTCTATGTGTCGTGCCGTTCATCACCGTCATATTAAAGGAAGATCCAACGACCCGGATAGCGCAAGGAGGCTCGTTCGGTTCAATATCCGTACGTAAGGACTACACGCTCAACCTTTCGGCTTCCTCGGCCTTCCAGCTTTTGTGGCCATCGTCGTGATCACTGCTCGTGCCTTGCCTCCATGCTCGATCATGCCATGCAAGTAAAAATGAGAGATTAATTATCGAATCAAATAAAAAAAAAGCGGAAACCAAATCGAATCAAACAAATTGGGCAAGGATCAAGACCAAATCGAGCAAGAAAATCATGTAGATACTAGGGTTTTTTTTTCTGTAATCTGGGAAAGAATCTATGAAATTCTTCCCTTATTTATACCCATGTAATCGGCTATAAAAGCCAAGCACTTCCATTGATTGTAACAAGCACACAATTTCCAAGAAATACAAGCATTTAGCCGAATTCTTGAGGTACTTTCATACCAAAATTTTGTTTTTCTATATTTTATACATATATATAGTTTGAATTGAAGAAAGGGGCGCGGGTTACCATTCGCTGGAGGAGGAGTCACTGCCGGAGGAGGATACCATCATCGCCGTCAGAATCGGGAGCCAAAATCGGAGGAAATTGTCATCGATGAGCCGTCACCGATGATGAACCACGGTGGTCGACGCGGCAGAACGCGATGAACCGTGGTTGGAAACTGGGTTCAAGCGGTGGTGTTCTTCGATCCATGAAGAACACTCATGAATATTTCAAAGAATTTGGGAAGAGGAGTTTGATCCATCCGGCCAAAGGGGTAACAAATGAGACTTGTTTCTCATTTTTTGGCCTTTTATTCGACCTGCATGCTGACCCTGGAACCAGCCCGTATCCAAACTCGACCCGCACCCCACTTTCGGCAATCTTGCACCACGACACATTTGTTTGCAATTTCTTCACTTTAGTCCATTTTTTCATTTAATTTCGTATTTTCTGCAATTTAATCCCCATTTTATTTAATTCATGTTCCTTTCTTTATTTAATTGTTAATTATGTCACATAATTTAAATAAAATTTAGGTTAACATAGGTTTTATAATAATAATATATTTTTCTTTATTATATATATATAGTTCGAATTGAAGAAAGGGCCGCGGGTTACCATTTGTTGGAGGAGGAGCCACCATCGGAGGAGGAGACCATCATTGCCATCAGAAACGGGAGCCAAAATGGAGGGAAATGTCATCGGCGAGCCGCCGCCAATGATGAACCACGACGGCCAACGCAGCGGAGTGCGACAGGCCGTGGCCGAAAACTGGGTTCAAGCAGTGGTGTTCTTTAATCCATGAAGAACACCCATGAACATTTCAGAGAACTTGGGGAAGAGGATTTTGATCCATTCGACCAAAGGGGTAACAAATGAGACTTGTTTCTCATTTTTCGGCCTTTTATTCGACCCGCATGCTGACCCTGGAACCAGCCCGTATCCAAACTCGACCCGCACCCCACTTTCGGCAATCTTGCATCGCGGCACCTTTTTTGTAATTTCTTCACTTTAGTCCCTTTTTTATTTAATTTTGTATTTTCTGCAATTTAATCCCCATTTTATTTAATTCATGTTCCTTTCTTTCTTTAATTTAATTGTTAATTATGTTACATAATTTAAATAAACTTTAGGTTAACATAGGTTTTATAATAATAATATAATATTTCCTAAAAATGATAAAAAAAATCCTAAAGACACTAATTAAAAAATATAACCTCTTAGGTTAGTTTCTCGTGTAATTTAATAATTAACAAATTTTAAAAGCCTTAATTAAAACTTCATGCCTTATAGGTTAGTTTCCTAATAATATATATTAACAATTAATGCCTTAGGTTCATGTTCCCCAAATAATTTATCCTCTAATAACTTATTTGGTAATTTTAAAAAAAGTAAATAAATCTCCCCTTAACTGCAAGTAATTAGATAAGACCTTTTTAGGATTAGTTCCTCTAAACATTTATTAATTAAAATTCTAGATTTCAGCGGTTAAGTAAAAAAATCTAATAAAATGTCATTCAAAAAAGATTTTCTCTGCATCATGAAAAACGAAGTGTTTTCTCAAGTAAGGTTAATTTGGCTTTTCCTTAGCAGTCGGGGTATCACCAAAATTCCTATGCGAGACTATATTTTTGAATTTTAAAGATTAATGCCTTAATCCCCATTGCATTTAAATTTGATCTGGGTTTCTTTAGCCATGAGCAAATTCGGGTCACCTTTATAACTTTGTGAATTTTTACATTAATCTTTGCACGCATTCATTCGGGTTACAAAGGAAAATATTAGTGATCAAGTAAGCGTCGTTCTTCGGGCGTTGTGAGGTGCTAATCCTTTCATATAACCGTGCCCCCGAACTCTTGAGATTTCGTAATCTCTGATTTATTTTTAGATTTTCGGTGTGCCTATATAATAAAAGGGACAAGTGGCGACTTCGCTATCACAGAAGGAAGTGGCCCTAAATAATTACCATCGTTGTTTGCTTCCTGGAAATCGCCAAAATACTTTCAAGCCTGAAACCACACTTCAATTGGATTATCTCGTTTCTTTTGAAAACATAAAAGATTTCTAACTTTCCAAAGTTGCTAACAAAGAAAGGCTGCAAGGCTCAAGAATTCGAAGCTTGAATTATTTTAAAGAAGTTAACCATCTTCTTCTACCATTTCCCAAAACCCAAAAAGTCTTCTTTCCTTGGACTGTAGCAAAACCTATACGTTTTCCATATAGCTCGGGGTAAAAGAACAAAATGTGTTCGACAAATTCCCTGTCTTCCTCACATAGACCACAAAAGAGAGAAGACTTTTTTGATTCTTTGATTCAAATTGCAGTTTGTTGCAATCACATTGTGACTAGCTTTCCATAAAAAAGAGTGAATCTTTGGTGGTGTTTTTAACTTCCATATAGATCTCCAAAAAATCATATCATTTCTCAACTCGTCACTTGAACTTGTTTCAGTTGAGGATAGCTGAAAGTTAAAAAATGTACACATACCTGACCGATTATTTTCCCATTATTGTTCGGATGCCATAAAATTTGATCCTCACTAACGGTTGTCCTCTATTTTAGAGACACCGAGGCAATAGCTAAAATTATTTTGGAAAAAAATATTCAAATCTGGTGAGAAAAAACCGTTGATTTCTCAAAATTAACTGATTGGCTTGTAGCCAAAAAAATGAATCCTCAAGTCAAGCTTAGTGAAGATCAAACAATCATCAACAAATAAAATATGACTCAAAACTGGACATCTTCTCCCAATTCAAAAACCCGTGAATGAGGATACTCTCACTTTGTTGAAAGCTATATTACTAAAAGATAAATGATATATAGTAAGATATAAGTAGGATCATAATCTATCTATGTCTTAGGAGCTTTCAAAATAAGGGACCCATTGCAAATATAAAGTTAAACCCCTTCATATTTAGAGACCAAAGAGACAAAGTGAGAGAGAGAGAGAGAGAATGCTTCCTCCACAATTAAACCCTCCCTCACATTTTCTTTGGGGTATATCTCTTAAACTTTGATTAATTCTTCCTCCCCCTCTATATATTTATATATGCACACACATATTTATATAACTTAGCTAACTCTTCAAGAGAATTTTTAGGTGGAATTCTGTTTTTATTGGATTTTGGTTTCGTGTTACGAATTTGGAGATCTGGGGGTTTTGTTGAGAGATGGGAGAGAGAATTCAGAGTGGGAAATTGTGGCAGTGGGGTTCTTGAAATTCTTCATTGGTGGGGTTATAATGTTATTGTGATTATCATGAAAAAAATGAATCTTTTAGGTTTCTTTCTTTTTTTTTTTTTTTTACTCTTGGGTTTACTTTATCTTTTTATATTTTGATCTAACTATTTGACTTGTATAGAATTTTTGTTTTTGGTTCCATTAAGTTTTGTTGGGGATTGTTGATAGACTCTTCGTAATACTTTTCAAGGGTAAATCATCAAAGAGAGGCCAACATGACAAGATGGTGTCAACTAAGCCGTCCAAACGTGCCACATCATAATTTTGTGACTGGTTAACAAAGGTTGACGGTTGGTTGATTGTTTTGTTACAAATAAAAAACGTTAGTGATCTTAACATAAATTTTCAAATTTTAGTGGTGAAAAGGAAACTTATCTAAAATTTAATGACCGTTTATGTAGTTTACTCTAAACAAAAAATAGGGACTATATTGCAAGGAAGATGGAAGAAAATGGGAGGGGAAGAGAGAAAATAGGGTGAGAAAACGTTTCTTTTTTAAATTTAACGTGCCATGTTAGTTTTTTTTAACAATAGTTCAAGACAATGACCGTAATGAAAGTGAATTAAAAGTTTAAAGATTATATTGCAAGTTTTAAAAGGTCAATAACCATATTGTAAGTATCTTAAAAGTTCAGGGACTATCAGTATAATTTATCCTCATATTATAAACAAATTAAAAATTTATTTAAACTGCAATCCAAATCCTCTATAACCCGTTTGAATAATGTTGGGTATTCGAATTTTCACCATCCATTGCTACCCCTACCATATGATATGATCCATTTATTTACTAAGTTTTTGGTTACAATAAATCTGTAGGTAGGGGTGTTCAAATCTGAGTATCCGGGTCTTCGAGTACCTGAAGTACCGGGTACTTGAGTCTTCGGGTAGTGGTTTAGCCGGCCCATGTCCCGACCCGTATTGGTCGGGTACACGCTGGTCGGGTACCCTTAAAATCGGGTCATTGGGTACTCGGATATAAAAATATATATTTTTTAAATAAAGTTTTTTATTAGTTTAATATAAGAATATGTATTTATTAGTTTAATATAAAAATATGTATTTATTAAATATATAAATATAAAAAATTTAAGATTTTTTATTAGTTTAATATAAATATAAATATATATATATATATATTGAATATAAAAAATATTAATTTTAAATATATCCGGAGTACTCGAGTAACCGGATACTCGAAAATTTTGAATTTTTATGACCCGGGCCCGACTTGGGAAATGACGGGCCGGGTACCTGACCCGGGAGTTGAAAAATTTAATAAAATTATCCAGATTTTTTAATCGGGTCAACGGGTCAAATCATCCGGGTCGAGTATTTTTGAACACTCCTATACGCAGTACTTCACATCGAAGGAAGCATATAGGTGAAATTAAAGCCTCCAACTTTTGGAGTGTTTAGTGCTTAAAAGGTTTATAGAGTAAAGAAAAATATACATTTAATCACATGGAGGGGAAGCATGCATGGTATAGTCCAAAACGAGGCCAAGATGCTCTTTCACATGGGTTTTGAGAATGAAAACAAACTGGGGTCCAGGACAAATGAGAATCAGCCAGCACTGCACGTGCAACATAATTACATATACCATATAATACAAATACATGAATACCATACAATATGTTTAAATACAATTAACCATAACCAGATGTCTTTGAATCATTACTGCAAATAATGTTTCTGTCATCCTTTTGTTACCAATGGCATATATATTGTACTGATTTTTAATAATTCCTTCGAGAAGAAACTGCTTTTATTGACCTTGGACTCACCCAATAATATCAATAGTTTTATATGCTCCAGGTAAAGCTCCCTTTTCACTAGTGTTTTTAATCGGTATTCAACTCATTAACCAATTAATTTGGATAGAGTTTTATAGGGGTCCAATATAGGGGCGATCAGGAATAGATGCAAGACTTTAAGTTAGGATAGGCGAATCTATAAAATTCTGGGGGAGGCGAATAAAATTCTAAGGGAGGCGGACTTTTAAAATTTTAGAGGGACAAAAATATATTCTCAATAGAAAATGCATAGTAAATTTTTAAAATTTTTCTAAAACATATACGAAATTCAAATCTTCAGGGGTGACTGCCCCCTCCAACCCCTCTCAGTCCATCCCGGGGTTACCCTCATGAGCGGATGTACATGGCAAATACAAATGTTTTTTTCTCGGCAAAATACTTTTTGTAATAATGGGCCTGCGAGCTTGACGTTTTTCACAAAAAAAATATTTGGTTTTAATAAGAGTCGCCACCAATCTTTTTAATTTAGGTGAGATTTGATCCCTGAAAATCTGGTTATTTTAATAAAACATGTTTTTTGTCATTTCTATTAAAACAACATATTTTGGTCAACGAAACCAGAAAAATGAGTTCGGATGTTTGTTACGTGTGGGGAAGGATGAGCACCCCAACAACACCAAAAAATTGGTACCTAATAGATTATGTAGTGTCTCAACGATGGAAATTACGAATTCGATTTTAATTTGGAAATTGTGATCCCTGAATGCATAAAAATTATTTTGTTCAAAAATATTCGAAAGAATAATCCTTTAATTAGGATTAACGAGAAAATTACACATCTTTAAGCTCGAGGCATAATTTTCTTGAGATTCCTAGATAAAAGGAATATTTTCTTAAACGTTGTGATTTGATTAAAATATATTTTATTTAGGATTATAAAAAAACAACCATGTCTCTTTATTTTATTTTGATAAAAAGTTTGATTGTAAAATTCAAATATAAATGCATAATATATATTTATATAGATATGTACGTGTATAAAAGTAATATATTACTTTATATATGTAGGCTTTTTTAGGAAACATTACATATATTGTTAATACTTCACATATATATTATGAATTAGAATTATACCTTATATGTATATTATAATTTAAGTATATAGAGATATATTTTAGGAAACTTTACAAAAATATGATTCAAAATTATACCTTATATATATTATACTTTACATATATATATTATGATTTAAAATGTACCTTAAATATTATATGTACATATAGTAATATTGAAGCTAAAATAAATATATATCATAGTTAACATATATATATATATATACATACATACATAACGTACATAATAATAATAATAATAATAATAATAATAATAATAATAATAATAATAATAATAATAATAATAATAATAATAAAGTGAAAGTAGTGAATAAAATGAAAGAAAACAGAATTTGAATAGCATAATCATAAAAAAAATTGAAGAGACGAAAATGAAACAAAAAGGAAATAAAAGGACCAAAGCTGCGAATAGCCTATTTCATTAAAATTGGCGCGGATCTCTCCTCGAGCATGGGTTACAGAGTGTCAAAACAACGCCGTTTTGATTCCTACATAACTAGGGATTTTAACTCCACAAATTCATTTTTAAAAAAGCTTTGAAAAAAAAATCTCATTCTCTCAACTCTCTTTCCCTCACCCCAAGCGCCGACAGGCATTCTGTCATCTACCACCGCTCAACAGCGACAATAACAGACGCTTACGATGGCCGGAGGACAAGCATAACACGTAGATCGAGTCAGTTTACACTCCTAAACCCATATCTATTCTCGGTTTTTCCTAAAACTTATCATAGATGTGTAGATCTAAAAGAAATCGAAAGTTTTTTTTTTACCTTTTCTCTTTTTCTTTCTTTTTTTTCAATTTTTAGTCCTCTGGATCTCTAAAACTCTCTATTACTCCTATTTTTTTGCAGACGACCCGATTTATATAGGGAGGGGAGTGCTGCTCTCGTTCGGCCACGTCAAATGGTGATAGGGATAAGGGGTTATAATGGTGTTTAGGGTGGTGGTGGTGATTGATTAGGGTGGTGGTGTCATGCAGCAGGTGTGGCAGTGGGTTAGGGTTATTTAGGGTCTCGATTTAGAGCCTTGGTTAGAATTTTGTTGTGGTTAATTTTAAGGTTATTTAGGGTTTGAATGACGGTGACCAGATCTTGCAAGGTTGATGGTGACGGTGGCGACTAGGCTTGGCGGCAACTACAATTTAAGTTTTTAGAGTTAGGTTCTTTTAACTTTAGGTGTTAGGTTTAGGTTTAATTGGGCCTAGTTTTAAATAGGTTAAGGGTATTTTATTGTAATGGATGATGGGGTTTAGAGGCCCGGACAAATTTGGGTTATTACAGCTGCCCCTCCTTGTTCATTGTTGTATAACATCAATGAAGCAAAGACAAAAAAACCCATTTCGTCTGGTCTGGTTGGGTTTCTCCCTTCTTGACGCAGCTCTTTTTTAGTTGGTCTCCTTGTCTTCTCTTCGTTAGGGATGTAAAAGTTATTAATCAGTCTACTACTTTGCTTCTTTGAGAGATAGACTCTGGTCAACCGATCTATTTCGCCCTTCTTTTGAGAAGATATGACCTGCCAAAGCCTTTGAAGACTATCTGACACGACATTTCTCTTTGGAATTCAGCTGATCCACTATTCCATGTCTTTGGGAAAATAGAATTCATTAGTCAATCTATTTCACTATTTCTTCAGGGAGATAAATCTGGTCGATTATTCTACTTCTCATTCCTTATGGAAAGATAGGATCTGCAAAAGTAAAAGAACATTAAGTCAAACTGAGTTTCGAACTATTTTATTTAGAACTATAAAACTAAAAGTTTTAATCTAAATTAAGATTTAGTTTATCCACTCCACCAATCTTGGAGAAGTAGAATCTTTAAATTTGGGTGATCTGCTCCACCACTAATGGAGAGGCACGATCAGAAGATATATTTGATCTGATGTGCCACCAACGACGGGACATGATCTAAAAATTAGATTTGATCAAGCTACAACAACGATGAAGAGGCATGATCTGAGAGTTAGTTTTGATCAAGCTACAACTCTGACGAAGAGGCATGATCTGGGAGTTAGTTCTGATCAAGCTACAACTCTAACGAAGATGCATGATCTGAGAGTTAATTCTGATCAATCTACAACTCTGGCGAAGAGGCATGATATGAGAGTTTGATTTTGATCAAGCTACAACTCTAATGAAGAAGCATGATCTAAGAGTTTGATTTTGAACAAGCTACAACTCTGACAAAGAGGCATGATCTAAGAGTTTGATCCGCTACAACGCTGACGAAGAGACAGGATTTGGAGAAGAGAGTTTGATTCGCTACAACACTGACAAAGAGGCAAGATTTGTAGAAGAGAGTTTGATCCACTAAAACACTGATAAAAAGGTAGGATCTATAGAAGAGAGTTTAATCCACTACAACACTTACAAAGAGGCAGGATCTGTAGAAGAGAGTTTGATCCGCTACAACACTAACGAAGATGCAGGATCTGTAGAAGAGAGTTTGATCCGATGTAACACTAACAAATAGGCAGGATCTGAGAAATGTGTTATTTTCTTTCTAATAATTGTATTTTTTAATTGCCTAAAGGTTTTAACATCACTCCCGAGGGTGATGGCCCAAAGGTCTTAGCATCACTCCCGAAGGTGATGGCCCGAAGGACTTGACATTACTCCCGAAGGTGATGGCACAAAAGACTTAACATTTTAAAATGAGGTGCCCCTTATTGTAAGGTTTTGACATTGGAAAAATTTTCATTTTCTTTCTAACAATTGCATTCTTTAATTGCTCGAAGGTCTTAACATCACTCTCAAAGGTCTTGACTTTGTCCCTTTTGGTAGCCAGATTCATAGAAATGGTGTCCTGAATTTCCTTTCTTCTTTGGAAACTTGTTCCAATCAATTTAAATACATTTATCTTCAATGCATATATTTCTATCATGTATGCATCTATTTCTATAATTATGCATGCATTTCTCTTGAATGCACAATGCTTTCATGGATGCAAAAATGCAGTCTTATTGATCACCATCTTTGGTTCTCAGACGAAGACTCCTGAATTCCTCTTTGGTCAATTTCTTGTTATGGTATTGACTTCATCTCTTGTCAATTCTGACTTGTGAACTCTTTGATTGTTTAAAACAAATATTGTTGCTTCAAGCTGTCTTGCCCCATTCAAACTTGGGTTACACCATTTTATTGTCTTTAACTTTCGTAGAAGGTCTTCCTTCGTGAAGTTTAACAACAATGTGGGGTACCTTCCCTATGTCATCGCATGAACACTTTTGTCTTTTCATGCATGGTGATGCCCCTTTTACTTTTGGGTTCAACTACCATCTTTTTTGATTTCAACAATAATGGATCATTCTCCTTGGTTCCATTTTATCGATTGAACATTTTTCTGGAATACTGACAACTCTGATTGAAGAGTATTGTTGTCAATTTCTTTTTATGCAAATTGTCTTTATCATTTTTGGACTGAGTCACTTATTTGAAAATATTTCCACCATCTCTGAGTGAAAGGCCAATTTGAACATTTGTTGCATATGTAATCTCTCGATGCTTTACCATGCCCTTTTTATCACAAGATCATATGTTAGGGTGAGAATATGCTTATGAATCCCTGCATTTAAATCTCTTTACAAAGTAATGCAAAGAAATCTTTTGTTTCTTTAAAATGTTAGTTTGCTTATTTTCCTTTCAACGTATGATGCTTGTATGAATTATCAATATGAATGATTATTTATTCTTTCAAAAATAAGATTTTTTTAAATGAAAAATATTTGTAAATAAAACCAAAATTATGTGCCCCAAATACCAAGGGCATGAGTGTCTTTTAACCACTTGCCAATGGTCATCCCAAATGTAGCTTGTGTCTAGAAGACCTCGAATGTTGTGTCGATGTCTAAAGATGTGAAGTTCCTTCCGTACTATTAGGCTTAGGGGAGGATCACTTCCCATGTACCTAAATTCTGACCGATTTAGGTGGCCCTCTTTGACTCTCAAACTCCCTCATTTTATTCTTTCCTTTTTCTAATCTCGATCAAGCATTAAAAGTTTCGACATGTTTGAAGAAAGGATAACTCCATAAGATGGGATGTAATCTAAAAACTCTTCTAACTCAGATATCCACGTATGGATTTCGGAGGCATATAAAGTAGACTAGGGCTTACGATTATGATATTGTTGTAGTACTTGATCTGAACATGCTTAGATGTATTATTTATTCATCTTTTGGATCACTCGAGGATGTTCGTTTTTGGGTTTTCACCCTAGAGTTCATTTTCACACTTCCATTTTTTTGGAAATTTGTAGCTCAAGCAAACTTGTACTATGGTCGAACATCGGTGTATGCTCTAGTTTTGCAGATGACTAGTCTTCCAAATCTGTTTTAGGTAGGGATTCTTTTGGCTAAAAGATTCTACATTTGCTTATCCCTTGAAGGCTTCATTTTTGATTTGGTACATTCATTTTTCTATTTCTTTTTATTTTCTTTTTTACCTAAGACACCATTTTTGGGTTTTCGCCTTGGTTTCTTTTTTTCCCTCTCATTTTCAATGTTTTTTTTATTCTCAGTTTCAAGTTCAAGACTCTCAATTCATTTCGGCATTCTCTTCAAGCAAAAATTACTTTTTGCATCCGATGTACATCTTCTCGTTTTATGCCCCTTGATGGACGTTGTCTTTTCGATACGATCAAAATTATTCATCTTCCACTTGAACAAGTCTTTCACATCTCTTGCCCCAGCATGACAATGATCTTTGGTTAGGAAATGAAAGATATCATCTCCTACACATATATCATCGAGGAAGGGTAGTCTTTAACTGGAAAGATGTTGGAGTTAACACGATATTAAAATATCTTAGACAACAATGCTTGAGAGGAAACATTCACTCAAAATTTATGTTTGGGACCTTTCCATCACTCCCTAGAACACTCAATAATTCTTCTGTTGACCTAATTAGATTGGAAGATAGGTCACATCTTCCTCATCTTCACATCTTTTGATTTCCTCTAGACACAAGATTGCTAGGATCAATCATCGGATTGAAATTGACGCTGCTCCTGAAAAAAACAATATGTATGTATGGTGAAAACTCATGACACATGGATAAATAAGTTAAATTTTGAAAAAAGTTGCAAAAATGCATCATTCATTAAAAACAAATACACACGCCTGTAGCGACCTAAATTTTCCGAACACTAGAAAAAGTCAAATTCTTTGAAAAAATCTTTAAAAAATTGGAATTTTTAGAAAATCTCCGCGTTTTTTGAAAATAAAAGACTTGGAGTCGCCACCGGACACTAAGGTAGGCCGGACACCATAAAACCAGAGATTTATTCAAAAACGGGTTCGGGAGTTGGTTACGTGTGGGGAAGGATTAGCACCCCCATCACGCTCGGAAATCGGTACCAAAATATGTGTTGCCTTTAATTGATGGAAATTATCAAAATTCAAATTGAATTGAATTAAATTGTTTGCGATTGAATTTAGACTTTAATTAGTCGGGCTTTGTCAAATTGGTGAATTCGAATTAATTGTACATTTAATTAATAAGGGTGATGATACCTCCGACCAATGATTAAACCGACATCGAATAAGCTCGACTACCGTGTTAATTTATGGTTCAAACTTCGTTCATCACCTTTATGCATATGTAGACAGTTTAAGAATAATGTTATGACTCATCAAAATTATATCTCAAATTACATTTACCTTCGAACGGTAAGAATTTGTTAGGATGATCAATCAATTGAGATGGTGGCCAGGAGGGTGTGAATTGGCAATTTTAAAGTTTGGAAGCAAATTGAAAGATCTAGACAATGAGACACAAGGATTTGTAGTGGTTCAAGCTTCTAACAAGGTTAGCTTTCTACTAAGGATTTTCAAACAATTCACTATAGAATTTTTCCCCTTTTCTAGGCTTAGGAGGCAACCGTTTCAAGTTCTAAGCTTTCTAACCAAACTTTGAACAATTCACTCTTGATACAAAGAAAAAGTGCGCCAAATGAAATATCCTCACAAGATACAATTTTTGCCCAAATATAAACTCTCACACTCCCAAACTTGAATCAAAGATATACAAAGAAAATTGCACAAGTTGGGCGTACAAGATTTGACTCTAAAGCACAAGGGGTTGGATTTTAGCTTGGATGCTTGAGTGTTGATCAAATTAAGTTCATTAGTTGTTGCAGTAGCATTGGAGACTTGTATTTATACCCCATTATTGAATTCTAACTGTTTGGGTGGTTGAGGTCATCAATAAAGCCGTTGGGAGCCATTTTCCTGCAATAAATGCTATTCTGTAGCTTCGCGTATCGGTACACGAAGTCCTGTATCGATACCTATTACAAGAAGAATATAGCCGTTGTGCAGTAGCGTATCGATACGCGGCAGGGCGTATTGAAATGGTCACAGTGTAAAATTGGGGGCGTATCGAAACGGAATAGCCATATCGATACGAGTTTTTCTCACTGGAATTTGAGATGAAAAAAGGTATCGGTACGCCTAGGGGCGTATCAGTATGGGTAACTAAAAATTAAAAGTTTAGGATTCCAATAACTGACAAGGCAACGGTCGAAAAATTTAATGCGAAGATCTTGAAGATCTCGACACACCGTATCGATACGGTGGTGACCGTATCGGTACGCTTAAGCAAGTTCTTAAACCCAAATGAGTGTCGTATCGAAGCGAGGGAACCCGTATCTATACGTAAAGTTTAAAATGTTTGTCCAGATGAAGGTCGTATCAAAACGGTCAAGACCGTATCGAAATGCAAAGCCTAATTTTCAAAGTCATATGAATGTCGTATCGAAACAGGCTAAGTCGTGTCGGTACGCTCTGCAAAACCAAATTCCAGTAACGAATTTCCATATCAAAACACCAAGGGGTGTATCGATACGCCTAGGCAAAAATACACAGTTTGACTTGAAAACACTTAGAAAAATTTTGGATTTAGGTTTTGGACTTAAAAGAAATTTTCCTTGTCATTATTTGAGACTTTTGAGTACTTAAAAATTTATTTTCTTTTACAATTTATTCCTTAAACAATTTGTTATATCAAAATCAAGCATAGGTTTTACAATCTCTCACTTTTTGATATAACAAAACCAAAGTGAAAATTTTTAACTATCTTTAGAAAACTTTGAAAATTACTCCCCCTTAATTTAAGACTAAAAAACTTTCTTTGAAAAAGTTTGAAAAATTTTGGCTCTTTAAATCTTCTCCCCCTTTTTGTTAGATCAAAACCAATGCAATAGGGCATAATCATCAAATCAACATACTAACTCCAAGCAATTAAAATAAGCAACATAATCATTCAAATTTAAACCATAATCTAAGATAATAAAATCCAATCCAACTTAAAACCTAAGAACATAAACAAAATAACAAAGAAATAATAAAGCATAGGAGTTCATAAAGACATAAAACAAAGGTGCATAACTCAAATCCTAATATGATATGCTATGATATGCAATGATGCCTAAGAATCATTTCCATCGTCTTCATCATCTTCATCGTTAACTTGAAGACCACGGGATAGATGCCATTCTCCATGGAAAGCGGTTAGGGAGATGTCCATTGAGTTTTGACGATTCTCAATAGCCATCACCCTTTCCTCCAATGATGTAAAGCGCGTGTCAATCGCTGCAAACCCAGAATTCATTGCAGTGTGCAAAGATGAGAATTGCTCGTTGAGATAGGCCATAAGAGCATCATGATAGGTTGGCCTATTGGAGTGTGTTGAGGTTGTGGAGCCGGAACCTCTTGAGGAGCCTCCTCTTGTTTGGGTTGAACACCTCTGGAAAGATCAATATTTCGAACCCATTCTCCACCATAGTATATGAACTTGGCGCAACGAAGGGATCGCTCATCAATAGGATCGGTGAGCGGTTCTGGAAGATCATGAGTGCAATCGATCGCAAGTTTGTTGAAGAGGAAACTCAATGTCGTTCCATAGGTGAATGAAGATACAAGAGAGGTGTGGCGATGTTGAACGAGATAAACGATTTTGGAAAACATTATTTAAGCAAGATTAGGTCACTTAACCTCACGAAAGCAACAGATCCAAAAGTCATCGACTTGTCGGATCGTAGAGAATTTCCCACCGGATGGACGGAACCACCAAGTGATCATGAGGTGTAGAATACAGTCGTAGGCATCAAGAACCGTCACAAATCCACTAAGAACATGTCCCATCGAGTCCTCATCATCAATCCCCACATCCTCAAGGCCCAAGAAATTTTCTAAAACAATTGAATCTATTTGAAATTTCTAACCAATTAAGTAAGACTCAATAGCAACAACATGAGTTTTACCCTCATTAAAAATACACCGGGCAATTGAATAAAAGATCAAAACAAGATTCCGATATAAAATCCCGGGTAAGCTTAAAAATTGCATAAATTTCCATTGTTGCAGAAGTCCAAGATATTTGAATTTAAATCGTTCCGATGATAGAAAAGGAATTGAAACCATACACTCACGAAGTATTTTATAACTTTGATAAAGTTTAAAATGATCCATAGCATCGGAATGTCTAGGTTCATTAAAATAATTTTGGTAAATATAGGAAAGATTTGGTCTATTACCATCATATTCGGGACTTTGAGTGAGGGAATGTGAGCTCGATGCCATATCCTTTCTAGATATTTTCTTAGGATCCATAATCTGAAAAACAATACCAAACCAAAAATGATGTATGCATAAATCAACACATTCGATCTAAAAATTAATCCAATAATCAAGGTATTGTTAAAATTCTATATAATATAGTTTAAAAACATATACAAGTATAAAAAATAATTTTTGGGTAAAGAAAATTTCAAAAACAGTGTTAAAAATTATACGATATAATTTTATATTCGAACAAAAATTTTTCAAATTTTAAAAAGTTTTTACAAAAACATTGAAAACTATACTATGCATATTCTAAATCTATGATTATAATACAAAATCAGTGAGTAAATATGTACGAAAATTTTTAAAAAAAGTTAGGGTTTATACCTTGAATTTGGGATTAAGGATGAATGAAAAAATGTTGATGCACAAACTTGATGATTTTTGCTTGGGTTTGATTGAAAAACCAAAAGCCCTCAAAGATTTTGAAGATTTGTGTGAAAAATTGTGAGGGATGGGAGGTTTTTATAGGGAAATTTGGACTAGGGTTTTGAAAGAAAAGTATGAGAGTTTTAATTAAAGTTGGATCATCTTTTAATGCCTTAAAAACTGCCCAGTGGCTGCGCGTACCGATACGCCACAGAGTATACAGAAACGCTTGTACCGAAATGGTTGTATACCGTTTTGATACGTGACCCGTACTGTTATAGCTTGAACTGTACCGAAATTCCATTCAAGAATCTTTATCATACGCGAAACACCGTATCGATACGCCTATTCCAGAAATGACATTTTTGGCTGTAGGTTGCTTAAAAATTCAAACTTAATCGAATCGAAATGCATGTGTATGATAAATGAACAACATTTTGAGACCAAAGAGGGTTCTAAGGCTCAAGAAAGGCTGGTTAAACATAACTCTCTCCTAAGAGACCAAAAACGTTCTTTATCTAATGGTTTGGTGAAAATGTCCGCTAATTGGTTTGAGGTGTCTACATACTACATCATTTTTCAAAGCATGATCTCGAATGAAATGATGCCTTATTTCTATGTGTTTGGTTCTAGAATGTTGGATGGGATTTTTAGTGAGACAAATGGCACTAGTATTGTCACACCTAATAGGGATGATACCTACATCAATTTCATAATCTAAGAGTTGTTGCTTCATCCAAAGGACTTGAGCACAACAACTTCCTACCGAAATGTACTCCGCCTTGGTGGTAGATAATGCTACTCTATTTTGCTTCTTGGAAAACCATGATATGAGCATACTACCTAGGAATTGACATGTACAGAAGGTACTCTTTCTATCTATTTTAAAACCCCCATAATCCGCATCCGAGAAAGCATGTAAACTAAAGGAATAGTCTCTAGGATACCAAATACCTAAACAAGGTGTGTCTCTAAGGTATCTAAAGATTCGCTTAACGGCTGTAAGGTGTGATTCTCTAGGACTAGCTTGAAATCTAGCACACAAGCAAACACTAAACATTATATCCGGTCTAATTACGGTAAGATAAAGCAAAGATCCTATCATTGATCTATAAAGCTTTAAATCCACACACTTACCTCCTTCATCTTTGTTAAGCTTTGTAGAAGAACTCATTGGTGTGGCTTGAGGTTTCACATTCTCCAAGCCAAACTTCTTGAGCATGTACTTGATGTAGTTAGCCTGATTGATGAGGATGCCATCCTTCCTTTGTTTAATTTGGAACCCCAAGAAAAATGAGAGCTCCCCCATCATGCTCATCTCAAACTCACCTTGCATCATCTTAGCAAACTCTTGACAAAGAAATTCATTAGAAGAACCGAAAATTATATAATCAACATAAATTTGAACTACTAATATGCTTTTGTCATTTATTTTATGAAGAGTCTAGTATCCACCTTTCCTTTATCAAAACCTTTTTCAATTAGAAAATTTGATAATCGTTAATACCAAGCTCTAAGAGCATGTTTCAAACTAGACAAAGCTTTTGAAAGTTTAAAAACATGGTTTGGGTAATTTGGATCTTCAAAACCAGGTGGTTGTTCTACATACACTTCTTCATTTATAAAACCATTTAAAAATGCACTTTTAACATCCATTTGAAAAAGCTTGAATTCATGATAACATGCAAATGCTAACAACATCCTAATGGCTTCCATTCTAGCTACTGGTGCATATGTTTCTTCAAAATCAATTTCCTCTTCTTGAGTGTAACCTTGAGCAACAAGCCTAGCCTTGTTTCTTACTATGTTACCACTCTCATCTAGTTTGTTTCTAGGAACCCATTTAGTTCCTATAGTAGATTTATTACTAGGCCTATCAACTAATGTCCATACTTTACTTCTCTCGAATTGATTTAACTTTTCTTGCATAGCCAATATCCAAAAATCATCATTTAATGCTTCTTTGATAGTTTTAGGCTCAATGCATGAGATAAATGCAACATAATTACAAACATTTCTAAGAGAGGATCTAGTGGTTACCCCTTTGGATGGATCACCCAACATCTCACCACCTTTGACATAGTTGAACTATCTTGGGTAGCTCACTTCCTTTTCCTCAAGGTTCATGTCCGTCAAGGCTTCTAGAGGTGGATCTTGTGCTTCTTCTTCTTTGGTTGGAACTTCATCCACCTTTGATGTTTGTCCTCCATCAATGGCATCAAAAATTCCTACATCATCATCATCACAGGAATCCTTCCTCGGAAGGAGGTTATCATCGAAAACCACATGAATTGACTCTTCAACAACTAAAGTTCTTTTTATTAAATACACGATAGGCTTTAGAGTTTGAAGAATACCCTAAGAAAATAGTTTCATCACTTTTAGCATCAAATTTGACTAAATTATCTTTTCTATTGTTCAAAACAAAACATTTACAACCAAATGGATGAAAATAGCTAATGTTAGGCTTTTTGGATTTTAAAATCTCATAAGGAGTTTTCTTTAAAATAGGCCTAATCATTACCCTATTTATAATGTTGCAAGCCGTATTAGTGGCTTTCGCCCAAAAATATTTTGGCAAATTATTTTCACAAAGCATGGTTCTAGCCATTTCTTCTAAAGTACGATTTTTCCTTTCAACAACCCCATTTTGTTGAGGTGTTATAGGAGCTGAAAAATTATGGCTTATACCACTTGAGTTACAAAAATCCTCAAAACCTAGATTTTGAAATTCGGAACGATGGTCACTTCGAATATGAGAAATAGTTTGACCAAGATCATTTTCAGTAATTTTTGAAAATGTGATGAATTTTTCTGAAGCCTCATCTTTGGTTCTTAAAAATAGAACCCAAGTATATCTAGAGTAATCATCAGCTAAAACAAATGCATATGATTTTCCACCCAAGCTAGTAGTTCTAATAGGAACAAAGAGATCCATATGGATCAATTGTAAAACTCTACTAGATGAAACATCATTAATAGGTTTAAAAGAAGTTCTTTTATGTTTGCCTTTTGCACAAGCATCACAAATTTTATTAAGAGAAAATTTAATTTTAGGCAAACCTCTTACTAGATCTTTTGAAACCAATTTTCTAAAACACTCATGCTTGTATGCCTTAATTTTCTATGCCACAACCATGAATCATGTTCATCATTAGCAACAAAACATGCTGTTGCGTGTGATAAGTGCTACGCAATTGTGCAAGCATACACGTCGCAAGTAATAAAGTGATATGAGTATCGAGTATCGTCTCCACAGGGATTGGTTTGGGCCACTTTGCTTAAGTTACTGCACTGTGAAAATAAAAACACAATTGATAATAGAGGTTTTAATTAACGAGAAAAGTAAAAGCAATAAACTAAAAGAATATATGAAAGAAAAAGAGAGAATAGGCCAGGTTATCGTGAGTTGAGGTGTGATAGCCGATTGGATCGTCTTGGTAAAATAGTGCAATGGCAACTCAGTTGCCGTGGCAACTTGCACAGTGGGGTTGCCTTGGCAACTAATCGATGGTTGCCTGGGCAACTAGCTGGGCAACTACTTGGGCGTCTGGGCAGCAACTTCAAGGTTCGGCGGAGCGTTCTTCAATGGTTTCTTCTTATCCCTAAGTCGAAACTCTAGCTACTTGTGCATGCCTTGATAATACATCCCTGCGTGAATCAAGGGTGAACAACAACCAATCTTGCGCTCCTCTTAGCCGTTGAAATCCTTAACTTATTCCTAAGCCAGATTAATCTTCACCATCAATAGATTGAATAAAGACCATACTCATTCGTTTCTTGAATCTAACTCTCCCGATATTAGATAAATAGATGAAGTTACGAGATCCTCTCCCAATCACACTCAAAAACAGAATAAGAACCAAGAATGGGTAAACCTTGAATTGAAAGTGCAAACTCTTATTTCCTAAACAAAATCCAATTGTTTTTCACAACAACAAAACACAATAACCCCAACCGATCAAGTTAGTTCATGGTTGGGTTCAAAAGATATACAAAGAATAATCCCCAAACCATGAATCTAATGGAAGCAAAGAAGAAGTCGAAATTTCCCCTAATGCTCTCTATCGAAATTTCTCTATTTTTCTCTATATGGATTGTCGAAATCTCCTTGCTATTTATAGGGCTAGGCCAAAGTCCTTCTTTGAGGAGGAGTTTAAGTTGGAATTAAATTATCTTTAAAGAATATAATTCTTTATTATAATTGTATTCCTACTAGAACTTCTCCTATCTTCTTGGAATTTAATTCTTCTTTAATCTCTGCATGGCAATCAAATTCCTTTGGGTTTGGGCTTTGCTCCACGTCATCTTGGGCTTGTCTAGTCATTAATTTCGACATCCCTATTGCATCTTCTCTTTGTCGTCAATTGCCATGGCAACTGGCTCGGCGTCTCCTTCATGTATTGCCCTAGCAACTAGCTCGGCATATCCTTCATGCATTGCCCTGGCAACTAGCTCGGAATTGCTTTGGCAAGTGATCCTGCACATACACACACAAAAACACACCAAAGCAGCATCTTTTTCCACAAAAATCACCAAGTTATGTAATCAAGCTCAACGGTGGAAAGAAACATGAATTAATGCATGAATGACTAATTATGCAACTATTATGAGCTTAAGTCTAACAATAATATGAGTAAAAAGGGTAATAAAAACAGTACTTTTGAACACTTATCACGCCCCCAAACTCGAACTATTGCTTGTCCTCAAGCAATGCAAACTAACAATTACCTGCCAAGACTTTAATCATCAAAGACATGCTTCAAACTTGAATTCAAACCTCGGAATCGTGGCACAAAGTATGATCACCTTTTAATTTTTTGGATAACACAAAAATTACCCGGAACCAAACTATAGTGCTCGTGACAATGTGTGTGCGTAGTTGTGAACAAGTTGATTTTCAAGATTCTATGTGAACTACAGGCTTTTATTAATTTAATTATCGGGGTATTTATTTTTATTTTCACTAGAGCGAATTTTGGGCACCTCTAGCAAGGTAAGCAATTCCTCATTTTATTTTAGTCGACTAGAGCCAATTTCGGGCACCTCTAGCGATTCTTTAATGTGCATTAACTACTAGAGCCAGTTTCGGGCACCTCTAGCAAGAAAGTGCATTTACTACTAGAGCCAGTTTCAGGCACCTCTAGCAAGAAATTAACTTTTAATTTTCAATTTAAATTTACCCTAATTTTAAGTAACCTAAGTTCACTAACTTTCTTTCAATCAACAAGCCACAACCGTGTAAAAAAAATTCAGCAATCATAGTAAAATTCTAAGTTCTTTTCATGTAATCCTAAAATTAAAGGTTCTTTCAATTAAGTGCAGTGGCAAAAATTCATCATTGGATATTCAACAAGTCTTAAGCAATTAAATCCAATTAAAGGCATTGCAAGTAACATATACAACCTATATGTGATTGCTAAAGATGAATGCAACTAAACATGAAACTAACTAGAAACCAACACCCCCCAAACTCGAGAGAAGCATTGTCCTCAATGCACGTAAAAGTGAAACAAAATTTAAAAGAAACTAAATGAAATGAGTTAGTCAGAGAGGTCGTCACCTCGAGTGATGAGTTTCCTTCGTGCCATTTGCTTGATTCAATTTTTGGTCAGTGGTTGAATGCTTGTGGCTGGTACCGCGTGAATAGCATTGCCTTGATTTGGTCCATGTTTGCCGATGCAGGTTTACTTGCATGTGCATCAGTAGTTGCCGAAGCCATTGTTGTTGCCTGGGCATCGCCAGTTTCTGTTGTGGTTGTTGTGGCGAGTAGTCGGCAGTAAATTTCCTTATCATGGTGGTTGTGAGTCTTGTTGTGGAAAAGGAAATAAAGAAAACCTGGAAACTAAAGATAATGAAGAAAAATAAAATATATCCTAAAAATAAAAATGAAAATAAAAAGAAAAAGAAAAAGAAAATATTGAAAGGAGAGCATGCTCAGGCATCTCCTAAAGTGACCACTTCTAATGTTACTGCATATCTGAGAAAACTTGAGGAGAGTCGTTTCTGATACTTCTTATAGTCAATCCGTACCCTCCATCGGGTGACAATATTGCCCAAAAAGAGTTGGGCCAATGTGCTCCCAGCTACTCCCTTTTGCATTACCATGGTGGATGTGTCTTTCTTCTTTGTTCGCTTGTAGTCCATGTATACTCTCCACCTTGCTACTATTCCTGAAGGCACAAATATATTAATAGAAAATTATATCCATTCTCAACCATTCAATTACCTCATTCTTGTCGACTTCTATCATGGTTGGATGTAGCCTTTGTTGTCGTGGCAATTGCTGCTCAAGCCAATTGCCGTGGCAATCAGTTGCCAAAATTTGCTGTAAGTCAAGGGAAGAATCAATTTTCTGAAGAGCTTTATGAATCCAAACACCTTTTTCTTTTGGCCTCTCAAACATCTCCATCAGTAGAGATTTCGATGGCTTCAAATCTACCAACCTCGGTTCCTCAAGACATACCTGCAATGGACGAGGTGAGTTTTTAAAGAATTCAAAAGGTTCAACTATTACCTGCTCATATTCCATTGGTAAAGTATTATTATCTCGTTGATCTTGCATGTGGTCGTGTAATTGCCGTGGCAATTGTAGATGAGAGCAATCTACACATTCCTGCTTCAACATCAACGTTGTAACTTTCTGGGCATCAGGTTCCTCAGAATTTGCTGTAGTATTGTTGTTCTCAGCTTCACTGAGTGTTGTCGCGGCATTTCTCTTTTCAGGCTCCTCAATCATTGCCGAGGCAATTTGTTGTTCAAGCTCATCATGTGTTGGGCAGTCTCTCTCATTGGCATCCTCTTGACTTTGAGGTTCTAGTTGTTCCTCACACATCGGAGAGATTTCTTTGTATTGCTCCTTATCCTCTTGCCTTGGGACGTCAGTATCCCTAGGAATGAATTGTTGGTGCATGTTATCCATGACATATGTGGATCTCCCCAATTGATCTTCTGAATCCCCTAAGGTTGCATCCCACTGAGCTATCCTCGTGTCCATAGATTTTGATAGTTCTCGAATCTCTTCAATTGATCCGTCAAGTCTAGCCAAGGAAGCTAGTAACGTTTCCTCCAAGGAATTGGAATGCTCTTGAAAATGACTACATTGCCATGGCATATCTGTTGTCGCGGCAAAATTGTTATGGTAAAATTTTTTTTGAGTTTTTTGACCATACCATGAAGAATTTTGCTGCTGGTTCCCTCTATGGTCCTCCATGTAGTTATATGCACCGAAAATGTGAGGGCAATTTTCAAACACATGATGTTCTCCACACATAGCACAAGATTTTTCCATGGTATAAGTTCTTTGGGCTTTTCTCGGTTGGTATAGGTAATCATCAAAGGCTGCAAGGAACTCTTGATTGGATTGATTCATATCTTCCAACATCATCTCTCGAATAGATTGGCTTTTATTTCCCGACATGTTGATGTTCCTTAACTTGTAGCGCACCTAAAATTTTTTTTTGATAAAACAAACAAAAAGAAAAGTTAGTAAAACTAAGAGAAAAAAATGCAATAACAAAAACAATTAACACCAATTGTCAATCCCCGGCAACGGCGCCAAAAACTTGTTGCGTGTGATAAGTGCTACGCAATTGTGCAAGTATACACGTTGCAAGTAATAAAGTGATATGAGTATCGAGTATCGTCTCTACAGGGATTGGTTTGGGCCACTTTGCCTAAGTTACTGCACTGTGAAAATAAAAACACAATTGATAATAGAGGTTTTAATTAACGAGAAAAGTAAAAGCAATAAACTAAAAAAATATATGAAAGAAAAAGAGAGAATAGGCCAGGTTATCGTGAGTTGAGGTGTGATAGCCGATTGGATCGTCTTGGTAAAAGAGTGCAATGGCAACTCAGTTGCCGTGGCAACTTGCACAGCGGGGTTGCCTTGGCAACTAATCGATGGTTGCCTGGGCAACTAGCTGGGCAACTACTTGGGCGTCTGGGCAGCAACTTCAAGGTTCGGCGGAGCGTTCTTCAATGGTTTCTTCTTATCCCTAAGTCGAAACTCTAGCTACTTGTGCATGCCTTGATAATACATCCCTGCGTGAATCAAGGGTGAACAACAACCAATCTTGCGCTCCTCTTAGCCGTTGAAATCCTTAACTTATTCGTAAGCCGGATTAATCTTCACCATCAATAGATTGAATAAAGACCATACTCATTCGTTTCTTGAATCTAACTCTCCCGATATTAGATAAATAGATGAAGTTACGAGATCCTCTCCCAATTCACTCGCAAACAAGAATGGGTAAACCTTGAATTGAAAGTGCAAACTCTTATTTCCTAAACAAAATCCAATTGTTTTTCACAACAACAAAACACAATAACCCCAACCGATCAAGTTAGTTCATGGTTGGGTTCAAAAGATATACAAAGAATAATCCCCAAACCATGAATCTAATGGAAGCAAAGAAGAAGAAGAAGTCGAAATTTCCCCTAATGCTCTCTATCGAAATTTCTCTATTTTTCTCTATATGGATTGTTGAAATCTCCTTGCTATTTATAGGGCTAGGCCAAAGTCCTTCTTTGAGGAGGAGTTTAAGTTGGAATTAAATTATCTTTAAAGAATATAATTCTTTATTATAATTGTATTCCTACTAGAACTTCTCCTATCTTCTTGGAATTTAATTCTTCTTTAATCTCTGCATGGCAATCAAATTCCTTTGGGTTTGGGCTTTGCTCCACGTCATCTTGGGCTTGTCTAGTCATTAATTTCGACATCCCTATTGCATCTTCTCTTTGTCGTCAATTGCCATGGCAACTGGCTCGGCGTCTCCTTCATGCATTGCCCTAGCAACTAGCTCGGCATATCCTTCATGCATTGCCCTAGCAACTAGCTCGGCATTGCTTTGGCAAGTGATCCTGCACATACACACACAAAAACACACCAAAGCAGCATCTTTTTCCACAAAAATCACCAAGTTATGTAATCAAGCTCAACGGTGGAAAGAAACATGAATTGATGCATGAATGACTAATTATGCAACTATTATGAGCTTAAGTCTAACAATAATATGAGTAAAAAGGGTAATAAAAATAGTACTTTTGAACACTTATCACATGCATTAGAAATATGAATGTCATCTAAATGCACCATATATATGTTTCCTATGCGATGACCAAAAAGCACAATTTTGTGGGTTTTGACATTTATAATTTTGCAACCATATATATCAAAAATCACTACGAAACCTTTATCACAAAGTTGGCTTATGCTTAATAAGTTATGTTTAAGACCATTGACATATAAAACATTTTCAATAAGTATGGAAGAGTGATTACCAATGGAACCCATTCCTTCAATTTGACCTTTGGAGTTGTCACCAAATGTCACTAATCCTTCTCTCTTTAGCTCTAGTTCCAAGAATCTACTCTTGTCTCCGGTCATATGTCTTGAGCATCCACTATCAAGGAACCACGTATTTGCATTTGAAGCTTTGTCCTTGTAGCAATGCCCCCTACAAACATGGAATCAATTTTTGATTTTTGGTACCCAAATCTTTTTGGGTCCATGAGCATTAGTTCTCAAAATCTTGGTTCCCTTAGGAATCCAAGCGGCAATTACATTAAGATCATTAGAAGAAACAACATCTTCAGGAATCCATATAATTCCAACTCTCTTACCATAATAGGGCCTTGGGAACCCTCCATGTTTGTACCCATTAAAGTTCCTTTTTACATAGTTGGGTTTTGAAGATTGTCATTTTTCAAAACTTGGTTTCCCAACTTTGTTCAAGGAAGCTTTGAGATCATTTACCTCATTGTGGTAATGATCATTCAACTCAGAAAGAAGGTTGTTTAAATCAACATTTTCATTTTCAAAATATTTTTGATTATCTTGTAAATCACAAACCTTCTTTTCAAGTTCTGAATTGGTTTTAGATAAGGAATCGTTTTGGTTTTTAAATCTAGAATAATTTTCTTGTTTCTCAAAATTGATTCCTTATACTTTTCAACCAATTCGTCGTAAGCCTCTTGCAACTCTTTATAATCATCAAATAATTCATCATAAGTAGGATCATTAAATGAGTTGGAGGTTACCTTAGGATCCTCCTCAAAGGCCATGAGACAAAGATTAGCAACTTCTTGCTCCTCATCACACATCGCTCCAAGTGGCTACATAGGACTTGTGTTTCTTTTTCTTCTCGAAGCCTTTCTTCTTGAGTTGAGGATAATCAATCTTGATGTGTCCCAGCTTCTTGCATTCATAACACACAATAGGATCCTTCTCTCCTTCCTTGCTCTTGCTCTTGAAATCCTTTCTTCGATTGAACTTCCTTCTCCGGTTGGATCTCATAAGCCGAGTGAATCATTTGGCTAGCATAGCCAATTCCTCATCTTCCTCCTCACTCGAATCAGTCTCTTTAAGAGAAGCTTTGAGAGCAATTTCGAGTTTCTTCTTCTCTACTTCTTTCTTCTCAACCTTCTTTTCTTCTCTTTTTCTCTTCCTTGCTTCATGATCGTATGAGTTAGAAGAGAACCCACAAGTGCATCGAGCTTTAAGGTCTTCAAGTCCTTTGCCTCGATGATGGGAGTCCTCTACCCATCCCATGACTTGGGAAGAGAATATAATAGCTTCCGAGCAAGATTGTCTTCAGGGGTTACTTCTCTGAAGCCCTTGAGACCATTTACGATGACGGAGAAACGATCGAACATCTTGGTGTCGCTCTCATCGGGCTCTATCTTGAAATTTTCGTAGCTTAGATTGAGGAGTCCAATCTTGGTCTCCTTAACATTATTGGTGCCTTCGTAGGTGGTCTCTAGCTTGTCCCACACCTCCTTTACACTTGTACATGATGATATCTTCGCGTATTCATCGGGTCCAAGTGCACAAAAGAGCATATGCAATGCCTTATCATTTATTTGCAACTTCTTTCTTTCTTCATCGGACATTTCATGCTTGGACTTGGGAACTTGTCTTTCTCTTTCTTGCTTCATCAAAATAGATGGTCCATCTTCGATTACATCCTAAAGGAGATAATCTTTGGATTTTGATGAACAACCTCATTCAGTTCTTCCAATATGGATAGTTGTCTCCATTGAAAAAGGGAGGTCTAGTGATGGATTGAGACTCATACATGTTGTTGCCGTAAGTAGACGCCATGGCTTGTATGTCGGTTGATTGAATCACCTTCTAGGATCACCTTAACGATGGTTAGACCTTCGGTTGAGTGTGGCTCTAATACCAATTGTTAGGATGATCAATCAATTGAGATGGTGACCAAGATGGGGTGAATTGGCAATTTTAAAGTTTAGAAGCAAATCGAAAGATTTAGACAATGGGACACAATGATTTATAGTGGTTCAACCTTCTAACAAGGTCTACGTCTACTACCTTAGCTTCCTACTAAGGATTTTCAAATAATTCACTATAGAATTCTTCCCCTTTTCTAGGCTTAGGAGGCAACCTTTACAAGTTCTAAGCTTTCTACCCAAAGCTTTGAACAATTCACTCTTAATACAAAGAAAAAGTGTGGCAAATGAAATATCCTCACAAGATACAATTTTTGCCTAAATATAAACTATCACAATCCCAAACTTGAATCAAAGATATATAAATTCATTAGTTGTTGTAGCAGCATTGGAGACTTGTATTTATACCCTTATTGAATTCTAACCGTTTGGGTGGTTGAGGTCATCAATAGAGCCGTTAGGAGCCATTTTTCTCGCAATAAATGATGTTTTGTAGCTTCTCGTATCGGTACATGAAGTCCCGTATTGATACCTGTTACAAGAAGAATATAGTCGTTGTGTAGTAGCGTATCGATACACGGTAGGGTGTATCGAAACAGTCACAGTGTAAAATTGGGGGCGTATCAAAATGGAATAGCCGTATCGATACGAGTTTTGCTCACTGGAATCTGAGATGAAAAAGCTATCGGTACGCCTAGGGGCGTATCGGTACGGGGTAACTGAAACTTAAAAGTTTAGGATTCCAATAACTGACAAGACAACGGTCGAAAAATTTAATGCGAAGATCTTGAAGATCTCGACACACCGTATCGATACGGTGGTGACCGTATCGGTACGCTTAAGCAAGTTCTTAAACCCAGATGAATGCCGTATCGAAACGAGGGAACCCGTATCGATACGTAAAGTTTAAAACATTTGCCCAAATGAAGGTCGTATGGAAACGGTCAAGACCGTATCGAAACGCAAGGCCTAATTTTCAAAGGCATATGAATGTCATATAGAAACAGGCTAAGCCGTATCAGTACGCTCTGCAAAACAAAATTCTAGTAACGGATTTTCGTATCGAAACACCATGGGGTGTATCGATACGCTTGGGCAAAAAATACATAGTTTGGCTTGAAAACACTTAGAAAAATTTTGGGTTTAAGTTTTGGACTTAAAAGAAATTTTCCTTGTCATTATGTGAGACTTTTGAGTACTTGAAAGTTTATTTCTTTTACAATTTAGTCCTTAAACAATTTGTTATATAAAAATCAAACATAGGTTTTACAAAATTAATTATAATATTTGGTCAACATCTATTGAGCCAGGACTGTTACGACATAAATATAGGAATTAATAAATACCTCCTTTTTATAATTTAAATTAATTAACCATATGCATGTCCATTAAGATATTAAAGTCGAATGAATGTTGATTAAAATGCATGTCAAAGAATCGCATGAAATTAAAGCCTAGGCCCACTAAAGTCCTAGCCTAAAAAGGCCCAAACTATGAAAATCCAATTAGTGATCTAATTATTAACTAGGTTAGCCTAATATCAACCTTAAATTAATTAAATCCTAAAAAACCTAGAAAATCCTAATAATTTATGAATTATCTTGAACCATGATAATTAATTTGATTAATTTTAAACTAGTATCTCAATAAGCCACGGAAACTATCTAAAATAAATCGAATTAATTAGTTGTAATTTGAATTAGGTGATCTAAGTCAAATATTGATTTTACCCCTAAAAGCAATTAAGAGTTGTTCAACCCATTTAATGCATTTAACATTTACCCCAATGAGCCAAGGGTAAATTTAAATGAATTAAATTGATTCGAACCTTCAATCTAACTAAGGGTCTAAAAAAAACCTAGACCTAAATTTAATTTAATTAATTTAAAATTTATGCCCCAATAAAACGAGCGCATAATTCCAATTAATTAAATTAAATTTTAAACCCTAAACTAATCTAAAAGAGGTCTAACCTATTAAACAATAAAATGGGTAAGAACGAGCATAAACAAATAAAGGCACGATGGTGAGCTCAAAAAACACGAACTTCAAACTCAAATAATATACTATACAGGAAACTAATATATACATACCATATATAATATACACATATTAAATTTAAAAGGGGACATATATAAAAACTATATATATATATTATATACACATATAAAATGGAACCTTTATAAGTAAAGTTTAAATGAGAAAACTTATAATATATACACAAAAGTTTATAATATACATATACGTATATAGACTTTATAATAAAAAAAGGTTTTATTTTATTACTCTTTTAGAAATTATAGACCTCTTCTTTTTTAATAAAAGAAAAATCGTAGAATATTTATATTCATAGAACATACGTATATAACACATATGATAATACATAGCAAATTCGAATGTAAAATGCACGCGCAACATAACTAACACATCCACATAAATATCGAACACAACGACGATTGGAATAAGTAAACACAAGTATTATCAAGCAAACATATGAACAATTAAGGATACGAAAGATCAAAAAGTAAAGAAGATAAAATACAAGGGCAAGAAAATAAATATGCATGCAAGGGCCTAAATGAAAACAAAACGAGATGAAGAAAGGAAAAAGGGAATTTCAACACTGGCTTTTGGATCAAATTAAACACGAAACAAAACTTTAGGGACTAAAAGGAGTATGAATCCATTCAAAATTGGGATAAATCTGGATAAGGGATGAGATTGCAAAACAACTCAAAGCTAGAAGGACCGCTATTGGGATTTTGAAAGGCGAAAGGGCCAAAAAGCTCACTCGAAAACACGGAGGGACCAAATGAGGATAAATCCATTTCTTAAAACTTGATCTAGAGGAAATCAAGGGTGAAATTGCAATGCTTAAAAAACCTATGGGGACGGGGCCGCGATTTAAAAACACGGAATGGCTTACGAGCGTAAATACCCTGACGTGGAAGGACTAAAAGGGTTATTAACCCGCTTTTAAAATTTTAAATCTTATAAAATACCTCTCCCGACCGTTTGCAGTCTCTTTTGGCCATTTCGAAACAAAACTCCCCCCAAAAAATGTCTATTTTCCCTCAAAAGCGTTCCAAAACGCTGTCAACTCCTCTCAACCGAACCAGAAAACGCCACAGGTTCGTCGCCAGCCACCGCTTTGGTCGTCGTTTGCCAATGGCCAGTGAAGCCAAAACCTTACCAGAAAACCCTTTTTCTCCCTAAACCTAGATCTGACCCTAGATTTAAAAAAAACCCAAACTCCTTTCTTTTGTTTAAAATGTAATTGGAAAAAAGACTCTATTTTTTTTAAATTTTGGCTGTGTTATGTTTAGAAATCCCATCTCAGACTCCCCTTTTGCGGGCTTACCCCCACGACCCGAAGGTGAAGGTTTACTGCTGAACCTGGGAAGGCCAACAGCCGTGACTACACTTCGAAGGTAAGGAACTAATCCCTTTCCACTTCTTCATCTTTTTTATATGATTCATGCAGAAATAGAAAGAGGAATACTCAAACTCTTGTTTTTTTGTATTGATTTTCTTTGAAAGCCCAGAATGGGTTTACAAGTGTTGTGTTGTGGTTTTTTATAAACCGGTGTTACATGGAAAGAAAAGTTATTGTAATCGTTCTCTGAAATCCGCCGAACTCTTCTGATATTTGCATGTTTGATATCTCTACCCTTGGTCCTCTTTTTGCTAATGCTTGTCTATTTTTGGGTGTATGAGTCGTGGCCGCTTAGAGAGGATGAGGGGACCAGTGAAAGATTCTGGAGAGGCAGAAGAACTATTAGTAGGTGCGCGTGAGGGAGGTAGAGGGTCAGGCGGTACGGTGCACTCGCGCGTGAGAGTCAAGGAGCCACGCGTAGGCGCGTAGGGCGAGCCAATGAGCTGCACGTGGGCACATGTGGGATCGAGAAGCTTCCCCCTTTAAATCCAAATCGTTGATATACCCTTTGATATGAAGGCTAAGGTTGATGCGGTGCCAGGCTTATGAGAACAGTTAGGGTTTTTTCCCTAGTGAAATCTAGACTGTCAGATCTAAATCTAGATCTGACGGCTGTGGATGGGCTGCACAAAGCACACAATTCATTAGGGTTTTTGTAATGAGGGCTTAGGTTTATTTATTTGAGCTCCAAATGGGCCGCTTGTAATATTAATTATTTTTGGGTTTTTAAACTTGTAAATTGGACTGTTAAACATAGGGACTTGGGCTTTATTATTTATGTTATTTAATGTTTTGTTTGTTTTTTTTAATAGTAATAATAATATAATATAATAATATAATATAATAATAATATAATAATAGTATACTAATATAATAAGAATAATAATAGTATAACATTAATAATGTAGTAATATAATAATAATAAAATGAGAATAATAATACCGAATTAATAATAATGATAAATAATAAACAAATAATAATATTTTTTGTGTGTTTTTTCATTTTCTCTTCAAATCATATAATGACATATAATTAGTAACAAATATAATAACAATAACCAAATATACTGATAATGTTTTTGAGTTTAATAAAGAAATAATACTTATAATATTTTTGGGGTTTTTTAAGCATAATGACATATAATATAATATAGTATATTAATAATATTTTTGGTTTTTTTGCAATAATATAAAAAGATAATAACCAAAGCCCAATGTCTCAAATATTCAAAATAAATAAATAAAAAATTGAGTTAACACCCCGGATAAAATTAGTGATTACAACTGCCCCCTCTTTGCTTATCCTTGTGGAATAAGAATAAAGCAAAGACTATAAACACTGATTTTATCCGACTTCCCTGTCTGTAGATTTCGAGCTGCAAGTCCCTCTTATGTAGAACCGTTCGCCCTTCCTAATCCTGAAATTCTCGCTTTGAGACTCCTAAAAGATGATGTCTCAGTTTCTGGTTGTCTTGACACTGAATGATATCCCGCTTAGAGACTACTAGAATGCCCTCGATCTTCATCGCCTCGGCATGTAGTGGTACCTGGCTTTGAGGATACCATAGGATGATGTCCTGATTTCTAGTCACCTTAAAACTGAATGATATCCCGCTTAAAGACTACTGGAATGCCTTCGATCTTCATCGCCTTGCCATGAAGTGGTACCTCGCCTTGAGGATCTCAAAAATTAATGTCCTAATTCCTGGTTGCCTTGACAACGAATGATATCCCGCTTAGAGACTGCTGGAATGCCCTCGATCTTCATCACCTCGGCACGGAATGGTACCTCGCCTTGAGGATCCTGGAAGATGATATCTTGATTTTTGGTTGCCTTGACACCGAATGATATCCCACTTAGAGACTACTGAAATGCCTTCGATCTTCATCGCCTTAGCATGTAGTGGTACCTCGCCTTGAGGATCTTGAAAAATGATGTCCTGATTTTTGGTCGCCTTGACACTGAATGATATTCCGCTTAGAGACTACTGTAATGCCCTAAATCTTCATGGCCTCGGCATGGAATGGCACCTCGCCTTGAGGATCCCGAAAGATAATGTCTTTATTTCTGGTCACCTTGACATTGAATGATATCCTTCTTAGAGACTACTAGATTGCCCTCGATCTTCATCGCCTTGGCATGGAGTGGTAACTCACTTTGAGGATCTCGAAAAATGATGTCCTATTTCTGGCCGCCTTGACACGGAATGATATCCCACTTAGAGACTACTAGAATGCCCTCGATCTTCATCTTCTCGGCATGGAATGGTACCTCGCCTTGAGGATCCCGAAAGATGATGTCTTTATTTTTGGTCGCCTTAACACCGAATGATATCCCGCTTAAAGACTACTAGAGTGCCCTCGATCTTCATCGCCTTGGCATGGAGTGGTACCTCGCCTTGAGGATCTCGAAAAATAATGTCTTGATTTCTAGTCGTTTTGACACTGAATGATATCCCTCTTAGAGACTACTGGAATACCCTCGATCTTCATCGCCTCAGTATAGAATGGTACCTCTCCTTAAGGATCCTGAAAGATGATGTCTTGATTTCTGGTCGCCTTGACACCGAATGATATCCTGCTAAGAGACTACTGGAATTCCCTCGATCTTTATCTCCACGGCATGGAGTGGTACCTCGCCTTGAGGATCCCGAAAGATGATGTATTGATTTTTGGTCGCCTTGACAGTGAATGATATCCCGCTTAGAGACTATTGGAATGCCCTCGATCTTCATCGCCTTGTCATGAGATGCTTATCCCTCCCAAATAGCTAAAAGATTTATGAACACTTTGTTAGTATCCACTTCTTCTTATGTGTTGTTTCTCAAATACCTAAAAGAAACAGACACAATGATTCGATAATGCTAGTTAGCATGCTCCTACTTTAAGGATGTCTAACTATTCATGATGCATGAGTGGAGTCTTTTTTAGAATTGTTGGGGGAAACCCCTATTTTCCTATCGGTCGCCCATAGCTTCCATGGGCCCTTTTGTCTTTGGCAGACTCTTCATCTTTTGTCCCTTCTTGAAAAGGTGCTACTGATTTGCATTGGTCAGAACAAAATCTATCATTTCTTGAAGTCCAATTCTGGATCATCACGTCTACTTCACTTGGGATGAAATGTTGTCTCTTCAATGAATCTTCATGACGAGTCTTCTTCATTTTCAACATTATGGTGAACCCATGCCCCCAAGTTTCAAAATTTCCTTATTCCCAAGTCTTCAATATTTTAAGCCATATGACACATTGTGGTAGAAATTTACCACGAATCTCTGAATCGTCTAGCAGATGAAATCATGCTATTATTCTCAATACAATTATTGACAAATTATTCTTTCATGCTAGGTCGACCATGTATGCCCAAAACTTCATCCTTGAAGCCATGCAGAAACACATTCTTCTACTTCTTGATCTTAGTATCACCCCGTCTTACCTTTGGGTTTGACTGTTATTTTGCCCCTGACCCATCGGTGCAGTCTTTCTTCTATCCCAATGTTGGGCTAACAACATGCCCCTAAAATCTCTAAACTTTCATTTCTTCAATAAGACTCAATCTTCATTTTGCTAATCCAATCAAGACATTATGACAGACATTCATTTTGAGTCCTTGAACCGTGTAGCATGCTAAGTCTTGCTATTACTCTCTTCAAAATCACTTACGAGTTATTAGTGTTAGGTCGATCATATACATATCTGACCCTGAATTCTAAATCCTTGAAACAACTCAAAGAAACCATATACTTCCTATTTCTTTTTTCTCTCTTATTTTCTTTTCTTTCTTTTTCTTTTTCATCTATATGTTAGTTTGCTAACTATCATTTCAACAAAGAATGTTTTTTGGGTTAATTTAATCAATAGAAAAAAGAATAGAATGTCTCGGATATCAAATGTAAGAGCGTCTTAGATTCAATCCCCCGACGATCCATAGCTTGCCTTTGAATGTTGTGGCGATATTTAAAGTTGTGAAATTCCTTCCAATTGCTCAGTTCATCCTCATGATTATGGTATTTGCTTGATCTGTTCAAAAATTACTTCTTCTAGTTCTCATTGTTTTTCTCCAAAATATGTTCATAGTTTTTGAATTTGCTTAACACATGGAGTGCAAAAAAAATCAATCTGAGAATTTTAGTAGAAGTATATTCTTTCAATTGCAATTAATATCGTGTCAGTGCCTTCAAAGAGTCATATTTGACGCTAGGGTATTGAACTGGTGGAGCATATCTCCTTATTAGATTTGTTCTCCCCCACAGCTCCATCATGATGCTCTAAGACTTATTTGATTGTTCATTGATTTTAGAGATTTATCTTTGATGTTGGGGTATTGAACAGGTGGAATCTAGTTTCTTATTAGATTTGTTCTTCCCCACAACTCCACCAAATGTTCATTTCTTGATAGATTTTTTACGTTAAAAGAATTTTCACATTCAAGCTGCTCCATTAGTCTTTCTTAAGAAATTTTCTTATCATCGAACATTATCGAATGAGTAGTAATCTTACGTATCGTGCTTTACTGACCAGAGCGGGCTGAGAAGGAAATCACACTTCATCATGATCACAACATTTGATTGATCTTTTATCAGAATCAATGCCACATCATGCATGTGATATCTGGGACTCTACGAGGGTAAGAAAGAATTTTACTCAAAAGATGCATCCTTTCATTGAAGTGAAAAAGGCAAACATAAAATCTAGCCTTACAAAAGGTATTTACTACTTTCGGGCAAAGAGTAGCAAAGTTGATTACACACATAAAAACATGCGAAGAAAAGCGAAAAAAGGTGAAACCTAAAAGACATGGGTAGGATGCACTAGAAATCCTTGAACATTGCAACACTGGTCCCACTTATCAAAAGGAAGTATTCCTTTCCTAATAAGTTCATAGATCTTGCCTTTCAAAAACAGACACTCTTCCGTTGTATGGCTAAGATCACCTTGATGATATCCGCATGGAACCCTGTTACCAAACACATTAGGATTGAAATAGGCATGTCGATTCATGGGAGGCGGCCTCAAGAGTTTCTTCTGAACTAGCAGGGGTAGTAGCTCAGAATTTGACATCGGGAATTATATCTTCGTCCTCTTGTTAATCCCTTTCACATCTTTGTTATGCCTTTTAGCATTCATTTCCCCCTTTTCCTTAAACAAAATTCTCTTTCTTTGAGAACGCCATTATTCTCAAGCATTGTCACTTTCGTTGACTCTTCTGGAACTGATCTCGACTTCTCAAACGGTTTCAGAACAACGTCTTCTATGGAATAGTTGGGATCATGATAATTGCTGACATTTTCAAATTTTGCTGATGTTGGCAACTTTGCTTTATCCGCCTCTTTTATTGTGGTGACATGATCTTTCCCCAATTTTATAATGCTGGCCATAGTTGGGAAAATTAATCTTCTGACCCGGACCCATTGTCCCAAGCTCTATCACTCCAAGATCTAGAAGATATTTAACTTTACGCTTAAAACTCATACATATTTCGAGAGAATGCCCTTGAATTTCGGTATGGTAATCGCAATGATCTTTCTTTTTGAACCATCTCGAATATGGAGGTGACTGAGCTTTGACAAAGCATGGTGCAATTAGTCGAGCTTCTAGCAACTTTGAGAACAACTCCCGCCAGGTAAGAGAAATAGGACTAAATTGAAAGCTCTCTACTTTCTTGCCTTTCTCTTGAGAACTGAGAGTTGGGTTTGCCGACAACTGGAGAGATCCTTGTGGTTTTACCTCATCTGTCTTTCCGTTCATTGGTGAAGACAAAACTTTTAAGAGAGAGTCCTCGGTCTGACCCATCACTAGTTTGGCGGGACATTCAGAGGCGACACCGCCTACGTCACGCTGGTTGGTGATAGCTTGGTTTTCATCAGATAAGGTCTTTTCCACTATAAATTCATAGTCCCAACTTTCACTTATCTTTTCAATCTCTTCATTCACGAGAGAGTCTTCGGTCAACCGTGCCATGCACAATGGTTCAAACTTATGAATTAAAGGAGAATTGACTCTTGACACATCCATCTTTGCCCTCGTTGCATCTTCCTCTTCAAGGGCACTCACGTCCTGACCCCCATAGTTTGGAGGTGGATTAATTTTCACACTATGTTTTTCACACTTCAAGACTTCGACTTTTAACGTGCTTTGCACCACTTTCTTGAATATCGGGCAATTCTATATCGTGTGTCCCACTACTCCAGTGTGGTAATCACAGTGAGCGTTAGGGTCATACCATACTGGGTAAGGCGATTGTAAAGGAGAAACAAGACATGGTAAGACCAAATTGGCCTTGCATAGTTGCGAGTACAATTCTGCGTATGAAATTAGTAAAGGGGTGAAGGATTTCTCCTTTCTACTCGAGCCTTGCACATTCGAGGACATGGCCTGGGGTGAGGAGACCGTCAGCTCCTTAGGGGCTTCGTAGGTGTATATGTTATTGACCTCCTGATTCATTTTCTTAAATTGCTTCTGAGCTGGTTCTTGGTCCTTTTGTGTAGACAATACTTTCAAGAGAGAATCTTCAATCTTATCTAACGCCAATTCGAGGGGACATTCGAAAGTATTGCGGACTATTCATACTGGTTAACGATGGCTTGATCTTCATCAGAAAAAGTCTCTTCCGCTATGAATTCCCAATCCCAATTCTCACTTGTTTTTCCAATCTCATTCTGCACCAAGGAGTCTTCTTCCACAACTTTTTCTTTGGCCATCATACCCATCAATTCATCGATTTGCCCCCTAGTTTCCTTCTATAACTTCTTCACATATGTTATTATCTCTCTTTGATTCCAAACCAGATGTTCTTGGAGCTGTTCATGCTTATCAACCCTAGCCACTAGGTCATTCATACTTCTAAAGCTGTACTGGCTAGAAGTCCTCCATTTGTTCTCTCTATTTTATGAGGTAACCGCTCCTCTCAAATTGACTTCTCTTTTATAAAAACCTCTTTCCATTTGCTTCATTTAGTGTAGAATCTTTGATTACTGGCACGAGATCCCTTTAAGAGCCAATTTTTGTCTAGGCCCAAACCAAACCCATTACCCAAAACCAAACAAATGCCCAAACCCATTAACTCGAATCCTAAACTGACCCAATTAACCAGACCCGACCTAGAAACCAAAAAACCCTAATTTTTAAAATAAACCCTAACCCTAATCCAATATAACCAAGCCACCGCCTCTCCTAGTTTGACCACCGCCTCTTACCACCGTTGTCCTTATCATCGGCCTCTGAAACCCTAAACCAATCAAACCACAAAAATTAAACTCAACCCTAAAATAACCTTAAAACCCTAAATCAAACCCTAAACCTAATCTACCATAACCTAAACCCTATCTTTCCCTCATCCATACCCCTAGCCGAACCACCATCTGTAAAATCCCTAAAAATCTGGCCTTGCACCCATCATCAGATCTGTAACAATAAACAATATTGGGGGTTGTTATTTTTATTGTAATTTTCGGGTTATATAACCCATCGGAAACAGAATGTAGGGCGGCTTTTTCATTCAAAAAATCTTTAAGAAGGGTAAAAAAATTGTAAGGGGGTTCGAAAAAAAAAGAGAAAGAGGGGTTTTCAATTAAAAAAGGATTTTGAGTTCAAAAAAAAATTGTATGAAACAAGGTAATCAATAGAAATCAAAACTCTTTGAATCAAATTTTCATTGTTGCTTTAAATCATTTTTTATTTCAAAATAAAAACAAGTAGGGTTTTGAATCCTACCTGATTTGGGGAGACATCCAGTCGTTGAGCCACCTTGTTCCGCCGCAAGGCTATAGCACCGATGACCGGCGCTTTAAAAGGCAGGGGGTGCGGCGCCGCCTTGGGAGAAAGAGAGATGAAAGGAATTTTTTTAGGGTTTGTGTGTGTGTATTTCTAATAATCTGATTCGAAATGAAAAGAAAACATTTTAATCACTCAAACTGACCCCCAAAACAGCACCGTTTCGGTGGCCTGACCCGCGCGGTGTCCCGGTAACTAGGGGAGGATCCACGCCCTTTTAAATGGGTTAATTACCCGGGTGTTCCCTCTATTTTCTTCCCCTTTTTGTTAGTATGCAGGGGCCAATTGCACTTCTGGCCCTTGAAGTCTTAATTTCGTTTTACTTTCATTTTTTTTGTTTTTGCTCTTTAATTTTGGTTTTGTTTCAATCTGGTCATTTTCCAGATTTTAATTATTTTGCAATTATTTTAATTCGTACCTTTTATTTCCATTTTTCCCTATATTTTAGCATCTTTGTTTTGTTTCATGCATTTTGGTCCAAATTATTTTATATGTTGTATACATATGTTATTACATATTAGATATATATTGTATTATTTATATATTACAATTATATTATGTTTATATGCACATTTATTATATATTTATTATATAATATGTTATATATTTATATTATTATGTTATGTTATATATATATATATATTTGTTATATATTATTATATGTGTTTATATTTAAATATATGTATTTATGTATATAATGCACATGATTATAAATATGTATATATATGTATATGTTTTATGATGTATATATATACAACCTTATTTATTATGTTTTAACATGTTTTTAAATATATGTAACAAAAATATTTTATTCAAAATACATATATTTTTACATGTACATATAGATATTTTAGTATTTAACATATAATTATAATTAAGTATATTAAAATGTTTTGATATATTTAGAATATATATTTTACTTTTATAAGTTATATAAATATAAACGTATAAGTATATAAAATATTATTAGTATTTTACATGCATTCACATTCGGTTTTCACAAATTATTTTTACAATTCAAAAATTATTTTTTTATTTTTCTAAAACTTCGAGAAATCATATCCTGGGCGTATAGGAATGTGATTTCCTTGATTTTTTTAAGAAAACGAGAAATCGTGTCCCGTGCACATAGGGATGCGGTTCTCTCAATATTTTCGGCATTTAAGTATCATACTTTAAATTTTAATCGAATTCGTAATTTCCAATACCAGGACATTAAATAATCAGCTAGGTACCAATTTTGGGCGGTGTGGGGGTGCTCATCCTTCCCCATCTGTAACCGACTCCCATACCTGAATTTTTAACCTCTGGTTTTATTTAGGTGTCCGGTCTACCCTTTTTAAAATTTTGGTGGCGACTCCACATTTTAATTTCATAACCGGGCATGGGTTTTCCAAATAAAAAAATTAAAACCAAAAAGAGAGCGTCAGACGGATTTGGGTGAATAAAAAGAGAGTCAAGCCACGAGTCGATTATCTTTTAGTCTTGGTCGATTGAAAATTTATGAATTCAATTTTAATTTAAAATATGTTTCTGTCTTTAGTTAATAAGACATGCATTTTATTTTCTGTTGATATAATTGCCTTATTTTACTGCTTAGTATAAGTGAATATAGACATAGGGTGTCAAAAGGTTTGGGAGTTTCTCCTCACACACCGTGCACTTGCATTGCATTTCATGAGCTTTCTACCCGAGCTCTGTCCTATTTTAAGTGGAAGTGTGATGCCGCCTTCGTGTGGGTTACCTCCGTATAGGCATAAGAGATGTATCCCCCTGAATTGAACTTGGTCCGTTTGAAGCCTATAATGAGTGAGGATCAGGGGCCTTGCTACCTTTAGTAAGGGACATCGAGGACAATTCGGGTACCTTTCCCTAGAACCGAACCACATGTAATGGACCATATAATTCTTGCTTTAGAAATGGAACCTGTTAAAAGTTCATAGGAGAAATGCTTGTAACCTTTTGTATACTCTTTAGATTTATTTCATGAATAATATACCGAGTAGTTACCATGCCAGGTAGGATCTTTCTTTTTTTTTTTGCAAATAAAAGCATGACAGGTAGAAATCATGCCGGATAGGACTTTGTTTATTGTACCGGGTAGAAAATCATGCTCGAGTAGGCTGTACAAATTTATTATTTAGTACTTACATACTTATTATTGTTTTCATTTTTATTACACGTGTACTGACCAATTTTCTGTTTTCTATGCTTTTGTTTTTTTGCATTGCATGTGCATGACATAAAAAGGGTGTTGATTCAAGAGTGATCTACGATTAAGGAGGCTTTCATAATGAAAAAGTCAAGTGATCAGATAGACAAGACCACAGATATAGGGCAATGCCTTGAAGAGACGCTAGAAGAGATGAGAATTCGTCCTTTCGAGATTCACATGTTAGATGTACTATAGTATGCCTACACCAATACCGAGATTAGTGAAGTACAAGAGTTGAAAAGACATATGGCTAAAATGATGAGTATAATGACTGATATGGCAAAAAGGAAAATGTCTGATGTACAAAGAGAGGAGAATGAACTGAATAAAAGCCAAATTATGATGGCCACCAATCAGGACCTTATATCCGAACAAGATGATTCTAGTAAACCCAAAGGTCGGTGCACCGTTGCGATAAACATCAATAGTAAACCCAAAGATGCAAAGGCTTTAATTTCAAAGAAAGTGGAGGTGAGCCAAAGAAAAGCCAAAGAAGAGAAAGATAAAAAGAAGACATTTCAAATTCTGATGGCATAAACAGATCTGCTTCCGATACTAGTCGAGAAGGGTCTTGTGACTCCAGTCCAATCCAAGCCAAAGGAACCTCCTTTTCTAAAGGGTATGACAACAAGGCTAGATGTAACTATTATTTAGGAGGTACGGGTCATACTACCAAAAATTGTGGAGCTCTAAGGAACAAAGTCATAAGCCTTATCGAAGAAGGGCTACTGAGTTTTGAAGAAGGAATCCCCAAAGCTTCCAAAAGCCTAACCAATACTAGTGCACGAGAGCACACAAAGAGGAGCCAATTTCCAACACTCATAATCCAGTACCCGGGACAGAGTTCAAATTCTAGTGTCCATCTTTCTGAGTCATTGTCGGTCGGCGTCCAAAAGCCAAGAACCAATGGTCCCTTCGATCCTATACCTATCTCGTATGGAGAGCTATATCCGTAATTTTTAGAGGCACGATTGGTGGTCCCATGTCACATCACACCTTTACAACCTTCATACCCTAAATGGTATAACGCCGAAGCTCGTTGTGAGTATCATGCTGGAATTAGGGGGCATTCAATTGAAAACTGTACTGCCTTCAAGCTTCGAGTTCAGAACCTCCTAGAGTGCATCATATGGAAATTCAAGAAAGAAAACCAATATGGTCAACTATCGTTCACCCAGCATTTATGGAGCCAAATGAGTCTAAAATTGAAGAAGATGAAAAGAGCCATTCGAGGCGTGATGCTCAAACTAGTGGATTGAAGAAAGGACTAGATTGTCTGAAAAATGAACTGAAGAGCTTGCAAGACAACTATAAAGAGCTTTGTTTGACTTTTAAAAATGTTGGTTTGGGTGACACTCCCGATCGATGGTAAGAAGGAATTAAAGACTTGAAAAGAGATGTCAAATTTTGGAAAAAGAGTTTTAAGGCCAACGAGGAACGAGCTAGTACCTTGTCTTGTAATCTACAAGCAATGGAAAATCAATACCTTGCCCTCAAGGAAGACTTGAGGAGTAGTCAAGCCAAGATTGAGACCTTGAACATGTGTATATGTTTGCGCGGAGACATTGTTGCTGAATTAAATGATAGTCAAGCTGAAGTTCAAAGGCTACAGAGGCAAGTGGATGAACGTAACGACATTCTAGTGATGTACAGAGATCTTGTGGATGGTCTCAAGAAAGCCTTGAAAGAAAATAAGGAGAAGTGGTATCTTCAGCTTCAAGAGTCTTTAGAGAAGATAAAGGAAAAAGACAACTACATGAAGGACATTATTGTTAAAGCACGAAGAGTTGCTCGACAGGTGACGGACTTGGCTGATACAACAACAGAATTGAGTCAAAATGATGAGCTCTCAGAATAAAATGAGAAGTTGGCTAGGCTCTTAAAGAAGTTACAGAATCTAGGTGCTAGAGCTTGACATTATCTGTAACTCTAATGTCTGATGTAACATGATCTTTTATGAAAGTTGTTCTAAGATGTTCACTCCAGAATCAACCTCTTTTCTGCATTCATTCAGCATTGCATCTCTATTGTATTTTGCACTTTCAGCAACATGTTCATTACATATATTGCATTTGCATACATAGACCAATTTTGGTAGTTTACCTTGGGACATCCGACTTAGGTCCAGTTAAACCCATCATTTTAGGATTAGATGACTAAGTCTTTCTAAGAAAATAGTAAAACAAAAGATCCACACTAGAAAGAAGTTGGAAGAAAAATGGGGCAAGCTTTTTGGAATGGCTGTAACTTTAGAACGAGAGAATCTATCTATTTCACACACCGTGTGAGTTTAGTTTACTTCAAAAAAATAAAAAAAAGAGGGAAGAGAAACACAAATGAGGAGTTTTTGTCAAAACTATTGTTTACATGTTTTACTAAAATAAACTTTATTTTACATCCCATTTGGTAAACAATTCATATTCTTTGATTCTTTAAACATTCCATTCATTGCTATGAGTTGGTTTTTGTTGTCCTAAACATATGTACATATCATTTTTATCAGGTCCTTGAATTTCAATTGCAATAGTACCTTTTACTCAAATCCAATAATCAAATTCGAACAACCTATGTCCAAAAGAAATCAAATATTGCAAGGATACCACAAATGTGAACATTTTTTGTTCTACTTAGGCAGACAGAAGGAACAAATCGAGTGTTCAGGAAATGGGCAGATCCCATTGAGTGAATTTCCCATCTCAAGCATTTGTTGTTTAAGGTCCTTGAATCAAGTGTTGACCCTAAACTTCTACCCCCTAAAGACTATTTAGATATCCGTATGTGAGATGACAAATGACATTCCTTCAATTCCTTTCACAAATAAGAAAATATCCATTGATGTCCCCTATTTGAGCCTGATCGTTTCTTTTTAGTAATAAAACCCAAACTGAGGATCACCCCCACACTGGGGGCAAAAGAAGGCAAAAATTTTGTATGCAAATAAAAGCCGCCCGATCTTGATCATGCTATACAGATAACACTTCAATTAGGGCAAGAAATGAGATCAGATACATTCAATGCAAGGGTCAGAGAAATATTAGAAGATGCCAATGAAAGAAAAGTCTATGCTCAAAGAAGCTGACCAAATTAAGTTGAAAATTGCCAACAAGAAGGTTGAAACAATCAAGGGAGAAAACGCTAAGTCAAAAAGTGCAATAAAGGAAAAGAAAGAGCCTTGGAGGATTAGTTACTCTCAAGCAGAGGCAAGAATCAATGTCCAGTCGAGATTGCATAATAGTCCACAGCTACATTTTCCTAAACATGGAAGAAAATGAACTATAGGGTGAAAACCCAAAAATGGGTAGTTTAGAGCGATCTAAGGATTGAAAGAAAAAGGTTACTCCATGTGAGCATACCCAAATCAAGCAATATAAGAATGAGGTTTTAATTGGAAGCTTACACCAACTTTGGAGGATTGATGCCGAGCCAAGACACAAATCGGTAAAAGGCTAAATGTCCTAGAGCTACAAAAGAAGGAATTGAACTCCATGGTGAAAACCCAAAAATGGGTAGTCTAGAACGATCCAAATAATGAAAGATAAAGAGCATTTCGTCAAAGTACATCCAAATTACAAGTGTAGAAATGAGAGTTTGCCAAGAAGAAATGATCATTGGTTTCATTACCCTTAAACACTTATTTGGGCCTGTATATCCTTTTTTTATACCCATGAGCCATAGCCTACATTACAAGCCTATAAAAACCATTCTGATCATACATGGATGTCTAAGTTTCATCTTCAGACTATATTCCGCCTAAGGGTTAACCTTTCTTCAAGGAACGTCAAACTTCAAGTGCCTGATTGACACCAAATGAGGGAAGAATAGGCATGGTGAGTTAGTGAGATCAAGAGAGCCACTTAAACAGGTTAGAAATTAGGTATGGGAAATGTTCCTCTCAGAAGCCTAATAGCCCAGAAAGGACTTCACATGTGCTTGCGTCGCTGCAACCCTTGCTATCCTATAAACATATGCTTCATTCGGGTTGCTCATTGTCAAATTGAAGAAAAAGTACTTTTGCACTTGATATTTGAGTGATCAATTTTAATTTTTAAAATTTCACATTTTTGAAAAATTTAATTATTTCTTCCAAACTCTGCACAAGTTTTTTGCATAAATGAGTTCAAAAAGAAACCCATCTTCACAAGTTTTTGCATTCAAAATTTTATCACCCTAAATGTCCAAAATAAGGCAACCTCGACACATTGGGTCGAAGAATAGGAACATTAGTGAGTCATTGTTGTCCACAAACAACACAAAACTAGAAGAGTAAGCTTAACAGAACTCATGATTTAGAAAAGAAGACACTCAAAAGTTGACACTCGCCCGAAGAGGTGATTTCCAAAACAAACAGTCAAATCTGAGAGAAGTTGGGGCATCGTTCGACAAGATTGACCTTATCAGTCAACAGAATAGAACTGGGGTATAGAGAGAATAATGCTAAGAGGCCTGATATGACTAGCTAGAGTCACGGGGCATTCTTTTTAAAGTCGAGCTATGGTCAACTGTTGCATGTCATTCATCTCTGCATCAAGCATTTAGGTTAATTGCACACATACACCATTAAAATAGGGTGCATTTATCAATAAGTGCATATACTCTGCCATGTATAAAGACATGAATGAATCAAATATGATGAATCCTCAATCAAGAAATGAAGCCGAACCACAAGGAGATTGATCACTTAATATGAAATAGAAGAAAATTAAGACAGAGAACTGAAAGGGCTCCTTGAAAAAAAACTTTTTGAAAATATCTAGAGCACGAACCCAAAAGGGGCGCCTTTAGTATTCAAAACGAAGTTCTATCAAGTTTCAGTGCCCTTGACACGAAAGATCAGATCACTGTCAATAATTTTTAGCATCCTTGATAGAAAGGAATGGGGCAAAAGTGGTATGGCATCCTTGACACAAAGGAGCATATCACTGTCGGTGAGTTCTGGCATCCTTGACAGGAGTGAGTGGAATAGATTATTTCTAACAAGTTCGAAGTATCCTTGACATGAAGGAGTGGAGCAAGAGAAAAAGGAAAAAGAAGAAGAAGAAGAAAAAATCAAATTAAAATCAAAAAAGAGAGAAAAATTCAAAAACAAGGTGAAAACCTGAAAGGGCACCTTGAAAAGAACCTTTTTGAAAATGTTCGAGGCATGAGTCCAAACAGAGGCCTTGGAAACAGAGAAAATGAAAAAGATCACTTCCATCAAGTTTCAGTTCCCTTGATATGAAAGAGTGGAACCCAAGAGAAAGAAGAAGATTACTTGATATTCTCAAGAGAAAGAAACAGATAATCCTTGACAGAGTTCAGCCTCCTCGACACGAAGGAGTAAAAAGAATCAAATCAAATCAAAACTTTACAAATTTCAGACCTTGTCTCCTCGGCGGTATGGTAGCATGGTCAAATCAAACTTCAGATCCTGCCTCTACGTCGGTGTTGTAGTTGGATCAACTTTACAAACTTCAGACCTTGTCTCCTCGGTGGTACGATAGCTTGGTCATCAAACTTTAGATCCTGCCTCTTCATCAGTGTTGTAGCTGGATGACTTTACAAACTTCAGACCTTGTCTCCTCGACGGTATGGTAACTTGGTCAAATTAAACTTTAGATCTTGCCTCTTCATCGGTGTCATAGTTGGATCAACCTTACAAACTTCAGACCTTGTCTCCTCGGTGATATGGTAGCTTGGTCAAAACTTACTGACTTTTAAGTTTACATTTTATCAATTTTGTAGCTGAAAAAAATCAAAAAAATCAAAAAAAAGAAAAAATAAAAAAATTCAAAAAAAAAGAAAAAGAAAAAGAAAAGGAAAAAGAAAAAGAAAAAAAACAAAAAAACAAAAAAAAACAAAAAAGAGAAAAATGAAAATCAAGGTGAAAACCAAAACGGGCGCCTTGAAAAGGTCTTTTTCAAACATCTCCAAGGTACGAACCCATAAGGAGGCCTTAGATATTCAAAACAAGTGAAATGAAGATACGTTAGTCTCATCTCCCTAAAGTGGCAGCGGAATGAGTACTAACACAAGTCTCTTTCCATGAAATTGCAGTGGAACGGGCAAAACTACAACATGAAATCCTTTCTCCTTTAACTTCCAATGAGCAGGTCACCCATCCTATTAAAGGTGAACTACAACATCATATCCTTTCTCCTTGAACTTCCAATGTAGCAGGACACCCAATAGAAGATGAACTACAACATCTGACCCTATCTCCTTGAACTTTCAATAGAGCAGGACACCCAATAGAAGATGAACTACAACATCTGATCCTTTCTCCTTGAACTTCCAATGGAGCAGGACACCCAATAGAAGATGAATTACAACATCTGACCCTATCTCCTTGAACTTCCAATGGAGCAAGACATCCCATAAAAGATGAACTACAACATCTGATCCTTTCTCCTTGAACTTTCAATAGAGTAGGACACCCAATATAAGATGAACTACAACATCTGGCCCTATCTCCTTGAACTTCCAATGGAGCAGGACACTCAATAGAAGATGAACTACAACATCTAACCCTATCTCCTTGAACTTCCAATGGAGCAAGTTAACCATACAAAAGAAGATGAACTACAACATCAAACTCTATCTCTTTGAACTTCCAATGGAGCAAATCACCCGATCCTCCCTTTGAACTTCCAATGGAGCAGGTCACCAATCCAATAGAGGATGAAACTACAACAACTGACCCTAATTCCTTGAACTTCCATTGCAGTGGGTCACCTATTCAATAGAATATAAAGCTACAAAAAAAATAAAACAAAAAAAGAAGAAAAAAAAGAGAAAATGGCGAGCAAGAAGGCATTTGTTTTCGACCGAGCATCATTGTACTTTGGTGAATCTCAACCTAGAAAGTAGAGGAGCGAATTGATCGAAGAACTCAGCATCCTCGAAGAGCGAAGATCGAAGACCTACCGAAGACTAAAGACCAAAGATCAAATACAGAAGACCGGCGCCGAAGAAGAGAAGTAGCAAACTGAACTCATTTTGCTTCCCCAACAGACAACCCCTATTTTGAAGATTTTGCTTCCCAAGAGTGACAAGGTGGATCAACCAAGTCAAGAAAGAAGACATGCGTTGAAGAGAAAAAAAAAGATCTACCGAAGAAAGAAGACATTCGTCAAGAGGGAAGAAGCTCAGCCTGACCAGGCGAAATTGGCTCTTTTAGTCTTTACTCTATTGTCGTTGCACAACAATGAGCAAAGAGGGGCAGCTGTAAGAGCCAATTCTTGTCTGGGCCCAAACCAAAACCCAAACTGAACCCATTACCCAAAACCAAACAAATGCCCAAACCAATTGACCCAGATCCTAAACCAACCCACTTAACCAGACCCGACCCAGAAACCAAAAAAACCCTAATTTCTAAAATAAACCCTAACCCTAATCTAATATAACCAAGCCGCCGCCTCTCCTAGTCTGACCACTGCCTCCTACCGCCGCCGTCATTGCGACCAACATCCAAAACCCTAAACCAAACAAACCACAAAATTAAACTCAACCTTAAAATAACCCCAAAACCCTAAACCCAATCTACCATAACCTAAACCCTATCTACCCCTCACCCATACCCCTAGCCGAACCACCCTCTGTAAAATCCCTAAAAATCCAGCCTTGCACCTATCATCAGATCTGCAACAATAAACAATATTGGGGGTTGTTATTTTTATTGTAATTTTTGGGTTATATAACCTATCGAAAACAGAATGTAGGGGGCTTTTTCATTCGAAAAATCTATAAGAAGGGTAAAAAATTGTAAGGGGGTTCGAAAAAAGAGAGAGAAATAGGGGTTTTCAATTAAAAAGGGATTTTGAGTTCAAAAAAAGTTTGTATGAAGCAAGGTAATCAATAGAAATCAAAACTCTTTGAATCAAATTTTCATTGTTGTTTTAAATCTTTTTTTATTTCGAAATAAAAAAAGTTGGGTTTTGAATCTTACTTGATTTGGGGAGACATATGGTCGTTGAGCCACCTTGTTCCACCGCAAGACTATAGCACCGATGACTGGCGCTTTAAAGGGCAGGGGGTGCGGCACCACCTTGGGAGAAAGTGAGATGAAAGAAAAAATTTTAGGGTTTGTGTCGTGTTTTTAATAATATGATTCAAAATGAAAAAAACATTTTAATCACTCAAACTGAGCCCCCAAAACGGCATCGTTTCGGTTGCCTAACCCGCGCGGTGACCCTGTAACCCGGGGAGGATCCGCGCCCTTTTAAATGGGTTAATTACCCGAGTGGTCCCTCTATTTTCTTCCTATTTTCATTAGTATGCAGGGGCCAATTGCACTTCTGGTCCCTGAAGTCTTAATTTCGTTTTATTTTCATTATTTTTGTTTTTGCTCTTTAATTTTCGTTTTGTTTCAATCTGGCATTTTCCAGATTTTAATTATTTTGTAATTATTTTAATTCATGCCCTTTATTTCTATTTTTTCTATATTTTTAGCATCTTTTTTTTTGTTTCATGCATTTTGGTCCAAATTATTTTATATGTTGTATACATATGTTGTTACATATTAGATATATATTGCATTATTTATATATTGCAATTATATTATGTTTATATGCATATTTATTATATATTTAGTGTATAATATGTTATATATTTATATTATTATGTTATGCTATATATATATTTGTTATATATTATTATATGTATTTATATTTGAATATATGTATTTATGTATATAATGCACATGATTATAAATATATATATATATATATGTATATGTTTTTTGATGTATATATATACAACCTTATTTATTATGTTTTAATATGTTTTTAAATATATGTAACAAAAATATTTTATTCAAAATACATATATTTTTACATATGTACATATAGATATTTTAGTATTTAACATATAATTATAATTAAGTATATTAAAATGTTTTAATATATTTAGAATATATATGTTACTTTTATAAGTTATATAAATATAAATGTATAAGTATATAAAATATTATTAGTATTTTACATGCATTCACATTCGATTTTCACAAATTATTTTTACAATTCAAAAATTATTTCTTTATTTTTCTAAAACTTCGAGAAATCATATCCCGGACGTATAGGGATGTGATTTCCTCGAACTTTTTTTTTCAAGAAAACGAGAAATCGTGTTCCAGGCGCATAGGGATGCGGTTCTCTCAATATTTTCAGCATTTAAGTATCATACTTTAAATTTTAATCGAATTCGTAATTTCCAATACTAGGACATTAAATAATTGGCTAGGTACCAATTTTGGGCAGTGTGGGGTGTTCATCCTTCCCCATCCGTAACCGACTCCCGAACCTAAAATTTTAATCTATGGTTCTATTTGGTGTCAGTCTACCCTTTTTAAAATGATCGGTGGCGACTCCACATTTTAATTTCATAACTGGGTAGGGGTTTTCCAAATAAAATAAAAAAATAAATTTTAAAGCCGAAAAGAGAGCGCCAGACGGATTTGGGTGATTACAATCCCCAACAATTAATTTTATTGTTTCATGAATTAATGCGTGCGATGTATCATATGCATGATAGAAATAAATGATCGTAAGTAAACACTTAGAAATGAGCAAATGAATGCAAACATGAAGCACCAAAGTTCTTTCGTATGAAACCCTTTAATCAATTTAGCAATTTTTGCAAACATGCATGAATGCAAAGAGATACACTGATTTGGCAAATATCTTCGCTAAACAACTTGCACTAATGGAGATATCGTTTCGTTATAATAATGAAAGAAAACTGCTGGACATATGACCCACACCAAGATGGCCTTTGTTTCTTTTTTGACTATTCCTTTTGGTATTCCTGAAGTCCGATAGCAGCCCATGCTAGGAACTAGAGCTATTGGACAATTCCTCGTACTTGAACTATCAAGTTTGTCGTCTCTTGTCCTTGCAGCATCTCGGAGTTATTCCATCATCGGTATTTGATATTCTTGGATTGTCCCTTTATAGCTTGCAACTTGGTCCTTGAGCTCCTGAACCTCGGTTTCTCTTTCCTCGGATCTATCATTCAACCAATCATTATATTGTGGGAATCCCTCGGAATTCTTCTCATCGTTGTTATATACCAAATCTCCCATTGATCAAGCTTTTAATTTCAGACTGTTTCCAAATCAGTGTTTTCTTAATGACATGGCAAGGTATAAAAAGGAAAATAAAAAGAAATAGGTTAGAAATGGACGGAACAAATAAACAAATCAACCAAGTGAAAAATATAGCAAAGCGAAGTAACCAAGGAAGAAATGCAAAAACTTAACCACATGAATTCTAGCTCACTATGGATGTCCGCATGGCTCTAAATGGGGTGGGCTTCCTAGATTCTCACGCATGTGGGCTCGGTCCTAATCAAGGATACCGAAACCTATCTTATTACCTACTAAGGCAACAAGAACCTCAATTCTGGCCCATTACAGGCTTGTAAATTGGATTTGGTTTGAGGGAAAGCACGACCTAGTGATGTGGAGGGCCACTCACGTGTCAAAAGGTGTGGATTCCAGAAGTGAATTACCGACCCGTAGAGGGCTACTCATGTGGGTATGTGGCATTTCACTCCCACTTAAGGGACACAGCTCGGGTATAAAGCTTAATGATCATGATGCAACATATGTCGGTGATTCCTTAAAAATTAAATGAGCAATTAATTCAAAACCGCCAATTATCAAAGCCCGTACAATTAAAGTCATATCTTCAAGACAGAAAAATCTTATTAAAGCTAATTTAAATTTCAAAACTTCCATCAATTAAAGGCAACATAGATTTTTTTAATTAGCTTAACTCTTTTTTTGTTTTGAAAAAACAAAAAATTTCCCCAGCGGAGTCGCTAGCTGTAGCAACCTAAATTTTTTGATCGCTAGAAAAAGTCAAATTCTTCGAAGAAATCTTTGAAAATGGGAATTTTTAGAAAATCTCAGCATTTTTTAAAAATAAAAGACTTGGAATCGCTACTGGCCACTAAGGTAGGCCGAACACCATAAAACCAGAGATTTATTCAAAAACGGGTTTGGGAGTTGGTTACGTGCGGGGAAGGATTAACACCCCCATCACGCCCGGAAATCGGTACCAAAATATGTGTTGCCTTTAATTGATGGAAATTATCGAAATACAAATTGAATTTAATTAAATTGTTCGCGATTGAATTTATACTTTAATTAGACGGACTTTGTCAAATTGGTGAATTCGAATTAATTGAACATTTAATTAATAAGGTGTAACACCCTTTTTCCCGTATCCATCATTGAATTCGAGACAAAGATGTCACAAAACATTCATAAAACCCTCTACATTTGTAATTCGGTAAAAATTTGTTTCTTTAAAAATATTACAATGTATTTAGTTTTTTTTATTTACAAATCTAGTTATTCACATAAAGTTTAAAAATAATATTGTCATCTTCAAATTGAGTTTATTTTCAGGCAGCAACTTATCAATTTAATTTGTCTTGATATAATTAATAAAACTGTCTGATTTAAAATTCATCCAGATACCAAATAAAATACAAATTCTATCAGAGCAGGCATACCCTTTTAATATACATGCCAACTAGTAACTATCAAACAATATCAAAAGATATCTTACTGATACTGATGCACCTGTTATTGATTGATGATGTCTGAATAAGCTCCTTACTCCAACCATTTCTTCTTTTCCTACGTGTAAAACAGTTACGCGCTAAGTATTTACTTAGTAAGGCAATAATTTAAATTTAATTGCAATTGTCATAATATCAATATTAATGATTAACAATGCATATGATCATCTTACCATTATATGCTCGTTAACATAAATAAATATGTATATCAAAGTGATAAGATTAGATCTTACCAATACCGTTTCCATTTCCATCTATAAGCTTTCAATGCTTACCAATACTTTTTTCCATTTATATCTACAAGCTTTCAAGCTTAGCTTCCTCTTTCTTTTTTATTGTTTTCAATTTATTTAGCCCAAGGTATTGAATTAAGAGATTCTATGTACACGAGTCATCCCCCATACCCAACCTTTCTTGAGTATGTATATTATTTGCACCGTAGTGCTTAGCACCCTAAGTTCTTCCGTATACCCAAACCTTGCATGGGTATACCCTCATTGAGTATTAATATAATTGCACCGTAGTGCTTAACACCCTAATTGTTTCCGTATACCCAAACCTTGCATGAGTTTACCCTCAATGAGTATTTATTGCACCGAAGTGCTTAGAATATTTATATAGCTGTTTATGACCCTATGGATATCCAACTATACCATCGAACCTCTATATCATACATTAGGCTTTATCTCATCATTTATGTCATCAATGGCAACATATATCAATCAATATATATATATATATATATATATCAACATTTGGCAGTTTATGCTAGAAATAATATTTCAATCTCAACAATGTAAGTAATCATATGATCAATGCATTTTATATTTCAATTTTTGACATATTACGATATGTCAATCATATGCTCAATGACATAAATATCATAGCAACAATAATTTAGGGTAGGCTCATCGCAAGCCATCCCAATTATGTATAAAATATTAGTGTAGTATGACATGTATGCAATTGCACTCACTTGGGCCATGTATTAGTATGACTCACTAAGTCATCTTTGATCATTTCCTTCATTGTACCTCGAACTTCCCTTGATTCGAGCTTAACTTCATAATTTAAATAAGTAAAATATTTGTTAGATCCCAATCTAACAATATCTTAGACATATTGTCCAATATAATCATTTGAATACAAAATCTCCAAACATTTTCTTTTCTTCCTTGTATTGTTCAAAAACTCATTATGGTCCTTAGTGACCAATTTGAACTTCAATTAACCCTTTTCAAGCTTACTAATCAACCATAGATACAAAGTGTATCAATTCTCATTTTCTGGCAGTTTGCAGTACCTCTAAAGATATATTTCTATAAAATAATATACAACTCGGAATTTGATTCCGTTTGTTCTGAAAGAAACTAGATTCAATAAGCTTTTCAACCATATAAATTAATAGCCCAAATTCAACTTGTACGATTTATGGCGAATTTTCAAAGTCAATTTCTAGTATTGAATTTAGGAACAGCTTGCTATACTGTTTTCTGACCTTTCACCACTTAAAATTTTATATCTTTTTACTCGGAACTCGAAATCAGTTTCCGTTTGTTGGAAACGAAACTAGACGAACAAATATTTATATCGGTATAAAATTCACCTTCTAACCATTGTTTTAGAATTTATGGTGAATTTTCAAAGTTGCTGCCATAAACCAGTTTTTCTACACAGCTTCCATAAACAACTTCAACTTTTATATTAACTTCTCCTTATTTCTCTACTTTTCAATTTAGTCCAATCACTAGCTTTAAACTACCAATTCATCACATTCTTCACCAAATAATTATTCACAATAATTCTCCCTAATTTTCCTTATTTACCGAAATAGTCACTAAAATGCAAAGATAAGGATTCAAGCTTCTTAACTTTGCAAATTAGTCCTCAATTCAACATTACTACCTTAATTCCAGCATCACAACTAAAACTCAGATTTAAACCCCCATACAAAACTTCAATTTCGATTTGGTCACTTAACTTTGACAAATTGTCAAAATGGTCATTAATTCAATTCAACATCAATTTGGCATTCTAACTTCACTTTCTTATCTCTAACATCATCGATAACATAAATACACTCCAAATTCTAAAAATTCAGATTTGGTCCTTCAACTTTTCAAGTTGCCGAAATGGTCCCTACACAATTTAACTTAGGGTTTTTCTTCCAAACAACAATTCAAGCTTACTAGATCATTATTTCAACATCACAAACCCTAAATTAAACTTTAATCCATAAACCCTAATCATCTTCATAATAATCAAAACATGTAAAACATAAATCCCAACTCAATATCATGATTTTAACATCATACTAGTTTATTTCCAAATTGCTATTCCATTACAATCGAACCAATAATTCTGCATTCAATTCACACCCTTAGGTGATATGTTTATTTATGAAATAAAAACCCTCAACTTTTGGGAAATTACAACTTTAGTCCCCAAACTTTTCCAAAGTTTATACTTTAGCCATAAAATTTTCAAAACTTACATTTTGGTCACTACATTTTTAAACTTCAATTCCCATTCCAATTTTCCTTTAAATTCAACCAAACTTTAAGAATAACTTATTCGATTCACTATCTATCACATGAGACCTTTAAACCTTAGAAATTTCCTTTTCAAAACCCATAATTAAAGAAATCCTAACTTTTGCATTTTTGTCATTTTAGTCACTAAGTTATATTTTAAGCTATTATCTTAGTACTAAATGACCCTTAATCAACTTAGTAAATTTTGGGGGTATTACAATTCTCCCCCTTAAGAAAATTTGTCCTCGAATTTTTCAATACGTACTTGGTTCCAAAAGGTGAGGAAACTATTTTCTCATATTTTCTTCTTATTTTTCTCAAGTCGTTTCTTTAATCTTATGATTTTTTTGTCAAAGAACTTTGACAAACGGGATTGTATTGTTTTCTTAGTTCTTTGACTCCATGTGCTAGGATCTTTACCAATTCTTTTTCATAGCTTAAATCTGGCTGAATATCTATTTTCTCCGGAGTAACAAGTGAGAGGTCTAATCAATATTTCCAGAGCATCGATACATTATGAATCATGTTCATTTCCAAAGATAAAGCTAACTATTAAGCTTAACTATCAGACTAACTCCTTTCACAATTTCTTATAGCCCAATAAATTTTGAACTTAACTTTCTTTTTGTCTAAACCATAACACCTTCTTCCAAGGTAAAACTTTTAAGGAATACTTTATCCTTAACTTCACATTAAATATCTTTTCTTTCAAAATCAACATGTAGTTTCCATCATTGAGATAGAAATTCTTCCTTGATAATACAAATATCCATCAAACCTAACTTCCAAGTTTTAAGTTTCACTCTTTTCCACTTTTTTGAACCTTGACAACATTTCTCATCCTTTCTTTAAAGATATCTTATTTAATCCAATATGGTAAATTTTATTATTAACTTGACAATCAAAACACCATCTTCTTTTAATGCAAATCTTGCATTCATAGCTCTTAAGATAACAATTGTCTTTCGACTGAGAGCGTCAGCTATAACTTGTTTAATCCAATATGGTTCCACTTGTTTGAACCTTGACAACATTTCTCATCCTTTCTTTAAAGATATCTTATTTAATCCAATATGGTAAATTTTATTATTAACTTGACAATCAAAACACCATCTTCTTTTAATGCAAATCTTGCATTCATATCTCTTAAGACAACAATTGTCTTTCGACTGAGAGCGTCAGCTATCACATTAGCTTTTTCTGGATGGTAGTCAATGACCATATCATAATTCTTAAGAAACTCGATCCAACTTCTTTGCGTCAAGTTCAACTCTTCTTTTCTATGCATATACTTTAAACTTTTATAACCTTAGATATAGCATCGTTCACTGTATAAATAATGATGCTATATCTTTTAAAGCAAATACAACCATTGCTAGCTCCAAATCCTAGGTAAGATAATTTCTCTCTTATATCTTAAGTTGTCTCAAGCATAGAGCATTACTTTTCCTTCTTGCATAAGTACGCATCCCAAACCGTTATGAGAAGCATTGCTATATACTACATAATCTTTACCCGATTCTGGTTGTACTGGTATCGTGGCTTCTATTTAGATCTCCTTTAATGTCTCAAAGATTTCTTAGCATTGATCTGTTCAATTGAATGACATTTCTTTCCTCAATAGCTTGGTCAATGAGGAGGCAATCATCAAGAAATTATGAGCCTCTAAAACATTCTTCAGAGGTTTCCATTCAACTATAATTTTTACTTTCTTGGGGTCTACTCTTATTCCCACTGCCAAATCCACATAACTAATAAAACAGCTTTTGACAACCAAGTTCACAATTTAACAAATTAGCATATAGCTTCTTTTCTCGAAAGGTCTGAAGGACAATGCAAAATGAGCAACTTGTTCTTCCTTTTTCCTTCGAACAGACCAAAATATACTCAATGAACTCTACCAAAAATTGGTCCAAGAAAAATTAGAATACTGGTTCATTAGGCTTATAAATGCCATAGGTATCATCACAAACTCATAGTATTCATACCGAGTCCGAAAAGCTATCTTTAGAATCTCTTCTTCCTTGATCTTTAACTGATAATATTCCGATCGAAGGTCTATTTTGGAAAACAAAATTTTTTTTACTAATCAAAAGATCACCAGTCTTCGGAAGAAGATATTTATTCTTTACTATTACCTTCTCGAGCTGATGGAAATCAGTCTTTCTCTTTCCCAATTAACATTGGTGCGCCCCCAAAATGACACACTTGGCTTTATAAAACATCGACCTAACATTCCTTGGAATTGTACTTTTAAATCCTAAAGTTCGGTCGAAGACATTTTATACGGGGCCATTAATTTAGGTGCAATGCCTGGTATCATCTTTATTTTGAATTTCACTTCTCAATCTAGAGGTAATTCCGAGTAACCCATCTGAGAATACATCCGGATATTTTTGGACAGTTGAGTTATTTTCCAATTTAACTTCAACAGCCCAAGTATCCACTATATTTGCTAAGAAAACTTAGCAACCTTATAACAACAATTTCCTTAATAAAATAACTGAAATTACATCGGATAAGGGATTTACCCTTTTATCAACTGCTACTATTTCTGTACCTTCCGTGTTTTTCAATACTAATCGCTTTATGTGACAATTCATCATGACCTGATAGGAAGGTAACCAATTCATGCCCAAAATCATCTTAAACTCCTCGAAAGATAATTCCATTAAGTTTATCGTGAACTCTATTTCTTATATTTTATCGAGGAATTCTAATGGTCATCTCGCCCTTACATTACAACCCAGCAAATTTATGACTGCTATATTACTTGAAATGGGTTCTAAAGGATATCTTGTTCACCACTCAACTTCGTACTTATATACGAATGTGTAAAGCTAGGACCCATCAACATCAATACAGGTTTATCCAAAAAGATGAGATGTACCTCTATGATTTTTGAATCATCCCAATATTTATCAGTCCTGATGTTATAAACTCAGACTGATATGTGCAATCCTGGCTATGAAGCAAATTCAGATAGTTTTCAAATCTAGCTTAAATCTCAGAGCAACAAGACAGCTCCATCCAATTTCTCGGTATCAAGATAGTGGAATCCGTCCAGTGTAATCCTTAGGTTATTCAATTATAAATCAACAATCACTGGACCTTAATCTGCTTTTCCTTTCAATTCAGGTGTTTCCGAACTTTTCAGTTCCTTAATCCGGCACAGACACTTCTAGTTGTACTAGTGCCCCTTTCTTGTTCCGATTATCTGAAGGGTTATCATTAACCTTATTGTTACTGCTCTTGATTCTTTCCAAAGCTTTCAATTTACCAATTCATCACGCTTTCTTGGCTCATATATTTCTTATAATTCCTCCTAATTTACATCAATAAGGAGCGACATCAATCAGATCATACAAACATTATATCAGTAATATTGAGATCCTAGTGGCATGTATACTCTTTTTAACATAAAACCATTTCCATTTAGGCCGAGAATCGGCTAAACCTGTAGCTCTGATACCAATAAATGTAACACCCCTTTTCCCGTATCCATCATTGAATACTAGACAGAGATGTCACAAAACATTCATAAAACCCTCTACATTTGTAATTCGGTAAAATTTTGTTTCTTTAAAAATATTACAATGTATTTAGTTTTTTATTTACAAATCTAGTTATTCGCGTAAAGTTTAAAAATAATATTGTCATCTTCTAATCGAGTTTATTTTCAGGCAGCAACTTATCAATTTAATTTGTCTTGATATAATTAATAAAACTGCCTTATTTAAAATTCATCCAGATACCAAATAAAATACAAATTCTATCAGAGCAGGCATACACTTTTAATATACATGCCAACTAGTAAATATCAAACATTATCAAAATATATCTTACTACTGATGTACCTGTTATTGATTGATGATGTCCGAACAAGCTCCTTACTCTAACCATTTCGTCTTTTCCTTCGTGTAAAACAGTTACACGCTAAGTATTTACTTAGTGAGGCAATAATTTAAATTCATGTGCAATTGTCATAATATCAATATTAATGATTAACAATGCATATGATAACCTTACCATTATATGCTCATTAACATAAATAAATATGTATATCAAAGTGATAAGATTAGATCTTACCAATATCGTTGCCATTTCCATCCGTAAGCTTTCAATGCTTACCAATACCTTTTTCCATTTCTATCTGCAAGCTTTCAAGCTTAGCTTCCTATTTCTTTTTGATTGTTTTCAATTTATTTAGCCCAAGGTATCGAATTAAGAGATTCTATGTACACGAGTCATCCCCCCATACCCAACATTTCTTGAGTATGTAAATTATTTGCATTGTAGTGCTTAGCACCCTAAGTGCTTTCATATACCCAAACATTGCATGAGTATACCCTCATTAGTATTAATAAAATTGCATCATAGTGCTTAACACCCTAAATGTTTCTGTATACCCAAACCTTGCATGAGTATACCTTCAATGAGTATTTGTGGATATTGCACCGAAGTGCTTAGAATATTTATACAGCTGTTTATGACCCTATGGATATCCAACTATACCATCGAACCTCTATATCATACATTGGGCTTTATTTCATCATTTATGTCATCAATTGCAACATATATCAATCAATATATATATATATATCAACATTTGGAAGTTTATACTAGAAATAATATTTCAATCTCATCAATGTAAGTAATCATATGATCAATGCATTTTATATTTCAATTCTTGACATATTACGATATGTCAATCATATGCTCAATGACATAAATATCATAGCAACAATAATTTAGGGTAGGCTCATCGCAAGCCATCCCAATTATGTATAAAATATTAGTGCAGTATGACATGTATGCAATTGCACTCACCCGGGCCATGTATTAGCATGCCTCACTAAGTCCTCTTTGATCCTTTCCTTCATTGTACCTCGAACCTCCCTTGATTCGAACTTAACTTCATAATTCAAATAAGTAAAATATTTGTTAGATCCCAATCTAACAATATCTTAGACATATTGTCCAATATAATCATTTGAATACAAAATCTCCAAACATTTTATTTTCTTCCTTGTATTGTTCAAAAACTCATTATGGTCCTTAGTGACCAATTTGAACTTCCATTAACCCTTTTCAAGCTTACTAATCAACCTTAGATACAAAGTGTATCAATTCTCATTTTCTGGCAGTTTGCAGTACCTCCAAAGATATATTTCTATAAAATAATCTACAACTCAGAATTCGATTCCGTTTGTTCTGAAAGAAACTAGATTTAATAAGCTTTTCAACCATATAAATTAATAGCCCAAATTCAACTTGTACGATTTATGGCGAATTTTCAAAGTCAATTTCCAGTATTGAATTTCGGAACAGCCTGCTATACTGTTTTCTGGCCTTTCAACACTTAAAAATTCATATCTTTTTACTCGAAACTCGAAATTAGTTTCCGTTTGTTGGACACGAAACTAGACGAACAAATATTTACATCGGTATAAAATTCACCTTCTAACCATCTTTGTAGAGTTTATGGTGAATTTTCAAAGTTCGTGCCATAAACCAGTTTTTCTACACAGCTTCCATAAACAACTTCAACTTGTATATTAACTTCTCCTTATTTCTCTACTTTTCAATTTAGTCCAATCACTAGCTTTAAACTACCAACTCATCACATTCTTCACCAAATAATTATTCACAATAATTCTCCCTAATTTTCCTTATTTACCGAAATAGTCACTAAAATGCAAAGATAAGGATTCAAGCTTCTTAACTTTGCAACTTAGTCCTCAATTCAACATTACTACCTTAATTCCATCATCACAACTAAAAATCAGATTTAAACCCCCATACAAAACTTCAATTTCGATTTGGTCACTTAACTTTGACAAATTGTCAAAATGGTCATTAATTCAATTCAACATCAATTTGGTATTCTAACTTCATTTTCTTATCTCTAACATCATTAATAACATAAATACACTCCAAATTCTAAAACTTCAGATTTGGTCCTTCAACTTTTCAAGTTGCCGAAATGGTCCCTACACAATTTAACTTAGGGTTTTTCTTCCAAACAACAATTCAAGCTTACTCTATCATTATTTCAACATCACAAACCCTAAATTAAACTTTAATCCATAAACCCTAATCATCTTCATAATAATCAAAACATGTAAAACTTAAATCCCAGCTCAATATCATGATTTTAACATCATACTAGCTTGATTTCAACTTGAATTCAATCATGGAATCATAAAATCTCAAAAGCCCCAATTTGATCCACAAACCCTAATTTCTTTCTCATGTAAATTCTCATCAATCAAGCATGGATTCCATGAATTATTGATATCAAAAGATAGTGCTTGAAGAGTAGAACAACTTTGTAGTTGAAGAGATTACCTGAAAACCGAGTTTCGAGGCTTGAATCAAGCTTGGAAAAAATTTCTCTTTCTTTCCATAGACCTCATGTTTGTTGCTGGAAAAGATGAACATTTTGTTCATCTTTTTACTATTACTTTACACATATCTATTAATTGAATATTAAATTCATTTAATAGTGAAATTACAATTTTGCCTTTTTTATCCAATGGTTGAGATTGATTTTATCATCAATCAAGGGCCAAGATTTAATCTTCCATTTCCTCTTTCCAAAATTGCCCTTATAACTTTTTAAATATTTCAAAATTGCCATTGGGGCCAAATAACCAATTTGCCCTCCAACTAGTCTTTATTTACTAGTTTGTTTCCAAATTGTCATTCCATTACAATCTAACTAAATCTAGTTAGAATTCAACTAACCATAATAAAATATTCTTAAAATAACATTTTATGACTTTTCCATAGCTTTTGGATCAGTCTCCAAAATTTCCATTCGGTCCAATATATAGATAAATAATCCTTTACTCAAAAATAAACTGTAGGATTCATCTTGAATCAAACTAAAAATATTTCCAACACATGGAAATGACTTTTATAACCTTTCTCTATCATATGGCAAAATTTCAAAATTTTCCAGTTCGATCCGTGTATCCGAATTCCACTTAAACTTTAACTGCGATTTCCCAATAATCAAAGTATCAAATCGAACCTATAATTTCGCATTCGATTCACACCCTTAGGTGATATGTTTATTTATGAAATAAAAACCCTCAACTTTTGGGAAATTACAACTTTAGTCCCCAAACTTTTCCAAAGTTTATACTTTAGCCATAAAATTTTCAAAATTTACATTTTGGTCACTACCTTTTTAAACTTCAATTCCCATTCCAATTTTCCTTGAAATTCAAGAAAACTTTAAGAATATCTTATTCAATTCACTATCTATCACATGATACCTTTAAACCTTAGAAATTTCCTTTTCAAAACCTATAATTAAAGAAATCCTAACTTTTGCTTTTTTGTCATTTTAGTCACTAAGTTAGATTTTAAGCTATTATCTTAGTACTAAATGACCCTTAATCAACTTAGTAAATTTTGGGGTATTACATAAGGGTGACGATACCTCGGACCAATGATTAAACCAACTTCGAATAAGCCCGGCTACCGTGTTAATTTATGGTTCAAACTTCGTTCATCACCTTTATGCATGATGCAGACAGTTTAAGATTGATGTTATGACTCGTCAAAATTTTATCTCAAATTACATTTACCTTTGAACGGTAATAATTAATTCGAATATTTGGTCAACATCCATTGAGCCAAGACTGTTACGACACAAATATTGGAAATAATAAATAACTCTTTTTTATAATTTAAATTAATTAACCATATGCATGTCCATTAAGATATTAAAGTCGAATGAATGTTAATTAAAATGCATGTCAAAGAATCGCATGAAATTAAAGCCTAGACCCACTAAAGTCCTAACCTAAAAAGGCCCAAATTATGAAAATCCAGTTAGTGATCTAATTATTAAATAGGTTAGCCTAATATTAACCCTAAATTAATTAAATCCTAAAAAAACTAGAAGATCCTAATAATTTATGGATTATCTTGAACCATGATAATTAATTCGATTAATTTTAAACTAGTATCTCAATAAGCCAAGGAAATTATCTAAAATGAATCAAATTAATTAGTTATAATTTGAATTAGGTAATCTAAGTCAAATATTGATTTTACCCCTAAAAGCAATTAAGAGTTGTTCAACCCATTTAATGCATTTAACATTTACCCCAATGAGCCAAGGGTGAATTAAATTGATTCGAACCTTCAATCTAACTAAGGGTCTAAAATAAACCTAAAAACTTTTAATTTAATTTAATTAATTTAAAATTTATGCCCCAATAAAACGAGCACATAATTCCAATTAATTAAATTAAAATTTAAACCCTAAACTAATCTAAAAGAGGTCTAACCTATTAAACAATAAAATGGGTAAGAACGAGCAGAAACAAATAAAGGCACGATGGAGAGTTCAAGAAACCCGAACTTCAAACTCAAATAATATACTATACAAGAAACTAATGTATACATACCATATATAATATACACATATTAAATTTAAAAGGGGGACATATATATATATATATATATATATTATACACATATAAAATGGAACCTTTATAAGTAAAGTTTAAATGAGAAAACGTATAATATATACACAAAAGTTTATAATATACATATATGTATATAGACTTTATAATAAAAAAAGGTTTTATTTTATTACTCTTTTAGAAATTATATACCTATTCTTTTTTTATAAAAGAAAAATCGTAGAATATTTATATTCATAGAACATACGTATATAACACATATGATAATACATAGCAAATTCGAATGTAAAATACACGTGCAACATAACTAACACATCCACATAAATATCGAACAAAGCGACGATTCGAATAAGTAAACACAAGTATTATCAAGCAAACATATGAACAATTATGCATACGAAAGATCAAAAAGCAAAGAAGATAAAATACAAGGGAAAGAAAATAATTATGAATGCAAGGGGCCTAAATGAAAACAAAACGAAATGGAGAAAGGAAAAAGGGAATTTCAACACTTGCTTTTGGATCAAATTAAACACGAAACAAAACTTTGGGGACTAAAAGGAGTATTAATCCATTCAAAATCGGGATAAATCTGGATAGGGGATGAGATTGCAAAACAACTCAAAGCTAGAAGGACCGCTATTGGGATTTTAAAAGGCGAAAGGGCCAAAAAGCTCACTCGAGAACACGGAGGGACCGAAAGTGGATAAATCCATTTCTTAAAACTTGATCTGGAGGAAATCAAGGGCGAAATTGCAATGGTTAAAAAACCTACAGGGACAGGGGACGTGATTTAAAAACACAAAATGGCTTACGAGCGTAAATACCCTAACGTGGAAGGACTAAAAGGGTTATTAACCCGTTTTTAAAATTTTAAATCGTATAAAATACCTCTCTCGGTCGTTTGTAGTCTTTTTTGGTCATTTCGAAACAAAACTTCCCCTAAAAATGTTTATTTTCCCTCAAAAGAGTTCCAAAACGTTCTCAACTCCTCTCACCCGAACCCATAAAACACTACAGGTCGCCGCCAGCCAACGCTTCAGCTGTCGTTCGTCGATGGACGGTGAAGCCAAAACCTTACCCAAAAAACCCTTTTTTCTCCCTAAACTGAGATCCGACCCCAGATTTAAAAAAAAAACCAAACTCCTTTCTTTTGTTTCAAACGTGAGTGGAAAAAAGACTCATTTTTAAAAAAAAAAATTGGCCGTGTTATGTTTAGAAATCCCATCTCAGACTCCTCTTTTGCTAGCTTACCCCCACGACCCTAAGGTCAAGGTTTATTGCTGAACCTGGGGAGGCCAACGGCCGTGACCACACTTTGAAGGTAAGAAACTAATCCCTTTACACTTCTTCTTTTTTTATATGATGCATGCAAAAATAGAAAGAGAAATACCTCAAACTCTTTTTTTGTATTGATTTTCTTTGAAAGCACATAATGGGTTTACAAGTGTTGTGTTGTGGTTTTTTATAAACCGGTGTTACATGGAAATAAAAGTTATTGTAATCGTTCTCTAAAATCTGTTGAACTCTTCTGATATTTGCCTGTTTGATATCTCTACCCTTAGTCATCTTTTTGCTAATGCTTATCTATTTTTTGGTGCATGAGTCGTGGCCGCTTGAAGAGGAGGAGGGGACTAGTGAAAGATTCTGGCGAGGCAGAAAAACTATCAGTAGACGCGCGTGAGGGAGGCAGAGGGTCAGGCGGTGCGGTGCACTCGCGCGTGAGAGTCAAGGAGTCGCGCGTAGGCGCGTAGGGCGAGCCGAGGAGCAGCACGTGGGCGCGTGTGGGATCTGGAAGCTTTCCCCTTCAAATCTGAACTGTTGATATACACCTTGATCTGACGGCTAAGGTTGATGCGGCGTCAGGCTTATGATAACAGCTAGGGTTTCTTTCCCTAGTGAAATCTAGACCGTCAAATCTAAATCTAGATCTGACGGTTGTGGATGGGCTGCGCAAAGCACACAATTCATTAGGGTTTTTGTAATGAGGGCTTAGGTTTATTTATTTGGGCTCCAAACGGGACGCTTGTAATATTAATTATTATTGGGTTTTTAAACTTGTTAATTGGACTGTTAAACATAGGGACTTGGGCTTTATTATTTATGTTATTTAATGTTTTTTTTATTTTTGTTTAATAGTAATAATAATTATGTACAATAATATAATATAATAATAATAATATAATAGTATACTAATATAATAAGAATAATAATAGTATAACATTAATAATGTAGTAATATAATAATAATAAAATCAGAATAGTAATACCGAATTAATAATAATGATAAATAATAAACAAATAATAATAATATTTTTTGTGTGTTTTTTCATTTTCTCTTCAACTCATATAATGACATATAATAGTAATAAATATAATAACAATAACCAAATATACTAATAATGTTTTTGGGTTTAATAAAGAAATAATACTTATAATATTTTTGGGTTTTTTAAGCGTAGTGACATATAATATAATATAGTATATTAATAATATTTTTTGGTTTTCTTGCAATAATATAAAAAGATAATAACCAAAGCCCAATGTCTCAAATATTCAAAATAAATAAATAAATAAAACGGGTTAACGCCCCGAATAAAATTAGTGATTACAACGCCCTTACAAAAGATTCTCTTTTCCCTTCGGGCCTAGGTAAAAGTTTTGTTCCCGGTATTACTCAAAAAGAGATTTAAACTGCACAAATGTCTAAAAAGAAATCGGCATATCCTCAAAGATTGTTCATTCTGATCTTTACATGCTTTTTCAACTTTTGCTAAACGGTCATCCATTTCTTTGACTTTACTTCGGGTGCTGACTTGGCTGACTCTGATGCCCCAGAATCACTATGATCGAAATTCTCTCGAAATTAAAATCTCAACGAGAAATGATTATGTATTATGATGTGATGCAAAATGTATGTGAAATGATGTTAATTCGATGCAAAAACAAATTAAAACAGGTTAGTGCAGATAAAATAATCAATAATTTATCGCAAAAAATTAAAAGGTATAGGACTTACAGGTTGACATGCTTTACTTGAATATGAGCAATCCTACCTAATCATGCTTTCTACCCGCATATTTTTGAACAAGAAGTGCGTCCTACCCAAACATGCTTTCTACCCGTATATTTTATTGCAAAAATAAGCCCTATCCGAAAGGTATCTAGTTACATGCTTCATTGCAAAAAAAAAAATGATACTGAAATTAAATAGCATAAATTGAAAGAAATTAAACTAAATCTCTCTCTACGTGCACTTATCGGGTAACCCTCTAAACGGATGTAGGTTTAGCATGGCTCTAAAGATTAGGCTCTTATGGTTCACTACATGTGGTTCAGTTCTAAAGAAGGTACCTGAACTTTCCTTGTTGTCGCCTACTAAGGCTAGCAAGTTCAATTCAGGGGGATACATTTTCCTAAGTCTGTACGGAGATGAAAGCCTCACGAATACAAGGGTACAAATATATCCCCGAAAGCGATCCACTATCTTGCACGAAGGTGAATACCTCACGAAGGAATAACTTCTCACTCCCACTTAAAGGGGACGGAGCTCGAGTGCAGAGCTCAGGATATAAAAAAGAGTCGGAAGAAAATATTTGATTAAAACTTTTGTAAAATTCCAGAGATCATTAATTAAATTAAATCAATTTTGTAATTTCCAACTATTGACATAAAACGTAATCAACCAGTGGCTCGTCTCTCAAAAGAATTCCCAGAGGAGTCGCCAACCTATAATAACAGGCCCCGCGAACTTGACGTTTTTTACAAAAAAAATATTTGGCTTTAATAGGAGTCGCCACCAATCTTTTTAATTTAGGTGGGATTGGAGCACCTGAAAACTCGATTATTTTAATAAAATTTGTTTTTATCATTTTTATTAAAATAACGTGTTTTGGTATGCAAAACCAGAAAAATTAGTTCGAGAGTCTGTTACGTGTGGGGAAGGATGAGCACCCCACAACGCCCAAAATTTGGTACATAGTCGATTACGTAGTGTCTCAATGATGGAAATTACGAATTCAATTTTAATTTGGAAATTGTGATCCCTTAATGCATAAAAAAATTTTGTTCAAAAATATTTGAAAGAATAATCCTTTAATTAGGATTAACGAGAAAATTACACATCTTTGAGCTCGAGACATAATTTTCTTGAGATTCCCAGATAAAAGGAATATTTTCTTAAACGTTGTGATTTGAATAAAATGTGCTTTATTTAGGATTATTAAAAAATAACCACGTCTATTTAAGCTCGATGCATGATTTTATTGAGAATCCCAAATAAAATATTTTGGTTAAAATCTTATTTTTATTTAAGATTATAGAAAAAAAGCAACCACATCTCTTTAAGCTCGAAACATGATTATCAAAAATGCAGTTGAAAGATCTTTATTTTATTTTGATTAAAAGTTTGATGGTAAAAGTCAAATATAAATGCATAATATATATATTTATATAGATATGTACGTGTATAAAAGTAATATATTACTTTATATATGTAGACTTTTTTAGAAAACATTACATATATTATTAATACTTTACATATATATATTATGAATCGGAATTATACCTTATATGTATATTATATTTCAACTATATAGGGATATATTTAGGCTAGGGAGGCTTTTAACGAGGCATGTACTACCGCATGTGGTGTATATTCTCTTTTATTCTATAAAATTGCACCATATTCATCAAAAAAATACCTTAAATATTATATGTACATATAGTAATATTGAAACTAAAATAAATATATATCATAGTTAACATATATATATATACACACATACAGACATAACGTACATAATAATAATAATAATAATAATAATAATAATAATAATAATAATAATAATAATAATAATAATAATAATAATAATAATAATAATAAGTGAAAACAATGAATAAAATGAAAGAAAACAGAAATTGAATAGCATAATCATAAAAAATAAAATTGAAGAGACAAAAATGAAACAAAAAGGAAATATAAGGACCGAAGCTGCCAATAGCCCATTTCATTAAAATTGTCGCGGATCTATCCCCGGGTCTGGTTACATGCACGGGTTGTAGAGATCAAAACGACATCATTTTGATTCCTACTTAAATAGAGATTTTAACCCCACAAATTTATTTTTAACAAAGCTTTGGAAAAAAAACCTCTCAACTCTCTCTCCCTCACCCCAAGCATCGGCAGACATTTTGTCGTCCGCCATCGTTCATCTATGACGACAACAGCAACCTACGGTGGCTGGAGGACAAGTAGAAAACGCAGATCGAGTCGGTTTACACTCCTAAACCCATATTTATTCTCGTTTTTTCCTAAAACTTATCATAGATGTGTAGATCTAGAGGAAACCGAAAGATTTTTTTTTATTTTTTCTCTTTTTTTTATATATTTTCAGTCCTCTGAATCTCTAAAACTCTCTCTCCCTCATGTTTGTTGCAGACGACCCGATTTATATAGGGAGTGGAAGGTTGCTCTCGTCTGACCACGTCAAATGGTGATGAGGATGAGGGATAATTATGGTGTTTAGGGCGGTGGTGTCAGGTGGCAGCAGGTGTGACAGTGGGTTAGGGTTATTTAGGGTCTCGGTCTAGAGTCTTGGTTAAAATTTTGTTGTGGCTAATTTTAAGGTCATTTGGGGTTTGAATGATGGCGACTGGAGCTGGCAATGTTGATGGCGGCGGCTAGGCTTGGCGACGACTATAGTTTAGATTTTTAAGGTTAGGTTATTTTAGGTTTAGGTGTTGGGTTTGGGTTTAATTGAGCATGGTTGTAAATGGGTTAAGGGTATTTTATTTTAACGGATGATGGGCTTTAGAGGCCCGGACTAATTTGGATTATTTCACTTTTATTAGATAATTAGACCCGAGTTGCAAGCCTCGCTAAAAACTCCCTAAACCTAAATGGAGACAGATGCTAACTAAGTTATTGTTTCATAAAAAAAGATATGAATTGAAGATTACATCCACACAAAAATTAATAACAAAATGTCTTAACATGTTTAAAGGTAAAGGAATTTGGGCAGCCCCTCGGCTGTCAATGTCAGGAAAACACAAATAATTGTCCAACAAGGTCACTTACCTTTTTGATATAAACAATAATAGAAAAGCCCACTAGAGAGCCCAAACAACTTGTTGTAGCATTTAGTCCAATTATTTAATTTAGGCTTAATAACAGCAATAGCCCTTAAGTATACATTTTTTACTGAGTTGTCCCATAAAAAATTTTTTGGTACGTTTTGCCCCTAAACTTTAATAAAAGGGATAAATTTCACGATAAGTCTGTTAATTTTTTATTTTTTCAATTTAGTACTAAAAAACTTTATTTAACCCAAAATTGACCAGAATTTGTTTCTAATTTTTATAATTAAGTCCAATATTTTTAATATGATAATATTTTTATTCAATTTAGTCTTAAAAATCTCTATTTAACCCAAAATTAACCCTTATTTCATTAATTTTTTTATAACTTAATCCAATATTTTAAGTATAATTATATTTTTGTTCAATTTAGTCCTAAAATATACATTTAACCCGAATTGACCCTTATTTATTTATAATTTTTATAATTTAGTCCAATATTTTAAATATATTCATACTTTTGTTCAATTTATTCCTAAAATTCTTTATTTAACCCAAAATTGATCCCAATTTCTTTCTAATTTTTATAATTTAGTCCAATATTTTAAATATGGTGATATTTTTTCCAATTTAGTCCTAAAAATCTTTATTTAACCAAAAATTGACCCCAATGTCTTTCTAATCTCTATAATTTAGTCCAATATTTTTTAATATGATGATATTTTTGTTAATTTAGTCCTAAAAGTCTATATTTAACCCAAAATTAACCCATATTTCTTTATATTTTTTATAATTTATTCCAATATTTTAAATATAATTATATTTTCGTTTAATTTAATCCTAAAAATCTTTATTTAACCTAAACTTAACCCAAATTTCTTTCTAATTTTTATAATTTAGTCCATTATATTTTTTCATTTTAGTCCTAAAAATATTTATTTAACCCAAAATTAACCTCAATTTCTTTCTAAATTTTATAATATAGTCTGATATTTTTCATATAATTATATTTTTGTTCATTTTAGTCGTAAAATATTTATTTAACCCGAAATTGACCCATATTTCTTTTGAATTTTATATTTTATTACACTATTTTTAATATAATTATATTTATGTTCATTCCAGTCCTAAAAATCTTTAATTAACCCAAAATTGGCATGTATTTCTTTCTATTTTTATAATTTAGTCCAATATTTTTAATATGATGATATTTTTGTTCATTTAAGTACAACAAACCTTTATTTAAATGAAAAAATATAAATATATAAATTATTGGAATAAATTGTAAAAATCGAAAGAAATATGGGTCAAATTCGAGATAAATAAAGATTTTTAGGACTAAAATGAATAAAAATATAATTATATTAAAAATATTGGACTAAAGTATACAAAATATTAATAAATAGGGGTAAATTTTGGGTTAAATACATTTTAGGACTAAAATGAATAAAAATATCATCACATTGAGTTAAATAAAGATTTTTAGGACAAAAATGAACAAAAATATAATTATATTAAAAATATTGGACTAAATTAAAAAAATTAGAAAGAAATAGGGGTCAAATTTGGGTTAAATAAAGATTTTTAAGACTAAAATGAACACAAATATCATCATATTAAAAATATTGGACTAAATTATAAAAATTAGACAGAAATTGGGGTTAATTTCAGGTTAAATAAAGACTTATGACTAAATTGAACAAAATTATAATTATATTTAAAATATTGGACTAAATTATAAATATTAGAATAAATAGGGTTAATTTCAAGTTAAATAAATATTTTTAGGACTAAAATGAATAAAAATATAATTATATTTAAAATATTGAACTAAATTATAAGGATTAGAAAGAAATTAGGGTTAATTTCGGGTTAAATAAAGATTTTTAGGACTAAAATGAACAAAAATATAATTATATTTAAAAGCTTGGACTATATTATAAAAATTAGAAAGAAATTAGGGTCAATTTCGGGTTAAAAATATTTTTAGGATGAAATTGAACAAAAATATGATTATATTTAAAATATTAGACTAAATTATAAAAATTATGAAGAAATACGGGTCAATTTTGGGTTAAATGTAGATTTTTAGGACTAAGTTGAACAACAATATAATTATAAAATTAGAAAGAAATAGGGGTCAATTTTGGGTTAAATAAAAATTTTAGGACTAAAAAGAACAAAATTATCATCGTTTTAAAAATATTAGACTAAATTATAAAAATTAGAAAGAAATTGGGGTCAATCTCGGGTTAAATAAAGATTTTTAGGACTAAATAAAAATTTGACAAACTTTATGTGCAATTTATCCCTTTTATTAAAGTCAACTGTTTTTTGTTGATAATGTGACCGTGGTGCGTTCTGATAGGTCCGTAAATTTTTTTATAAACGAGAGTTAACAGTAGGGGGCAACGAAGGTCCTGCTTTAAAGTTTAAGGGACAAAACGTCCCGTAAAATTTTTTTTAGAGGAAAACTCGGTAAAAATATATATACTTTATGGGCCATTAGTGCCGTTAAGCCTTTAATTTATTAAGGGTATGCTATTTCATCCAAGTTTACTGTATTTGGTGTTATAAATTAACACGATACTAACTATAATTGTGAATTTGGAAAATCAGATTATTGTATAAATTATAAATAATATTTAAAAGCTTAATTTAGTTTTTTTAGTTTATTATATGAGAAAAACTTCAATACATAGGGTTTAGAATTTAAGGTTAGTGTTTAGAATTTAAGGTTTAGGGTTTAGTTTTTTACGGTTTAGGTTTAATTTTGATTTATAGTAGAAATAGGAAGGCTTGTGTAAAATTTACTTTACACAGTCTGTATATCAAATTTAAACCCTTATTATATTATATTATATATTTAAGAAAAATATCATTATTTAAAAACTAACAAAAGCCTTGGTTTAAGTGGCCAAGTGAGATTTTTAATGTTCAAGTTTAAATCTAATCGTGTGTAAAATTATCATTTTTAACCATTACTTTTTGTTAATAAAACAAAGAAAAATATTTCATACACTAACAGTAGAATAAAACGTTTTCACATATGCCTAGTTTTAAAAGTTTAGTGTTTAAGATTTAGAGTTATAGTTGTAGTGTATGTAGTTAGGTTTTAAGGTTTGAAAATAAATTTTATTGTTTAAAGTTGAAAATTTAGGGTTTAAAATTTAGAGTTAGAGTTTAGAACTTTTAAAAGTGACTCATCTTACTAGACCAATTGATTGTTTTATTTTGTCAGAAAATGATTTTATATATTTTAAAATTTTGTACGTTACAAAATAAAACAATTACCAAAAAAATATTACTCAAACATGTTTCATTTTCATGCTTTGAAACTTGCACAACCACATAAAATAATATTATCTAAGAATTTGACATCTCAAATCATATACCATGCCTTTTTGCATACTTAACCTACATCAAAACATCAAATCGTGCTTCATAACATCATACATCAATCTAAATAGTAATTTTATCTTTAGTGGTCATCGCAAACATGTCAATATTTCTAGAAAATATATTTAACCATTTAGTCCACTTTTTAGTCAGTTTATCATTCATTATTGCAACTAGTTTTTCTTATATATCCATTATACTCACGTAAATCATACAACACTCTTAAAATCAATCCAAAACAAGTCCATACACCTTATACAAAGTCCAAAAACATGTAAAACCTAAAACCCATAAGTCCCTCATTGTCTTATTAAGAGTTCAAAAATTCCTTATTTCAACATTTACCAAATGGCCTGGTAGCATCACTTCACTTGCCTTATTCTCCAACCTTCTTATCTCTTACTTTTTCTGCACATAATAGTAAAAATGAGTGTGAATCCATCTGAACTCAGTCAATGCTCTACTACGAGCAAACACTACAAAAAGATTAAATAAGAGCATATATGCATCACTTATACCATTGTTCTCATTGAGAAAAATACATCATATTCATGTATCCTTTAACCTTGTTGCGTAAATCATATATAAATATTCATTTTTAACATATAATCACGGTATCATCATTATTTTATTAACACTCTTGTTCACATGAAACATTATGTAAGCACAATTAGTAATTCATAAATCACAACTTCTTACTTATTGTTCATTGCTCATTGCTCATTGCTCATTGGATATGCAAATCTTCCCAGCACCTTTCTTGTATAACATGTATATATCAAAATGTAACCTAAGGTAACGCTCTCCATCGCACCAACATTTTCCTATCAAAGTGTAACCTAAGATAACATTTTCCATCGCACCAACATGTTCCTATCAAAGTATAACCTAAGCTAACACTCTCCATTGCAGCAACACTTTCCTATCAAAGTGTAGCCTAAGCTAACACTCTCCATCTCGCCAACTTGTCCTACGAATGATCAAGCATTCTATTATCTCTACATCATATCTTGAGACCTCTATGTCCACCAAAAGACACACACATATATAACATGTTTGCGTATACTCAATCCTATGAAATGACAACTATATCCAATAGTCTCAAGGACAATAGGTCAACATAACAACATTTATACATGCAAACATATTGTTTTTAATGCATATTTTCCTATTTTTATTGCACCATTTCATGTACAATTTCATATTCATTTTCATATGTTTTTCATGTCTCATTTTTGCATTGTCAAGTTCCATATTGAATCGTTTGTATACATTTCATCTGCATATCATACCACGTGCATTACAACAGTAAATATATCATCTCATCATTTTCAAATCTAAACACAGGGTCACATCACCCATTCATGTAACATATTGAATCAAAATTGAGGTAAATGGCGAGAAACACTTACTAGAGAAAATTCTACAAATACATGGAATAACATGAAACTAAAAGTAATATCTTGTAATAAAACCAAAAATATACCCACATGTCAAATTTCAGCTCAAACGGACTTCTAAAACTCATTTAATTGCTATACAAAAGGTCCTGGACTAAAATGTGAACATTTAAACTATTTTATGAATTTTTAGACTGCCCCAACTCCATCATAAAGTAAGTTTTCGAACAATTGAGAAAAGGTATCAAAACATTTGCTCTAGAATAAAAATTTTGTTGGTAAATATACTGCAAAATAAGGGCGTTAGCACTGACTCGGAATAAAATAAAATGGTCGAAAAAATAATTTTGACCGTGTCGTGGTGAACACCACTGCCTTAGAAACAAATTCGCCCCGACCGGTGTAGTTGCTGCTACAGGCGGATCGTCCCCGAAGTTAGCACGAACTCTCTAAAATTTGTACACGCAAATCTTAGAGTGGAGATCGGTGGTATTGCTCTTGTGTAAATCTAGAAAACAAAGCTCGGAAATTTCAAAAGAAAGATCCCAATGAAAAACTTCGCAATCAACTGAAACCCTTTTTATTTGTAAAGAATGAAGCAGATTGCTCTGTGTAATTTTGCAATGAGCAAAGAGCTCAATTTATAGGCTTCATTTGAAAGGGTAAAATAGTCAAACAACCAAAGAAAATAAATTGAATTTGCACGTTTCAATTAAACGTCCAGAAACGTTCAATTTGAATTGCAGGTTTCAATTCAATTTTCAATTCGGCTGTACACGTTTCAATCAATTTGAAATTCAATTGCGAACGTTTTTTTTTTAATTTGAAATTTGGCTGTTAATTGATTAATTAATTATTAGCCAATTAACATCTTACTATTAAAAAAATATCTGAAACGTTTTAATTTCCGAGCTCTATAAATACTAAAAAGAAGAATTCTCTTCAACAAGGAAGGCTATAAAAGCCTATATATAAACCAAACTCAAGGTACTTTCCCACCCAATGTGGGATACTTGACTTGAGCATTTTCCCAACAATCCCACACAAATGCGAATGAATCTTTTGAAAAACAAAGTTATAAAATATTTGAGTTTTAAAAACGTGAGAAGAGCAATAACGAGATTAGTTGCTTAAGCACTAGTGAACATTTCTGGAACTAGTACATAGTGAAATGAGTAATTCTTCTCTTAGATAAGTGAACGAATCTGGAACTTTCTAAGATAGGGGTGAACTCATAGCACACAACTAACCCCTTCATCCACCGAAATCCTCGATGTGTCAAAAAATATACAAATGTAAACGAGTATAGCCATCTGACCTCAGGATTCTAGTAAGTGTACTAGAAAAACAGCCCAATGTTTTTCATAGAAGGTGGCTAATCCTTCTCACTTACATAGGTTATTTCATCAGGTTTATCTCACTATAAACCACTCAAATAAGAGCTATGAAATAATTAAAAGCTTTTCCTTGAAGCTCGTCATCTCAAATTAATAGGTGAATTCTTCAAGTTCATTTATAAAATGAACCACCCAAACTCTGGGATAAGAATTCATTAAGAATAAAAACTCAACATCTTAAATCGGTGAATTCAATAAGTTCTTCTCAATAGAACAACCCAAGCTCTTGGGATTGAATTCATTAAGAGTTAAAAAACTCATCATTTCTAGCGGCAAGTTCATTCAGTCATTCGCGATAGGACTACCCACTTAACACTGGGCTATGAACTTATTAAGAGTAGTTAATCAACCAAAGTCGGTAAATTCATCAAGTCTTTCTCACTAAGACCACCCAAAACCTGGGCTATGAATTTATTAAGAGTAATAAAACTCAACCTGGGCATGTACATTATTCGTTATAGGGATATGTAGTAATAAATGTACACTATGAGTACTCTTCATGATTTCGTTTGAACACATTGAACTTAGATAACTAAGTTAGGTATCTACCATGAATTCCTCAACCAATGGGCTTTAGACCCATCCTCCTCGACGAATTTAGAACCAATTTCCGACTTAACTCTTTGGTAAGCGGATCAGCAAGGTTCCTTTCTGACTTCACATACTCTAAAGAGAGTACTATGTTCCTTATTAAGTGTCTCACTGATTTATGTCTTATGTGAATGTGTCTCTTCCTACCATTGTAAGCTTGGCTCTTCGCCACACATATCGCTGCTTGTGAATTACACAACAAGGACACAGGAGGAGTCGGTTTTCCCCACAAAGGAATTTCTGCTAACAAATTCCTAAGCCATTCGGCTTCTTGCCCAGCTAAGTCCAGAGCAATAAACTCTAACTTCATGGTAAAGCGTGCGATGCAAGTCTGTTTAGCAGACTTCCATGAAATTGATGCACCACCTAAGGTAAAGACATACCCACTCGTGGAGCTTACTTCATCATTATCGATAACCCAATTGGCGTCACAATATCCTTCTAAAACAGAAGGAAAGCCAACAAACTTGAGTTGCCAATCAATAGTACCCTTAAGATACTTAAGTGAGCGCTTGAGTGCAATCCAGTGTTCCCTACTAGGATTATGAGTATATCTACTTAACCTACTCACAGCATAGGCAATATCAGACCGAGTATAGTTCATTAAGAAGGCTTCCAATAATTTTAGCATACTCTTCTTGGGAAACACTATTTCCTTTATTCTTAAAGAGATGTATACTAGAGTCATAAGGAGTTAGAACAGGGCTGACATCAAAACTGTCAAATTTCATTAACACCTTCTCAATATAGTGTGTTTGATTTAAAGAAAATCCCTTTTCAATTTTGGTAACTTTTACTCCTAAGATCATGTCAACCTCTCCCAAATTAGTCATCTCAAATTTAGTAGACAATAAATTTTTTGTTTTGTTAATGGATTCAATGTTAGTACTGAAAATCAACATGTCATCCACATATAAATTTATGATGACACAATCAGTTCCAAACATCTTCGAATACACACATACATCTGCTCCATTAACAATAAAACCAAAACTCAAAATGGTCTTATAAAATTTCGCGTACCACTGCTTAGGAGCTTATTTAAGGCCATAGAGAGACTTTTTAAGTCTACATACTTTGCCTTCCATACCAGGTGTCTCAGAACCTGGTGGTTGCTCCATATAGATCTCATCGTCTAGATCTCCATTCAAAAATGCAATCTTTACATCCATTTGATGTACATGCAACTTATGAATAGATGAGATCGCAAATAAGGCACAGATCGTTGAGATTTTTGTCACAAGAGAGTACGTATCGAAGAAGTTAATACCAAACTTCTGAGTGAACCCTTTGACTACTAGTCTTGCCTTATACTTTTGGATTGACCCATCTGGTCTTAGTTTCTTTCTAAAAACCCATTTACTACTGATAGGTTTAGATCCTCTAGGCAAGTCAAATAACTCCCAAGTGTGATTAGACTTAATTGATTCTAGTTCATCATTAATGGCACTTCTTCAAAAACTAGCATCAATTGAACTTATAGCTTCATAATATGTTTTTGGATCCTCATCTAAAAGGAAAGATTGAGCTATAGGTTCATTTACAGAGTCTAGATCACTTATTTCTATAATAAAGGAAGTTATGAAATCTGGTCCAAAGGTAGTAGCTACCTTTTGTCTTTTACTTCTTCTAGGCTCTAATTCAAACTCTAGACTGTCATTGGCAAGACTACTGGAAGAAGCAGGAACATGACTTTCTCGTTGTGTATCAACATTTAATCTAGGTTTTTTAAGAGGAAATGAGTCCTCAAAAAATACTGCATCCCTAGATTCACAAATAGAGAAGTCACTTAAAGACATAAACCTGTATGCGGCACTATTCGTAGCATACCCTATAAACATTGCATCAACGGTTTTAGGACCAATAGTGTTCTTCTAAAAGTCAGGCAAACCAACTTTTGCCAAACACCCTCACACTTTCAAGTATTGCAAATTTGGTGCATAACCTTTCCACAATTCGTATGAGGTACAATCTAATTTCTTATGAGGCACCCGGTTCAATATATGATTGGCCGAGGAATGGCGTTCCCCCCACATATTATCAGATAACCCAGAACTTATTAACAAAGAGTTCATCATCTCTTTTAAAGTTCTATTTTTCCTCTCGGCAATGCCATTCTGTTGAGGAAAATAAGGAGCAGAGGTCTCATGTATAATGTCATTCTTCTCACACACCTCTTTAAGAAAATTAGATCCATATTCACCACCCCTATCAGATCTAACACGTTTTATTCTCCTATCTAGCTGATTCTCAACTTCTGCCTTATAAATAAGGAAGTAGTTTTCAGCTTCAGCTTTAGTTCTAAGGAGATAAACCTTTGTATATCTAGAGAAATCATCTACAAAGGTGATGTAGTAGTGTTTTCCTCCTTTACTTTCACAGTTTCTAAAGTCTGCTAGATCAGTATGTATAAGCTCTAGAAGTTCAGATCTACGATTATAGACTATTTTAAAAATAGGTTCAGTATGCTTAGCTTCTACACAAATTTCACATTTGTTAAAGCTATTATCTTCTAGATTGGGTATTAACTTCTTTTTTATGAGTTTTTTAAGTGATTGTAAATTCACATGACCTAATCTAGCATGCCACATATCAAGAGTCTCAACATTATAAGCATAAGTAGTGGCTTCATTATTCTCATTAAACTGGGTTTCGATTACAAATAAACCATTTTGTAAAAAAAATCTTTCCCTACATAATCTCTATTTCGGGAAAGTATTAGTTTATCTGCTTCAAAAACTAGTTTAACGCCTGCCTTATTCAATAATCCATCACTAATTAAATTTATTCTTAAGGCGGGTACATACAAGACATTGCTTAAAGCTAAAGTTTTACCCGAGGTCAGTTTGAGCAAAACTTTCCCTTTGCCAAGCACGCCTGAGCTACTAGAGTTTCCCATGTAAACTTGCTCTCCCTTGTCTACAGTTTCGAACTCAGTGAACATATCCTTTTCGGCGCAGAAATGTCTTGAAGCACTAGTGTCCGCGATCCACTCAGTGTTGTTCTCCACCAAATTCACTTCTGAGACCACCGCTGCAATAACATCATTGGCATTTTCTGCAATGTTGAGCTGTGGTTGGTTCTGGCGATCTGACCGTTGTTGACACTGGTAGGCTTTATGTCCAGGCTGCCCCATACATAGCAATTAACTACTTTTCCCTGGGCCTTGTCCTTTCCTGGCTTCTTGAAGTTGGTAGCCTTATTGGGTTTGGTTTTCTTTTTCTAGTTTGCCCTTTTGTTTGGTTTGAATTTAGAACCTGAGGCACCACCAGACTCAACCAGGTTAGCTTTAAAAGAAAACTGACTAGAGTTGGAAACCTTATCTTTTAACCGGCTTGCTTCCTCTATCTTCATATGGGCCACCAGTTCCACAATCGCCATATGTCGTTTTTTGTGTTTGAGAGAATTACAATAGTCGGGCCAAGATTTAGGCAACTTCTCGATCAGAACGTTGGCTTGCAGCACCTCGCACATTTTCATTCCTTCAGAAAGAATGTCGGACACTAGCTTCTCGTAGTCATGTACTTGCTCCATGATTGGCTTTTCGTCTGTCATTTGGAATTTTAGCCATTCGCCGACCACGTACTTTTTGATTCCAGCGTCATCGGCTGCATACTTCATTTCGAGAGTATCCCAAATCAGCTTGGCACTCTTTTCTTTATGAAACATATCAAACAATTTGTTTGACATGTGACTCAGTAGGTGTCCTCGCATCGTCTTGTTGTCTTTCTGGAATTTGTCGTTGGACACTTGCACGACTGTGAAGTCTTTGTTGGTAATGAGTGCATCAGCCACATTAGAAATTGGTTGGGTTGGTTCTGGATTGATCAGCATGTACTCAAGGTCTAGTTGCTCAAAGAATATCATTATTCTTTGGGACCACCTTCAGTAGTTAAACCCGTCCAGTGCGTCGAGCTTGGAAAGTTTTGGAACTAGCTTGCTTGATTGGTTCGACATTTGCAATAAAAAATTTGTTTCTAAATTGTTGGTAAATATACTGCAAACTAAGGGCGTTAGCACTAACTGAGAATAAAATAAAAGGATCTAAAAAATAATTTTGACCGTGTCGTGGTGAACACCACTGCCTTAGAAACAAATTCGCCCCAAACCGGTGTAGTTGCTACAGGCAGATCGTCCCCCGAGGTTAGCACGGACTCTCTAAAATTTGTACACGCAAATTTTAGAGAGGAGATCGGTGGTATTGCTTCTTTCTCTCTTTCTTTATTTGACTGCCATGACATATATTTTTATTATTATGGATGATATTTGCTCAAACATGAGTGATCGGTGAATAATCGTCACACGAAAGGTGCAAGCGTACACTTCTGATGCAAGTTTAGTTAACAAGTAGATCCTGTTAGATACCGATCGCATGATGATAGGTATTTAGTTGTATTTTTACGTTGCTGAAAGCAATTCTGAAAATGAAGAGATTGTGAGTGTAATAGTGGCTATAATGAAAGAATAAAGTATTGAATATAAGAATGATTGTAAGAACAATATAACAAAGATAAAGGTAATATTAAGTAGATATATGGATCCCCTCAGCTCAACTCGGCAGATTATCAAGTACAATAAGGAAACAACATACGATGGTTCATTTGACAAATAAAAGACTAAGCTCACTTACTAACTTCCAATCAATTCTCAACTGATGACGCAAAGATATAGATCAGCCAAAAATCTCGTTGTTCGTCAAAACTACATATCAGCGAACAACCGGATCAACTCTCGTTGTATCCTTATTCAACTCTTGTTGTAATGGCTTGTTAATCTGACTTGTAACTGCATCTCTCAATCACAGCGACGATGTTAAACACTCTCATGCAAACAAAGATCAGATCCAATAATTGAAATACGAAGAAGGCTAATAATATTATATTAAACTTGAAAACCAAGTTTAAACATGTTCATACAAAGCTAAAAAGTTAAACCATCGTCAAATAACACAAGAAATATAATAAAATCTTCAATAAACATCTCTCCTCCCAAACTTATCCTTTTATGTGCTGCCAAAGAAAGGACACATGTCCTTCAGGTGCTTTAGATGACAGGCTATAATACAAATTATGTTATAACAAATAATCCAACTAGTAGAGTCATCCTTATCTTTTGACAGTCTAGACAGTTGGCCACTACAACATCGAGTCTGGCAACAGTGATGAGACATCCTTTGCAGGGACATTAGAAATACATCGACAATACAACAAAAGGCAAAAAGTTGTACAACAAGAGTAATTATGACATGAGCTAAATAAAATTCAAATAATAATCAGAAAATGCAAATATGAATGCATAGAATACTGATGTGGGGACAATTTAATCTATAAATAAAAGGGAAAAAACATTCTCTTTAAAAGAGTTATCACACCCTCAAACTTGAGTTTTTACTTATCCTGAAATAAAATTAAATGCAGCAAGTTCTAACAAGCATTTAAAAACACTCTAGCTTCTTAAATCTTTCCAACCACAAATGAACCAATGCATCGACATGATAGAGAATTGCATTGACAACTCAAACATAAAAGAATGAACAAGAATTTCAACAATACATAGCAACATGCCTATCATCTTAGATTCCTTCTACCTATCAGCAATTATTTAACACATAACACATATAAGAATATAAATATATTTTTTCTTTTTTTCTTTTTCTTTTCTTTATATATATATAAGTAGTGAGGGATATCGAACAATGAATGCACCCTAGACCCTGAGAAGTAAGATGCTGTGCAACAAAATCTCAGCAAGTACTTTATTGCCTCAATACACACTCATACAGCGACAGCTTTTGGCCAGATTCAGTTTTAACACATGCATTGGAGTGTTCCCTCTTAAGCTACTATCTTGTTGCATATTGCACTCACATTGGAATGACCGTTATTTACACATAGTAAGTACTTCTAGCATATAACACAAGCTGAACAAGGTAAAAATCATCTAAAATCAAAGAGATAATGTTAGCTATCCTTTACTCAAACAAACAGATTCATTTATGTAGAGTTATAATGCAATCATCCAGCATATATATCTAATCAACTCATCAATAATTAGAAGGATTCAAGATTTAAGCATCAAATGTAAACAAAAAATTTTTTGAACAAAAAGAACATTGCATTTGCTTAGAATTTTTTTTTGAAATGGGAGAGCATTTCAACTCCCAGGTGTATACCCCCAAACTTAAATATTGCATTGTCCCCAATGCAAAAACAAAATACAATGGCAGAATATGGGTACAATGATGAATGGAATGAGAATAAAACTAAATGCAATTACAATGACAATGCAGATGTCATGACAATACAATTAACAAAATGAGATTACACTATATGGTATCCATGCCTACAAAATATAAATAAAAATAACTCAATCCTTTATGGCTCTTGAGAGGAGGAGGCAGAGCGACGCTTCTTCTTCTTGCCCCTATTTTCTTCCTTGCATTTCTTTTTGTGTTTGTCCTTGGATTTTGAGCGCTTGTGTTTCTTCTCCTTCTTTTGAAAAGATGCATCTTCTTCGTTCTCAAACTCTTCTTCATTATCGGCATTATCGACCATCTCTGCAATGGGTATGAACTGGGTTGGTGCTTTGCAGATCACCATTGAAAGAGTGTTGTCCTCTTGTTTATCTTTTACAGAGACAACTTTCGCTGGTCCCGGTGTAACTCGCATAGGCTCTGGTCCTTTACATGTTGCATCTTTAACTTTGTATGCAGCTGACTTATCTTCAGCAAATACTTCTTCAGCATTAATTTTCTCGACTTGGGTACTTTCTTCCTTATCTTCATCAATATCTTTCACTAAAACTTCTTTTTCTGGTAAGGTAGGGGTTTCATCAGCTTTCGTTGTGATATTGAATCAAAGAGACAGTATTTGATGATCTTGCTCGATGCTTCTTCTTTCAGTGTGTCCTCAGCTTCACTCACATTCTCATGAGAATTTACAGATTTTACTGGAACATTTTTTGTGGCTGCATCAAAAGAAAAATCATAATTGCTTATGATAGGTGGGAATTCTGGCAAAGAGACTAAGGCAACTCTGCTCATTGCAACGAGGGCAGATTTGTGCCATGTCTTGACATATGCATAAAATAAGTTTTGTGCAAGGTCAAGTGTTTGAAATATGTCTGTAACCTTCCCTGGTGTACTTGTCACAGTATCGAGTTTGTCCTCAATCGTCAGAACTTTATCCAAACTACATTGCTTGTAACAATATTCTCAACAGTAGACTTTACCTTTTCCTTCCCTTTTTCTAGTATCGCTGCAGTGTCCAACTTGGGTGTAGGAACCTTAGTAGTTCTCACAATTCTCTCAATGGAGACCTCATTCAATGGCCTTTTTTTTGCCATCATCTCCTCATTCTTCAAGGGTTTGATCCTTTTTAGATTGCACAGATACATGATTAATGATGGAAACACCAAGATTCCTTTTTTTCTCTCATTGCAATCAATCATTTCATTGTATGATCTCCCCAACATCTATCTTCCTTCCCTTGACAACAGAATGTATCGGATACATTCTATCCAGGGAGACCGTGGTTCTATAAGTCGATGGCAACAACTTGAAATTGATAGACTGGAACCAAATCTTTACAGGCAGGGTTAAGAATTTTATATACATTGCAAAATTTCCAACATTGGTCCCCGAACAAATTGCATCAGCAACGCACAAATTCCTAACCAGCAAATCTAGTTTTTCATCATTAATTTCTTTAACAAAAAAGGAGTGTTCATCAATACTCACGGTAGTCTTTAGTAGTTTATTAATTGTGGCAGCACTCTATGGTATAGAACTTTCCCTCACAAAAACCAACTTCAGAGATGGCTTGTAAAGATTAGAGTAGAACTCCCTTACCAGAGCAACACTGTGACTTTTAGGGTAAGTGCAAAAGGTACCCTATTTGTGAAGCTCAATAGTCTGGTGAATTAATTTTCTAGGTTCCTTTTCTTGAGAAAGCACAATCCATTGTTTCGGAAGGATATTACACTTCAGGATGTGTTCTTTGTGACATAATTATGCTATTGGTGTTTGGAACACCTCATACTTAGTGTTCTCCTCTTGTGCAACTAGTTCCTCAGCTTGAGGGTTTGAAGAAAAGCCTTGAGTTTCCTTTTTAGAAGTCTCCATGAAATTTTTAGGCAGCTTTTGTCTTTGCCATGAGAGAGTAAGGATAAAAATGAAAAAGAATAGCTTTGCAAAAAAAATAAAGCTTAATAGAATCAAAGAATAAGATAGAGAAATCTAAGTGAAGAATGTCAGTGTATCCAGAGTTATTAAATAAAAGAGAAAGAAATAAAGGAAGTAAAAAGGTACGACATTTACCATCTGATGCGATGAGTTTGACTGTTTTGATTATGGCACAAAATCACGCTCGTCCGATGTATATCTTGCTCTCACAAATTAAGGGTTGTGACTGGGTTAATAATCAGTGTAATTAAATTACCTGAATTGCCTCCAAAATCATACATAATGTATGTTGCCCTTTTTTTTGTACCATCTGTTGGAGGAAGATTTCGTACCAAAACAAAGGAGGATTTATTATGCAAAAAGAAATAAAAGAAATTTAAAGATAAACAAGGAAAGAAAGAAAACAAAATCTACAACTAACAAAATAATTAAAAGAAAACATCAAAAGAATTCAACCAATTTAATGGTCTCAACACTCTTAGAGTCAAAGTCACCAAAATAAAGTTTGAGTCTTTATCCATTGACTTTGAATGGGGTCCCCTCTTTACTATCCTTGATTGTGACTGCACCATGTGGAAATACTTCCACAACTTCAAAAGGTCCCGACCATCGTGATCACAATTTTCCTAGGAGCAACTTCAGTCTTGAATTGAATAGCAAAACTAATTGTCCAACTTTAAATTGTCACTGCAATATGATCTTGTCATGCCATCATTTACTTTTGTCCTTATAAATAGAGGCATTTTCATAAGCGTTGCGGCGAGTTTCTTCTAATTCAGTGATATCCAATAATCGTTTCTTTCCCTCAGCCTCATAATCCAGATTTACTTGTTTCAAAGCCCACATAGCCTTGTGTTCTAGCTCAATAGGCAAGTGGCAGGATTTTCCAAAAAAAAGTGGATACGGTGACATAACAAGTGGAGTTTTGTACATAGTACGAATAGCCCACAAAGCATCATCTAAGAGTGAAGACCAGTCTTTTCGAGTAGTATTTACTACCTTTTCCAAGATATTTTTGATAGCCGGGTTAGAGATCTCAGCTTGCCCATTGGAATGAGGATGATAAGTTATAGCGAGTCTATGATTCACGCCATATCGTTTCAACGTAGCAACCGCCTGGCTGCAATGAAAATGTTTTCCCTGGTCACTGATTAATGCCCTTGGTGTCCCAAAACGGGTGAGTATATATTTGTGAAAGAACTTTAAAACCTTTTTGGCATCATCTTTTGGCACAACCACAACTTCTATCCACTTGGAAAAGTAGTCCACAACAACTAATATATATATATATATATATATTGCCAAAAGAATTCAGAAATGGACCTATGAAATCCAAGCCCCAAACATCAAATAGCTCAATTTCTATAATTGGTTGTTATGGCATCTCATTTCATCTGGATATTTACCTTGTGCGCTGACAACGATCACAGTATTGGGCAAACTCATGAGCATCATTAAATAATGAAGGCTAATAAAACCAGACTGAAGGACTTTTACGGCAGTTCTCATACCACCAAAATGCCCTCTATATGTTGCATCATGACAATGCTATAAGATTGACATCATTTCTTCCTCAGGGAAACAACGTCAAATGCTATTATCATTATAAACCTTGAACAAATAAGGTTCATTCCAATGATATTTAGTTGCATCGCGAAGAAATCTTGCCTTTTTGTACCCAGTGACAACCAAATGAGTTTTTTCACACCCCAGGTAGTTGACAAGATCTGCGCACCCAAGTGTTGTGTCCATAGCAAAAAGCTTTTCATCAAGAAATGCGTCGACAATTTGCATTTTATTACCATCTTTTCTACTTGATTCCAATCTCAAAAGATGATCAACAACTTGATTTTTTGACCATTTTTTGTCTTTTATCTTGATGTCAAATTCTTATAGCATCAAGTTCGATTGAATCGATCTTGGTTTTGTGTCTTTCTTAGAAAAGAGGTATCTCAAGGCAGAATGATAAGTGAAAATCGTAATTTTTGCGCCCACAAGGTAAGAATTAAACTTATCAAAAGCAAAGATTACTGCTAACAACTCTTTCTCAGTAGTAGTGTAATTAATCTGAGCTTCAGTTAGAGTCTTACTTGCATAATAGATTGCATGAAATACCTTGTCTCTTTGCTGACCTAAGACAACCTCAATAGCAAAATCATTGGCATCACACATGAGTTTAAATAGTTGCTTCCATTTGGGTGCAACGGCGATAGGTGCGTTCATAAGCTGCTTTTTAATTTTATTGAATGAATCAAAACATGCATCGTCAAAGACAAATTTCATGTTCTGCTCCACCAATAAACATAGAGGTTTTTTTTTTTGAAAAATCACGAATAAATCTTCTATAAAATCCAGCATTGCCCAAAAAAACTTCAAATTCCCTTTACATTAGTCAGTGGAGGCAATCTTTCAATAACAACTACCATAGCTTTATCGACCTCAATTTTTGCTTTAGATATTCGATGACCTAACACAATTCCCTCTATGACCATAAAATGACATTTCTTCTAATTCAGCACAAGATTAGTTTCTTCACATCGCTGCATTACTCTTTCAAAGTTGTCGACGCAATGGTCAAAATTATTCTCATATACAGAAAAATAACCCATAAAGATTCCTAGGGAATTGTCAATCATAGTAGAGAATATTGCCATCATGCACCTTTGAAATTTGGCTTGTGCATTGCAAAGACCAAAAGGCATACGACGGAAGACAAATGTACCGATTGAGCATGTAAATGTAGTCTTTTCTTGGTCTTCAAGTGCAATAGTAATCTGATTGTAGCCATAATACCCATCTAGGAAACAATAATACTCATTGCCCGCAAGCCGATCGAGCATTTGATCGATAAAAAGGATAGGAAAGTGATCTTTTCTTGTGGTCGCATTGAGTCTCCTATAATTCATGCACATCTACCACCCGTACGAATACGAGTCAGAATCAATTCATCAGTATCATTACGGACTATAGTGATGCCACTTTTCTTGGGAACACAATAGACTGGACTCACCTATGAACTATCAGATATTGCACAGATGATACCCACATCCAACCATTTTATAATTTCCTCCTTGACCACTTTTTTCATATTTTCATTGAGTCGGCATTGCAGCTCAATAGATTGTTTGCTATCATCATCCAGCTTCATCTTAAGCATGCACAAAGATAGACTAATGCCTTTAATGTCCACAATGGTCCAAGCAGTAGCATGTGTGTGCTGCTTCAGGATATTTATTAACTTAGCTTCTTGAATTGCATCTAGAGTTGCAAAGATAATGATTGAGAGTGTTTTCACATCTTCAAGGAATACATACTTGAGATTAGCTGGTAATGGCTTCAGTTCTAGAGTAAGAACTTATTCAATAGATGGTTTAAAAGTATGAATTGTATGGTGTGCAAGATCTAAAGATTCAACATGTCATTTGTGTTGAACATCAACAATGAGCACTTCAACAATGTTGTCACAAATTGGGAGATCGTCTTCAAAAGTTGTTAGTATAGTGTCCTCAGAAATGAGTATACTATGATTATTCAAGTCTTCTTGGATGATATTCCTTTGTATTTCCTCCAAGGTTTGTATTAAATATCCCAAAAGTAACTTGATCATTATTAACCCGCATTATGAGTTCTCCTATTGATACATCAATAATAGCCTTCCCGGTTCCTAAGAATGGTTGGCCAAAAATAATAGGGACATCCTTGTCTGCCTTATAGTCAAGAATAATAAAATCTATTGGGAATACAAACTTATCCACACAAATAAGAACATCTTTAATTTGTCACTTCAAATGAGTCAAAGATCTGTCTGTTAGTATATGTAGACACATAGTTCTAGACGCAGCATCTTTGGGACGCAGCAGTGATGAGAAATCCTTTGCAAGGACATTAGAAATACATCGACAATGCAACAAAAAGGCAAAAAGTTGTACAACAAGAGCAATTATGACATTAGTTAAATAAAATGCAAATAATAATAAAAAAATGCAAATATGAATGCATAGATGCTAATGTGAGGACAATTTAATCTATAAATAAAGGGAAAAACATGCTCATTAAAAAGCTATCAATGAGCTAAATACTTTGTTTGGGAATATTGTTTTAAGATTCTATGTTTTTATTATCGTTTAATGTTATAGCATCATTTCTTTATCTATTCTTTTCATTGTTCTTTATGCATAATTACTGTAAGAGCTATCGAGACAGGCCTTTTAATTATTGATCTGTGGCTTAATACTGAAAGTGTTAAGTTAGACAAATGTGAACAATAGAGCTTAACTTGTTAACTTAGGTTATAATTCGGCTTAGACATAAGTTTAGGATTTCAGCGACTAATAAGGGAACTTTAATAAATAATAAGTTGTTAGGGTTCATGCAGACATGTATTACCATAACTTCTTGTTTTTAACTTCTAGGTATCGAGAGAGTCTAGGAGTTTTTTAGAAAACCTTGTCGAATAGATATGGATATCATTGGTTTACGCAGACATGTATTGCCAGTGCTATAGCATTCGAATGGTAATTATTATAGTTCTTAGACAATAAACCCATCATCCATAATCATTAAAATCTTTGCAACATCATCTGTTGTTCTTTGATCATTGCTTTTTATTATCGCATTTAGTTTATATTTTTTATCATCATATCATCTTATCATTATTTCACTAACTCTTTTGTGCAATTGCTTTGAGTTTATCACTCAAATCCCTATGGGTTCAACATTCTACTTATCATTTTCTTACTTGATCGACGAGTATACTTGCTCTTAATTGCGCATACTATATTTTACGCATCAAGTTTTTGGCATCGTTGCACTTAACTTTTAGTTTAATTTAAACTTTTATTTTTTTCTTCTTTTTTAGGTGTGTTACACGTGAAGGAACATCAACATGCGGGGAGGTAAAGTTTGACCTATTCGAGAGTATCTTGCACCCACCATTGACAACCTATACCCAACCACCAGAGCTTTTTAAGAGAGAATAATGGATCATTTTTATGAAGTTGATGCTTTTCTATGTCTCTCGACACAAGCCACGACATTGAGAAACACAATCACATCAATGTAAATGCCGAGAGTAGCCCAAAGAGTTTATGCCATGGCAATTTCTTGTGATTATTGTGGGGTACAACATTTATTTGAAAATTGCCCATACAACCTTAATGCATATTCCTACAAAGAAGATAGTAGAATGAGTATTAGAGACCACCTTGAGTCTTATAACCAACGTTGTAACCAACATCAAAATTTTTTATGGTATGATCGAAGAACTGAAAAATTTTATGAAGATAATAGCTTTGTTGCTGCTGCACACATGTCATGGAAAAGTAGTCCTTATCAGCACCAAGCTTCTCATGGAATTCTCAAGAAGGTGAAAATTTATATGCACCTTATAACCATGCTGCACCACTAGAGTTCAATCCATTGCCACAATAACACAGTAATCATCAAGAGCAATTAAATTTTAGGGAAGCTATGATGGCTTGGATGGATACTGAGTTTCAAAATTCTGCTAAAACATCGAGAAATATTTAAAATCATGTAATGCATATTTTGAATATCTTAAACAGTATGCCTCAACAATCAATTCAAGGGCATACTGAAATCCTAAGTCAAGAGGACAATGAGCAATGCAATGAGATCTCCCCAATGTATGGGGAACAACTATAACCTCCGAGTCAAGAGCAGGAGAAAGAATGCCCAGCAATGGATAAGCCTGAACAACGTGATGCTACAACAACATCTGAGAAATTTGATACCCAGACCATTACAACAATATTGGTGCTGGAGCAACAATTTGTAGACTGATCTTATCTATAATGGCTAGATCACATGCAAGATTTGATACCATCGAAGCTAAGGCATGCTCATTTGGGAGATGACACTTTAACCATGGTGATTCCCTCCGATCTTAGTGCTACACCAAAATCTCTACTGATGGAGATGTTTGAAGAGCTTAAAGAAAGTGGAGGTTGGATACTTGAACACTTTAAGAGAATTGGTCCTTTACTTGACTTACACAGGCTGACAGAGGATTGTCACAGTAATTGGCTAGAACAACAATTGACGTGGCAACGAAGGCTACACCCGACGATGGAGGAAGTCGATGAGAATGAAGTAATCAAATGGTTGGGTGTTGGTATAATCTTTTACATCAAAGAATTGATGCCTTCGAGAACAATAGCAAGGTGGAGGATATTAATGGATTACAAAGGAACAAGAAAGAAATATATCTTCACCAAGGTCTCATAAGGGGGTAGTTTCAACTACCTTGTCTCACTATTTTTGGGAAGAATTGTCACTCGATGGAGGGTGTGGATGGACTATAAGAAGTATCGGAAATGACCCTCATCCTAAAACATCAGGATGCTTAAGCATTCACTTCACCTCTTCTCTTTTATTTTTCTGCATTGTTTTATTTTTATTTGTGTTATTTTGTTTTGAACTTTAATATAGTTTTTTATGCTTCAACATTTTATTTTTTTTATTTCCTCTTCGTATATGATGCTATAGCATTGAGTTAATTATAGTTTTAATTCTTTTGCAACCATTAAGCAAGAAAGAGAATTGATTTTTTTGGGATTTGGAGAAAAACTGATTTTGGCAGTATTAGTTCCTAAATATTTTAGGGTATTTTGGGCAGTTACAAGACAAAAAGGGAAGAGGATTTATTGCATTTAATGACAATTTTTTTCTTCCCTAATCATTAAACTCTATACACTCTCTCTTACTTTTTAGGTGTTTTAATCCACATGCCGCCACATGTCCAAAACCCTCTTCCACAAGCCACATCAAAAAGACTTTCCAATTTCTCCATAAACCCCACATTAATTACTTTCCTTCCAAAATCTCTCACCTTTTCACCTTTGCACCCTTAAATTAAAAACCATATCTTTCCATCTTCTTCATCTCGGACAAAAATCCCTAAAAGCTAAAAAGAGAATTTTTTAAGCCAAACTTGCTTCTTTATCTCTTTCTTCCTTGTCCAAGCTATGCCCCAAAATTCTTGTACCCTAATCTTCATCCTCAACTTTTACTCATGTTCAAAAGAACGTCCTATTTTCCCCTGCACCATAGACTACTACAGAGCCTGAACTGTCTGAGCCATACACTGGACCATGCATCAAGCATAAGGCACGCATATCAGTACCTTCCTACACCCATTAACTCATAGGTAATTTTTTTCCTTTTTTGTTTTCTTTACATTGTATGTTGATTTTTTTGCATTAAGGACAATTCTTCTCTCAAGTTTGGGGGAGTATTGTCATATGTACATATTAGGTAATTTTAAAAAAAATAAGAATGCAAATAGCTTAGTTAGCTTTTAAGGTTTCCTTTACTATGGTTTTATTGTACTGAAACTGCTGCTGCATTGATTATGATATTCCTGTGATGACAACTTGTGCTTAATGTGTTTTGCAATGTGTTAAAAGCTCTAGTGATTTGAACTTAGGGTTGAAACTGCTACATCTTATATTTCACACGTTGCATGCTCTCTAAAAGCTTAAGAAGCCTGAGGAAAATTCTAGGTCAACTCTTTGTTGCTGTAGCATAAATTAATGATAATGAATTGAATGCTCAATGTAGTATAAAAGGCTTAAATTAAACTCCCAAAAAATTGAGAAAGAAAATAAAGATCAATTTAAACGTTAAACTCGATGCCATAGGCAAACTGTCGAGGGACACTCTAATATGCTTTGCTAGCTTAGTACACTAGATGAGTTGTGTATGCTCCATTTAACTTTCCCTGGTAGGAATAATAGTATTAGCATAAGAGTGAATAAAAGTCTTTACAAGATGACTCTACTCGTAAGGCTAGGGGATGGACTGTTTGCTCCACTCTATCTTCAGTCCTGAAGAATAGTTGTGTAAGCTGAAGCCCCAAGGATACAATTTATTGAACTAAAAAGAATTAAGGGAGTAAAATAATGTGCTTAAAAGAAAAAAAAATGCTAGGCAACAATATAGAGTAATATTTGAAATTCTCTAAGGTCATTAAGTACTTATTGCATGCAATACAACACACACTTTACTTACAGTGAAATTGACCCTAGGAATGAATTTGTGAGCTTTGTTATATTGCATATTTTAAATTTTTCTAAGGATTCAATTAATGTTCATCATGTTTTGGAACCTTTGAAAGCATAGTTTAGTTGGACCCTTTGAAGCAATAGGTCTTGTTCTTAGGTTTAGGTTAGTTTTGCATTGCTTGAGGACAAGCAACAATGCAAGTTTGGGGGTATTTGATGAGCGACTAAAGAAATTTTATTTTAGACCTTTTTACTTAGCATATTGCATGTGTTCGGAAACATATTGTTGCTCTTAGGAGTAGTTTGCATATAGTTATGGAGTTATGATGCTCGAGCTTAATGTTTATATATATTGGTACTATTAACGGGGAAAGGTAGTGTTTTTTGGTGGTGCTTGCGCAGGAAGTAATGAAGCAGTGGAGCACTGGCACATTAGAGCATAATTCTCTCATGGTAGACTCTATGCTACAGTATTCGCTATGACGCTAGAGATGAATCTTTGACTTTTTTCACGATTAATTAACGCTTGGACCCCTCTCCTTTATGAGTCATTAATGACGTGGAAAGCAAAGATCCTCTTTACTGGATCACATGACACTTTATTAAAAGCATGTGACAAGATATTCTTTTATTGAGCAATTAATAACGTAGAAAAGCAAGATCCTTATTAAAAGATTACTTGCACTATAGGGTTTTTAAAACCTAGGAGAGCCACCTCTAAATAAGGACACCAAGGGCAACAATTAAAGGAGGCTGCACCTAACACAAAAACACGCAGAAAAGAAAAGCATTATTCGAGGAACAATCCTTTGTCTTCCACGGCGGAGAACCACCATCATCGAAGGTCTAGACTCTAGAGTAGTCTCTAACGAAAAAGAGCTATTGAGAGATGCTTGAGGAGTTGGAGCGCTGGAGCACTAGTTCGAGGGCTTGAAAAAAGATTTCGAGGACACTTGAATTCTCTTTCTCTCTTGATTTATTTGACTATGATGACATATATATTTATTATTATGGATGATATTTGCTCAGATATGAGCTAAATACTCTGTTTGGGTTTATCGTTTTAAGATTCAATGTTTGAATTATCGTTTAATGCTATACCATCTTTTCTTTATCTATTATGTTCATTGTTCCTTATGCATAATTATTGTAAGAGCTATTGAGAGAGGCCTTTTAATTATTGAGTGGCTTAATATCGAGAGAGTTAAGTTAGGCAAACGTGAATAGTGGAGCTTAAGCTGTTAACTTAAGTTTTAATCTGGCTTAGACATAAGTTTAGGATTTCAACGACTAGTAAGGGGAACTTGAATAAACAATAAGTTGTTAGGGTTAACGCAGAAATGTATTACCATAGCTTCTTTTGGTTAACTTCTAGGTATCAAGAGAGTCTAGGAGTTTATTAGAATACCCTATCGAATAGATAAGGATATAATTGGTTTACACATACATGTATTGCCAAGTGTTATACCATTCGAATGGTAATTAGCATAGTTCTTAGACAATAAACTCAACATCCATAATCATTATAATTTTTGCTACAACATCTGTTGTTCTTTGATCATTACTTTTTATTATCACATTTAGTTTATAGTTTTTATCACCATATTATCTTATCAATATTTCACTAACTCTTTTGTGCAATTGCTTTGAGTTTTCACTCCAATCCCTGGGTTTGACACTCTACTTATCGCTTTATTACTTGATCGATGAGTATACTTGCTCTTAATTGCGCATACTATATTTTACGCATCAATTGTACGGGAAATTTCCAAACGAATGATGTTCTCCATAATAAGGACAAGAAATTTCCATGACATGAACTCTTTAGGCTGCTCTCGGCGGTTGCATAGATGCGATCAATTTGGAAAATTCCAAAAGTTGTGTCGAGATTAATGTGGAAGCACCCTCGTTGATAAAATTATCCATTCTTCTTCTTTGGGAAGCTCTAGTAGGTTGGTATAGGTAGTCATCGATGGGTGTAAGATACTCTCGAATAGATCGACCTTTATCTCCTCACATGTTGATGTTTCTTCACTTTGTAGCACACCTAAAAACGTTTAACAAAACAAACAAAAAAAATTAGTAAAAATAATAAAAAATACAATACCAAAAACAATTAACACCAATTGCCAATCCCTAAAAACGGCACCAAAAACTTGTTGCGTGATTTAAATACTACGCAAACGGTGCAAATATACATGTAGCAAGTAATAAAGTGATAGGTATGAAGTATCGCCTCCACAAGAATTGGTTTGGGCCACTTTGCTTAAGTTATTGCAATGTAAAAAAAATAGGTTGATGGTGATAGAGAGTGATAATAAACAAGTAAATTTAACTAAAATAACTAAGTCTAAAGTGTTGAGATTTTGATTTTGATATAACTTAAATGAAAAATGTTTTTGGACTTATACAAATTTGCAAAAATATTTCAAAAGTCCATAAACTTGAAAAATATGTTTGAAATGTTTTCAAAGGGTTTTTGACATATTTAAAATGATTTTAAATAGCCAAAGTGTCAAAAATTGGCTTTGAGTATCGGTACTCTTTCCTCGGTACTGATACCCAGTCTGCCGTACCAGTACTCTATGTGGCCGTACCGATACCCCCTTTTATTTTCCAAACTTAGATTTCCAATAGCCAAAACCCCGTACCGGTACAGGCTTGGCTGTACCGATACGCAAGGAGGTGTACCGATACACTTACATAGTGTACCAATACCAGTGTTAAATTTTCCTAACGACTCTTTCTTCTTTGAGGCATGTACTGATACACTTGCACGCGTACCAATACATCCTGCTCCAGAAGTGCATTTAAAGCTGGAAATAAAGACCCCAACAGCTAGTAACGACCACAAAATCCTTAGAGGATTTAAAACACCTCTTCGAGCATCCATGGAACAACAAGAAACATCATTGCCAACATTCAATATTAGAGAAATTGTCTTAGTGCTTAAAATTGTCAAATTCTTTGTAGAAAACACTAGTGAGTCAAATTGTCACATTTGCTCAAGTGTTTAGGATTTTGGGTGAGAGCTTAATTGTGCAAACTTATTTGCCTTCTGAGGTTTTCTTTAGTTTGCTATTTTTTTCCTTTTGTAAGAAAGTTTTCAAGACTTTGGGCATAAGTCTTGGTTGTTAGGGTTATCTCCTTAAGCCCGGAAAAAGGAAAGCAAATCTAGTGGGTTTGAGAAAATCCTTAGTATGGATAGCTAAGGTAGTGGAGGTAGACTCGGTTCAGTAGTCGAACCACTATAAATCATCGTGTCAATATTTTTATTACTTATCCATTCATCCACCAAAGTAAAAATCCAATTCACCCCCTCTTGTCATTCGGTTGATCGTTCGAGCCTCCCAACATAAAGGAACTTGATAAATGGAAGAAGAAACCGAGTTGAGAGAGTAGGTTGGGTTATTGAGCGTAAAGATATAGTTGCTGGCAAAATTGCCATGGAAATTAATTGTCCTTCGATGTTCGATAGAGTGGCATTCGATGCATTTGAGTTATCCCTAACCGAAGAATTGATGACAGTGCAAGTCTCATTAATACATCACTTCATTAACCTTGGGTGGACATCATCGATTAGTAACTCTTCTTAGTCACTGAAATTCACTCATTATCCCTAAGGCGAATTAGTTTCCACCAATGGTTGTTTCAATGGAAACCGTATTAAATCGATTTCGTGAATCTAGCTCTCCCGAGTCTAGATAAATGGATTCATCCAAGTTTCTTTCTCAAGCTCACTTGAAATTATAATAACAAGCCAAGAATTGGATAAACATCGAATATTGAATTAAAAACTGAAATAATTCATTCGTTAACAAACATCATAAACTCAATGACCCAAGCCAATTAATTTAGTTCATGGCTGGATTGGAAGAAATCAACAAAGATAAAACCAAGACATTGTTGGTTTAATGGAAAGATAAAAAGAGAAAAATAATATGGAGAAGTCGAACTCCTCCTTGATTTGATCCTCCTCCCCTTTGATGTTGTAGATGCGATCCACTTATATAGGGGGAAATCTCCATTTGAATTTCAAATTAGAAGGGATAATCTCTTTATCTTTATCTGCACCAGCTCTTGATTTTAAATCTGGGCTTTATCCAATGTGATAAAGATAAGGCTTGAAAAGTCTGATCTTTATCTCCGACTTTCCCTGGCAATCGCTCGGCAACTGGCTCGGCAATTCATCTTGCTCAAAGAGAGAAAAAAGCAACGATTTCTCCACAAAAATAGCAAAACGTAAGGCCAAGCCCAATAAACATAAGAACTACGAATTTATGCATGAACAACTAAAAATGCAACTAAATGGGCCTAAGTCTAAACAATAATTAAGTAAAAAGGGTACAAAATGTAGTATTTTTCACACTTATCAACAACCATAGCAACGACCGTTATAAGACAGTAGTGACACCATTTGAAACCGCGATACCTATAACAAATATGTCCACAATAATATATGTTATTAAAAAATTTCACAACCGCGATACTCGTAGTGACTGAAATAGCATATATTATGTCTCCAATCGCGATAAACGCAATACGGCTGCAACTGCAATTGTAATTTAAATCCCTAATTTAAGGCTCAAACTTTAAGTTCGCTCAGAGCCACCAAAAGCCCATGGCCGGCCCTGGAGAGGGTTTCTAGTTACAATAAATTCTGTTTTGGAGTGTGTTGTAGCCTACTTGCCGTTGGAGAGCTTTGACAACTAGAGTTAGATCCATGCTTTTGATGACTAGGCGTTGTACTCTTTCTGAAAAATCAATGGTGTGAATACCATTCAAAGAGCCGGCAGTATCCTCATCGAGGAGTTCAATATCATCATCATCCAGCTTGACACTCTTGGAATCGTGATGAGAGTCATTAGAGCCCGTCACCACATCCCTATATGAGACGATTGACCGAGTGGCCGTTGAGGCATTACACTCCACCTGCTATGAAGGGGCACTACCAGTGGGGATAGGTGGATCATGTGGATCTTCATCTCTCTGGCGTTGTTTTTTGAGCAGCCTATGGTCGGCGGAAGTTTCAGAGGATTCAGAGGGTAGAGCCATCTTTTCTTAACGTTTTTTCATTGTAATACTATATTGGTTGCTAAATGTAGAATAAGAATTGAGAGGCTAATATAATTAATTCATGGTATTTCGAAGAAATAATATCATGATAATTTTTTTTATTTTTCAGAAATATGCTGAGATGAATTAATCAATTAATTAATGAGAATAAGAAATCAAGATATGTGGTATTATGCCGTGGGTGTCATCATCCATACTGGATCATCTACCCTGACGGATGATCTTTAATATTCAGAGTTTAAACATATAAAAAATAGAAGATTTCAGCTTATGCATTGGACAGACTTTGGAGAGAAAAGTATTTCTCCAAAAAGAAGTTTTCTTTTGAAAGAAATTTGTGAAAGGCTAATATTAGACAGGGTAATCAACGCATTTTTCTATTAAATGGAGATATTATATTTTTATGCCAGGATTCAAACTCATAGAAGATGAGGTAAGATGAACATCCTTAACTACTAAGCCAATTAGTAGATCTAATCAATGCATTTTCTAATTTAGCGTAAAAATATATTAATGTTTTTTTTTTTTGAATTCTTAATGCTGTCGTATGGTGGTATATGATTAGTTTTTAACCCTTCTTACAATTCACACAAATATACATTGCAAATAAAGTTGTTCAGGGACGGAGCTATGATCAAGCATCGAGAAGGGCAAGAGTTTATTAAGCCTTTAAATTTAAATTTTGCGAAAAACAACCTTATTTAACTAATATTTAAACTAAAAAAATCCAAATACTATTATACTGGAATATTTTGGGAGGGACAACCATGCCTCCCAAGACCCAACCAATACATAACAAAAACGTAAAAAAAAAAAAACAATCTCGAATATAGGATATGGCAGAATCATTACAAGCTGCCCAGCTTATTGGTTATGAATCCACCTTGGGATTTAACAATCTAAGATTTATTTTTTTTGACAAACACAATATAAGAACTTAATATAATAGGAAACCAGAAATTTAATTTAATAGTGAAAGACATAAATCTAAAGAGATGAAGGGGGAAAATGACATTAAATTTTCTTTCAAAGTTGTTGGTGTGGATGTTTTCTGTAGTTGTACCTTTGGAGGGCTTATTCTTCTGGAAGTTTGAAGGTGCTTATGTCTTCATCCTGGATCCACCCATACTTCTCCATGTAAGGATTAACCAGTGTTTTTGGTGGGTAATTTTCAATCTCATCTTTCCAAACATTCCCGTCCCCTAAATCCCTCGCAGTCTCCCACAAACAGCTGTTGCATTTAAAACCAGCCCCAAAGCTTATCATCAACACTTTGTCCCCTTTCTTCAACCTCTTTTTGGCTTCCATGTATGCTAAAACATACCAAAGACTGCTGGCTGATGTGTTCCCAAAACGGTGCAGGGTCATTCTTGCTGGTTCAAGGTCATACTCCGTGAGATCAAGGCTTAACCCTATACCATCAATCACCGCTTTCCCTCCTGTGTGGATGCAGAAATGGTCCACTCCACTCTTAAAGTTAACCCCAGATTTTATAGGTTCCGGCGCCGGGGTTCCCTTGGTTGAACCTTGGCGGTTCCATTTCTTAACCAGCGACACCACCAAGAAACGAACTAGTTCCCGGACAGGCAGGATCTTGGGGGAAATCACCCTCAAATTGTCAACGAAAGAACGAGTGGCCGCTTTAGGGAGGTTCTTCCCAAGGTGAAACCCCACCCTGCCTTTCTCATCTTCCGTTTGGATGCAACAATTGTACGACTCATCTCTTGCTCCATGATGTGTCCTCATCAAGCATTTCAATTTGAACATGGCTCGGTGCTTCAACGATTTGTTGTTTGTCAAAAGTATGGCACACCCACCGGAACGAAACAAGCAATTCGCAAGAATCATGGATCTGTCGTTGCCTGCATACCAATTTGGACTCAAAGACTCCGATGTTACCAGCAAAGCATACTTGTTTTTGTATGATTTGAACACATTGCGAACAATATCAAGAGAAATCAAACTTGCACTGCACCCCATTCCGGTTAAGTTAAAACACTTGATGTCTTCCCTCATTTTGTAGTGATTGATGATTCTAGTTGACAAACAAGGAACTGTTGATAGCATGGAGACGTTGACGACGAGGAGATCGATTTCTTGAGGGGAAACGCCTGCCCTTGACAAGAGCTTGCCTATGCTGTCGTGAAAAAACTCTTCCATTTCGAGGATTCCGTCAGCCAACTTCGGGGTCTCTTCTCTGCCGGAGAACATGATTCTTGGGGCGTAGGTTTGTTCCCCAATGCCGGAGCTGACAATAGCTTTCAACAAAAACTTGTACTCGTTGAGTCCAAGGTTCTTGTTCCTTTTAATCACTTCCCCACAGAACTCAGTCCCGACCATTCTATCATCGGTCGGCTTGAAACACTGGTAGTCCAAAATGTAACATTCTTGATCTCCCTTGTCGTTAACCCACTTCCAAAGTTTGATGCAAAGGAGTAGGATTGGAAAGAACATCAAGAAAGAGAACAACTCCATGAGAGACAACAAAAGGCAAAGAAAGGGAGATGGAGAAAAGGATAGACTCCGGTAGATGGGGGAGATGAGATGAAAGCCTTATAAGGAGATGAGGGCAAGTGAGTTGGACATGTGAATTTGCTTAAGGCACATTGCCATAACTCAACTCCCAGCAACTGAATTTGTATAATTTCAAATCAATCTTTATTACGGAAGTTGAACAAAGCTTTGCACGTCAGATAGAGACCAAAGAGCCAAATGGGGGTCAATTGCAAGCCCTTGTGAACCATTCTTTAATGACTTAAACTTCTAAATAGTCTTGCACACTAATTTTCTAAATGTTTTTTTGTTTTCGTTTTTTATTTTACCAAATTGGATTTGGGATGGCAGAAGTCTATTAGAAACGCCATTATAGTTCACAGTTAGCAGCTTACCCAATAAGGTTATCCGCATTTAAGAAGGGTGAGGGTGGTAGATAGGATGGAGATACAGACATGTATAAACCCTTATGCAATATTATTTTAGCAGTCCAAGTAATTAGTGGATGAAATCACGACTAAAGATTCATCGGGAAGAGCAGTAAAAATAACAAAAGAATTCAGCATTGAATCAATGTTCCAGCGGCCATGCAAAAGAGAGGTTAATTAATTGGGCCTTAGTATTTATAATCTTTGTTTATAAAGTCTTTCATAATACCTACTACATTCTTTTCTTTTCTTTTCTTTTCCTACCTTTAATCTAAATACCTACTGTATTCAATTGGACAGATTAAATTTAGATAGGTCAAGATTAATATAATTTTGTAACAATTTTTTTTTTAACTTCTCAAACTCCAGGTTTTGCTATTGACAGTGTGTAAATAACAACTACATAGATTCCAATAATTAAAGTTGTGTTCCATTAAATTAGGGTGCTTAATGTAATTAAACCCTAAAATTTTAAAATCATAAAACTTTAAACCCTAAACCATAAAATATTAAACCCTAAACCTTAAACTATAAAACTATAAAACCCTAAAAACCATAAACACTAGACCCTAAACCCTAAATTATATAACTAAAAACCATAAACCATAAAGCACTAAACACAAACACTAAAACATAAAAAATAAACCATAAACCCTAAACATTAAATCTTGAACTCTTTGAAGTGAATATTAATTACATTAAAGATACTAAATTAAAGGAGCACAACTTTTTTGCAATGTAATTACATTCTATTAGTTTATATTGAAAAACAACATAATCAATTGAATTTTTTGTAGTTCTTACTAACGACCTTAATAACAAAATCCTTTATTATATCACTTATAAAATATACGCTTAAATGCATTCCATACCTTTAACTAATTATAAGTTTATACACATGGTTGAAGTCCTTTAACTAGTACTTTGAACATTAATGTCTAGCATGTTCAGAGGCAATTAGTTGATAGAGTAAATTATAAGTTGAATCTATTAAATTAATATATTTTATTCTTTTTCCCTTTTATGCGATAGTAAAGGTCAAAACGGAAAAATCAACAAGTGTTGGCTGCAATGACAATACATGTTGCACTCTTAAAGAAAATACTCGAATTTGAACATTAAAAATAATATTATTGGAGAAAAAGAACCACGAATCTCAGATATAGACCATAAAATAGACATAAACTATACCAAAAAAATATAAAACTAAAAAAATGTTAGAAAGATTTATTTACGTAATGAATTATTATTTTACACACAATTAGTATTATTAATAATATTAATTATAATAATTTCGTAACTCATTTTGAGATGATGATAAATGTCTTGTTTATTTGTTTTTAAGTTTTTATTAATATACATTTTAAAAATATATGTCATCATTTTTAGGGTGCTTCTAGAATTATCTTTTTATTGACAGTACATTAAATATACTTTTTTAATTTTTAAACCATACAACTTTATTAATAAACTAAAGTAAAATCAAGAATATGAACTTTCAAAAGTTAAAAACATCTAAAAACAATAAATTCTGTTAGAGCAAGTGGTTAAAACTCTCAGTTGACACATTCTCTTTTTCTCCCTCCCCTCTCGTAGGTAGAAATTGTTCAAAAAATAATAAAAAAATGACAAATTCAAAAAGAAAACTAAAGGATTGCTCTGCTACACAGTTCTGATTACATCGGCAAACAACAACAAAATGATCAAATTATCCATGACCACTGACAAACCCAAATCAGAAACAAATGTCATGAGTATCTCTAAACGAGTGTCAAGCGGGTGCAAAGGTATCCAAAAACGTGTCATAAGATAGAGACGTGCCATAAAGGTAGTGCCACAAAGACCAGAGAGAAACAAACGCATTAAGATGTGCGAAAAATAGATAACCAAAACACATAAAATATTATTAAAAACTAGAAAAAAAAAATTTTAAAAAAAAAGCTAAAGCAAGATAGTGGAAAACATGGAGAAAATGCAACACTGACAGTCGGCAACAAACACCAAAGTTGGTGTCGCCGTCGGCCAAATTAAAATTTAAAGAAAGAACAAATCGTTCGAGACTTAGGAGGAACCTTGCGACTAGAGTTTAACGGGATGAGACACTAGATCTCTTAAGTAACGTACAAAATTTAAATTCGAGTTGGGAATCACTTTTATAATGAATCTCAGTAGTACTTTCTCTATATTAGTCTATCAATAAATCAAATGCTAATAATTACAACAACAAAAAAAACTTACAACGACATTTATTTTTTTGATCGAATATAACAGCATTTATTAAAAAAATAGTTTACCCACTAAGTTATGTTTTCGCTATGCAAACTAATAAACTCCTAAAACTGTTTTTTATTTTTAAATTTTAATTCGTCGATCATTTTTTAATAAATATTAGGATATCAAATTATGTTATGAATATTTATCTATATGGATGTCTATCCTGATAAAAACTTTATCAAGGAGATTTGATTTACTTTATCATTAAGAATATTGTCTTTATTAATTAGAGTTCAATGTATTATGTACTTCTTATGTTTATAAATATATGATTGATGAAGGCATTATAAACAAGTCTATATTGAGAATAATACAAATATCTCTCTTTCCCTCGTCTCTTTGTTTCTTTTATTCTTATTCTTCTTTATTTTATTCACAATACATTATCAGTACAAACTCGTTCAATTATCAACATACTTGGAAGAGCTGATAATCAAATATCATATACCAGATAAATGTATAATCTCACACCGTCGTCATCAAAAACTTGGAATAAACTCATGTGCTCTTGAAACACTATGTAAGTCGCATCATCTAAAAACAATATTAGACAATTTTTGGAATTTCTAATTATTATGGTTTTATATAAGACACAACAGAGAGAATTATAATATGTTTGATGCATCAGTATTTGACGCAATAAGTGTTAGGCAATTAATTATTAGACAATCTCTTTATTAAAAAAAAAAGAGAATTATGACACAAATCATATAGTTTTTAATCTTTTTGGTTCAATCCTTGTATACTTCTATAAATTCAATTTCGATATTCTACTTTTGAGAATTGATATTTTAATCATGTTTTGAGTTTTGCATGATATATTTAAACGTATTAGAAAAAGTCATGGTTTGACTCAAGATAAAATCTAAAGAGGTACGTTTTTCCAAATAATATTTATTCGATTAGATTTATTTGATTATATTTGTTCTGTTTCCTTAGGTGAATGAGAGCGTGATTAATTTAATAGTATGACTATTATAAAGTCTATAATTGATTGAAAACAATAATTCTTCTGCGTCGAAAAAAATTCGAATATAGACTTCTCCCAAGTTTAAGTTACGAAAATTCGTCTTGATCTAAAAAAATTTATGGGAGGCATTCTCTGAAGTGAATGCAAGCATGATGTTTATTCTATACGATTATTGGATTTGTTGCAGTGAATGCAAACATGATAAATCACTATTCAATTAGTGAATATAACTCAGATATTATTCAAATTACTTCACAACTGAAGTTTTTTTTTATCAATGGTAATAAAATCATACAAAAAATACCGAGTTGAGCCTCATTAAAAAACCCCCTAAACCTAGTAAGAGGAAAAGAGTACTCAACAAGGTAATGTAAAGAAGCAAGCAAAAGGAGCAAACAACATCAAGGCCAATCACGCATAGCGAACGTCAACCATAAGCAACTAAGGCAGCCAAAATAACTAGTGTACTACTTGAAACCAGGATGCACGCCCCACACCGTGCTTGGCCAAAGCATTAGCAAGGAAATTTGCCTCTCGGTAAATGTGATGTAAAACAATCGAATCCAAGACACCACCCGCCTCATCAATCAACCGGAACCATTTCCAAAGCCGCCAAAGCCGTCGATTCCAATGTAACACCCATGAAATAGCAACCATGGAGTCAGACTTCACAATAATTGAAAAGCTGTGGCACCATTTCGAAGGAAGAAGAAACGACAAAGCATGAGCAATCGCCTATACCTCGGCATTATTTGAATCTAATACCCCTAGGGGACCTGAAAACAAACCCAAAATACACCCTGAGTCATCATGTAGCACACCCCCACATCTAGCTGGACTCATTTTCCCCTTAGCGGATCCATCCACATTAAACTTCAAAGTTCCCTTGGGCGGTACAACCCACGATACACTATTTCTTGGCGAAACATTCAAAGAGACTCTTTCCTAAGGACATGAAAACCATTGAGACTCCATAATTTCAGGCGAAACTGTCACCTTCACCTAAAACAAAGACCGTAAACGGATAAGGAAAAGTATATTCCCCACCAAGCAATTCTTGTTGTTAAAAATCCTATCGTTGCGGCTAAGTGAAAGTGTCCATAACACTGCCGAGCACATGCCAACCAATGCTGCCGAACAACCCCCACGAACATACTCGAGAAGCATTATTGTAAGAATTCATCCAAGGTTGCCGGGAGTGCAAGCGAACAACGCCACCATTGTAGGAAAACTGTAACACCCCCTACCCGGGTTGGCAGGAAACCGGTTCGAGAGCATTACTAACGTACAATACAAGCAAGAATAGGCTAACTCATCCCTATTAGATGAGTTACTTAACTGGCAAGTAACCAAACATACATTATAGGTTACCAAAAATTTCACTTTACATTGTCATTCAAGCATCACATTTCGAGACCTATAAGCAAACAAGTTTCCATTTTCATTTCATTGTTCATTTACCTGATTACACATATAATATTTCATGCATACTTACTAATCATCATCCATTGTACATACCTTGATTCCAAGCAAGCCAAAAGCCAACCTTACCATTCGGCAATTTACCATACAAGGTTCTAAAAGTACTATAACACGGTATGTTTACACAAGTAATTATCACATATCACAAGACATTCGAATGATATAAGGCTAGATGATCACTTTGAACGTTCCATGTATACATATTAATATGCGCAACAACAAGAGTCCATTACTTAGTTCATATTATTAACCAAGTTCACAAAATAGTAGGCCTATTCAAGACATATATACATATACACAAGATCAAGTATTCAAAATGCATGCACTAGACATTATATACATCTATGTGCCACCAACTAGGGGAGTACAAAACAAGTATGAACCATACTTTAGCAAAATCTTGTGTCTTGCTTCGAGCTCAAGGAAGTCAAACTTCAGGATCAAGCAACGATCGAAATCCTTAATCTGTGGTTGGGAAGAATGAAACAAGAGTGATAAGTACAAGATTGTACTTAGTGAGGTAGAAACTAGATCTAACCAATTTACAAGACAAGTATCACTTAGCCAAGTTTAAACCTAGTCCAAGTTGGAAGAAATTCGATTTTTAAGCTTTATACATGCTTATCATTTCAAACAATACACTAGGCACAATCGATGGAAGTAGGATTATAAGTCATCAAATACATGTAATTCAAGAATCCAAGTAGTTCAAGTATCATGTAATTCAAGAATTCAAGTAGTTCAGGTATCATGTAGTTCAAAAATCCAAGTAGTTCAAGTATCATGTAATTCAAGAATCCAAGTAGTTCAAGTATCATGTAATTCAAGAATCCAAGTAGTTCAAGTATCATGTAATTCAAGTATCATGTAAGCTTTATTCTTTAATTATTTCTCATATACTTTCTTTAGTTTATGCCATTGGTATTTAGTTGTCCAGGTAATCTGGTCAACCCTCCAACCAACTGTCGCCACAAGATGTGCCGTAGCACTGGTCAACCCTCCAACTGTCGCCAAAGACCACACATACATACCCTCCGTCTGTCGCCAATTAGGGGCCTTAGCCCTGGACCGTCGTCCACCCTGACATAATGAGCTCTAGACTCTAAGGCATGCCCTTCTACCTATGACCACTAACAACCAAGGCTTTGTTCAATTATGAATCAATTATTCAAGTATTACATGTTCAAGTCAAGCAATAGCTTATTCAAGGATCAATTCAAGTGAGACATTGCAAAATCAATCTTATATATACAACCCTTAGGCCAATTGAGCCTTAGCTCTACACTTTCCAAATTAATCTTGCCATTCAAGCAAGCAATTAACATATGCCATCTCTTAGGCATCAAGCAAGATCTTCAATTCATGATTTATATCATGTTAACAAGTATTCAAATCATAGAGATATATTAAGCATTTATTCGAATGGATCAAGGTCAAGGCTCAAGTATTTGTTTTCACCTCTCTTCCTAGGTAATTTAACATCATACATGTTACTATTATTTCAAGTTTTAGCTTAAACCATTCTTCCCTTTTATCATCACAACCAAACTTAAATCATACATATTAACATGGCATCAAATAACAAGAAGTAGATGTGCATCTTTGGTTAGGACCTAAGTCCTAACCCTGTATTAAACTACACTCACAATACTCCAAGCTTAGCTAGTCTTGGATCCAAATTCCTTTGTTTCTAGCTTTCGAATGCTCCTCCTTAGACTCTTCTCCAATGTTCCCTTCTCGTTCTAACATTTCATACAAGTGAATCATGGTCAAGACAAGTACATTCATTTATTCAAAACAAGGCAACAATGCATAATTCATTCATTTCAAAACATCAAGGCTGCTGCCTGCCTGGCAGCTTGTGCATTACTTACTAAAACATGCATAACTTTCATTCCGTACGTCAGAATTTCAATTGGTTTACACCGTTGGAAAGCTAACTTAATTGTGTTTCTAACCATATAGGCCTTGCATTTTGATTATTTACCAATTAATACAGTTTTTTTACTTAAAGACAGGGTAATTACAACACTGGACAGTTTGCACTGTCTCTATTGTTTCATTTCTACAATCCATTATACAATTCCGAATTCAATTCCGTTTCCTCCTAATGAATTTATACATATTAAGGTATTATCCATTAAATTTTCAGCCTTAAATTCCATTTGTACAATTTATAGAGATTTTTCAAAGTTACTGCCCAGAACAAGGTATTCTGGGCAGATTACTCTAGCTTAAGTTTTCAGCTTCTTTAATCACTTAGATAACACTTCTAACATGTTAATTCAACTTATATACTTGTTCTTACATGTCTAGGTCAGTTTCATTCTCCTACCAATATGATCAAAACAGAGCATTTTATATACTCAAGCATGTTTACACATTTCAATTGTGACAAATTTTCCAGCAACTTCCCAACAATTTCTAGAACATATCATGATAATAGCAGCCTCAAATAGGTTCACTGGAACCATTTACTCAATCATAAACATCAATCTAACACCATACTTCAATGGAAATAAGATCACTCAATTTCTAGCTAACATTTTCAACTCCTAAACATACATACACTCTTAACCGAAACAAAAGAGAGTAAGGAAAATGTTATCTTTCTTGTCTTGTTCAATGACCACCCAAGATAATCTAAATCAAACAATTCAAATACACTATTTTCATAACTTAATTTCATAGCATAGAATCATTCTCAATAATTATAATAACACCAGCTCAAAAGAATAAAATTCTTGAATTATCAAGCTTGCATCTAGTTCTAAAAGAGAGAAAGGGAAAATTCTTACCCTCTATAGCCAACTATTCGAATGATTTTCACCAAAATGCCCAAGATTGAAACTCAACACTAAGATTTCCCAAAGTTTTCCTTATTCTTCTCTCTAAAATCGGTTTTGGGGTTTTAGCTAATTGAAGAAGAAGATGATTATCACAATGGACGGTAAGCATGCTTAGGTGGACATGTGTATTGTCCACCACCTATTTTTTATTTACCATGCATTCCTTTAATTTAGCTTAATGTTCAATTGAGTCCTTTCTTAATTCGGCACTCTAATTTATTGGTTATAATATTTTAGTCCTTTAGACATTAGCTATCTTTTCTTCCTTTTATTTTAATTTGATCCTAGACTTAATTAGTCTAATAAGGGAAATTCTATAACAATTTAACTAATTGCTTCATGTTACATACTCCTAATTATTTCAATTGAATAGCACATGACTCAATTAGTCAATGGCTTAAATAGCGGTAACCTTCTTAAGCCCGGTTTACGGTGTTACAAAAACTGTACAAACTTGCTGGCTGAAACAATTATTAAACAAAATGTGCCCAATTTCATCAACACCCTCACTACACTAGCAACAATTCACCTCGACAGCATCAAAAGCAATACCACGGCTCTGCAGAAACATCAAAGTGGGGAGGCGATGTACCATGACAAACCAAAAGAAACATTGGACCTTTGGGGGAACTGCAATTTTCCAGATATAAAAAGTATCCAAGTGCTCGGGGACTATATCGAAATTGGTCATAAGGGAGAACAAAGTTTTCACTTTAAAAGACCCAGTATTCTCTTGTTTCATGTGGTCAGAGTATCACAGATGAGGATATGTTAATAAAAACATACTCCACTTTTCACGCAAATAATGTTGTCCTAAATATTGTGAAAAAGGTTTTAAAGGCCCACTGACTCTGCTCCATTCCCTGAAGTGAATATAAAGGTCACATTAGTAGTTGTGGTCGCGATTGAAGCCATGAACATAGACACGGGCAATATGTTTATTTTAAGAATGTTTATACCCACCAAAATTGGATTTATAAGGATGCCAAGAGTGATAAAGGTCATTCTAAGAAAGTGAAATCCTTTTATTACCAATGCGATGTTACAAACCATTGGTCTCGTACTTGTCATACATTGAAAAAATCAACATTCATTGAATGATAAAGGAAAGAAAATAGAAGCAAATTTGTTTGCAAAAATGACGAAGATGATATTGTCCAACTCATTTGGACATTGTTGATTTCCTTATAACCCATGAAAGGAATAAATTGTCTTTTAATTATTCTCATAACCTTGAAGAGAATTATTGATTTTTTATTTTATTTTACTTTATATTTATTTACTTTACATTATAATTATTTAAGTTTTAAATTTTTATATATTTATTTTGTGAAATTTATTTATTTTGTTGAACATGATTACTTATCAAATATAATAAATGGTGATGATTTATGCTTAGCAGAAGCATAAGAAATATTTTCCCATTTAAATGCAAGGGAAAAAATGTGAGTACTATATCTCAGAGTAACAAAAACATTGATACTCCGGAAGATCAATAAATTCTTAAGAGAAAGCACATTATGAAAGGTACATAATTGTGAATATTGTAATAATTACCGCTAATGGTAATAATATAGTTAGCACTAAAAGTGGAAATTTTATGAGAGCAATATGAGTTCGCAAAATAATCCTTCGGGAATTATAGATAACATATGTTATCAATTGGCACATGAAATATGCGAATGTGAATATAAGTTTTGGTAACTGAAAAATAAGTTGAAATCTCTAGAAGAGCTATATATTGCTACCAAAAGAATAGTTTTCATTGAAAGCTCCAGAAGAGCTAAATATATTCCTATTCAAAGGAACAATTTTTGGTGGACAATGTATTATCAAGTTTTAAAAGAACTTGTATTTCAAAATTTGTACTACACATGTACATGTGATATTGAATCACATTTTATGGTAAACCAAAAGTTTACAAATTCATAAATATACATACATATATATATATAGTTGGCATGATCAGTTAGACCTTCATGATCTATAATGATGAAGAAATTATTGAGATTTACACGCTCGTTTATTAAAAGAACCTAGAGTTCTTATGGTTCTTTTTCTCAAAGGAATTGATTAAATTCCAATTACTAAAAGAACATGAAGTTCTTGTGTTGCTTGTCTTCGAAGAATTGATTAAGATCCCACTTACCAAAAGAACTTGAATTTATTGTACTAAAGTTGAGACTGCATGTCATGCATATCTAAATGAAATATGGGCCCATTTATCCACAAATGTGAAATTTTTTTACATGATTTTAGTAGATGCATCTACATTGTTTTTATCAACTTACAACCAAAAGTTTGTGAGATTGATTAGAAAAAGATTCAGATTATGCAATTAGACTATTCATCTTGCAAAAGCTAGTGGGTTTATATTTTAGGATATATCAGTTGAAATAATTGTTACAACGCCTATTGATTATGAAAAATATGGTTTAGCAAAATTTTAATTGAATGCCCCCTATTTAATAGCTAAACTATGAGAATAAAATATTTATTATCTATATGATATTTTACATATAGAAACACTTATACGCATCAAGCCAACGAGTTATAATAAACTCCCGTTATGATTGTTTTTTGGTCAGAAGCCATACATTTCCCATTTTATAATTTTTGAGTGTGCGATATAGAGTTGAATTACTCCACCACAACACACAAAATGAGTAAATAAAAATGATTGAGAATATATATTGATTACGAGTCTCCTTTTATGTTTAAATTCTTAAATATTAATTGAAGAATCATTTATGAAATGATTTTTCTCAACATCAGGGGGAGAGAATAATCAGCTGGATAAAAAAGGAAAATGAATTATCATTATCTAGATCAACGTAGATGAACCAAACGTTCATAAGATAATTCATGTTATTATATGTCAACTTCCAGACATATTTACCGACCTAATCAGAGTAATGAAGTCTTATATACCAGCTAAAATGCTCTAAATTTGAATTACATGTTAGAGCTGATGAATGTAAATCATGCCTGAAGCATGATAGTTGAAACTGGTTTCAATGATTAAAATTCTCGTAAATGGAAAATAGCATGAGATGGTCATATATTGAAGGTGGGTGCTCCTGAAGAGACCCAAAACATAACTATTAATAAAATTCTAGAAGAGTTTCAGGTACCTGAAATAAAGATTGAAAAGGATCTCAATAAGTTATGTCAATACGAGAAAGAATGGAACCATAAAAAAGTTGTCGACAACAATTTTACATAGAACACTTCTATAAAAGTAAAGAAAGAAAACGAGGATCTTGTATAGAAATCTATTTATATTTTGGCATATTTGGTATAATTGCCTTAATGAATACTTATTGAGGAAATACTATAAGAATGATCATATTTCCTTATGTATTTTATAAATGAGTTTGGATCAAGATTCATTATGATAATTTCAATATCATTAGAACTCTTGAAGAGCTTCAAATTGGAAACTCATGAAGAGCTTTCAAAGCATTTAATGAAAGTTTTTGAGAAAAAGAATCTTGAGATAGGGTTTTGTCTCAGCCTAATGATAGAGCACTTAAATATGCATTTTTGTCTATGAATGGACATAAGCTGAAAGAATCTTAAAGAATATTCAATATGGATAAAATATATCTATTTAGTACCCTAATGATTGTAAGTTTGTTGGATGTGAATAAATTTATCTTCGAAAGAAAGATAAATGAATCCTTGGTCTAGAAGCACCATATATTAGTTCGTCCAGAAATACTATCTAAATGCTACAAAGATCATTACCTTTAGATCTTCAAACATTAATCGAAATCTCCTCAAATCATGTAGAAATCATTGTTATGCATGAGGCAAGCCAAAAATGTGTTTGGCTAAGACTATTAATCTAACATATTAAGAAGATATGTGATTTACTTTTACAAGATAAGATACAAGCTATCTTATGTGGAGATAATGCAAAATTTATATCTCAATCGAAATGTACGTGGATACATCAAAGATGGCAAAATAAAACATATTACTCCAAATTTTCATCCCTAACAATCTTCAGAAAAATAGTATTCAAGATTGAATTATGAAGATTCAAAGATCTTATGTGATGTTTTCATGAGGGGGAGTAAATAAGCGTTGCACTCTTTTTCTCTTAACCGAGGTCTTGTCCCTATAGGTTTTCCTAGTAAGGTTTTTAATGAGGCAACATGTTATGCATATCAAATACGTGTGTAGTTTTTTCCTTCACTAGAGATTTTTTTCCCATTGGGCTTTTATCGTATTAAGGTTTTAACGAGGCACGTTATCTTTATAGACATCCAAGGAGGAGTGTTATGAATAATTATCTATACGGATGTCTATCATGATAAGAACTTTATCAAGGAGATTTGATTTACTTTCTCATTAGGAATATTATCTTCATTAATTATTCTTATGCCTATAAATAGATGATTTGATGAAGGCAATGTAAACAAGTCTATATTGAGAATAATACAAATATCCATATTTCTCTCATTTTTTCCCTTTATTCTTGTTCTTTGTTCTTCTTTATTTTAATTCGTCAATCATTTTTTAATAAATATTAGGATATCCTTCTTTCAAAAGGAAATTAATATTTTTATATAGACTTTTTATACTTTTTATACTCGTATATAATCTTTTAAAATAAAAAATATATAAATCATTACTTAAGATTTGAACCAAAGAATAATTGAGTTTATATGCAAACCTTTTACACTCTACTATGATTTTTCGTTAACTTTATTTTATTAAATACATTTTTACACAAATATTTCTTTTTATTGTTTTCATTTGTAAAGTATCAATGAAAATAATTAATTTTCATAAATGTATATATATGTAGATTAAATTAAATTATTATATAACATACCTTTCACGTTGGTTCTATAGATGTCGATCCGCTACACGGTTCTGATTATATCGACAAACAACCACAAAAGGGGATCAAACTATCCATGAACATCGACAAACTCAAATTAGACACAAATATGGTAAGTATCTCTACACAAGCGTCAAGCGGCCGCAAAGGTATCCAGAAAATGTGTCATAAGATAGAGACGTGCCATAAAGGTAGAGAAAAGTAGTGCCACGAAGGCAGAGAAAAACAAGCGCAACAAGATGTGCAAAAAGTAGATAACCAAAACACATAAAATATGATTGAAAACTAGGAAAAAATAAAAAATAAAAGCTAAAGCAAGATGGTGAAAAACATGGACAAGATGTAACACCGATGGTCGGCAACTGACACCAAAGTTGGTGTCACCACTGGCCAAACCAAAATTTAAAGAAGAACAAATCGTTCAAGACTTGGGAGGAACCTTGCGGCTAGAGTTTAACGAGATGAGACACTAAATTTTTTAAATAACTTACAAAATTTGAATTAGAGTTGGGATCACTTTTATAATGAATCTCAGTAATACTTTCTCTATATTAGTTGATCAATAAATTAAATACTAATAATTATACAATAAAAACTTATGTCGGCATTTATTTTTTATTTGATTAATCCTACTAAATCATGTGTAATTAAGTTTTACCAACTCAACATACATAAAAAGTATATTTCTTTATAACTCCAAAAGGGTGTAATTATTACTTAAAAGTGATATTTTCTAATAATTTCTTATGTGGTGTCCAAATACACCGATAGATTTATTATGCCTACAAGTCAAGCTAGGGCCATAAATATAAATGAATGAAGATAAGTCAAGGAGTAAGACTAATCCTCAGGTCCTAACTCTTTTAGTACTTATCTTGAAATGAATGATAATAAAAAATATAGAAGTCAACTATTGTACAAGTAAATCAATAGCTTTTGAAATAATTATAATATATATGGGTGAGTAGAATTTGGTTAGATAAAAAAATGAATTTAAAATTAATTTATTTAGTCTTCAAATAATCTTAAATAAATAATTTTTTTTTTTACTTTGAATCGAATTAACTTTTTACAATTCACATAAATCAAATATAAATTGGTGTAAATTTCCATTATGTCTCTATCAATTTTGAAAATGAGTAAATTGATCCCTCTATAAAACATAATTTTTTTAAGAAATTTCTAAAAAAATTCAAAAATTCTATAAAAATGAAATATTATATAAAATAAAATATTAGTCTTAAGGGGTAATTTTGTCCATGTAATAATCTAAAATTATTAATTTTACCCCTCACCTTTTTAATTCAACCAGTATAGTTCTTGTAGGCTTCCAAAATCAGCAATGTTGCCCCTCATTTTTAGTTTCATCAATTTAGCCCTCGAAATCTTGAATTGTATCAATCTTGTCCTTTGACCGTCGTTGTCTATCAAAGTCGTTATATTCTACGCATGTGTTCGCTATTTGCTTCCACATAAACTATTATCATTAGTTGTCTTGCCATACCGATGATGAGTCAATTGTGACGATGTGGTGGTGTGAATGGAAAGTTACATAATTAACTAATTATTTTAAAATTATATATTTTTAAAAAAAAATCACGTCAATTATATTGTCATGTCATCAAAAGTGACTCATCATCTTATTGGAGGATATTAATTTATTAAAGAAAATAATATTTAGACATGCTAATTCAGACACTATTAATTATTTAACGATAGAGTGCCTGACATGGCAAAGGGACACTGGGATAACAACTCTATTTGTTAACAATACTCAAAGGGTGAGATTAATGCAATTCGAAGAGTTTCAGGGCTAAATTGATAAAATTAAAAACGAAAGGCAACATTGTTGATTCTTTCTAACAACAAGGGCTGAATTGATGAAATTAAAAAGGTGAGCAAAATTGTTGATTTGAAATTACTAAATGGACAAAATTATCACTTACAATATTAAATTATAATTTTATTCTAAAATGATAAATTAAAGACTTTGACAATTAAAAACACTAAAAAATACACTAAACCCGACCTAACCCAAAAATAAATACACTAAATCCGATCATGACCTGACCCAACCTATAGAAAAAAAATAATTTTAGGGATCTAATTATAAAAAAATAATTTTAGGAGACTTAATTATAAAAAATTATAATTTTAAGGACTAAATTGTAAATAAATATTCAATTTTAAGGACCTAATTATAAAAATATATATATAAAGAGGGTAATTATTATAAATATCCCTAGCAAATTTAGGGGGAAATTACACAATTAGTCCTAGGTCGGGTCGGGTCGGATATTTTCCATCCTAAACCCGACCCGACTTCACCCTTAATAAAAACTCCACCCAACTCGAATCCAATTTTTTCATTAAAAAATTTTACCCGATCTGGCTGGGTCGGGTCGAAACCCGACTGTGTCGGGTAAAATGCCTATCCCTAGTTATATATCATAGTTTATATATTTTCTTTGCCTAAAAAACCAAAAATTGATATTTCAAAATACCATGGTAACATGTATTCACAATTATATAAGTGTTGTTCCTAAAAAAAATTATATAAGTATTATAAATATCAAATTAAGTTAAAAGTTTTTTTATAATAGTTGCTAGTTTTATTTTTTTATTGCCCTCTCAGTTCCTCAAGGCTTTGCTCTGACTAATCCAGATCGACCTGTGTTACACACCTGACTTTGGTGGGTGAGTCTCGCAGCGAGGAGATTCACTAGTTTTATTAAAAATGAAGAAATATCCAAAAATCTCATCAGTTGTACTATCACTAGTTTTATTAGAGGATATTTTCCTATAATCATTAAAAAATTAGTCACTCAAGATCATATAAGGACCATACAATGAAAATGTTAAAAACCTAACAAAAAGACTTGGGCAAAAGATAGATACGAAGGATAAAACCATCAACACTAACAATAAAAAATGCATATGACTCTTATTGCACGTTGATAAAGCGGTTGTTACCGCAACTCAATTGGGAAGAAAAAACAGTGATTGTGAACACGTATCTAAATCCAGCTCGAGGGTCCAAAACAGGAAAGATCAACAGGATAACAAATAAATGTCATCTTGATTAGTCGTGACGTCATCAAATCCAACCCTGATAAAACAAAAAAGAAAAAAGAAAGACCAAACAACTGATAAGGAAGACAGAAACGTGTCAAAAGATAAAGGAAGATATGCCGAAAGATAGAGGAAGATGTGCCAAAAGAAAGAGGAAGACATGGCACAAAAGCAAAGTTATTCTTATTAAAAATTAAAAAAACAAAGAAAAAATAAATATGAGATATAATAAAGTAAAAAAAGAGTACTGGCAGTCGATAACCAACACTAAAATTAGTGTCATCGCCGACCAAGTAAGGACGAAAAAGGAAGAAGCTTAACGGCGTTTAAGAGAAAAAAAAATATTAGGGTTAGGTAAAGGTATTGAATACAAATGAATAATAGTAAATGTTTAGATAGATATATGATGTTAACGCTTCCGTTTATAGTTCTAAATCATAGTTTTTTTTAATTTGAACCTAGGTATCCACCGCCGATAGCAGTGACTAATCTCCTCGTCGTGGGTGCTCTCACTAAGAGATAAATGGCAGGCCATGAAATGTACTCCATTCCCATTGGCAGGAATCAAACTCCTGACCTCATGGTTAAGGGATAATGTGAGCAACCACCACACCACATCTCATGGTTTAAATCATAGTTTTAATTAGTGTGCAACAACAATATTGCTAATTAAATATAGTTAATCTAAAGTAATTATTTTAATTTAATTGGGATACAAAGTGTAATTCAACGTTGTTATGGTTTTGATCTCTTTTCTCTCTTTCTCACCATTGCACTCTTTATATTTTCTTTTTTTCTTTTATGTTGCAGCCGGCTAAACTAATTTCATGTTGGTTGACAACCACAAGTGACCTTTCTTATTTTCTTTATTTTTCTTATTTTATTTATTATTTTTGTTCACAATAAGAATCCCTATATTTTGGATTCCTCCTTTTCGTAAATCATGATGTGTTTTGTTTTGTTTGCCTTTGTGGCACATTGATTAGTGTGAAAACGTGTCACACTATTTAGTGCAAGCTACATTATCTATGCAATAATAGAAACAAGGAAATCTTGTTTGAATATCGATCCCACGAGGATGGTGTATTATGCTTATACTTATGTGACTACAACACAAAACTGAGATTATAGTAGTTGTGGGTGCAATGGTAGTTGCACAAGCATAATAAAAAGGAAAGTAAATGATTAAATGGGGTAGCAATAGCAAAACTAATAAAAGTAGAAAATAATGAGAATAAAGCCTGGATCTCCTTGTCTCAGCTCAGAAGAAAGATCAAGTTCACTACGAGGTAAGAATTGGTTTAATCAGCAATGTAGTGGTCAGCTTGAGTATTAGCTTCCATTTAACCCTCAACCATCGACTCAGGGATAAAGATCGGCTTCAACTTTCATTGTAAGTCAAGTCTAAAGCCCTTTGAACGAGTGGGTCAACTTTTGTTGCATCCAAACAACTTTCGCTGCAAGAACTCGTTAATCTGACTCATCACTGCATCCGTCAATTCCAGTGGCTTGTTTTAACACTCTCATGCAAAATGTAAATCAAATCCAACAATTAAAGCTTAAGTAAAAGCCAATACTTAAATTTATTAAACTAAGAAAATAGTTTAAACAAGTTCAACAAGCTCTAAAAAATTAAACCATAGTCAATACGAGTGTAAATACAAGTAAATGTCCAAAAAAATCAAAATAAAGAGACGTTTAAGAAGATAACAAGATATTTCCTCGATTTAGCACTTGACTCTCATTTCCTTGGATAGATCTGCCTTACTTCACCTCAGATCTTCAAAAATAAGCTTAAGCTGCCATGGGAAAAGGATAAAAGCTCGAAAGTTAAAGATGATATGAAAAATAAGAATGGCGCGACTTTCTCTTTCCTCCAAAATAGTCCTTTTAAAGGCCATAAAAGGAAGAACACATGTCCTCCATGTTATTTGTGTTCTAGGCGTCATACAAAATTTATTGTAATAAACTGGACAGCTGGCATATTTGTCCTTATCCTTAAGCAGCCTAGACAGCTAGCAGATGCAGTGTCAAACTGGCTGCAGTGGTTAAAACAACATCTACAAGAACATTAGCAATGCAACAACAACAAGGAAAAATAATACAAAACTTGAGCCATAGGAACTAAGTTAGAAAATATATATAAATAGACATGAAAATGTAGAAATGGATGCAATGGATGCCAATGTAGGGACAATAAGACCGATAAATTGAGGGAAAATACATGTTCCTTAAAGAGCTATCACACCCCTAAACTTAAGTTCTTACTTGTCCTTAAGTAAAGATCAAAACAGGAAAGTCCAACAAAAGATCAAATGCATTCTAGATACTTGAATCATCTTAATCAATCAATAAATCAGATACGTCGACAAGAAGGATAAATGCATTCTCAACTCCACATAAATAGATAAGCAAGAAATTCAAAAATACATGACAGGATCCCTAACATTTTAGATTCATTTCTCCTAATAACATTTATTTATCACCACATATAATAACATATATATATTTTCCATCTTTTTCTTATATATATATATATATATATATGTAGCGAGGGACATCGAACAATGAATGCACCCTAGACCCTAAGAAGTAGGATGGTGTGCGATGAGCCCCCATGAAGTACTTCATTGCAATGACATACACTCATGCAGTGACAACCTTTTGCCAGATTCATTTTTCTAAAGCATATAGAGGAGCGTTCCCCCTTAAAGCTAGTTTATTTATTTCATTTCACTCATATTGGAATGCTTTTATTTATACTTAATAGGTTAAACAGCTATAGATATATAACACACATACTACAATGGGAGAAGGTCATCCGAAAATAGAGGAATGATACAAGATATTCTATCAATACAGAGCTAAGAAATGCAATTATCCATCATGTATATCCAACAGACTTATCAAAGACTAGAACAATTCAAGATTTATACATCAAATGCAAGCATAGTGATTTTTAAAGCAAAAGAACCTTGCATTTGTATAGAATTTTTTTTTTTGAAAATTTTGAAATGGGGGTGCATTTCAATTCCTAGGCATATACCCCAAAGCTTAAATGTTGCATTATCCCCAATGCAAAAGAAAATAAAGTGGAATGAAGGAATGTAATTTAATGAAAAAATGCAATAACAGAATGCAGTTACAATGTTGAATGCAATGTAATTACAATTATATGTTGTTACAATGATAAATGTAAATGCAGTGACAGAGATACATAATGAAATTACACTACATGAAATGCATGCCTACAAAAACTACAAACAAACTAACTCAGTTTTTTGCCTCATGGGAGGATGAGGTGGAGCGTCTCTCCTTCTTCTCGTTCTTCTTCTTTTTTTCTCTTCTTCTTGCTCTTCTCTTTAGACTTGGAGCACTTTCTCTTCTTTTTCTTCTTCGAGAGTCTCTTCTTCATCTTGGTTAATTTCCTCTTCTCTTTTAGGCTCCTCTTCTACTTCAACATCATCGGTCGTATCCTTAGGTAAGATGAAATGGGGTGTGCACCATTGCAAGATGGTTTTCCTCTTGTTCATCATGTGTGGACGTAGCTTCCGCCAGTCTCACAGCAGCTAGCTCTATTTTTAGGTTCTTCTATGGTTGCATCCACACTCTTGGATGTAACCAAATCTTTCTCAATTATCTTCTTAATGGTAGTCATCTTAGTATCACAATCGTTCTCTTCTTCTCCATCAACATCCTCAATAAGGACTTTATCATTCTCATCAACAGTAGGTATGACATCCATATCTGTAGGGATGTTCAAGTCAAATAAATAATCCTTGATCGCCTTACTCGATAACTCCTCTCGTGGTGGGTCACCAACTTCGCTAACATTGTTAGGGAAGTTCACTGACTTGGATGGTTCAGCTCTAGGTGTAGCATCGGAGGAAAAATCATAAGCATAGAATAAATTATGTGTCAGATCCATGGTTTGCACAGTGGCCACAACAACTTCCTGTTTACTCATCACTGTATCGAGTTTATCTTCTATCTTCAAAACTTTTTCCATACTTCATCACTCGATGGGATATTTTCTATTGTAGCGTCCACTTTAGCTTTACCCTTATCCTTCCTCGTTGCACTACCTAATTTTGGTCTAGGAACATCAGAGGGACGAATCATCCTTTTTATGACAACCTTGTTTATGGGCCCTTTGTTGCCATTCATCTCTTCATTCTTATGAGGTTTTAGCCCTTTAATTTGCAAAACTGCATGATCAATGAAAGGAAAGCCAATATGCCAATCTTCTTTTTAGCAAAACCCCTAATCTCCTTGTGTATAATTGCCTCCACATCAATTTTCCTTCCCTTGATGATAGAATGTATCAGGCACATTCTATTGAAGGACACGGTTGTGCTGTAGGTGGAAGGCAACAACCTAGAATTGATGAAATGAAACCACAATTTGGCAGGTAAGGTCAAGAACTTCCTAGGAATAGTGAAGTTCCCAGTATTGTTCCTTGTCTATATTTTCAACTAAAAGAGCGAGTTTCTTATTAGTCATTTCAGCCACAAAAAGAGAATGTTTATCCACACTCACAGCAATGTTATATAACTTTTTAATAAAAGAGGCACTCCAAGGAATATAGTATTCTCTAACAAAAACAAGTTTTAGGGAGTGCTCATACAAATTTGCATAGAATTCTCTTACCAAGGTAGCACTGAAGCTGCCTGGGTGATTGCAGAATCTGTCCCAGTTGTGTAGTACGATGGTGTTTTGGATTGACCTCTCAAGTTTCTCATCAGAGGAGAGTTCAATTCCTTGCTCTAGACGGATGCTTCATTTTTTGATGTGTTCAGTGAAATGTTCACTAGTTAACTCAGTTTGGAAAAATTCATACTTAGGAATTTCTTCTAAAGTAATAGGTTCTTTAGGTTGAGGGTTTGAATTGGAGCTTTGAATGTCCTGAATAGGGGTCTCCTTTGCTATCTTTCGGTCTATTCTTGTCTTTGCCATGGATGATTATAAGAAAGAAGATGAAAAGGAAAGAACTTGCAGAGAAAAAATGTGAACTTTAAAGCTTAGAATATGCAGAGAAAGTAGGAAAATAAGTGAGAAATAAATAAAGAACCAAGCTGCTTAATAAAGGTGGAAAGAAGAGGGAAAATAAAAAGGCATGATGGTTACCGTCTGGTGATATGAGATTCAACGGCTTGATCCTGGCACAAAAATCATGTCTGTTTATCATCTCTCTCGCTCATGTGATAAAGGGATATGATTATTGAGGATAAATTGGTGCAATAGAATTACTTGATTTGCCCCCAGAACTTTGCATGCATATCTTGTGAATCCTTCCACCATACAAGTTTGTTAGAGAAGAGATAAAATAAAGAGATTTTTATTCTGCAAAAAGAAATAAAGGAGATCAAAAGAAAAAAAGGAAAATAAAATCTAAACCTAAGAAATCAATTAAAAAGATTTAAAAAAAAATCAACCAATTTAATGGCCTCAATATTTCCAAGGTCAAAGTCACCACAATAGAGTTTTAGTGTTTGGCCATTGACTTTGAATGGGGTTCCCCCTTTTGTATCTTGGATTGTGACAGCACCATGTGAAAATGCTTTCACAACTTCAAAAGGTCCAGACCAACGTGATCTCAATTTCCCTGGGTGCAATTTCAATCTAGAGTTGAATAGCAAAACCAACTGTCCAGCCTCAAATTATCGATGCAAAATAATCTTATCATGTCAGCATTTGCTATTGTCCTTGTAAATAGAAGCATTTTCATAAACTTTGCGTTGAATTTTCTCTAGTTCGGTGATATCTAGCAAACACTTCTTTCCTACTGCCTCATAATCAAGGTTCACTTGTTTAGCAATTGATATGGTGACAATCCCAATAGAGTCTTGTATGCAGCACGTATTGACCACAATGCATCATCTAGACGAGAGGACCAATCTTTTCTAGTGGTGTTCACCATTTTTTCCAGAACTTTTTTTATTGCACGATTAAACACCTCTGCCTATCCATTGGACTAAGGATGATACGTTGTGGCCAGTCTATGATTTACTCCATAGCGTTTCAACACAACATCCATCTGGTTGTAGTGGAAATGTTTACCCTGATCGCTGATCAATGTTTTTGGTGTTCCAAAGCGGGTGATAATATATTTGTGAAAGAACTTCAATACAGTCTTTGCGTTATCTTTAGGCACTGCAACGATTTCTATCCACTTCAACACATAATCAACCGTAACCAATATGTATATATTTCCAAAGAAATTAGTAAAAGGACCCATAAAATCCAATCCCTAGACATCAAATAACTTGATTTCCATTATTGGCTCTGTGGAATCTTATTTTTCCTAGATATGGATCCGATGCGTTGACATCTATCGCAGCATTGAGCAAACTCATGAGCATCTTTGAACAAGGCCAGCCAATAAAATCCAGATTGTAGGACTTTTTCAGCCATTTTCATTCCACCAAAGTGCCCTTCATAAGGAGAATTCTGACAATGCTGTAGAATAGATTTCATCTCTTCCTCGGGGATGCAGAATCGAATTATATTGTCATTACAAACCTTAAACAAGTAAGTTTTATTCCAATGATATTTCGTAGCATCTCTAAGAAATCTAACCTTTTTGTGACCAGTTATACCAATAAAAGTCTTTCCACAAACCAAATAATTCACTATATCAGCATACCATGGTGTTTCATTCACAACAAAAAGCTTTTCATCAGAGAATGTATCGATAATTTGCAACTTATTTCTATCTTCGCTACCAGCTTCCAATCCTAAAAGGTGATCAGCAACTTGATTTTCTGACCCATTGTTGTCTTTAATTTCAGTATCAAACTCTTATAGCAATAAGATCCAGTGGATCAGTCTTGGTTTCGCATCATTCTTTGCAAAAATGTATCTCAAAGTAGAATGATCAGTAAAAACTGTAATTTTTGCGCTCACAAGATAAGAACAAAATTTATCAAATGCAAAAATTACTACTAATAACTCTTTCTTAGTGGTAGTATAATTTATTTGAGATTCATTTAGAGTTTTACTAGCATAGTAGATTGCATGAAATACCTTTTCCTTGTGTTGTCCCAACACTATGCCCATGGCGAAATCACTAGCTTCGCACATAAGCTTAAATGGTTGCTCCCAATTGGGTGCAACAACTATCGGTGCGTTCACAAGCTGTGATTTAATTTTATTGATTGCATCCAGACATGCATTGTCAAAAATCAATTTTCTACCTCGCTCCAACAGTAGACATAAAAGCTTGGTGATTTTTAAGAAATCTCAAATAAATCTCCTATTAAACCCGACGTGTCCTAAGAAACCGCGAATACCTTTCACATTTGTTGGTGGTGGTAGTTTTTTCAATAATATCTACTTTGGCCTTGTCAACCTCAATTCCAGCTTCCAAAATTTTGTGGCCTAGCATAATTCCTTCAGTGACAATGAAGTGACATTTCTCCTAGTTCAGAACCAACTTGGTGTCTTTATATCGTTGTAATACCTTCTCCAGATTTTTGACACAGTGGCCAAAATTATTCTCGTATACCAAAAATCGTCCAGGAAAATTTCGAGGGAAATATCAATCATATCTAAGAATATTGCCATCATGCACCTTTGAAATGTGGCTGGTGCATTGCAAAGATCGAAAGGCATACGACAGAAAGCAAATGTCCCAAATGGGCATGTGAAAGTAGTTTTCTCATCGTCCTCAAGTGTAATAGCAATTTGATTGTAGCCAAAATATCCATCTAAAAAGCAATAATACTCGTTGCCCGTGAGTGGATCTAACATCTGATCAATGAAAGGAAGAGGAAAATGATCATTCTTTGTGGCTGCATTGAGACGCCTGTCGTCCATACAAATACGCCAACTAGTAAGGATACGAGTTGGAATCAACTCATTGGCATCATTACGGACCACGGTAATGCCACTTTTCTTAGGAACATAGTGGACTGGACTCACCCATACACTATCAAAAATTGCATAGATAACACTTGCATCCAACCATTTAAGGATTTCCTTCTTGGCCACTTCCTTCATCTTCTCATTCAATTGTCTTTGTGGCTCAATGATCTGTTTCTTCTTGTCATCGAGCATAATCTTATGCATGCAAAAGGATGGACTAATGCCCTTGATATCAGTAATTGTACACACAATAGCACGCTTGTGTTACTTCAAAATATCTATCAACTTAGCTTCTTGCATCGCGTCCAGAGTTGCAGAAACAATGACTGGGAGTGTTTTTATATCTCTAAAGAATGCATATTTGAGATTAGCTGGTAATGGCTTGAGTTCTAGAGTAGGAGCTTCTTCTATAGATGGTTTAAAAGTAGGAATTGATCGGTGTGCAAGATCTAAAGATTCAACTTGCCACTTATGATGAACTGTCGTAGTGAGAACTTCAACAATATAGTCACAATTTGGGAGATCTTCTTCTACAATTGTCAACGTAGTATTTTCAACGACGAGAATAGCACGATGATGCATTTCTTCTTGAATAATATGGTCAAGAATGTCAATATGATGACATTTTTAGAACTTTCTTCCCATATCAGTATTGAACATCCCAAATATGATTTTGTCATCATCAGCCATCATTGTAAGCTCTCCTTTTTGATACATTGATTATTGCCTTCCTAATAGCTAAGAATAGGAGACCAATAATTATAGGAACATCTTTGTTAGCCTCACAATCCAATATAATGAAATCGGCTGGGAAAACAAACTTATCCATCTAGACCAGCACATCTTTGATTTGACCATTCGAATGAGTCAAAGATCTATCAGCAAATTGTAATGTGACTGTCATGGGCTTCATATCTCCAAAGCCTAACTTTTGAAAAGTAGATGACGACATTAAATTTTTACTAGCCCCCAAACCATAAAGAGTGTTGCGCGTAATAAGTGCTACGCAAATGTGCAAGTATACACGTCGCAAGTTATAGTATAAAAGATATCGTCTCCACAGGGATTGGTGCTACTTCAAGATTCTAGTCTCTTGCACTGTAAAAAGTAAAAACACAAGTAAAGGATTATAGGAGTTTAACTAATAACTAATCTAGAAAGCAAATAAAGTAAAAGAAAAGATGAATTCAAATGAGAGAGAGATAGGCCAGGTTATCGTGAGTTGAGGTGTGATAGCCGATTGGATCGTTTTGGTAAAAGAGTGCACGGGCAACTCAGTTGCCGTGGAAACTTGCACAACGGGGTTGCCTTGGCAACTAATCGATGGTTGCCTGGGCGATTAGTTGGGCAACTACTTGGGCTTCTGGGCAGCAACCTTCAAGGTTCGGCAGAGCGTTCTTCAATGGTTTCTTCTTATCCCTAAGTCGAAACTCTAGCTACTTGTGCATGCATTGATAATACATCCCTGCGTGAATCAAGGGTGAACAACAACCAATCTTGCGCTCCTCTTAGCCGTTGAAATCCTTAACTTATTCCTAAGCCGGATTAATCTTTATCATCAATAGAGTGAATAAAGATCATATTCATTCGTTTCTTGAATCTAACTCTTCCGATATTAGATAAATAGATGAAATCACGAGATCCTCTCCCAATTCACTCGCAAACAAGAATAAGAACCAAGAATGAATAAACCTTGAAATAGAAAAGTGCAAACTCTTATTACCTAAACAAAAACCAATAGTTTCTCACAACCACAAAACACAATAACCATAGCCAAGTAGATTTAGTTCATGGCTAGGTTCCAAAGAAACACAAGATAAATAATCCCTAGCATGAACCCAATCGAACAAGGAAGAAAAGATGAAGCTTGTCGAAAATCCCTTGCCCTAGATGCTTGTCGAAAATTCCCCTTGCTTTCTCCCTTGGACTTGTCGAAATTTTCCCTAATGCTCTCTATATGCATCTTGTCGAAATCTCCTTGCTATTTATAGGGCTAGGCCAAAGTCCTTCTTTGAGGAGGAGTTTGAGTTGGAATTAAATTATCTTTAAAGAATATAATTCTTTATTATAATTGTATTCCTACTAGAACTTCTCCTATCTTCTTGGAATTTAATTCTTCTTTAATCTCTGCATGGAAATCAAATTCCTTTGGGTTTGGGCTTTGCTCCACGTCATCTTGGGCTTGTATAGTCATTAATTTCGACATCCCTATTGCATTTTCTCTTTGTTGACAATTGCCATGGCAACTGGCTCGGCGTCTCCTTCATGCATTGCCCTGGCAACTAGCTCGGCATATCCTTCATGCATTACCCTGGCAACTAGCTCGGCATTGATTTGGCAAGTGATCCTGCACATACACACACAAAGCACACCAAAGCAGCATCTTTTCCACAAAAACTACCAAGTTATGTAATCAAGCTCAACGATGGAAGGAAACATGGATTAATGCATGAATAGCTAATTATGCAACTAATATGAGCCTAAGTCTAACAATAATATGACTAAAAAGGTAAGAAAATTAGTACTTTTGAACACTTATCACACCCCCAAACTCGAACTATTGCTTGTCCTCAAGCAATGCAAACTCATAATTACCTGCCAAGACTTCAATTTTCACAAACTTAGGTTTGAACTTGATTTCAATTCTCTGAACCGGGGCACAAAGTATGATTGGCTTTTTATTTTTCAGAAAACTTAGGAGTTACTCGAAATCAAACTATAATGCTTGTGAGTGTGTGCGGAGTTGTGTGCAAGTTGATTTTTCGGATTCTTTGCAAACAAGAGGTTTTCAAATTACTTCATTGGGTTGTTTTTAACATGTTTTAACTAGAGCCAGTGTTGGGCACCTCTAGTGTTTTGTTTTTAGTTTTCTTAAGTTAATTTAATCGACTAGAGCCGGTTTCGGGCACCTCTAGTTAAAAAAAAATTAACACATCCTAGAGCCAGTTTCAGGCACCTCTAGTGATCAATTTTTTTAGCACATGCTAGAGCCAATTTCGGGTACCTCTAGCATTCATCCAATTTTTATTCTAATCCCCCAATTTGTTAATTATCAACCTAAGTTCACTAGAATTCCTTAAATCAATCAAACCACAACAGTGTTTCATCAAATTTAGCATCATAGTAAAATTCTAAGTTTTTCCATGGTTATCCTAGAATAAAAATTCTATCAATTAAGTGCATTGGCAAAGTCATCATCGAATATTCATCAAATCTAAGCAATTCTTGTTCCAATTAAAGGCATGGCAAGCAATTTATGTATCCTAAATGTAATACTTTAAGATGAATGAAACTAAACATGGTAACTACTAATAACAATCCCCCCCAAACTCGAGTGAGGCATTGTCCTCAATGCATGCATAAAAATAACAAAAAAATAAAAATAAAAATGCATACGAGGACTTACTCCGAGAGTTCGTCATCGTAGATGATTAGTTTTCTTCTAGTCGGTGTCTTGATTCTCTTTCTTGAACGCGATGGTTGTTTTCTTGTTGCCGGTGGTGGAATCGATCCTCGTACGGGGTTGTCCTCATCTTCCTCTTCATCAATGTCAATGGCTTTTCGCTTGGAGGATTCAATTGGTGCGGTCTTTATTGGTTCAATGGAGGACTCGTCCGAATCTGAAAAATCAGAAAATGATTTCGTAGGAGTTGATTTGGGCATAGGTGCTTTACCTTTGGCTTTTGCAGTGATTGTCGGGATGTCTTTAGCTTTGGTTGTCGTGGCATCTTCAAGGTTGGTTGTTGTGGCGTCAGCTTCCTTGGTTGCCGTGGCGACTGCTTCATTGGTTGCCGGGGTAAGGATCTCGATGGGAAAGATTGGGAACGGCACACGATTGTCCAGGTACTTTTCTAGGATGACTTGGGTGATGGCATTGTTGTGCTCCTTCGTGTACCACATGAACATTAGTTGCCGATCTTTAATTTGCCTTAGGAGGCTTACCAATGGGTGCAAAAGTGCTTCAAAGTGTCCCGGGATTAATGGCCGAGTTGCCCTGGCGTTAGATGCTTGGGCATTAGGGATGGTCGCGGCGGCAGGAGTTGCCGTGGCAATTGGAGGCCTTGAAGAATCTCCCAGTGCCTCTCCCATTAGCTTTCGGATTAGTGCTTGATTCCAACCAGACTTGGGTAGGGCCTTTTCATCGGTGGACTCACTCGGGACATGCATCTCCTTGCAAAGATTAGAAATTAAGCAAGGGAAGAAAAGAGAACCCTTATCTTTTGAGCTGCATACAAAAATCTCATCACAAATAATTTTTCCAATGTTAATGATGCGATTATGCAAAATAGAATGTATGAGCAAAAGACGTGGTATATCAACGGTAGTATTATGTGTGGAGGGCATTAAAGAAGTTTTAACAAACTTATTCCATAGTTTTGCCTCGGGTTTAAGCCGAAGGCGATTTACCGTGCCCTTGTATTTACCGTCGTTCCAATGAGTTCCCGGTTGAGTGAGTTCTTGAAGCACCTTGTCGAGTTACTTGGGATTGATTTGGTCAACGAAGGCTTGATGCTCGTCCTTCTCAATGTAAAGTCTGTAAAAGGTGTTGATGCTTTCGGGACTTATAAGTATGGCCTTGTCACGAACAAAAACATAAGTATTATCCGGGTTAGGTGAGTGAGCATAGAATTCTCTTACCCATGAGATGTTACCCGGTTCCGGTTGATGGCAAAAGATTTGCCACTTTTGATGTGCAATCCTCTTGAAGATGAATGGTTCAAGGCCGAAATCTTGATGAGAGTTGGAGTATTCAAAGCCTTGTTCTTCATGAATCTTCCGGCTTTCAAACTTGGATTGAAATCTTTCTTGAACTACCGCTGTAGCAAACTTCTTGTATCTTGGTTCTTTGGATGAACTAAAAGTTTAATCTTGGATGCCATGGATGATCTTGGTTGTGAGTAAAAATAAAGAAAAGAAAAGAAAAGAAACTAAAAAGTTGCAAGATATAAAGTAGGAATAGGTTAAGGGTGATGGGTTTTATAGAAAAGATAGGTGGGTGGGATTAGGGGAAAACGAAAAAAGGGTTAGGGTTTGGTAGAAGTTGTCGACAAGGGGGATTTGGTTAGGATGGATTGGAGGCTTTATATAAGCCTTAGATTCAGCCCATTAGTTTCCTTGTTGAAGTTGTTTTCCTACTTGGTTTAGAATTCCTTCTTTATCTTGAACTTTTTTTCCTACAATTCAAAGACAAATCAAATAAGGATTAAAATTAAAGATAAACTAATAAAGAAAATAAATAAAGATGTGTAATAGGATTCTTAAACTTGAATAAAAAAAATCTATCCTAAAACTACTAATAATCAGAAAAATAAAAAAATTAAATAATCGGAAAAAAAACAAAAAACAAAAATAAAAATAAAAATAAAAATATCAAAAGGGAGAGCATGCTCATGCATCTCCTAAGTTGACCACTTCCTTGTTACGTTCCACATGGGCACCATTGTAGTGCTTCAATCTTTGTCCATTAACTTTGAATTCATGGTTGTCAGAGATGGACTTGATTATCACGGTGCCATGGGAGAATGGTTTGACGACTTCAAATGGTCCCGACCATCTTGATTTCAGCTTTCCTGGGAAAAGTTTTAGCCGAGAATTGAATAGGAGAACTAGTTGCCCTGGCGTGAATTGTCGTGGCAATAGTTTCTTGTCGTGCCATCGCTTTGTTTTCTCCTTGTAGATTTGTGCATTGTTATAGGCGAGTGCACGAAATTCTTCTATCTCATTGAGATCCATCAAACGCTTTTGTCCGGTACTTTCCCAATCCATATTCACGGTCTTGATTGCCAGTACGCCTTGTGCTCGATTTCCACCGGTAGATGACATGTTTTACCATAGACAAGTCGGAAGGGGGACATACCTAAGGTGTTTTGAATGCGGTCGCGATATGCCCAAAGTGCGTCATCTAGTCTTAATGACCAATCCTTCCTTGAGGGATTTACGACTTTCTCGAGTATTCCCTTCAACTCCCGGTTGGAAATTTCTGCTTGCCCGTTGGTTTGTGGGTGATATGCCGTGGCTATCTTGTGTGATATGCCGAAGCGTTGCAACATCTTGGCAATTAGTCTGTTGTCAAAATGCTTGCCTTCGTCGCTGATAATTGCTCTTGGCATCCCAAACCGTGTAAATATGTTTTTCTGCAAGAATCTTTGCACGGTCTTGGAATCGTTGTTGGGAACTGCAGCTGCCTCTACCCATTTAGACACATAGTCGACGACAAGTAAGATGTGGAGGTTGCCGAATGAAGATGGGAAAGGTCCCATAAAGTTGATCCCCCATACATCGAACAGTCTTGGGCATCTTTGTACAATGTTGGCCAATACAAACCGGATTGCAAGACTTTGGCCGCGGTACGACTTCCTCCAAAATGTCCTCCATAGGGTGAAGAATGGCATTGCCGGAGTACATTATGTTGCTCTTCTTCAGGGACACATCGGCGTATAACCTGATCTGCACATTGTTTAAACAAAAGAGGCTCGTCCCAAAAGTAATGCTTAGCATCATGGCGGAACCGCTTCTTCCCTTGGTGAGTAATGCCATAAGGAAAATACCACAAACAAGGAAATTAACTAAATCCGCATACCAGGGTATTGCCGAGGCATGTGCCGCCGTGGCGACTGCTCCCAAGATTGCCGAGGGGTGTGCGTCAAAGACTGCTGTGGAGTTGAGAGTTGCCGAAGCGTGTGCATCCATGGTTGCCGAGGCGTCGAGGGTTGTCGAGGCGTCAAGGGTTACCGAGGCGTCAAGGGTTTCCAAGGCGTCTAGGGTTGCCGAGGCGTTGAGGGTTGCCGAGGCAACTAGAATTTGTTCATCCGGGAATGCATCACATATCTCTAGATCCGCGTCCTCCTCCCTATTGCGTTCCAAAGGTGATAAGTGATCGGCCACTTGATTTTCTGTTCCTTTCCTGTCCTTAACTTCAATATCAAATTCTTGTAAAAGTAATATCCAACGAATCAAACGAGGTTTAGCATCCTTTTTAGCAAATAAGTATTTGATTGCCGAATGGTCCGTATGAACAATTACCTTTGTACCAATTAAATCGGATCGGAACTTGTCAAATGTGAAAACTACAGCTAGTAACTCTTTCTCCATTGTTGTGTAATTCACTTGAGCACCATTAAGAGTTTTACTAGCGTAGTATATCACATGGAAGGTCTTACCTGTGTGTTGGCCTAGGACTGCTCCTACCGCGAAATCACTTGCATCACACATGAGCTCAAAAGGTAGCGTCCAATCTGGTGGAACGACAATGGGTGCCGAGGCAAGCTTTTTCTTTAGGGTTTCGAATGCTTGGGTGCAAGAATCATCAAAATCGAAGACTTTATCCTGTTCAAGCAGATTACACAAGGGTTGAGTGATTTTAGAAAAGTTATGAATGAACCTCCTGTAAAAACCTGCATGTCCGAGAAAACTTTGAATTCCTTTAACCGAACTTGGTGGGGGTAATCTCTCGATCACGTCCACCTTGGCTTTGTCTACTTCAATTCCCTTGGATGAGATCTTGTGGCCGAGCACTATTCCTTCATCTACCATAAAATGGAATTTCTCCCAATTGAGGACTAAATCCGTTTCTTCGCATCTTGCCAACACCCTCTCTAAATTGCCGAGACAGCCGTCGAAGTCATTACCAAAAACCGAAAAATCATCCATGAAGATCTCAAGGAAGTCTTCGACCATGTCTGAAAAGAGTGCCATCATGCATCTTTGGAAGGTTGCCGGGGCGTTACACAATCCGAACGGCATCCTTCGGAAGGCATAAGTACCGTATGGGCATGTGAAGGTTGTCTTTTCTTGATCTTCTGTTGCTATGGCATTCTGATTGTAACCTGAATAACCATCAAGAAAACAATAAAAGGGTTTACCTGCAAGACGGTCAAGCATTTGATCAATAAAAGGTAATGGGAAGTGATCTTTCCTAGTGGCTTTGTTTAGCTTTCGATAGTCCATACAAACCCTTCAACCGGTCACAGTCCTGGTTGGGATAAGTTCATTATTTTCATTGCTTACCACTATTATACCTCCCTTTTTCGGTACACATTGTACCGGACTTACCCACGTACTATCGGAGATAGGGTATATAATGTCGGCGTCAAGCCACTTGATGATTTCTTTCATTACAACCCCTTTCATGGCATGATTCAGTCTCCTCTGGGCCTCAATTGAAGGTCTGTGATCATCTTCCAACAAGATCTTGTGCATGCACACCGCCGAGCTAATTCCCTTCAAGTCGGCAATTGTCCACCCTATTGCCTTTTTGTGTAGATTCAACATCTTAATCAGCTTCTTTTCCTGCTCAGGCTGTAACTTAGAAGAAATAATTACAGGCAATGTATTATCGGTTCCTAAGTATGCATATTTTAGTTGCTCTGGCAATTGTTTCAACTCAAGAGTCGGTGGTTGTTCAATAGAGGGTTTTTCGAGCTTACCTTCCTTACCTGAGTAATCCAGTGGTTCAAAGTATGTACCTGGTCGGTTGACTGGCCAATTTACCTCTTCTTGTTGTTCCTCATTGACCGGTTCTTCATACTCCTCAGGTTCCTCTTGATCGGCAATGTAGTTGCCGAGGCAACTAAATTCCTCATCAAAGTTAAACTCTGTCGTGGCATGAAGTAGTTGGCATTCTTCTGGATCATCGACATGCCTTAGTGTTTGGAACACATTTAGTTTGACCTGCTGGTCATTCACCCTCATTGTGAGTTCTCCCTTTTCAACGTCGATCAAGGTTCTCCCTGTCGCTAGGAATGGTCTCCCGAGAATGATAGGTGCATACTCATCTGCTTCACAATCCAAAACAATAAAGTCAGCGGGAAAAATAAATTTATCAACTTTTACCAGTATGTCCTCGATTTTTCCCTCTGGATGCACATAGGATCTGTCGGCTAGCTGCAGCATGACTGTTGTAGGTCTTGCCTTCCCGATTCCTAGTTTCTGGAAAACCGATTTAGGCATCAAGTTTATGCTAGCCCCAAGGTCGCATAATGCTTTCCCGACATAGTGATTTCCAATAGAAAAGGGTATTGTGAAACTTCCGGGATCCTTCAACTTGGGTGGCATACGATTGTGCAACATTGCCATGCATCCCTCTGTTGCGACAACTGTTTCGAACTCTCCTAGCCTTGTTCTCTTGGACACAATATCTTTAAGAAACTTGGCATAGTTTGGCATTTGTTCAATTGATTCCACCAGTGGCAAGTTGATGTGGACTTGCTTTAGGATATCAAGAAACTTCTTGAATTGGTATTCTTGCTTTTGTCGCTTCAACCTTTGGGCTTTGCTCCACGTCATCTTGGGCTTATATAGTCATTAATTTCGACATCCCTATTGCATTTTCTCTTTGTTGACAATTGCCATGGCAACTGGCTCGGCGTCTCCTTCATGCATTACCCTGGCAACTAGCTCGGCATATCCTTCATGCATTGCCCTGGCAACTAGCTCAGCATTGCTTTGGCAAGTGATCCTGCACATACACACACAAAGCACACCAAAGCAGCATCTTTTCCACAAAAACTACCAAGTTATGTAATCAAGCTCAACGATGGAAGGAAACATGGATTAATGCATGAATAGATAATTATGCAACTAATATGAGCCTAAGTCTAACAATAATATGAGTAAAAAGGGTAAGAAAATTAGTACTTTTGAACACTTATCAAAGAGCTTTACTAAAGTAATGATTACCGATTGAGCAAGGGATGATAAAGCTGCATGGATCCTTTATCTTTCTCGGTAGAGGGGTAGATATAAACACATTATACTCCTCAAAGAGCGTAATGGTTTCCATTGCGTTGAGTTTCTTCTTCTTGGAAAAGATATCCTTCATGAACTTTGGTAGCTCAGAATTTGTATAAGAGCATCAATCAAAGTATAATGAAAGAATTGAAATTGAATGTCTCAACATTTTTAAACCGTTAAGGAAAAGGTGAAGATGAATTATCTGACTGCTGCACTGACACATGACATTGCGGTGACAATTTTGGTTGTAAATCAGATAGAACTGGAGTAATAGTAGGATGGATATCACTTAACTTGTCCTTTTTCTCTCAGTCTTTTATTGTATGATCAGATATAGATGACTTTCCTCGTTCGTGACTTGACATGGGAACTTGTTACGTCGAATCAGTAGTCTATTTGCCACTGTGTAGAGTAACCACCATGCAATGCTCTTTACCCTTGTTCATCAGACTCTCAGTGTTACTAGGTAGTGTGCCCAACTGTCTAGAATTCATGTCAATAGCTAACTATCCCAACTAAGCTTCCAAAGTGCATATTGATGAAGAATGACCTTGTACTATCACTTTAGTGCGGGACAAGTGATCACGCATCATCTCTTCAAGAAGGGCAAATGGATTAGAGATACTTGACGGGGCATAGTGACTCATCTGAGATAGAGTCTGAAATGGTGAACCATATTGTGATTTCATACCAAACTGTGATTGCTGAGACTGTGATGCAATATGTAATGGTTACATCCGATTCTGTTGTGGTTGTAATGGAGTCTGCGGTGTGAACTATTGCGGTGAGTATCCAAAATTTCCATGACGTACACTAGAATTGCCTTGAAAATAGTTGTTCCCAGAGAAAAATACTCCTTGATTCTGTGTAGGATTAGAGTTACCCAAGGCTTTCGATTAGCTGTATTATAGGATGATAAGTGTGTAAAAGTATTGTTTTTCCTACCCCTTTTACTCATATTATTGTTATACTTAAGCTCATTTTAGTTGTATTTGTAGTCATTCATGCATAAGTTTGTAGTTTCCTAGTTCAATGTGCTTGGCCAAGTATTTTATTACTTTTTGTATAAAGAATGCTGCTCTTTTGCTTGTTTGTGTGCGAGATGAATTGCCGAGTCAATTGCCGAAGTCTGCCATGGTGTTGAAGGGGTCAAAGTTGTTAGGATTTCCAACAGCCTAACTCAAATTCAAATGCAAAGGATAAATCCCAAATTTTTATTTATTTATCAGCTAAATTATCTCCCACATTTGAAATTCAAAATGGAAGCCCTATCTCCACCAAAAACTCATGCAACAAACTCTCCTCCACACCTATTTAAAGGATCGAAACACAAGTGGATTGGAGGGAGGAAATTGAGGGATCAGATCGAGAAGGAGAGATCAAGGGAAGCTGATCGTGGGAGTGATCGAATTGAGAAGTTCTTTTCCTCTCTTCCTTGATTGTTGTTACTGCACATCACCCTTCATGTTGGGGAAATATTTCTTTGTATTTTCTTTTCACCCAAACATAAACTAAATTAGATGGCTCAGCAAACGAAGATGCCAGGCAACATCTAAGATATTTCTTAGAGGTTTGCGATTCTTTCAAACAGCAAGGAGTCCATGAGGATGTCCTTAGAATTAGAGTTTTCCCTATTCACTGAGGGATAGGGCAAGAACATGGTTCAACAGCATATCACAAGGCACTCTAGAATCCTGGATATATCTATGCCAAAGTTTCATTGTCAGGTACAATTCTACTAGCATGAAAGATAAATTACGTAATGATATCACTTCTTTCCGTCAAACAGATGACGAGTCGATGTACGAGGCTTGGGATCGTTACAAAGAGCTTCTTTGTAAGTGTCCCATGTATAGATTCTGAGAATAGGCACAAGTAGTGATGTTCTACAATGGAGCCAATGCACCAACAAGAATGATGCTAGCTGACTCGGTAAATGGAACACTCCTAGATAAATCACCAGAGAAAGCGTTTGAGATTCTTGATAGACTTGCCAACAATGACTATCAATTTCCAACCGCTAGAAGGGGACAAGCAAGGTGACATGCCACGACAATTGAGCTTGATTCTACTGATGCCATCTCATCACAATTGGTTGCATTATGGTTAAGAATCTATAGCGTCCTAGCAACACACAGAAATTAAAGGTAGTAGATTCATCTTGTGATTTTTGTAATGATAACCATGATTCTTCTAAGTGTCCATATAACCCAGAAACCAGTTTTTACGTTAGAAACTACAACGAAACAACAATCCATATTCCAACACATATAATCAAAGATGGAAGCAACATCCAAACTTCTCATAGAATAAGCAAAATGGCTACAACAATGCATCTCGATAGAATACTGAAGCATCAGGATTCCAACAGAACATGCCACGGTAACAGAATCAATTACCGCAGCAAAAATCAATAGCTAGTTCTTTGGAAACCACTCTCAATGCTTTTTATGCTTAAAATTGAATCTTATATGGCTGAAACTGGCAATTTTATGAAAAAGACTAAATCTTTTATGAACAGGACTAAAATTCGGATGCAGAGTCAAGAAGCAGCGATCAAATCACTGAAAACTCAGGTTGGACAGTTTGCCCAAGCCCTAAGCACGAGGCCATAGGGAACCTTGCCTAGCAATATTAAGGTTGAACGAGGTTCATGCCATGAGCAGTGTATAGTAATCACTACCAGAAGCTGAGCAAAGGTGGGTAAAGATCTTATCCAACCCAAGGAAGATGAGCATACGTTGACTGATAAAGAAGAGTCCACAAAAGCGAATGCCGCGATAATTCTATATGCCGCGACAAGTCCATCTGTTAAAGCCAATCCAGTCGAGATGAGTAAAGACAAAGAGAACAGACCGCCACCACCATTTCCATAGAGGTTAAAGAAGCAGAAGAATGAGTACCAGTTTAAGAAGTTCCTTGACATTCTTAAACAAGTCTACATCAACTTACCATTGGTTGAGGTAATCGAACAGATGCCGAATTATGCCAAATTCTTTTAAAAAATAGTATCAAAGCGTAAGAGGTTGAGCGAGTTTGAGACAATTTCCTTGATAGAGAGATGCATGGCTCCGTTACACAACCAATTGCCCCCTAAGCTTAAAGATTCAGGCAGTTTCACATGCCATGTTCCATTAGTGAGCATTACATCGGAAAAGCTCTATGTGGCCTTGGAGCAAGCATAAATCTTATGCCCAAATATGTGTTTCAACGATTATTCATAGGCAAGACGAGGCCAACCACAGTCATGTTGCAGCTTACCGATAGATCATATGTGCATCCCGAGGAAAAAATTAATGATATTCTAGTAAGAGTTGATAAGTTTATTTTTCCCGCTAATTTTATTGTTTTGGACTTTGAAGCATATGAGTTTGCACCAATCATTCTTGGGAGACCATTCTTAGCAACGAGAAGGACTTTGATCGACGTTGAAAGAGGAGAACTCGCCATAAGGATGAATGAGCAGCACGTCACACTCAGAGTGTTCAAAACATTCAAGGATGCCGACGATCCAGAAGAATGCCAAGCAATAGAAGCCACGACAAAGTTCAACTTTGATGTAGAAACACGGATTTTTGACTATTTACCCGGACTTGATGGACACAATGATACATATGACCACTTGGAGACCCATAGCACGTTCCTAGATGAACAGCTGCTAATTGCTAAGGCAATTCCCTGGTATGCTGATATAGTGAATTTTCTTGACCTCATGATCTTTCTTATCAAGGAAAGAAGCGGTTCATGCTAAGCATTATTGTTGGGACGAGCCTCTTTTGTTTAAATAATGTGCAGATCAGGTTATGAGAAGATGCATTCCTGAGGAGGAGTAGAAAAATATACTCCAACAATGTCACTCGTCATCCTATGGAGCTCATTTTGGAGGAACTCGCACAACAGTAAAAGGCTTACAGTTAGGCTTTTATTGGTCTACTCTCTAAAGGATGCTCATGAGTTTTACAAGCAATGTAATCGATGTCAAAGAACCAGGAATATTTCAAGACGGCATAAGATGCCATTACAGAACATCCTTGATGTAGAATTGCTTGACGTTTGGGGCATTTACTTTATGGGGCCCTTTCTATCATCATATGGCAACCTTTACATTCTACTCGTTGTGGACTATGTGTCCAAGTGGGTTGAAGTAGTTGCAACCCCAGAAATGATGCAAAGACTGTTCAAAGATTTCTACAAAAGAACATATTCTCACGGTTTAGAGTGCCGAAGGTAATTATCAATGATGGAGGTAATCATTTTGACAACAAACTTATTGCCAAAGTGTTGCAACGCTTTGGGGTTACCCATAAAATTGCCACGGCATATCACCCGCAAACCAATGGGCAAGCCGAGATCTCTAACCGAGAATTAAAGATTATTTTGGAGAAAGCTATAAGCCCTTCACGTAAGGATTAGTCTGAGAGGCTAGATGATGCTCTTTGGGCTTATCGAACCGCATATAAGAAACCCTTGGGCACGACTCCATATAGACTCGTCTACGAAAAAACTTGCCACCTTCCTGTAGAGATTGAGCATAAAGCTTATTGGGCCATCTCAAAAATGAATATGGATTGGGAGAAAGCTGGACATAAGAATTTGTTAGACCTGAATGAGATTGAAGAGTTTCGCGCATCGGCGTATGAAAATGCCAAGCTATACAAGGAGAAAACAAAACGCTAGCATGACAGAAAGATTTTGCCACGGCAATTCTTGCCAGGGCAAATGGTGCTTCTTTACAATTCACACCTTGAATTTTTTCCAGGTAAACTTAAATCACGATGTACTGGACCATTCGAGGTGGTAAAACCCTACTCCTATGGTGTCGTTGTGATCCGATCGATCAAGAATGGATCTGAGTTAAAGGTCAAAGGGAAAAGATTAAAGCACTATGTTGGAAGCCATGTTGAGAGAGACAAGTTCACAATCTCCTTGGGAGATGCATGAAAATGCTCTTGCTAAGGATTTTTCATTTTATTTATTCTAGTTATTTTTAGAATTGTTATTTTTGGATTTTTGTTATTTTAATTTGTTTTGGGATTTTTCTTATTTATTTTGGTTATTTAAATTTTCGGTCAGTTAGGTTGTTAGTGTTTTTGAATTTTAAATTTGGTTATTTATATTTCTTTTATTTCTTTTTGAATTTTAAATTTGAATCTTTTCTATTTTTATTTATCCATTCTTTTATTTTTATTTTTATTTTAATCTTTATCTTTTTCTTTTTTTAGGTCAAGAGTTTGAATTGGAGAAGAATTGAAGAAGTGTTTGGAATTTTTTTAAGAGAGAGAGCAAGGGTCAGTTGGGTGTTGTAGGTTTAAATACCTAATTTTGTTCAAACCCTAGTTTTATTTTATCTTTTTCTCTACCCTAGCCGCACCATTCTTCCCCTTACCATCATTGTATGCTTTTCACCCATTGATGAGACATCATTCAACCTTTCACCTTTCCATCAATTATCATTCACTTCACCATTATAACACCAACCTTCCATCTCTCCCATTCATTTACTCTTTCATATTCACTTTATCTTCTTCCCACTTTTTTTCTCCATTGTTGAAGCTTTGAGTTTTTCTTTTTCTTTTTAAGTCGAAATAATATATACAAGCCTCAAAACCATGGATGAAATTTGTCCCTCACGCACGCCACAACCATCATACCGTAAGTTCACCATGACGGCCGTGCAGAAGCAATTCGAAGAGAAGTTTGCAACAAGATGAGTTTGGGAGGAGCAAGGATTTGCCTATGAAATGCCACACCCAAGTTTCGGTCTTGAGGAGTCCATATATTCCACGATTGAGAGCCATAAATGGCCAATTTTCTATGAACATCCGACCGGAGTAAACGTCTCATGGGTAAGAGAATTTTACTCTCATGTTTCTAGTCCAGATAACCCGATTATATTTGTACGTGGCAGGGCCATTCTTCTCGATGCTACTACCATCAACGCCTATTATGGCTTGTTCTTCAAAGAAGATGAACATGCAAAGTTCATGGAGAATGTGACTCGCAAGAAGATAGACCAAGTTTTGAAGGATCTTACCTTGGAAGGAGTGGAATGGAATAAGGGAGAACTCAAGGGAACGGTAAACCGCATTATGTTAAAACATGAAGCTAAGTTGTGGAATAATTTTATTAAGACTCGTTTAATGCCTACCACACACAATACAACTGTTTCGTTGTCTTAATTGTTATTGTTACACTCTATTCTTCACAAGCGTGTTATCAATGTTGGATAAATAATTGTGAATGAAATTTATGTATGTAGTAAAAAGGACATAAGAGCCTTATATTTTCCCAATTTAATAACTATTTTGTGTGAGAAATAAAAGGTATCAATCGAGCCAAACAATGAAAGAATGCAAAAGTAGAGTGGGTGGAAAAAGGCACAGTACATGCGAGTAATGCAAGAAGGAATGCCACGACCAAAGCCAACTGTCCCAGTTGCCCCAACAAGTGCACATGCCACCGCAAAAGACACTGTACCAAAAGAGTTTACCTCGGCAAGTTCTCAAGGGGTGGTCGATCTAGTACGCCCTTTGTTGGAGAAGTTAGAGCGCATGGAGGAGCGAGAGATGAAGCTCTTGCGGTATATCAAGGATCGGGATGTTGCACTAGCACAAATCATCTTGGAGAAGTACCCTAATTACCAAGTACCATTCTCTGTGTTCCCTAAAGTGTTACTTTCCACGACAAGTGAGGCTAGCAAGTTTGGCCCAGCCAAGAAGGAAACTATTACAGCAACTGATGCCGAAGATAAAGGTAAGAAATCAGTGACTGAACCTATGCAAACTAAACCATTTGTTGATCCTGCAGATTCTGAAGACACTACTTCCACACTGTTGATGTCCTCAAAATCAGATGAGCTACCACAGAAACCAACGAAGCGTAAAGCTTCACCACTTAAGGAAGTCGACACGATAGGTGGGCCGAAGGAGGAGGTAGAGGAGACTGAAGCTTCAACCCTTGCACCACCAGCAAGACAGCAACCAGCACGCACTGGAAAGCATGTTAAGCACATGGCCACCAAGAAATCACGAGCTAGAAGTGATGACCTCTCTGACTAGCATTTGCATTCTCATTTTTTTGTTTTTTGTTTTTGTTTTCATGCATCGAGGACAATGCTTTCCTCGAGTTTAGGGGGGATTGTCTTGGTTGTTTCATGTTTAGCTGCATTTGCATTCATTTTTTTTAGTTAGTGTCACTTGCCATGATAGTTTGCCTGATTGGACTTGTTAATAACCAGCTGTGATATCTGATGATGATGTATTTCCCACGGCATTAGGTTAAGAGAAATTTTGACTCTAGGCTTAGCATGGAAATTTGCTTAGGATTTCGTTATGATGTAGCTTTAATAAACACTGTTGTGACTTGTTAATTTAGGAGAACCTAGTGAACCTTAGGTAAGGAAATATAAAAAAAACACTAGAGGTGCCCGAAACTGTCTCTAGCAAAAAAAATGATAAAAAAAATTATGAACAATGAACCTTAACTAGAGGTGCCTATCTGGCTCTAGTCTTAGGGATCTTGCAAATGCTAGAGGTGCCTAAAACTGGCTCTGGTATAAGAATAAAAATAAGAAAAATTACTAGAGGTGCCCAAAACTGGCCTAGTTAGATCGCTTGCCTTGGCAAGTTAATAAAACTAAGGTTTTGCTTGGAACTCCTATGATTAACTTGTACATGACTACACACACACTTCACTTGCATCATACTAAATTTTGAATAATCTTTCTATATTTTGTCTAAAGTCACAAAGGTAATTAATGCTAGTTGCCCCGGTTCTGAGGATTGAAGTCGGGTATGCAACTTGTTTGTGTTTGGTAAATGCATTGTCAGGTGATGGTTAGTTTTGCACTGCTTGAGGACAAGAAAGAGTTCGAGTTTGGGGGTGTGATAAGTGTGTAAAATTATTGTTTTTCCTACCCTTTTTACTCACATTATTGTTAGACTTAAGCTTATTTTAGTTGCATTTGTAGTCATTCATGCATAAGTTCATAGTTTCCTAGTTCAATGTACTTGGCAATGCATTTTATTACTTTTTGTAGAAAGAATGCTACTCTTTCGCTTGTTTGTGTGCAGGATGAATTGTCGAGCCAATTGCAGAAGTCTGCCATGGCGTTGAAGGGATCAAAGCGGTTAGGATTTCCAACAACCCAACTCAAATTCAAATGCAGAGGATAAATCCCTAATTTTTATTTATTAATCAGCTACATTATCTCTCACACTTGAAATTCAAAATAAAAGCCCTATCTCCACCAAAAACTTACGCAACAAACTCTCATCTACACCTATTTAAAGGATCAAAACACAAGTGGATTGGAGGGAGGAAATTGAGGGATCGAATCGAGAGGGAGAGATCAAGGGAAGCTGATCGTGGGAGTGATTGGATTGAGGAGTTCCTCTCATCTCTTTCTTTATTACTGTAACCGCTCAACCTCCTTCATGTTGGGGAAATATTTCTTTGTATTTTCTTTTCACCCAACCATGAACTAAATTAGATGGTTTGGGTTATTAGGTTTTGAGAGGTTTCTGTATGGATGATTTAATTTTGGTTCAAGTTTAAATGCACAATGTTGATTCAATTCCTATTCTTGCAAATCAAGTAGTTTAACGCTTGAGTGGAGAATCATTTGTTGAAACTCAAATCCCTAAATAAGTGACAGCACAAGGGATAGCAAAATCAATGGTGATTCATGGGAAGGACTCACTCTAATGAAGTGACAGTCATTGGAGGTTCCACAACCGAGTCGATTTCCAAACATTACGAGAGCTGAAGAAAATCAATTCCCTCTTGAACCAAGTTTTTGAAAAGTGACAAAGTGAAGGAGCTTGGCGACAGGGAGAATTTCAAGTGGCTAACAATAGTTCAAGGAAAGACGGAGTTCATTCTTGGTAAAGTAACGTGTGACAGACGTATCACCAAGATTTGTGCAAACGTCAGTACTTGAAGTTAGAGATAACGTGAAGGCAGTGAAGAACACTCTGTCGAGCATTAGAGACACAATTGACTTGCCACGGCATCACACTTGCTACAACAATTTACTTGCCAGGGCAAAAACTTGCTGAGAAGAGTCCTACTCCGACCCAACCACTTGCAATTGCATTTCACTGGTCACGAAGAGTCCTACTTTCAACAACTACTTGCCTGGGCAACTACTTACCACGACAATCTACTTGCCACAGCATTTCACTTGCCTCTGGCATTCAACTTGCCAAAGCAACTCATCCGACATACTCTCAATCCTAATAATCCAACCAACTCGCTCATTGATTACTTTGTTTCCTTTACAATCTTTAGTTATTTGTTTTATTTTTCTATCACCATCTATCATCACAACTATTCTTTTCTTTCAGTGCAAGGAGTTAAGAGTCCAAGTCCTTCATACCAGTCCTTGTGGAGACGATACTCTATACTTATCACTTATTACTTGCGACGTGTTCGCTTAAACATTTGCGTAGCACTCAAAACGACGTACCCATGTTTTTGCCTCACATATTGCTAACATAACTAGCATTTTCTGTATGTTGTGGGCAATCTTCAAAGCTATGGTTCTCGCCACAAACCTCACAGGAAAAAATAGGGGTAGTTGTTTGTTGTGCTAACTGGATAGGAGCAACTTCACTTGTCCCCTCTATATTTTTTATTTTGTTCTCCAAAGTAGAAATTTGAGCCTTTAGAGAAGAAAGATCATCAAGCTCAAACACCACCGGTGCAGCTTTGCATAATGAAGCCCTTGAGATAGGATATTGTGAATCATTCTGAGCTAATTGCTCCAATACACCAACAAAGACATTGTAGGTGCAATCAATTAATGGACCATTAGATGACCCGTCAACAATATGTCTTGTGGCTGCATTTAACCCATTATAAAAGATTTTGATCTGAGTTTCCTGTTGAATGCCATGATTAGGACTTCATCGCAACAAAGACTTATATCTCTCCCATGTAGTGTGAAGAGTCTCATCATCTAACTGATAGTAGGCTGTAATGTCATTCCTCAGGCGCGAATTCATAGTCGGTGGATTAAAGCACAGAAAAAATTGTGTTGCAAGATTATTCCATGATGTAATAGAGCTGGCAGGTAATCCTCTAAACCATGTAAGAGCTCTACCCTACAAGAAACAATTGTATCCGTAAGGCATCATTAGGAACACATTTCTGGCTAAAAGAAGTACAAATTAAAAGAAAAGATTGAAAAATCACTCGAACGTCTTTATGTGTTAACCCTGCATACTGCCCATTAGAGTTGAGCATTTGGAATATAACCAACTTCAACTCAAAGTTCCCAACCTAAATAGGAGGTCTAACAATCCCTGGTTACAAGTCATCCAACTAGGGAACAACAACCTCGCGAATTGTTCTGTTCTGGGCTGGTGGGTGCAGTGGTGGGTTTTCTTGAGCTTGAGGAATTCCTTCATTGTTGTTTGGTTGTCTGGCCATTCCACTATTTTCACGAATCTTTTTTCTAAAAGTTCTTTCAACTTCTAGATCTGGTACGTAAAGTGGTGTAGTAGCACTTTTGGTCATGCAACACCTAAACAAAGTAATAAAAAGAAAAACAAAAATAAAACTATTAAAAACAACTACAAACTTAAATAAAGAAAACAGAATTGCAAGCAAAAACATAAGGACATAATAATGCCATCCCCGGCAACGGCACCAAAACTTGATCAGTGTAAAAATGTCAAACTATTTAGTGCAAGCTACACTATCGATGTAAGAATAGAAACAAGGAAATCTTGTTTGAATATCGATCCCACGAGGATGGTGTATTACGTTTATACTTATGTGACTACAATACAATACTGAGATAGTAGTAGTTGTAGGTGCAATGTTAGTTGCAAAAGCAGAATAAAAAGAAAAGTAAATGATTAAATGTGGTAGAAATAGAAAAAAGTAATAAAAGATAGAGAATAATGAGAATAAAGCCTGGATCTTCTTGGTTCAGCTCAAAAAAAGATCAAGGGCACTACGAGGTAAGAATTGGTTTAATCAACGATGTAGTGGTAAGCTTGAGTATTAGCTTTCATTTAACCCTCAACCATCGACTCAGGGATAAAGATCAGCTTCAACTTTCAATGTAAGTCAATTCTAAAGCCTCTTGAACGAGTGGATCAACTTTCTTTGCATCCAAACAACTTTCACTACAAGAACTCGTTAATCTGACTCGTCACTGCATTCGTCGATGTCAATGGCTTGTTTTAACACTCTCAGGAAAAACGTAAATCAAATCCAACAATTAAAGCTTAAGAAAAAAAACCAATACTGAATGTATTAAAATAAGAAAATAGTTTAAACAAGTTCAACAAGCTCCAGAAATTTAAACCATAGTCAATATGAGTGTAAATACAAATAAATCTCCAAAACAACATCAAAATAAAGAGAATTTTTAGAAGATAAAACGATATTTCATCGATTCAGCACTTGACTCCTCATTTCCTTGGATAGATCTGCCTTACTTTACCTCATATCTCTAGAAATAAGCTTAAGCCGCCATGGGAGGAGGATAAAAGCTCAAAGGTTAAAGATGATATGAAAAATAAGAATGGCGTGACTTTCTCTTTCCTCCAAAATAGTCATTTTATAGGCCAACCAAGTAAGGACACATGTCCTGTAGGTTATTTGCATGCCAAGCGTCGTACAAAATTTGTTGTAACAAACTAAATAGCTAGCATATTCATCCTTATCCTTAAGCAGCCTGGCCAGCTGGCAGATGTAGTGTCAAACTGGTTGTAGTGGTGAAAACGACCTCTACATGGACATTAGCAATGCAGCTACAACAAGGCAAAAATAGGCAAAAATATACAAAACTCGAGCCATATGAACTGAGTTAGAAAATATGCATAAATATACATGAAAATGCAGAAATAGATGTAATGGATGCCAATGTGGGGACAATAAGACCTATAAATTAAGGGAAAATACATGTTCTTTAAAGAGCTATCACACGTTCTTTATCTATCTTATGTCATATTTTCTTCTTTTTTGCACATTGATAAGTGTGAAAATACTATATTTAGTACTCTTTTTACTTAGATTATTGTTTAGACTTAGGCCCATTTAGTTGCATTTTTTGTTGTTCATTCATAAATTCGTAGTTCTTTAGTTTATTGGGATTGACCTTGCATTTTGCTATTTTTGTGAAGAAATCATTGTTGTTTTTGTTTTCTTTGCGCAAGACGAATTGCTGAGACAGTTGTCGAGCAATTGCCAGAACAAGTTGGAGATAAAGATCTGATTTTTCAAGCATTATCTTTATCCTTATCACATTAGATAAAGACCATATTTAAAATCAAGGATGCTGCAGATAACGGTAAGGGGATAATTCTTTCACTTCTAAATTCAAATAGAACTATTTTCCCCTCCTATAAAAAGAGATCGCAACCTCAAACAACAATATCGAAGTGAAGATCTATGTATCTGAACGAGATCGACGAGAAGAGAAAGATTAGATCGAGAGTTAGATCGAATCAAATGGATGATCGAATCAAGGAGGAGTTCAACTACTCTAGATTATTTTTCTCTTTTTATCTTTCGATTAAACCAATGTATGGGTATTTTATCTTCGTTGATTTTTTCCAACCCAACATGAACTAAATTGATTAGCTTGGGTTATTGGGTTTGTGATGTTTGTGAACGAATGAATTGTTTTGGTTTTTAATTCAATATTCGGTATTTATCCAAATCTTGGCGTGCTATTATAATTTCAAGTGAACTTGGGAAAGAGGCTTTAATGAATCCATTTATCTAGGCTCAGGAGAACTAGATTCAAGAAACGATTGGATTCGGTTTCCATTGAAACAACTGTTGGTGGAAACTAATTCGCCTTAGGGATAAGGAGTGAATTTCAACGACTAATAAGAGTTTACTAATCGATAATGTCCACCAAAGGTTAACGCAATGATGTATTACCGAGGCTTGCATAATCATTAGTTCTTCAGTTAGGGATAATTTGAAGGCATTGAAGACCACTCTGTCGAACATCGAAGGGCAATCAATTGCCACGTCAATTCGGATGTCAACTACATTTTTGCACTTAATAACCCAACCTACTCTCAACTCGGTTTCTTCTTCTATTTATCAATTTCTTTTAAACTTAGTTTAATTTTATTTACTTTTTTATTATCAATATCTATCACCATCAACTCAGTTCCTTTTACAGTGCAATAACTTAAGCAAAATGGTCCAAACCAATCCCTGTTGAGACGATACTTGATACATATCACTTTATTACTTGCGACGTGTATACTTGCATCATTGTGTGGCACTTAAATCACGCAACAAGTTTGGTCCCAAATACCTTAGCCGCACCCTTCCCTCCCAAATTAATTCCATCATTGCATCTCTTTAATTGATGCAAAGCCATTAGCCACTCATCTTTACTCCACCATTAAAGACAACAAAGAACCCAACTTCTTCATCTTCTCCATATAACGCCATCTTCTCTTCTTGAGTCTCTTGATGCTTGCTTTCCTTGATTTCATTCTTTTTCATCACATTCATATCATGGCCAAGAAATTCATGCATGGAGCCAGATCGTCCAAGGTAACCTCCGTTTCCACTTTCTGTTATCTCGCCACGCCAGCCACCGGGAAGAAATTCAAATCCAAGTTTTTTATGTGCAAGGTTTGGGAAGAACAAGGATTCGCGTATGATATGGAGAAACTGAATCCTAACAATCTGGAGAAATCAATTGTTCGTGGGTAAGAGAGTTTTATACCAATGTTTCAGATCCTAACAATCCTTGTGTTTATGTGCATGGCAAGGCTATCTTTCTTGATGCAAACACGATTAACTCCCACTATGGAGTATTCTTCAAGAGCGATAAACATGAAGAGTTTGCCGAGAATATCACTTTGGAATGGGTGGAGAAGCATTTCAAGAATCTCACAGTTGAAGGAGCCGCGTGGAACAAAGGGAACATGAAGGGGATGGTTAACCGAATTTTGCTAAAACCTAAAGCGAAGTTATAGAACAACATCATCAAAACTCGTTTGATGCCAATTACGCATGACATTATCTTTTCATCTTCTCATTTGCTTTTAATTCACTCTATCTTTCATAAATGCACTATTAATATTGGTCGTATAATTGTTAATTGTAGAGACTAATCAATCCAATCTTATTTGGAAAACTCGTTTTTAATTAAAAAAATGTAATTGAGGGGGAATTCTTGAAATTTTGTATTTTAACATAAAGTTGGGGAGTCGCCACCGGTCACTTGAATAAGGTAGACCGGACACCAAAACATAAAAATATATAGAAAATAATTTGGGTTCGGGAGTCGGTTATGTGTGGGAAAGGTTCGCATTCCCACCACGCTCAAAAATTGATACCTAAGGGTTCGTATCGTATTTAGCAAGAAAAACTTAAATTCGATTTAATAATTAATCCCTAAATGCATGAGCAAAACCATGTCATTTGAATATATAAAACCCTTGCGATCTACGGTACCCAAAGAAGATAATATCTAGAGAGTCCAGACGACACTCCCAATAGAATATTAAGACCTTGAGAACTAATCTAAAATGCAACAAATAAAAATAAATTCAAAATTATTACACATAATATATATATATATGTATGCTTAAAGCAAAACGTATAGTGTAATATATATATGATAATGAAATAAAAACTAATATTAATTATATGTACGCATTAAACTATATGATATAATATAGTGTAATATAATAAGATGATGACAAAGATAAGTAGTTTTAAAAAAAAAACAAAACTTTTGAGCAAACATTTGGCCAGTTGGCCAAGTTGCTCATGTTTGTTCTCTCATATTTTCTTAGGTCATGGGTTCAAGACCCACTAGGAAAACTCCTTCCTTCCCTCTAGAGTCTCCCATTCCCCTTCCCTTTAAGTGAGATTAGAATTAAAATTTGTCAAAAAAATAACACTTTCCATTAATATTAAGATGAGTTATAAAGATAAATAAAAGGAAATGATTTACCCCAAGGCTTATATACGTAAGCTCAAAAACTACTAGATTTGGACCTAACTTGCAGGCCGATTGATCCAGATCTCATTGGTCCCCATGGGTCATTAGATCGTTGTTTTTAAAGTCTAAGTTTTGTCTTCTTCCATAGAACAAAACTAATTTTCTCAACTCTAACTAGCCACCCATTTCTGTCGATGCCCTTTTTATCGTCGCCGTTGATGCTCCTCCGTTCAGCGGCTCCTCTAGTATCCGACGTTGCCGAATGACCCTTCTTCTCTCCCTTCTTCTTTTGGTCCGATTACCATTCTCGAAAAACTTCCAAGATTTCATATGGAAACCGAAACTTATATCACTTGATTCGTTTTTGTTAACCGTCCGATGGCTTTGATTTTGAGATATGTGGTTACCTTTTGCCTAAGCTCGATCCTTACCGTTGGGATCGTCCGTTAGAGGCTTCAACCACCAAAAACCACCAAGGCTAGAAATGGGTAAGTGTCTTTCCTCACCTTTTTACTCTTCTTGTTTCTGACTGTTGAATGTGGGTTGTTTGTTTGGGATAGAAAATGCTTCGGGTAGTAGGGATGTCTGTGGGGAGGGGGGGTGTTGATGGAGGCTTATGAGTAAGGGTATGATCGGTGGTGGCTAGGTTGAGTGTTTTAGTTGGTTTCAATGAAAGCCAGAGATCATGAAGAAATGTGGAGCGGGTGATTTGTTATGGTGGTAAGAGCTAAGGATTGTGGATCGGTAAATGGTGAATAGGTGATGAAGCTTGGTTTTGAATGATTAGGATGAAGGGTGATCGAATGGCAGTGTTCTATTTTTCTGATGAGGATCATGAAGCTGAGCTATGAAGATGATCCCCCTCTTCTTTTATGCAAATTTCCTCCCTTTTGTAACTGAAAAATTCTAACCTCTTTTGTCTTCTCTTGCAGGTGGAGCATGGAGAGCCAATAGGGGACCATGGGGCAGTTGGCAAGGTGGCATGGCGTGGTAAGGGTTGGGAATGGTGCTGGCAGAGGTAGGGCATTGGCGTGGCGTGGAGACCATGCTGTGTTATTTTTTTTAATACTAATAATAGTAAATAATAAAATATAGTGATAATAATAATAATATGTAATCCGGAAAAAATTGGTTATTACAACTACTCTTCTTTGCTCATTCTTGTGAAACGAGAATAGAGCAAAGATCATAAGCATTAATTTTATCTCACTTCCCTGTCTGAAGCCTTAAAATTACGATTTCTTCTAAAACTTTCCACTTTAACTTGGTGGATTCTTCGAGTTGCAAGTTCTTTAAATTTTGTCTTGAGAAAATGTCCTTATAAAATGATCGAATTGCGAAATTCTGGGTTTTAAGAAAACACATCCTTATGGAAGGATCAAATTTGGGTTTTAAGAAAACATCTTTATGGAATGACCAAATTGCAAAATTTTATTAAAGAGATGTTCTTATGGAAGGATCAAATTCAATAATTTTGAGTTTTAAGCGAAATGAGTTATTATGAAAGGGGCGATCATGTCTTATGGAAAACATATCCTTATGAAAGAATCGAAAGTTGTTTTTTTATATAAAGTGTTCTTATGAAAGAATTAAGCCAAGAAATTTGATTTAAGACAAGCATCCTTATGAAAAGGGCAAATTAACAAAAGCATCCTTATGAAAAGGGCAAGTTAACAAAAACATCCTTATGAAGGGATTAAATTAAGGAATTAAAAAATTAAAGAAAATATCCTTATGGAAGGATTAAGTTAAGAAACTTGTTTTAAGCAAAACATCCTTATGAAAGGATTAAGAAAATTTTTAAGCTAAACATCCTTTTGGAAGATTTGATTTTAAGAAAAATATCCTTATAGAATGATTAAATTAAGGGATTTGATTTTAAGCAAAACATCCTTATAGAAGGATTAAGTTAAAAAAAATTGTTTTAAGAATAACATCTTTATGGAAGGATTTGATTTTAAGAAAAATATCCTTATGGAATGATTAAATTAAGAAATTCAATTTTAAGCAAAACATCATTATAGAATGATTAAGTTAAGAAATTTATTTTAAACAAAACATCCTTATGAAAGGATTAAGAAATTTGTTTTAAGCAAAACATTCTTGTGGAAGGATTAAGAAATTTGTTTTAAGCAAAACATCCTTATGGAAGGATTTGATTTTAAGAAAAATATCCTTATGCAATGATTAAATTAAGAAATTTGATTTTAAGAAAAATATCTTTATAAAAGGATTAAGTTAATTTGAGTTTTAAGAAAAATGATATCTCGCTTTGAGACTACCAGAATGCCATGATTTCTGATTGCGTCGGCATGGAAAGAAGTTTACACTCCCGAAGGCGATGGCCCGAAGGTCTTAGAAAAGTGGTATCTCTCTTTGAGACTACCAGAAGGTTTAAAGATTAGATGAGTTCAGGAACTCTTGATTCTTTGCTAAGATCCACTCATCACACACAAAGTTGCGGATTGAAATCTTTGTTGGGATCTACCTCTCCAAACAAAAAGTTACATATCAAAGTCTTTGTTGGTCTCAGAATACCTATCAAAATAAGCAAGATGCTTTGATAGTATGAGTTAGCATGCTCCTGATCTAAGGATTTCTAACTAAGTATGATGCATGAATAGTGAGATTTTCAAAACTTGCTCGAGCGAGCTTTATCTTCTAGAATGTCATTCTTGATTCTACTTTGCTTTTCTTCTTTGCTGTATGCTCTTAAATATTTTTCTTGTCAATTGGATATTCATCTCGGATCTGATTTAACAATACTCTTTCAATTCTTTCGTGCGAGTAGCTTTCTTGTCTTCAATGTTATTACCCAACTTTGCAAACAATCTGGCTTTGGTCCTTATGGAGTTCTTGCCATCTCTCATGTTCAACATTGCCTCATTCGATCTTGGGCTCAATTACTTTCTTGTCTTCAACCCAACATGCGGAGTCTCTATCTATCCCAACATTGGCCGAGCAAATGCCTCAACTCCCTGAACTCCTCTTTAAGTTCAATCTTCATTTTCATTAACCAAACAAAGCATCATGGCTGAAACCTGCTTTAAGTCCTTCTATCTTTGAACCTCTTTGTGAAGTAATGCAGAGAAATCTTTTCTTTCACTACAAAGTCGGCCTACTTGTTCTCATTTCGAGGTGAGATGATTTATTAAGGAAAACTAGAATTTTTTTTAGATTGTGAATATATCAAGCTAGATCAGACGCCCTGAATATCAAGTGCATGAGTAACACTGAAAATGACTTACCGAAGATCACCCGAAGTATATCCTATGTCTAAGAGACCTCAAAAGCTGAGTCGATATATGAAGATGTGAAGTACCTTCCGAGTTACTTTGGTATTTAACCAATTTAAAGCCATCTATGCAAGTTTCACCTTTATATTAATTTTTTTTATTCTCATTTCTTTCTTTTTGTTTAGGGAATTCAACTCGTCATATTCTTTTAGCTCGAAATAAATGATGAAGCAAACAACAATACCCCGAACTACTCAGCATTGTCATGATTTGAAAATATTACCATCACTCATGAAGTAAAAGTTTTCGATTTGGGTGATGCATTGCTACCTTATTTGTCCTTTTGCTACAGCGGGGTGCCCCAAAGTTTCCACACTCTTATCCAAAAATTACATTTTACCAGTTTTTGAACATTGGAGTGCATTTTTTATGCCTTTTTTGATTGATTTTTTTATCTCAGGATTTTATCTCATTAGTTGTTTGAATTTGTCGGGATTTGAAAATCACTCATGAAGCCAAGATATAGAGTAGATGAAGCACAACTTCCTTATTAAGCACTCAACCTTAAGGCTACAGAGGAGTGCCACTGAGATTTTTTTTCTTACCTTGATCATTTTTCATTTTTTGCAGAAGATTTTCGGCGCTCTGTCAAACGCATTAATTTTCCCCCATATGAGGTCCTTGATGCGTGTAAAATATAGTATGCGCAATTAAGAGCAAGTATACTCGTCGATCAAGTAATAACGTGATAAGTAGGGTGTCAAACCCACAAGAATTGGAGTGATAAACTCAAAGCAATCACACTTAAAAGTTAGTGAAATAATAGTATGATGATATGGTGATAAAAACTATAACTAAATGCAATAAAAAGTAAATATGAAGCAATGATCAAAAGACAAACAAATGTTGTAGCAAAGATTCAGATAATTATGGATGTTGGGTTTATTGCGTAGAAACTATGCTAATTACCACTCCAATGTTATAATAGTTGGCAATACATGTCTGTGTAAACCAATTAATGAAGTGGTTTTTAGTGGTAAAGGTAGTGATTTTTAGTGTTGCTTGCGAAGGAGGTAATGAAGCAGTGGAGCGTAGGAACATTGGAGCAGAATTCTCTTATGATGGATTGGATGCTACAGAATTCACTGTGACGCTGGAGACAAATCTTGGATCCTTTAATGTGATTTAAAATGTGGTCATCTCCCCTTTATTGAGCCATCAATGACGTGGAAAACAAAAATCCTCTTTGCTGGATTACATGATATTTTATTAAAAGAATGTGACAAGTTATTCTTTTATTAAGCAACTAATGATGTAAAAAAACAATATCTTTATTAAAAGATTACTTACACTTTATGGTTTTTAAAACCATAGGAGAGCCTCCTATATATAAAGACATCAAGGGCAACTGTAACCCCTAAATTTAACCTAATTTCTTAGGTTAAATCTTAGGAGTCAAGTTTGAAAATTTGTCCCTCAAGTTATAAATCTTAGATTTAAAATTTTTAATTTTACATATTGTTATTATAGTAAATAAACTCGATAACATTTCATTCATTATAAAACGTAGTCGTTTAACATTATTTCGATAATTTGATTAAATATTCAAACTCCGATACACATTAAATTCGTTCATAGTGAAATGATGTCTGATGCACATGAAATATCAGTACTCAAACTCCGATACACCGACCCAAGAGTAAGGTTCCCCAGAACCTACTCTCTCCACCGTCACCATCCGAATTGGAACTCAGCCCGAAGGGTGGAACCACTGATCCGAAACAGAATTCAGCCTGAAGGGTGAAACCGCTAAACTTTCCCGAACATTCTCAATACATATACCCCAATGTTATTATGCTGATGTTAAATCTGAATCTCATCCGAAACTTGAATTGTTAAATTTTCAAGTTGCATAAATTTATAAATCCGATGTTTCACAATTTTCATAAATTTAATATTTCACAATTTTGTAAATTTGATTTTTAGTTAAAACACAGTCCGATATGCTATGCATGATAACCGAAAACTTTCACAAATCACAACACAGAACAATCACACAAGATATAAAAATCTCATTTCACACAAGTATGTAGTATAGTAAGAAACACAAGTTTATAGCATAGGAAGAGGCACATTTAGCGGGCAGAAGCTCTAATTCTGAGAAGACGAATCTCACGCTCAAGTCTAAATGAATCAGAATGTAAAGACCCCGAAAAACGCGCATAGTCAGTCTGAACAACTAAAGGTAACTCAACGGCATCAGAGACGGTACCACAACGTTGCTCTGCCGCAATTTCGTGCCTATTTTGTAGCAGATTACAATCGGTGCCTCTAGCAGCAGTTGAGAAAAAGAGACCAGAAAAATACTTCTAATATCGAGGTAGAAAGATAACTCCAGAACTTCTTACGCTCGTTCATTGACAGATTCGCCTTCAAAATGGCAATATAGGAGTCCATGCATTGCGACAAGTGGGAGGTATGCACTTTATACTTGTCTAGAAGCTGACACCATATATATATATATATATATATATATATATATATATATATATATGCCATTGTTGGCAAATGACAACTCAATAAACGTGAATAGTTTTGGAAGCATCTACGAGGAGGATAAAATAACTACGACCCAATTGCTTTCAACAATTTCGAAAGTTCGCCATCATCTTCGCGGTTAAAGAGTTGAAATATGAACACATTCATGTGGAAAATAAAAGCCAGTCTTTTCTCTCTGGAATTGAATGAACGCAAAAATTGGGAAGCAAGAAAGCAGAGAGGAGAAAAAACCAGTGTTTTTGTTGGTGTACGATGATGTTTTATAGTACATAGATGAAATGGAGACATTGGCGGTTTGATTGTAAGGTTGTGAGCATACTACAGAGGCACGAACCAACGGCGACGACAAGGCACAACGCCGAGAAAACCACACATGCAAACCACTGCACAGAAAGACCCGAGTTCGATAGAAAATTGGAGGCACGAGGATCAAATCGACAGTCACGACGATTAAAACAATGAAAATGGTGAAAAAAAGAACGATTTGAAAGGAGTGGAAAAAGTGGAGAGAAGAGAGACGGGGAAGAGAGAGATGCGGCTTCTAAAAAACAAAGTTTTCCATGGTCGATATAACGCATAAGATAGGGTTAAAAACCAAAGTTTGGGTAAATCACAAGGAAAGGGTCCCATCTTTACCCACTTAACATGTTAGCTCCAAACTTTTGATTTTAATTCAAAAAGTTCACTGAAATATGGTTTAATCCCTAATTAATAATTAAGTTAAAAATTAGGGTTTTGAACCAAAAATTCCCAAATTTCTAGAGTTTCTAAAATAGGGATTTTTTGAATTTCGGTTTTCAAATTAGGGCAAAATTTGGGGTGTTACAACTCTTCATCCGTTAAAGAAATTTCGTCCTCGAAATTTTTAGTCTATCTCAATAGATAACCAAAACTAACGGACACAATATTATACTTCCTCATACAGAATTCACAATCCATCGTAACTAAGAATTAGAACTGACTTCCTCATACTATACCCATTATGTCCTCAAATGCATTCTCCTAACCATCACGAACTCTGATCGGTCTCACTAAACATGATCGACAAATCTCGGATCTAGCTGATCTATTACCCTGAGCAGGCCTACCTCTATTAGCAGTACCAAAAACGGCCGACCTAGTCTACCCTCGACCCCTATGAGGTGCCTAAATCGATGCTTGTGACTAACTCTAAAAGAATGATCAAGTAGGTGGACGAAGACAATTTCTCAGGTGATAATCCTGGGAACCACCTCTAAAACGCGCTCATTTCTTCCATTTGCACTCTCTATTATGTTTTTTATTACAGAAATTAAACACAAAAATAGGGCAAGGAAATTTTAAACTACCCACACTTCCAGCCGATACTGTTGGTGTTACAGGTCTCACATTCTGATAATTTTAAGTAACCAACTCATCCTTAAGCCTTTTTCTAGACGAATTGACAAAGCCTGGCTGAACAGATGTGTCTGGTCGCTCCCTGACTTTCTCAGAAATTTGAAGTTCTTCCTTTTCTATAAATGCAATTATTCTCTCAATAGTCTTAGCTCAACCAACCAGCTCATTGAACATGTTATCATGATTTGTAACTTCTCTATGAATCGGTAAACAAAGCTCATTCAAAAACCAAACACATTTATCTTTCTCAGTGACAACTAACCCAGGAACATATTTGGCTAACCTCCGAAACTCTATCTCATAGCCATTTACAGACATATTGCTCTACTTTAGGTTCATAAAAACATTGCAAGACTTCGCTAGAAACTCAGCTCTAACATATCGATCTTGAAATGCTTGTTAAAATTGCTCTCATACGATCTGACTAGCAGGAATGGTATCTACCACTGACTTCCACCAATTTTGTGCTTCACCCTCAAGCAGTGATATAACGACCCTCAATTTCTGATTGGCAGGTTAATCCATCTCAATAAATAACTGTTGTAACTTTTTTAGCCAATACTTTGTATCAACTAGCGGTGTACCAATTTTACCCTCAAACAATTTCATCGTAAGAGCTATTAATTCTGTAGATATGGGTTTCCTCAAACACTCTAACTGACGAAGATAACACAGCAACTCACGGTGTATCGTGGCACTGTCTAACTGAACTGTCTCAGTGTCCTCAACATCAAATGAGTCATCACCAAATCTGATATCCTCCCAACGGCTCATTCTCATTATCTGCCATCTCATTCTGATTTTCTGTTTGATCAACAGAAGACGAAAGATCACTTTCAAAACCGACGGTATGACCTTGGCCACGACCTCAACCAATCAGAAAGCTAGAACTCTTACGCGGTGGAATATCAATCTATCTATAAAGGCAATAGTCTAGAGTCAGATTCGGTACCGGAGTCTTGAATTTAAAATACGTTGAAAATAATGAGGTCAAAATCACATAATACCATAGTATATTTTTCAGAAAATTCTCATTTATCCCAAAATACTTTTGATGCATGCAAAAGTCGAAAGTAATTTGAAATAATTGTTGTGAGCCTCACAGTCTGAGGGTTGAACCAGGCTCTGATACCACTAAATGTAACCCCTATATTTAACCTAATTTCTTAGGTTAAATGGAGTCAAGTTTGAAAATTTGTCCCTCAAGTTATAAATCTTAGATTTAAAAATTTTAATTTTACATATTGTTATTATAGTAAATAAACTCGATAACATTTCATTCATTATAAAACGTAGTCGTTTAACATTATTTCGATAATTTGATTAAATATTCGAAAATAATGTTATAAATGCATGCATCCATTTAAACCCAAGTTATAAACAATTCCAAAGTCCGGATTGCATAATGTCCCAAATAACAAAATAATAACATCTGAAAGTTTGAAGTAAAGCTCATACCGATGGTAATTTATTTGAGAAAACTATGAGATGCTCCAAGTACCGAATCGCCTAAGAGTCTGAATATATCTGAAAGAGAAACTAAGGGGTGTAAGCTAAAGAGCTTAGTGCGTCTCTAAAGTGCAAACAAACACAAAACAAAACATTATTAAATTCTCTGATAAAGTCTTTTTGAAAACACATTAAATCACAATAAATTCGTTCATAGTGAAATGATGTCTAATGCACATGAAATCTAAGTACTCAAACTCCGATACACCGACCCAAGAGTAAGGTTCACCAGAACCTACTCTCTCCATCGTCACCATCCGAAGTGGAACTCAGCCCGAAGGGTAGAACCACTGATCTGAAACAGAATTCAGCCCGAAGGGTGAAACCGCTAAACTTCCCCGAACATTCTCAATCCATATACCCTCAATGTTATGATGCTGATGTTAAAATCTGAATCTCATCCGAAACTTGAATTGTTAAAATTTCAAGTTGCATAAATTTATAAATCCGATGTTTCACAATTTTCATAAATTTAATATTTTACAATTTTGTAAATCTGATTTTTAGTTAAAACATAGTCCGATATGTTACGCATGATAACCGAAAACTTTCACAAATCACAACACTGAACAATCACACAAGTTTATAGCACATGAAGAGACACCTTTAACGGGCAGAAACTCTAATGCCGAGAAGGACGAGTCTCGCGCTCAAGTCTAACTGAATCAGAATGTGAAGACCCCGAAAAACGTACATGGTCGGTCCGAACAACCAGAGGTAACTCAATGGCCTCAGAGACGATACCACAACGTTGCTCCGCCGCAATTCCGTGCCTATTTTGTAGCAGATTACAATCGGTGCCTCTGGCAGCAGTTGAGAAAAAGAGACTAGAAAAATACTTCTAATATCGAGGTAGAAAGATAAATCCAGAACTTCTTACGCTCGTTCATTGACAGATTCGCCTTCAAAGTGGCAATATAGGAGTCCATGCATTGCGACAAGTGGGAGGTATGCACTTTATACTTGTCTAGAAGCTGACACCATATATATATATATATATGCCATTGTTGGCAAATGACAACTCAATAAACGTTAATAGTTTTGGAAGCATCTATGAGGAGGATAAAATAACCAACGACCCAATTGCTTTCAACAATTTCGAAAGTTCGCCATCATCTTCGCGGTTAAAGAGTTGAATATGAACACATTCATGTGGAAAATAAAAGTCAGTCTTTTCTCTCTGAAATTGAATGAACACAAATATTGGCAAGGAAGAAAGCAGAGAGGAGAAAAAACAAGTGTTTTTTGTTGGTGTACGATGATGTTTTATAGTACATGGATGAAATGGAGACATTGGCGGTTTAATTGTAAGGTTGTGAGCAGACTACACAGGCACGAACCAACGGCGACGACAAGGCACAACGCTAAGAAAACCATACATGCAGACCACTGCACAGAAAGACCCGAGTTCGATAGAAAATTGGAGGCACGAGGATCAAATCGACACCCAACAGAACCAGTCACGGCGATGAAAACAATGAAAATGGTGAAAAAAGAACTATTTGAAGGGAGTGGAAAAAGTGGAGAGACAAGAGACGGGGAAGAGAGAGATACGGCTGCTGAAAAACAAAGTTTTCCGTGGTCGATATAACGCATAAGATAGGGTTAAAAACCAAAGTTTGGGTACATCACAAGGGAAGGGTCCCATCTTTACCCACTTAACATATTAGCTCTAAAATTTTGATTTTAATTCAAAAAGTTCACTGAAATATGGTTTAATCCTTAATTAATAATTAAGTTAAAAATTAGGGTTTTGAACCAAAAAATCCTAAATTTCTAGGGTTTCTAAAATACAATTTTTCGAATTTGGGTTTTTAAATTAGGGCAAAATTTGGGGTGTTACAGCAACAATTAGAGGAGGTTACACTTAATGCACAAATACGCACAGAAGCTTTTATTCAAGGAAGAATAACCCTTTGTCTTTTTCATCGGAGAACTACCATTGTCGATGGCTAAGAGGAGTCTCCAAGAGATTAAAATCTATCGAGAGAGGCTTTTGGAGTTTGGAACACTGTAGCAATAGTTCGAGAGCACGAAGAAGAAATCTTAAGACGCTTTGATTCTCTTTCTCTCTTACTTTATCGACTGCCATGTTTTTAATTGTTTTTACTATGGATATTATTTGCTCAGACACAAGTTAAATAATTTTTGTTGGGTTTTATTGTTTTAGGATTTTATGTTTTAATTACTTGTTCATTGTTATAGCATTTTCCTTTATCTACCATGTTCATTGTTCTTCATGCATAATTATTGTAAGAGTTATCGAGAAAGGCCTTTTAATTATTAATCAGTGGCTTAATATCGAGAGAGTTAAGTTAGACAAATGTGAATAGTAAGGCTAGGTTGTTAACTTAGTCTTAATCCGGCTTAGACATAAGTTTAAGGTTTCAATGACTAACAAGGGAACTGGAATAAATAATAAGTTGTTAGGGTTCACGCAGACATGTATTACCATAGCTTCTTGTTGTTATTTGTAGGTATCGAGAGAGTCTAGGAGTTATTAGAAAACCCTTTCGGATAGATGAAGATCTAATTGGTTTTCGCAGACATGTATTGCCAACTGTTATAACATTCAAGTTGTAATTAGCATAGTTCCTATGCAATACACCCAACATCCATAATTATCTGAATCTTTGCTATAACATCTGATTGCCTTTTGATCATTGCTTCATCTTTACTTTCTATTGCATTTAGTTATAGTTTTTATCACCATATCATCATACTATTATTTCACTTACTTTTAAGTGTGATTGCTTTGAGTTTATCACTCTAATCCATGTGGGTTCGACACTCTACTTATCACTTTATTACTAGATCAACGAGTATACTTTCTCTTAATTGCGCATACTATATTTTACACGCATCAAGTTTTTGGCGTCGTTGTCGGGGATTGGTAATTGATAATTTCTTAGTAGTTACGCTTAATTCTTAGTTTAATTCTAACTTTTATTATTTTATTTATTTTTGTTTTAATTTATTTTTTTAGATGTGTCACAAGTGAAGGAATATCAACATGAGGAGAAGTAAAGGTCGATCTAATTGAGAATATCTTACACTCACCATTGAAAACTTATACCCAACCACTAGAGCAACCTAAAGAGTTCATAACGTGGCAAATTCTTGTGATTATTGGGGGGTAACAACATTTGTGGAGAAATTACCCATACAACCCTTATGCATATTGCTACAAAGAGGACCACAATATGAGTTTCAGAGACCACCTCGAAGCTTACAACCAATAGTGTAGCCACCAACAAATTTTTTGTGGCATGATCGAGGAGCTGGAAATTTTTATGACGATAATAGCTTTGCTGCTGCAACACACATGTCATAGCAAAGTTTTCCTTATTAGAAACCAAGCTTCATTTGGAATGCTCAAGAGGGTGACAATTTATATGCACTTTATAACCATGCTGCATCACCAACGTTCAATTCAATGCCGTAACAATGTCGTAATCATCAAGAGTAATTAAAATCCATGGAGGCTATGAAAGCTTGGATGGATGCTAAGCTTCAAAGTTCTGCTAAAACATTGAGAAATACTAAAAATCACACAGCAGAGATTTTGAAAGTCTTAAATAGCTTGTTGCAGCAACCAATTCAAAGGGATACTGAAATCCCAAGTCAATAGGACAATAGGGAATGCGGGGAGATTTCCCTAATGTGTGGGGAGAAACTAGAACCTTTGAGTCAAGAGCATGAGAAAGAATGCCCAGTAATGGATGAGCCTGAACAATGAGTTGCCACAACAGAGCTTAAGGAGCCTAAATAGAGCAATGACGTAACAACACTCGATGAGGCTGAGAAGAGTAATGCTACAACAACGTTTGAGGAATTTGATGCCCAGACTGTTACAAAAACTGTGATGTTGGAGCAAAAATTTGTAGACTACTCTTATCCACAATGTCAAGACCACATGCAAGATTTGGTACCATCGAAGTTGGGGTATGCTCAATTAGGAGATGACACTTTATCCATGGTGATTCCCTCTGATCTTGGTGCTGCTCCGAAATCTCTACTGATAGAGATGTTTGAAAAGCTCAAAAAGTGGTGGTTGGATAATTGAACACTTCGAAAGCATTGACCCTTCACTTGACTTACACACGATCCTGATAAAGTATTGCCACAACAATTGGCTAGAACAGCAATTGCCACGGCAATGAAGGCTACACCCAACGATAGAGGAAATTGGTGAGAATAAAGTAATCAAATGGTTGGGTGTTTCTATAATCTTTTCCATAAAAAATTTAATGCCTTCAAGAACAATACCAAGGTTGAGGGTATGCATGGACTACAAAGGAACAAGAAAGAAAGGTATCTCCACCAAGGTTTTGCAAGGGGGAGTAGTTTCAAGCACCTTGGCTCAATTTATTTTAGGAATAATTGTCACTCGATGGAGGGTGCGGATCGACTATAAGAAGTATCGAAAATGACCCTCATCTTAACACATCAGGATGCTTAAACTGCTTCACCCCCTCTTTTATTTTTCAGCATTATTTTATTTGCTTTATTTTGTTTTGAACTTTAATTTCATTTTTATTCTACAGTATTAAGTTGATTAATTTTTTCCCTTGTTTTTCTATTGTTTATTTTGCAGCCATAAATCAAGAAAGAGGATTGAATTTTTTGGATTTGGAGAAAAATTATTTTTTGGCAGTATTGGTTCCTAAATATTTTAAGGTATTTGAGCGGCTAAAAGACAAAAAGAGGAAGAGAATATGTTGCATTTAATGAAAAATATTTTTCTTTTCCTGCATCATTAAAACCCTACAACATCTTTTTTACTTTTTAGGATTTTCTTTCCCCACTTTCCCCCTTCTCTATAAATCGCACATTAAGAGGAGTCTCCAAGCGATGAAAAGCTATCGAGAGAGGCTTTTAGAGTTTAGAGCGCTGCAGCAACAGTTCGAGGGCACGAAGAAGAAATCTCAGGACGCTTTGATTCTCTTTCTCTCTTGCTTTATCGACTGCCATGTTTTTAATTGTTTTTACTATGGATATTATTTGCTCAGACACGAGTTAAATACTTTTTGTTGGGTTTTATTGTTTTAGGATTCTATGTTTTAATTACTTGTTCTTTGTTATAGCCTTTTCCTTTATCTATCTTGTTCATTGTTCTTCATGCATAATTATTGTAAGAGCTATCGAGAGAGGCCTCTTAATTTTTGATCTGTGGCTTAATATCGAGAGAGTTAAGTTAGACAAATGTGAACAGTGAGGCTAAGCTATTAACTTAGTCTTAATCCGGCTTAGACATAAGTTTAGGATTTCAACGACTAATAAGGGGAACTTGAATAAGCAATAAGTTGTTAGGGTTCACGCATACATGTATTACCATAGCTTCTTGTTGTTACTTTTAGGTATTGAGAGAGTCTAGGAGTTAATTAGAAAACTCTATCGAATAGATGAGTGGATCAATTGGTTAACAGAGACATGTATTTCCAACCGTTACAACATTCGAATGATAATTAGCATAGTTCTTAGGCAATAACATCTTTTTGTTAGGGTTTACACAAACATGTATTACCAACTGTCATTACATATCTTTGCTACAACATCTTTTTGTTCTCGATAATTGTTTTACTTTACTTTTTCTTGCAATAGAATTATTTTCTAGTTTATTTGTTATACCACACATCATTATTTTACTCACTCTTTCTTGCAAACACTTTGAGTTTATCACTCCAATCCCTATGGGTTTGACACTCGATACTTATCACTTTATTACTTGGGCGACGGGTATACTTGCTCTAAAGTGTGCATATATATTTTATGCACCACCTAATTAATTGTTAGAATCTATTATGATATCATATGATGAGTTAATTGCCATGACATTTAGTTGAAAGATCCTTAGACTTTAGGATTGGCTTAGAATTAACTTGGAAATTTGCTATGATGCTTTTAGTACTTAACTGTTGTGACTTGTCGATCTCGGGAGACCCAGTAAACGTTAGGTTGTTCAAAAATGACAAAAAATGCTAGAGGTGCCCATCTGGCTCTAGTTAAAAACAAAAATATTAAAAAATTGCTAAATGTGCCTATCTTGCAGTAGTCAAAAATAAAAAAAAAAATTGCTAGAAGTGCCTAACTAGCTCTAGCTGACTAAATTGCCTCGGCAATGTAAGAAAAATTAAGGTTTACTTGAAATCCTATTGATTGACTTTTACACAACTTTACACACTTGCACTGGCATTATAGTTTGTTTTTTAGTAAATTTTTGTGTTTTCTAAAGGTTAAAAGGTAATTGATTCTTTATTGCCATGGTTCTAAGGATTGAAGTCAGGTTCAAAGCATGTTATTTCGTAAATCCCTGGGCAAATAATTGTTGTTAGATCATGCATTGCTTGAGGAAAAGCAATAGTTCGAATTTGGGGTATGATAAGTGTGAAAAAAGTAGTATATTTTTTTACCCTTTTTACTTAGATTATTGTTTAGACTTAGGCCCATTTAGTTGCTTTTTTATTTGATCATGCATAAATTTTTAGTTCTTCTGTTTATTGGAATTGGCCTTGTGTTTTGCTATTTTTGTGGAGAAATCGTTGTTGTTTTTATTCTCTTTGAGCATGACGAATTCTCGAGCCAGTTGTCGACTAATTTCCAGCGCAAGTCGGACATACAGATCTGATTTTTCAAGCATTATCTTTATCCTTATCACATTAGATAAGACCCAGATTTAAAATCAAGGGCTAGTGCAGATGAAGATAATGGGATAATCCTTTCACTTCTGAATTCAAAAAGAACTTTTTCCCTCCTATAAAAAGAGATCGTAACCTCAAACAACATTATCTAAGCGAAGATCTACGAATCTGAACAAGATCAATGGGGGAGGAGGAGGATCGGATTGAGAGTCAGGTCGAATCAAAGGGTGGATCGGATCAATAAGGAGTTTAACTTCTCCAAATTATTTTTCTCTTTTTATCTTTCTATTAAACCAATGTATGGGTTTTTATCTTTGTTGATTTCTTCCAACCTAGCCATGAACTAAATTGATTGGCTTGGGTTATTGGGTTTGTGATATTTGTGAACGAATGAATTGTTTTGGTTTTCAATTCAATATTTGATGTTTATCTGAATCTTGGCGTGTTATTATAATTTCATGTGAATTTGGGAAAGGGGCTTGAATGAATCCATTTATCTAGGCTCGAGAGAGTAAGATTCACGAAACGATTAGATACAATTTCCATTGAAACATCCGTTGGTGGAAACTAATTCCCCTTAGGGATAAGGAGTGAATTTCAACGACTAATAAGAGTGTACTAATCGATGATGCCCACCCAAGGTTAACATATGGATGTATTACTGAGGCTTGCACAGTTATCAGTTCTTTGATTAGAGATAATCTGAAGGCATTGAAGACCACTTTGTTGAACATCGAAGGGAAATTAATTTCCATGGCAATTCGGCCAGCTACTGCATCATTAAGCTCAATAACCCAGCCTACTCTCTCAACTCAGTTTTTTCTTCCATTTATCAATTTATTTTAGACTTAGTTACTTTAGTTTTATTTACTTGTTTATTATCACTCTCTATCAACATCAACTTATTACCTTTTACAGTGCAATAACTTAAGTAAAGTGGCCCAAACCAATCCCTATGGAAATGATACTTGATACATATGACTTTACTACTTACGATGTGTATATTTGCACCATTGCATAGCACTTAAATCACACAACACACATCTTGTTGCTTTTTATTTTGTCTGCCTTTGTAGAATGTTTTTCATCTATCTTATGGCACAATTCTCATCTACCTTTGTGTAGGAGTGGGCGTTCAGACAAACAAAGTTATGTTTTGATGTGTGTGTAGATAACCTATTTTGTGTACCCTATCGAATAGGTAAAGACATAATTGGTTTACTTAGACATGTACTGTCAACTTCTATAGCATTCAAATAAGTCACCATCATAATTCCTAGGCAATAAACCAGCTTCCATAATCATCTGAATATCTGCTACAACATTGATTAGTGAAATGACGTTACACAATTTGTATAAGCGAACACACGTCGATGCAAGTACAGTAGATAGCTACAAATCTATAGGATATCGATCCCACGAGGAAGGTTGTTCGGATGTCTACAAATATCAGTACAATAAGTAAGAAAATAAGGTAAATGCAATAGGTAATGTCGAAGCAATAAAAGGTAAATGATATAGGTAATATCAAAACAATGTACTGAAATTAAAACAGAAACAATATAATGATGCCAGTGGGGTTCTGATAAGTGTTCAAAAGTACTATTTTTATTACCCTTTTTACTCATATTATTGTTAGACTTAAGCTCATATTAGTTGCATAATTAGTTATTCATGCATTAATTCATGTTTCTTTCCACCGTTGAGCTTGATTACATAACTTGGTGATTTTTGTGGAAAAAGATGCTGCTTTGGTGTGTTTTTGTGTGTGTGCAGGATCACTTGCCAAAGCAAGGTTAGAGCTAGTTGCCAGGGCAATACATGAAGGATATGCCGAGCTAGTTGCCAGGGCAATGCATGAAGGAGACGCCGAGCCAGTTGCCATGGCAATTGTCGACAAAGAGAAGATGCAATAGGGATGTCGAAATTAATGACTAGACAAGCCCAAGATGACGTGGAGCAAAGCCCAAACCCAAAGGAATTTGATTGCCATGCAGAGATTAAAGAAGAATTAAATTCCAAGAAGATAGGAGAAGTTCTAGTAGGAATACAATTATAATAAAGAATTATATTCTTTAAAGATAATTTAATTCCAACTTAAACTCCTCCTCAAAGAAGGACTTTGGCCTAGCCCTATAAATAGCAAGGAGATTTCGACAATCCACATAAAGAAAAATAGAGAAATTTCGATTGAGAGCATTAGGGGAAATTTCGACTTCTTCTTCTTCTTTGCTTCCATTAGATTCATGGTTTGGGGATTATTCTTTGGATATCTTTTGAACCCAACCATGAACTAACTTGATCGGTTGAGGTTATTGTGTTTTGTTGTTGTGAGAAACAATTGGATTTTGTTTAGGTAATAAGAGTTTGCACTTTTCTATTCAAGGTTTACTCATTCTTGGCTTTTATTCTTGTTTGCGAGTGAATTGGGAGATGATCTCGTAACTTCATCTATTTATCTGATATCGGGAGAGTTAGATTCAAGAAACGAATGAGTATGGTCTTTATTCAATCTATTGATGGTGAAGATTAATCTAGCTTAGGAATAAGTTAAGGATTTCAACGGCTAAGAGGAGCGCAAGATTGGTTGTTGTTCACCCTTGATTCACGCAGGGATGTATTATCAAGGTATGCACAAGTAGCTAGAGTTTCGACTTAGGGATAAGAAGAAACCATTGAAGAACGCTCCGCCGAACCTTGAAGTTGCTGCCCAGACGCCCAAGTAGTTGCCCAGCTAGTTGCCCAGGCAACCATCGATTAGTTGCCAAGGCAACCCCGCTGTGCAAGTTGCCACGACAACTGAGTTGCCCTTGCACTCTTTTACCAAGACGATCCAATCGGCCATCACACCTCAACTCACGATAACCTGGCCTATTCTCTCTTTTTCTTTCATCTATCCTTTTAGTTTATTGCTTTTACTTTTCTCGTTAATTAAAACCTCTATTATCAATTGTGTTTTTATTTTCACAGTGCAGTAACTTAAGCAAAGTGGCCCAAACCAATCCCTGTGGAGACGATACTCGATACTCATATCACTTTATTACTTGCGACGTGTATACTTGCACATTTGCGTAGCACTTATCACACGCAACAAGTTTTTGGCGCCGTTGCCGGGGATTGGCAATTGGTGTTAGTTGTTTTTGTTATTGCATTTTTTCTCTTAGTTTTACTAACTTTTCTTTTTGTTTGTTTTATCAAAAAAAAAGGTGCGCTACAAGTTAAGGAACATCAACATGTCGGGAAACAAAAGACAATCTATTCGAGAGATGATGTTGGAAGATATGAATCAATCCAATCAAGAGTTTCTTGCACCCTTTGATGATTACCTATACCAACCGAGAAAAGCCCAAAGAACTTATACCGTGGAAAAATCTTGTGCTATGTGTGGAGAACATCATGTGTTTGAAAATTGCCCTCACATTTTCGGTGCATATAACTACATGGAGGACCATAGAGGGAACCAGCAGCAAAATTCTTCATGGTATGGTCAAAAAGCTCAAATTTTTTTTTACCATAACAATTTTGCCGCAGCAACAGATACGCCATGGCAATGTAGTCCTTTTCAAGAGCATTCCAATTCCTTGGAGGAAACGTTACTAGCTTCCTTGGCTAGACTTGATGGATCAATTGAAGAGATTCGAGAACTATCAAAATCTAAGGATACGAGGATAGCTCAGTGGGATGCAACCTTAGGGGATTCAGAAGATCAATTGGGGAGATCCACATATGTCATGGATAACATGCACCAACAATTCATTCCTAGGGATACTGACGTCCCAACGCAAGAGGATAAGGAGCAATACAAAGAAATCTCTCCGATGTGTGAGGAACAACTAGAACCTCAAAGTCAAGAGGATGCCAATGAGAGAGACTGCCCAACACATGATGAGCTTGAACAACAAATTGCCTCGGCAATGATTGAGGAGCCTGAACAGAGCAATGCCGCGACAACACTCAGTGAAGCTGAGAACAACAATACTACAGCAAATTTTGAGGAACATGATGCCCATAAGGTTACAACGTTGATGTTGAAGCAGGAATCTGTAGATTGCTCTCATCTACAATTGCCACAGCAATTACACGACCACATGCAAGATCAACGAGATGATAATACTTTGCCAATGGAATATGAGCAGGTAATAGTTGAACCTTTTGAATTCTTTAAAAACTCACCTCGTCCATTGCAGGTATGTCTTGAGGAACCGAGGTTGGTAGATTTGAAGCCATCGAAATCTCTACTGATGGAGATGTTTGAGAGGCCAAAAGAAAACGGTGTTTGGATTCATAAAGCTCTTCAGAAAATTGATTCTTCCCTTGACTTACAGCAAATTTTGGCAACTGATTGCCACGGCAATTGGCTTGAGCAGCAATTGCCACGACAACAAAGGCTACATCCAACCATGATAGAAGTCAACAAGAATAAGGTAATTGAATGGTTGAGAATGGATATAATTTTTCCTATTAATATATTTGTGCCTTCAGGAATAGTAGCAAGGTGGAGAGTATACATGGACTACAAGCGAACAAAGAAGAAAGACACCTCCACCATGGTAACGCAAAAGGGAGTAGTGGCAAGCACATTGGCCAAACTCTTTTTGGGCAATATTATCACCCGATGGAGGGTGCGGATGGACTATAAGAAGTATCGAAAACGGCAACCTTCAACACCGCAGCAACTCCTGATACGCACGCCTCGGCAACCATGGACGCGCACGCCTCGGCAACCCCTGACGCCTCGGCAACCCCTAACGCCTCGGCTCCCTCGACGCCATGGCAACTACTGATACATTTATTTTTATTTTTATTTTTTGAACTATTTTGTTCTATTATTTTTGGTTATTTTTTCTCTTTATTTTTTAGGATATATTTTATTTTTCTTCATTATCTTTAGTTTCCAGGTTTTCTTTTCCACAACAAGACTCACAACCACCATGCTAAGGAAATCCACTACCGACTACTTGCCACAGCAACCACAACAAAAACTGGCGATGCCCAGGCAACAACTATGGCTTCGGGAACTACTGATGCCCATGGAAGTGAACCTGCATCGGCAAACATGGATCAAATCAAAGCAATGCTATTCACACGGCACCAGCATTCAACCACCGACAGAAAAATGAATCAAGCAAACGGCACGAAGGAAACTTATCACTCGAGGTGACGACCTCTTCGACTAACTCATTTCATTTAGTTACTTTTAAATTTTGTTTCACTCTTACATGCATTGAGGACAATGCTTCTCTCGAGTTTGGGGGGGGTGTTGGTTTCTAGTTAGTTTCATGTTTAGTTGCATTCATCTTTAGCAATCACATATAGGTTGCATATGTTACTTGCCATGCCTTTAATTTGATTTAAATGCTTAAGACTTGTTGAATATCCAATGATGAATTTTTGCCACTGCACTTAATTGAAATAACCTTTAATTTTAGGATTGCATGGAAAGAACTTAGAATTTTACTATGATGCTGAATTTTTTTTACACGGTTGTGGGTTGTTGATTCAAAGAAACTTAGTGAACTTTGGTTGCTTAAAATTTGGGTAAATTTAAAATTGAAAATTAAAAGTTAATTTCTTGCTAGAGGTGCCCAAAACTGGCTCTAGTAGTAAATACACTTTCTTGCTAGAGGTGCCCAAACTGCTCTCTAGTAGTTAATGTACATTAAAGAATCGCTAGGTGCCCGAAATTGGCTCTAGTCGACTAAAATAAAATAAGAAATTGCTTACTTTGCTAGAGGTGCCCGAAATTGGCTCTAGTGAAAATAAAAATAAATGCCCCGGCAATTAAATTGATAAAAGCCTATTGTTCACATAGAATCTTGAAAATCAACTTGTACACAACTACGCACACACATTGTCACGAGAATTATAGTTTTGTTCCGGGTAATTTTTGTGCTATCCGAAAAATTAAAAGGTGATCATACATTGTGCCACGGTTCCGAGGTTTGAATTCAAGTTTGAAGCATGTCTTTGATGATTAAAGTCTTGGCAGGTAATTGTTAGTTTGCATTGCTTGAGGACAAGCAATAGTTCGAGTTTGGGGGTGTGATAAGTGTTCAAAAGTACTATTTTTATTACCCTTTTTACTCATATTATTGTTAGACTTAAGCTCATATTAGTTGCATAATTAGTTATTCATGCATTAATTCATGTTTCTTTCCACCGTTGAGCTTGATTACATAACTTGGTGATTTTTGTGGAAAAAGATGCTGCTTTGGTGTGTTTTTGTGTGTGTGCAGGATCAATTGCCAAAGCAAGGTTAGAGCTAGTTGCCAGGGCAATACATGAAGGATATGCCGAGCTAGTTGCCAGGGCAATGCATGAAGGAGACGCCGAGCCAGTTGCCATGGCAATTGTCGACAAAGAGAAGATGCAATAGGGATGTCGAAATTAATGACTAGACAAGCCCAAGATGACGTGGAGCAAAGCCCAAACCCAAAGGAATTTGATTGCCATGCAGAGATTAAAGAAGAATTAAATTCCAAGAAGATAGGAGAAGTTCTAGTAGGAATACAATTATAATAAAGAATTATATTCTTTAAAGATAATTTAATTCCAACTTAAACTCCTCCTCAAAGAAGGACTTTGGCCTAGCCCTATAAATAGCAAGGAGATTTCGACAATCCACATAAAGAAAAATAGAGAAATTTCGATAGAGAGCATTAGGGGAAATTTCGACTTCTTCTTCTTTGCTTCCATTAGATTCATGGTTTGGGGATTGTTCTTTGTATATCTTTTGAACCCAACCATGAACTAACTTGATCGGTTGGGGTTATTGTGTTTTGCTGTTGTGAGAAACAATTGGATTTTGTTTAGGTAATAAGAGTTTGCACTTTTCTATTCAAGGTTTACTCATTCTTGGCTTTTATTCTTGTTTGCGAGTGAATTGGGAGAGGATCTCGTAACTTCATCTATTTATCTGATATCGGGAGAGTTAGATTCAAGAAACGAATGAGTATGGTCTTTATTCAATCTATTGATGGTGAAGATTAATCTGGCTTAGGAATAAGTTAAGGATTTCAACGGCTAAGAGGAGCGCAAGATTGGTTGTTGTTCACCCTTGATTCACGCAGGGATGTATTATCAAGGTATGCACAAGTAGCTAGAGTTTCGACTTAGGGATAAGAAGAAACCATTGAAGAATGCTCCGCCGAACCTTGAAGTTGCTGCCCAGACGCCCAAGTAGTTGCCCAGCTAGTTGCCCAGGCAACCATCGATTAGTTGCCAAGGCAACCCCGCTGTGCAAGTTGCCACGACAACTGAGTTGCCCTTGCACTCTTTTACCAAGACGATCCAATCGGCCATCACACCTCAACTCACGATAACCTGGCCTATTCTCTCTTTTTCTTTCATCTATCCTTTTAGTTTATTGCTTTTACTTTTCTCGTTAATTAAAACCTCTATTATCAATTGTGTTTTTATTTTCACAGTGCAGTAACTTAAGCAAAGTGGCCCAAACCAATCCCTGTGGAGACGATACTCGATACACATATCACTTTATTACTTGCGACGTGTATACTTGCACATTTGCGTAGCACTTATCACACGCAACAGGTTCCCTCGGTGATTTATCAACAGAATAATGAATGCTAGCAAGAAACAAAAGAAAAGATGGTTGTCGATGCAATAAAGCACATGAATATCTTACTAATCGCAACTTCTACCCTTAATCAAAGACTTATATGAGCCCACTCACCACATCTTTCAGTGATGGCTAAATACGCAAATAACAAAACAATTGAGTCAGCTTTCGTTGTACTCCCATGCAACTTTCGTTGTCATGATTGTTAACTTGAATTGTCACTACATCTCTCGGTGACAGTGGCTGCAATAAACACTTTCATGCATAAAAACATTCAAACCCAAAGATTAAAAGATAGAGGGAAAGCTTAATAAGATAAATATTGAGTCAACATTCAAAAAGCATTTCCATACAAAATGAATTTAAACCATAATCATCAGCTTTTAAACAAAATAAACATTAAGAATCTAATGGGGAAAGATATTCCTAGCTAACTCGATTGCTCATTGATGCTTCCTCTTGCCTCGCACTCGTCGTAGCTACTTAACTTTGCATTAGATTCACCTCGGTTGCCCCATGGAAGCTTTAAGCCGCCATAGCCATCAAGAGAAAGCTCAAAAACAAAGGGAAAAGATGATAAGATATGAACCTCTTTTTTAGGGTAAGAATATGTGTATATATATATCCTTATCAGTTTCCAATTAGGTGTTTACAAGTGTCCATAGATTTTTTGGATAAAATTTCGTATAGGACAATTATACTAATGGAAAACTCATAATTCTTTGATCCTATCCTAACAACTGTCAATGCAATGACAATGACTGTTTCATTGCGCTTACATCATGTCTGGAAAAAAGTTGTTGTAACTAACTGCCAACTCATTATCCTTTGATCTTATCTTATCGCCAGCATCTTTTGATCTTATTTTTTGACAATTGTCAATGCGGCAAAAGTCTTTGACGCAATCTAAATAATGCTTATATAGTGACATCCCATGTGGCAAAAGTCCTGGGTGCAATTCTGGAATAACTCATGCAACGACATTAGCAGCAGAAATATGATAAATTCAAGGATAATTCAAGAAAGAGGTATTGAGTTAAGAAAAGAAAAAGAAAAAGACAAAATGTAGAAATGCATGCAAAAGATGACATGATGGGGACAAACTAATCAATAAATAAGGTGAAAATACATGTCTTTTAAAGTACCATCAAACATCCGCTTGTCTTGATCATTGATATCTTTACTTTTATTGTATTTAGTTTTGATAATCACTGTCAAATCAATACTTGCTCACCAAACCTTAAGTACGATCGCTTCGTATTTATCAATACAATCCATGTGGGTTCGACACTCTACTCTATCACATTTTTACTTGATCGACGAGTATACTTGCCTTAAATTGCATACATGTTTACCAAGCATCAAATTTTTGGCATCGTTTCTGGGGATTAGCAATTGATAATTACGTAGTAATTACGCTCAAGTTTACCAAGCATCAAGTTTTTCATGAGTGTTATACTGCATGACCAGACACACAAATTGAGAGGAACCTGTTATTCCATATAACCCAGAGATCAAAAGATACTTACGAACCCTACGCATAGAACACAAGATAATGGCGGACCAGATCGGTAATAATGGCCTGAATGAAGCACGAGTTGGTGATGATCCACCACTTGGTGAGGAGAAATTGCTAATGATGTAAATTCTAATAGAGAACGGGAAAGGGAGTCGGTTGTTCCACAGCCAGTATGACCTAGACGACCCATTTATGACAACTTTGCACTTATCCTTAATGAACTCAACCCATCGATCATTGTGCTAGCAATAGGGGCAGCTAACTTTGTGTTAAAGCCCATTACGTTCAACATGCTCAACTCTATTGGTCAATTTAGTGGATCGGTAAGAAAAGATGTTCGAGAGCACATTCAAGCTTTCCTGGAAGTCTATGACTGTTTTAGACAATAGGGGGTTCCTGATGATATGGTGAGACTCAAATTATTCCCTTATTCCTTGCTTGATCGAACCTGAGCATGGTTGCAGACCATATCCTCAAGATGTATTACATCTTGGGATGAGTTGTGCAAAAACTTTTTGCACTGATACGATCCACCGAACATGCACAACCAGAAGTGGAGGGAGATTATAAGTATTAAAGCAAGGAAATGATGAATCCATGTACAAATAATTGGATAAAAATAAAGACATGTTGTACAAGTGCTCGATTCATGGATTCCATGATTGGTTACAAGTGGTAACATCCTATAATGGTTTTAACGTTCCTACAAGAATGATGATTGACTCTTCAGCCAATGGTATTTTTCTTGATAAAGACCCTAAAGAGTATTTTGAAATTCTTAATCAAATAGCCAATAATAAATACCAGTTTCCTACGGGCAAATTGAGTCTCGACCTTAAATCTTCTAGAATAATCCAATTGGATGATTCCTAAAGTGTGGCAGCTCAACTCTCTACCATTGCAAACCTTCTCAAGAACATGTAGCCACCATCCAATACACGGGAGGCTAAGGTAATCCAATATACATGTGACATGCTCACAACACAAGCTTCTATGTTGCAAAACCAACAATCTATCCTAAAGAATCACACCGCGTCCCTACAGTCCTTGGAAACGCAAATTGGGTAGATTGCCCAAGTCTTGAAGATGAAACCTCAAGATGGTTTACCTAGTGATACTGAAGTCAGTAAGAACTTTAGTGCGGAGCAATGCAATGCTATCACGTTGCATAGTGGCATACAATTGACCAAAGATGACAAGTTTGGGGGAGGTTCCCTTGTTGATTCCACTCCGAGCAAGGCAACAACCGATGCTCTGGCACCTAAGGATATAGCCCATGTGTTTGATACATGGAAGGACCTTGCTACTGATGACAAGGACAAAAAAGATAAGGGTGCTACAACATCTAATAGACCACGCGATGAGCCCAGACAACCACCTCCATTTTCATAATGATTGAAAGCTCAAAAACAAGTTGCTTAATTCCAGAAGCTTCTGGAGATACTTAAACAGCTGCACATTGATGTCCCATTCCTTAAGGACATTGATCAAATGTCGATCTATACAAAGTTGCTAAAAGAGAATGTGTCCAAGAAAAAGATGGCGTGTGAGATTGGAACTGTTGCCACAGTAGGTGAGTGCATAGCAGTGCTAAGTGATTTACCACCCAAGATGAAGGATCCTAGCAGTTTCACCATTCCATATTCCATTGGTTGAAATTACTCTGGTCGTGCTTTGTACGATCTCGGTGTAAGTGTTAACTTGATGCTAAAATCAGTGTTTACAAAATTTGGCATGGGAATAGCCAAACTTATATCGGTGATCCTTCAATTGGTCGATCATTCTTAAATCTGACCCGAGGGCAAGATTAAAAATGTCTTGGTCAAGGTATATAGATTCATTTTCCTGACAGATTTCATCATCCTTGACTGTGAAGCTGACGAGAATGCTCTCATCATCCTCGGGAGACCATTCATTGCTTCAGACGTATTGTGATTGATTGTGAAAATGGTGAAATTACTATAAAGATGAATGACCAAAAGATTACACTCAATGTCTTCAGTACTCTTAAGTATGTGGATGACTATTAAGAATGCCAGCTTGTACAGAGTGAGGAAACCCTAGTTAAAGAGAACTTTCAAGAAATATGATGAAGCAACATACTCAAAGTTACGGAGCAATCTGAGTTCGATAAGGCAATATACGCAGCTAAAGAAAAAGGTAAGGGAGAGACTGAACAATCCAATGTTGTGTGTAGCGATCGGCCCTTTTTCCAAATATCGCTAAATAAAACGTGGTGGATTTTTGAAAGGTGTGTTTGAAAGGTGTTTAGATATAAAATATTTATTTCGTGGGGTTTACAAAAACCTTATAAAAATGGAGTCGCCACCGGCCACTTAGGTAGGCCGGACACCATAAAACCAGAGATTCAAAAAGATAGGGTTCGGGAGTCGGTTACGGATGGGGAAGGATTAGCACCCCCACACCGCCCAAAATTGGTACTTTAATAATTACCGCTTTATTAATATTGGATTTTCCGGATTAGAGTGACGATTATTTTAAAACTCGGTCATAATTGCGATTTAATTTTAAGGGTCCCGTTATCCGAGAATAAACGCCCAACCACTATCACTACGCCTGATACTGGCCCCGTTTACGTTCGGATAAAAGGACATCGCATTAACAATTTATAAATCATATGCAATCTCAGTGGCGAAAATATAAAATATAACAGATAATTTGAAGACAGTGAATATTCACATAATAAAATACTAATCTAATAAATGATATACTAGATTAAAACATGCATAATATATATTATTCTAAATGATAAATAAAAACAACTTTAACAAATTAGAACAACAATGCAGGAATAATTACGTTATATGTAGACGAACAAATATTAAAAATATACATGCTATTAATAAAATATATTTTAACATATATGAACAATATATTATACGTGAAAGAAAACACATTAACACGTAACCTAAAAGCCAAGGAAACGTGCAATACGTACAAAAATACAAAACATACTTTTTACGAATTAACTAGAACATAACGTGCTTTAATACGAATAATCAGATAAAAAAAACATGAATATCATACTTAACACATATATATGCAAACATAAAATACGAGTCATATACGAGGGACATGAAATAAAATAATATCAACATATACGATTATAATACGAACAATAATATTTACAAAGAAAATAAGACTGAAATGAAAGAAAAACAAAAGTCAGTGGCAGAAATTAAAGAACAATAATATGTAATTTGGGGACGAAATTGCGGAACAAACAAAACCTAAAAGGACCAGAATTGTAATTAGACCAAGGGGCAGACCCAAAGTGAAAAATTCAAAACGCGGGATGGTTAAGGGCGTAATTTTACCATTCAGAAACTGATTCGGTGTAATTTAGGGACTAAATTGTGACCTTTCGAAAAATCAGGGGGACTGGATGTGATTATACCATGCGGCAAGACAAAAATGAAAATATTGAAAACGCGGTGGGATTAAGTGTGTAATTTACCCATTTAGCAAAATAAAAACAACTATAAAAGCCCCCCTTTAAGGCCGAAATCAAATTTTTGGCCATTTGTTTCATTTTTCAGTTTTCGAATAGCTTAGGTTCATCTTTTTCTCTCGCCTGTTCTTACAATACCCAGAATCCGACGGCCGACCGCCGTATTCTCCGCCGCCGCCGCTAACCGGCGCGCGGCGAGCCTCAAAAGACACCAAAATGACCACTACTTCATCCTCAACATGAATCCGTGGTTGGATTCGAGAGGATACCCCTTTTTACCCTAGATCTAGGAAATACGAACCAAAAATATTTTTTTTAGACCAAAACAAAACCACAAGGGGTCTTCCCCTCCCTTTAGTTCACCAGATCTGGCTTGTAGAAGCCGAAAGGCTTGTCACAGAGGAAGGGAAGACCCACAGACAACGCCGGTAAGACTACTTTCCTTCTTTTTGTTTCTGTTTTTTTTCTATTTTCATATATGCATGTAAAGAAAATAAATAAGAAAAAAGAGACAAAAAAAATTTACCACTGGACTTTCTTTTTGATTATCTTGGATGTTTACAACTTCCAGATTTTTTTGTATTACAAGATCTCCGTTTTTTTTCTTTTTTTTTTACCTCATGTTCTGTATCTATCTCCCCGTTACAAAATTCCCCTCTCATATATATTATTGCCTCTGTTTTTGTTGCAAGTTGTATCTTCTTTTCCAGATCTAAACTGACACTTTGCTTGTTGTCTTTGGCATAATCTGAACACGGGGACTGCATATCGGCGCGGTGGCGGTATGAGCATTCTGCCAGCGGTCAGACGTGTTCTCGGCCGTTAGATCATATCTGATCTAACGGTCGAGATGGCTTGAAGGACGAACGGCTTGGATGAAGCCTCGATCTGATGAGACGGCTTCAGATTTCGCCACGTGGAGCTCCGCAGTCGAGGAGTCAGAACGCGTGGATCTTACGCGCGCGTGGGATGTTAAAGCGACCACGCGTGGACCACACGCGCGCGTGGCACTCGAACGGTCCATACGTGTGGAACACGCGCCTGGCAGATATTTTTGACCTTGGTTGCATCGTGGCCGTTGGATCAGATCTTGATCCAACGGCCCACAGTTACTTGCACATTGTAATTAAATGGGATTCAGATTTGGGCCAAACGGGCCTTGTAATTGGACTGTAATTTTTTATTTGGGTTTAATGTATTTAATTTTTTCATTTTGTCAGCCCAATAATAATAATAGTATAATTATAACAGCAATACATATACATACGAAAATATATACTTATATTATACGATCATTAATTAATATAATATTCTAGTATACGTATAATCATACATATAATTAACATAACATCTATATATTAATCAATTACGTTTATACTCTAGATACATATGCGACATACATACACCCCTAATACGTATACATAGCTTATACATGCACACATCACTTTATATTAGTAACATTCATATAATAAATATACATGCAATATTAATATATTTACAAGTGAAAATGAGTGATTACAGTTGCCCCTCTTTGCTTGTTCTCATGGAATGGGAAACAAAGCAAAGATTCATAAGCACTCATTTTATCAGACTTCCCTGTTTGTAGCCTTGGAAAAACGAATTTTTTTGGACATTTCCGCTCTTCCTTGGCTGAATCTTCAGGCTCGTAAGTTCTTCCTATATAGAGCTTCGTCACCTTCCGATCTTGGAGCTACAGGCTCTTTCGACATAGAACCCTTCGCTCTCATTTTTATCAGACTTCCCTGTTTGTAGCTTTGGAAAAACGAATTCTTTTGGACATCTCCGCTCTTCCTTGGCTGAATCTTCAGGGCTCGTAAGTTCTTCCTATATAGAGCTTCGTCACCTTCCGATCTTGGAGCTACAGGCTCTTTCGACATAGAACCCTTCGCTCGACATCCCGAATTATGAATCATTCCTTTCACTTTGAGACAATAAAGCTTGAGTCCTTCCTATATAGAACTCTTTTTGCTTTCAACGCTGGTTTCTCCTATATAAAACCTTTCGCGCCACCGATGGATTCTTCCGACCGGGAGTTCCTCCTATATAGAACTGCTAGTCTTCAAACCCCGGAGCCGTCAGTCCTTCCTATATAGAACTTTTGGCATCTGAAATCTCAGAGCTACAGGTTCTTCCTATATAGAACCTTTCACCCTAAGACAATGAAGCTCGGAGCCTTTCCTATATAAGACTCTTTGCTATCGACACAACAGTTTTCTATATAACCTCGTGTCATAGGTGAATTTCTTTGACCGGGAGTTCTTCCTATATAGAATCATGAGTCTTCACCTTGGAGCCGTCGGTCCTTCCTATATAGAACTTTTCAAGTCTTGAAATCTTGGAGTTACTGTTCTTCCTATATAGAATCTTTCACTCTAAGACATTGAAGCTAGGAGCCCTTCCTATATAGAACTCTTTGCTTTCGACACAGCAGGATTTCCTATATAATCTTGCGTGTCATGGGTGAATTCCTTCGACCGAGAGTCCTTCCTATATAGAATCATAGTCTTCACCACGAACTGTCAGTCCTTCCTATATAGAACTTTCAGCTTCTGAAGCCTCGGAGAGGAGGATTCTTCCTATATAAAACCTCTCTCTAGAGCTTGAAAACATGTGCCTTTATGTAAAAACATTGTCTTCTCATTTGGGATTCACATCGTGATGACCCTCGATGTCTCTTTGGATATGCAGATACCTGTCCAAGATGAAAACAAAATGCTATGACAAATGAATGAATTGACATGCTCCTAATCCTAGTGATGTCTGACTATTCATGATGCATGAGATTCAATATCTTGGTGGGCTTGTTTTGGTCCTTATTTGACGTTCACTTTCTCCTTTCTTACGGGCATCGATACCCCGCTTCACTGCCAAGTTCAACCATCTCGATCTTTCTCTTTTTCAATTCTGACTTGGAATTCTAGAGTGCCCTTTCGGGTTTTCACTTTAGAGATTTTTTTTGAGAGGGGTACCCTTCTGGTTTTCACCCAAAAGATCTTTTTTGTTGTCTCCTACGCCTTTCTTGAATAGATAGGACATGTGCCATTGGTTATCCTACCAGGTTGTTTGAAGCTTCCCGCCTTCCCTATCGACAGCCATTAGGGAACTAGAGGACGGATTTAACATCGTTTTCTTTGATTACCTGCATTTTCAAGGTTAAATTATAGTAATGCTCCGAAATCTCTTGTTTCATTATAAGCCTATGTTATCTTATTTGACTGAAATTGACAAGAAGGCTAGGAATGGATGCTCAAAACACAGTTTTATTATGATTAAGGGCTTCGAGATATCTTGAAAAGAAAGGTATGACACACATGAGTTAAGTATGAAAATACAAGATCCCTCATTATCTTCGATATGAATGATACATGACCCTGTCAACCGGTGTAGAATTTTTTGCCTGAAGCCTTCTCTTCACAATGTTCATGAAGATGCCCTTCTCTTCGGATATTCAACTTTTCAACTTACCCGAGCCGCCTTTGCGGGTTTTCAACTCGAGTTCTTCCTTTGCTTCAAGACGCCCGGTTTCGGGTTTTCGTCCTGAGCTCTCCAATTTTTTTTTTTTTAGAGATAATATTTCTTGACGACATCAGAATTTACGGGATTTTTCATCTCGTCCCCGTCCATTACTGTTAGGATCAGGGCTCCTCCTGAGAAGGCCTTTTTTATGACGTACGGTCCTTCCCAGTTGGGCGTCCATTTTCCTCGATAATCTTTCTGGATAGGGAGGATTCTCTTGAGTACCAGATCCCCTTCTTTGAATTCTCTTGGGCGCACCTTTTTGTTGTAAGCTTGCACCATCCGCTTTTGGTACATCTGACCATGACAAATGGCCTTTAGTCTTTTTTCGTCAATGAGATTTAGCTGGTCGAATCTGGCCTGCACCCATTCAGCTTCTTCCAGTTTTACTTCGTTTAAGACCCGGAGGGACGGAATCTCTACCTCAATTGGGAGTACTGCCTCGGTACCATACACCAAGGAGTAGGGCGTTGCCCCCGTTGACGTGCGAATGGACATCCTATAGGCGAAAAGGGCAAAAGGCAACTTCTCATGCCAATCCTTGTAGGTATCCGTAGTCTTTGCTATGATCTTCTTTATATTCTTGTTTGCTGCTTCCACTGCTCCATTCATTTTAGGACGATAGACTGTGGAATTATGGTGTATTATCTTGAATTGAGTGCACACGTCCTTTACCATTTTGTTGTTCAGATTGGAAGCGTTGTCGGTGATAATCCTCTCTGGCAGTCCGTATCGACAAATAATTTCCTTCTTTAAGAACTTACAAACTGTAGTCCTGGTGATATTGGCGTAAGACGCTGCCTCTACCCATTTAGTGAAGTAGTCTATGGCGACCAAAATGAAACGGTGCCCATTGGAGGCTTTCGGATGAATTTGTCCGATGACGTCCATGCCCCATGCTGCGAAAGGCCACGGAGAATTCATGGTGTGTAGAGGCGATGGGGGTGCAAGAATCTTGTCAGCGTAAATTTGGCATTTGTGGCATTTCCTGGCGTAATCGATGCAATCTCCCTCCATGGTCAACCGAAATAACCGTACCTCATAATTTTCCGGGCTATAGACAGCCCGTTGGCGTCGCGTTCCACGAGATCCCGTCATGTACTTCAGCTAAGATTTCCTTCACCTCTCGGGCATCCACACATCTCAAAGAATGTTTGATCATGACTTCTCCTATATATGATTTCCCCATCTAGGACATATTTTGTTGCCATTTTTCCGAGCGCTTTTACTGTCATTTTCGTTTGCCCCTTCTCGGATACTTTTGAAGCTTGACATATTGCGGGATGTCATAGTACCATGGATTTCCGTCAATTTCTTCCGGTATATTACAACAATGAGCAGGTTTTTCAAACGTCAGATCTCAATGGGCTTCATTTACGCCCGGTGTTTGTTTTAAACATGGATGCCAAGGTTGCCAATGCATCCGCCATCCGATTTTCTTCTCGGGTAGGTAATTGAAGTGACCTTTTCGAACTCTTTGACGAGCTCTTGGATCCATTCGTGATATTTGACCAACTTCGGGTCTCTGGTTTCCCACTCCCCGCGCAATTGGTAAATGACTAGGGACGAATCTCCGAACACTCGAAGTTTCTTAACCTTTCTTTCAATGGCTGAGTTCAGTCCCATGATGCAAGCTTCGTATTCAGCTATATTGTTTGTGCAGAAGAATTCCAATCTGCTGGTGAAAGGATAATAGACGTCCTCAGGTGAAATTAGCACTGCCCCTATCCCATGTCCGAGGGCGTTGGAGGCTCCATCGAAGTAAAGTTTCCATGACATATCATTTGAAATCTCTTCTTCGGTTGTGATGCACATCAAGTCTTCGTCTGGGAAACTAAAGTTCAATGCCTCATAGTCATCCGAAGCACGACTAGCCAGGAAATCCGCTACGGCGCTCCCCTTTACAGCTTTCTGATTAACATATACGATGTCGAATTCGGATAATAGCATCTGCCATCGAGCCATCCTTCCCGTTAGTACTTGGCGCTTCCATTAAGAACTTTAATGGGTCTAGCTTGGATATTAACCGGTAGTATGGTACAACATGTCTTGTCTCGAGCCGCTTGGTAGCCCAAACTAGAGCACAACACAACTTACGATCCTTTGGCGGTACCGTGTTTCGCAATCATTGAATTTCTGCTTAGGTAATAGATGGCTTGCTCTTTTTCTTGACTCATCGTGTTGCCCAGTACACATCCCATTGAATTCTCGAAGACCATTAAGTAGAGAATTAGTGGTCGACAGTCTTCGTGCGACTAAAATTGGAGCATTTGTCAGGTACTTTTTGATCTTTTCTAGGGCTTTTTGACATTCTTCATCCCACACGCCAGGATTATTCTTTCTAAGAAGTCTGAAGACCGGGTCGCATTGATTGGTTAATTTGGAAATGAAACGAGAGATATAATTCAGTCTCCCCAGGAAACCGTAGACTTCCTTTTGCGTGCGGGGTGGTGAAAGGTCTTGGATGGCTTTCACTTTATCCGGGTCAATCTCAATCCCTCTTCTGCTTACTACGAACCCCAAGAGTTTTCCAGAAGTAACGGCGAAGGTACACTTGGCAGGATTGAGCCTTAGTTGGTACTTCCGTAGTCTTTGGAATAGTTTTCTCAAGTTCTGTAGGTGCTCTTCCTCTGTTCAGGATTTGGCAATCATATCATCCACGTATACTTCTATTTCTTTGTGCATCATATCATGGAAGAGAGTCACCATTGCTCTTTGGTATGTTACCCCTGCGTTCTTTAGCCCAAACGGCATCACTTGATAACAAAAAGTGCCCCACATGGTTATGAATGTGGTTTTCTCCATGTCGCTAGGATCCATCTTTATCTGGTTGTACCCTGAGAAGCCGTCCATGAAGGAAAACCATGAATGTCCTGCGGTGTTGTCAACCAGCGTGTCAATATGTGGCAAAGGGAAGTTGTCTTTTGGGCTAGCTCGATTCAGATCCCTATAATCTACACACATACGAACTTTCCCGTCTTTCTTTGGTACTGGTACAATGTTTGCAACCCATTCGGGGTATTTGGCTACCTCCAAGAATCCAGCATCAAATTGCTTCTTCACCTCTTCTCGGATCTTTAACAACATATCCGCCTCATTCTCCGAAGTTTTTTTGTCTTGGTTTGCACTCCGACTTTGTTGGCAATTTGTGCACCACTATGTCGGTATTCAATCCCGGCATATCTTGATAACTCCAGGCGAAGACATCCTTGAATTCCTGAAGTAGGGCTATCAGTTCATGCTTGGTTTTTGAGGAAATAGTCGTTCCTATTTTTATTTCTTTTCTTGCTTCTTCAGTCCCCAAGTTGACAATTTCTGTTTCTTCTTGGTGGGGCATAATCGCCTTTCTTCGTAAATCCACCATTCTCTTTAACTCTTCCGGGACCTCAATTTCTATTTCATCGTATCCTCCCTCAATTTCCTCTGAGACCTCAGGGCATTCGAAATTTACTCCAGGATTGGATCCGGTATCATTCATATCGTCAATCATGAGTGACCTGCAATAAATGAGAATGAATTGTATTGGGAAAGAGACGGCTTTACATGAAGGGAATGAATATGAAGAATGCATGAATGGGATAAATGAGACTTTGGTAATTTTTAAGAAAGTGGGGATATTTTCATTTCAATCAAAAAGTTAACATAGGTGCCCCATACAAGAGATCCCCATTGTCTATGGGCAAAAACAAAAGGTTGATTTGGAGCATTACTCTGATCTATTCCTAAAAACTACAGGTAGATCAATGCAGCTCCAGTTATCAAGTGTTTCCCCGGGATGGCAAGGGCGGATGTTGGTCAACATTTTGCTACCTCGGTCCTTTTCAGCTATCATGTTGATGTACATCCCTTCAAATGATTTACTGAGTATTTCCTCCTGGTTAAGTTCATCATTTTTCTTCATTGCCTCTCCAATATCTTGACCTGGCTGGTAGAACCCTCCAGAGATGAAAGTGGCTTTCAAACTAGGAAAGGACATCGACCTCCACGAAATATCCTCTCCTTTAGATCTGGCTTTTCTTTGCTCCTCTTTCCTCTTATATTCTTCTTTCTTCTGTTGAACACTTGGTTGGTAACCCAGCCCGAAACGATCCTTCTTGGTTATCATATTCTTGGGTCTCAGGTTTCCTTGTAATTTCTTTCCCAGCCCTTTTCCTATTTTGGCTCCTCGGCCCAGAGTTTCTGCGACGGTCATCTTAGTACAATTAGATAACCTAGGGTAAGGGATCCGGCTTCCCTCTGAAACGAATGTGGCATTTACTAGTTCTAATGCTCGGAACGAGCATTCTGCGGCATCTTCATCATTTTGAATGTAGGGGTGTCTGATGTCACGGAAGCAACAAATTCATGCTCTGCTTCTACTGTGACCAATTTGCCTTCAACTACAAATTTTAATTTCTGATGCAATGATGATGGGACAACTCCTGCGGAGTGGATCCACGGTCTTCCCAATAAGCAGCTGTAAGATGGTTTTATGTCCATCACCACGAAATCGATCACATATTCAGTTGGTCCGATCAATAGGGGCACCTCAATTTTCCTCATTGTTTCTTTTTGCGTACCATCAAAGTCTCTTACCGAGTTGTAGCAAGGCTTTAGGTGCGAACCATCTATTGGCAATTTTTGCAGGGTTACCATAGGCAAGACATTCAATGCTGAACCGTTGTTGATCAGTACGCTTGGTAATACATACCCTTTGCAGTGGGTAGTGATGTTAAGGGCTTTGGTAGACCCCATTCCTCCCTCCGGGATTTCATCATCACTGAATGTGATATGATTATAGGCAGTAATATGCCCTACTATCATGTCCAGGTTTGTTACAGAAATGTCCTGGGGCACAAAAGTTTGATTCAGCACTTTCAATAGCGTCTCCCGATGCTTCTCTGAACTCAAGAGTAATTCCAGCACTGTGATCCTGGCCGGTTGTTTCCGTAGTTGTTCCACTACGATGTACTCGCTATGTCTCAAGAACTTTAGAAATTCTTTGGCCTGGGCCTCAGTTATCGGTTCATTTATCTTTTGGGGAGGTTTTTCTCCAAATATCTGCGTAGGGCTAACTGTTGTATTCTTCCCCTATCTTTTTCAGCTACTCTCAAAGCCTCGGAGGAATAACATCGGCCGCTCCTTGTGAAATGGCCTGCTTCACCAACGTTCACATTGTTCTGGCTTTGTTGGTCTTCCAGCGTAGGCTCTCTTACCTGTTCGCGTTCTGATTTTTCTGGCATGGTCACATTCGCAGCATAATTCCAGGGAATTTGTCGCATATCTTTGAATGGGAATGGAGATGGTGCTGAAATGACGATCTTGGGATTTATCTTGCTGGTTTCTCTTTGGGAGACACCTGCATTCCCTATCCTGTGAGAGATGATAAAAGGTCTATCATTCCCGTATCTAGCTTTGGGGCTATTTGTCATGTGTACGTCTGATCCCTTCCCCATGGGTTCCTCAAAGAATTCAATTTGTTTTTCATTCATCAACTTCTGCACCAATTTCTTGAACTCTTCACATTCTTGGATATCATGCCCTTCGGTCTGATGGAATTCGCAATACTTTCCACATTCCTTCTGTCTTATTATCATGCCTTTGTTGATCACACGAGCCATGCATAATTGTTGAAATACCCACCGTAAAGGAGACTTGATTTCTGACACGTCATCCTTTATCCTCCTGGTAAAGCATTCTTCTATGACGTTTACCCCTCTGCTCCCATGATTAGGTAGCGGGTTGTTGGCTACACTCGGCTCTTCAAACTTCAATATCCCAGAATCGATTAAGTTCTGTACAAGCTTTTTGAAGGCAAGACAGTTCTCAGTGGGATGTCCAGGGGTACCGCCGTGATAGTCGCAATGCGCGCTTGGATTATACCAAGGCGGGAAGGGTGGATTGACAGGATTAACGATGTATGGTCGGACCAAGTCTGCTTCATACAACTGGGAATAAAGCTCTGAGTATGAAACAGGTAGGGGAGTGAAAGTTCTCATCTCTTTATCCTTTCTGGTGACCCTCTGATCTCTTTGATTCGAATTTTGTGTTTTTCCCACAGGTGCTTGTGGCTGTGAGACTGTGAAGTTCTTCGGGGCGGTATAGGTGCTTGTGGTGTTTACTTCATTTCTCTTGTTATACTTTCGAGACCCTTCCCCACCATCAATTCTGCCGCTCTTAATTGCCAGTTCAAGAGACTCCCCAGTCTTGATCAAGTTGGCAAAACACTGTGTTGTGTTATTAATGAGGCGGTCAAAGAGTGCCCCTTTCAGAGTATTGACAAATAATGGCGTGATTTCATGCTCCGGGATAGGTGGCTGGATTTGGGCGGCCACTTTTCTCCACCTCTGGGCATATTGTCGCAGGCTTTCATTGGACTTTTGCCCCATATTTTCTAACATGATTCTGCTAGGGATCATGTCTGTTACATGTTTTTATTGCTCGGAAAATGCTTCAGACAAATCTTTCCATGTCTTGACATTCGCTTTGCTTAACTGAGTATACCAACGTAACGCCGCTCCAGTTAGACTATCCTAGAAACAGTGGATCAGTAGCTTTTCATCTTTATGGTAAGCCGCCATTTTTCTACAATACATCGTTATGTGTGCGAAAGGACATGTGGTTCTCATATTTTATCGAACTCGTGTGTTTTGAATTTTGGTGGCAAGACAAGATCGGACACCAGACTTAGGTCGCTAGTGTCGTTTCCTGATTCTTCATTTGATTGTAACGCTTTAAATTTTTCTTCCATGAGGCGAAATCTTTCTTCCCATTTTTTCTCTACCTCATTCCTAATTCTTTCGACCATATTCAGGTCCGCACTTCTTCTTCATAAAGTGCTTGGTATCAAGGGTTGAGTCTCGGAGCCCCTATTTGAAAGCTGGAAGACATTCCCTGCAGGGTCAATATACACCTTCCTAGCCTGGTTTGGTGCAGTTGGTTGAACCTTGTAGTGAGCCGGGGTACCTTCCGGTTCTTGAACATTTTCTCCTTCTACTCGTTTTCCAAGACTTCTTGCCAATAATGCAGTTATGTCGTAAACTATAGATGTTTGTGATCACAAGCAAATCTGATCGCTAAGGCTTCTCTCGGGCCTCTTCAAGCCTTGTCTCGAGCTCTCTTTGCCCTCTTTCTAGACTGATTATTCTTTCTTCCATGAGCTTTCATTGTAGCCGGGTAAAGTATAGGTGATGAATGATTGCGGGTTAACTACATACAATGCCACAATATTCATATTGTTAATATGGTTGCAAAAAATAAATGCATGTACAATGATGCAGATGTTATGATGCAAATGCAAGAATGCATGCAGACAAGGTACTGATTCCGCTGGTAATCACCCTTTTGAATTACTTTCACGGGAATTAAAGGGTCTTGATTACAACAAAATTTGTGTTACAAAGTAAAGATCCCTAGTACAAAAGATCTAATTATAACACGGAGTCCTATAGATAGATTCTAGCTCTATCTCCTAACTTTCCAATTGCCTTTAGCAGCTTGAGGAACCTAGGAGCTTCTTCCATTCCCGGGGCTATAAAAGGTCGGAGTGTCTCAGCCTCGACAGCTAAATCATTTACGTGTCTGGGGACTCGCTGTATGTCCACCATTAGATTTGCGTAGTACTGGTCTCTGTCCTGTACCATTAGAGCAGCGTCGCGTAATGTCTTCTGCCAATAGGTGTCCCCTCCGGCTGCAGCTTCCTCGAACACATTAATTCTTTCCTTGTAATCCTCCACAACTGCTTCGAGGGACCCGATTCGTGCTTGTAACACACCCACTTCGCGTTCTCTTTCTTGCAGCTCAGCGAAATTATTCCTATGGCAGTACATTCGAAGTGAGTGTTCGACTTCCGCTACTTTCCCTTTTAATTCATCATTTTGACTTTGGCTTTGCGCCAACCTTTGAATAGTGTCATCGTACAGTTTCTGCATCTCTAATAGTCTATTTCGACTACTTATGGATTTTCTTTTCCATACGGCGACACTTTCTCTCTCATGATGAACAGCCTGTTTTCCTTTGCTGATTTCTTGTCTGAATCATTCTCTCTCTTGATCAATGGCCTTCTTGGCGGACCGTTTTTCTTCCTCCATAGCCAAACGGTAGCTTTCAATCTCTTTCTCGATCGTTCTTTTGTTAATTTCTCGTTCTTCTTCCACCAAACGGATGCCGTTCATTCTTTCTCTTTCCACAGCTATGAACTGACTCCGGCCGGCCTTTTGTATTTTTGCCTGTAATAGGAGGGCATCTTTTTGATAAAGAGTATTCTTGTCACTCAAATCTGCGTTTAATTTCTTCAGTTGCCTAATGATCCCATCCCGCTCGTCAACTTCTAAGCTTGCTTTATAGAGCTCGCTCGCATGTTGGGTCTGTTGGATGTCCATTTTCTTTTTAACTTCCTCGAGTTCACTCCTTAAGATATCGGGCTTCGACGGTACCACCCTTGTAAGCTCTTGAGTGACACACTGTTGGTCCTTGATCAGATTTAGGAATCACATCATTAACCCTCAAACGTTTCCAAAGATCGTAATCTGGGGTAGTCATGTGCTCGGTATCTCCTTCCACCCTGATCCGATAACAATGATCCCAGGCCCTCATGATGGTCTAAATTTTTCCTTTGAATTCTCCTTTGAAAAGAAATTTAGTTTGGCTTAATCCGGCGGTATTGGGAATGAACTGTCGTGATCCGAACTGCCGAGACACTAAAAGTGGAGCACAAGCGATCCCTCCATGTAATCCTAACATCATCAGCCAGTTGAAGTCACCACAATCAGATAAAAAATAATTAACTTTACCGAGCCATGGGACCCTCCATGCTATGTCTTCATCTTGAATGTTCCTCAAGAAATCGGTCCACATTTTTGTTTTCAAATCTTCTCGCCATTCATTTGCTAAGTATTCTCGTAAAGGCGAAAAAACCTTGGAAGGATATCCCCGTAGGACCAGCGTCGCGCGTCTTCCACATGTGACTCGGATCCATACTTGTAATAGCTGTGCGCAGCCCTCGAAACGTCCTTCTTCATGTTTCCGGCTAGCGTTTAAGGAAATGAAAGTCTCAACCAAGATTGCTGGTACCGGGTTTGCTTTCCGTTTCACCCGCTCAAACAAATCCAGATTGGCTATGTCAATGTTCCCGAGTACTCTGGGAAAGATCACCAAGCCATATATTCCTAAAGCGAATAAGTCCATTTTCTTTGCCTCGTCTGGATGTGTCGATATGATGTCCCGAATACTTTCCCATGCAAAGACTGTATTATCTCCTCGGATTTGAAGGAGGCCACTAACCCAATCGTCACTCATTCCTGCAAAGGTTTTGAGTTTAGCAGTGTAATTCTGATTCCTTGGAGGCTTCGCGTAGATCCAATCTTCCCGAATATTTTTCTGGTTAAGTAAAGCGAAGTACTCTTCTACCGTAGGCATCATGTCCTGCCCATTGAAGGTGAAGCGACAAAAAGCGGATTCCGAAGCGGACTATAGCTCGGATTAGGGGCTGGTTAATCCGAACATATAATAGCTGCGCGATGTCGCCATAACTATCGCTAAATAAGTCTTGTAGTCTTCGATCCCATCTTTCCCAAATGCTTTGAAGATCCCACAAGTCGTTACTGTTGGAGACTCACATAGGTGTATCCAGCTATTACGCGTTCGTTAGGCGATCGTCCCCTTGGATTTTCTGGTTGACCTCGACCAATGTCCGATGACAAATTAAGCTCTTCTTTCCTAAGACACCTTTTTCCATGGTGAAAGACTTTACGATCAGGCAAACCACTTGATCCAAGACCTTTATGCGATGCAAATGCAATGATGTATGAGAAAAAGAACAAAAAGCGAAAAGAAAACAAGTCAAGATTACCGATAAAATTGATAAATATATAAATAAAATGACAAAATTAAACATAATAAACACACAAAACAACCCTATTTATCCCGTCTAAAACCTAAGGTCATCTGCATGGCTCTAACAGGGTAAGTTTCTATGTTCTCTACATGCAGTGTTGGTGCTAGGAGGTACCCGAATTGTCCTTGTTGTCCCCTACTAAGGGTAGCAAGGCCCCCGATCATCACCCATTATAGGCTCCTTTCAACCGGGTTCAATTCAGGGGGACCCATTCGCTTATGCCCGTACGAAGGAACGATATCCTTACGAAAGCATAAGGTACTCGAGCCCCGAAGGTACTTGCTAGGCCCATACGGGAGAACGATATCTCCACGAAAGCATTAGCGTTTTCCCCCCACTTAAAAAAGACGGGTTTATATGCCATATTTTAAATGCGTTAAAATAAACGCATAATTATGACCGAATGTTAATTTAATAGTCACTTTAATCCGGAACTTCCAATATTAGTAAAGCGGTAATTATTTTAAAAGCTTAACTCTCATTTGTTTTTTTTTTTAAAAAAAACAAAAATTTTCCCCAGCGGAGTCGCCATCTGTAGCGATCGGCCCTTTTTCCAAATATCGCTAAATAAAACGTGGTGGATTTTTGAAAGGTGTGTTTGAAAGGTGTTTAGATATAAAATATTTATTCCGTGGGGTTTACAAAAACCTTATAAAAATGGAGTCGCCACCGGCCACTTAGGTAGGCCGGACACCATAAAACCAAAGATTCAAAAAGACAGGGTTCGGGAGTCGGTTACGGATGGGGAAGGATTAGCACCCCCACACCGCCCAAAATTGGTACTTTAATAATTACCGCTTTATTAATATTGGATTTTTCGGATTAGAGTGATGATTATTTTAAAACTCGGTCATAATTGCGATTTAATTTTAAGGGTCCCGTTATCCGAGAATAAACGCCCAACCACTATCACTACGCCTGATACTGGCCCCGTTTACGTTCGGATAAAAGGACACTGCATTAACAATTTATAAATCATATGCAATCTCAGTGGCGAAAATATAAAATATAACAGATAATTTGAAGACAGTGAATATTCACATAATAAAATACTAATCTAATAAATGATATACTAGATTAAAACATGCATAATATATATTATTCTAAATGATAAATAAAAACAACTTTAACAAATTAGAACAACAATGCAGGAATAATTACGTTATATGTAGACGAACAAATATTAAAAATATACATGCTATTAATAAAATATATTTTAACATATATGAACAATATATTATACGTGAAAGAAAACACATTAACACGTAACCTAAAAGCCAAGGAAACGTGCAATACATACAAAAATACAAAACATACTTTTTACGAATTAACTAGAACATAACGTGCTTTAATACGAATAATCAGATAAAAAAAACATGAATATCATACTTAACACATATATATGCAAACATAAAATACGAGTCATATACGAGAGACATGAAATAAAATAATATCAACATATACGATTATAATACGAACAATAATATTTACAAAGAAAATAGGACTGAAATGAAAGAAAAACAAAAGTCAGTGGCAGAAATTAAATAACAATAATATGTAATTTGGGGACGAAATTGCGGAACAAACAAAACCTAAAAGGACCAGAATTGTAATTAGACCAAGGGGCAGACCCAAAGTGAAAAATTCAAAAACGCGGGATGGTTAAGGGCGTAATTTTACCATTCAGAAACTGATTCGGTGTAATTTAGGGACTAAATTGTAACCTTTTGAAAAATCAGGGGGACTGGGACTGTGATTATACCATGCGGCAAGACAAAAATGAAAATATTGAAAACGCGGTGGGATTAAGTGTGTAATTTACCCATTTAGCAAAATAAAAACAACTATAAAAGCCCCCCTTTAAGGCCGAAATCAAATTTTTGGCCATTTGTTTCATTTTTCAGTTTTCGAATAGCTTAGGTTCATCTTTTTCTCTCGCCTGTTCTTACAATACCCAGAATCCGGCGGCCGACCGCCGTATTCTCCGCCGCCGGCCGTCGCTAACCGGCACCGGCGAGCCTCCAAAAGACACCAAAATGACCACTACTTCATCCTCAACATGAATCTGTGGTTGGATTCAGAGGATACCCCCTTTTTTACCCTAGATCTAGGAAATACGAACCAAAAATATTTTTTTTAGACCAAAACAAAACCACAAGGGGTCTTCCCCTCCCTTTAGTTCACCAGATCTGGCTTGTAGAAGCCGAAAGGCTTGTCACAGAGGAAGGGAAGACCCACAAACAACGCCGGTAAGACTACTTTCCTTCTTTTTGTTTCTATTTTTTTTCTATTTTCATATATGCATGTAAAGAAAATAAATAAGAAAAAAGAGACAAAAAAAATTTACCACTGGACTTTCTTTTTGATTATCTTGGATGTTTACAACTTCCAGATTTTTTTGTATTACAAGATCTCCGTTTTTTTTCTTTTTTTTACCTCCTGTTCTGTATCTATCTCCCCGTTACAAAATTCCCCTCTCATATATATTATTGCCTCTGTTTTTGTTGCAAGTTGTATCTTCTTTTCCAGATCTGAACTGACACTTTGCTTGTTGTCTTTGGCATAATCTGAACACGGGGACTGCATATCGGCGCGGTGGCGGTATGGGCATTCTGCCAGCGGTCAGACGTGTTCTCGGCCGTTAGATCAGATCTGATCTAACGGTCGAGATGGCTTGAAGGACGAACGGCTTGGATGAAGCCTCGATCTGATGAGACGGCTTCAGATTTCGCCACGTGGAGCTCCGCAGTCGAGGAGTCAGAACGCGTGGATCTTACGCGCGCGTGGGATGTTAAAGCGACCACGCGTGGACCACACGCGCGCGTGGCACTCGAACGGTCCATACGTGTGGAACACGCGCCTGGCAGATATTTTTGACCTTGGTTGCATCGTGGCCGTTGGATCAGATCTTGATCCAACGGCCCACAGTTACCTGCACATTGTAATTAAATGGGATTCAGATTTGGGCCAAACGGGCCTTGTAATTGGACTGTAATTTTTTATTTGGGTTTAATGTATTTAATTTTTTCATTTTGTCAGCCCAATAATAATAATAGTATAATTATAACAGCAATACATATACATACGAAAATATATACTTATATTATACGATCATTAATTAATATAATATTCTAGTATACGTATAATCATACATATAATTAACATAACATCTATATATTAATCAAATACGTTTATACTCTAGATACATACGCGACATATATACACCCCTAATACGTATACATAGCTTATACATGCACACATCACTTTATATTAGTAACATTCATATAATAAATATACATGCAATATTAATATATTTACAAGTGAAAATGAGTGATTACATTGTGCTTACCAGGCCAGGTATGTTCTTTGAACCCTTGGATTTTGCTGAATTTAAATCTCTCAAGACATCGTTGGAGTATCCTTCTGACCTTAACCTAAAACCTTTTCCCCTACAGTTAAAATATGCATATTTAGGGGAGAATAATACGCTGCCTGTAATCATATATGCTAGCTTAACATCTGACCAAGAAAATAAATTGTTGCATATTTTATCTTAACATAAGCAAGCTATTGGTTGGACTATTGCTGACTTGAAGGGTATAAGCCTTTCTTTGTGTATACATAAGATTTTGCTTGCAGATGATCACAGCATCTCAATTGAAACACAATAGAGACTCAATATGATCATGAGAATTATGGTTATAAAGAAGATCATCAAGTGGCTCAATGTTGGAATCATCTATCCTATCTCAGATAGTTCTTGGGTGAGTCTTATCCAGTGCATACCAAAGAAAAGAGGTATAATCGTGATAAAGAACGATGTCGATAAACTTCTCTTGACCAGAACCATTACTAGATGATGGATCTGTATTGACTATTGGAAGCTAAACAAAGCCATAAAGAATGAACATTTCCCTTCGACGTTCATCGATTAGATTCTCAACAAGCTCATAGAGAAACCCTAATATTGCTTTCTAGACGGTTACTCCAAGTATAACCAGATTACTATAGCATCGGAGGACCAGGAGAAGATAACATTCACATATCCATATGGCATTTATGTTTTTTGTCGAATGCCCTTCAGCTTATGTAATGCTCCAGTAGCATTCTAGTGTTGCATGATGGCCATATTCTCGGACATGGTGGATGATTTTCTAGAGATCTTTATAGACGACTTCTCTGTGTTTGGAGACTCATTCCGTCAATGCCTAGGCAACCTTGACTAGGTGTTGAAACGATGCAAGAAAACTGATCTTGTGCTCAATTGGGAGAAGTGCCACTTTATAGTCACCGAGGGCATTGTTTTAGGCCACCGTATTTCCAAAAACGGCATTGAAGTGGACAAAAACAATATAGAATTCATAGAAAAGCTTCCACCCTAATTAAATTTAAAATTTATTCGAGGCTTTCTTGACCATGTCGGTTTCTACAAGAGATTCATCAAAGATTTCTCCAAGATCTCGAAGCCTTTGTGCTTATTGCTAGAGAATAATAGAGCATTCAAGTTTCATGACCAATTTCGTGCAGTGTTTGAAACCTTGAGGAAGAAACTTATTTTTGCACCGGTTGTAATACCCCCGATTGGTCCCAACCCGTTGAGCTTGCGTGCGATGCTAGTAATTATGATGTTGGCGCTGTTCTTGGTCATCGTTGGAGTAAGATCTTTCATATTATATACTATACTAGTTGTACTCTAAATGAGGCACAATTACACTACAATACCACTAAAAAGGAACTGCTTGCCATAGTCTTTGCATTTGATAAATTTAGGGCATACCTTATAGGAGCTAAAGTCATTGTGTATATCGATCATTTGACCATTAAAAATTTAGTGACTAAAAAGGATGCTAAACCTAAACTTATTAGGTGGATTTCACTATTGCAAGAATTTGACATTGAGGTAGTGGATAGAAAAGATACTGAAAATCAAGTAGCTGACCATCTCTCTAGGCTTGTGAATGCATGTGATAATGATATTTCATGTGATATTAAAGAGGAATTCCCTGATGAGAAATTATTGAAGGTTATGGCACTACCGTGGTATGTTGACTTTTTTAACTTTCTTGTTAGTGGTATTTTTCCTTGTGATCTTAAATGCCATGAAAAGAAAAAATACTAACATGATCCCTGCTACTACTATTGGAATAGGCCCTACCTTTTCAAGCAATACGCCGATCAAATGATTCAAAGATTCATACCCAAGGAAGAACAAGAAGACATCCTTTGCCATTTCTATTCCACTCTATACGGAAGGTAATTTGGAGGAAAAAGGACTGCTGCAAAGGTCTTACAGTCTGGATTCTATTGGCCAACCTTGTTTAGAGATGCCCAGGCATACTATAAGGCTTGCTATTAACTCCTCAAAAGTAATACTTTTCATGTATATATTGCCATTCTTTTGCTTGACTTTGAGTACATATTTGTGCATTTAGTTAGTAAAATCATGCATTTTCAATAAGGAGTTGAGGAACATTTCTTTTGTTAGAGTAAAGGTGTATTTCCTTGCTGTGGCAGGCAAGTTAGGAGTAGGAGAGCTTTGGCAAGAGTAAGACAAGAGCAGAAGGTAGAGAAAATAAGAGGACCAAAAGAGAAATTTTGAGTTGCATTGGAAAAGTAGGATGAGGATTGCCAAGCTCGGTTAGCAAAAGAATGAAGGACGATGATGTCAGTCCTAGTTAGAACCAGATTAGCCCAAATTCAAATTCAAAAAGAGGATAAGAAGATAACGAACTTATCTTGGTGCATAGCAAACTTTTAAAATCAAACCCAATCTAGGGTTTGCACGAGTGCCTATATAAAAGAAGCATATCAGAGAAAAGAGGAAGCACCATAGTGAAGAAAGAAGGTAGAAGGTAGATCGTGGTTCGACTAGGGTAAGACCAAGAGCTTTGGATCCATTGAAGGGCTACATTGACGGATCTCCTTCTCTATCCATTTCTCTTTGTTTTTTTAATTTCGATATGATGGTGTTGTTTATAAACGATGATTTGTTGATGGTTTCCCCAGCCATGAACTAATTCTTTTAAGTTGGTTGGGGGTGTTTTTGTGATGAACGCTTGGCTATTTTTCATCTTTTAATAATTAAATGCCTTGGCATTTTTGTCTATTTTGTTAATTCTTAAATTCTTTGCTATAAAATTGTTGGCATTACATGTGTAATACCCTGATTATTAGCTTAGAGATTTTGTACATTGGCCACAAGACAATTATATTTCTCTTGACGTCTATTAAGCTAAACAAGTGTATTTAGGGCCAAATTGTAATAAAGAGGAAATAGATAGGCACTTGTAGTAAGGATCAAAATGAATCAATGTTAAAGTTAGAGGATTGCATGCTAAGAAATTGTAAGTTAGAGGCCTTGGACACTTGTGCAACCGAGATCAAGAAATGTGTTTGGGGGAGGGAGGCTTTCACGACAATTAAAGATTAAGATGAATAAAAAAACAAAATGGTTCATCATCTTTCTCCTTTCTTCTCCCTAAAAGCTGAACTAGAGTGAGATTTAAGAGAAAGCCATAATTGATCATCCTAGCTTAGAATTGAGTCTTGTTTGAATGGTGTCTTGATAGGAAGGTAATTCCCTTGTATTTCCCTTTTGTGAACTTTGTTATTAAATTGGATTGTTAGAAAATCAAACTCATGCTATAGGATTTCTTAGTACATTTGAATGATGTACATAATGAATATTGCTATGTCTTTGTGATATTTGAAACATAGTTAAGATGATCAGATTTCTTAATGGTGAATTCTATAGTTGTTGAGAATTGAGCATTCGAATGATGCCCTTGTTGAATGAGTAACCTATGCTTGAATGTGAATTGTGGTCACATTGTTTGATAAAAACACTTGTGGACTGTCATGATCTAAAATGGGTTGTTTAGGGACTATTTTGATAGAATTATTAGAGGGTTAAATTGTGAATTATAAATACAAATTTGGCTGGTGGTAAATGAGACTGTTTTGCCATACTAATGGACTGTTTCAAATGAATAAATGAGCACATGTGAAATCTGTCCAGAATTGTGTAATATGTATGTAAGTGGACTGTTTTGATCGAATAAATGTATATGTATGAAAGCTAACCTGTTTTGTGTATATAAGCATGTAATTGAACTGTTTTGAACATGAATGGATGTACAAAGGTTGTTTGATAGATGTGTGGACTGTTTTAGGGGTATAAGGAACTATGTGGATTGTTGGTACGTACAAAAGCTTGTTAGGGGCTGTTGGTGGAAATAAGTATGTACATACATGTAAAATGAACTATTTTTGTTATACAAGGGAAAATAGGAGACTGTTTTGACACTTGTATTGTGTGTTTAAGAAAATGAAGTGGTTATGTTTATGTATGCCAGTGTTGGAATTGTTTTATCCCAATGTATATGTAATGCACTGTTTTGTGAATGCAGAACTAGTTATATGTATTTTGGGGCTGTTTGTATCTATATGAATGTTGGTGAATTCTTTTACAAATGATTGGAAAGTTGAGAAATGTTTCTAATGCATAGTTAAAATCTTTGTTATAATTAGACAAAGAAGGGATTGATCAAGTGAGGCATAGAGTAGACCAAGCTGTTGAAAAACAGAAAGGAATTGTAATTCGGGAGCAAGATTAGCATTGGATCAAATTGTGAGTGTAGTTTAAAGCCTCAGGATAGGCTAACAACCTTCCCGAGCATTTTCTTGCTGGTTTTAGTAATATTGTTTTATATTGGATTATATTATGCATAAGTAAGCTCGGACTTAAGGTAAGTCACTATATGTCATGTATAAGGATGTACAACTCTTGATCATGATAAATTTTATGTGAACTTGATAACATGCTTTCAATGGGAATTAGATATGATACATGTTCATAGTAACCTTTGTTATGATGCTATTCGAATAAAAGAAATGATTCTATGAGAAATTCACATGAGGTGAATACTTGATATGATATCATGATAAAGAGCTATGCTCACTCTATTTTAATAAGATATGATAAATGTGGAAGCCTTGGTTTTGAGTCAGTCTTAGGTATAGTTGGCATGCCATAGAGTCCATAGAGCTCGTGTTTGGGGTGGATTACGATCCTTATTTGGCGACAATAGGAGGGAAGTATTGTGGTCACTTGGCGACAGTAGAAGGGATTGACCGGTACTGCAAGTACCATTTTATTTGGCGACAGTTGGTTAGGGATTCACATACCTAGACTGTTACTTGAATCTCAAGGCTATGTTGATAAGAAATTATGAAAATTGTAATTAAACAAGAAATTATTAAAATTAACCTGCATAACAAGTAAAATATATATTCTTGATTATAGATCATACTTTGAGAGAATAAGAAGCTTATAATTGAATACAGTTTTCAATTGAGTGTATGATATACCTTTGTATATGATTTGTTGATAATCATGCCTATATGTAATTTCCTGCTTCGAATGCTTTGTTTTATATTACTTATCTTCTTATTCAAGATATTGTTATGCATGATCAATGGAATGGATGAAAGGAAAGTTTGGTTGATTGTTGTTACTTTATGCTACTTTAAACTACCTCACTAAGTGAAAACTTATGTAGTCCTTTCATTTTATTCTAGGGTAAAGCTTGGATTGCAAGATAGTTTGGGAGCTTGGCTAGATCACAAGTATTCGAATGTATGTTTTGTAAACTTTTTTGTTAAGACTCCTAAGTGGGTGGCAACATGTTTTGTAATGCATATAAATGCTTATATAGGTCCTTTTGGTATGTAAATATTTGTGAGCAACATGCTATCTTGAAAATGTTTGTAAATGACCTCTATAAGTATATGGTTATAAGTGGATAATGCTTAGTTTATATGGTTGATTGACATGTATGGAGTTATGTGAAGGAAATTATGCTTGGGATAGCTAATTATTCGAATGAAGTCATGCACATGATCGAATGATTGTTTAAATTGAGATGGGTTCTTGTATGTTAAGTTTGTAGATATCATATCAAGTAAGTGGGGGAGTTTCTAAGTAGAAAACTAGGGAAATGTTCTTGTTGAAATGCTTATTTGTCTTAAAAGAAAATGGGGTGTAATATTTTCTAGGATACAACATTCTAGTGGATATATGAATAGCATAATACATGTTTTAAGGTCTAATAAGTTTCTTAATGATTAGGTTTAAATTTAGGTTCATATTCGAATGAATTGAGTTAATCCTTTAAGTGATGTATTGAATATGTTTTGTTGTTTAACATGAATATCATAAGTTGTTAGATGTTTGCTTGCGTCTTGTGTTATCTTTATGTATCAATGAACTAGTATTTGAATTGGAATAACATAACACGTTAATTATTTGGTCTGGGGACAAGCATAGAACATAGTTTTGCAAATAAAAAAGATTTTGATATTACATTCTTTCATGTATATCCTTGTTTCTTTTCGATTGATGAGTTAGTCTTCCTTTATTATTATGCTTGAAGGTCCTTGACTGTTGGTGATGCTTCTTAACTCGGTATTTCTTCTATACCTATTTAGAGGTGTTATAACATGCATATTAACCCTTAATATCTTAACAGACTTAGAAGATAACGATTAGTTTTCAGGTACTAAGGTGAGAAACTTTGACAGAAGATGCTCTAGTAGATGAGCTTACTTCGGAAGTTATCCTACCCCTTAGGAGTAAAGATTAGAACTTTGCTAAGTTAATTATTAAAAAACGTCACTATAGTCATGTAGGAGTTGGTCATAATTAACATAAGGTATTGCCATCGACAGAGGCAATACTACCTTTAAAATCTAACCGGCAATAAAACCAAGGCTGAAGATTATTGATTAGTTTATTTGCTAGCGTGAAATCCAAGCATTCCCTGCTAATGCCAACCATCTATATTGAATACATCTGTTTGCCAAACTGCCTAAACTTTTACTTTATTTTTCCTTAGTCATTTTCAAAATCCAAAATCCAATTTAAACTCGTTTATTTCAATTCATAAGTAAAGCTCGTGGCATTTAATTTCTAGATAATCCCTATGGATACTATACTCAGTTTACTGTTGTATTACTTGTTGACCGTGTATACTTGGACGCAAAAAGCCCTAAACTTGGCAATATTTTTTGGCATATTTACATTAATTCATCAATTATTTGCCAAGCGTAGCAAAGTCGACACTTGCGATAGATGTCAAAGAACAGGGAACATCTCGAGACGAAATGAGCTACCTATACAAGTCATCCTTGAAGTTGAACTTTTCGATGTTTGGGGTATAGACTTCATGGGAACCTTCCCATCCTTTGGTGGACACCTGTATATTTTTCTCATAGTTGATTATGTGTCCAAGTGGGAGGAGGCCATTGCGACGACCAAGAATGATGCAAATACCGTCCTAAGGTTTTTGCACAAGAATATTTTTACTCAGATTGGATTGCCTCGAGCTATAACTAGTGACGAGGGCTACCACTTCGAAAAAAAACTTATTGCTAAGGCATTGCGTAGATATGGAGTTCACCACAAGATTGCCACAGTATATCATCCGCAAACCAATGGAAAAGTCGAAGTGTCCAACCAAGAGATAAAGCAGATCCTTGAGAAAGTGGTCAAGCCGAACTACAAGGACTTGTCCTTGAAGCTAGATGAAGCCTTATAGGCCTATCAGAACGCATTCAAAACATTGTTGGGAATGTCACCTTATAAACTTGTCTATGGCAAGGCGTTCCACTTAACGATCGAGCTTGAGCATAAAGCCTTTTGGGCGATCAAGAAGATCAACATAGACTGCCAACTAGCTGAAGAAAGAAGACTGCTGGAGTTAAATAAGTTAGAGGAGCATCGCCTGGATGCTTATGTGAATGCCAAGATTTACAAAGAGAAAACTAAGAGATGGCATGGCGCGAAACTGATGCCTCAGCATTTCGTTGAAGGCCAAAAGGTTCTACTCTATAACTCTCGCTTAAAGCTATTCCCGGGTAAGTTGAAGTCTCGTTGGTCCGACCCATTCTAAGTCATCAAGGTGTATCCACATGGTGTTGTGGACTTTAAGGAACTGAAGGATGGCCCGATCTTCAAAGCCAACGATCAAAGACTCAAAGCCTACCAAGTAGCACCGATTATTCATGACAAAACTTCAGCCACGCTACTGGATGCTTATTTTCGAACTTTAATTTATTTTTGAAATATTATCCTGTTTTATTAACAGCATTCAATGCAGATTTGTTCTCCATAATATCGTAGTCACTTTCCCTTCTCATCTTTCCATATTCTCCCACTATATCACCTAAAAAATTGGAGAGACAAACTTAATTCAAGATACCAGTTAGCAAAATCTTCTTATCTTGGAAAACCCCTAGCTCTTCTCTCTGTTTTCTTCTTCATTCTTATTTCTGCAACGATGGTGCGTACCCACACTGTTACCCGTCGTTCCCAACAGACTCCTCGCCAAGGAAGATGTGCTAGTCTTTCCTCTTTACCCTCTCATCGCTCAGCTTCCTCTGAGTTTGACTTTGATAACTCTATACCCCTATTTCTCATCCAATTCAATATCGGTTCACCATCCGTCTACTTTCTAAACTATTCAAGCAACAATACTAGACCATGTGTGAACATGATCTTATTTTGGAATAAGGATTAGAATTCACTCCCAATACTGATTGCAATTTGATACAGACGAGCTTCATGTTATCAGAACACAAGGGTGGCAAACCTTCATCCGATAGCCTGGCCACTTAAATGTCTCTTGGGTGCAGGAATTCTACATGCATATAGGCCATCTTGGAGAAACAAGGGTGTATGTTCGGGGCAAGTTGGTGGACTTCTTTGAGGTTGCGATTAGTGTCCACTTCAAATTCCCTAGCCGAGGGGATACTCATTCCACCTTCGCGGCCTCAGTCACTAAAAGAACCTATTCCCAAGTTCTGTGCAACCTTTGTATCCTCAGGACTAAATGGGCTAGGGCAGACGCTCATGTTAGAGTGGTGCATTAGCGGTACTTGCTGCCAAATTTAAAATTTTGGGCGTATATCATCAACAATCGCCTTTTGCCCATAATAAATAGATCTACCCTCTCCTTCCACTAAATGTTTCTCTTATAGTCCCTAGTGTGTGGGCGTGACCTAAAGCTGCTGGCAGGGTTGTTGAAGTCCTGCAAAATAAAAAATGTTTTTACTAAACTAACTTGTAGTAATAGTGACATCAGGTCGAATCCCAAGAGAGTTGATATTAGAATCTCAAAGTTTAAACAATAAAAGTAAAATGGGGGTTTTGATATATCAAGATAAAATTAAAGATAATAAATAAATAACTGAAAATAAAAGTAACGAAAATCAATCTTACCAAACTTCCAATCCAAACGTGTGATTTTCATCCAACCGTAACTTTGATAATATGCTTAAAGATTAATTTCTCTATCCAAGAAATTAGTCTACTTGGGGAACACCACAACAAGCAAATATTCTCCTTTTTGTAATCGATTAGTCTACTTGGGGGACACCGCAACAAGAATTCAAATCAAAACTTACCATTAAATAAAATCAATGATAGCATTAAGATTCATGAGGATGACTAAAACAAAATCAATCAAACTAATCTTGTACCTTTATTTCCCTAAGGACTATCATGCGTGACGTGTAGTTTAAAGAACACAAAACATAAGGCTTACCCTTTGCTACTCGCGTCATAGATAGCGATGGAACATTTAATATCGAATTAAGGCGTCAATTTAATCAATATCAAACATTCATAAAAATAAGAAGAATAAATAAAGATTACTTGTTTTAAAGGAGAAATACTAGTTTAGTACGAGCCTCACAAAACTACAGCGGATTCACTTCACCCTTGAATCAGAAATAAAAGCCTTAGCCACATATGGTGGAAGAAAAAACAAGAGATGATGAAGAAGAAGTGTTGTAAAAGATTGGTTCTCAGATGAGATCTAAGAGACCTATTGAGCTCTTTATGTAGAGAGCAAAAACCCTAAATCTAAAAGTAAATCTCCTTTAATTGAGTTCTAATCAAATAAGGAAAGATAAAATAAATGGAAATCTAAATAAATAAAGTCCTAATTAATAAAAGAGATTGATTTTTGGTCCAACACTTCTAGAATAATGGAAATAACCATAAAATAGGGCTTCATCACGGATTTGGCTCCAAAATCTTGAATCTTCACGTTAGACATCAGCCCCGCATCAGTCGCAAGACGTGGTCATGCGTTATTGAATATGAGCTTCTGCCAAGTTCTGCTTTCTTCCAAATGATTTGATTTTCATATGGGGAATAAAGAACACGCTTTTGAGCTGATTTTCAACATTGCATCCATATTTCACGTCCTAAATCAAAACAAACATAATTTCCACAATTAAGCTCAAAATATAATTACAATGTGAAGGAATTAATCACAACAAAGAGTATATAATTATAACCTATCAAATTCCCCCACACCTAATTCATGCTTGTCCTCAAGCATACCTCAATTCAACATACCAACTCTCCCATCTACCTCATTTCATCTCGTTTAATATCCCAATAAAGTTAAGCACGCATCAAGGATTTTAATCATAATGACAGTCAAGAGAATGAGCATTCATAGGATAAATTTTGCAACAAAAATCAAACATCTCATTAATCCACCAATATCAAATACAGCAAGACTTAACACCCTCGCATGGTTTCACTCAATACTTTCAAAGTGTTTAGGGTGCATTTAACTCTCAAGATCAAAACATAGCACGATATTACCATAAGCCTGCAAATGAATCAAATCTCCACCACTATGAATTGATGCAAAAATCAAAAGGTCTTTAGAAGGGTTGTAACGGGGCTTAGGTAAGGATATGATAAAAGGCAAAAAGAAAGGTTTCTGAGTCAAGACAATAGTTAATGATATCAATTCCACATAACAACATATAACATATTACCAACATTTTGAAAATTTATTCCCACATCTCATTTAAACACTAAGAAATTTTGGAGAACTAGCATTAATTACATTTACAAACATATCTCCAAATAGCTTCAATCAAGGAACAAACTTCAAACTTCAATTTTCCTTTTTCTTTTCTTTTGTTTCTTTTTCATTTTTTTTCTTTTTTTCTTTTTTTGTGGAACAACATTTTCCTCTTATCTTGACAAGGTTAACAAAAAAAACGGACAACAAAAAAAAGTTTTGGTTTAAAATGTGGTAAAATAAAGAAATGGGAAAATAGGCTCAAATTGTCTAACTAAGGGGAAAACATATAGGTAGTTTTTAGTCTAAGAAATGGGTTAAACCTAATTGCCCTTATCATTTTAAAGCATCAATCTAAAAAATGTGATCTCAAAATGCATTCATAAGCAAGTTCTAGAATAAACACTCTAAGCTCGACACACTAAATAAAAAGGAAAATTAGCAAGATATGATGAATTCCTCTTAGGCTCAAAATCTCACTAAAGTGTGTAATTTGCATCAAGTCTTGTGCACTTTTCAACTAATAAACCAATGAAACGTCATCCAAATTTTAAGAAAACACTAGTCATGCTCATCATTTTCATGCATTACAATTCAAACCAAGATGTATCCAAAACGTACAAGGTATTCCAAGATATTAAATAGAGACTCGATGTTTCAAAGGAAAAATCAACATATACGAATTGAAGTACACCAAAATCCAAGCACAAAAACACAATTTTCAAAAAGAAAGCGAAAAAAATTGAATTTTTTTCACAAACTTAAAAGAAAACAATACGAAATCATGAATGAAATGACTTCCCCACACCTAAAATCTACATTTTCCTCAATGTTTATCAAAATATATTGCTCAAAAAGAAATTAAAAGAGAAAGAGAACTACCTTAATGTGTGAGCAAGTCGAACTGAGATAGTCTAGGATGATGGTGGGCAAAGAGGTGGAACTCCACTATACTAAAAGTTAGAACCTGGATATCTCAAGAAAACAAAGTGAAGAAGTCAAATTTTTAAAGGCATCTGCAACAACAAAATCAGAAGGTTGTTGGAAGTAAAGCGTGGCCACGACTTATAAGAATTTATCGCTTGCCAAACAAATTGAACTTATTCATTAGAAACAAAAAAATGAAACTAAACTAAACTAAACTAAATAAAGTAAAATAAAAAGCATAAATAAAAATAAAAAATAAAAATAAAGCATTTGGGTTACCTCCCAATAGCGCAATTGTTTAACGTCGTTTTGCTCGACGTAACAATAGAATGTTTTGGTCATCCAATTCCTACTAAATCAAATTTTGGTCCCCACTCTTTCCCAATGCCTTCTTCTGGATAAACATCGAGAACCTTTCGCTTCTCTTTCAGTATCCTTAAGTTCATGCACAATTCTTTAAATATTGCATACTCGGGAATTTTCTTGATAGCATCCAACAATGGTATGTTAACCTCCACCTTTCTAACTGTATCCAATATCTCATTATGCTCATCTTTCTTTGGTTTAGCTAACCTACTAGGAAAAGGAGGTAATGATGTATAAGATAAAATAGGTAAATGAGGATTAAATGTTACCAATGGTGACGGTCTAGATGGAACTATGATTTCATCCTCGCTCTTGCTCTGCTTGAATTCCTTAACTGGAGTTGATTTCAGAGGAATTTCCTTTACGCTCATTAGTAAGATCTCACAACAATTCTCTTTTGGATTTACCTCGGGTTGAGAAGGTAATTCTTCAAAACTTTGAGCTTCCAATTTACTAATTGGCATGGCCAATTGAGTAATTTGATTGACCAAATTTTGATTGCTTGCCCTCATTTCTTGTTGAAGTGCATGAGTTACTTCCCTCGTCTCCTTTGTTTCATGTTGAAGTTCATGAGTAGAGTTAGCAAGGCTTTTAACAATATCTTCTAAAGACATACCTAAACATGAAGATTGTTGTTGTGTGAGAGCTTGAGCAAAATTTTGAGGGTGATATATATGTTGTCTTTCATAATTTCCATAACTAAAATCAGGATAACCTCTCCATCCAGGATTGTAATGATTAGAAAAATGATCATAATTCCATTTTGGTTGACCAAGCAATCCATCATAAGCATAAACATTTTGCACTGAATTATGGTGCAACGTTGGACACATATTCGTAGGATGACCTTGAAACGAACATATTCCACAAGCTATTTCTTTATGTACCTATCCTATAGCAATTTGAAAAACCAAAGCAGTTAATTCAGAAAGCTAATTTTTAATATAATTAAAGCTTACCTCATCAATTTGGCTAAAGGATCCATATGAGCTTGAACAAAACATGGCTAAAAATAAAACAAAACAATGAGAAACTAAAATTGCTCCCAGGTAACGGCGCCAATTTTGGCAGGGTTGTCGAAGTCCTGCAAAATAAAAATTGATTTTACTAAACTAACTTGTAAGAATAGTGAGATCAGGTCGAAACCCAAGAGAGCTGATATTAGAATCTCAAATTTTAAACAAAAAAATAAAATGGGGGTTTTGATTTATCAAGATAAAATTAAAGATAATAAATAAAAAACTAAAAATAAAAGTAACGAAAATCAATCTTACCAAACTTCCAATCCAAAGGTGTGATTTTCATCCAACCGTAACTTTGATCATAGGCTTAAAGATGAATTTCTCGTATCCAAGAAATTAGTCTACTTGGGGAACACCACAACAAGCAAATATTCTCCTTTTTGTAAACGATTAGACTACTAGGGGGACACCGCAACAAGCAATCAAATCGAAACTTGCCATTAAATAAAATCAATGATAGCATTAAGATTCATGATAATGACTAAAACAAAATCAATCAAATTAATCTTGTACTTTTATTTCCCTAGGGACTATCATGCGTGATGTGTAGTTTAAATAACACAAAACATGAGCCTTTCCCTTTGCTACTCACGTCATAGATGGCGATAGAACATTCAATATCGAATTAAGGCGTCAATTTAATCAATATCAAACATTCATAAAAATAAGAACAATAAATAAAGATTACTTGGATTAAAGGAGAAATATTAGTTTAGTACATGCCTCACAAAATTACAGCGGATTCACTTCACCCTTGAATAAAAAATAAAAGCCTTAGCCACACATGGTGGAAGAAAACAACAAGAGATGAAGAAGAAGAAGAAATGATGTAAAAGATTGGTTCTCAGATAGGATTTAAGAGACCTATTGAACTCATTATATAGAGAGAAAAAACCCTAAACCTAAAAGTAAATCTCCTTTAATTGAGTTATAATCAAATAATGAAAGATAAAATAAAGGGAAATCTAAATAATAAAGTCCTAATTAATAAAAGAGATTGATTCTTGGTCCAACACTTCCAGAATAATGGAAATAACATAAAATAGGGCTTCATCACGGATTTGGTTCTAAAATCTCGAATCTTCACGTCAGACATCAGACCCGCATCAGTCGCAAGATGTGGTCATGCCTTATCAAGATGAGCTTCTGCCAAGTTCTGCTTTCTTCCAAATGATTTGATTTTCATATGGGGAGCTAAGAACACGCTTTTGAGCTGATTTTCAACATTGTATCAATATTTCACGTCCTAAATCAAAACAAACATAATTTCCATAATTAAGCTCAAAATATAATTAGAATATGAAGGAATTAATCACAGCAAAGTGTATATAATTATAACCTATCAGCTTTTGAGTTGATTTATGTGGCCATTGTTGAAAGAGCGATATCAGGAAGTCGACGGAAGGACTTGATCTTTTCCAACCTAATAATAGCTTTTTGCGACAAGGTTGAGATATGCAAATGGGTTAGGGAAACTATCATCGATTTACCTGATAAATTGTTTCTATCTCGTGTGCGTTAGTTAAAGGGTTTGCACCACAAGCAACTTCATCCACTGTCCCAGCCCTCACACTTTCAACAACGCAAACAATCATTGACTTCCTTCGGCCTTACTTTTCATTTGTTCAAGACCAAGATTTGGCTGTGAGAGCCTTATTTAGAGAATTACTTCTAAAATCGTAGGTGTCCTTCTCTCAACTTCTCTTACAATATCTTCTTTCCACTGTTGCCACCGTTCCTCTACCACGATAGCAAGAAAGAGACATAACCCCTACTGTCCAACCAAACCAAGGTTGAAAAAAAAGGCAACCGGATACTAATGTTGGTGCCTCTAGTCTCCCTACTAAAAAGGTCAAGTCTGCCCAGGACAAAGGCAAGGCATCAAGATCCGGGAACCTTCTCTGCCATCCCAGTAACTCCCTGGGTAAATTTTATTTTAAGTTTTTGCATTTTACTTTTTAGTTTTTCATTTTGTATATTTGTTTTCTATTTGTTTTTTTTTCATTGAAGATAATGCTTCTCTCAAGTTTGGGGGAGTATTATCCCATGTACATATTAGGTAAATTTAAAAAAATTAGGACTGTAAATAGCCTAGTTAGTTTTTAGGGTTCTCTTTGCTATGGTTCTATTATTCTGAAATTGATGTTGTGTTGATCATGATATTCCTACGATGATTTTGTGCTTAAATGTTTTTGCAAGGTGTTAAGAGCTTCTGTTATTTAAACTTACGGTTGAAATTGTTGTAGCTTTTATCTCACACATTGCATGCTCTCTAAAAACTTAAGAAACCTTAGGAGAATTCTAGGTCGACTCTCTAATGCCAAAGTATAATTTGTTGTTAATGAACTAAATGCTCAATGTAGAAATAAAGGCTTAAATTAAACTCCCAGAAAAATAAAGATCAACTTAATTGTTAAACTTGATGCCAAAGGCAAACTATTGAGAGACACTCTTTTATGCATCTTGCTAGCTTGGTACACTAGGTGAGTTGTGTTTGCACCGTTTAACTTTCCCTGGTAGGAACAGTAGCATAGCATAAGAGTGAATGAAAGTTTTCAAGGGATGACTCTGCTCGTAGGGCTCAGGGATAGGTTGTTTGCTCCACTCCATCTTTAGGCCTGAAGAGTAGTTATGATAAGATAAACCCTCAAGGATACAATTTAATGAAGTTAAAAGAATTAAGGGAGTACAACATTGTGCTTAAAATAAAAAAATGCTAAGGCAACAATAGAGAGCAATCCTTGAACTTTTCTAAGTCCATTAAATAATGATTGCATACGACACAGCACTCGCTGCACATACAGTGGAATTGATCCTAGGAACGAATCTGTAAGCTCTATTACTTTGTATAGTTTTATTATTTATAAGGATTGAATTGATGTTGCATCATGTCTTGGAACTTTTGAAACCATAGCTTAGTTAGAACCTTTGAAATGATAGGTTGTTTCTAGTTTAGTCTTTAGTATAGGTCTAGGTTTGCAGTGCTTAAGGACAATCAATAGTTTAAGTTTGGGGGTATTTGATGACTCTGTAGATAACCTATTTTGTGTAGCCTTTTTACTTAACTTTTGCATTTGTTTAGGCTTATATAGTTGCATGTAGGAGTATTTTACATGTAATTTGCATATAGTTAGGGAGTTATGGTGCTTGCACTTAATTGTTTATAATTTGATGCATTAAATGGGGAATATAATACGTTTTAGTGGTGCTTGTGTATGAAGTTGTTAAGGTAGAGGAGCGCTGGAGCAGAATAGTAGATCCCTCTCGTGTTGAGCTGACAAGGCAATAGAGTTAGAGATGAATCAGACTTTGGCACATGTGGATTCTCACCTGATACGGAACTTATTGAATAAAGTGAGAAAGCAAGATCCTGTTTAAGAGGGTTTGCACACTTTAGGGTTTCTAAACCCTAGATTTTCCACCTATATAAAGAAGACTTGGGACACAAACAAAGGGAGCTTAATCTTAAACGGAAGCCCTTAGTCTTCAGCTATTGGAGAACCACCAGAGTCGAAGGTCTAGTGGAGTCTCCACACAACGAAAGCCATCGAGAGAGGCTTGAGGAGTGTGGGACCTGTAGCACAGTTAGAGATCTTGGAAGAGAACGTCGATGATGCTTGATTCTTTCTTTTCCTTTGCTTGATAAACTGCCATGTTTCTTAATAATTTTATTATGGATGTTTTAGGGTCAGACATGAGCTAAATACTTTTGTTGGGTTTATTGTTTTAGGATATTATGTTTTGATTAATTGTTTAATGCTATAGTTTTTCCTTTATCTATTTTGTTCATTGTTCTTCATGCATAGTTATTGTAAGAGTTATCGAGAGGGGCCTTTTAACTATTGATATGTGGCTTAATATCGAGGGAGTTAGGTTATATAAACGTGAATAGTAGAGCTTAAGCTGTCAACTTAGGTTCTAATCCAGCTTAGGCTTAGACATAAGTTTAGGAATTCAATGACTAATAAGGGGAACTTGAATAGATAGTAGAGTTGTTAGGGTTTATGCAGACATGTATTGTCTTAGCTTCATTGTTATCAACTTCTAGGCATCCAGAGAGTCAGAAGTTAATTAGAAAACCCTATCGAATAGGTAAATACATAATTGATTTACGCGGACATGTATTGCCAACTTCTATAGCATTCAAATAAGTAATCAACATAATTCCTAGGCAATAAACCCAGCTTCTATAATCATCTGAGTATCTGCTATAGCATATGCTTGTCTTGATCATTGCTATCTTTACTTTTTATTGCATTTAGTTTTGATAATCACCATCAAATCAATACTTGCTCACCAACTCTTAAGTACGATCGTTTCGTATTTATCAATACAATCCTTGTGGGTTCGGCACTCTACTCTATCACTTTATTACTTGATCAACGAGTATACTTGCTCTAAATTGCATACTTGTTTACCAAGCATCATGTTTGTGTTTGTTTGTTTATTTTTGAAGTTGCTCATGTTCGTGTTTGTTTAAAATTTTAATATCATGTTCAAACTCAGTCCATTTATAATTTTGTATGTTCGGGCTCAATCCGTTTAGCGTTCGTGAACATGCTTGTTTATATGTTCACAAACATGTTCGCTTTTTTGTTTCCAAACATGTTCATTTAACTTTCGCGAACATGTCCGTTTATATTATTCTTTGTTTCAATCGAGTTAACCATTTTTAATATTTCCAAGATTAATGAGTTGAAACTCAAATATAAAGATGGAGGGAGATATTGTTTTAATATTTTTATAAGAAAATATCATAATAAATAAATGAGTCAACAAACGAGCTTGTTCGTGAACATAAACGAACCGAACACACATGTATTCGTGTTCGTTCGTTTATTAAACGAACATAAAAATTTGTTCATTCTCATTTATTTAGCTTGATAAATGAATGATTCACGAATAGTTCATTGAACGTTTTTCTTTATTTTCACCCTTACCTTTATGGTAGTTAGGCGTCCATGTAGTGATCATTATGACACACGTCCCTAAACAAGAAATATCGATCATCTCATATGGTTAGACCCCTTTCGTGGTAGTTGTCAGTATTTTTAGAACTATTGATCAGCAGTCTACAAGATTGATTTTTTTGATCACATCTCCTACCTCACTACTTAAACGTCTAGTAAAATAGAGAAATAAAGATTTGTTTGTTGAATTACTATGGATGATGAATGACATAATAAAGGGGAAGTTTTGGTTTGTTCTTTTCGGGCATAATACCAAAAATTGCCCCTAACGTTTGATTGAATGGTCATTTTGGCCCGTATTCTTTTTTTTAAGCATGTTAACCTTCAACGTTTCATTTTGGGTCAAAATGGCCCCTTCGTAGATGAAAACTGTCAGTTAACTGATGATAAACAACTTGAAATGACTTGATGGAATTACACGTCATTAGAAAAAATAATTTTATATTTTATATAATTTTATAAAATCATTTTTTGAATGATGTATCATTTTGTAAAGTCAACACATTTATCTATCTGACACTGTTATATTAGTGTGCATTACCATGTAGGTTTGACACGTCATTTCAAGCCATATAATGTTATTTGACTAATAGTTTTCATCCACGGATGGACCATTTTGGCTCAAAATAAAAGGTTGAGGGTCAATTGTTAAATTCTTCCCAAAAAGAATAAAGAACAAAATGATTATTCAGTCAAACGTTAGAGGTATTTTATGACATTATGCCTTCTTTTCACTCCATTTGCGTTTCCATGTTTTATTTTTCTTTCTACTTGAGATTTTTGGGTTAACATAGTCATCAAAATTCTCTTCGCGTTTTGGGACATATTTTATTATAATTTTTCTTTATTTTAATGAAATTCAGTTTCTTGTTAAAAATTATCGCTACTGTTTTTCTCCGCCTAAATTTTATAAATAATTATTCCTATTTTATAATTTAAGTAAATAAATTATGTGCATAAAAATATAATTAATAATATTTTATTCACCGGTTGGTGATCATGAAAAACATAATGGTAGGCTGGTAGCTACCATCAAGAATGATTACCGCATAACAGTTAATAATATATGTACTTTTATACGTCCTATTTATCTGTTGCGTTGCTAAAGAAATTGAAATTAAATCAGAGTTAATAAAATTTTAATTTTTATTATTTCTAATTTTTGAAATTATATTAATTTTTTAGAGTAAATTACACCAGATATCACCAAACTATTTCTAAATTATTTAAATCTAACACTAAATTTTAGTTTCTAATTGGTTTATGCCACTCCATCATTAACTCGATAACAAATGATGATGACTAAAATAGTTCAAAACGATATCGATTTGCTAGAGGAAAAATAATAAAAATATGTTCGTACAGGGATTTGAACCGACAACCTTCATATTCTAAAGCTAAACCCTAATCACTAAAGTATCATGAATTTATATAATATTTTACCACAAATAATATATATGTCAAAATATAGTTGGAATTAATTTAAATTATTTTAAGAAAAAATATTATTATAAAAAATATTAATAATATAAAATATATTACTTATATATTAATATATAAAAATAAAAATATATTATTTTTATATTTTTATATATTATTTTTTTAAAAATAAAATATTCAAAATTTAAAAAAAACAAACAAACCCAAAAAATCATAAACTCATATCCTTAAATCTACTAACTTCCACCGACGATTGCCAACTCTTCACCCGCCCTTTTCTTTTTTAGACTTTATTTTTTATTGTCACATTCTTACGTCGTTAAAAAATAACGAACGACATGTCAATCGACTGTTGAACGTCGAACGTAAAAATTTCAGTCGAATGATAAAATTGTACAATAAAGAGCGAATAGTGGCAGACAAACTACAAACGACGTGCACAACGAAAGTAGACGACTTCAATATGACAACGTCGGCGTGGAGATTGATGGTAGTAGTGGGTGGATTTGGGATTTATGGATTAGGGTTTGGTGGTTTTAAAAGAATTGGGAATTTCATTTTTTTAATTTATTTTTTAGATTTTTTAAACAATATATTATTTATAATATTAAAATATTTATGCATAAATATTAAATTTAGAATAATAATAATAATAATAATAATAGAAATATGTTATTTAAAGAATATATCAAAGTATATTGTTTATAGTATTATTTATGTTATAAAATAATTAGAATTGATCTCAAGTGCAGTTTGCCATATATAATATTTATGGTAAATTATTATATATTTTTATGTTGGTTTAGTGGTTAAGATTTAGTTTTTGCATTTGAAAGTTGTGGGTTCAAACCCCTTTGAGGACATAGTTTTATTATTTTTCCTCCAGCAAAATGACGTCGTTTTGAGTCATTTTAGGAATCAAAACAGTTGTTCCAAAACGATGTTGTTTTGTACAGCATCCACGTGGGTTATTGTTAGCCATGTCACCGTCTGTTAATAAATTAAGGACAGGGTGTCATAAACGAGTCGGAAACTAAAGTTTAGTGTTAGATTTAAACAATTTAGAAGTTCAATGGTATAAACAAGTCAACGTTAATAGTTTGATTGTATTTGGTGTACTTTATCCTATTTTATATATGCTTTAAAGAGTATACAAATATTTTTTATCATATTTAATTTTATTTTTGTTATTATAAAATATATAAAAAATATTTTAATGTTAATTTAATAATATAATGAAAAACAAAAATATTCTCATCAATTCAGAAATTTCTACAAACTAATATATATTTGCATTTTTCTCTTCTCAACAAATATTTTTATGAAGAAGATCATTGGATATTCACTTTATTTTTTGGTTGACGTTCTGATTCTCAGAGCTTCGTTTTAACTAATTTAGACCGGCCCGTGCACACTTAATTTTGGTGGGTGAGTTTTCCAGCGAAGATTTTCTGCATACACAATGCTTCGATCTTGAGACCTATTGAGTTTTAGAGAAATATAATCAATTCATTTTTTTACTTAAACTAGATAAAAATAAAAACATAAATATGATAAATAAATAATTTTTAACAAAGCAGACGAAATAAAAATAAATAAATAAAATAGTTAGGGATAAAACAACAACAACAAAGTAATTCACGTTATAACTAACAAAGTTTGGGTACAATAGTAAGACACGTTATTCTTCTGAGAGAATACAGGTTCAAACCCTGAAAACAACATTGTTAAAAGTGAAAACCATAAATCCTGAACATGAAGCATAAATTAAACATATAGTTTACCAAAAAAAATTAATTCAAGTAATAGAGTTTCGATATTTTTAGCCAACCACCTATTTAGCATACGGATCTGTGTTATGTACTTCAAAATACATGTCATCAATTTACACTGCTCTAAATTCTCAAATCCAATAATGATAGGAAAATAGGTCTACATTATATGTATATCACCTCCTTATTAATTGTTAAATATAATATTTTTATTTTTTATGTTTAAAAAACAAATATATTATTTTTTAGTAAAATATATATATTCTTTATATAAAAATTGAGTTGAATGGAGGGTTCGGATTAGATCTATTAATTAGAAATTAAGATTAAAATTAAATGAATTTTAATAATTATATAATACTAATATAAAAAATATGAAATTCAACTTTAATGTGAATCCAACTTGACTTGATATTCTCTGGCTAGGGACAAATGGGCAATGAGAGATAATTTCAAAGCTCACATCGCTTTTATCAGTTAATTAAAGCTTCCAAATTTATAAATGTTAATAACTCACAAACATTGATTGATCTTTGGGTTGGGCCCCATGGCTCTATTATGATCTCTTAGACAGCAAGCATGGGCGACACATTTATAAATGTTTCAGACAATTTCTCCTGTCATGTCTTTTTTATTATTATTATTATTATTATTATTATTATTATTATTATTATCAAAATCCTGTCATATCTTTACATAATCTATAAATTATTGGCTACATAATATAATTACATATTAATATTCCATGCTATGTTGGCAATTTGCATCTTTAACCACCTTTAACTGTTTCTCATGGACATTTTCAGAACTTCCATGCACGTTATACATTATTAGCTATATTAGTTTGAATCACTGTGCTAACTATTTTTTACATGAAATCTTTATTTATTATGATATATTTCGTATTAATACTTAAATGCATAAGGAAATTATATATTTTTAAGAGTAAAAAAATTAAGGGAATGTTTAATTCACAGAATGTAACATTACCTTTGGAAATAGGATTCCCGAAATGATTCATTACTTGATATATTATCGGGAATGTTACATTACTTTGTTTGGTTTGTTTGACAAGAATATAAAATTACAGTGTTTGGTTGATAGTTATACGATTACCAGAATGCATATTTTACAAAATTATCCTTGTGATATATTTTCTTTTTAACTAGTCAAACTTCTAATATTAAAGTGAAAATATTTGCATGAAAATTCATAGGAAATATATTTTTCTATTATTTTTAATTTATACATTTTTATGTTATAAAGTTTTTACACAAATAATTGAATATAGTTTTGAATGTTATAGTACAATATTATATATTTGAATATTTGTGATTTATTATAATTACATATTTAAAAAATAAAGAAAAAACAAATTCATAAACTTCTATAATAATCATCACATTCGCTACTAAATCAAATATACTAATGACTAACTATAAATATTATATTTATATCTTTTATTACTCAATTTATATTATTTTTAAACTTAAAAGTCATTCTTTAAAATCTAAAATTTCAAACAAAATTTATAATGTGATTTAAAATTGAATAATACAGATTTTTACCATATAAATAAAAAACATTATTCTTAAGAGAAGAAATAATATTAAAAAATATTTCTAATATTTATTATTATCTTTTTAATTATGAGTGTGGTTTATATATTTTATTATGCAATAATTTAGGTTAGATAAAGAATTGTATTGACCTATCAAAATAAAAAATATTATTGCAGAAATAGAAAATAATGATTTATTTGAATATAAAATATTATTTCAAGGGTATTTTAGTTTAAAGTGGTGGGACTTGTCTAGGGTGAGAGTGACATTCCTACCATTTTGAGAGAAAAAAAAAAGCTACTATTAAGAATGTAGTATTATTCTTTGTAGGAAATTTTCCTAAACCAAACGTGGGTATTTGATTTCAAAAAATATTATTTCTTTGATAATGATTTTTTCCACGAACCAAAACGCCGCTTAGTGATTTGACATTCAGTAGAGTGCTTGTTTATGAGGAAACTAGATCTTTTCTGCTGGTGACAATTATTGGTTGATTTTAAGAGATAAAGGATAGATATTCTGGAGATATTATTCTGATATTATTGAGGATAAACTTAAGATTTGCTAGCTGGTCAATTGCACCGTATGAAGAGTTCCTTTGTTTGTGAGCCTCGAGCCGACCGGGCTGAGCCTTGAGTTGATGACTGTTGACCCAAGTCGAGCCAATAGTTGATTGAATTGAACCCAAGCCGTTGACAATTTACTCAAGTTGAGCCATTGACAGTTGATCGAATTGATGTTGGCCGTTGACTGCCAGTATTGATTTTGACTGGCATTGATCGTTGATCAATATTGGTTTCTTCGGTCAATTTTGATCTTAATATTTGTTGACGTCATGATTCGATATAGCAAATTATTGTGTATTTAGTATTTGAATATTGAACTTTGATATAGCTTTATTCTTGTGTTTAAGGTGATCACCAGTCCTCCATCCATGAGACAATCGATTTATCTCCTCTTTCTGTGCTGTCTATTCATACTCGAGCTACGAGGGTTAAAAATGAGTACTTTATCATATTACTATACTTTAACATTAGTTTGGTGGCATAATAATAATAATAATAATAATAATAATAATAATAATAATAATATAAAATTATTCGCGTAGGTATCACATTAGAGTAGGTATCACATTAGAGTGTGTTTTAACTAAACTTTCTCGTATTGTAAAGGCATAACGCCAAAAAAATACCTCTAACGTTTGACTGAATAGTTATTTTGGCTCATTCTTTTTTTGAAGCAATTTAGCCCTCAATGTTTCATTTTGGGTCAAAATAGCCCACCGTGAATGAAAACTGTTAGTTAGCTGACGATAAACAACTTGAGATGACTTGGCAGAATGACATGTTAGAAGAAAAAATAATTTATATTTTATATATTTTTTAAAATTATTTTTTGACTGATGTGTAATTCTGTAAAGTCAACATATTTTCCTATATGACATTGTTATCGCGGCGTGTACTGCCATGTAGGTTTGTCACGGTATTTCAAGTCATTTATCGTTGGTTGACTAACAGTTTTTTATTCATAGAGGGGGCCATTTTGACCAAAAATAAAACATTAAGGGCTAAATTGCTTCAAAAAATAAGGGCCAAAATGACGATTCAGTCAAACTTTAGGGGCATTTTTTGGCATTATGCCTATTGTAAATTATCCACAACATTTGAACCATTGCTTGCTCGAGGTTTCTTTCTTCGTGTGCTACATACTTGTGCATTCTTCTGATGCTATATACTTTTCTATGTGTTGGTGTTTTACACCTTGTATGATCATTGTCTGTGCTGTGGATTTGTATGTTTGACATGTAACGACCCGAATCTTGGGCTTTGGACCCAATTTATTGAGCCTTGTGTTAGAAAGCCCAAAACAAGGATAATTGGATTGGGCTTTGTGACAAATAAAAAATAAAAGGAAAAAAAGGAAGAGTTTTTAATTAAAAAGGTGGATGGTGATTTGATGGGGAAAAGAGAAAATAATGAGATAAGGGAGAGAGAGAAAATGGAGGGAAGGAGAAAAAGTGGGGGAGAGCTTTGAGCTCCGATCTACGGCTATCGGAATCGCCGTTCACGACACCTCCGCCGCTATCACCTTCAGCTCGTCGAGACGCTTCCTGCGATGGTTTCCATATCACCGTCTGAGTCGTCATTCGTCAGAGTGAGAAAGAAGAAGTTTCGGGGGAAGCTTGTTCAGTGTGTTCCGATCGTCACCGATGCAAACGGAGGCCACCGGTGGAATCAGCGGCCAGAGAACAGCGGGGCTAAAGCTCGCCGCCTTCGTCCGGCCACCGGAGAAGGGCTCACGCGCACCGTTGCGGGTGGGCGTGTGCTGGCCAGGCACTGTGCTACACCGGATTGGACTAACCGGGTGCATGTGCATCCTGCCGCACTGGAGCGCGCACCCGCGGGTGCACCGAGGTTGTAGTGCACTCGCCTGTACTGGATCCCGTTCTTAGGGTGCACCCAACTTACCATGCACCGCGTCGCACTAGATCGGCTAGTTTGACCAAGGCGTTGACCGGCGTTGACCAGGCCGTTGACTTTTTTGGGTGACCCTACTCGGGGATTTCTTAACGTTCTAGATCAAATGGCACAGTTCGTTTTGCCAAATTCAAACCCGGTAAGCTGTTTTTGTGTTTTTGACACTTCGTTTGGCATAGGAGGTGTCTGAAATTTAAGTGTTTTCGTAATTGTTGATATGCGAGGATTAATTGGGTCAGATATCGGATCGAGTGGGATATTCGGAAAGCTGGGATGAGGATTTTAGCGATGTCAGCATAAGGTTAGTACACCTCAAACTCCGAAATGCTTCATGAGCATCATAAGTGTAATTGCCTTGCATGTTAGTGGTTGCAAAATAAGAGATGAGTAATAAGCATGCGTCGGTACAAGTATTGCGAGGCTTGATAATTATTAAAGTGCTTGATGAGTTTGAGGATGTTCGAAGCTGTTATGAGCTCTAGATATTGTATAGGATTGTCTGAATATGTATGATTATCTGATTCATGATTGCTATGTGGTGATGCCTTGTGTGCTAGTGGAATGAATTAATATATTCGATTGAATATGGGTTAGGGATAGTGCTGATAATATTCGATTAAATGCCTAAAAATTGGTAATTATTATTAAATGACTTAAATGCGCTAGCAACAAACTATAACGACTTTCATAAGCTTTAGGGGTAGAATAGGGCTTCATAATTAATATTGATTCCGACGAGCTTAATGGCCTACTGCTAGTTGACCGGAATGAGCTATAATAACGGACTAATATAGCCTATCATTTGATAAATTGCTTATAGAACCGGTAGTTAACACTAATTGGTTTAAAAGTCAGTTTGAGATGGAAATTTACGAATATGATTAACAAATATGATAATGTGGATTGTTGGAAATAATTAATGGGAATGAATTGTATTACTCCTCCATAAAATGTAACAACTCGGTAATGCTTGATTGGTTGTAATAGAAACAATATGGACTCGTAATGGGTCGTGTGATGGTTGTGTGCTAGGTAGGGAACTTGTATGGATCCGTGGTGGATCATGTATGGTTACGTGCCAGGAAGGGCACTTGTTTGGTTAAGAGTCTTTGTTTGGTGGGATCCGGATACCCAGTGAATGAGTGTTGCAACACTTGAAAGCCTCTCGATGTGAATTTCGAGTGATGAAATGAAGGCCATATGATGTGAGCTTCCGTGTGATGATATTTGCTCGATGTGAGATTCCGAGCAAAAACTTGATGTGAGATTCTGAGTATACCGCTCGATGTGAGATTCTGAGCAGCTCTATGTGAGATTCTGAGCATGAGTGTGTCTCCTAGTGTCGGGTGACATTGGGCCTCGCTCTTGGTTTGCTTTATTGATGTACTTATGACAATTGTGATGTTGTTTATATACTTGACATGTGTTTAGGCGATTATGGTAGTGCCACATGTTTATTTATCTCTTCTTATTGCTTGTACTAGCTTGCATGCTTACGTTTATGATTAGCATGAAGTATAGTAGAGTAGATATATACCACTGAGCTTTGTAAGCTCAGCGCTCAGAATCGTTGTTTCCGTGCGTAAGTTGATTGTTGGATTGTGGGATCGTGGAGCACTATCAAATCAGGATTCTAGCACGGGGATCTTCGGAGTACGGTATTTGAGTCTAGTAGGCTATGTGTTCATAGGACCTTACATGTGGAGTCTGTATTTGTTATTTCGAAATTGTATCATTCAAGTTGTACCTTCAACTGTTTTAAATTTTAATTGGAGCTCCTTTGTACCCTTTTATTTACTTATATATATATTTATTTAATCATTGGTTTTAAATGTTTTTGCGACTGTAATCACTCATTTTTGTACGGGTTTTTAGTATTTTTAGTATTGTTGTAATAATATATATAAATAATAATAATAAAATTAATAATAAAAAAAGCAAAAAAAAGGAATTTAATAATAAAAAATGGGGGAGGGGAGTGGAGCACAAAGCTCCACGTCACCCTCCTCACCCCTATAAATAGAGGAGCAATTGAGGCAAAGGCAATTGAAGAAGCAATTGCAGCAAGAAATGGCAGCGATTGAAGCCAAAGGCAATCGGCAGGGGCTGGCCAAATAAGGGAGCTTAGGCTCCCGGCTAGCCCAGGATCGGGGCAATATCCTCGGTCCTAGTCGATTCGATCGGGGTCCTATTTTGGATCCGATCTAGTTAATATTTTTGGAGAGGTCGTGGTAGATCTCGGTGGGGTCCAGTCGGGGTTCGTCATTCGAACTCCTAGTTAGGTATAATTTCTTTCCTTTTTATTTATGTTGTAATTTTTATATTTTAATGAAGTAGTAGTTAATTTAAAATTGTGTTTTTAATTTGTATTTTTATCTATGTTTTTGATTAGTATGCTTTAAATTTATGTTTTAGACTAGTATTTTATTTATGTTAGATATGTTTTTATTTATAAGTTAGATTAATATTTATGTATGTATGTTTTAGATTAGTATTTTATTTATGTTAGATATGTTTTTATTTATAAGTTAGATTAATATTCTTAAATTTATGTTTTTATTAATATTTTATTTGTGTTAGATTTGTTTTTATTTATGTGTTAAATTAATAGTTATGTATGTATGTTTTTAGATTAATATTTTATTCATGTTATATTAGTATTTATTATGTTAGTATTTATTCATATTTTTATCACAGTGTATTTATTTATATTTGCCATGTTTTTTAAGTTTTCATAACGGACATATATTTTGTCAATGCGGTACCCTTTTATTCGAGAGTAAACGGGGCCAGTATCAGGCGCAGTGATAGTGGTTGGGCGTTTACTCTCGAATAACGGGGCCTTTAAAATCTACTCGCATTTATAACCGAATTTTAATCTGATCGTCACTTTAATCCAGAAAGTTTAATATTAATAAAGCGGTAATTATTAAAGTACCAATTTTGGGCGGTGTGGGGGTGCTAATCCTTCCTCATCCGTAACCGACTCCCGAACCCATCAATTTTAAATCTGTGGTTTTTTATGGTGTCCGGCCTACCTAAGTGGCCGGTGGCGACTCTAATTTTAAATAAAATGCGGGTTTTCTAAAAATCCCACGGAAGACAAATATTTCCAAACAAATAACAAAAAGCACATTTTTTAGCGAGAAAAAAACATCGCTACAGATGGCGACTCCGCTGGGGACATTTTTGTTTTTCAAAAACAAATGAGAGTCGAGCTTTTTCAAATAATTACCGCTTTATTAATATCGAAAATTTCGGATTAAAGTGACTATTAAATTAACATTCGGTTACAATTACGCGTTTATTTTAACGCATTTAAATTTTGGCATATAAATCCGTTTTTTTTAAGTGGGGGAAAACGCTAATGCTTTCGTGGAGATATCGTTCTCCCGTATGGGCCTAGCAAGTACCTTCGGCTCGAGTACCTTATACTTTCGTGAGGATATCGTTCCTTCGTATGGGTATAAGGGAATGGGTCCCCTGAATTGAACCCGGTTGAAAGGAGCCTATAATGGGTGATGACTGGGGGCCTTGCTACTCTTAGTAGAGGACAGCAAGGACAATTCGGGTACCTCTTAGCACCAAAACTGCATATAGTGAGCCGTAGGAGCCAACCCTTTAGATCCATGTGAAACTCTGCCCGATTAGTGGTCACCCTATTTAGGCTCTGGTGCCTTATTTCTTGTTTATGTACACTTTTTATTACTCTATTTTTGTTTGTTATATTTAATCGTTTTATTTGGTACTAACTCGTTTCATTTTATTCTCATCACATTGATTTCACCTGCATCATTGCACAACATCATCACAATCTTAATTTTGCATTGCATCGATTTAGGACACATTTTGCATGCATTCATTTTCAGAATAATAAAACTAATCCTCGGGTTGCCCCATTAAATACAACGAAGATGGTCGATCTAGCACCTGACAAAGCCTCTACAAGAGCCTGATATTGGGGCATGTCCAAAAGCACTCTCTACATCCTTTACAAATATTGTGCCTCTAATAAGGCCTCAGTCTGGGGGCATTCTTTGCCAAGGTCCAACCTTCATTGCCGAGTCAAACTCTCGCATCCTTGACCACAGTCTACAAAAGTGCACTTAATCCAATAATAATAATAATAATAATAATGAGCTGCCATGAACCAATACACAATTTATAAACCCAACCTAGGGGGCAACAAAATCCACACTCAAAGTGTCAAATTCAAGAGCAATTTCAGACGATGGATAATTAAACCCAAGAAGAGGTTAGGACACCGTCATATGCAAAAGACCAAGATCCTGACAGGACCAGTGAGGAGTCAGGGGCATCCCATTGAGGGCCAAAAAAATCATATCACATTCATGCATTTAGTTGCATTCATTATTTTTGCGTACATCTATGTTCAGTGCATACACCGAAGTCACCATGCATTTAGGCATAAAATTCATGCATTTTTGCTTACAAAAAGGTTCAAAAAGAGACCGAACATCCTCAGCCGTGGGGGCAACAACGCGACAGCCAACCTTAGTCATAGAGGAGGCCAAACACAAAGAGGATGTTGAAACATCAATAAAAGGTAACAATGAAAATTTTGTGAATAATTACTGATTAATGTTTTTTTCATCGTAGGTCATCCCTCTCCGCCAGTAGAGCAACATAAGTAGACTTTTCCAGATCTTGCCTTCGTCATAGGCCAACAATTTTCAGATTCTGTTTTACCGCTGATGGTGCAACAATATAGACATCCTGAAGATTTCGTTTCTCCGTTGATGATGCAACAGATCCGAACCTTTCCCCAAACAGATCAAATTTGTATTCAAGTCTTGTTTCTCTGCTGACGGTGCAACCAGACCTAATTTTCCTCAAATCTTACTTCTTTGTACAGTTCAAGAAAAAGAAAAAAAATATCAAAAAATAGAGTTGAAAAAATAAAAAAATAGAAAAAATCAAAAAATCAAAAGTCAAAAAAAATCAAAAAATGAAAAATGAAAAAAATGAAGAAAAAATGAATGAAATGAAAATCAAAAGAAAATTTATCAACTTTCATTGCCCGATATAGTTCCTCCGCTGATGGAGTGGCCAGGTCCAAGCTTTCGTCGCCCTCAGATCCCGCTCTCCGCTGATGGAGTTGCTAGGTCCAAGCTCCCGTCGTCCTCTGATCCTGCTCTCCGCTGATGGTGTAGCCGGTTCTAGGTCGTCATTGTCCAATCCAGTCCTCCGCTGATGGAGTGATCGGGTCCAAGCTCCCGTCGTCCTCTGATCCTGCTCTCCGCTGATGGTATAGCCGGTTCCAAGTCGTAATTGTCCAATCCAGTCCTCCGCTGATGGAGTGACCGGGTCCAAGCTCACGTCGTCCTCTGATCCTGCTATCCGCTGATGGTGTAGCCGATTCTAGGTCGTCATTGTCCAATCCAGTCCTCCGCTGATGGAGTGACCGGGTCCAAGCTCCCGTCACCCTCAGATCCTGCTCTCCGCTGATGGTGTAGCCGGTTCCAGGTTGTCATTGTCCAATCCAGTCCTCCGCTGATGGAGTGACCGGGTCCAAGCTCCCGTCGTCCTCAAATCTTGCTCTCCGCTGATGGTGTAGCCAGTTCCAGGTCGTCATTGTCCAATCCAGTCCTCCGCTGATGGAGTGGCTGGGTCCAAGCTCCTGTCGCCCTCAGATCTTGCTCTCCGTTGATGGTGTAGCCGGTTTCAGGTCGTCATTGTCCAATCCAGTCCTCCGCTGATGGAGTGACCGGGTCCAAGCTCCCGTCGTCCTCAAATATTGCTCTCCGCTGATGGTATAGCCGGTTCTAGGTTGTCATTGTCCAATCCAGTCCTCCGCTGATGGAGTGACCGAGCCCAAGCTCCCGTCGTCCTCTGATCCTGCTCTCCGTTGATGGTGTAGCCGGTTCTAGGTCGTCATTGTCCAATCCAGTCCTCCGCTGATGGAGTGACCGGGTCCAAGCTCCCGTCGTCCTCTGATCCTGCTCTCCGCTGATGGTGTAGCCGGGTCCAGGTCGTCATTGTCCAATCCAGTCCTCCGCTGATGGAGTGACCGGGCTCAAGCTCCCGTCGTCCTCTGATCCTGCTCTCCGCTGATGGTGTAGCCGGTTCCAGGTCGTAATTGTCCAATCCAGTCCTCCGCTGATGGAGTGACCGGGTCCAAGCTCCTGTCATCCTCTGATCCTGCTCTCCGCTGATGGTGTAGCCAGTTCCAGGTCATCATTATCCGATCCAGTCCTCCGTTGATGGAGTGGCTAAGTCCTAGTTGCTGCTGTCCTACTTATCCGCTGATGGTGTAGTAGGGTTCCAGTTAATATTTATGTTTCTCCGTTGATAGATTCAACTTTACTGATTTTCAAGTTTTCTTTATTAATGTTGTAGCTAGAAAACAAATCAGAAAAAAGAAAAAAAAAAGAAAAAATCAAAGAAAAATAGAAAAAAGAAAAAGAAAAAAGAAAAAGAAAAAAGAAGAAAAAGTAAAAGAAAAAAAGAAAAAAGAAAAAAAGAAAAAAAAGAAAAAAGAGAAGAAAAAATCAAAAAGAAAAAAAAAAGAAAAAATGAAAAATGAAAAATGAGCTTTCAACCAAATTCTGATCATGCCTCTTCGTCAAAGTCGTAGCTTGATCACAAAAAAAACTATCCGATCCTGCCTCTTCGTCGGTGTCGTAGCTGGATCAAATCTTTAGACCATGCCTCTTCGTCGGTGTTGTAGCTTGGTCAAATCTATCTTTCGGTTCTGCCTCTTCGTCGGTGTTGTAGCTGAACCTAATTCACTAACTTTTGGTCTTGCCTCTTTGTCGGTGTTGTAGCTAGACCAAATTCACTAACTCTTGATCCTGCCTCTTCGTCGGTGTTGTAGCTGGATCAACATTACTAACTTTAGATCATGCCTCTTCGTCGGTGTTGTAGCTTGGTCAAAATTCACTAACTTTCAAGTTTTATCATTGTTTAAAAAAGAGAGAAAAAAATGAAAAATGAAAAAAGAAACAAAAAAGAGAAAAAGAGAAAAAAATATGAAAAAAGCAGAGAAAAAGGAAACAAAAAAAGAGAGAGAAAAAAGAGAAAAATTGTCAGTTTTCTGATCTTGCCTCTTCGTCAGAGTTGTAGCTAGATCAGACATCAGAACTTTCACCTATCGGTCTTGCCTCATCGTCAGTGTTGCAGCTGGATCGAATTTTGTAGACCCTGTCTCTTCATCGGTGTTGCAGCTGGGTCGAACTCTCTTTAGGTATTAGCTTATTACCAATAATGTAGCAAGTAGAACTCAGTTTGGCTTCCTCAACAAATAACCCCCATTTTGAAGGCTTTGCTTCCCGAGAGTGACAAGGTGGATCAACCAAAACAAGAAAGAAGACATGCGCTGAAGAGAATGAAGATCTACCAAAGAAAGAAGACGCGTCAAAAGGAGAGAAGTTTAGCCAGATAAGACAAAAATGAGTGCTTTTGATCTTTGCTTTGTTCTCGTTTCACAAGAACAAGCAAAGAGGGGCAACTGTAATCACTCATTTTTGTACGGGTTTTTAGTATTTTTAGTATTGTTGTAATAATATATATAAATAATAATAATAAAATTAATAATAAAAAAAGCAAAAAAAAGAAGAAAAAAAAGGGAATTTAATAATAAAAAATGGGGAGGGGAGTGGAGCACAAAGCTCCACATCACCCTCCTCACCCCTATAAATAGAAGAGCAATTGAGGCAAAGGCAATTGAAGAAGCAATTGCAGCAAGAAATGGCAGCAATTGAAGCCAAAGGCAATCGGCAAGGGCTGGCCAAATAAGGGAGCTTAGGCTCCCGGCTAGCCCAGGATCGGGGCATTATCCTCGGTCCTAGTCGATTCGATCGGGGTCCTATTTTGGATCCGATCTAGTTAATATTTTTGGAGAGGTCGTGGTAGATCTCGGTGGGGTCCAGTCGGGGTTCGTCATTCGAACTCCTAGTTAGGTATATTTTCTTTCCTTTTTATTTATGTTGTAATTTTTATATTTTAATGAAGTAGTAGTTAATTTAAAATTGTGTTTTTAATTTGTATGTTTATCTATGTTTTAGATTAGTATGCTTTAAATTTATGTTTTAGACTAGTATTTTATTTATGTTAGATATGTTTTTATTTATAAGTTAGATTAATATTTATGTATGTATGTTTTAGATTAGTATTTTATTTATGTTAGATATGTTTTTATTTATAAGTTAGATTAATATTCTTAAATTTATGTTTTATATTAATATTTTATTTGTGTTAGATTTGTTTTTATTTATGTGTTAAATTAATAGTTATGTATGTATGTTTTTAGATTAATATTTTATTCATGTTATATTAGTATTTATTATGTTAGTATTTATTCATATTTTTATCACAGTGTATTTATTTATATTTGCCATGTTTTTTAAGTTTGCATAACGGACATATATTTTGTCAATGCGGTACCCTTTTATTCGAGAGTAAACGGGGCGATGTCGATCGTAGTGATAGTGGTTGGGTTGGCGTTTACTCTCGAATAACGGGGCCTTTAAAATCTACTCGCATTTATAACCGAATTTTAATCTAATCGTCACTTTAATCCGGAAAGTTTAATATTAATAAAGCGGTAATTTTTAAAGTACCAATTTTGGGCAGTGTGGGGGTGCTAATCCTTACCCATCCGTAACCGACTCCCGAACCCATCAATTTTAAATCTGTGGTTTTTTATGGTGTCCGGCCTACCTAAGTGGCCGGTGGCGACTCCAATTTTAAATAAAATGCGGGTTTTCTAAAAATCCCACGTAAGACAAATATTTCCAAACAAATAACAAAAAGCACATTTTTTAGCGAGAAAAAAACATCGCTACAGCGACTTACTTGTTGGGTTGATCCTGTTTGAAAAGAAATTTTATGGTTTTAGTTTGGGCTTGAGGCTCAAATGTGACATCCGGGTCGAGGGTGTTACATGACATATCATGCATATCATATTAGAATGTGTTTTAACTAAACATCAAATTTTTTTGAACAGTGAATCCTAGATTTTAATATAACAAGACATCATATTTTTTGAACTGTGAACCTCATATTTTTAGTATTATGAGATTGTGTGTGCATGAGTTGAGATTGTATGAAGGAAGTTGTGGTCATCACCCCTTTAATCTAGATGAAATAATATCACTTGTGATTGGTGACTATGTAGTGAGGGTACCGGAAAATCTTTATCTTCTTTTAGTGACTATATAGCAGGGTGCATTGCATTATACTTGTGATTCAATGTCATTGTGTTGTGACCCGTTGTGTTTTTTTTTTTTGAAGGATTTTCGAGAAAATACTATGATGATGTGTTTGTCATTGCTTGCACTTTAGAGGCATACTAGGCTCTTTAGCTCGCTCAATCTTAGTTCCTCTTTCGGATATTCTCAGACGTTAGGCGATTTAGTTCTCGAAGGTTCTCGTTTTTTTCTGTCTTATTATTTTTCATTATGAACTTATTTTATTGGGTAAAGTACCAAGATGGTCACTTTCATTTTAGTAAGTGTACACTTTTGCTCACCAATTTAATAAATTAACATTGTGGTCACTTATTTTTTCATTTTTTAAACATTTGGTCACTTAGGTGTTAATTGTCGTTAGACAACTAATGGCGTGCTGACTTGACATAGTAAAAAGAATGATAAATGACCTAGATAGTCACTAAAGTATTACTTTACTCCTATATAATTACATATTTAGTCCTTCATAGTTACTCATACAATCATTTTAGTCCTAATTTTAAAATAAAAAAAATTTAGTCCATATTTACATATATTTATTTTTCCTCTAATCAAGCAGTGACACGTATCACCACCTGATCAAAAGAAAATAAATAGATGATCACCACTTGATTAGAGGAAAATAAATAAACGAAGAATGGGTAAAGGTGGGGATAAAACGTAGGTCCTTCAAAGAAAATCAACTTGGGATAAAACGTTTCTTTAGATTTTATACATTTGTATTATCTATTTTTTAACAACATATATGGTAGTAAATATATTTATTATTTTTAAATATATAGATATGGTAATGTATTTCATATAACTTATTATAATACCTTAATGCATGGTAGTTTACATTTTATATCACTAAATTTAACTTTAACTTTAACTTTCATTTAGATCACAAACCTTTAATTAAATCAAATTACGTCATTCAACTTTTATTATTAATAAAATAAGTCACTTACACGAACATTTTTAAAATAATTCTAACGAAAAAACTGAAATAGACACTTTTTTTTTATTATTAAAAAATAAGTCACTTATACTAACACATTTTAAATAATTCTAACAAAAAAAACTGAAATAGACACTTTTACTTAACATATTCTTCACATATCATCGTCAAATAATATTTAATTGATCATTTAAATATTTTTTTAGAATTTTCTCAAATATTTCATTTAAATAAATTCAAAGAAAAATAATTAATTCTTCTATAAAATTCTAACAAAATATATAAATTGTCAATTAAACATTATTTGACGATAATATGCAAAAATTATGTTAAGTAAAAGTCTCAATTTTAGTTTTTTCATTGAATTTTTTAAATTGTATTAGTATAAATGACTTAATTTTTAGGGTAAACTACATAAATGGTCCCCCGACTATGACCCAGTTATTTGTTGAGTCTCCTGACTATGAGAAGTTACAAATAGGTCCTCTGACTAATCGCAACTAACAAATCAGTCTAATTCCGTTAAAAATAAATGATTGATGATGTGGCGGTTAATAAAATATGTATAATAACAAATTTAACCTTTAACCTTTACATTTTATTTTAATTTGGTCCTAAATTTAAAATTTTAGCTCTCAACATTTAAATATTACAACATTTTAGTCCCTTAAATCTTAAACTTAATCTTTTTTCCTTCTAAAAATCAAATATCTATTGATGTTAATAGTAGCTCATCGCAGATGGCTACCGTTAACAACAATAGAGGTTTTGATTCTCCAATTGTTTCCACTGCTCATACAAATGGGTTGCATATAGCTATTGTTAACATCAATGGATGTTTGATTTTTAGAAGGGAAGAAGCTGAAATTTAGGATTTAAAGGACTAAAATGTTGTGATATTTAAATGTTGAGAGCTAAAATTTTAAATTTAGGACCAAATTAAAAATAAATGTAAAGGTTAAGAGTTAAATTTGTTATTATACAAATTTTATTAATTGCCATGTCATCATCTGTTTATTTTTTAACAGAATTGGATTGATTTGTTAGTCGCGATTAGTCGGGAGACCTATTTGTAACTTCTCATAGTCAGGGGACTCAATTTTTTATGGTTTACCCTAATTTTTAATAATAAAAGTTCAATGTTGTAATTTGATTAAATTAAAGGTTTGTGATTTAAATGAATGTTGAAGCTAAGTTCAGTGATCTAGAATGTAAATTACCCCTTAATGCAGGTTTGTTTATATATGGTATTGTTACAATTATATATAGAATATTTTCTATTAAAATATAGGGATAACTACACTAGTGGTCACCAAACTATCACATTTTCCTATTTTGGTCACCCAACAAATCTTTTCGTCAAAATCGTCCCTCTCGTTAAATACCTTTCTTGTTTTGGTCCCCCTCCGTTAAAAAATAACGAAATCGTTGACTTGGCGCTTTTTATTTTCCACGTTATCGCATCTCTTCTTGTCAGCAGGTTAAATAGTATTTTTATTCTACCAACCATGAGGTGAGTCACCTCTTGATTTTGAACAAATCAAAGGAAAAATGCTTTAGGCGCTACTACTGGGACCCCTTAAATAAAGGGTCCAACACCTAACCACTGAGCTAGGCTTAGAATTTGGTTAGATTTTATTCAAATTAATATTTAACATATACTCCCTCAACTTCAAAAATAAGCAAAATGCATTCATGAGGATTTGAACCAAGAACACCTTGCACCAAAAGCAAGATGTTTAACCACTAAGCTAGGTTAAGAACTTATTAAAAATCTACAAAAATTATCTTTAATTTAAAATGTATTATTACCTCAAAATTAAATCGAAAATGCTACTAAACTCAATCTAAAATTATTTTTCTAATTCGTTTGGGAATAAAAAAACTAATTATTTATTTTTATAAAAAATGTATTAGATCATTCTAAAAATTAAATGTAAAATAATTTATTCATATACATGTCAACTAATTAAATGTTATTTAAAAATTATATTTTATCTTAAATAAATATTATAAATTTAAATTTTAAAATTTTGTAATATTAGTTTTATAAAATAAATAAATGTTTAATTATCATTTTTTATTTCAAAATGAAGTGAAAAATAATTCTAGTTTGATCTTCAATTTTAATAACATTTCAAGCTAATTTTTTTTAAATTAAAATAATAAATTTAAATATAAATAGGTATTTTCAAATAATTCATTTTTTATATTCTACCTAAATATATATTATATAGTAAATTTTTATAATGATCTAATACAATTTTATAAAAATAAATAAATAAATATTTATCAAAAGAATTGGAAAAATAATTTTAGATTGATTTTGGTAGAATTTTAATTTAATTTTAAGGTGAAAATACATCATAAATTAAAGAATAAATTTTGTGGACATATAATAAGTTCTTATCTTAGTGGTTAAACAACTTATTTTGGTGCAAGGTGTTATTGGTTCAAATCTCCATTGAGGCATTTTGCTTATTTTGGAGGTTGGGAGAGTATAAGTTCGATTTTGCCCAATAGCAGCACCCAAAGCATTTTTTCTATGATTTCTTCAAAATCATGTGTCACCTTTGGTTGGTCAAATAAAAATACTATTTAACCTGCTGACAAGGAGAGATGTGATGACATAAAAAATAAAAAAAGACAAGTTAGCAATTCTTTAGGTTTTTAAGGGAGGGGCTAAAACAGGAAAGATATCTAATAGGAAGGACGGTTTTGACAAAAAATTAATTGGATGATCAAAACAAAAAAATGACGATAGTTTGGTGGCCACCAGTATAGTTTTCCCTAAAACATTTATTTATAGTCAACGTTTTCTTTAATGCGTCAAGTTAATATTTTTTTACCATATACATATTTGACAGATTAATACATATAAGTATATTATATTTTATATAAATATATATTTAATAATACCATTTATTGTCTGTATAATTTAATATTACTTTTAATAAATATGGTTGAAGTGTTTATTAAATTTATTTTTAGAATATGTAAATTTTCTTGATATAATTCATATTTATGAAAATATCAAAAGTAGTCTCTGTTCTTTCGGAGTGCAATCTCATATGATTATTCGAATGACAGAGTTTATATTTCATGTAAATATATAAAAAAAAAAATGTTGTAATCCAACTCTAAAGACATGTATATATATATATAGCAACACTTCTATGTCTACCCAGAAAAACTAACATAAGCACAGGGGTATGCATTATAAAAAGAAAAATATTCTATGCGCCGATGGTGAAAGCCTTGTTTTTCACGAGCGCCTAATTTTTAGAGTTTAGGGTTTTAGTATTTGCGATTAAATTTAAAACTCGCATGTGAAAAAATTCATTAAAGATGCATCAAATAATTACATTATAAAAAAATCAACTAGTTATATTATAAATTTGCGAAAGGAGCTGAGATGAGGTGTAATTTGAATTGTAAATATAATTATAGTTATACCTAAAACATCAAGCTAATTTCAACCCGAAGTTGCAAGCCCATTTAATAAAATTACGAGTAGAATTTAATTAATGATCTCAATAAAAAAAATATTATTATCTTTAAGACATCTAAATATAAGCAATTTTATTTATACCGTATAAATTGTATGAATTGAAAATAGAATAAATATTATCACAAGGTCATATTAAAATATTCAAAAAAATAGGAGTAAAAGGAAGCAAAAACAAAACCAGAAACAGTCATATCTGCTTAAAGACTATCCTTTGTCGTGGGTGGCATTGGCAGCCAACTGGTAAAAGACATGGCATGCTTCTTTTTTTAAAATTATTACTATATTCATCATTCACTATTTTAGTAACATTAATAAATTTTTTCCAATAAATAATTAATTATGGATGGTGCAGATAAAAACGCTTATAAATCTATTGGTTTCATGTTCAATTCAGGTTTAATTTATCACAAGTCTTTAAATTAAATAAAAAATTAATTAAATTTTTATTTTTTTTCACCCAATTAAGCCATTAAACTCTAAACATTTATCAGTTCACTTCTTTAACTGACATTGACTACTAAATTTAACAATTATTTTTAGATTAATTGGTACAACGTGTCGTGCTACAGTGTTATCACTTAACATTTTATGTTTTGTTTTATTTAAACAGTTCTTTAAAGTTTTAAATATTCTACAAAATTTATAAAAATTATAAGAAATAAATTTCTAAAAAATATATAAATGTCACATGACAAAACTATAATATATCACTTGACAATAATATTTCAAAAAAAATCGTCAAAAAATAATTATCAAAATTAGTCAAAAAAATTATTTGATTCAATTTATTAATTCAAGACCTTAATTGGATGTAAAAAAAATTATGAACTTAATTTTTTTTTTTCAAAAATTCAAAAGCTTCACGTACCCCTAAGTCAATTTTTAATAGTTTCGTCTAAAGATTATATATATATATAGAAAACAAAAGCTTGCCCCAACAATAATATTTTTTTAGTATAGATACTCCGCCATTGATTACATTAATATCATCAAATCATAACTTTCATTGCTGCCAGCCGTACTGTTGATTGCGGTTTCCACCCATCAAGTTAGAGCCACGTCCAGCACCAGAACTTCCATACGGCCCACCTTGCGAGTAATTGGGAGCTCCAACTCCATAACCACTACCCCCACCGCCCCTCGGACCAGCACCAGGCATACCACTTGAGCCGTAGGGTGGCACCCGTCCTTGTGGATATGACCCACTGCTATAACCTCCTCCGCCACCTTGACCACCACAATTTTGATTGTTGTATCCCCCACTTGTTCCGTTTGCAGGGTACCTCCCCGGACCGCCTGCAGGTCCACGAGGCTTCCCATAATGGTGGCCAGGCCCTGCAGTGACTGGCGGTTGAGAACCATGCAGAGGTGGGTTAGGTCCAGGCCTCATTTGTGTGTGTGCTTGCCCAGACTGAATTGGCAGAAGCCGGGCATGAGGCTGTGGATGCTGTAGTTTCTGTCGCTTAGCATTTTCTTCATGTTGTCGCGGTTGCTGGAGCTTTTTCTTGGTCTGGAACTCGTGTGATGATTCATATTTGGGCAAGCTGAACCAAAAGGATACATAGATAATTGATAAAAGTCTAAAAAAAGAGAAGTTGCAAGAAAGGGGAAATCCAAGCAAACCTCTTTGGATCTCATGGTAATGGGTCTGTCCAGAAATACTCGGCATCAAGTGCATCCTTGGCACATATTCTCTACGCGTATTAAACAAAGAACAGAATCACATTAAAGCTAGTTGCTAACTTTGGCTTAAGCTCTTAATTGCAACCATCAAGGTCAAATAATATCTATAGAGAACTACAATATCCTTGTTTACTCCATTTAACCAATCATTTTAATCCAAAAGGACATACATTATTAACTCGGATTCAGAGGGAAAACAACTCCTAAACAAATGAATATAAAGAAGAAATATATATATATATATATATCAAATGGTACCTGAGATGGATCAAGAGTCAACATCCTCTCCAACAATTCCAATGCATGACGGTCAAAACTATTACAAACTGACAGATATGTCAGTGACGGGATAAACATTAAACCATAAATACAAGTTGAAGTTTAAAATATCCCATAGCATTAGTAGACCAATGTCTATGTATAAGTTTCAGGCACATGACACCCTGGGAGGGTACGAAACCCACCGGCCCAGGATCAGTCCCCAGATCCAGCCTATCAGAGTATTATCACTCTAAAAACTTCTCAAGGGGGGAAAGTGTGCTATATGACAGTGTAAGTGAACTTACTGCCTAAAAACTTCTCGGAGACGTCTCTTCATTGGCCTTGTTGGCTTGAAGTTGTTATACCAAGGGATCTTAGAAACACCAGGCCAGTTAACTTCATCTGGTGCTCCACACAGCTCAAATATCTTATTTAATTGTTCTGGCTGCAATAATTCATATATAGCATTTCATACTGGAGTCTGGCAAGCAATTACCAGATTAAAGTTGTATGAAACTGGAAAAGCTTTCAATATGAAAATGATTCCGCATACATGTTATTCACACATTATTTGGATTTTGGCTCAGCAACATGTGTGTGTAAATGTCGGAGAAAATTTTCAGAGACACAGTACCTATAAAACTTGTAAGATCTAATTTCAAACTTCATAACTTCAACAAACTGTTGACAAGTTTATACAAATAAAACAGGAATTCCTTCTCATGAAAATTCTCTGATGGATAGAAAACTGACTGCTTTCATATTCAAGCAACAGCAACATAAGAAAGCAAATTTGAAACCTTGGTTCCATGCTTGCTATACAAAAATGAATGCGGCAGAAAATAAAATATGCAAATACACGAAACAAGGCAAGACAAATATATAGATAAATAGGAGAAAAGAGATGATATCAATGCTCAAAGTAGGGATGGCAACTGGATGGGAAAGGTTGATTATTTGCCCACCCCAAACCCGACCTGACTCCACTCTGTAAATTACCGAACCCGACTATTTAGTACATTAGCACCCAACCTGAAACCCAAAACGATTTCCCCAAACTCCGAAGCAATTTCCCCAACTCTGACCTGATCCGACAGTTAACGAAAGGTCTATATTATTATAATTTTTATAAAATTAAATCAAATATATTTATAAAATCTTATGAAATTATAAAATTGTAATAAAAACATATATAAATACTCTATAAAATTAAAACATATGTTATAAAATCTTATAAAATTAAGAATCTGTGATTTAAAAATATAAAAAAAATAGTTATAAAATTAAAAAAGGAGGGGCATTTTAGTAAATATACAGGGGCTGGGTGGATTATAGCTAAACTCGACCCGACCTCTAAAATTCCAATAAAATCCACGACCCGACCGCCCAACTCGAAACCCGATTTCCAAAAAAATCCGCCCCTATGGGGTCTGTTGGGTTGAAACCAGTCAGTTTTGGGTGTTTTTTTATCCCTTACCAAAAGTTATTATTCCAATTTTCTCTTCAAGAGCTTCTTTGCTCAGGTTTTGAGGTAAGAACTTTAGAGATTTATAAAAGCAAGCAATAAAATAAAAAGGAAAATATTTTGACAAAGTTTACACAACTTGGTCAATTTTAGAATTTAGGGTTTTGAGGTGTAGGGTTTAGGATTTTAGATTTTAAGATTTAGGCTTCAAATAGGCAAGTTGAGTAAAATAACTTTTACACAACCTGTGTATCAAAAAATAATTTAAATAAAATTGACCAAACTTTACAACTACCAAAGAAGATCTGAGCTATCAATGAACCAGGATTCTACTACACGGATTAGATAATCTAGGGACATTTAACTCGTAACACATCCAAACCTCAATTATGCCTTATCTTTCTATAAAGTTCAATCACTTAATCGAACATAAAGCAGCTAGCCTCATCTTTTCCAGGAAATATAGGCTTCCCATGCAGGAGCTCAGCTAAGATGCATCCAACAGACCACATATCAACAGCTGGACCATACTTGGTTGCTCCAAGGAGCAGTTCCGAAGGTCTGAGAAAATGAACCAAAAATGAAAAGTAAATGCAGCACCAATTAATATTTCTTTTGTTTTTTTTCTTTAAATACAATCATAGGTTGTTAGCATACACTTTAACCCAGGGAGTAAAAACACATACCTGTACCATAATGTAATAACACGGTTTGTAAGGTTTGCGTTGTGATCATTTGAGAATGAACGAGCAAGACCAAAATCGGCAAGCTTGAGGTTACCCTCATTGTCTATAAGAAGATTTGAGCCTGCAACAATGAACAAGCAAAGCCTTACTTTAAGTTTCATGGGCAGGTACAACATTTTATTAAATATGGGAATATCAGGTATGTTGTTAAGAACCTTTGATGTCACGATGAAGTACTTGATTTACATGACAATAGTGAAGCCCAGTAAGAAGTTGTCTCATGTAACACTAGAAGGAAAGGTAGAGCTTAATTAGAAGAACATTTTTGATAATTGAAATTTGAATGCAGAGTGTTTTCCCCATTCCTGCCTATAAAATGGTTTACCTTAATTTGGGGAACTGTAAATCTCATCCCAGGTCGATCAGCAAGGCCAGTCAAATCATGGTCCATGTATTCAAAAACCATATAGATTCCACCTTTATACTTATTACCATCTATATTGCAAAAAAGGGAAAGAGTTAACCAGTAGCAAAGATCAAGAGCGAGGCAATAACATTGTTATTAGGAATTGGACAGCACTTGCCTGTTCTCCCCTGCTAGTCCTTCTCTGGACCTTCAATTAAAAATAATACAAACCCAGAAAATGTAAAGGAAAGGTGAAAGGAGAAAATTTAAAAAGTATGAGCTATAACATAAACAAATGCATTAAAATCAGCAGGGGCACTTGCAAAGTTGCGAGCAAGTGTAATTACCCTGAGAAGTAACAATCTCTTTGAGATTAATTACATTCTCATGATGAAGCTTCTTCAAAATTTTAATTTCACAAATAGCAGTTATGGGAAACTGCACAAGTTTTTTGAGAAATAATAGTTGTTAGTTATTATTATTTTTTATTTAAACGAAAAATATATGTATATTGTATATAGGTGAGAACATACTCCTTCTCTCTCATTGTCCATGCGAATTTTCTTCAAAGCAACAATTTCACCAGTCTTTATTTCCCTGGCCATGTAAACTTGGCTGCAAAAACATATAGTACTACTAATTGAATTAAATTGGCAATGAAAAGTTGTTAAGTAGAGAAAAATTGCAACAACCAAAGTATGAATGAATAGTGAAAAACAAAAAACCAAATTGAAAATAAACAAACAAATAAGAGTGACAAAAAGAAGAAGAACGAACCCGTAGGTACCCTCTCCGATTTGCTCGAGTTTTTCAAAACAGTCCACACTTCTTGATCCCGAACAGGGTGACTCATTCAGATTAAGCTGCCCTGCCCCTGCTATCGCCATCTGATTCCTTGATTAAGAATTAATACGCAGCTACTTCCCTTAAACTTCCTTTTTCTTGTTACTTTGTTAGTCCTCTTCCTCTCTGCCTTCGTTGGTTCTGCTGCTGGTTCAATCTTCCGTTTATATTCATACAAATTTAAGAACGTTCATTCCCAATAAAAGAACATTTAAGAAATAAGTCTAAGCCCTAAGGCTATGTAAGCAAGTGAAGTAATCCCAATATTTAATTGGTATGTACCAAGAGTCACATTAGATAGAAGAAAGTTGCAGAAGCTTCCACAGTTTCCAAGGACATAGAACTAGATGGAATTTTTAGTAAAAAGAACATTAATAGGAAGTAAGGCCATACACCTCAAGGACAAAAGTTGTAATGAGTCATAGTAATTTTCATGTTATATGCATATATATACACATAAATATATATGTACATATATTTTCGTGCATCAGATGATTTAAGCCAAACCATAAACCTCAACAGACCCTTTAATTACAAAGCCTAACACTAAATGTTGTGTCAAAGTAGAACATCACCATAAGATATTTTCCGGTGTTAATTTGCATATGATAGCATAGGCACAAACGTTAAGAGAATTGCAAAGACAAACTATTAATATTAGAAAGTCTATGAAAGCACCTTAGGAGTGGATTAACCAAATGAGTACAGAAGTTAAAGCCGAGGTCTGAGTCTAAGACTCATTATTCACAGTTTGCAAAACGCTTATTAGAGAACGACATTTTTGGATTCAAAAACATTTAGTTCATGAATCTGAGGAACTGGATTAATCAAATAAACGAAACCCTGACAATTGCAAAAAAATGCCAGAAAAAGAGGTTGAATTTTAAAAAAATTCATAAATTTGAATAAATTCATACGTTTTGTAGGGATAGTCTACAAAGTAACCAGTCGGCATTTCTATAGGAACTAACACCTGCAAAATTAAGTTATATATAAATGAAATTTTCAAAAAGAAAACGAAACAAAAAATGGAGAAGGTGGAGAAAGATGAACAATAATAGCACCTCCCAATTAACAGCAAAGATCGGGCAATGTTTCCAATCACGTCATGCCAAACAGTTATAGACTGAAATCAATAAAACTCAAAGATATCTACTTCAGGAATAGACAGAAAGCTTCAAACAAGGCGGGGGATAAGGAAAGAGAAGAGGACTGACGGAGTGGTATTGGCACAATGGAGACATCGCCCAATATGCTTTTCCGTGTTTTGAATATCTACGGACGGCGAGCACGGCAGGAGAGACGGACGAAAGGGGGTCGACGAGAGAGAGGCCACACTGATTTTTTTTGTTTGAACTTAGGGATTTTGATTCAGGAGCGGATTCCTCTTTTGAAAATTGTTTTCAAAAAAATTTGTTGAAGATTTTAGTGTTTGAGGTTTTAAAATATTTTGTTCATTAGTCAAAATGTTTATTTTGGGCAAAATAAATTAATTTGTGTTCAAATCCATCAATATTATGATATATAAAATAAATTAATTTAAATTATTATAAAAATATTAAATATATATGACAACTTAATAGTAATAGGCTTAAATAAAAAATAGGTCTATATGTCCTTTTTAAATTTTAGGTGCCTAAAGTATTTTTTATAAAAAATAAGTGTTTAAAGTTTTAAAAGTTATAATTTAGGTGTCTGACCGTTAATGGGTATTAAAAAATAACCAAACAATGCTTGACAATGGCATATTTAATTTATTTTTTTAATTTTTTAAAGAAAATACTCAAAATTTTCTGTTTTTCAAAAGATCTCGAAATTTTGAAAACTTTACAAAACAGTCCCAAAATCCCTAAAATTACCCTAACTCAAACCCCCAAATCGTCATCGCTTCTGCCGCCCATCGTCGCCCCTGAGCACACCAGTTTGGTCGCTGGACCAAGGCGGTCATTTTTCCTAACAAGGTGTCGCCGAAAATGGTGAACGGTGTGCCAGCCGAGCTTTGATTTCGCATTCGACGTTTAGCTTCACGAAGTTCGCCGTTTTCGGCGACGTCGTGTTGGGGAAAATGGCTGCCTTGGTCCGGCGACCAAAGCGGTGTGCTCAGGGACGACGACCGGCGGAGGAAGTGGCAATAATTTGGGGGTTTGGGTAATTTTAGGCATTTGGGGACTATTTCGTAAAAATTGTAAAATTTCAGGATTTTTTTAAAAATGAAGTTTTTTTAAAATTTTAATTTTAAAAAAAATAAATATGCCACATGTCCAGCATTGATTGGTCAAAAAAATTTAACACCCATTAACGGTCAGGCACTTAAAATTATAACTTTTGAAATTTGGGGCATCTATTTTTACAAAAAAAAAATACTTTAGCCACCTAAAATTTAAAAAATATACTTTGAGCACCTATTTTTTATTTAAGCCATAGTAATATTATGATAAATAAATTATAAATATTTTTAAACAGTTAATATAAACTATTGGCTTAAATGAAAAATTAGACCTCAAATTATGCTTTTTTATACAGTGTAATATGTTTAAATATTGGGTAAAACTTTGATACACAGGTTGTATAAAATTAATTTTACACAAGCCTGTGTATTTACACTATAAAAACCCAAATCCTAAATTTCTAACCCTAACCCTAAAAAACTAAACCCTAAACCTTAAACTCTATACACTAAATTCTAAACCCTACAACCTAAACCCCTAAACCTTACACCCTAAACTAAAACACTAACCCCTAAAATTAAAAGGTACGTGTAAACTAAAGTTTACACGTGTCAAAGTTTTTTCCTTAGATATTTCCACATAATGAACGTCTCGAACTATAAATCATAATGTCACAACATTTGGTTCTATTTTATTCTATGCACAATCACATTTTAACATGTTTTTTCTTATCGCAAATGTAATTTTTAGTGTCGCAATTAAATCTTTTGGATTCGTATCACATTCACATCCCATTTTGTGCACTGAAACATAAATTAAAACATTGCAACATGCTAGAAATTACTCATAACTGGCCATTATCCATGCACTAGAAAATCCTCCAGAGTTGAGAAAACCTATGGACGTCTGATATTTCGATCTCACCAACGCTTGAGAGGCCAACAACCCTGCTTTCACCTGAGGTTGACAGGGCTATGAAACGAGTCAAATATAAGGTGGTAAGAACAGCCTTGAAGGAGGATGAATCATGGAAGCTATAATTATCGCTGGTAGTGGAACTCAAGTGAAAAAGATGGCTGGAGAGATGATAGATTCAGCCATGGCTGAGGCGAATGAAGATAAACCTATTTTCTGAGACATGGTAATCGGTAAAGGGCAACAGGCTGATCATGGATCATTAATCAAGGAATTAGACGTGGAAGTTCTGGAGGAAGATGTGTTTGATTTCGCGTGAAGGGGCACTATCGGAGGTGAAAATTTCAGAACGATGAGAAATTGAAAATTTTCAGCATGTTTTGGTTGTTTAAAAAATCAATCAAGTGCAATGCTTTGCTTGGTAGGATCCACATTATATGGAACCCTACATGTGAAATGTCTCTTCTTGATTTAGATAACAATTATGTCCTTATTCATTTTGCTTTGGCGAATGATTGCTCGAGGGTTTTATTAGGAAGCCCTTTAATGGTATATGGGAGTTATTTAACAGTACAACTATGGAGTTATTTATTTTTTACTTGGGAAGAGAGAATTATAGCTTTGGGTGATTATCAGGTTTACCGTATAGGTATTGTATTCGAGTTATTGTTAGCATCATTGAAAATGTGATTAGAATTGACCATAATACTATAGAGGGGAGAAGGGGAAGGTTTGCGCTATTGCCTGTGGCGATTGATCTTGATAAACCTCTTTGGGCATATGAAAGAAGAATATAGTCATGTTCAAGTGCCAAACACAAAGATCGTTGATCAAACGACATTCAAGAGGGTCATGGGACTCCAACGAGTTGTATGACCTTTGGATGCAAGTTTCACCCAAACTACCTATTCAAAACCCTATGCATCAGATGGTGTCAGTGTCCCAATATAAACCTTGTCACGTCAACTATTTCTCGTAGTGGACATATCCTCTACCTTCAGCTATTCGTCATGGGACCACTAGTTCCCTCCCTTTGCTTTGTCCTTATCACTAGAAAATGCCATGAATTTAAAAGAATGTATGATGATTAAAACCCGTAAAAACAGAACGTGCCAAGTAGGGCCAAGCATTACTCAAAAAGTGATTGATAGAGGCCAGCACCCCCGAGTCTATAAGAAGAACCCTACAAAAAAGAAAGCTTTTAGTGGGAAAGGAGGGAGAGAAATCGGGGCATATCGAAAACCCTAATTAGAATTGTTTTCATCAGAAGAGAGGTTCATTGTACGGTGACATGCCCTCTAATCAACAATCAATTCTCTAAAGCCGTGATCATCAGATTTAAAATTTGTCTTTTGAAAGATAGAATTGAGAATTCATTTGTTAGATCTAGGGGTTTAAGATCAGGTTTTAGGGAAATTGAGGTCAAATCGGAGTTATTTGTGTAAAATCAGAGCGTTTATGTGTCTTATAGATTCTTCGACCACCGAAAGTGGCGTATGCCGTCATCGATGAACGGTGGTCTTTGGACGAGAATCTATCTATGTTTAGGTTTGGGCTGAGTTCTTCATGAGAAATAGAAAGAGCTTGTTTTCTTTTGTTATTTTTTTCCTAAAGCCATGTAACAATGGCCCTTTTTGTTTTGAATTGATGTATTTATATTATCTGTTATACGACGTTGTTTTGGGGTGAATTGACTTTTAAAATTTTGGTGGAAGAAAAAGTTAAGTATAAAAAATGACACATTTGTTTTAGATTTGTTGGACTTGTAAACCAAGTCTGCATTCACTGCATTAGTTATCAACACTAAGGATTTCTCAAATCCACTAGATTTGATTACCTTTAAGGACAATGTGCAACCTTACAACTCCCACCAAGTTTATACCCAAAACCTTGTCTACACACTCTCCCAAGAGTAATACAAATAAAGCAAACAAAAGAAAACCTCACATGTTGCTACCACCCCGCTTTGTATGTATCAGAATATGGGTTGTTATTACGGCTGTAGTTGCCAAAATACACTGACTCTAGTTTTGTTGGTCATTCCTCCATGATATGGTTGCCACCGCAAATAGTGCAAAATGGTTCAGTACCTTTACTTCTTGGACTTCGGCTGGCTTTTGCATTGTCTTCACTATATTAGTGAGGTTGGCAATTTGAGTATTGATAGATGACAGTTCATCAAGCTCCAACTTTTCAGTTGCTCTCATCCCGGCTCTTAATCTAGTGGTAGGATACTGGAGATAATTGGTGGCAATCTTCTTAAGGATTTCATAGGCATCCGTGTAATTCTTATCTAGCAGCGAACCATTTGCTGAAGCATCTACAAATGTCCTGGCATAAGCATGGAGTCCGTTATAAAAAAATCTTCATCTAAGTCCAGGTAGGAAATCCATGCATAGGGCATTTTCTCAATAGGTCTTTGAATCGCTCCCATGCATCATACAATGTCTCATCATCAACTTGCCTAAAAGTAGTGATTTCAATCCGCAGCTTGGCATTTAATTTAGGAGACTAAAATTTTAGCAGGAATTTCTGGCATAAATCTAACCATGTAGTGACTGAACCTGGTGGCAAGAAATTTAGCCACAATTTTACCCTATCTCGCAAGAAAAATGAAAAGAGCTTTAGCTTTATTGTCTCTTCAGTCACATCTGGGTGGTGGAATAGTTGGCAAACCTCTATGAATTGCTTCAAATACTGCATTGGGTCTCCATGAAAAAAGCTTTAGCTTTACTGTCTCGTTGTATCCTCATTCAACTCTTGTTGTAATGACTTGTCACTGCATCTGTCAATGTCAGTAACTATGTTTAACATTCTCATGCAAATAAAAATCAGATCCAACAATCAAAGTATGAGAAAATGCTAATAAATTATATTAAACTGAAAGATAAGATTTTAATGAGTTCATACAAAGTTTAAAAGAGTAAAATCATCGTCATTAAAGCATAAAATATAATAGAAATCTCCAACAAACATCTAATTAAAGAAGAGTTTAAGAATATAACAAAATATTCTCCTTGATGTAACACTTGAATCCTCTTCCCCTAGGATATTTCTGCCTTGCTTCACCTTGGATCTCCAAAAATAGAGCTTAAGCCGCCATGGATGAGAGGAAAAAGATTGAGGTTGAAGATGATATGAAAATATAATTTGTGTCTCTCTCTTCTCGGATTTGTCCTTTTTATAAGCTGCCAAAGAGAGGACACATGTCTTTCATGTGTTTTGCATGACCCAAAGTCGTACCAAATCTATTACAACAAATAATACAGCTGGCAGGGTCGTCCTTATTTTTTAGCAGATTAGACAGATGGCCGCTACAGTGTCGAGCTAGCTGTAGTGATGAAACTTCCTCTGCAGAGATATTAAAAATACTACGGCTACAAGGCAAAATAGGCAAAAATATGTGAAATAAGAGCAATTAAAACTAAATTAAATAAAATGCAAAAAAAATAGACATGAAAATATAGAAATAGATACAATAAACACTGATGTAGGGATAATTAAATCAATAAATCTATAGAAAACACATGCTCTTTAAAGAGCTATCAGATGGCTAAATTGATGAAATTAAAAGATGGACAACATTACTGATTTTCCAAGACTACGAGGACTTAATTGATGCAATTAAAAAAAGATAACTAATTTTGAATTGCTACAGGGGCAAGATTACCCCTTAAGCCTTTTAAAAATAATTTTATAAAAATTGAAGCAATGTTTTTTTTATTGAAACACTAGAGATAGTGTTCCTAACTCACTAGAATATTATATATTAGTGTTTGAAGTAAAAGAGTACCATCTTAAAGGGATGCCCCAGGCCTTGCATCAGTTTATTGTTTTCGCTGAACAAAATGGTTTTATTAAAAGGGTCGTTGTGACACCAAATTTTTCACTATCACATTTGCAGTTTGCCGATGATACGATCATATTTTTGCAAGGTGATATGGATAGCGTTCGAAATGTGAAACGACTTCTTACGTGTTTTCAGTACTGTTCAGGTCTATAGATTAATTTCGCAAAGTCTTGTTTGTATCTAATTAGAATTGAGGATGATAGAGCTAGGGAGATGGCCGATGAATTGGGATGTGATAGGAGATTTACCCTTCAAATATTTGGGCTTGTCGATTAATGTTAACCCTCAGTGGCATTCGATGTGGGATCCGTTATTGTAGCACTTTCATACACATTTGGCAGGATAGAAACGAGAGTCTCTCTCTTTTTCCGCAAGGTTGGTTCTAGTTAATTCTGTATTATCTTCTTTATCGCTGTATTATATGGGTGTTTTTACTATTCCAATAGGAGTTTTTTTATGGGGAATTCAGATTTGAAGAGAAAAATGAGGCACAAATTGGGCTTTGGTGTTTTGTCTAAAGAAGAATGGTGGTTTGTGTGTAGTTAATTTATAATTTCAAAACTTGGCCCTTTTGGCGAAATGAGCATAAAGATATGCTCAAGATTCTAATTCTCTATGGCGGACTTTGATTGTCACAAAATATGGTAAGTAGATTTGTAATTGGCATTTTAATAGTGTAAGGAAACAATAAATATCGGTGGTTTGAAGGCAAATCGTCGAGGTGCAGGAGGATAAGTGTGTCATGCAGTTTATAGAGTGTAGCAAATTTAGATGGATCATAGATGGTGGTACAAAGGTTCTTTTTTAGATTGATGTATGGTGCTCGCATGAACCGCTTAGTATGGCTTTTTCTAGGCTTTATCGTTTGGCACCGAACAAGCTGGCTTGGGTGGTGGAGTATGCGAGAGAGGATTTTTGGGATTACGGGGATTGACAAGAGTTTTTTACTGGTGTAGCGATATTCACCTCGCTAAAAAAAGATGTGTGCTTTTATTTTTGCTTTGAAAATGTTGTTTTCCGCGGGGAGTTCTACAAAACTCGTGTTTTATTTTAAAATAGAGTCGCCACCGGCCACTTAGGTAGGCCGGACACCGTAAAAACCAGAGATTTAAAATTGATGGGTTCGGGAGTCGGTTACGGATGGGGAAGGATTAGCACCCCACACCGCCCAAAATTGGTACTTTAATAATTACCGCTTTATTAATATTAGACTTTCCGGATTAAAGTGACGATTAAATTAAAATTTGGTTATATGTGCGAGTAAATTTTAAAGGTCTCGTTATCCGAGAATAAACGCCCAACCACTATCACTACTCCTGATACTGGCCCCGTTTACGCTCGGATAAAAGGGCACTGCATTGACAATATATATATCCGTTATGCAAACTTAAAAAACATGCGGTAAAAATATATATAAATATTAACAAAATTAAAAAAACTAATCTAACACAAATAAAATACTATTCTAACATATAAAAACAAACCCAACATAAATAAAATGCTACTCTAAAATATACATACATAACTATTAATTTAACACATAAATAAAAATAAAATATTAATCTAAAACATGCCTACATAAATATTAATCTAACTCATAAATAAAAACAAATCTAACATAAATAAAATATAAAACATAAATTTAAAACATAATAAATACTAATCTGAAACATAAATAAACATACAAACTAAAAACACAATTTTAAATTAACTATTACTTCATTAAATCATAAAAATTACAACATAAAAAAAAGGAAAGAAAATATACCTAACTAGGAGTTCGAATGACGAACCCCGACTGAACCCACCGAGATCTACAACGACATCTCCAAAAATATTAACTAGATCGGATCTAAAATAAGACCCCGATCGAACCGGTTAGGACCGAGGACACTGCCCCGGTCCTTGGCTACCCGAGAACCAAGCTCTCTTATTTGGGCTGCCAAATCTGCCGATTCATTCCCAATCCCCCTTCAATTGAATGCCTATTTATAGGCAATGTGAGGGGTGAGGTGGGTGACGTGGAGCCTTGTGCTCCCCTCCCCTCCCCCCATTTTTTATTATTTTTTGTTTTTTGTTTTTTTTTTTACTTTTTTATTATTTTTTTAATTTTTTTAAGATTAATAATATTATTACAACAATACTAAAAATACTAAAAATCCGAAAAAAAATGAGTGATTACAGTTGCCCCTCTTTGCTTGTTCTTGTGAAACGAGAACAAAGCAAAGATCAAAAGCACTCATTTTTATCTTATCTGGCTGAACTTCTCTCCTTTTGACGCGTGTCTTCTTTCTTTGGTAGATCTTCTTTCTCTTCGGCGCATGTCTTCTTTCTTGTCTTGATTGATCTACCTTGTCACTCTAGGGAAGCAAAACCTTCAAAATTAGGGGTTGTTTGTTGGGGAAGCCAAACCGAGTCCCACTTGCTACATTATTGATAATAAGCTAATACCTAAAGAGAGTTCGACCCAGCTGCAACACTGACGAAGAGAGAGGGTCTACAAAATTTGATCCAGCTGCAACACTGACGAGGAGGCAAGACCGATAGGTGAAAGTTCTGATGTCTGATCCAGCTACAACTCTGACGAAGAGGCAAGATCAGAAAACTGACAACCTTTCCCCCTTTTTTTCTTTTTTCTTTTTTTCTGTTTTTGTTTCTTTTTTCATATTTTTTCTTCTTTTTCTCTTTTTTTGATTTTTTCTTTCTTATTTTCTTTTTTTTATTTTTCGTCTTCTTTTTCTTCATTTTTCAAGAAACATCATTGATAAAATTTGAAAATTAGTAAATTTTGACCAAGCTACAACACCGACGAAGAGACATGGTCTAAAATTTGTAATGTTGATCCAGCTACAACACCGACGAAGAGGCAGGATCAAGAGTTAGTGAATTTGGTCTAGCTACAACAACGATGAAGAGGCAAGACCGGAAGTTAGTGAATTTGGTTCAGCTACATCACCGACGAAGAGGCAGAACCGGCAGTTAAATTTGACCAAGCTACAACACCGACGAAGAGGCAAGGTCTGAAGATTTGATCCAGCTACGACACCGATGAAGAGGTAGGATCGGAGTGTTTTTTTTGTGATCAAGCTACCTACGACTCTGACGAAGAGGCATGATCAAAGTTTGGCTGAAAACTCATTTTTTTCATTTTTCTTTTTCATTTTTCATTTTTCATTTTCTTTTTTCCTATTTTCTATTTTTCTTTTTTTGATTTGTTTTCTAGCTACAACATTAATAAAGAAAACTTGAAAATCAGTAAAGTTGGATCTATCAACGGAGAAACAGAAACATTAACTGGAACCCTACTACACCATCAGCGGATAAGTAGGACAACAGCAATTGGGACCTAGCCACTCCATCAGCGGAGGACTGGATCGGATAATGACGACCTGGAACCGGCTACACCATCAGCGGAGAGCATGATCTGAGGGCGACAGGAGCTTGGACCCGACCACTCCATCACTGGAGGACTGGATTGGACAATGACGACCTGGAACCGGCTACACCATCAGCGAATAGCGGGATCTGAGGGCGACGGGAGCTTGGACCCGGCTACTCCATCAGCGGAGGACTGGTTTGGATAATGAAGACCTGGAACCGGTTACACCATCAGCGGAGAGCAGGATCTGAGGGCGGCGGGAGCTTGGACCCGGCCACTCCATCAGCGGAGGACTGGTTTGGATAATGACGACCTGGAACCGGCTACACCATCAGCGGAGAGCAGGATCTGAGGGCGACGGGAGCTTGGACCCGGCCACTCCATCAGCGGAGGACTTGTTTGGATAATGACGACCTGAAACTGGCTACACCATCAGCGGAGAGCAGGATCTGAGGGTGACGGAAGCTTAGACCCGGCCACTCTATCAGCGGAGGACTGGTTTGGACAATGACGACCTATAACCGGCTACACCATCAGCGGAGAGCAGGATCTGAGGACGACAGGAGCTTGGGCCCAGCCACTCCATCAGCGGAGGACTGGTTCGAATAAGGATGACCTGAAACCGGCTACACCATCAGTAAATAGCAGGATCAGAGTACGACTACAACTTGGACCTAGCCACTTCATCAGCGGAGGACTAGTTCGGATAATGACAACCTGGAACCGGCTACACCATCAGCGGAGAGTAGGATCAGAGTACGACTACAGCTTGGACCTAGCCACTTCATCAGCGGAGGACTAGATTGGATAATGACGACCTAGAACCGGCTACACCATTAGCGGAGAGCAGGATCTGAGGATGACGATAGCTTGTACCTAGCCACTCCATCAGCGGAGGACTGGTTTGGACAATGACGACCTAGAACCGGTTACACCATTAGCGGAGAGCAGGATTTGAGGACGACAAGAGCTTGGACCTGGCCACTCCATCAGCGGAGGACTAGTTTGGATAATGATGACCTGAAACCGGCTACACCATCAGCGGAGAGCAGGATCTGAGGGCGACGGGGCTTGGACCCGGCCACTCCATCAACAGATGACTAGTTTGGATAATGACGACCTGGAACCGGCTACACCATCAGCGGAGAGCAGGATCAGAGTATGACTACAGCTTGGACCTAGCCACTTCATCAGCGGAGGACTAGATTGGATAATGACGACCTGGAACCGGCTACATCATCAGTGGAGAGCAGGATCTGAGGACTACGATAGCTTGTACCGAGCCACTCCATCAACGAAGAGACTAGATCGGGCGATGAAAGTTGATAAATTTTCTTTTGATTTTTATTTCATTCATTTTTTTCTTCACTTTTACTTTTTTGATTTTTTTGATTTTTTCGACTTTTGATTTTTTTTTTTATTTTTTATTTTTTGATTCTTGATTTTTTCTGATTTTTTTCAAAATTTTTCAACTCTCTTTTTTTGATAATTTTTCTGTTTTCTTGAACTATACAAAGAAGTAAGACTCGAGAAAAATTAGGTCGGGTTGCACCGTTAGCGGAGAAACAAGCCTTGAATAGAAATTTGATCTACTTGGGGAAAGGTTCAGATCTGTTGCACCATCAACGGAGAAACGAGATCTTCAGGATGTCTATACTGTTTCAGCATCAGCGGTAAAAACAGAATCTGGAAATTATTGGCCTATCAACAATGACGAAGGCAAGATCTGAAAAAGGCTACTTCTGCTGCTCTACTGGCGGAGAGGTATGACCTAAAAATGAAAAAAAAACATTAATTAGTAAATGTTCACAAAATTTGCCACTGTTACCTTTTATTGGTGTTTCAGCATCCTCTTTGTGTTTGGCATCCTCTAAGACTAAGGTTGGTTGTCGTGTTGTTGCCCCCACGACTGAGGTTCTTTGGTTTATTTCGAACCTGTTTGTATGTACAAGTAAAAATGCATGTGTCTATCCTAAATGTAAGGTGACTTTAGTGTATGCACTGAACATAGATGTATGACGTATGCCAAAATGATTTAATGCTAGATGAATGCAACTACATACATGAATGTGACATGATTTTTTTCGATCCTCAAAGGGATGCCCCTGACTCATCACTGGTCTCGTCAGGATCTTGGTTTTTTCATGCATCGGTACCCCAACTTTGTCCTGGGTTCGATCAGCTTTCATCTGAGTCTTTCATCAGGGTGCATGCCCCAACATTTTGTTCGTCCTATGTTGTCATCTGAAACTTCTCTTGAATTTGACACCTTGAATGCTGATTATGTTGCCCTCTAAGTTGGGTTCATAAATAGTGTGTTGGTTCATGGCAGCTCATTATTATTATTTTGGATTAGGTGCAGTTTTGCAGACTGTGGTAAAGGATGTGAGAGTTTGACTCAGTAATGAAGGCTGGACCTTGGCAAAGAATGCCCCCGGACTGGGACCTTGTTAGAGGCATAATGTTTGTAAAAGATGTGGATGTATGATTCCAAAAGAAGGGTAGCAAAGGTTTGCTCGGCTTTCAGTTTTTTGAATGGCTTTGGGTAGAATGGTAGAATTGAAGGGCTTGGTTTTCGGATGATGGTGAGTCGAAAGTTTAAAAGGACTCAAACATAATGGTTCAGGCCATGAAATGAGGGGTTCTCTGTTCGAGTATTTTGGTTGATGGGTAGCGATGGTAGTGGGGATGAAAAAAAGTTTATTGTGTTTTCGGTTGGGAATGGTGAATATGAATGATTTCTAAAGGATGAGAGGTGGTGAGTGTTGAAATTTGGCACTTGTCGAGAGATACCCCCAGACTGAGTTCTTGTGGAGGTTTGGTAATGGTGCTGAATTGGCCGACTTTGCCTTCTCTGGTATTAATGACGCGGGACATCCCGAGGACCGATTTTAAAATTGATGCGTCTATATGCAAACTGTGTCTTAAATGCAAAATGATTCATGTGAATGCAATGCAAAATTAAGATTGTGATGATGTTGTGCAATAATGCAGATGGAATTGATGTGATAAAAATGAAAATAAAATGAGGTGGTATCGAATGATTAAATAAAACAAATGATAAATATGACAAAAATAGAGTAAAAAAATTATACATAAATAAGGCACCAGAGCCTAAATAGGGTGACCACTAACCGGGCAGAGTTTCACATGGCTCTAAAGGGTTGGCTCCTACAGCTCACTATATGCAGTTTTGGTGCTAAGAGGTACCCAAATTGTCCTTGTTGTCCTCTACTAAGAGTAGCAAGGCCCCGATCATCACCCATTATAGGCTCCTTTCAATCGGGTTTAATTCAGGGGGACCCATTCGCTTATGCCTGCACGAAGGAACGACATCCTTACGAAAGCATAAGGTACTCGAGCCCCGAAGGTACTTGCTAGGCCTACACAGGAGAACGATATCTCCACGAAAGCATTAACGTTTTCCCCCACTTAAAAAATGGTTTCTATGCCATATTTTAAATGTGTTAAAATAAACGCGCAATTATAACCGGATATTAATTTAATAGTCACTTTAATCCAAAAATTCCGATATTAATAAAGCGGTAATTATTTGAAAAAAAGCTCGTCTCTCTTATTTTTTGAAAAAACAAAAATATCCCCAGCGGAGTCGCTATCTGTAGCGATATTCACCTCGCTAAAAAAGATGTGTGATTTTATTTTTGTTTTGAAAATATTGTCTTCCACGTGGAGTTTTATAAAACCCGTGTTTTATTTAAAAATAGACTCGCCACCGGCCACTTAGGTAGGCCAGACACCGTAAAAACCAGAGATTTAAAATTGATGGGTTCGGGAGTCGGTTACGGATGGGGAAGGATTAGCACCCCCACACCGCCCAAAATTGGTACTTTAATAATTACCGCTTTATTAATATTAGACTTTCCGGATTAAAGTGACGATTAAATTAAAATTTGGTTATATGTGCGAGTAAATTTTAAAGGCCTCGTTATCCGAGAATAAACGCCCAACCACTATCACTACGCCTGATACTGGCCCCGTTTACGCTCGGATAAAAGGGCACCGCATTGACAATATATATATCCGTTATGCAAACTTAAAAAATATGGCAAATATAAATAAATACATTGCGGAAAAAAAATAAATAAATATTAACAAAATTAGAAAAACTAATCTAACACAAATAAAATATTATTCTAACATATAAAAACAAACCCAACATAAATAAAATGCTACTATAAAATATACATACATAACTATTAATTTAACACATAAATAAAAATAAAATACTAATCTAAAACATGCCTACATAAATATTAATCTAACTCATAAATAAAAACAAATCTAACATAAATAAAATATAAAACATAAATTTAAAATATAATAAATACTAATCTAAAACATAAATAAACATACAAACTAAAAACACAATTTTAAATTAACCACTACTTCATTAAATCATAAAAATTACAACATAAATAAAAAGGAAAAAAAATATATCTAACTAGGAGTTCGAATGACGAACCCCGACTGAACCCCACCGAGATCTACCACGACCTCTCCAAAAATATTAACTAGATCATATCTAAAATAAGACCCCGATCGAACCAGTTAGGACCGAGGACACTGCCCCGGTCCTTGGCTACCCGAGAACCAAGCTCTCTTATTTGGGCTACCAAATCTGCCGATTCATTCTCAACCCCCCTCCAATTGAATGCCTATTTATAGGCAATGTGAGGGGTGAGGTGGGTAACATGGAGCCTTGTGCTCCACTCCCCTCCACTTTTTTATTTATTTTTGTTTTTTTTACTTTTTTATTTATTATTTTTTTAGTTTTTTTAAGATTAATAATATTATTACAACAATACTAAAAATACTAAAAACCGAACAAAATGAGTGATTACAACTGGTAACTGCGATTGTTCGAGTTAGAGCAGACCCACAAGCTTCAGGCTATGGTGCAAGACTATCCCATGTGCTTGAGCTGTGAGGACAGGTTGGTTTGGTGCCCCAATGTTCGTGGTAAGTTCTTGGTTGGCAAATTGACTCATTTGATGTCCTCTCTTGGCATCGAAAGTGATGGAATTTATTTTTTTTTGTATGGGTTTTGCCAATTCCACTGAAGGTCCAATATTTCTTGTGGTTCGTTCGACTGCGGCGTCTACCAACATTATGTTTGTTGAGGGGTCGTGGCATTGCTTTGAGTGGAGGGACATGTACTTGTGTATGGTGTGAGGAAGGGCAAGGTGAAATTGATCACATCTTATACCCATGTCCGTTTGTTAGAGAATTATGGTTGCTCTTTTTCCTTTGGTGGAATGTTACGTTTGTTCATTCTAGATCCCTTGCGAACATGTTATAACAATGCTTTCATGGTTGCTTTTCAGGTTTACTTAGGGATTGGTGGCTTTTAGGGTGTGTAGCAATTCTGTGGTCTGCTTGGTTAGCCCGAAATGATGTTATTTTTAATCAAAAGAGGTTGGATGCTGGGGAAATTTTTTTCTTGGTTAAACTTTGTACTCTTTATTGGGTCAAGGCGAGCTTTCCGTCCCAGTCGATTTCCGAATCTAGTTGGTGGGATTCTCCGAGACTGTGTGTGTCGACGAGTGTAGTTCGATCGTCACATCTTAGTGTTGCTTGGTGTCCACCGATTGCCAGCTCCCTTAAATTTAATATGGATGGCTCGGCTCGCGGCAAACCAGGTTCGGCTGGTTGTGGAGGGTGTTGCGTGATGAGGCAGGGTCGATATTGGATTTTTTTTCTTATGGCCTATAAGGTTAGTGAATTCAAATGTTATCGAGCTAAGGGCAATTGCTAATGCTATAGATATGTTGTTGAGTTCACCATGGGCAAAGGATATGTCGTTTATTATTGAGTAGGATTCTCAGATTGCAATTGGGTGGGTGTTACAGGCTTCGACGAGACCTTGGCTTTTATGGTATTGGTTCAACCAAATTGATGAAGCTTGTTGAGTATTGTCATACGTGTGTTTTCACAAATTTTTTTGGGAAGCCAATGGCATCGCAAATGCGTTGGCTAAGGGTGGGGTCGATCGGACATCGTGGTTTCGTGTGATATTATGACTTTGTATCTTTCGGCAGCTCCTATAGTCATTGTTGTGTCGAGTATGTGATGTTCCTAGGCTAGCTGAGGTTGGTTTGGTGCGTGGTGTAATACCCAAAAATTTCCCCTTTTTCAAAAATCCCTAATTTTGGAATCTCTAATTCAGAAACACTAGGAATTGGAAATTTCTAATTTGAAAACCCTGTTTTGTTAAAGGACTAATTGAGCTCTGATTATAATTTAATAGTATAATTAAGAATTTGGGTACCGTTTTGTAAATCGAGTAAAGTTTGGGTGCTCTTTTGAAAACTCTTATTGAGTCCAATGACCTTTTGCGTGTTTTACCCAATCACCTAGGTTTTAAAACCCTTTTATCAGCAAAAGAAACTTTTTGGGAGATCCCATATCTCATATCGACAGCAACTCCCAAGTCTCTCTCTCATTTGATAACCCATCACCCTCTCTCATCATCGGCATTGCTTCGTTAAGCCCTTGCCACTTTCCGTTTCACGGTCTGAGGACATCAAAGAGCTTTTTTTCCCCTCGCGTGTAAAACTCTTCCCCTGGTCTTGCTCGCCATCGTCGTTCTTGTCAGAACTGATGGGAAATCATTTTGGATTCCTTTTGTTTTGCCTTGCGCCATCATTCATCCGCCACCGTCTCTTCTATTCGTGTGTGTTGGCCAGAATGGCCATGTAGGTCTTTATTCTGCCGTTGCTGTCCTTGGTGGATCCAGTATTCTTTTCCGTTATCATTTTATTCTCTCTAATCTTGTACGGTTTTGCAAAGGAGGAAAGAAATCGTCGCCAGCGATCACTGGCGGATCTGAGCCCTTATCGAAAAAAGATATTCCCGGCAATGGCTAGCTTAAGGGGCATTTCGGTTGCCATTCTTGAAGTTCAAGCTATATTAGTAGCTTTGGTTTCTGCTCAAGGATCTACTAATGGTTCTCGTTGGCAGATTCTAAACGGAAGACCGCCACGTGTCATGGCACATGGTGGATTTTCAAGAATATTTGCATCCTCCAATTTTGGAGCTTATAGTCTGGCTTTATTAATCAGTCTATCTGACGTGATTTTGTGGTGTGATGTGCAATTAACAAGGGATGCAGCTGGATTATGCTTTCCTGATCTTAGGCTAGATAATAATTCTGACGTGGCAAATATATACAGTGATGGGCAGACGACTTACCTTGTCAATGAGGTCTCTCCAAAGGGTTGGTTTTCTAATGATTCAGGGAACTTGAAAATGTCATATTAAATCAAGGTGTTTTTTTCTCGAACTAATAGGTTTGATAACCAAAGTTATCCTATTATGACTGTTCAGAATACCTATACATAGTTGAATCCACCTGGGTTTTGGTTGAATATTCGGCATGATGCATTCTATGCACAGCACAACTTAAGTATGCGAAGTTTTGTACTTTCTATAAGTAGAAATGCAAATGTAACTATTAGCTATATCTCATCACCGAAAGTGGTTTTCTTGCAAAGTATTGCTCCAAATTTCTGAAGAACAGCAACAAATCTTGTCTTCCGATTTCTAGGACAAAGCGATGTGAAGCCTTCAACCAATCAGACTTACGGTTCTCTCTCGCAAAATCTCACATTTATCAAGACTTTTGCCTCCGGAATCATCGTGCCCAAGTCCTATATATTGCCTGTAGATAGACAACTTTACTTTTTACCTTCTACTTCTCTAGTCTTGGATGCTCACAATGAAGGGCTACAAGTCTTTGCATCAGAATTTTTTTAACGGTGTTTCTTTTAGCTTCATTTACTCCTACTATCCAGTGGCCGAGTATCTTCAATTTGTTAACAATGGCAAATTCTCCGTTGATGGGGTGATATCCAACTTCCCAATAACGCCATCAGCAGCTATAGATTGCTTTGCTCACCAAGACAGAAATGCCTTAAAACAAGGTTTTTACATCTCTAAGGCCAATGAGTTATCTTATATTGTTCAGACCGATCGTGCACGTTTTTTGAGGTCTTCACATTCTGATTCGGTTGTGCTTGGAGTTGGAATCAAGCCTGCCACTCGTCCCTTTCGATGTTAGAGCTTCTGTCACAAAAGGTGTGCCTCTTCCTGTGCTACAAACTTGTGTTTTCTCACTATGCTACATACTTGTGTGGAATGAGATTTTTATATCTTATGTGATTTATTCTGTGTCGCGATTTGTGAAAGTTTTTGGACATCATGCATAGCATATCGGACTGTGTTTTAACCAAAAATCAGATTTATCGGATTATAAAATATTAGACTTTTGGAATTGTAAAACATTGGATTTATATAATTGTGCAACTTGAATTTTAATAATTCAAGTTTCGGGTGAGATTCATGTTTTTACATCGCCATCATAACATTGGGGGTTTACGGACTGAGATTGTTTGAGGAAGTTTAGCGGTTTCACCCTTCGGGCTGAATTTCGTTTCGAATCAGTGGTTCCACCCTTTGGGCTGAGTTCCACTTCGAATGGTGACAATAGAGAGAGTAGGTTATGGGGAAACTTACTCTTGGGTCGGCGTATCGGAGTTTGGGTACTGATATTTCATGTGCATCAGACTTCATTTCACTATGATTAAATTTATTGTGTTTTAATGTGTTTTCAGAAGACTTTATCAGAAAATAAAAATATTGTTTTGGTTGTGATTGTTTGCATTTTTGAGACACACTAAGCTCTTTAGCTTATACTCTTCTAGTTCTCTCTTTCATATATACTCGGACTCTTTAGGTGACTCGGTACTTGGAGCTTCTCGTACTTTTACTCGGATAAATTATCATCAGTATGAATTTTATTTCAGACTTTCATATTATTAATATTTTGAACATTTATGTAAAGATTTTGGACATTATATTTTGGGATTATGTTTCGCATGCATTTTTAAATTTTAATTAGATGTTTTATTAAATATTCAGAATATATTTTAATGGTTAGATTTCATAATTGAGATATTTTATGACTATTATTATTTAATAATTACTTGTTTTATAAATAAGTAAACCTAAAATGTGTTACTTGAAGGGGAAATTTTCAAACTTGACTCCCAAAATTTAACCTAAGAAAATAGGTTAAATTTAGGGTTACATTTAGGGTCATGCGAGGATTTGTGCGTGATGGGGAGGAAGTGGTGTGTTGGGCACATGCTGTGTAAGTTGGGGATGCGTTGGTTGGTGTTTTGCTTTGGCAGTGAGTTGTTTTTTGTTATTCCGCTTTGAGTGTTCTGTGTGGCTCTTATATTATTGAGTGTACTCTTTTCTTTTAACATAGGCTTAGAGATATTTTTAATAAAGTCCTTGATGATACTTTTATATGATTTCTCCTTTATAATAAGAATCATACATGCTTTGATAAAAAATCATCTTAAAAAAACCAATCGTATGGCATTACTTTTAAATTCGTCAAAAATTGATTTCAAAATATTCATTTTATTAAATGCATTTAGGGATCATTAATTAAAGTAAAAAGGAAAACAAAATGACTTGCGGTCACGCAATAGTTATTAGGCGTGCATTTTCGGATATCAGATATGATTCAATCTGAAAAAGAGAATATTCAAATTTTTGAATTGGTAAATTAGCGATCCGTATCTGATTCATGAAAAATTAGATATCTAGATATTTAGATATCTGATTATTTGAATATATAATTTGGTTGGCGGTTGTATCTATAAAATTTTTGGATTTCCAAATATAACAAGCAAAAAATTGTCAAATATAACAAAATTACTATCTATGCAATTTTTTATTTTTAAAATTTTCAGATAGAACAAGCATCAAATTGCTAAATATACCAAAATTTATATCCATAAAAATTTGAATTTTCTGATATTTCAGATTTTTGGATAATTCGAAACCTAAAATATTGTGATCTGTATCCGATCAAAAAATAAAAAAATTAAATAGAACATCCAACCTAAATTTAATAATCAAATCAAATGATTGAATTTTTAGATCGAATCAATAATTAATCAGATCAAATATCTTTACACGCCCATAACGGTCATCGTCAACAACGGTACAACAAAGAGGGAACTTGTGGAATTTAGGATTTGGTTGAAAGAAAAGTCATTTGTTTACTTACAATTTTATCTAATTGGCCATTATGGAAAAGTCAAACTCAATGAGTCGATAAAATAGTATTTAATGAAATCGTTTCATATATTCGATAAGGTCATCCAATTTTTAGTTCAATTTCAATATGGTCACCGAACTTTTAGTTCGCTTTCAATATGGTCCCTCCCGTTACCTTTCGTTAAAAAGCCGACGGTAGTTTTTGTTTTTCCTTAATAAAAATGGGGAAACTATACCAATCATCACTCAAAATTCTTCTTACTCCTATTTTGGTCACTAAAGTTAAATTTTTTTAATTTAATAACTTAACTTTCGAATCGTTCATATTTTGGTCACTCTCAAATAACATGGTTATACAAATAAAAAATTCGATTAATCCTTAAAAAAATTCGGGCAATGATTTTTTTACTTTGCTTATTAAATTTACCATGTTACCATATTTGGTATTTTAATAAGCAAAGTAACAAAATTATTACTCGGATCAAATATTCCAATTAACCGGTCAATCGATTATCCGATTTAATTGGTACAATATAAGATTGAGAATTGAATAATTTGAATTTAGCAATTAACCAAAATAATTTTTAAGGATTAATTGAACCCGATTTCGGTACAAATTTTTAAAATAAATTATTTCAATTCGATTACGGTTCACAGTTTTTAAGCAAAATTGATTAACTGATCTGATCTAGTATATATAATATTTCTAAATTTTATGCATTACAATATCTTATAGTCTAATGATTTTGATACCCTTTCGGATTTTTTTAAAGTTTTAGCTCTGGGTAGAATTAATAGGTGTGAACTTTCAATTTTTGACTTTTTAGTTGTTTTTACACTTTTATCACAGCCGAAAATTTACTAAATTTACCATATTATCATATTTGATATTTTAATAAACAAAGTAAAAAATCATTTCCAGAATCAAATATTTCAGTTAACTAGTTAATCGATTATCTGATTTAATTAATACAATATAAGATCGAGAATTGAATAATCTAAATTTACCAATTAACCAATGTCGCGACCATTTTTTAAATCGGGATGTGTAAAAATAGCCTGACGATTGTTCTTTGGAAAATTAGGATTTTTAGCCATTTTTAATTTAATCTAGAAAATTTAGGGTTTTCGTATTAAATCAAATTTTTCTTTATTTATCCTTGAAAAACATTCTAGAGTCGCCACCGATCACTTCGAGGTAGACCGGACACCAAAAAATAAACCAGAGATTCTGTTTGAAAATTGGGTTCGGGAGTCGGTTACGTGTAGAGAAGGATTAGCACCCCTACGAACGCTCGTTATCAGTACCTTTAATTTTACGTGGCATTTTGGCATTTCAAATAATTATTTGAATTTAATTCATCCCATAATTATTAATTGAATTTAAATTTCGAATGCATATATCCTTTTATAAGGAAATTTATTTTGTTCGAATACGAGATTAAAAGTACCTCGTTAGGTGGCACCCCTATTTGTATTTAAAAAATGAATTTCCAACATAAAAGGTTTTTTACGAATGTTCTTTTATTGTCTTGTCAATTTTAAGTTCTATTCCTAAAAGGGCTCTATTTAATTAATTATTTAAGTCTATGAATATTAATTAATTTAATGACTTTTATGTGAAAATACCAATTTCTTGAACACCATCCATATACTTAAAGCCTTTAAACTAATCATATTCCTAATTAATTAATTCTTCTAATTAATTAAAGTTCTAGTCCTAATTAAGTCTCTAACAATTTATTATTTAATTATAAGTGAAAATGTCTATCGAATATACACCTTTATGACCAAGACTGAGATAACACCCCATTGTAAACAATGAAACACCATCCAGATTTGAACCTCAAAGATTCTATTCGATATACATTTAATTAACTACAATGTATTTAATTATTTGTTTAGTTTTAATTAAAGACTAAATTTTGTGTTCAATTTTAAGTGAATTATGTATATTAAATATAATTTATTAAAATCCATATTGTGATAACACCCCATTGTAAACAATGGAACACCATCCAAGTTTGGATTCAAAAATTATATTTAAAACACACCTAATTACTACAATTACCTACCTATTTAATTATTGAACCCTAATTAGAGAACCTAAACCTAAAGGCTATAAACAATTAATAAATTTAGGTGTATTTAGTTATCTAACAAATATACTATATGCTTGATTTTAAAATATCCAACAATCAAATAATTTAATTACATTAAATAAAACAATTAAATGAAAAATTAATTGAAACACAAAGCCAATTTTATTAATATGGGATTGAATCGAAAAAGATACAAAACTCTAAATGCCCAATTACAAAGCCCATATGACCTAATTGAAACAATTCAAACTTAAGGGGGACAATTAAAAGGGAATGTTGACTAAATTGAAGGAATTGCAAAAGCATGGGGTCAATTTAAGGGAAATTAGGGACTAAATTGAGAGAAATCAAAAGTTTGGGCAAAAACCAAAGGCTATCCGAATAAGGATGCGCGGGTCAAAGCCCGACCCGGATAAAATGCGCGGATCCCCCTTTGACCCGGAGATCCAAAACGCAGCGTTTTGTCAGGGTATATAAACCTAAATTTCCTCTCTTTCTTTCATTTTTACCCAGCTCACTCTCTCTCCTCATTCTCTCTCTCTTAAAACTCTCTGATTACGAACACCCTAAACCCAGAAATCAGATCCAAGATGGATCAAAACCATGGTTTTGGGATGAATGTTCATCTATTCTTTAAGAACGTGATGAACTTCATAAATCCCGGCCATGTTTCGCCGCCCACACCGCCGCTTGATCCATCGCTGCCTCTACTGGTTGGCTCCGACCAGTTCGCTGGCCACCGTTTAATAATCACCGACAACCGAGATTCGAATCCCAGCTGCCATAGCTCCTCTAGCCGGTCGTCGCGCCGGAACCCCTTTCGAGTCGTAAAACCCAAAAAGCCATTTTCCACTAAAAAACTTAGATCTAGCCATATCCGATATGATCCCCTTCTTCCCCAGCCTACAGCTACGCAAAATCTCACTTTTCAACTCCGACTCGCACTCACCGCTCACCGACGACCGAAGGGAAGTTTCGGCCACCCTGAATCTTTTTGTCTTAACCATTGTTTTTTAAACTCAAAACCTAAACTAACGTTTTTATTATTTTGAAGGAATTAAAAATGAAGAGGGTTATACCTCTGTAACGGTAGTGCTTGAAGCCTGGTGATATTTTCATCGTCCGTCAGCGTCCGTTCATTGCTCCGGTGGCGATTCAGCTTCAGGCAGCGGTTCAATCCCCTAGTCGGTTCGGCTACCGAGGTATAATATCTCTTCTCTTTATTTTATTATTTTATTAGTAATTATTACTTTAATTAATATTGTCACGGCCCGCACATTTGGGTCCGAGACAGATGCGCAACAAGCAACCCAAGAGGTTATAGGCTTGCCAAGACCATCACACTTGGCCCGGCACTTGGAGAATGCTAGAAAGCCCGCAAGCCCACAAGACTTAGCCAAATCCATGGAGGATTCAGGAGGGTAATTTGGTCAAAGCATTATCCATTTATTTGAATATAATGTGTAGATAATGTTTGTGATAATTAGAGATTTGAATTTGAGATTTGATCAGATAAGATAAGATAAGATCAATCTCGACCGTCGATGTAATTTAAACTAAGCCGTTGGATGTAGGGGAGTTCAACTATAAATAGAGGCTCCCTCCTCACTTGTAAATCATTGAATGGAAATCATCCATCATTTGAGTAATACACTTGGCATTTACTCTAAAAACACTCTATAGTGTTCTTCGCGTTCTTGAGCGTTCTTTCTCTTGTTCTTGTTGCCTTTCTCTTTTGTTCGGTTCCTCTTGGAACGATCTTGTGTTTTTGCGACTTGGGAGTATTCGATCTTTCGGATCGAGGATTCAGGCTTACTTAGTCGTTTGTCTTAAGGAATCGACTAAGGCCGCACGTTGGGTTGGTTCAGAAGTTTAGCCCCGTGACAGTTGGTATCAGAGCGAGTGTTCGAGCACAAACACTGATTGGAGATGGCAAAGAAAGGAGGGAATGTTGCAGCACAAAAGGGTGCAGAGACCCAGGCTGACGATGGAAAGCGAGGCAGTCCGAGCAACACTGTGCCTACGCTGGAAGAAAGGTTGGGAAAGCTCGAAGGATCCATGAAGGATGCCCGAGAGGAGATTGACGTTGTCAGAGTACGTCTTGACGAGCTGGACTCTTCGGGAGAGGAGCTCGAAAGCAACGTGCGGATCTCAAGAACAACGCGGCGAGACCTTGACCATTGTGCCGACGGTGCGGATAGACGGAGTGATGCACTCGGCCGAGCTAAAGGCTTTGAAGGCGGAGATGATGGAGGAAATCAAGGAGCTCAAGGGAGAGCTTCAAGTTTACAAGGCTGTCGTGGATCGATATGTTAAACACGGCAACATTCGCACCAAAGTTGGACGTGCCAAAGCCGAAGGAGTTTAGCGGAGCTAGATCGCCCAGACGTGGAAAACTTTGTATGGAGCATGTAATAATACTTTCGTGCTGCATCATCAAGGATGATGCGGACAAGGTAAACATTGCTTCATTACTTAACCGACGTTGCACTTTTTATGGTGGCGACGCAGATGCTCGAGGAGAAGAGCAAGGATATTCCCATCGGGACTTGGGAAGAGTTTCAGGCTGAGTTCAAGGAACAGTTCTACCCAAAGAACGCCCAACAGGAGGCTCGGGAGAAGCTGCACGAACTCAAGCATGAAGGTTCCATCCTGGAGTATGTCAGACGGTTCACTGAACTTAAACTCTAAATCACGGACATCGCTGAAGCCGAAAGCCTTTTTATCTTCAAGAATGGGCTTAAGCGATGGGCCAGAATGGAGCTGAAGAGGATGGGAGTCGAGGAACTCTCCAAGGCTATGGCCGCAGCTGAATCTATAGCCGAGTTCGAGATGGCAGAGACTCTCAAGCCCCGAGGCAAGGGCTATGGTGGGGGAGTCAAAGACGGGGAAGGTCTTGTGTGTTGTATCTACGGAGGGAAGCACATGATGAAAGATTGCCCCAAGAATGATCGCCTTAATGTTGTCAAAGGCGATGTGTCTGAGGAGTCGGACGAGGAAGTGACGAGACTTGGTGCGATTGCGAGTGTCAAAGCGATCAAGCCGAGGGTAGAGAAGCAACTAAAGTGCTACCAATGTAAGGGGCCACACAAGTTGCGAGCATGCCCACATCGAGTCAAGCCATCTAAGGGGGTGGACAAGCCTGAACAGAGCGAGGCTGCGAGACTTGGCTCGATGATACTGAGTTCTGCTAAGGCGAGAGTACGCAAGCAGAAAGGGTTGATGTTTGTCGACATCAACATTGCGGGACGATCGAGGAGTGCTCTAGTGGACACCGGAGCAACCGATCTATTCATGTCGAAGAAGGCTACCGACAAACTTGGTCTTAGAGTTGTGGGTTCAACTGGAAAGATCAAGACTGTGAATGCTAAAGAAGTTCCAATTGTTGGAACGGCACGGAAGGTGGAGCTGCAGATTGGTGAATGGAAGGGCAATGAAGACATCAAGGTAATCAACTTAGATGACTTTGATTTTGTTTTGGGACTAAACTTCCTTGACCGTATAGATGCTCTTATCGTTCCTTGTGCCGACGTCGTCTGTGTTTTAGATCGCAAACAACGTTGCGTTGTGCCCTCGTACCGAGACAAGGGTAAAGGAACCAAGATGCTGACTGCCATTCAGCTTGCCGAGGATGCTCCAAGCCAAGGAGACATCACTTTGGGGGCTACTATTGGAGGGACTACTTTAGTGGGGCAAGAACTGCCCGAGCCAGCTAGCGACATGAGGCCCATGGAAAAATCACCTTTGGGCAAGGTGGAGGAAGCATTGAACTTCAAGTGTTAATAAGGGTCAATGCGGGAAAAGTTGCCAATGGGCAACGAGGCACCAAACTTCACGAGGGAAGGGTTGATGCCGGTTAGAGTGAATGCCACGAAGGAGGCGCATCTCAAACTTCATCGAGATGTGCGCAATGATGCAGAGCGAGAAGTTACACGGCGGAAGGAACCAAGGCGAGCAGTCTGTATGGGAAGACAACCCAGCCCGAGTCGAGCGCTCCTTATGGGGGGAGCCGTTCTTATGGGGGAACATCGTTGTTGCGATTCTGAGTTGGGAGCAAGCCAAGGTACCATGGAAGATCCAAGATCAACCAAGAGAAGTCTTTATCGAGACAATATGAGGGGCATCGCCAGATTTGGTGGGGGAGAATGTCACGGCCCGCACATTTGGGTCCGAGACAGATGCGCAACAAGCAACCCAAGAGGTTATAGGCTTGCCAAGACCATCACACTTGGCCCGACACTTGGAGAATGCTAGAAAGCCCGCAAGCCCACAAGACTTAGCCAAATCCATGGAGGATTCAAGAGGGTAATTTGGTCAAAGCATTATCCATTTATTTGAATATAATGTGTAGATAATGTTTGTGATAATTAGATATTTGAATTTGAGATTTGATCAGATAAGATAAGATAAGATCAATCTCGACCGTCGATGTAATTTAAACTGAGCCGTTGGATGTAGGAGAGTTCAACTATAAATAGAGGCTCCCTCCTCACTTGTAAATCATTGAATGGAAATCATCCATCATTTGAGTAATACATTTGGCATTTACTCTAAAAACACTCTGTAGTGTTCTTCGCGTTCTTGAGCGTTCTTTCTCTTGTTCTTGTTGCCTTTCTCTTTTGTTCGGTTCCTCTTGGAACGATCTTGTGTTTCTGCGACTTGGGAGTATTCGATCTTTCGGATCGAGGATTCATGCTTACTTAGTCGTTTGTCTTAAGGAATCGACTAAGGCCGCACGTTGGGTTGGTTCAGAAGTTTAGCCCCGTGACAATATCCTCATAATGACTGACAATTTCTCTCTCTTGCAGTGTATTTTATATCTGAGTGGGAAGTGACGTCACCGAATTTTTTAGATGTTAACAGCTGGTTCCAGCTAGGCTTGATCCGCGTGAGGCTTAGGTAGACCAATGGCAAGACGCCACGTGGTCATTTAGGCGGGAAAAAAGAAGCACATTGTGCTTGTTTGGGCTGTGTTTTGTGTTTCTTTGACTGAAAAAGGAGGGAAAATGTAAATTGGGTACAAATTTGATGTAAAAGGGATTCGGGCCTTGTACTTTTGGGTACTTATGAAATGTAATTTGGACATTTATTTGGACATTTGGGTGGATTTTATTTATTTATTTCGGCCTTATTTTATGTAATATATTCGAACCCCAGACAAAATACGGGTATGACAACCAAAATAAATCTTTTAAGGATTAATCAATTTTTTTTTATTTGTATAAACATGTCATTTGAGAGCTGCCAAAATACGAACAATTCGAAAGTTAAGTTATTAAATTAAATTTTTTTAACTCTAGTGACTAAAATAGGAGTGAGAAGAATGTTGAGTGATGATTGGTGTAGTTTACTCATTTTTTATTAAGGAAAATGAAAACTAATGTGACGGAAGGTAACATGAGGGACTATATTAAAAGTGAACTAAAAGTTTGGTGATTATATTGAAATTGAACTAAAAGTTTAGTGACCTTATCAAATATTTTAAAAGTACAGCGAACAAAATGAATCCGCCCTAAAAATTCGGTGACTATATTAAAATCGAACTAAAAGTTGGGTGACCTTATCGAATATTTTAAAAGTTTAGTGACTAAAATAAATCTGCCCTAAAAATTCGGTGACCATTTATGTAGTTTACCGAAAGAAAAAAAAAACAAAATTCATATTCTTTCTGCTTTATTAAAATTGTGAGTTATTAATTTTCAGTAGTTATTTTTTTAATTTTATTAATTAGAATTTTAAAAATTCTCTAAAACATGAATCGAAAAATCTAAATAATAATACCAACGAAAAGTTGGAATTCAGAGAAGGAAAACCAAGAAGTTGGGAGTCTAAATAAGACAATAAATCAAAGAATTTTATATTGTACGAGTGATTACACGATGCCGTACAGTAATGTATAATTGATTAAAGTAGTTAATTGCACGTTTTTTTTAACAAAAGGCCTTATATTACACACGTGGCCTTCGATTCTTTCAGAAATCCACGGTCCAAAAAGAAATCGGTTCAACGACTGCGGCTACCTCGGCCTGAACTTGACGAAACACTCCCTGAACTTCCGCTCCCGAAGAACAAATCCGAGCAGTAATTTCCCAGATCATCCGGGGTATATTTGACAATCGATTCGGTCCCCATTTCTTTCGTCAGCTGCACTCCACCGTAGTTATCGAAAAACTCCTTGTAGATGGGACCCATCCTTCTTGCAAACGAGATCTTTATCTCATCTCGGAGTTTCGGGTCGGGTACAATCCAAGAACTTTGTTTCTGGTAAGCTTCTTCGAAAGCCGAGTTAAAGTTTCTGAAATGATCTATCACTTCATCAACGGGAATCTCCGCCGTTGGATTTTCCGGCAGCGAGGCAATCACTTTGCTCCATCCCATCCTCTCGTAATTTGAAGCGTAGTTTCTCACTTTCTGTTCGTGCCTCGTCACCCAATCGTCGCCGAGGAGGTGTTTCAGGTTCGATTGCCGGACTTTGCTCACGACGTATTGGAGATTATTTGCTAAGAACAAATAAGAAAGCGCCACGTCTCTGTACATCTCGGCTTTACCGTCTAGTTTACATAGCATGACGAGGATAAGCCAAGCTAACCGGACAGAAATCGGCGAGGAAATGCTCTCCTCCTTCTCGGGGCTGCCGAAGTAAGATTCGGGTAACGGTGATGGAACCGATAAAGGCCAATCGGCGACGATGTCAGAGAGAGCCCCGCTGTAGTCGGCGAGGAAAGAGATGTAGTTCATGACATAGCGAGTGAGAGGGTGGATCCCGCCGCCGGGAACCGTAGTTTTGGATGAATCCTTTTGGATTGCCGTTTCGAAGTCCGTTAACATCGTTCTCACGGTATCACCGAGTCGGACCAAGGAGTTAACTGCGGTTGATCGGACGGTCGAAGTTGATTCAAAGCTGAAGATTGATTCAATCTCAGGCCAAAGGTCGGAAACCGCCTCATATAAATCCAAGATACGGAACATTTTCTCGGGAGTTTTCTTGCACTTGGCGACATTTTCCGGGAAACCAAACAGAGCCAAAGCCCCTTCCTTTGAAATATCCGAAAACGAGATTCCCTGGTAGCAGGCGAAATTGCAAAAACTTTATCGCAGAGTATTCTCTCTCCATAGAAGAGCGTTTTAACCGCCACCTTAACAGCGTTCAACCAATTCTTAATTTTACCCTCCAAATTTTCCCAGTCCATCTTCTGAATCTGCTGAAAACTCAACGTCCTGTCAACTCCGAGATTGTGGAGAGCTTCATCGACGATCGATATCCGAACAGTTTTGTAAACTTTGAAACACTCCTTAGCGTACCCAGCCGATATCATGGCTTCCGCAATAGCTCTCAAATCCGCCATAGCAGCTGACGAGACTCTCTCCACTTCTGTGATCGACTCAGTCTCGTCCCTCGACTCGTTCTCAGACTCATCTTCTTCAAAATCTGAGAAGCTGGACCTGGAAACCGATGGTCTAAAAGACGAGTGACTGGAAACAGATTCGGGGTCAAGGTAATTCCTGCTGGACTTCAAAATCTGGTTAAACTCCCTCTCGAGGCGTTTCATGGCTGTCTGCATAAGCGTTTGAGCTCGAACGAGTTGATCGGAACTGGATTGATGTGAAGCCAAGTAGTGCATAGCTTTCTGCAAACCCTTGATTGAACTCAAATAGTGTTTAGCTTCTTCCCGATTGGTCTCAGAGAAAAGACAAGCAATGTTACAATAGGAAGCATTGTCGCCATACAAGGAGTCCCATTTAGTGATGCTGGTTTCTGCAGCTTCAATGTTTTCTTCCATGAGTGACTCAGTGAAAGTATGGTGAAGTGGAGAAGGAGGAGTGGTCCTTGTAGGAGATGGAGATTTCATGAAGATGGTCCTCATTCCTTTCTTTGCCAACAATTCAAAGCAGAGATGAGTTGATAGAGTTTAACAGGTATTTAGATTTTAGATAGAGAAACTGATGTAAAAGATCAAAGAATTATGACTTTGATTCCAAGAGAGGGGGTTATAAAGTGATATAGCCAGGAAAGTGCGAGGAACGGAGGACGGATGTAAAGATCAAAAGGTGAAGGATAAACTACACGGTTTCGTAACTATCAAAACATTTTATTTTCGTCACTTCAATTTAAAAAACTTATAAAATGATCACTAAAGTTTAGGGATTGCAAAAAACCTGAATCTGACAGGTTTCGACCAGATCTGTTCCAGTTGGATTTTGTTTTTTGAATTTTCAGTTTTTGAGTTGAGTCGGGTTTTTAAGAAGCTTGAGTCGGGTTGGGTTTATGGTGGAAACTCCCCGCCTCGCCCCAACCCTGTTTATTTATAAATATATATTTATATTTATTATATTTTTATATTATATTTAATATTTTTATTAATTTTCTTTGGAGCGGGTCGAGTTTAATCGATTTTTTATTAAAATTTTGGAGTCAGGTCGGAGTTGTGTTATACTTTTATTATGTCGGGTCGGGTTAGAGATAAAAATATATTAAATTCGGGTCAGGTTGAGTCAAAATTTTAAATTTTTGGGTTAGATTTGGGGCGGCCAAAAACCCACTCTGACCCGCACCGTTGCCATCCCTACAAGTAAAGTTTTGTTAAATAGGGGTGTTCAAACGGTCGGTTCGGTTAACCGACCGAACCAAACTTTCAAAATTTCATTAACCGAATTTTTTTTCCTATTAACCGTTAACCGAACCGATTTTTTTCGAAAATTTTTAGCCGAACCGAAAAAAGTTCGGTTAATTCGGGTAACCGAAATTGTTATATAATTTTGGGTAAATTACACAAATGGCCACTAAACTATGTTAAAATAATCTTTTCAGCCACTGAACTTTCAAAAGTTATAAAACAAATCGAATTATTACAAAATGATCATTGATTTATTGCAAATTATAAATTATTGATAAATATTGCAAATTATAAATTATTGATAAATATTGTTTAAACCAAAAAATTTTCAGGTGAGCTGTAGTTAAAATTAATCAGACCCATTGTACATAAAATATTAATTTTTTATAAGAAATACATTTTTAAATTATGTATAATTTATTTTTTATCTTTTACTATTATATTAATTAATTAGTTTAGTTACATGTGATACGATTTCGAGATTTATTAAATGTTGATGAACTCTTATTCCAAACAAATAATACTAATAAGAGATTTTGGAATTTGTCAGATTTCTAATTATTTGTGAAGTGAGGTTGATTTTAGATATACTTTAAAAAGATTATTTAGATTTGTTTTCTTGAATTTTTACATTTTATGATTTTTTAATTAAAGAGACAATCTAAAACATTTTTCTTAAAATCCACCTAAAATTATATTTACATAGGTCATTAAGGAAATTTACTAAGAGTGACTAAAATGTAAACGTAGTATTATGTTTTGGTCATTGTACAGGTTTTTGAATTTGGGTAACTAAAATAGAAAAGACTGATAATTAGGTCACCAATTGCGTAGTTTATCGAACAGTAAAATAAGAAGACTGCGAAGAGTAATGCAGTCCACGCGGTTTATTTATTCAATGCATTTTGCGTTGAAGATTTGATAGGATAAGGACCCGTCATTGTAGAATTAAACAATCGGCCAATTGTCTGTTTTAGAGTAATTTGCAACTGGAAATTATTATCTTCCTGCACCTGTACATGCTACTCAATTTATGTCATTTCTTGTTCGATTAAATCTAATATATTTAAGTTTTATTCTTTTTCGAACACATTGAGTGGTCTCAGTAAAAAATAAAGTGTTGTTATTTTTAAAAATTTAAATTTAAATAATATATTTGTATGATATGTACGTTTTTAAAAAATTAAAAATATAAAATAAATATTATTATATAATCGTATTAGAATGTAAAAAAAATGTTCCTTTCCATGATAATCAGTATTTGTTTTTGAATGATACTGCACAAAGTTTATTTCAAAAGACCATTCATTTAATTACAATTTATCAAAAATAAAAGAAACATTTTTGTTGTAGCTAACCAAGCTGTCCTTTCTTTTTTTATGTTTTACTGTTTGTCTAATTGTGCAATTGGGTCATATTGATTTTACGTTTCTTTGTCTAGAAACTGTGGAAGTATTTGTTAGTAAGCGGTAAATGAACTGAACGTTCAGCGAATCGTTCGTGAACTGTTCAGCAGAAATTTCGTTTATTTATTAAACGAACGAACATGAACAAAACGTTCTGTTCGTTGAATTAAATAAACGAACATGAACAAATGGCTCGTTCGTTCATTTATATTCGTGAACGTTTGTTAATATGTTCGTTTATGTTCAGTAATCCAATCAAATTTTATTTTATATTACTTTTATGTTTTATTAAAAAAATATTTTTATATAAAAATAATAAAACATCTTAAAATTAAATAAAACATGTTTTTTAACTTTTTATCCCTTATATCCTTTAATTTTCATACTTATTTTCCACTTCCCCCAAATAAACAAATTCCTACCCTAACATCACGATTCACAATCACCAGTCATCGTCGTGCTCTCTCTCGCCAGTCTCTCTCGGCCATGACCACCGTGAGCAGCCAGCGATACAGCAACCTTAGCAGCAGCAGTGACCACCGTGAACAGCACAGCATAGCAACCTTAACAGCAACAGTGACCACCGTGAACAGCACATCACAACAAGCCCACCTGTCACCATCGCCACAAAAACCACACTTCACAACCCAAGTAAATCCCCTTTTCCCCACCTTGGCTATTTATTATTTTGTAAATGAGTTTGACGGTAGAAAAACTGTCGGTTTTAACTATAGCATTGCAAACACTTTTATTCCATAAAATCTAAAGATCATTTAAGATCGCTCAAAGTTCCGCGTTCAAGATCGAACATTGATATCTTTTGCTATGCGAATTACTAAAACATTGATCCCCCATCCGGGCGTTTGGTTATGAACTATCACAGAAGTTGGATTTAGATGGTATGGCCGTGCATGAATTATGCTAGCAAAGGTTATTTGAAAAGCATGAGGGGTTAGCTTTGTTTTAGCCATATTGTGAAGTTTTAAAGTAGAACCCCTCAACCCTTACTCTGTATTGATGTCAAGAAATACTGAGCCATGCAATGTTAATAGAATTTTTTCATTTTCACTAAAATATTCATATTCTACATTTGGATATAAGTATTGAAAGAATAGAAAAGGACTTGACTATATATATTTTCCAATAAACTTGTTACTGATGCAAACACAAGTGATATTCTCTCTTGAAAAATGACAGGGAAAAGAAATTATAAATGTTACTATCATGGAAACTCAAACCATTATCTATACTTTGCTTTCTTCTTGATCATCTCTCTGGATGTTAGCTTACACTACAAAGATGAATTGTGTTTTGATCTGCACTGTGTAAACTTGTTTAACACAGATTTTTAAATTTAATGTTTTGGGCCTAACATTAGTATTTCAATTTTATGTTTTATTTGTTTAACATTCATTTACTCATTGTTGAACTGCAAATGTCTGATGGTTCATGTAGTGGTCCATTCCGCTTTCATGGCGATCAATATTTAGACAACTATTCGCCACTTGAATCAACCGAATTTGAATTAAGTGCAAACACTCTAACCATGGAAAAAACAAAAAATCCTGAAGATATTGTTATTGCCGCTGATGACGTAGAAGCTGTTGCAGCTGTTGTTGGTGGTGCAGAACAAGTTGATGTAGCCAATAATGAAGAATCAATTCCATTCACTAAAAGGAAGAGAAAGAAGACTTCAGGAGTTTGGGAACATCTTCGTTCGTTTGGTTAAGTTGTCTGATGGAACAGAAATGTGTGAGCGCATCCATTGTGGAGAAAAGATTAAGAAACTTAAATATAGAACCACCACACCATTGCATAGGCATACTGGTGATTGCCTAAAGCTAAAAGCGATTAACAGAGGTCACTTAAATTTAAAAGTATTGCTTGGAAAATAGGATTCTTCATCTGTGATTCGAAATTGGAAATTGAAAATGCGAGGATGAGAGAGGTTATTTCTCACCTGATCAAGGTTCATGAGTTATCTTTTAATTTTTTATACTATGAATTGTTTAATGTGGTAATGAAAGAAGCGAGTCCAGGATTTAACAAGATCTCACGTGCATCTGTTAGACAAGATTTTGTTTCCAGTAATGAGATTGGAAAGAAAAGAATTCAAAACTTGTTAAATATTGTCAAGCGTGTGAGCATCACTACAGATATGTGGACATCGGGTCAAAATATTCATTACATGGTAGTTACATGCCATTTTGTAGATTCTTATTTCAAGCTTCACAAGTGCATATTAAGTTTTGTTGATGTGCCTCCACCATATTCTAGATTTTTTATCTATGATTCCCTTTTCAAGTGTCTAAAAGAGTGGAACATTGAGACAAAGGTGGCTACTTTGACAGTGGACAATGCTAAGACCAATGACGTGGTGGCTAGGAAGTTGATGAAAAATTTGAATCTTCAAAATAACTTGTTGTTGGTGGAAAATTGTTTCATGTGTGGTGCTTTTCACATATTCTTAATTTGTTAGTTCAGGATGGTCTTTGAGAAATTGAAAACATAGTTCATAATGTTCGTGAGAGTGAAACATGTGAATGCCTCTCCAGGTCAGTTGCATATCTTCAGTGAACTTCGCCAAACAACTTTCAATGCCAAATAAGCATTTGATTTTAGATGTTATTACTCGATGGAATGCTACATATGCTATGTTGTCTACTGCTTTGGAGTTCAAAGAAGTGTTTGTGAATTATGCCGATCGAGAGTCTACGTACCCTACTTTGCCGAGCGAAGATATTTGCTCATTCTTGGCACTTTTCAATGAAGCTACAAAAATCATTTCAGGTATTACTTGATTCTTTTGATTTTTTAATACAAGTCATTTTTCATGTAAGATTTACTAATATTTCTTTCTTATATTATAGATTCCGAATATCCTACCTCCAATTTATTTTTTTAGCGAATTATTTGGGATAAACGAAGCATTAGATGCAGTGGCTATGAAGATGAAGAGAAAATTTGACAAGTATTGGGGTACTTGTAATTTATTGATTTCAATTGGTGCTGTTTTAGATCCCAGGTATAAAAATAAATTTTTTGAACTTTCTTTTAATGTCATTATTTGATTTCAATTGCTGGCATTTTTTTTTCCAACAAGAATAAAATGAAGTTGCTTGAGTTTTCTTTCAATTCCATTTATTCACCTGATGAGGTTCCGAGACAAATAAAAATAGTTCGAGATACTTTATATGAGTTGTACTAAGAATATGTTGAGGTTCATAAAGAAACAAATGTTGTTTCATCTACTGAAGCTGGTGGGAGTCAAGGTGTTAGTGCTGGTGATACTTTTAAGAGTGGTTTTAGCTATTTAACCAGTCGGTTCGGTAAAGGTATCAAAACTGGCACAGCTAAGTATGATCAACATATTAGAGGTGTTGATATCGTTGCTTCTGAATCTGCTTTCAGTGCTGGTGGGAGGGTTATTGATCCACATCGTTCCTCTTTAGGAACTAAGATGGTAGATATGCTTATTTGTGGAGCCGATTGGTATCGTCAATACTATGGGTTGGAGAAAAAGAAAAACGAGGTATTTATTATGTTTTAAATTTTAATGGATTTCCTTTCAAAAAAAAAATAAATAGATTTGGTTTTATAATGACTAATACTTTTTGGGGGGGTTGTTGTAGCAAAACGAGGATATTGTATCTATTGAGTTTCCTTGAAGAATGAGGATGAATGAACTGGTATAACTTCGGTAATTTAATATATTTTTATTTTTGTTATAACTTCTTTAATTTAATATAATTTCTTTTTTTGTTCTGATCAAGATGAATGGTAAATTGGCGATTGTTCATGAATACAATTTGAAGATGGGTTTGAAGATTGTTGAAGACGTTTGGATTTTAAGAAGTTTGTTTTGTCGAACAAATTAACTTTAAGATGTTTAGCTTTATTATTTTCATGTAGCTTAATTATTACGTATGCATGATTTTGTCATACTCGAACAAATTAACTCTGAAATTGCAGCTTATATTTATGAATTTTATGTGGTTGCTATTTTTACGTTCGTTTACGTTCGTTTGTGTTCGTTTATCATTTTAACGAACGAACCCGAACAAGCTACATTTCTTAACAAACGAACACGAACAGAAAAATTTGTTCGTTTAGTTGTTCGTGTTCGTTCGTTTGTTCGGTTAAAGTTAAACGAACGAACGCGAACATATCCTCGTTCGGTTCGTTTACAAGCCTATTTGTTGAGATAAAAAATCAAAATTTTCATTTCATCTTACTACCTTTTGGATCATGTGAACAAAATTATTGTAGTGGACTACTTGTTTTATGAATGTAGGACCCTCCCACTCTTTCTATTCTCCACACCCACTGTTGGAATTCGTTTTATTCCATCCAAAAGGTTCAAATAAGTTAACGCCATTTTAATTATTGCAGACTACAAAAAAATCTGTCCTTTTTATCAGGAGAAAAATATAACCATGCTAAGATAAATTCTTTCTTCAAGTTAAACTATATTCAAACATTTATATATATTTATATTATTTTCACAAATAAAAGCGATATCTTTTTTCATTACTTTATGAATTTAATTGAAAAGATATGTGAGTCTAATAAATGATTTCAGTAAAAAAGAATCAATTTTATTTGTAAAGTGTGTAGGTGTCTTATCAAAAAATTAAAAAAATATAAATAAATATTGTTTCGTTATCACTTTGAGACTATTAAAATAGTTAGATATATTTTTTAAATGATTAAATTTATTAATTATACTCCTTCCGTCCCATTTATTTTGTCACAGTTTTAGGAAGAAAAAGTTTGTGTAAGAATGTGTAAGAAAGATGATGTAAAATAATTAAAACGACAGTTTTATCCTTAAAAAGTTGAATTTTATTCTTTTAGGAAACTAAAAAAAGAGTATAAAGAGAAATGTGCCTTTATAAAAGTTGTTGATTTTTTCAATGAAATATTTTAAGTGAGACAATTTTAAAATACAAAAGAGACATATTGAGTGAGACAGAGAGAGTACTATTTTTTGCGTGGAGTGGGTACAAATTTTCGATTTCCACCCCCACATATTTGCATGCAATTCATGTTTTCTTGTTGTTGATGCATTCATGGTGACAGCTTTTACAAAGCTTTTCTGCATCTGGTTTTGCAGCCATTTGTTCAAAACATAGACAATAAACAATTTGTCTAGTGTCTCAATTAATTTAAGGGTAAATTACACCAAAGATCCTTATATTTTTGGTCTATTTGATTTTGGTCATCAGTTTTGAAAAAATATATATGTTTTAATTACTTACGCCATCGAATTAAAAATGATTAATCTATATTGATCACTCTTTAAACAAAATACTTAATTTAGCCCCTAAACTTTAGTGAAAGTGTTAAATTAATAAAAAATTATAATCAATTTTACAAAATTGATTTTCTTTCGTCCCATAGAAACTCTATTACCTTCTATCAAAACCCTAGTCGTCATCGGCTTTGAACTTGCCATCAACCGCTGCTCTGATGATTTCTCTGGTGAACTAAATTCGTCAACATAAAGCTTTCATTTTTTTTTCTTTTCTATATGATCAAATTTCTCTGAAACAGATTCAAAAGCCACAAATCTAAACCCGAACCTCGAAGCTTTTTCCATCAGATTAACTTCATTTTCTGTTTGATGAGTTTCCAAATGAAATGTGTTCTTTATCTCTTTGATGTTTACCTTTTCACCGTTAAGGGTCATCTGTCGGGGACTCCGATCTTTAAAACCCGAGATGATCGAAACGAATAGTCCATTTCCTTCTCTCTTTTATTTTTTTTGTTTATTTCCTTCTTTGTTCTTTATTATTCTCTTCTTTAATTTTTTTAATGGATGATTCATGATAAAAGATTGATGCTTAGATTGTTTCTCTGATCCCCACTCTTTCTCTTTTTGTTTTTTTAATGAATTTAACGCTTTTCTATATATAAATTTTTTTATTTTTTTATTGGATGATTATTAGTTTTTACTTTTGTAATGGTTCAAAACTTGTTGGAACTTGGAAGTTGAATTTTGATATCACAAAGGAGAATTTATTTTGTTTCGTTTTACTTTTCATTCTAGGAAAATTGATATTTTGCCTTGCTTGTTACCTGAGAAAAAATGGATTAGTTTCACTACAGCAAAATAGGTTTTTAGCGGCACTTTTAGCGCCATTTTTTGAGTAAATGCCGCTAATTTTGTATATTTAGTTATTTTTTTTGAAAAAACGCCGCTATAGATGTGCAAATTAGTGGCGTTTGTTAGACAAACGCCGCAATAGGATTTAAATGTTTAAATCCCACATCAACTCCGTTTATATCTTATTGAAACTTTATAAAGAAATGAATTATAAGTATAAATCGCTGAGCTAAGTATTGAAGTGAGGGAAGAAGATACAGTGTCAATAGCGGCTTTTAGAGGAACAAACACCACTAAAGATAAGGTTTTTAGCAGCGTTTTCTAATACAAACGCCACTAAAGATAAGGTTTTTAGTGTTTTGCTACAAAAACGCTTTTGCTAGAAAAACGCCACTAAAGATAAGGGTTTTGCTAGAAAAAATGCCACTAAAGATAAGGGTTTTAGCGGCATTTTCTAATATAAACGTCACTAAAGATACGATATTAGCGGTATTTGGAAGAACAAATGCCGCTATATATTTTGACCATTTGCGGCGTTTTTTGTTCACAAACGTTGTTAACTATTGCGGTGTTCGACTTAACGGCGCTCTTGCTAACACCGGAAGGGTTTTTAGCGGTGCTTAAAAATGCTGCTATAGGGCTAAAAACGCCGTTAAAAGCCTGTTTTGCTGTAGTGTTTCCTTTTGTTTTAATACTTAGCTTCACCAAGTAGTAGGTTTGGACCATGTTTTACCGTTGAAAAATTAAGAAGAAAACAAAATTTGGCTAAGAAATTGTGTTTATGAATTTATATTGGGAAAAAAATGTGTCAATTTTACATAACTCAACTTCCTTCATGGATGAACCATTCTCTCTGTCATTGCTACAGACACGTTATGTGGAATCTCTTGGAGTTTTTTCTTGTAATATGATTGGATTGCTAACCTATAGTTTTCCAATTTCTAGAATTTTATAGTTTGCATTTTTCAGATGTATCAATAGAGACACATATTTTTATCATTTTTGGTGGCACTAGACATCCATAGTGATCTTTTCGGGGAGTAGAAATTGTCTGCTCCTTTTCGATGGTCCTACTTATGCCTCATCATTATAAAATGGGTTTAGGGATTAGGATTATGATTTAAGGTTAGAGGGTTTAGGGTTAGAGTTTAGAGTATTAGGTGTAGGGTATATTTTTAGGGTGTAGGGTTTAGGATTTAGAAGTTAGGGCTAGGGTTTAAGATTTGATTTTTTAGTGTTGGGGCACAAAAAGAGGCACTAAAAATGGATAGAGGATTTTTGTCCCTGTTTTGGTTGCCCTGTGATTGCTCTCGTAGCATGCGACGCCTTAGGACATCCGATGTTCAGGTAAGCCTTTTTTTTTACAAATCCTAATTTTAATCCTAACCAGGAATGGGGATTCTAGTCTCTAGGGAAAGGAAGGGGTGCTCCTGGTGGGTCTAGGACTCATGACCTAAGAAAATATAAGGGAACAAAGATGAGCAGCTTGACCAACTGGCCAAATGTGCTTGCTCTAAGCCTTTTTCTTCTTTTAAGTGTTATACTTTAACTTCTTACATATTCTTCAACAACTAGTTATTTAACATACCATCGATGAATAAACAACCTTTTTATGGTATATTTAGGTAACTTTTGTGCTTCAAATAATAGAACCCTAATATGTCGTTCACAAGCTCTAAGGTTCCCTGCAACAACGAAGACAATGTTCTTCGCCTCATAGTGATTGCCCTAGTTATCAAGTTCTCTATCTCTCGAATGGCTCTTCTTCTATGAGCTTGGAGGGAGCCAAAATAACTTAGAGAATTAAAACAAAGAACAATGCGGAAGTAAAGATAAAAGCCTTGATGAAGGGCATTGGGATGATTTATTGAATGATGACACATCAAGAAATATCGACTTTAGATGTTGAAGAAGAAGATGAGGGAAATGCAGATGTTTTAGCTAAGTAACTGGACAACTAGGGTTCTGATGATCAGAATCTGATCTTAAGTAGATGAGAAACTAAGTTCACAATCCATAGCTATGATCTAACTGTTCCATTATCGGCGTAATGTTGAATTAAATCTTTAACTTTGGCATAAAGGAATGTAATGGTTGTAGCTAGACATACATTGGATTAAGAATGTTTTGATCGATCATAAATTCATAGACTCAACCAATACAATACAAGAATTTGCTTATTTTATTTTTCATTCATCCCTTTCTCTTAGCTGCATTTTAGCCATATTAGGCACTTGACAAGACGATCATTGAATATCACTTCATTCATGATGTTACAGCAGAAACTTAATTTGAAATATACTACATATATGTTTTTTAAGTACAAGTTAAGCACTTATATATATATATATATGTATATGTATATATACACACAGAGGAGAATTTTAGTCATTTTAAACCCAACAAGTGTCCCAGTAAAAAAGTAGATTATGTTCATCCTAGGAGACCCGGGTTTAATCGATTTGTCTGTAAGGTGTGTGCCCATCGTCAAAGGGTTAATAATATCTATGAACAGATACTACATTGTAATCACCTTTAGACTATTCAAAAATAACAATTTTAGTCATTTATGGTGAAAACAAACACCAAATTCGTGTTCAAAAGATCAAAATGGATGAACTGGAAATTTTGGGGTTCGATCGATGGTGGTGAGCGGCGGCCGACAATGGGAGACTTTAGCTAAATTTCAGAGGTCAAATTGATATTTTATCTAAAGTTGAAGGGTTAAATTGATATTTTATCTAAAGTTTAGGGGTCAAATTGATATTTTTATCTAAAGTTTAGGGGTCATATTAATATTTTATCTAAAGTAAAAGGGTTAAAGTAATGGGAGTTAAGGGCCCAATGACTAAAATGTAATGAATTGATAACGCAAGTGATTAAAATGTAATTTTTAAAATTCGGTGACGAAAATCAAACAAACCGAAAATAAAAGCGACATTGAGTGTAATTTACCCTTCATTTTTTTTGCTCATCAATAAATTATTTTATTAAGGGTAACCTGCAAAGTATGCCTCGTTAAAAACCTCTATAATTCTAAATGAAAAAAAAGAGTACACACTTTCAGAGAAATTACATATCAACATGGGCAGAAATCACCATTACAAGGTACACAAAAACATCTCTTAACAAGGATTAAGGCAACATAGAAAACACGTGACATCTACCACCATGCTTTAAAAAGAGAGGCTCTACACATACCATCTTTCGCAAGGCAGTTAAAATCTAATAAAAAAACCGATGGATGTTGAACAATCAGCTTTTGTTTCATGCATGCGGCTCATCATTATTTGTCCAAAGTTTTCTAAGATTTGGATAAGAATATTCTTACTAATGCCATGGGTTTCATGCTTACGTTTGGAAACTTCGCTTGTTGTCCTTTACTGGTCGGTTTTCACAGACTGTCTTGTATGTCAATTCATAGAGCCGGAGCATTGCGAGGCAGAGTTTGTATTGATGTTCATATATTATATATTTGTATGGTACATTATATTATATGTTATTTTTTGTATATTCATATAATTTAATCAGAAGAGTTGTTAGACGGACAATGAATACAATTTTATTATACATATGGGTACATATCATTTTTCAATATCACTCTACAAAACAATTTCCTCTTGTTTTCTATAACTAACTAATACTTATTTCTTAGGGTACAAACGAAACATTTGAAGAGAAGCTAGAAGAGTTGAAAGTAAAAAAAAATTCTACCGAATATGACTACATCGCTGAATAAAGAATATGTAGACTAACACATACGATGATGGTATCGATATAATCACCAACTTGACCGATGTTATCAATTCATCCTTAAAGGGGACATATCATTTTCCCATAACTACTCTGGTTAAAGCAACATATTATCGTTTAAGTAAGCTATTTGAGAACTTACGGGGACAAGCTCTTACTTGGATGTACAAGAATCACATTTTCCACTAGAAATCATTGATAAATTTATTGAAGAAAGTTGTGGCCTCAAACGAGATGTTGGTTTTAAATTTTGTGGTACAAAAAATAACTTTTATGTTACGGAGATGTCGCGACCTCTTGAAGGTGTTGAAGCAAACTCTTTTAGGGTGAATATTAAGAGAACACAGAGATATGTTGATGAAAAGCTGTATCTCATTGAAATGAAAGTATTGACTTTAAATACAAAATTAGAGCAACAAATTCTCCTACTTGTATGGAGAATTATCTCAATCAAATAAACTTATTTAAACTTAAAACAAGTTATCCTAACTTATTCAAAACCTTATCAAATCAATAAGCCAAACTACTCCTCCTGGATATTAGGGACATTTGACTCGTTGATATTCCCCCTCAAGCTGATGGGTAGTGGAACAACCTTCAGCTTGGCAAGATGACGATGAAAGGCGGGCCGAGATAAAGGCTTTGTAAGAGTATCAGCGAGCTGATCTGCAACATGCAAATGTTGAACAGAAACTTGGTTGCTTTGTACTTGTTCATGAACATAGTAAAAATCAACTTCAATATGCTTCATCCTACTATGAAGAACCGGATTTTGGCAAAGAAAAGTGGCACCAACATTGTCACAATAGATGATGGGTGGGTAAGGAATCTTAACCTGAAGTTCAGTGAGCAGCTTTTGAACCCAATTCACTTCAGCGAGAGCAGATGCAACTGCTCTATAGTCGGCTTCTGTAGAGGAGCGAGCTACCGTACGTTGCTTCTTAGAAGACCAACTGATGGGATTTTGACCAAAATAAAGAACATAACCAGACGTGGACGTCCGATCATTGACATCTCCAGCCCAATCAACATCGGAGTACATAGTAAGGGCTGAAGTAGTCGTAGAAGTGATCTTCAACCCGTGAGATTTTGTTTGTTGTAGATACCGAAGAATTCTCTTCATAAAGAACCAATGAGTTACTGTTGGAGCATGCATAAACTGAGAAAGTTTGTTTACTGCAAAGCTAAGATCTGGTCGTGTGAATGATAGGTACTGAAGTTTCCCAAGAGCCCGACGATATAAGGTGGCATCAGCGGAAGAACTACCATCTTGAAGAGTGAGAGATGCGTTAGAACTCATCGGTGTCTGAACTGGTTTGAAATCTGCCATATGAAACTCAAGAAGCAGATCAGAGATGTACTTTTCTTGAGAAAGTATAAGTCCATCAGAAGTGGGAATGACTTCAACACCTATAAATAAGTGACTCGGCCAAGATTTTTTAACGAAAACCTGGAATTCAGAGACTGGATAATAGCTTGAATGGAAGAAGAGCATGTTCCGGTTACAATGATGTCATCCACATAGACTAAAATGTAAATCATATTACCATTACGATGGTAGATAAACAATGATGAATCAGAGTTGGATATCCGAAAACCAATGTGAACTAGGTAATTCTTTAATTCAGAATACCAAGCACGTGGAGCTTGCTTAAGTCCGTAAATGGCCTTGTTTAGTTTACAGACATAAGAAGGATAGTCAGGATGCTCATACCCCGGAGGTTGTCGCATGTATACTGTTTCGGTAAGGTGACCTTGGAGAAAGGCATTGTTTACATCTAATTGATGCAAAGGCCAATTATGTTGAACAACAAGAGAAAGAATGAGACGAACAGTCACATGCTTTATTACAGGACTGAACATAGAATGATAATCAACACCAGGCCGTTGTGTGAATCCTCTGACGACAAGACGAGCTTTGTACCGATCAATGGTACCATCGGGTTTGGTCTTTATCCTGAAAAGCCATTTGCAGTCTACAATATTTTGTGAAGCAGATGATGGAACTGATTCCCAAGTATTATTGTTCATTAAAGCATCAAACTCAAGTTTCATAGCTTGTCGCCATTGTACACTTTTCTGGGCTTGTTTATATGTGGAAGGAAGTGAGATTGGTGTAGCATGGGCTAAATAATCAAAAATGGGTTTTGGTTTGGTGATATTATTTTGTGAACGAGTAACTGGGCGATGAACATGGGATGGTGGAGAGACAGTATCGATAGGAGGTGAAGTAGGAACCGAGGTGGAGGGCAGTGATACGGGTTGTTCGGGTGAAGGATGAGCAGTAGATTCAGAGGGATGAACATGGGATGGTTGAGGGGCAGTATCGATAGGGGGTGAAGTAGGAATCGAGGTGGAGGGCAGTAATACGGGTTGTGGGGGTGAGGGATGAGAAGTAGACGAAATATAAGAGGAAAGAGATACCTGATTAGGTAGTGATGGTGGTAGAGGAACTGTGACGGGGGACGAAATGGATGCAGCCCTTTGTGTTGAACTTGTAGAGGGACCAGACAAGAATGGTGCTTACAATTGAGGAGCAACCTGAATTATTGTAGGAATCTCATCAAAACTTGGTGGCATAGTACAATAATCTGACTTGTTAGGCGCGGGTGTAGTATGATCCTATTTTAAATGTGAAAATTTTTTATGCTGTAAATGAGAAAATATGTCTGAAAAAGGAATTTTTTTTTCATAGAAAGCAACATCTCTTGACATAAAAACCTTGTGAGATATAGGATCAAAGCACTGATGACTATGAGACTAGCCTAAGTAAACACATGGTATAGATCGAGGTTCTAACTTATGTTTCACATATGGTTTTAACCAAGGATAACAAAGATACCAAAGGTATAAATGTTTTTATAATTTGGTATGCCATCAAATAACTTTTGATATGGGGATTGATCGTCTAAAATTTTGGTTGGAAGTCTATTTATGAGATAAGTGGCTTGGTGACAGGCAAATGACCAAAAAAAAGAGGGTAGTGATGCTTGATGGAGAATTGTTTTGGCTGTTTCAATTATATGGCGATGTTTGTGTTCAGCTAAGGCTACTCGTTGAGGTGTGTATGGTGGTGAAACAAGATGTTCAATACCATTATTTTGAAGAAAGGATTTTAGGCCTTCAAACTCACCACCACCATCATTGTAAAAAGAAAGTATTTTTGTTTGAAAATAGTTTTCAAATAGAGGTTTAAATTTTGAAAAAATTGATTGAACCTCATTTTTTCGTTAGAGCATATAAATCCGAGTGTATCTAGTAAATCGGTCAACAAATATTACGTAATATAGTTTTTTATCAATAGATAAAACTGGCGAGGGACCCCATAGATCACTGTAAATAAGTTGACATGGCTTTTTGCTTAACAAAGTATTTTGAGAAAAGGGTTGCCGATGGCTTCTATTTGAAGCACAAGAGTTAAAATGATCAAAACTTGTCGAAGATGGGATTGACAATTTTTGAAAGTTATTCCGTTGTCCTAATTTCTTATGCCATAGATGTTGAGATTCCTCCTCATTAATGTAATAAAATTGGTGGGTCGGTTTGCAATGACAACTCTCGGCAGGCCACTCATACAGTCCTTGTTTATTATGGCCGCATGCCAACAACGTCCCCTTGCGCAGATCCTTAACATGAAAAATAGAGGGAAAAAATTCAATGAATGTTAGATTATCTTGACAAAACTTGGAAACAGAGATAAGATTACATTTAATGTTAGGAGCACACAAAGTATGAGACAGCTGAAACTTTTTGTTTGATGCATTTAGATAAACTGGACCAGTAGAAGAAGTGGGAATTTTGTTACCATTACCCAGTGTAATTTCATCTGTGCCTGTGTAGTCCTACGGATGGTGAATATTATCAGCATCAGTTGGGACATGATGAGATGCTCCTAAATCAACTATCCAAGGCATAGAGGCATAATGAGCTTGAGCTTCTATGTGGTTACGAGAACATGTGCGACAAACATTTGCTGTGTGGCCAGGACGACCACAAAGTTGACAAACCACACGATTGCGTTGAGTATTGCCATGTTGGCGGTGTTGTGGCCTAGAATTTTGAGATCGCCAGTGGGAACTAGATGATTGACCGTTCTTATTGTTTCGAAAAGCATTGTGGCCAAATGAGGATCTTTGAACAACTGCAGCAGTGATAGGAGATGAGGATTTTATGTTTTCTCTGTGTGTGAGAAGAAGTTCCTTGTTGGTGAGTTTGTCATAAAGGTCATCATATGAGATTGGGGAGTCACGAGCTTGAATGACAGCTGATATTGAATCATATTCGGGTCCTAGGCCACTGAGTATTTTAACAGCAAGTTCAGTATCCGATATAGGGGCACATGCGGTGGCAACTTCATCTGCCACGTTCTTGATGTCTCGTAGATATTCTGCTATGCTACGAGACTGTTTAGTGATGGAGGCTAAGGTATTTTTCAAACTGAAGACTCTTGTGTGAGGCTTATTCACATACGAGTGTGCAGCGTATGCCAAGCTTCCTTTGAGGTGGGTGATTTTGCGATTGCAAAGGTGATAGTTTGATCAACTGATGCCATTAAGGCATTGCGAATTAGCTGATCTTGTCAAAACCAGATTTTATAGTTCGGATTGGAGATTTGAATGTTGTCAACAATGATGGTTTTTGGGGGGACAGTCATGGTGCCGTCTAAATAAGGGTAGAGATTATGGCCAAACATGAGGGATTCGACTTGAGCTTTCTAGGTGACAAAGTTCATTGCGCCAGTAAGTTTCAACGGTAATTGGGATCCTGGATTAAATTGGACTAGATGATTGGTGTTGTCCACAGACACAGTGGAATCGGATGGATTGATCATGGCAGGGAAAGTGGCTTCTCTTGCCATTAAGATGAGAAGAAAAATAAATTGTGAAGGAAGCAAGAAAAAAAATCTCGAAGGAGATTAGAGGCTCTGACACCATAAGAGAACACAGATATATATTGATGAAAAGCTGTATCTCATTGAAATGAAAGTATTGACTTTAAATACAAAATTAGAGCAACAAATTCTCCCACTTGTATGGAGAATTATCTCAACCAAATAAATTTATTTAAACTTAAAACAACTTATCCTAACTTATTCAAAACCTTATCAAATCAATAAACCAAACTACTACTTCTGGATATTAGGGACATTTGACTCGTTGATAAATATACGAGAAAGACAGTGCAATTATAATCCCCCAAACTCAAGTAGTCATGTCCCGCTTCATAGTGCGATTACGAGTATGAGTTCGCTTCAATTGATAATGAAAAAGAATGGAATGAGGTTCAAACTTGGCATACAATTTTATCAAATCTCATATTGCGTAGAAAATTTTCATGTCTTTCAAAATCCATCAAGATTTGTAATGATTTGGAAACTAGAGAGAAGATCAAAGAACCTAATCCTAATCCTACCTAGAGAGAAGATCAAAGAACCTAATCCTAATCCATCAAGATTTGTAATGATTTGGAAACTAGTGTAATGATTTTCATGTCTATCTCTTTTAGCATCTCGCAACTGCGAATTATAACGGTCAATTATTATATTTTGTAATTTATTTTTTATAATATTATTTTTTTCAAATATATTTTTTTAATTTTAATTCTAATCTTAATCCTACATAGAGGGGAGGGGAAGGGAAGAGAAGCTCTAAGGGAAGGAAGGAGGTGTTCCTAGTGAGTCTAGAACCATGACATAAGAGAAATGAGGGAACAAAGATGAGCAGCTTAACCAACCGCCAAATGTGCTTGCTCAAAACATTTACCTTACCACATATAACCATAACACTAATCACTTTCATTTCCTATTCCTAGAAAATAACCGAAATCTTATACCTAAAATGAGAAAAGAATCACTAAAACTAATTCACTTAAAAAGTTTAAAACCTAAAGTAACTCTAAATTTGAAAACCATAAACTCACCCAACACCAAAATCCTAAACCATTAACCTAGAAATAAACTAGAGGTGGATTTATCCATGACAGTTATGTTTGGTGAAAAACACCTTTTATGAATAGTTAACATTTGGACATAAACAGGTGACATTCCTCCACTTTTGCAATTTTCATTTTCTAATTAATTTCAGTTGGCCGCTGGAGCCTGGATATCAATATGCTATTTGCTGACCTTCAATTGATAGCTTCCTTGAAAGCTCTATCACAATTAATTAATTAATTAATTAATTAATTAATTAATTCCAAATACATCTTTTTCTTGAAATGATTAAGCCCATATATTTAATCATCCCTCAATTTTTCTTTCTTTCTTTAGTAACTTACTTGCATGAAAACAAGCGACGTAGCACTCTTTACAAAGAGGAATTAATTTTATGTCACATCACAAAACACAATTAAATAATCAAGGTAAATATGATCATTTTTATTATTAATATTTAGATTAACATTTCAAATGTGTTGTCGGTATATAAATTTATATAATAATATTTTGTTTGATGAGAGTGCAATTTATTTATCATGTTTAAATACATGAGTTAACAATAAAAAATTTGGAATCAACCAAGTGGTCCTAGTGAAAATAGAGAAATATTTCGTGACCCGAGTTTAAATAATATTGTCTATAAAAATGGGTATGTTTTATCTATGGCTATAAACAAAACAAAAACTATAAAAAAATAAACCAACTTCAATAAAAAATCTAACTATGGTCCATCAAATAGAATGAATGAATGAGTATTGTTTATTTTACATAAGTATTTATTCTTTATTTGAATTTTTTATTATACTAGTGTGATCACATGGTAGTATCTGTTCATATTTTTAACCCTTTGACAATTAACACATATATTCGAATCTGAATCTCTTAGGATGAACATTATTCTTTTTTCACCGGAACCACTCATTGGGCTCAATTTTTTTTTAATTTAAAATGTTTTAATGACACTGCATCAAATACTCATTCCAATTTAATTTTGTTAAATAAATGGTTTACAAGTCAAAGTTCCATAAATATTAGTTTATGATATCAGGCATGACATTTTGATTCCTGGCTTTTGAACCAATAAAGTTAATTTAGGGCTATGGTTGGTTCCCGTTGGGGCCAGCTTTCAGCTTTGGGTAGACCACATAAATTCTAAACATTGACTATTTCGTTATTCGTGTGCGCCCACTCAATGTATCAGAAAAGAGATTCAACCTAATCTGCTTCTTCCAACTGATTCACACCAAAATTATCTAAGTCGACGCAATTGACATTTGACCTAAGATCCAGTTCTGGCCAAAAGGGACAAATTCCCATTGGGAATATTGACACATGCTTAAATAACTCTTATACCCTAAATATTTTGTGTTCGAATGAGAGATTTAAACGATAGAATTTCATTTCTATTAAGATTTTCAAAATTTATAAGGAATCTCAATATTCAAATCTCATTTTCTTTTTTTTTAGACCAAAAGCCTTTAGGTATTGTAATTTGTTCCCTAATTTTTGTTTTAGGCCTGTTTTAATGATTGATGGCGGATTTGAGTGTTCGATTTGAGTTCTGTTTGTGAGTCTATGTTTCGACCTTCATATGCAACATCTTCGGCTCGATTTATGATTAAATCGGGTTAGGGGTGTTATATTAAGCCTTTGTAATGTTATAAATTGCATAAGTAATATACTCCCTCAATTATGATAAAATGTATATTTTAATGATACAATGATCGTTTTGAACTCTAAACTCAATTATATTTGGTATGAAGAGAGAAAACAAATCGGGTTTAGTAACTAAAATCATATTAAATTGTAATGTTATAAATGGCTGTTTGCTGAATGTTTGTTCGTTTTAATTCGATTTAAAATTAAATTGTTCCAATGATTTGAAGTAGCATATTCGCCTCAGTTTTCGTTGGTTTCTTGACAAAATCAACTTTTATTTTAATTATAATCGAACATGCTTTTACTCAAATATTTAAAAATTCAAAGCTAGGTTTAATGTATCATTGATTAATAAAAAAGATTAATTAGTTTATTAACTACTTGCTCCTAACCTTACTAACTTTTATTAATTAATCACCAAAAATGGAAAGTAAGCGATATATAAATGCAATATTTTATTTACCAATGGTGGTGCTACTTTAGTATAAATAAATAAATAAATAAACAAAGGAGCAACAACAATAAAATATTTCATAGCCATAAAAAATATATTATATATATATAATTAATATTTAAGTAAATAATTAAAAAACACACGAGTTATATAAAAAAATTAATTATCAAATTTTTAAACAAAAAGTTGATACTTTGCCTGTTTCTCAACACCCATAATGTCATCCATTTTAAATGCCAAGTTTAATTTTAATAAGATCACATTGTATTTTCTTGAAAAACATAATTTTAGAACAAAAAGAAATGCATTTCAAATAATATAATTTGATTCACCTTTTACAAAAAAATAGCACACAATATAAGTCCGAATGAATTAGATCACATTTTTTTCAAGTCACCAAAGGAAATTAAATGCCCAATTTAAAAACATATGTATAAAAAATAATAATCACTACTCACCAACCTAATGAAATAGTTTATATTTTCAAGCTGTACATATATAATTAGAAAAAGTATATCATGAAATAGGCTAAATATACTGAGAAAAAGTAGATTACATACCTTAGAACAAGAAGAAAGAAAATATCAAAACCATAATTATGCCTTAAAAACATAATTATGAATTCTTGATCACGTGTGAAAATCTTATTTTAATTACTAATATATGCATGGAAGAGAACATTTTCAAGAAAAAAATCCAATAATTTGGAAATTAAGACCTTGTCCAAAATGTCAACAAAGGTGTTCATCTGTCTCATATATGTCAAAACCGAGTTCAACAATCTTTAGTAATCCAGGTAGTCTAAATGGGATGACAAGGAACAGGTAGACTGTGTGATTCTATGTATAGAGTTGATGGTGATGGAAAGTTTAATTTTAATCCACAATGAATTATCATCAATACATTTTTAGTGAATTCTTTTCATATACAGATTTAAAATAATGATAATTATTTCATTTATTTATTTTTTAAAACTTTAAATATATAAAAAATATATTTGATGTGGTTATAATCTTACTTGTAAAAATAAACTATTTAATATTTATATTTATTAAACGATATAATTTTATATCTCATTTTTTTAATGATCTAAAGGTGATTACAATGTAGTATCTGTTCATACATATTCTTAACTCTTTGACAATAGACATACACCTTGTAGACAAAGCGATTTGAACCCGTGTCTCCTAGGATGAACATCATTTGCTTTTTCATTGGGACACTTGTTAGGTTCAATTTTATATCTCATTTAAATATCTAATCAAATTAAAAACAAAAAAAAATTGCCCATGTTTTTTTCTTCTAGAAAATTGCATTCCAATCCCAATGTTTGTGCAATGTGTCGTCGGTCCAAATAAACACATCTACGTATTTACTCAGGAGTCAACCGCTCCAATAGCCAAGACAGTCATATCTCCATTTGGACTTTAGACAACGTAATAATTTTTTCGAATTATTTGCTAACATAATTTTATGAACTACGAAAATATTTAGATTACCAACTAATACAAGTTGTCTTCTGTATTATAATTAGCCTTGTAATACAACTTATATTTAGTTAAACCATAGGTAATCAATGAGCCGATATTTTCTTATCACTTTATCGTTTTACATGCAATATCAAGTTTGAGGACAATGTACATAATAAGGTATTCTATAAAAACATATAAAATTTTTATTTATTTTATGTCAGTCCAAATGATTCAGTAATTACACAAATGACTTTAAAATTTAGCAATAGACTATTAATGACTTTAATTTAAATTTTATTTCATTTTGGAATTGGAAATTTAAATTTTTCATGTAAGTACAAAAATCAACTTAGTTTTGCAATTTAATCTCTTTGGAAACTTGTTTTTACAATTGAATGTGATTTCTAAATCCGTTTTGGCTGAGATTTTAGGTACTGCTATTTTTAAAGTATATGAACTTATTGGTAAGCTTACTTTGAGATTTTTAAATTCTTTTACAAGATATAGATGTAATATGATGTTTTTTCTCCGTGTGCTACTTTGATTATTTCTCGAGCTTGACTTTGGAACTTTTATATTTAGATTCATGATGGAGTTGTCACGTGTGTATGTTTTCGGATACGTGATCATAAAAAATTGAGGTAAATGCATGTTTAAGTCAGTTGTTTTTTTTTTGCTTTGAGACACTTCGGCGATTAATGTGGGTTTTAATATTAGGTTCAGATCTTAGTTGAATCGATTCACGTTAAATTTCGTCTATTGTACATATTTTATTTTTTTGGATCTCACATTATTTTCTTTTTCTCTTACAAAATTTTAATAATATGAGACAACATACTGAAAGATTTAGAAAAAGGAGGGATATAAATAAATCTAAGTGGCAAGTCACTGAAATTTGCCTACGATTTTAAAAAGATTGCAGATAATAAAACAGTCGAGACCACATCATTCGAAAGCATAAATTCTTCACATGCATGCAAGTATCTGTAAAATTAATATTTGATTTTGATATAATAAGTAATTTTAAGGATCAATTTGAAAAATAAGATAAATTTTTAAGTACTCAAAAATCTCACAATATGACATGATTTTGAACTTAAAATATTTTCTAAGTCAAATTTTAAAACCCCAAATAGTTTCTAAGTATTTTCGTACTCTAAATAGCCAAAATTGCCCAGGCGTATCGATATGCCTTAGGCCGTATCAATACTATGTTTTGACACTGGAATATGTTTTTTTACTTGATGGCTATCGAGTACCGATACGCTCACAAGCCGTATCGGTACGATGTTTCGATACGCTTATATCCGTTTCAATACGCCATTCAACCCGGGAAGTAACGGCTATATGAGTATCAGTATGGCTTCATACGTACCGATACGGGGTGTTAGATTTTCCAAATCTTTTGCATTTAATATTCGACCGTTGTCTTGTCAGTTTATTGGAATCATATCTTTAAAAATTGGTTATAGCGTACCGATACCCATATAGGCGTATCAATACGCTTTTTGCTACACAAATAATCAGGATTCTAGTGAGTAAGACCAGTACTGATACGATACGGACTGTACCGGTACGCCTTTGTAAAATCGTCTACTCGTACCGATACGCCTTTCCGTGTATCGATACCCCTTTGTACAATGGCTATTTCTTCTTTTGACAGGTACCGATACGAAACCCCGCGTACTGATACGCACTATTTTTAGACTATATTTATTGCATGAAAAATGAAGTCCAACGACTCTATTGATGATCTCATCTACCCAAATGGTTGGAAATCAATGAGGGGGTATTTAATCAAGTCTTCAAAGCTACAATAACAACCAATTATCAACTTTCAAGCATTCAAGCACAAATCTAACATCTTTGAGCCTATTAGAGTCAAATCCTTGTAACCCTCTTGAGTGAGCAAAATTGTAATCTTTATTTTCAAGATTGGGTTGAGTGAACTTGTATTGGTGCAAATTTATTACCTTTGAGATGATTTTACCTTTTGCCAATCTTTTCTTGTAAAAAAGTGAGTTCATCAAATCTTTGGGTAGAAAACTTTGATTGTAGTATCCCAAATTTTGGTTAGTGACCAAAATAAAAATTTTGAAAGCTTGGGGGCTAAAGTATAAACATTGGAAAAGTTCATGGACTAAATTGTAATTTCCAAAAGTTATGTATTTTAGTCCCGTAAATGAATAGTTTACCCCCAAGAATGATATTTTCGTGTTACCCGGATTTTTCGTACGGAGTTTGTATTATTGGCTATAAAGTGATAAAGTTCAAAAAAATATTCGGATCATCGGATCGAATCGGATATTCAAGATATTTTAAAGGATGATAAAGCAAGGTTAAAAATGTCATTTCCATGTTTTAAAATGGTAGGATTTAACATGGACCATTGGATTAAAGTAGAATTTCCATGTTAAATATGAGCCATTGGATGAAAAAAGGGCAAGATGGTAATTTTGGAAAATTCCAAGGGCAAAGTTGGAAATCACTAACTACTTAGTTTATTTTTGACCCTTGGATGAGTAGGTAGGCATGTGGAAAGATATGAAGCATTGGATTAAAAGGGCAAATTGGTCATTTTTATCATAAAAGAGATTTTTATTTGGATTTCTAAATTAGATGACAAGTGGCTAAATTTGAAACAAAAGAAAATTCAAGATTTTTTCCATCTTTTACCCCTTGTTCGAATACTTCTCTCCAAGGTAAGGAAAATTTTCAATTTTGATTTTCAAGCTTATTTGGTTGGATTTTGGATGAAAACATGAAATATGAAGTTGATCTCCATGGAATTCTCTATCTTTTGGCACCATATATTCATGCTTTTCTTGCTTGAAACCACAGTTTTATGATTTGGATGGATGAAGGGGATTTTTAAATATGATGACTTAGGATTAGATTTTGATGAAGTTGTTGTTGTAGAATCATATCCAAGCTTGTATTATGATTGAAACTACTTGAAAGTAGCTAAATCCTAATTTGTTTAAAGTTAGGGTTTTGATGTGAAGTTGAATTTGGATTGATTTTTATATGTGAATGATTATAGAAGCTTGGAAATGAGGTTTAGAAGTTGAATTCATGCTTGAATCAAGTTGTAAAATTTGGAGAAAATGACCCTTCATATTCGGCCTATAGGGATAAATTAGAAAAAATTGAGAAAATTTCCTAAGGTTAGAAATGATGTGAGAATGATTTTACAAGGCTTAGAATGATGTTTAGATCAATTTGGAAGTTAACAAAATGTTGAAGACCAAATGGCATATTAAGAAAATTTTGAGAATGATATGGAAAGTGATTAGAAATTAATGTGTTAAGTTTGAATGTATTCTTGGAATACTTGAATATGTTGTTTAATGATTGAATTTGAAGTTCAATGGCAAGGGACCATTTTGAATAATTTGGAAGTTGAGGTGAATTCTAATAGAATTCATTTTATGGTTATATTATGAGATTTGAGATTTTCTTGTGAAATTGTGATGGATATGAGTAATAAAGGATTTTTAGGAATTTTATTCCTAATATGTGCCTATGTTAGAATGATACTAACATACGCTTTGAAATGTATGTATTTGGAAATGATGAATTTAAAGATCGTGGTCGTGATCAAGATCATATTACGAGAAAGTTTAAAGACAAGGAAAAAGTTCAAGAGTAAAGTTAAAGCAATAGTAAGGTTTACTAGTGAGGCATCAGGTGAGTGCAATGTATACATAACATGATACATGGATGTTTATACATTAATGGGAAGACTTACGATAAGGCTACCTGGTTTATATATTGGCATGATATTTATGTCATTGATCATATGATTGACATATTTTAAATATGTCAAAAGTTGAATATAAATGCATGGATCACTAGCTATATATGATGTTGTATTATGAATGTTATTTCGGGTATGAACTGCCCAATATTAAATTATGTTGATATACATTGCCATGGATGAAATAAATACGGAAAATATGCCCAAGTATGTCATTGAGGGACAGGGTATAGTTGGCATGCCATAGAGTCCAACAGCACACTGCATATTCGGTTATCCGATATATAAAGGACACTTAGTGCATATGGTGGGCACAACCTTATGTGTATTATGGTGGGCACGACCTTATGTGTATTATCACTTCGGTGCATCTTTGACTCGAGTACACAAGGTCCTCATAGGTTCTATTTGGGCTATGATAATGGTAAATAATTGATAAACGGGTAACAGAGTGTATAAAATCTTAAAGTTATGGCAAGTATATTGGTAAGAAATTATTCCGGTTATATTATGTTGATATATAATTAACATAATGGTAAGACATATCTAGTGATTCAAAATGCATGAATACGGTTACCTGTTATTAGTTATAGTTATGTTATATTGCACTAAATATTATTATTGCCTCACTAAGTATATACTTAACGTGTGATGGTTTTCACGCGTAGGTAAAAGGCATAAATCGAAGTAAGAAGCGGCCATCCTACCTATCCGGAATATAAACACGGTATCAGTAATAACATCTTTTGATGTGTTTTGATGTTTCTAGATGGCATGTATATGTTAGAATTAGTCGGTTATTTACTAGTTTATATATGGTTTGTAATAACATCTAGACTAGTTTATGCTTATAATGGATGATGAGTAGTTATATTAAATTTTAAAATCGTGTAATAACTAGATAAAGGTAAATAGAGCAATCGGGTAGATTTTAATTTTAAGCAGTTTTTAGGCAGTTATATTCCTTATATATTATAGAAAAGAATTGTTAAATTGCTGCATGAAATCAGACTTATTTTGATGGGATAAAAATGCAAAATGTGATTCTACGCGGAAAAAAAAAAATCTTTATGTGATACTCTAATTAGTATTTGATATAGAATACTGGTTAGGGTGTTACATTGATTGTGTAACGGTTTCCTCCTAAGCCTAGAAAAGGGGAAGAAATTCTTAAGTGAATTTGTGAAAATCCTTAGTGAGAAGCTAAGATAGTGGATGTAGACCTTGTTAGAAGGTTGAACCACTATAATTCCTTGTGTCCATTTTTTTTTCAAATTTTCACATTGCTTCCACTAAAATTTTTAATTTCAAAGTCACCCCCTCTTGGCCAAACACATTGATTGATCATCACAACAATTGGTATCAGAGTCACACTCAATTAAAGGTCTAACCATAGTTGAGACAATCCTAAAGGTGATTCAATCAATCATCGATCAAGCCATGGCCTCTACTTCAGGCAATAACCTCTACGAGTCTCAATCCATCACCAAACCGCCTTATTTCAATAGGAATAACTATCCTTATTGTAAGAATCGTATGAGGCTCTTCATCAAATCCAATGACTACATCATTTGGGATGTAGTAGAAAATGGACAGACCATTCCGAGAAAGAGATAAGGAGACCGTCTCGTTCCTAAGTCCAAGCATGAGATGACTGATGAAGATTGAAAGAAGTTGCAAGTCAACGACAAAGCTATGCACATTGAATGTAACCCCCTCGACCCGGCCTAGACGCCCGACCGAACCGAGTGAGCTAATTAGGCTTCCCGAAGTAAACCAGATAAAGATTATGAAAATTGGTCCATTTTTTCCCTTTTTATCTTGTTTAGATGCATATTGTTAAACCTAAGTGATCATGCTTGCAGCGGGTGAAGATACAAAGGAAACGAACATTGGAAAGGCAACCAATTACATAAATATGCATTTTAGGGACCAAAATGAAAATCTACAAAGCTATAAGGGCTTACTTAAAATTAGATTTACCAATCCTCAATTAGTCAGGTTACATGCATACATGTCAAATTTCAACTTAAAAAGATCATCCAAACTCATCCAATTGCATGTATAACATTCATTGACTAAAACGCAAGAAAATAGAACCTTTAAAACACACTTTAACTGAATTAATAGCTACCCGTATCGATACCCGGGCAAGTGTATTGATACACCTTTGCATTTTTAAATCCAGATTCCAGTAGTTCAAACCTGTATTGATACACTTCCTCAAGTATCAATACGTTATGCCTAAAAACACCAACCCGTATCGATACGGTCTCACGCGTATCGACAAGCTATGCTTGAAAACATTAACCCAAATTGATACGGTCTTACGCGTATCGATCGCTATGCCTTAAAACACTGACTCTTATCAATACGGTCTCATGCGTATCAATATGCCTTGGCTTGTAAAGTTCAAATTTGCTGGTTTAACAAACATTTATGGATTCTAAAACACTTAAACATGCTTCTAACATTCATAAAACATTACCAAGGATCAATCCCAATCATAACATCACTGTTTCATCATCATATCGTGGCAATTTACCCGAATCTCAAGTCTAGAGGCACGCTCCCTAAAATCAAGCAACTCACATACCAAAATCTAAACATAAGGCAATTAATCACATGGTCAACAAACCAGTACTTCCCTAGCATCGATCAAAACATACTAGTATCATAAAAGCATTGAAACAATCCAACACAAGCTATATGCAATCTAAGGTATCTCCCAGCAACGTCACATACTAGCATGGCACAACCAACATGATTTTCATACATCAAATGATCGTCAAATCACAACATGTAAACCACAACAAAAACCATGGTAATACATCATTACAAATCCCCAAAACTATGGCAAACACATTGCCTTATTAATCGAAAGTAACACCGAGTTTTGTACTCAAAGATAGTGTAGGTCTTGGATCGCCTTTTACCTTGCCAATGCTGCCCCAAACTTTAGTGCTCTGCATCATTTAGAAAAGAGAGAGTAAGCACAAATGCTTAGCATAAATGCTTAGTGAGGATGCTCATAAAAACAATGATGCATTTAAAACCATTTGAAAACCAAAACCACTTGTTTTCAAAACATGCTTAACAACCAAAGGATTTTCATTGTTTCCAACCGAAACATGCATAACGATCCTTATACAACATCATATATAAATCCCATGCTTAACGACCGAAGCATTTTCATCGATTCCAAAATCAAACATGCATATCGACCATGTGCATAATCATTTACAAGTCACATGCTTAAATCCCAAAGCATTAAATCATATTACCATGCTTCACATTACCATGTTTAAATCCTAAAGCATTAAATCATATTACCATGCTTAAATCCCGAAGCATAAAAATAGGTTCAACACATGGACTTTCATATATTGGTAATTATAGTGACCCCGGACATTCGACCACTATCCTTGGTTAGCCGACCGCTAATCATTGGTTAACTGACCGTTAACCCTACACATCGGATACACGAATCTCCCTTAATGACTAACCGCCATCAAGACCCATACCATGCTAACCGCATGATATGACAACCTTGCCGATCGCAAGATTAACATCAACAAGGGGAACCGACCGCTCAACCCAAGTGATAACATCATAGTCCGAGTAACTGACGCTATACCTCAAGGACCTTTACCCACGATCGATTTTAAACATATTATAGTGCACTTTATCTTATGACATGCCAACTATATCCGAATGTTTTCTCATCATGTCACATAGCCAATATATCATTTACAAAACCATTTACTCACAGCTTTACAATGCATTATACAAAATCACCATATATGCAAGCCATATTGTCACAACAATACCACATTCCCGACCGGAACGATAACCAATGCTTACTAGCATTTCATATAACTTTTAACCACTGCATATGTACTCAAAATCATGCATTTACAGTAAGTAAAACAAACCATGTTTACGACCAAAACATAAGTTACACATACTCATATCCGAACCGATATTAAAGAGCAAAAGAGGGAAAACTTACTTCCAAGCTTAGGCCAGTGTTTCAAACATAACCTAAACCCCCCAAAACACTTTCAAACCTTTGAAAGACTTTTAAAACCATTTCCACTCACTGATTACACCTTGCCTTGCTCGCCAATGCAAAATGAGCTCTCGACAAGCAACAATCTACCTCAAGATGCTTCGCCTTGATTATCCCCTGTTTTTGCCATACAAAACCAGAGGAAACATGCATCAAAATGCATCCAAACATCTGCCTCAAAGCAAATTCCCACAACTCACAAGTTGCCCACTCAAAAACCATCCGAAACTTATCGAAATCAACCTCAAACACTTCTCAATCGTAACCCAGCCACAATATAACGATTCGATACATCAAACTTCATCAATTAACATCTAAAACCCTTTTACAACATCCTTTTACTTCTAGCAATGATTAAACTCCAATAACATCACAAAACCCTTAACTAACAACCATCAACATTAGAGATTCAACTAGTTTCGGGATTACAACGTTAAACCCAAGCTATTAAAATTATTAAACATCAAAATCATGATCTAATCTAATTAAGAACCTAGCAAAACAGATCCAATTCGAAAATCTACCAATTTCATCAATCAAAACTCAATTAAACCAAATTTCCTTAATTAAACTATCAAAACACATTAGAAAACAATTGTAAAAGATCAACAACTTGGGAATTTCAGTAAAGAACCTTTCATTAGGGGAGAAGAACGAACCTTACCTCTAATGGATGCTTTCTCCCTTAATTGGTTGAATTTACAATTGAAAACAAAGTTAAAACAATAAGGTTTTGTTTAGAAACCATAGAGAATCCATTAGAAATCAAAAGATTTAAGAAAAAGAAGATTTACCTGAAGATTTAGAAGAAGAGAATAGTGTTTGGCTAGAGAGATTTTGAGAGAAAAGATTTTTAGAGAAAGTTAGTTACGTAAATTTTGATTTAAAGAATTAATTATCAATTAATTTTCCCCAACCTATTTTATTTTCCAAAACACTTTTAAAAGTAGCCAATTAATGGATAAAGTCTGAAATTAAACTTTTGGGCTATTAGCTCCTTAAAGATTCAAAGTTTTGACCCTTTACAAAACAATCACTAAAAATACTTTTCAAAGTTTGCATTTTGGTCACTAGTCCAAAATGTTTGATTTCCAAAACACATTTTCCAAAATTGATTCCATAAAAAACATTAACATATTAAATAATGATTTTAGAACATTTTCCCATATTTTTATCACCTTCAAAAATATTTAATCCGATTTAATCCCAAAACTAACTCGAACCTCTAATACTAGTCCACCGGACCCTCGAACCGAGCCCCAAATTGCTACACCCAAAACCTCTAGCTCATGAGGCAACCTCAACCAATAAGCCACATGACCAACATGTTCCACAACCTCATATAGTCCAATAAACCTCGAACTAAACTTACCCTTACGTCCGAACCACATCACCTTCTTCTATGGTGACACTTTTAAGAACACACGATCACCAGCCACATATTCAATCTCCCTATGCTTGAAATTTGCATAGGATTTCTGCCGATCTGCAGCCGCTTTCAAGCGATCACACACAAGCTTTACCTTCTCATCCGTGTCTTTCAACACATGCGGTAAGAAAACATGCTTTTCCCCTACCTCGACCTAACACAACGGTGTACGACACCTTCGGCCATACAACGCCTCATACGGTGCCATCTGGATACTCGCTTGATAGCTATTATTATAAACAAATTCAATCAAAGGTAGATGTTTCTCCCAGGTTCCTTGAAACTCAATAATACAACATCTCATCATATCCTCCAAGACCTGGATACACCCTCTGACTGCCCATCCGTCTGAGGATGATACACAGTACTAAAATTCAATCTCGTACCCAAAGCTCGATGCAAACACTCCCAAAACCTCACTGTAAACCTCGAATCGCTATCCTAAACAAAGGAATTAGGTACCCCGTGCAAATGCACAATCTCAGTGATATACAAGTTCACCAACTTGTCCAAGGTATACGTCACATGCACTGGTAGGAAATATGCACACCTCGTAAATTGATCAACAATCACCCAAATGGAATCTTTTTTTAGCTGGTATCAAAGATAACCCTGACACAAAATCCATTGTGATAACCCTGACACAAAATGGTTGTAAAAATGTTTTTTTATGGAGTCAAATGAGATGTCACCCGGAGACCGGGATGACGCTCCCAGCAGAACACCATAAAAATTAAAAAAAACAAAAGATAGAAAATAGATGGAGTCACCACCAGCCACTTTGGTAAGCCGAACACCGTAAAAACAATTCACCAGAGATTCAAAATGTTTGGGTTCGGGGGTCGGTTACGCGTGAGGAAGGATAAACACCCCCACAACGCCCAAAATTGGTACGGCGTTGATTTAATGTTGTCTTTACAAGAAAACAAAAATCCGATTCTTAAATTTAAAATTTAATCCCCAAAAAATTGGTCTAAGGAGAACATTTCCTTATTTACGAAAAAAATCGAGGAAGACGTCACCTGAATGAGTCAGGATGTCACTTTCTAGCCGGATTTCGAAATAAAGTGGAAAATATTCCCTTAAATTGGCCAAGTTTAGATAAAAATATATTCAAAATAAAATAAAAAATATGTGTATAGGTATAATAATATAATATAAATTTATTTTATAATACTCATATATTATGTAGTGAAAATTATAATAATGATAATAATGTACATATATTTATAATATACTAAGTATAAAGTTATATACATATTATAGTAAATATAATAACATATATTAATAATTATAAAAAGGATAATAACCATATCAATATATACAAAATAATAATAATAAATTATATAAATATACTATACATTAAAAATATATATTATGAAAAGTAAGAAAACTTTACATATATAATATTGCAATAATATACATATCATGTAATTAAAATAATATACACATATTTATGCAAAATAATATATTACATAAAATATATATATACATAATACTATATAATATAAATACATACTATTAAGATGATAATAATAATATGCATATGTATAAATATAAAATGTAATATATGTACTAGGAAAATAAAAAATATATAATAATAATAACAATAATATGTAAGTATAATAACAATAACAATAATAATAATAATAATAAACTAAAAAGTGACTAAATTTAAAAGAAAAAAACAGAAACTAAAAAAACGAAGGAGGGACGAAATTTAAAGAAAAAGAAAATGGGAGGCACTGCGGAGGCTATTAGTTTAGGACAGAGATCCTTATGTTGATATTTACCCATTTCTTTTTTGAACATCGGTTTAAAATGGAAATAAAATAAAATGTGGAGATCCAATTACAAGGAAATGAGGACTAAAATAAAACAAAAAAAAGAAAGGGGATAGCGGAGAGGAAAGAAATGGGGCGAGAGGACCTAATCTGTAAATAAGCCTTATTTTGGATTTACTATATAAGTCAAAAAAGAGGAAAAAAAAACAGATCATTTATAAAATTTTCTAAACAATAGCTTGTGTTTTCTCAGACTACCTTGCTGGTGTCCGGTCCCTGCTGCCGCTTGCCGGCGACAGCCGCAACTGTACGCGATGGTCCAAAGTACAAAAGGGACCACCTTTTCGGCTCTCCTCGACGCAGTGAATCTGAATCTGGGGCCAGATTTTCACAATGAGCCTCTAAACGCGCAGATCTGAGAAAAAATAAAGGTATATCCCCCCTTTTCACCTTGTTTTCGATCTCTCTCTTTTATACTTGATATTGTATTGTACTTTTTTGTTCGAATGGTGAAGTGGAAATAAACATGAAATAAAACTATTTTTATTTAATTCGAAAACCCTTTTTTATATATTCGAACCTCCCATACATTGTAGATCTGTGGGGTTTTATAACCCGATTACATGCATGTATAAATAAAAATCCTAACAAATTAACTGATTTCTTTTATAGTTTTGGGCGGTGGCCGACAAGGTAGGCGGTGGCCGCTGCGTGTAGCCAAGGTGGCGTGCGTGGCAGCCATGCTCGAGGGATGTGAAGGGTCATAGGGGCGACGGAGGCTGAGAATGAAAGATTAGGGTTTAGTTTTTTAGGGTTAGGGGTATTTTGGGTAAAAATGGGTTTTTTAAATATATCATATTGGGTTTAAATTATTTGGGTACTGGGCTTGGGCTGTTGGGTTTTTAATTGGGTTTGGGTAATGGTATTTTGGCAGATGGGTTTAATTGTATTGGATTAGATTTAATTTTTGTAATGGGTAAAGGGGTATAATATTTGGGCTTAGAGGCCTGGACAAAACTAGATTGCTACAGCTGCCGCTGTGTAACAGGAATAGGGCAAAGATAGAAAGAGTAACCATTTTTTCCGGTTGATCAGGGTTCTTTCTTCAGCCACCGCTTCTTCACGGGCTTCTCTTGATCTTGTTTATCGCTCTTCAAAATGGAGGATTCATTGGGGAAGACAAGAATCTGAGGCGATTCGTTGGAAGTGACAAAATGAGTTCGGCTTGCTACGACACCGGCGATAATGTCGGGAGAAAGTATGATCTAGCTTCAACACCAACGAAGAGGCGAGGTCTGCAAAACTTGATCCAAGTATAACACTGACGAAGATACATGGTCGGAATATAAAGGTTTCGTCAGCTACCACACCGACGAGGAGGCAAGACCGAAATTCGGTAAATTTGATGTGAGAATGATTTTCCCAAATGCACGTGGATCAATGGTTTTGAGTTGCCTTTACCGGTAGTCATTTGCTCCGGGCTAGTTGTACCATTCCCCTGCATACAATCAGTTTGTACCAATCGTGTCATTGGATTTTTCAGAGGATTTATTTTCCTTCGACCATTTGTGAAAATAATTTTTTGATGGACATTTGAATTATCCATTGTCTTAAACTTTACCGTGTTTAAGCACGTTGGCCAACATTTCTGTCAGAGTTGTCAAAATGGTTTTGATCCAGAGACAAGATCTAAAGATAAGGGTTCTGATGTCTGATCTAGATACAACTCTGATGAAAGGGCATGGTCTGATATTGGATCCCCCACATCATCAACGGGGGTGAGATTGGAGGAGAGCAACTTGGATCCAACCACTCCATCAACGTAAGGGGAAGGACTAGACACTTGCAACTTGTACCTAACCTCTCAATCAACGCAAGAGGTAGGATTAGATGTCTGTAATTTGGATCTTGTTACGCCATCAATGAAGGAACGAGATCTGATGAAAGCAACTTAGACCCACCACTCCATCAACACAAGGGGCGGATCAGATAGCTGCAATTTAGACTCAACCTCTCCATCAACGCAAGAGGTGAGATGGGATATCTATAACTTGGACCTTGTTAAGCCATCAACGGAGGAACAATACCGGGTGAAAGTAACTTGGACCCACCACTCCATCAACGCAAGGGGCAGATCGGATAACTGCAATTTGGACTCAACCCCTCAATCAACGCAAGAGGTCAGATTGGATATCTGTAACTTGAACCAAGTTACACCATCAACGGAGGAATAAGACCGATGAAATCAACTTAGACACAACCACTCCATCAACGCAAGGGGCTGGATCAGATAGCTACAATTTAGACTCAATCTCTCCATCAACGTAAGAGGTGAGATTGGATATCTGTAGTTTGGACCTTGTTACGCCATCAACGGAGGAACAAGGCCAAATGAAAGCAACTTGGACCCACTACTCTATCAACGCAAGGGACGGATCAGACAGCTGCAACTTGAACTCAACCTCTCTATCAACGCAAGAGGTGAGATTGGATATTTGTAGTTTGGACCTTGTTACACCATCAAAGGAGGAACAAGACCGGATGAAAATAGCTTGGACATAACCACTCCATCAACGCAAGAGGCTGGACCGGATAACTGCAATTTATACCTAACCTCTCCATCAACATAAGAGGAATGATTGGATATTTACAATTTAGACCTTGTGAAGCCATCAACGGAGGAACAAGACCGAATGAAAACAACTTGGACACACCACTCCATCAATGCCAGAGACAGATCAAACAACTTGGATTCTACCACACCATCAACGGAGAAGCAGAATCTGGAGAACAACAACTTAAACCTTACTGCACCATCAACAGAGAAGTAAGAATGAACGACAAATTGGACCTTACTACACCCTCAACGGTGGAGTAAGAACGAACAATAACTTGAACCCAGCCACACCATCAACAGAGGGATATGATCGGATAACTTGGATTCTACCATACCATCAACGGAGAAGTAGAATCTGGATAACAACAACTTAAACCATACTGCACAATCAACAGAAGAGTAGGAATGATCATCAACTTGAACCCAGCCACACCATCAACGGAGGGACCACATGGAATAACTTGGATTTTACCACACCATCAACAGATAAGTAGAATTTGGATAACATCAACTCAAACCTTGCTACACCATCAACAAAGAAGCAGGAATGAACATCAACTTGGACCTTACTACGCCCTCAACGATAGAGTAAGAACAATCAACAACTTGAACCCAACCACACCATCAACTGAGGGACAGGATCATAAATCTTAGATTATACCACACCATCAACGGAGAAGGAGAATCTGGATCACAATAACTCAATCCTTACTACACCATCAACGGAGAATCAAGATCGAATAGCAACAACTTGAACCAAGCCACACCATCAACAGAAGGACATGATCGAGTAACAGCAACTTGGATTCTTGTCACGCCATCAACGAATGAACAAGATCGGATGAGATTAGCTTGGATCCAACTACCCAACCACTCTATCAACGGAGGGGCAAGATCGGAAGATGAAGCTTTGATTGATTTTTTCTCTTTTTTATATATTTTTCCTTTTGATTTTTTTTTATTTTTTAAACTATAACTATAAGAAAGAGATAATATATGAGGAAGAAGTTTGGTCTTAGCTGCACTATCGACAACAACGCATGATGGGTCTGCTACATCATAACAATAGGGAGGCTGAATCTGGACTAAATTGGTCTACCACCACTGTCGGAAGCAAAAATTGGGAAAAAGTCAGCTCTGCCACTTTGTGACGAGAATCATGAAGTAAAAATAAAGAAAAACATTAATTAGTAATTATGCAAAATTTTGCCGTTGTTATCTGGATATTTGAGCTTTTTTGTATATTCGGCCTTCTTTGGGCTAGGAACTGATCATAATGTCGCTGCCCTTGCAATTGAGCTTCTTTGGCCACTTCCCTGGACCTATTTGTACGCTTATGCCAAAAATAAATGCATCATGAATACCCCTGATTTTATGCCTAATATGCATGCTTAATCTAAATGCATGATAACTCGTATGAATGTTTGATGCATGCATTTTGTTGTTAAATAGTCCTAATAAATGTGTGAATAATTTATTTTTACCCCTCAAAGGGATGCCCCTAACTCTCTATTGGGTGGATTGAGTTCTTAGTCTTTTATTGCGAAGATGCCCCCCAATTTTCCTTGGTTTTGATCATATCCCTATGGAGTTATCTTTCTGTGTGTATGCCCCTTACAGAAATGCTTTGTAGCAGATTTAAACTTTGGAAAATTATGATGCCTATGGTCAGGTTAAATCAGGGCGCAAGTCATATAGATTTTGGCTCACATTACGCATGGGTACGATCAAAATATGCTGAACAAAATGCATTTTCCATTAAACCTTGTAGTTTTTGGCCCGTACAAAAGAATCTCACTGCCATTGGGCTCGGGCAAGTGAGATATACAAAATAACATCACTTTGAAAGAGATGAAAACTGTGAGGGAACCTACTATGGTCTATACAGCATAATATTCAAGCCCGTTAGACATGGGTTACCTTCATACAGGTTACCTTCAAAAAAGTGTCATTGATATATTCAGGCATTTTTGTGTTTTGGTCGGGGATCTTTGCTTATCGCTAGCCCGCTTGAGTCTTCAAAACTTACCACCCCCAACGTGATAAAATTTTCCACAAGCCTTTTAAAACCCATGCAGCTCTCGATCGAGTGGCCTACTTACCCCGCATGATAGTCACATTTTGCGTTGGCGTTATACCATCATGGGAAATGAGGTTGTACTGGAGCCTGGTGAAATGATGCCACCAAATGGTTGTCGCATAATTGTTTATGTATTTCTCCATATGAAACTGGTAACAGAGTGAACTCCATCTTCTTGGCATTCTTTCTTTGTCTAGAATATCGACTTGAGGATTCTTGGAAATTCATGGCTTTGGGTTGTATCATCGTTATCAGCTTCGAAGGACCAACATTATAAACTTCTAAAGAATTCACTTCATTATCTCTCTTTCCATATGATGACTTCTTATGGGATGAGCTTCCACCGACTTTGATCTTACCATTTTTAACAATATTCTCAATGAGCTCTCCAGATAGCACTAGATCAGCGAAATTGGTAGTTGCATTTCCTATAAGGCGATCTAGAACTGGGCCTTCCAGTGCTTGGACAAATATAACCATTGTTTCCTTCTCGCCAAGCGGAGGTTGAACTTGTACCGCTACGTCCCTCCAGCGTTGTGTGTATTGTCTAAAGCTTTCATTAGACTTCTGTTTCATGTGTTGAAGAGTCTAACGGTCTGGCATCATATCACTGATATGCCGATATTGCTCTAAAAAAGCCTTGGCCAAATCTTTCCATGATTTTATTTGGTGACGACTTAGTTGATTATACCATCTGGTGGCAGATCCGGCTAGGCTATCTTGAAAGTAGTGGATCAATAACTTGTCGTCTCTACCATATCTTGTCATTATTCGGCAAAACATGGTAAGATGAGAACAGGGACAATTCATCCCATCATATTTCTCGAATTCCATGGCCTTGAACTTAGGGAACAACACCAAGTCCTGGACAAGGCTGAGCTTGCTAGCATCAAATCCAATGAAGGTGTCCACTGCCTCTATGGCTTCCATTTTTTCCTCGAGTCGCTTGCAACGGTCCTCGACCTCCTTTGGAGTCTCTATCTTTGTTTTCTCAAATTCTACTAACCGATCCATTTCTGAGATGAAGTTTTCAGCTTGATTTCCCCCAGGCTTAACTTCTAATGCAGTGGGTATATTCATAGGGGAAGAGGTGCCAACCTGATGGAATGCTGACTTCCTTCGAGAAAGTATTCTCTGAGGGTCAAGTCTAATATTAGCATGAGGAGGGGTAAACCACAGAGATATGCAGGGCCTTCATTCACATCAACGAGACTTTTTGTAGGATTCATAACAAAGGCCTCTCCTTGCTCAGGGGGTTTATGTCCTAGCATTTGCGCTATCTGGCCTAGCATGTCTTGTTGGTATTTCTTGATTTGTTCCCCCATGTCTTGTTGGGTCTTAGCTAGTTGGCCTTTCAACTTCTTAGTCAAATCGGCTTGCATGTCTTTTTAAATTTGTTCGATGCGGTTTAATCTATCTTCGTTCGTCATTTTGGTCGAGTTCGTAGTGGTGCTAAATTGGTTGACTTTTTACTCTATACAGTATCACTGTCATGGGGCATCCCAAGGATTAGTCTTAAAATCTTCGAGAATGAATGCATGTAAATGCAAGGTGCACGTCTTAGATGCGGAGGTACTGATTCAAAAACGGTTCCCACGGCTCAACTTTCTAACTCATGGGATTTGTTTGCAACTTTGAATGTTGCATTGATATCTAGGGTACTAGATTTTCTCCCGATGATAAATCTTTTTCAAATTGGGAACCATTTGTTAATCAGTACATCGTGTGAATGAAATGCAAGAAATTAAAATGATGGGTCATGCAATTAATGCAAAATGAATTTAACATGATACGATCAAAAAAGAAACGAGGTCAATTCAAAAATAAATAATCGAATGAAATAATTAAATTGTAAAAAAAAGGTAAAAAAATTGTACATAAAACAAATAAAGGCACCAAAGCCTAAAAAGGGTGATCGCTAAACGGGTAGAGTTTTGCATGGCTTAAAAGGGTGGCTTCTACAGCTCACTATATGTGGTTCGGATCTAAAGGAAATGGTACCCGAACTGTCGTGAGGACATCGACTCGGGGGAATACGCCCCTTATACCATATGGTGGTAAAAACCCCACGAAATATAAGGACCAGTACTCTAGGAGCACATTACAACACTACGGAGGTGAAGGCCCCATGAAACGAAGTAATCTCTCCCACTTAAGGGTTGAGGAGCTCGGGTAGAAAGCTCATGCATGAATGCCGATGGATTAAAAATTAAATTAAATCGAATTTTTAAATTTCTTACAAGACAACACAAAATCAACATTGGCCTAAGTCTTTTAAAATATCCCCAGTGGAGTCGCCAAGCTGTAATAAGGGTTTTTTCCCTTAAAAAATAACAATGGTTGTAAAAATGTTTTTTACGGAGTCAAAGGAGACGTCACCCGAAGACTGGGATAACGCTCCCAGCAGAACACTGTAAAAATTTTAAAAAATGGAAAATAGATGGAGTCGTCACCGGCCACTTTGGTAGGCTGAACACTATAAAAAACATTCACCAGAGATTTAAAATGTTTGGGTTCGGGAGTCGGTTATGCGTGGGGAAGGATTAGCACCCCCACAACGCCCAAAATTGGTACCGCGTGGATTTAATGTTATCTTTGCAAGAAAACAAAAATTCGATTCTTAAATTTAAAATTTAATCCCAAAAAACGATCTAAGGAGAACATTTCCTTATTTACGAAAAAAACCGAGGAAGATGACACCTGAATGAGTCAGGATGTCACTTTCTAGCAGGATTTCGAAATAAAGTGGAAAATATTCCCTTAAATTGGCCGATTTAGAGAAAAAATATATCCGAAATAAAATAACAAAAATATGTGTATAGGTATAATAATATAATATACATGTATTTTATAATACTCATATATTATGTAGTGAAAATAATAATAATGATAATAATAATAATGTACATATATTTATAATATACTAAGTATACAGTTATATCCATATTATAGTAAATATAATAACATATATTAATAATTATAAAAGGGATAATAACCATATCAATATCTACAAAATAATAATAATAAATTATATACATATACTATACATTATATATATATATTATGAAAAGTAAGAAAATTTTACATATATAATATTGCAACAATTTACATATCATGTAATTAAAATAATATACATATATATATGTAAAATAATATATTGCATAAAATATATATACATATATATACATAATACTATATAATATAATACATACTATTAAGATGATAATAATAATATACATATGTATAAATATAAAATGTAATATATGTAATAGGAAAATAAAAATATATAATAATAATAATAACAATAATATGTAAGTATAATAATAATAACAACAATAATAATAAACTAAAAATGACTAAATTTAAAAGAAAAAAAAAACAGAAACTACAAAAAATCGAAGGAGGGACGAAATTTAAAGAAAAAGAAAATGGGAGGCACTACAGAGGCTATTAGTTTAGGAAGAAGGTCCTTATGTTGATATTTACCCATTTCGTTTTTGAACATCGGGTTAAAATGGAAATATAATAAAATATGGAGATCCAATTACAAGGAAATAGGGACTAAAATGAAACAAAAAGAAGAAAAGAGATAGTGGAGAGAAAAGAAATGGGGCGGGAGGACCTAATATGTAAATAAGCCTTATTTTAGATCCACTGTAGAAGTCAAAAAAGAGAAAGAAAAAACAGATCGTTTATAAAATTTTCTAAATGATAGCTATGTTCTCTCAAACTTCCCCGCCGGTGTCCGGTCCCCGCCGCCATCCGCCATAGGGCCGCCGCTTGCCGACGACAGCCACCGCCATACGCGGTGGTGCGAAGTGCAAAACGGACCACCTTTTCGACTCTCCTCGACGCACTGAATTTGAATATGGGGCTAGATTTTCACAAAGAGCCCTCTAAACACGCAGATCTGAGGAAAAGTAAAGGTATATCCCCTTTTTACCTTGTTTTCGATCTATCTCTTTTATACTTGATATTGTGTTGTGCTTTTTCGTTCGAATGGTGAAGTGGAAATAATCATGAAATAAAACTATTTTTATTTAATTCGAAAACCCCTTTTTTTTATATATTCGAACCTCTTATACATTGTAGATCAGTGGGTTTTTATAACACGATTTTTTTACAGGTTTTGGGCGGTGGCCGACAAGGTGGGCGGTGGCCGCTGCGCTTGCCCAATGGTGGAGCGCGTGACAGCCACGCGCTGGGTATGTGAAGGGTCATAGGGGCAGCAGCGACTGAGCATGAAAGATTAGGGTTTAGGTTTTTTAGGGTTATGGGTATTTTGGGTAAAAATAGGTTTTTTAATATATCATATTGGGTTTAAATTATTTAGGTATTGGGCTTGGGCTGCTGGGTTTTTAATTGGGTTTGGGTAATGGGTATTTTGGCAGATGAGTTTAATTGTATTGGAATAGATTTAATTTTTGTAATGGGTAAAAGGGTTTAATATTTGGGCTTAGAGTCTTGGACAAAAATAGGTTGCTACACATCCGTCAAAATAGTGCGCCTCAGCTCCGAATCTTCTGGCACCACTATTCAACCCTTAAAGCACAAAACACCATCATCATCAAAATGAAACTCCGATGGATTACCATCCGATATATCCTTAACATGACGAACCAAAGCATCATCAAACAGTTGCTTCGCTTTAATCATATGTGACAATGTAAGCTTAACTTGAAATTGAGCCAACAAACCACCTTCTAGTGTCACACTCAACCTTGCAAACATCGCCTTAAGCTCGACCGCAACCTTACGACTCAACGCATCCGCAACCACATTAGCCTTTCCAGAATGATACTCGATCGTCAAGTCATAATCCTTAAGCAACTCCAACCATCTACGTTGCCTAAGATTCAAATCCCTTTTGAGACATCAAATATTTCAAATTCTTATGATCCATAAAAACAACACATTTCTCTCCATAAAGATAATGTCTCCAAACCTTCAAAGCAAACACTACAACCGCAAGCTCCAAATCATGAGTCAGATAGTTTCGCTCATGAACTTTCAGCTGTCTTGACGCATAGGCCACTACCTTACATTTTTGTATCAGTACACAACCCAGACCAACGTAAGACACATCGCTATAAACCACAAACTCCTTCCCTGACTCAAGTTGGATCAACATAGGAGCATGTGTCAAAACTTCCTTCAACTTCTCAAAACTATGTTGTTCCTTCTCCGACCACACGTAAGGAATATTCTTTTGTAACAACTTTGTCAACGATGCTGCAATACTAGAAAACCCATCTACAAAATAACGATAATAACTAGCCACCCTAAGATAACTACGAACTTCCGATACTGACTTAGGTTGCTTCCAATTGAGAATATCCTCAATTTTCTGTGGATCAACACGAATAACCTCCGCGGAAACCACATGACCAAGTAATATCACTTCCTTCAGTCAAAACTCACACTTACTCAGCTTAGCATACATCTGATTATCCTTTAAAACTTGCAATACAATCTGCAAATGCCGATCATGTTCTTCCTCGGTATGAGAGTACACAAGAATATCATCTATAAACACCATCACAAACTGATCAAGATATTCATGAAACACCCTATTCATCATATCCATGAAAGCAGTCAGGGCATTCGTCAAGCCAAACGACATCCCCAACACCTCATAATGTCCGTACCTATTACGAAACACAGTCTTATACACATCCACATCCTTAACCTTCAACTGATAATACCCTGATCTTAAATCAATCTTAGAAAACACCGCTATCCCACGAAACTGACCGAACAAGTCATCAGTTCGCAGCAACGTGTGCTTGTTCCTCGCTGTCAACTTATTAAACTACCGGTAATCAATGCACATGTTGCGCGTAATAAGTGCTACGCAATTGTGCAAGTATACACGTTGGAAGTTATAGTATAAAAGATATTGTCTCCACATGGATTGGTGCCACTTCAAGAATCTAGTCTCTTGCACTGTGGAAAGTAAAACCACAAATAAAGGATTATAGGAGTTTAACTAATAACTAAACTAGAAAGCAATAAAGTAAAAGAAAAGATGAGATCAAATGAGAGAGAGATAGGCCAGGTTATCGTGAGTTGAGGTGTGATAGTCGATTGGATTGTCTTGGTAAAAGAGTGCACGGGCAACTCAGTTGCCGTGGCAACTTGCACAACGGGGTTGCCTTGGCAACTAATCGATGGTTGCCTGGGCAACTAGTTGGGCAACTACTTGGGCTTCTGGTTAGCAATCTTCAAGGTTCGGCAGAGCGTTCTTCAATGGTTTCTTCTTATCCCTAAGTCGAAACTCTAGCTACTTGTGCATGCCTTGATAATACATCCCTGCGTGAATCAAGGGTGAACAACAACCAATCTTGCGCTCCTCTTAGCCGTTGAAATCCTTAACTTATTCCTAAGCCGGATTAATCTTCACCATCAATAGATTGAATAAAGATCATATTCATTCGTTTCCTGAATCTAACTCTCTTGATATTAGATAAATAGATGAAATCACGAGATCCTCTCCCAATTCACTCGCAAACAAGAATAAGAACCAAGAATGAATAAACCTTGAATAGAAAAGTGCAAACTCTTATTACCTAAACATAAACCAATAGTTTCTCACAACCACAAAACACAATAACCATAGCCAAATAGATTTAGTTCATGGCTAGGTTCCAAAGAAACACAAGATAAATAATCCCTAGCATGAACCCAATCGAACAAGAAAGAAAAGGATGAAGAATGAGGCTTGTCGAAATCCTCCTTGCCCTAGATGCTTGTCGAAAACTCTCTCCTCTTGCCCTCCTTGGACTTGTCGAAATTCCCCTCTCTTGCTCTCTATTGATTGTCGAAATCTCCATCTTATTTATAGGGCTAGGCCAAAGTCCTTATTTGAGGAGGAAGTTAAGTTGGAATTAAATTATCTTTAAAGAATATAATTCTTTATTATAATTGTATTCCTACTAGAACTTCTCCTATCTTCTTGGAATTTAATTCTTCTTTAATCTCTGCATGGCAATCAAATTCCTTTAGGTTTGGGCTTTGCTCCACGTCATCTTGGGCTTGTATAGTCATCAATTTCGACTACCATATCACCTTTGCTCTTGTCGACAATTGCCATGGCAACTGGCTCGGCGTCTCCTTCATGTATTGCCCTGGCAACTAGCTCGGCGTCTTCTGCATGCATTGCCCTGGCAACTAGCTCTAGCCTTGCTTTGGCAAGTGATCCTGCATATACACACAAAATACACCAAAGCAACATCTATTCCCACAAAAACTACCAAGTTGTGTAATCAAGCTCGACGTTGGAAGGAAACATGAATTAATGCATGAATGGCTAATTATGCAACTAATATGAGCCTAAGTTTAACAATAATATGAGTAAAAAGGGTAAGAAAAATAGTACTTTTGAACACTTATCACACCCCCAAACTCGAACTATTGCTTGTCCTCAAGCAATGCAAACTCATAATTACCTGCCAAGACTTCAATTTTCACAAACTTAGCTTTGAACTTGATTTCAATTCTCTGAACCGGGGCACAAAGTATGATTGGCTTTTTATTTTTCGGAAAACTTAGGAGTTACTCGGAATCAAACTATAATGCTTGTGAGTGTGTGCGGAGTTGTGTGCAAGTTGATTTTTTGGATTCTATGCAAACAAGAGGTTTTCAAATTACTTCATTGGGTTCTTTTTAAGTTTTAACTAGAGCCAGTTTCGGGCACCTCTAGTGTTTTGTTTTTAGTTTTATTAAGTTAATTTATTCGACTAGAGCCAGTTTCGGGCACCTCTAGCGATCAATTTTTTAACACATACTAGAGCCAGTTTCGGGCACCTCTAGTGATCAATTTTTTTAGCACATGCTAGAGCCAATTTCGGGCACCTCTAGCATTCATCCAATTTTTATTCTAATCCTCCAATTTGTTAATTATCAACCTAAGTTCACTAGAATTCCTTAAATCAATCAAACCACAACAATGTTTCATCAAAATTAGCATCATAGTAAAATTCTAAGTTTTTCCATGGTTATCCTAGAATAAAAATTTTATCAAATAAGTGCATTGGCAAAGTCATCATCGGATATTCATCAAATCTAAGCAATTTATGTATCCTAAATGTAATACTTAAGATGAATGTAACTAAACATGGTAACTACTAATAACAATCCCCCCAAACTCGAGTGAGGCATTGTCCTCAACGCATGCATAAAAATAACGAAAAATAAAAATAAAAATGCATACGAGGACTTACTCCGAGAGTTCGTCATCGTAGATGATTAGTTTCCTTTTGGTCGGTGTCTTGATTCTCTTGCTTGAACGCGATGGTTGTTTTCTTGTTGCCGGTGGTGGAATCGATCCTCGTACGGGGTTGTCCTCATCGCCCTCTTCATCAATGTCATTGGCTTTTCGCTTGGAGGATTCAATTGATGTGGTCTTTGTTGGTGCAATGGAGGACTCGTCCGAATCTGAAAAATCAGAAAATGATTCCGTAGGAGTTGATTTGGGCATAGGTGCTTTACCTTTGGCTTTTACAGTGGTTGCCGAGATGTCTTTAGCTTTAGTTGCCGTGGCATCTTTAGGGTTGGTTGCCGTGGCATCAGCTTGTACAGGCACGATGTAGGTTACCGCGGCATCATCTGTTGCGGTTGCCGTGGCGACTGCTTTATTGGTTGCCGGGCAAGGATCTCGGCAGGAAAGATTGGGAACGGCACGCAATTGTCCGGGTACTTTTCTAGGATGACTTGGGTGATAGCATTGTTGTGCTCCTTCATGTACTGCATGAACATTAGTTGCCGGTCTTCAATTTGCCTTAGGTGGCTTGCCAATGGTTGCAAGAGTGCTTTAAAGTGTCCCGGTATTGATGGCCGAGTTGCCCGGGCGTTAGGTGCTTGGGCATTAGGGATTGCCGAGGCGGTAGGAGTTGCCGCGGCAATTGGAGGCCTTAAAGAATCTCCCGGTGCCTCTCCCTTTAGCTTTCGGATTAGTGCTTGATTCCAACCAGACTTGGGTAGGGCCTTTTCATCGGTGGACTCACTTGGGACATGCATCTCCTTGCAAAGATTAGAAATTAAGCAAGGGAAGAAAAGAGAACCCTTATATTTTGAGTTGCATACAAAAATCTCATCACAAATAATTTTTCCAATGTTAATGATGCGATTATGCAAAATAGAATGTATGAGCAAAAGACGTGGTATATCAACGATAGTATTGTGTGTGGTGGGCATTAAAGAAGTTTTAACAAACTTATTTCATAGTTTTGCCTCGGGTTTAAGCCGAAGGCGATTTACCGTGCCCTTGTATTTATCGTCGTTCCAATGAGTTCCCGGTTGAGTGAGTTCTTGAAGCACCTTGTCGAGTTGCTTGAGAGTGATTTGATCAACGAAGGCTTGATGCTCGTCATTCTCAATGTAAAGCCCGTAAAAGGTGTTGACGTTTTCGAGACTTATGAGTATGGCCTTGTCACGAACAAAAACATAAGGATTATCTGGGTTAGGTGAGTGAGCATAGAATTCTCTTACCCATGAGATGTTACCCGGTTCCGGTTGATGGCAAAAGATTTGCCACTTTTGATGTGCAATCCTCTCGAAGATGAATGGTTCAAGGCCGAAATCTTGATGAGAGTTGGAGTATTCAAAGCCTTGTTCTTCATGAATCTTCCGGCTTTCAAACTTGGATTGAAATCTTTCTTGAACCACCGGTGTAGCAAACTTCTTGTATCTTGTTTCTTTGGAGGAACTTGGATGAACTAAAAATTTAATCTTGGATGCCATGGATGATCTTGGTTGTGAGATTTGTAAAAACAAAAAAAAGAAAGAAAAGAAAAGAAACTAAAAAGTTGCAAGATAGAAAGTAGGAATAGGTTAAGGGTGATGGGTTTTATAGAAAAGATAGGTGGGTGGGATTAGGGGAAAACGAAAAAGGGTTTAGGGTGAGGGAGAAGTTGACGACAAGGGGTTGTGGTTAGGGTAAATTGGAGGCTTTATATAAGCCTTAGATTCAGCCCATTAGTTTCCTTGTTGAAGATGTTTTCCTACTTGGATTAAAATTCCTCTTTATCTTGAACTTTTTTTCCTACAATTCAAAAACAAATCAAATAAGGATTAAAGATAAAAGAAAATAAATAAAGATGTATAAAGGGATTCTTGAAAAAAATAAAATCTATCCTAAAAAAGTAATACTAATCGGAAATAATAAATAATAAAAAAATAAAATAAAATAAAAAATAAAATAAAAAATTCGAAGAAAAAAATAATAAAAGAAAAATAAATAAATAAATAAAAATAAAAATATCAAAGGGAGAGCATGCTCAAGCATCTCCTAAGTTGACCACTTCTTTGTTACGTTCCACATGGGCACCATTGTAGTGCTTCAATCTTTGTCCATTAACTTTGAATTCATGGTTGTCAGAGATGGACTTGATTATCACAGCACCATGGGAGAATGGTTTGATGACTTCGAATGGTCCCGACCATCTGGATTTCAGCTTTCCCGGGAAAAGTCTTAGCCGAGAATTGAATAAGAGAACTAGTTGCCCTGGCATGAATTGCCGCGACAATAGTTTCTTGTCATGCCATTGCTTTGTTTTCTCCTTGTAGATTCGTGCATTGTTATAGGCGAGTGCACGGAATTCTTCTATCTCATTGAGGTCCAACAAACACTTTTGTCCGGCGCTTTCCCAATCCATATTCACGGTCTTGATTGCCCAGTATGCCTTGTGTTTGATTTCCACCGGTAGATGACATGTTTTGCCATAGACAAGTCGGAAGGGGGACATACCTAAGGGTGTTTTGAATGCAGTACGATATGCCCAAAGTTCGTCATCTAGTCTTAATGACCAATCCTTCCTAGAGGGATTTACAACTTTCTCGAGTATACCCTTCAATTCCCGGTTGGAAATTTCTGCTTGCCCGTTGGTTTGTGGGTGATATGCCGTGGCGATCTTGTGTGATATGCCGAAGCGTTGCAACATCTTGGCAATTAGTCTGTTGTCAAAATGCTTGCCTTCGTCACTGATAATTGCTCTCAGCATCCCAAACCGTGTAAATATGTTTTTCTGCAAGAATCGTTGCACGGTCTTGGAATCGTTGTTGGGAACTGCAGCTGCCTCAACCCATTTAGACACGTAGTCAACGGCAAGTAGAATGTAGAGGTTTCTGAATGAAGATGGGAAAGGTCCCATAAAATCGATCCCCCATACATCGAACAATTCCACCTCAATGATGTTCTGGAGCGGCATCTCATGTCGTCTAGAGATATTGCCCGTCCTCTGGCAACGATCACATTGCTTGTAAAAGTCTTGGGCATCTTTGTACAATGTTGGCCAATACAAACCGTATTGCAAAACCTTGGCCGCGGTACGAGTTCCTCCAAAATGTCCTCAATAGGGTGAAGAATGGCATTGCCGGAGTACATTCTGTTGCTCTTCTTCAGGGACACATCGGCGTATGACCTGATCTGCACATTGTTTAAACAAAAGTAATGCTTAGCATCATGGTAGAACCGCTTCTTCCCTTTGTGAGTAATGCCATAAGGTAAAATACCACAAACAAGGAAATTAACTAAATCCGCGTACTAGGGTATTGCCGAGGCATGTGTTGCCGTGGTGACTGCTCCCAAAATTGCTGAGGCGTGCGCGTCAAAGGCTGCTGCGGCATCGAGAGTTGCTGAGGCGTGTGCATCCATGGTTGCCGAGGCATCGATGGTTTCCGAGGCATGCGCGTCCATGGTTACTGAGGCAACTAAAATTTGTTCATCTGGGAATGCATCGCATATCTCTAGATCCGCGTCCTCCTCCCTGTTGCGTTTTAAACGTGATAAGTGGTCGGCCACTTGATTTTCTGTTCCTTTCCTGTCCTTAATTTCAATATGAAATTCTTGTAAAAGTCATATCCAACGAATCAAACGAGGTTTAGCATCCTTTTTAGCAAATAAGTATTTGATTGCCGAATGGTCTGTATGAACAATTACCTTTGTACCAATCAAATAGGATCGGAACTTGTCAAATGCGAAAACTACAGCTGGTAACTCTTTCTCCGTTGTTGTGTAATTCACTTGAGCACTATTAAGAGTTTTACTAGCGTAGTATATCACATGGAAGGTCTTACCTGTGCGTTGTCCTAGGACTGCCCCTACCGCGAAATCACTTGCATCACACATGAGCTCAAAAGGTAGCGTCCAATCTGGTGGAACGACAATGGGTGCCGAGGCAAGCTTTTTCTTTAGGGTTTTGAATGCTTGGGTGCAAGAATCATCAAAATCGAAGACTTTATCCTGTTCAAGCAAATTGCACAAGGGTTTAGTGATTTTAGAAAAATCATGAATGAACCTCCTGTAAAAACCTGCATGTCCAAGAAAATTTCGAATTCCTTTAACCGAACTTGGTGGGCGTAATCTCTCGATCACGTCCACCTTGGCTTTGTCTACTTCAATTCCCTTGGATGAAATCTTGTGGCCGAGCACTATTCCTTCATCTACCATAAAATGGCATTTCTCCCAATTAAGGACTAAATCAGTTTCTTCACATCTTGTCAACACCTTCTGTAAATTGCCGAGACAGCTGTCGAAGTCATTACCAAAAATAGAAAAATCATCCATGAAGATCTCAAGGAAGTCTTCGACCATGTCTGAAAAGAGTGCCATCATGCATCTTTGGAAGGTTGCCAGGGCGTTACACAATCCGAATGGCATCCTTCGGAAGGCATAAGTACCGTATGGGCATGTGAAGGTTGTCTTTTCTTGATCTTCTTGTGGTATAGCAATTTGATTGTAACCTGAATAACCTTCAAGAAAACAATAAAAGGGTTTACCTGCAAGACGGTCAAGCATTTGATCAATAAAGGGTAATGGGAAGTGATATTTCCTGGTGGCTTTGTTTAGCTTTCGATAATCCATATAAACCCTCCAACCGGTCACAGTCCTGGTTGGAATGAGTTCATTATTTTCCACTGTTATACCTCCCTTTTTCGGTACATATTGTACCGGACTTACCCATGTACTATCAGAGATAGGGTATATAATGCCAGCGTCAAGCCAGTTGATGATTTCTTTCATTACAACCCCTTTCATGGCATGATTCAGTCTCCTCTGGGCCTCAATTGAAGGTTTGTGACCATCTTCCAACAAAATCTTGTGCATGCACACTGCCAGGCTAATTCCCTTCAAGTCGGCAATTGTCCACCCTATTGCCTTTTTGTGAAGCTTCAACATCTTGATCAGCTTCTTTTCCTGCTCAGGCTGTAACTTAGAAGAAATAATTACAGGTAATGTATTATCGGTTCCTAAGTATGCATATTTTAGTTGCTCTGGCAATTGTTTCAACTCAAGAATCGGTGGTTGTTCAATAGAGGGTTTTTCGAGCTTACCTTCCTTACCCGAGTAATCCAGTGGTTCAAAGTATGTACCTAGTCGATTGACTAGCCAATTTGCCTCTTGATCGGCAATATAGTTGCCGAGGCAACTAAATTCCTCGTCGAAGTTAAACTCTGCCGTGGCATGAAGAAGTTGTCATTCTTCTGGATCATCGGCATGCTTTAGTGTTTGGAACACATTTAGTTTAACTTGCTGGTCATTCACCCTCATTGTGAGTTCTCCCTTTTCAACATCGATCAAGGTTCTCCCTGTTGCTAGGAATGGTCTCCCGAGAATGATGGGTGCATGCTCATCTGCTTCACAATCCAAAACAATAAAGTCAGCGGGAAAAATAAATTTTTCAACTTTTACCAGTATGTCCTCGATTTTTCCCTCTGGATGCACATAGGATCTGTCGACTAGCTGCAGTATAACTGTTGTAGGTCTTGCCTTCCCGATTCCTAGTTTCTGGAAAACTGATTTAGGCATCAAGTTTATGCTAGCCCCAAGGTCGCATAATGCTTTCCCGATATAGTGATTTCCAATGGAACAGGGTATTGTGAAACTTCCGGGATCCTTCAACTTGGGTGGCATTCGATTGTGCAACATTGCCATACATCCCTCTGTTGCGGCAACTGTTTCAAACTCTCCTAGGCTTGTTCTCTTGGACACAATGTCTTTAAGAAACTTGGCATAGTTTGGCATTTGTTCAATTGCTTCCACCAATGGCAAGTTGATGTGGACTTGCTTTAGGATATCAAGAAACTTCTTGAATTGGTATTCTTGCTTTTGTCGCTTCAACCTTTGTGGGAATGGTGGTGGAAGTCGGATATCTTCGATCCTTTCATTGGTTTGAAACCTGATTGACGGCATTGCCGGGACAACTGGAGTTGCCGAGGCGTTATCAACTGGGGTTGCCAAGGCATGCTTATCGCAAGTTGCCGAGGCATCTTTATCGTCGGTTGCCGAGGCATGCTTATTGCCGGTTGCCGCGGCAATTCCTGGTTCAGCATCTGAGTCTTTGCCGCTAGGTTCATCTTGATCTTTTTGTGGAGTTTTGTTTGATGAGCGAGGTTTGAACCTCTCTAAGTTGTTGGCCACTTCTAGTGGTGATTGCCTTACATTGCTCATGGCCAGTTCCTCTTGCGACTTCAGTATCGCTAGGTAAACCTTCTTGCGGTCTAGTATTCAGATTTTGAGCAAACTGTCCGACTTGATTTTCCAATGATTTGATTGCCCTCTTGGTTTTGCAATCTCATCTCGGTCCTGTTAATAAAAGCATCAGTTCTTTTTATGAAGTTACTATTCTCAGCCATATAAGATTCAGTTTTCATCATAAAAGCATTTAGAGAATTTTCCAAAGAACTAGATGTCGTCGGTTGTTGCTGCGACAACTGTTGCCGTGGCATATTCTGTTGGAATCCCGATGCTTGTGCATTCTGATTGTTCTGGTTTAGAGCATTGTTGGGATTACTCCATGAAAAATTTGGGTGCTTCTTCCAAGCTGGATTGTATGTATTGGACATCACGTTGTTGTTCCGATTGTAATTCCCCACATAGAAGCTGGATTCCAGATTCTGCATACATTCAGAAGAATTATGGTTATCACCACATAACTCACAAAAAGAATCCATTACCTTGACCTCATGTGTGTTGTTTGGTTTTTGCGTGTTCTGGACCATCTTGGTTAAAGTGGCCAATTGTGCCGAAATTGAATCTGATGATCCTAGTTCATGTATTGTGGCTTGGCGTCTAACTCCTCCTCTTCTAGTAGATGGGAATTGATAATCATTCTTGGCCAGCCTGTTTAAAATTTGCATTGCTTCCTCCGGCGACTTATCTAGGAGTATGCCGTTTACCGAGGCATCTAGCATTATCCTTGTTGGTGTATTCACGGCATTGTAAAACATTTTTACTTGAGTCCACACCGGGAATCCGTGTAGGGGGCATTTGTGTAGAAGTTCTCTATATTGCTCCCAAGCCTCGTACATGGATTCATCATCCTGCTGCCGAAAAAGTAATGTCGTTCTGAAGCTTATCACCAAATTTGTAGGATTAAATCGAGCAAGGAAATCACGACAAATATCGGTCCAAGATGCTATTGATCCGGCAGAATGCTATTCAACCATGCTTTCTCCCTATCCCTCGGTGAATAGGGAATAATCTTAATCGTAAGACATCGGGGTGACTCGTGTATTTTGAACGAGTTGCAAATCTCGAGGAAAGATTTCAGATGTTGTCGTGCATCTTCGATTCTTTGAGCCGCCAAATTGACCAATTGTGTTGATCATATTAAACATTACGGTTTTTAACTCAAAGTGGTCGGCTTCAATTTCAGGTGCGACAACTCTGGATTAAGTCCATCAAGATCTTCTTCAAGATAGTCACGAATAGTTCTGTTTTGTGCAAGAATCACTCCTCTTCTGCTGGGAACATCTTGATTCATATTGCCGTCTTGATTAGCCATTGCTACTCTTATCCTTCATCTAAGTCTTTGTAAGGTTCGTTCGATTTACGGATCAAAGGGATATTCGTGTAGTCGGTCTCGCCCGGTCATATACCAATGCAAAACCAAAGTTTGTTAGCCCTTTGAATCTTAAACAAGAAAAGTAAAAAGAAAGTGCAAGAAAATAAAAACAAAGTCGCTATTGCCAATCCCGACAACGGTGCCAAAAAACTTGTTGCGCGTAATAAAGTGCTACGCAATTGTGCAAGTATACACGTTGCAAGTTATAGTATAAAAGATATCGTCTCCACAGGGATTGGTGCCACTTCAAGAATCTAGTCTCTTGCACTGTGAAAGGTAAAAATACAAATAAAGGATTATAGGAGTTTAACTAATAACTAAACTAGAAAGCAATAAAGTAAAAGAAAATATGAGATCAAATGAGAGAGAGATAGGCCAGGTTATCGTGAGTTGAGGTGTGATAGCCGATTGGATTGTCTTGGTAAAAGAGTGCACGGGCAACTCAGTTACCGTGGCAACTTGCACAACGGGGTTGCCTTGGCAACTAATCGATGGTTGCCTGGGCAACTACTTGGGCGTCTGGTTAGCAATCTTCAAGGTTCGGCAGAGCGTTGTTCAATGGTTTCTTCTTATCCCTAAGTCGAAACTCTAGCTACTTGTGCATGCCTTGATAATACATCCCCGCGTGAATCAAGGGTGAACAACAACCAATCTTGCGCTCCTCTTAGCCGTTGAAATCCTTAACTTATTCCTAAGCCGGATTAATCTTCACCATCAATAGATTGAATAAAGATCATATTCATTCATTTCTTGAATCTAACTCTCCCGATATTAGATAAATAGATGAAATCACGAGATCCTCTCCCAATTCACTCAAAAAACAAGAATAAGAACCAAGAATGAATAAACCTTGAATAGAAAAGTGCAAACTCTTATTACCTAAACAAAAACCAATAGTTTCTCACAACCAGAAAACACAATAACCATAGCCAAATAGATTTAGTTCATGGCTAGGTTCCAAAGAAACACAAGATAAATAATCCCTAGCATGAACCCAATCGAACAAGAAAGAAAAGGATGAAGAATGAGGCTTGTCGAAATCCTCCTTGCCCTAGATGCTTGTCGAAAATTCTCTCCTCTTGCCCTCCTTGGACTTGTCGAAATTCCCCTCTCTTGCTCTCTATTGATTGTCGAAATCTCCATCTTATTTATAGGGCTAGGCCAAAGTCCTTCTTTGAGGAGGAAGTTAAGTTGGAATTAAATTATCTTTAAAGAATATAATTCTTTATTATAATTGTATTCCTACTAGAACTTCTTCTATCTTCTTGGAATTTAATTCTTCTTTAATCTTTGCATGGCAATCAAATTCCTTTGGGTTTGGGCTTTGCTCCACGTCATCTTGGGCTTGTATAGTCATCAATTTCGACTACCATATCACCTTTGCTCTTGTCGACAACTGCCATGGCAACTGCTCTTGCGTCTCTCCTTCATGTATTACCCTGGCAACTAGCTCGGCGTCTCCTTCATGCATTGCCCTGGCAACTAGCTCTAGCCTTGCTTTGGCAAGTGATCCTGCATATACACAAAAAACACACCAAAGCAGCATCTTTTCCCACAAAAACTACCAAGTTGTGTAATCAAGCTCGACGTTCGAAGGAAACATGAATTAATGCATGAATGGCTAATTATGCAACTAATATGAGCCTAAGTTTAACAATAATATGAGTAAAAAGGGTAAGAAAAATAGTACTTTTGAACACTTATCAACACATATGCATCGCACCATCTTTTTTTCACAAAAAGAACTGGAGCACCCCAAGGCAAAACACTTGGTCGGATAAACCCATGATCCAACAACTTCTGAAGTTGATTCTTTAACTCTTTTAATTCCTTCGGTGCCATCCGGTAAGGAGCAATAGATACCAAAACCCTGCCTGAGTACGTCACAATACCGAATTCCACCTCTCTATTTGGCGATAAACCTGGTAACTCTTTAGGAAACACCTCCGAAAAAGCACAAACAATCCAAATGTCCTGCACTCGATCACCCTTGGCTTTCAGATTCATAAAAATAGCCAAATAAGCTTGGCATCCATTAAACTTCATATTTTCCGCTCGAGTAGCCGAAACAACATTGGACAAGAATTCTACATTCTCGCCAACCACCACAACTTCATAATCATCGGCTAACCTCAAAGAAATCCTTTTGGATTCACAATACATAACCGTCTTGTGCTGACATAACCAATCCATACCCAGGATGACATCAAAACCATGGATCAACAATTCCATTAAATCCGCAGCAAACTCATGACCTTGAACAACCAGAGGACACCTCATATGCAACCTTCTAGTAGTAACCGTCTCATCAAAAGAACTAGTTATTAACACTTCATCGGCCTCTGAGAAATTATCCGCAAGTATGGACATATGTATGCATGATTTCTTATATGTCATCCTAGACGTCTATGCATATGGATGCAAAACCTCTAATGTCATGCTCAAAGATGTATGTATGTGCTGACATATTTAAATATATACATATAAGTGTTTTTGCACTGTGCATGATCAACATCCACACTTACTTATAACATTCCTGGTACCAACATTCCCTCTAACACGTCAAAAACACTCTAGCAACCCTTAAAGGTTGGTCAAAACTCTTTCTCGGTACCCTAGTACATAAGAACACCACCACTTCGGCCTCTACCCAAACCATGTATTCAGAGAATACCCAACACGTCATCTTCTCGAATGTCACTAGCATATTTGACGCTTCCACAAATAGCCATATCAGCCAACGGTCTAAAACCTAACTAGCACCAACCACGCTAGAGCCCAAAAAAAGACTCTTAGGCAAACAACTCACCTCATACTCGGCAATTGACATGCCACCTGTGATAACGACAGAAACTCGTGCTTTCTCGTATCCATATACTGAGGACCAAAATACTTCATCTTGAAAGCTCTCCTAAAGAAGTCCCGAGTCACAACCACCTCTAGAAAACTAGTAACCGTGGTTACCCACCAGAGATAAGCATCACCTTGCAACAAGGACACGGTGCAACCCAACCTGCGTACATTGTTGCTATCCATCTGATTCAGAATACGAATCGCTCTTCAGCCATTCCTCGGCTGTTTTAGGGCTTAGATCCACAAACTTTATGCCTTCCAACCTACGAAGATGCTCCAAGGGTATACCTTGATTAACCACTACGGCAGGTGCCGGTGCTTACACTTGCACTCCAGCCATCGCTGCTTGAAAAGCTCCCATCATCGCTTGGATTAACAAAATGAAATCAACAAAAACTGGCCCTTGTGGAGCCTGAGGTACACCATCCACCCCAGAGTCAACATGGGGAACTAATGGGGGGAGGAAAAGGTAAAGTATTATGAAGATTCCCCACATCATCATTGTTCTTCCCAAACCCGACATTACCAGCCGTCGAACGAGTCTCACATCGAGACATACTAACAAAAGCATCAAAACATATTAAATTCACGCTCGTCTTCAGCAAAGGATCCAATACAACCTTGTAAAACATTTTAAAATCTCGGTAATAGGCAATATGTTCCTAATTCATACCCCAACATGTAAAACAATCACCATACATATACATAATCACCGTACATATCAAACAATAACAATGAATCAAACTACAACACCCCAAACTTTCATAACCTGGCTCTAATACCAACAAATTTAACCCCCTCGACCCAGCCTAGACGCCTTACTGAACCGAGTGAGCTACATTAGGCTTACTGAAGCAAATCGGAGAAAGATTACAAAAATTGGTCCATTTTTTTCTTTTTATCTTGTCTAGATGTATATTATTAAACTTAAGTAATCATACTTATAGCGGGTGAAGATACAAAGGAAACGAACATTGCAAAGGCAACCAATTATACAAATATACATTTTAGGGAACAAAATGAAAATCTACAAAAACTATAAGGGCTTACTTAAAATTAGATTTACCAATCCGCAATTAGTCAGGTTACATGCATACATGTTAAATTTCAGCTTAAAAAGATGATCATGCAAATTCATCCAATTGTATGTATAACATTCAGGGACTAAAACGTAAGAAAACAGAACCATTAAAACACACTTTAACTGAATTAACAGCCACCCGTATTGATACTCGGGCAAGTTTATTGATACACCTTTGCATTTTCAAAATTCCAGATTCTAGTAGTTCAAACCTGTATCGATACACTTCCTCGAGTATCAATACGCTATGCCTAAAAACACCAACCTGTATCGATACAGTCTCACGAGTATCGACACGCTATGCCTAAAAACACTGACCCATATCGATATGGTCTTACGTGTATCGATACGCTATGCCTGAAAACACTGACCCGTATCAATACGGTCTCGCGCATATCAATACGCCCTGGCTTGTAAAGTTCAAATTTGCTAGTTTAACATACATTTATGGTTTCCAAAACACTTAAACATGCTTCTAACATTCTTACAACATTACCAAGGATCAATCCCAATCATAACATCATTTCTTTATCATCATATCATGGCAATTTACCCGAATCTCAAGTCTAGAGGCATGCTCCCTAAAATCAAGCAACTCACATACCAAAATCTAAACATAAGGCAATTAACCACATGGTCAACAAGCCAGTACCTCCCTAGCATCTATCAAAACATGCTAGTATCATAAAAGCATTGAAACAATCCAACACAAGCTAGATGCAATCCAAGGTATCTCCTAGCAACGTCACATACTAGCATGGCACAACTAACATGATTTTCATACATCAAATGATCATCAAATCACAGCATGTAAACCACAACAAAAACCATGGTAATACATCATTACAAATCCCCCAAAATATGGCGAACACATTGCCTTATTAATCGAAAGTAACACCTAGTTTCGTACTTAAAGATAGTGTAGGTCCTGGATCGCCTTTTGCCTTGCCAATGCTGCCCCAAACTCTAGTGCCCTGCATCATTTAGAAAAGAGAGCGTAAGAACAAATGCTTAGTGAGGACGCTCATAAAAACAATGATGCATTTAAAACCATTTGAAAACCAAAACCACTTGTTTTCAAAACATGCTTAACAACCAAAGCATTTTCATTGTTTCCAACCGAAACATGCATAATGATCTTTATGCAACATCATATATAAATCCCAGGCTTAACGATCGAAGCATTTTCATTGATTCCAAAACCAAACATGCATATCGACCATGTGCATAATCATTTACAAATCACATGCTTAAATCCCAAAGTATTGAATCATATTACCATGCTTAAAACCAAAGCATTAAATCATATTACCATGCTTAAATCCCAAAGCATTAAATCATATTACCATGCTTAAATTCCAAAGCATAAAAATAGGTTCAACACATGAACTTTCATATATTGGCAATTATATTAACCCCGAATAGTCGACCATTATCCTTGGATAGTCGACCGCTAATCATTGGTTAACCAACCGTTAACCTTACACATCGGATACACGGATCTCCCTTAATGACTGACCGCCATCAAGACCCATACCATGCTGACCGCATGATATGAAAACCTTGCCAACCGTAAGATTAACATCAACAAGGGAACCGACTGCTCAACCAAGTGATAACATCATAGTCCGAGTAGTCGACCGCTATACCTCAAGGACCTTTTACACACGATCGATTTTAAACATATTATAGTGCACTTTGTCCTATGGCATGCCAACTATATCCGAATATTTTCTCATCATGCCACATAGCCAATATATCATTTACAAAATCTTTTACTCACAATTTTACAATGCATTATACAAAATTACCACATATGCAAGCCACATTGCCAAAGCAATACCACATTCTCGACCGGAACGATAACCAATGCTCACTAGCATTTCATATATTTTTAACCATTGTATATGTACTCAAAATCATGCATTTACAGTAAGTAAAACAAAGCATGTTTACGACCAAACCATAAGTTACACATGCTCATATTCGAATCGATATTAAAGAGCAAAAGAGGGAAAACTTACTTTCGAGCTTATGTTAGTGTTTAAAATTTAACCTAAACTTCCAAAACACTTTCAAACCTTTGAAAGACTTTTAAAACCATTTCCACTCACCGATTACACCTCGTCTTGCTCACTAATGCAAAACGAGCTCTTGGCAAGCAACAATTCACCTCAAGATGCTTCGCCTTGATTATCCCATGTTTTGGCTACACAAAACCAGAGGAAACAAGCATTAAAATGCATCCAAACCTCCGCCTTAAAGCAAAATCCTGCAACTCACAAGTTGCCCACTCAAAAACCATCTGAAACTTATCGAAATCAACCTCAAACACTTCTCAATCTTAACCCAGCCAAAAATATAACGATTCGATACATCAAACTTCATTAATTAACATCTAAAAACCCCTTTACAACATCCTTTTACTTCCAACAATGATTAAACTCCAATAACATCACAAAACCTTTAACTAACAACCATCAACATTAGAGATCCAACTAGTTTCGGGATTATAATGTTAAATCCCAGCTATTAACATTATTAAACATCAAAATCATGATCTAATCTGATCAAGAACCCAGCAAAATAGATCCAATTCGAAAATCTACCAATTTCATCAATCAAAACTCAATTAAACCAATTTTCATTAATTAAACTATCAAAACTCATTAGAAAACAATTGTAAAAGATCAACAACTTGGCAATTTCAGTAAAGAACCTTTCATTAGAGGAGAAGAACGAACCTTACCTCTAATGGATGCTTTCTCCCCTAATATGTTGAATTTACAATTGAAAACAAAGTTAAAACAATAAGGTTTTGTTTAGAAACCATAGAGAATCCATTAGAAATCAAAAGATTTAAGAAAGAGAAGATTTACCTGAAGATTTAGAAGAAGAGAATAGCATTTGGCTGGAGGGGTTTTGAAAGAAAAGATTTTTAGAGAAAGTTAGTTACGTAACTTTTGTTTTAAAGAATTAATTATCAATTAATTCTCCCAAACCTATTTTATTTTCCAAAACACTTTTAAAAATAGCCAATTAAAGGATAAAGTCTGAAATTAGACTTTTGGGCTATTAGCTCCTTAAAGATTCAAAGTTTTGACCCTTTACAAACAGTCACTAAAAATAGTTTTCAAATTTGCATTTTGGTCACTAGTCCAAAATGTCCGATTTTCAAAAATTATTTTCCAAAATTAATTGCACCAAAATCATTAACATATTAAATAATGATTTTAGAACATTTTTCCATATTTTATCACCTTCAAAAATATTTAATCCGATTTAATCCTAAAACTAACTCGAACCTCTAATACTGGTCCACCGGACCCGCAAAAAGAACCCCAAACCACTAAACCCAAAACTGGGGCATTACGTTGTATCCCCCTTAACCCAGTCTAGACGAAATTGAGCTAAAAGAATCACATTAGGTTTACCGAAACAACCCGAGCTAATAAGCTAAACTGATCCATTTTTCCTTTTATCTTATCTAAATGCTTCCATTTAATTCCTAAGGTGAACATACATCAGCGGAAATGTTACAATGCAATCAAATTGTAAAACAGGGTTCAATTGCTCGAACATTCACTTTGGGGACCAAAATGCAATTTCTACAAATTATAGGGACTTTATTAAAAATCCAGTTTACCAATCCTTCATTAATCTGATTTCATGCCCAGAGGTTAAATCCCAGCTCAAAACGATCATCCAAGCTCAATTAATTGCATACTTAACGTTCATGGACCAAATTGATAATTTCTAAACTTTAACAGGCAAAAGCAAAAGAAACAGCAATGCGTACCCTGTATCGATACGGCTCAACAAACTTAACCGTTATACATACTGATACACTAGCCACCGTACTAATACGGTGCATAAAGCAACCCGTACCGGTACAACACAATTCTCGTAGTGACCCCATTTTTTCCTTCAAAACCTCAAATTCCAGTGACCATTATGCGTACCGATACGGTACCCCGTGTATCAATACGATGCTATAAAATGAAGGGGGTCATACCGGTACTCAAACCCGTGTACCGATACTCGGCTAACCGTATTGGAACTCTTATGCATTTTTCCCTCAACAAAGAACCGTTTCAGGCCCTGCGTACCGATCCATGGGTACTCATACCGGTACGCAAAGGCCTGTAATGACCTCTAGGTCCAACATACGACACTTTGGCTCACTCTAAACACATCCAACACTTACCTAAACATCATTCATCAACAGAGGCATACTTTAATCAATCATACTAGCATATCAAGCAACTCAAGCCAAGCTAACTCAAACATCCACAACATCTATAGGCATGCTTTCTACTCCACATCCAAAACATAAATCCAAAGCAATATCAAACAAATAAAGCCACGTACAAGCCCTAAACAACATTTAAAATTTGCACGAACATGGAGTTTGGCAAACAACCCTCTCAAACAACAATTGACCATATTACCTTTATTACTACAAGTCTAAATTGAAACCATACTTTCGTAAACACGAGTCTTTAGAATTTCCTTTGCTTTTCTACTGCCTCCAACCTTTAATTCTCTGCATTGATAGAAAACGAGATCGTAAGCACACTAGGCTTAGCGAGGAATGCTCTAAAACAAACCACCATCAATGCATTTAAGACCAATAATCAATCCTTTTGAAAAACCACTTTCAAAACACATTTTCAAATCATCATTACAACATCATGCCTTGTAAAACCATGCACTTAACATTTCCAAAACATGCATATTAAACCATATGTAACATGTATCATGAATTAATAGAAAAGTCCCATTTGCTACCCTCAATTTAAGCATTCCCATGCATACTACCAATGCAAAGCTTAAAGAGTAAAACATGTATAAACCTACATTATACAACCAAAATCCATCAACATGATACACTATCAATTATATTGTCTTACAAGTGATCATCATCCAAGTTCCACCTTACAAAATAACACATCGGATACACGGATTCAACAAGTGTCCTCTCAACACTTAACATACAATCTCAACTGGTATCTCAAGGTTCACACACCAGAGTTTTCGGTACAGATAAACCCCTACACTATTTTGACACCCGTTGTGGAGTTTTCGATACATATAAACCCCTCAACACCATTCATAAGCTAGATGTATAATCCACTAACAAGAGTCTTCGGTACCATATAACCCCTCAACTGTTAGGGTATTGGATGGAGTTTTCGGTACCCATAAACCCCTCAACATACAAGGTAACATTTTATAGTGCACTATCAATCCTATGGCTGACCAACTTTCAAAACATCATCAACATTATCTATAACCGCCTCGACCCGGCCTAATCGCAAGATTGAATCGAGCGAGCTACATTAGGTTTAACGAAGAAAACCGTGAAGAAGAACCCCAAAACACATCCATTTTTTTTCTTTTGTCTTGTCTAGATGCACGATTATCATCCTACATGAACATACTGGTCTCAAGTGAAAACCCAACTCAATCGGGCATCAAATTGATATCCAATTGATCACAATTATTGTTTAGGGACCAAATTTCAATTTCATAAAATTACAAGGAATTTAATCCAATTTATGTTACCAACCTTTAATTAATCAGATTCCATACCCACATATCAAAAATTAGGCCAAAAAGATCATCCAATCTCATTCAATTGCATCACCAAGATTCATGGACTAAAATGAAATGAAATATAACTTTAAGATACCCAAATAACCGAATTAACAGTGACCGTATCGGTACGGGTACATGTGTATTGGTACAAAATTGTTATTTTGAAATTCCCAAATTCTAGTGGCTGTAATATGTTCTGATACGCCAACGCGTATCGAAATACCTCTTATTAAAATCTTATGCCGTATCGAAATTAGTGCTCGAGTACAGAAACACTGGCCATAATTTGCCTTGGCCCGTACCGAAATGCCTGCCATTGTACCGATATGCTAAGCTTGAAATGGCTTACTCATACTGAAATAGGGACACTTGTACCGGTACGCCTGGACCTAAAAGGTCCGCTTTTGCTGGTTTAACATGCTTTGCAACCTACCGAAACACCCTAACATGCTTGTAACACACAACCAACATAATCTAAAATCCAACCACAACATTATATCACAAATTCAACATCATTTACTGCATCTTGAATCAAATGTAAATCTATAGGCATGCAACCTAGAAAATCAACAAGTAAAACATAGAACTTCAAACCATCACCAAAGACATTCCATAACGGCCATTTACAACTCAAGAGCAGAAAAACGAACTTGCTCAACAGGGAGTTCAAAAAAATATCTCCCTAATAACAACGGAAACCCCTATTGCCCTTATTACTTATAGTCTAGTTCAAAACATACTTTGGATACCAAGTCGTGTACCGATCCCTTGCTTCTCGCTGCCTTCCGAAACCTTAATTCTCTGCATCGATGGATAAAGAGAGCGTAAGCACACTAGTCTTAGTGACGAGTGCTCAAAAACAACACACCATCAATGCATTAAAACCATTACTTAATATTACATTGAAATCTGATTTCAGTTATCCTTTAAAACATTATCATGCCTTGAAAACATGCACTTAACATCTTTAAAAACCAACATAATACCATATGCAACATGTATCATTAACCAGCAGCAAATCCCATTGCTAAACTTCAATTTAAGCCTTCCCATACATAACAACCATATGCAAAGCTTAAAGAGTAAACATGTATAAATCACATTATACAACATAAACCTTTCAATAATACATCAACAATTATATTGGCTTACAAGTGATCAATAACCAAGTTCCATTTCTCAAAATAGTTCATCGGATACACAGATTCAAACAAGTGTCCTCGCAACACTTCAAGCCATCTCAACCGGAATAGCTATACAATCACAATCGCAGTACATTACAACCGGGTACACTTACAACCCACGAGGACACCAACGCCACTCATCGGTTAGACGCTTAATTCACTAACGGGAGTTTACGGTGCCATATAACCCCTCTATCGTTAGGGTACTTGGATGGAGTTTACGGTACACGGATCAAAACCCCTTAACATCCAAGGCGGCTTATTATAGTGCACTATCAATTCTATGGCCGGCCAACTATATCCGATAAAAATTTTAAAATCACATCACTTGCCAATATAATTTACCATTTACCTCACTATTTTTTCCAAGCATTAAACCAAACCGTTTCCAAAGCAACATATCAAGCTTTAAACCACAAGTATAAACCATATACTTACATGGATCACTTACCACGTGCATCCATCATCATTTCATGATCAAAACGGCATTTCACATACTTTAAAATATGATTAAATAGTAGGTATAACGTAAACCAAAACAAGTGCATAAAACCATTTCGTAAAAGCACGACTGAGAGAGAAAACCACTTTATACTTACTTTCGAGCTTAAACCAACATTTCAAGCTAAGTTTAAACTCCCATAAACCACCCTTAAAACATTCTAAAGCTGGAATCCACGTTCTCACTCACCGATACGCAAAGCCTCGATTTGCCGACGCGAAATCAAGCGTCCGAAGCCTCCAAAGCTTCACCGATCACTTCCGGATCAACCTCCCATGTTTTAACCACATTGCAACAGAGGATTAATGTATCTCAATGCATTCAAAACACTGCAACAACAAAATCCTCACGGACTCCCACAATCCTCTCACAATTACCCAACCATAACAACCAAAAACATCATCTAACACTTTCCAAACACAACTCAGCAATGATCTATCAATCTAACACTTCCATAATCATCCATTAACACTTAAAAACCGTATTAAATCATCCAAATACTTCCAGAAATTACACAGCCACCACAAATCCACAAAACACAAATATAACAACCTAAACAATTAGAGATTCAATAGTTTTAGGATTCCATTGTTAAAATCAACTTAACAACATTATAACAAATTCAAAATATGTTTAAAATCAATCCACAACACTGTAAAATACATCCAATTCGGATCTTCCACTATTTCATCAAATTTACTCAATTAAATCAATTAATTCAATGTAAAAACACAAAATCAGATTATAAACCATAAATCAAGGATCAAACACTTGAGAATATCAATAAAGAACCATTCAATAGAGGAGATCACAGACCTTATCCCCATTGCGTGATTTCTCCCTCAATTGGCTTGTTTAAAGCTAAGAAAACACAAGATTTCAATGAGGTTTTGTAAATCAAAGATAAAGAATCATTTACAAAACAGTAATCTAAGTAAAATGATCTCTCACCTCTGGTTTTTGATGAAAACTTGAGTGTTTGGCAGAAATGAAGTGGAGAGAAAAGTTGAGAGAAAAGTTACATAGGTTTCCTTTAAAGTGATAACTAACTTTTAATAACCAAATTCCCTTTTAACTAAATTTTAAAACACATGTTAAAATGATTTAATTGAAGGGAGAAATCACCAGCAATAACTTGGTAAAATAGCTCCTTAAGGATTCTAAGAATTTGATCCTTTTCATTTTAGTCACCTTTTAAAAATAGTTTTCAAAAATCGCATTTTGGTCACCAGCCAAAATGTCACACTTCCAAATCTCATTTTCAAAAATTGATTCCACCAATATTAATCATATATTAAAAGATGATTTTCACCATTCTTCCATATTTTTATCTTATTGAAAAATATACAGTCCTAAATCCAACTCGAATCTCTAACCCGGTCCGCCGGACCGTCTAATATGTCACAAAACCGCTAGGCCCAAAACTGGGGTGATAAGTGTTCAAAAGTACTATTTTTATTACCCTTTTTACTCATATTATTGTTAGACTTAAGCTCATATTAGTTGCATAATTAGTCATTCATGCATTAATTCATGTTTCTTTCCACCGTTGAGGTTGATTACATAACTTGGTGATTTTTGTGGAAAAAGATGCTGCTTTGGTGTATTTTTGTGTGTGTGCAGAATCACTTGCCTAAACAAGGCTAGAACCAGTTGCCAGGGAAGTGCATGAAGGAGATGCCGAGCTAGTTCCAGGGCAATGCATGAAGGAGACGCCGAGCCAGTTGCCAGGGCAATTGTCGACAAAGAATAGGGTGATATGGTAGTCGAAATTGATGACTAGACAAACCCAAGATGACATGGAGCAAAGCTAAATCCCAAAGGAGTTTGGTTTCCATAAAAAGGTTAAAGAAGAATTAAATTCCAAGAAGATACGAGAAGTTCTAGAAGGAATATAATTATAATAAAGAATTATATTCTTTAAAGATAATTTAATTCCAACTTAACTTCCTCCTCAAAGAAGGACTTTGACCTAGCCCTATAAATAGATCACCAAGCCGTTAACTCCAAGAGAGCAAGAAGAGGGAAATTTTCGATAACTCCAAAGGGCAAGAGGAGAGAAATTTCGACAAGAGAGCAATGGGGAAATAGTTCGATTTCTTCTTCTTTGCTTCCATTAGATTCATGGTTTGGGGATTATTCTTTGTATATCTTTTTAACCCAACCATGAACTAACTTGATTGGTTGGGGTTATTGTGTTTTGTTGATGTGAGAAACAATTGGATTTTATTTAGGTAATAAGAGTTTGCACTTTCAATTCAAGGTTTACTCATTCTTGCCTTTTGTTCTTGTTTGCGAGTGAATTGGGAGAGGATCTCGTAACTTCATCTATTTATCTAATATCGGGAGAGTTAGATTCAAGAAACGAATGAGTATGGTCTTTATTCAATCTATTGATGATGAAGATTAATCCGGCTTAGGAATAAGTTAAGGATTTCAACGGCTAAGAGGAGCGCAAGATTGGTTGGTATTCACCCTTGATTCTCGCAAGGATGTATTATCAAGGCATGCACAAGTAGCTAGAGTTTCAACTTAGGGATAAGAAGAAACCATTGAAGAACGCTCTGCCGAACCTTAAAGTTGCTGCCCAGCCGCCCAAGTAGTTGCCCGGCTAGTCGCCCAGGCAACCATCGATTAGTTGCCAAGGCAACCCCGCTGTGCAAGTTGCCATGGCAACTGAGTTGCCCTTGCACTCTTTTACCAAGACGATCCAATCGGCTATCACACCTCAACTCACGATAACCTGGCCTATTCTCTCTTTTTCTTTCATCTATTCTTTTAGTTTATTGCTTTTACTTTACTTGTTAAAATCAACTCCTACTATCAATTGTGTTTTTATTTTACAGTGCGATAACTAAAGCAAAGTGGCCCAAACCAATCCCTGTGGAGACGATACTCGATACTCATATCACTTTATTACTTGCGACGTGTATACTTGCACAATTGCGTAGCACTTATTACGCGCAACAAGTTTTTGGCGCCGCTGCCGGGGATTGGCAATTGGTGTTAGTTGTTTTTGTTATTGCATTTTTTTCTTAGTTTACTAACTTTTCTTTTTGTTTGTTTTATCAAAAAAAAAATTTAGGTGCGCTTCAAGTTAAGGGACATCAACATGTCGGGAAATAAAAGTTGATCTATTCGAGAGTTGATGTTGGAAGATATGAATCAATCCAATCAAAAGTTTCTTGCACGCTTTGATGATTACCTATACCAACCGAGAAAAGCCCAAAGAGCCTATACCGTGGAAAACACTTGTGCTATGTGTAGAGAACATCATGTGTTTGAAAATTGCCCTCACATTTTCGGTGCATATGACTACATGGAGGACCATAGAGGGAACCAGCAGCAAAATTCTTCATGGTATGGTCAAAAAGCTCAAAATTCTTTTTACCATAACAATTTTGCCGCAACAATAGATATGCCATGGCAATGTAGTCATTTTTAAGAGCATTCCAATTCCTTGGAGGAAACGTTGCTACCTTCCTTGGCTAGACTTGACGGATCAATTGAAGAGATTCAAGAGCTATCAAAGTCCATGGATACGAGGAAAGCTCAGTGGGATGCAACCTTAGGGGATTCAGAAGCTCAATTGAGGAGATCCACATATGCCATGGATAACATGCTTCAACAATCCATTCCTAGGGATACTGACGTCCCAAGGCAAGAGGACAAGGAACAATGCAAGGAAAGCTCTCCGATGTGTGAGGAACAACTAAAACCTCAAAGTCAAGAGGATGCCAATGAGAGAGACAGCCCAACACATGATGAGTCTGGGCAACAAATTACCTCGACAATGATTGAGGAGCCTGAACAGAGTAATGCCGCGACAACACTCAATGCAGCTGAGAACAACAATACTACAGCAACTTCTGAGGAGCCTGATGCCCAGAAGGTTACAACATTGATGTTGAAGCAGGAATTCGTAGATTTCTCTCATCTACAGTTGCCACGGCAATTACACGACCACATGCAAGATCAACGAGATGATAATACTTTGCTAATGGAATATGAGCAGGTAATGGTTGAACCTTTTGAATTCTTTAAAAACTCACCTCATCCATTGCAGGTATGTCTTGAGGAACTGATGTTGGTAGATTTGAAGCCATCGAAATCTCTACTGATGGAGATGTTTGAGAGGCCAAAAGAAAAAGGTGTTTGGATTCGTAATGCTTTTCAAAAAATTGGTTCTTCCCTTGACTTACAACAAATTTTGGCAACTGATTGCCACGGAAATTGGCTAGAGCAGCAATTGCCACGACAACGAAGGCTACATCCAACCATGATGGAGCCCGGCAAGAATGAGGTAATTAAATGGTTGGATGTTGATATAATTTGTCCTAATAATATATACATGCCTTCAGGAACAGTAGAAAGGTGGAAGATGTGCATGGACTACAAGGGAACACGAAAGAAAGACACCTCCACCATGGTAACGCAAAAGGGAGTAGTGGCAAGCACATTGGCCAAACTCTTTTTGGGCAATATTGTCACCCGATGGAGGGTGCGGATGGACTATAAGAAGTATCGAAAATGACCATCCTCAAGTTTTCTTAGATATGCAGTAACATAAGAAGATGCATGATGACACTATTTTCAGACATGGTCGAAGACTTCCTTGAGATCTTCATGGATGATTTTTCCATTTTTGGTAATGACTTCGACAGTTGCCTCGGCAATTTAGAGAAGGTGTTGGGAAGATGTGAAGAAACTGATTTAGTCCTTAATTGGTAGAAGTGCCATCTTATGGTAGATAAAGGAATAGTGCTCGACCACAAGATTTCATCCAAGGGAATTGAAGTAGACAAAGCTAAGGTGGACGTGATCGAGAGACTACCCTCACCAAGATAAAGTCTTCAATTTTGACGATTCTTGCGCCCAAGCATTCGAAACCCTAAAGGAAAAGCTTGCCTCGACAACCTTTGACGCCTCGGTAACCATGGATGCGCATGCCTCGGCAACCCCCGATGCCGCAGCAGCTCTTGATGCACATGCCTCAGCAAACTCCAGACGGGCACGGCTCGATAGCCACTGATACGCATGCCTCGGCAACCATGGACGCGTATACCTCGGCAACTCTAGACACACACAACTCTGCAATCTTGGGAGCAGTCGCCACTGTAGCACATGCCTCGGCAATACCCTGATTAGGTCATACGCCGATGTGTCCCTGAAGAAGAGTAGCAGAATGTACTCCGGTAATGCCATTCTTCACCCTATGGAGGACATTTTGGAGGAACTCGTACCGCGGCCAAAGTTTTGCAATCCGGTTTGTATTGGCCAACACTGTACAAAGATGCCCAAGAGTTTTACAAGCAATGTGATCATTTCCATAGGACGGGCATATCACCCACAAACCAATGGGCAAGCAGAAATTTCCAACCGGGAATTGAAGGGTATACTCGAGAAAGTTGTAAATCCCTCTAGGAAGGATTGGTCAGTAAGACTAGATGACGAACTTTGGGCATATCACACTGCATTCAAAACACCCTTAGATATGTCCCCCTTCTGACTTGTCTATGGCAAAACATGGCATCTACCGCTGGAAATCGAACACAAGGCATATTGGGCAATCAAGACCGTGAATATGGATTGGGAAAGTACTGGGCAAAAGTGTTGTTGGACCTCAACGAGATAGAAGAATTCAGTGCAATCGCCTATAACAATCCACGAATCTACAAGGAGAAAGCAAAGTAATGGAATGACAAGAAACTATTGTCGCGGCAATTCATGCCAAGGCAACTAGTTCTCTTATTCAATTCTCGGCTGAAACTTTTCCCGGGAAAACTAAAATCAAGATGGTCGGGACCATTCAAAGTTGTCAAACCATTCTCCCAAGTTGCCGTGATAATCAAGTCCATTATCGACGAACATGAATTCAAAGTTAACAGATAAAGATTGAAGCACTACAACGGTGCCCATGTAGAACGTAACAAAGAAGTTAACACCTTAGGAGATGCATAAGCATGCTCTCATTTCGATATTTTCTTTTTATTTTTTTTCGAACTATTCTTTTTCTATTATTTTCAGTTATTTTTTTCTCTTTATTTATTTTTGGAATTTTTATGAGATATTTTATTTTTCTTCATTATCTTTAGTTTCCAGGTTTTCTTTGTTTTCTTTTCTTTTCCACAACAAGACTCACAACCACCATGCTAAGGAAATTCACTGCGGACTACTTGCCACAACAACCACAACAGAGAATGCCCAGGCAACAACAATGGCTTCGGCAACTTCTGATGCCCAAACATGGATCAAATCAAAGCAATGCTATTCACGCGGTACCAGCCACAAGCATTCAACCACTGACCGAAAAATGAATCAAGCAAACGGCACGAAGGAAACTTATCACTCGAGGTGACGACCTCTCCAAATAACTCAATTCATTTAGTTTCTTTTAAATTTTGTTTCACTTTTACATGCATTGAGGACAATGCTTCTCTCGAGTTTGGGGGGTGTTGGTTTCTAGTTAGTTTCATGATTAGTTGCATTCATCTTTAGCAATCACATATAGGTTGCATATGTTACTTGCCATGCCTTTAATTGGATTTAATTGCTTAAGAATTATTGAATATCCAATGATGAATTTTTTCCACTGCCTTTAATTGAAAGAACCTTTAATTTTAGGATTACATGAAAAGAACTTAGAATTTTACTATGATGCTGAATTTTTTTTACACGGTTGTGGCTTGTGGATTGAAAGAAACTTAGTGAACTTAGGTTGCTTAAAATTTGGGTAAATTTAAAATTGAAAATTAAAAGTTAAATTCTTGCTAGAGGTGCCCGAAACTGGCTCTAGTAGTAAATGCACTTTCTTGCTAGAGGTTCCCGAAACTGGCTCTAGTAGTTAATGCACATTAAAGAATCGCTAGAGGTGCCCGAAATTGGCTCTAGTCGACTAAAATAAAATGAGAAATTGCTTACTTTGCTAGAGGTGCCTGAAAATTGGCTCTAGTGAAAAAAATAAATGCCCCGATAATTAAATTGATAAAATCCTATTGTTCACATAGAATCTTGAAAATCAACTTGTACACAACTACGCACAAACATTGTAACGAGCATTATAGTTTGGTTCCGGGTAATTTTTGTGCCATCCGAAAAATTAAAAGGTGATCATACTTTGTGCCATGGTTCCGAGGTTTGAATTCAAGTTTGAAGCATGCCTTTGATGATTAAAGTCTTGGCAGGTAATTGTTAGTTTGCATTGCTTGAGGACAAGCAATAGTTCGAGTTTGGAGGTGTGATAAGTGTTCAAAAGTACTATTTTTATTACCCTTTTTACTCATATTATTGTTAGACTTAAGCTCATATTAGCTGCATAATTAGTCATTCATGCATTAATTCATGTTTCTTTCCACCGTTGAGCTTGATTACATGACTTGGTGATTTTTGTGGAAAAAGATGCTGCTTTGGTGTGTTTTTGTGTGTGTGCAGAATCACTTGCCTAAACAAGGCTAGAACCAGTTGCCAGGGCAGTGCATGAAGGGGATGCCGAGCTAGTTGCCTGGGCAATGCATGAAAGAGACGCCGAGCCAGTTGCTAGGGCAATTGTCGACAAAGAATAGGGTGATATGGTAGTCAAAATTGATTACTAGACAAGCCCAAGATGACGTGGAGCAAAGCTAAATCCCAAAGGAGTTTGATTTCCATAAAGAGGTTAAAGAAGAATTAAATTCCAAGAAGATACGAGAAGTTCTAGAAGGAATATAATTATAATAAAGAATTATATTCTTTAAAGATAATTTAATTCCAACTTAACTTCCTCCTCAAAGAAATACTTTGACCTAGCCCTATAAATAGATCACCAAGCCGTCAACTCCAAGAGAGCAAGAAGAAGGAAAATTTCGACAACTCCAAAGGGCAAGAGGAGAGAAATTTCGACACGAGAGCAAGGGGGAGAGAGTTCGATTTCTTCTTCTTCTTCTTCTTCTTTGCTTCCATTAGATTCATGGTTTGGGGATTATTCTTTGTATATCTTTTGAACCCAACCATGAACTAACTTGATTGGTTGGGGTTATTGTGTTTTGTTGATGTGAGAAACAATTGGATTTTGTTTAGGTAATAAGAGTTTGCACTTTCAATTCAAGGTTTACTCATTCTTGGCTTTTATTCTTGTTTGCGAGTGAATTGGGAGAGGATCTTGTAACTTCATCTATTTATCTAATATCGGGAGAGTTAGATTCAAGAAACAAATGAGTATGGTCTTTATTCAATCTATTGATGGTGAAGATTAATCCAGCTTAAGAATAAGTTAAGGATTTCAACGACTAAGAGGAGCACAAGATTGGTTGTTGTTCACCCTTGATTCACGCAGGGATGTATTATCAAGGTATGCACAAGTAGCTAGAGTTTCGACTTAGGGATAAGAAGAAACCATTGAAAAATGCTCCGCCGACCCTTGAAGTTGTTGCCCAGCCGCCCAAGTAGTTGCCCGGCTAGTCGCCCAGGCAACCCCGCTGTGCAAGTTGCCACGGCAACTGAGTTGCCCTTGCGCTCTTTTACCAAGACGATCCAATCGGCTATCACACCTCAACTCACGATAACCTGGCCTATTCTCTCTTTTTCTTTCATATATTCTTTTAGTTTATTGCTTTTACTTTACTCGTTAAAATCAACTCTTACTATCAATTGTGTTTTTACTTTTACAGTGCGATAACTAAAGCAAAGTGGCCCAAACCAATCCCCGTGGAGACGATACTCGATACTCATATCACTTTATTACTTGCAACGTGTATACTTGCACAATTGCGTAGAACTTATTACGCGCAACAAGTTTTTGGCGCCGTTGCCGGGGATTGGCAATTGGTGTTAGTTGTTTTTGTTATTGCATTTTTTTCTCTTAGTTTTACTAAGTTTTCTTTTTGTTTGTTTTATCAAAAAACAAATTAGGTGCGCTACAAGTTAAGGGACATCAACATGTCGGGAAATAAAAGCCAATCTATTCGAGAGTTGATGTTGGAAGATATGAATCAATCCAATCAAGAGTTTCTTGCACCCTTTGATGATTACCTATACCAACTGAGAAAAGCCCAAAGAGCCTATACCGTGGAAAACTCATGTGCTATGTGTGGAGAACATCATGTGTTTGAAAATTGCCCTCACATTTTCGGTGCATATGAATACATGGAGGACCATAGAGGGAACCAACAGCAAAATTCTTCATGGTATGGTCAAAAAGCTCAAATTTTTTTTACCATAACAATTTTGCCGCACCAATAAATATGCCATGGCAATGTAGTCCTTTTCAAGAGCATTCCAATTCCTTGGAGGAAACGTTGCTAGCTTCCTTGGCTAGACTTGACGGATCAATTGAAAAGATTCGAGAGCTATCAAAGTCCATGAATACGAGGATAGCTCAGTGGGATGAAACCTTAGGGGATTCAGAAGTTCAATTGAGGAGATCCACATATTCCATGGATAACATGCACCAACAATCCATTATTGGGGATACTGACGCCCCAAGGCAAGAGGACAAGGAACAATGAAGGAAAGCTCTCTGATGTGTGAGGAACAACTAAAACCTCAAAGTCAAGAGGATGCCAATGAGATAGACTGCCCAACACATGATGAGATTGAGCAACAAATTGCCTCGACAATGATTGAGGAGCCTGAACAGAGCAATGCCGCGACAACACTCAATGAAGCTGAGAACAATAATACTACAGCAAATTCTGAGGAACCTGATGCCCAGAAGGTTACAACGTTGATGTTGAAGCATGAATCTTTAGATTGCTCTCATCTACAATTGCCACGGCAATTACACGACCACATGCAAGATCAACGAGATGATAATACTTTGCTAATGGAATATGAGCAGGTAATGGTTGAACCTTTTAAATTCTTTAAAAACTCACCTCATCCATTGCAGGTATGTCTCGAGGAACCGATGTTGGTAGATTTGAAGCCATCGAAATCTCTACTGATGGAGATGTTTGAGAGGCCAAAAGAAAAAGGTGTTTGGATTCATAAAGCTTTTTAGAAAATTGGTTTTTCCCTTGACTTAAAGCAAATTTTGACAACTGATAGCCACGGCAATTGGCTCTGGCAGCAATTGCCACGACAACGAAGGCTACATCCAACCATGATGGAGCCCGACGAGAATGAGGTAATTAAATGGTTGGGTGTTGATATAACTTTTTCTACTAATATATTTATGCCTTCAGGAATAGTAGCAAGGTGGAGAGTATACATGGACTACAAGCGAACAAAGAAGAAAGACACATCCACCATGGTAACGCAAAAGGGAGTAGTGGCAAGCACATTGGCCAAACTCTTTTTGGGCAATATTGTCACCTGATGAAGGGTGCGGATGGACTATAAAAAGTATAAAAAACGACCATCCCCAAGTTTTCTCAGATATGTAGTAACATTAGAAGATGCATAATGGCACTCTTTTCAGACATGGTCGAAGACTTCCTTGAGATCATCATGGATGATTTTTCCGTTTTTGGTAATGACTTCGACAGTTGCCTCGGAAATTTAGAGAAGGTGTTGGCAAGATGTGAAGAAACCAATTTAGTCCTCAATTGGGAGAAGTGTCATCATATGGTAGATGAAGGAATAATGCTCGGCCACAAGATTTCATCCAAGGGAATTGAAGTAGACAAAGCTAAGGTGGACGTGATCAAGAGACTACCCCCACCAAGATAAAGTCTTCAATTTTGATGATTCTTACGCCCAAGCATTCAAAACCCTAAAGGAAAAGCTTGCCTCGGCACCCATTGTCTTTCCACCAGATTGGACGCCACCTTTTGAGCTCATGTGTGATGCAAGTGATTTCGCGGTAGGAGCAGTCCTAGGCCAACTCACAAGGAGAATGATGCGGATTTAGAGATATGCGATGCATTCTCGTACATGCCCCGGCAACCCTTGACGCCTCGACAACCATGGACGCGCATGCCTCGGCAACCCTTGACGCTGTAGTAGCTCTTGACGCGCACGCCTCGGCAGCCATGGATGCGCATGCCTCAGCAACCCTCGATGCCGCAGCAGCTCTTGACGCGCACTCCTCGGCAAACTCCAGACGCGCACGCCTCGGCAACCCTCGATGCCGCATCAACCCTTGACACCTCGGCAACCCTCGACGATGCAGAAGCTCTTGACGCACACACCTCGGCAACCATGGATGCGCATGCCTCGGCAACCCTCGACGTTGAAACAGCTCTTGACACGTACGCCTCGGCAACTCCAGACGCGTACACCTCGGTAACCACTGAAACGCATACCTCAGCAACCATGGACGCGTAGCCTCGGCAACTCTAGACACACACGACTCGGCAATCTTGGGAGCAGTCGCCACGATAGTACATACCTCGGCAATACCCTGGTACGCGGATTTAGTTAATTTCCTTGTTTGTGGTATTTTACCTTATAGCCTTACTCACCAAGGGAAGAAGCGGTTCCGCCATGATGCTAAGCATTACTTTTGGGACGAGCCTCTTTTGTTTAAACAATGTGTAGATCAAGTCATATGCCAATGTGTCCTTGAAGAAGAGCAGCAGAATGTACTCCGGTAATGCCATTCTTCACCCTATGGAGGACAGTTTGGAGGAACTCGTACCGCGGCCAAAGTTTTGCAATCCGGTTTGTATTGGCCAATACTGTACAAAGATGCCCAAGAGTTTTACAAGCAATGTGATCGTTGCCATAGGACGGGCAATATCACCCACAAACCAATGGGCAAGCAAAAATTTCCAACCGAGAATTGAAGGGTATACTCGAGAAAGTTGTAAATCCCTCTAGGAAGGATTGGTCAGCAAGACTAGATGACACATTTTGGGCATATCGCACTGCATTCAAAACACCCTTAGGTATGTCCCCCTTCCGACTTGTCTATGGCAAAACATGCCATCTACCGGTGGAAATCGAACACAAGGCATATTGGGCAATCAAGACCGTGAATATGGATTGGGAAAGTACCGGGCAAAAGCGTTTGTTGGACCTCAACGAGATAGAAGAATTTCGTGCACTCGCCTATAACAATGCATGAATATACAAGGAGAAAACAAAGCAATGGCATGACAAGAAACTATTGCCGCGGTAATTCATGCCAGGGCAACTAGTTCTCTTATTCAATTCTCGGCTAAAACTTTTCCCGGGAAAACTAAAATCAAGATGGTCGGGACCATTCAAAGTTGTCAAACCATTCTCCCATTGTGTCGTGATAATCAAGTCCATTACGGACGAACATGAATTCAAAGTTAACGGACAAAGATTGAAGCACTACAACGGTGCCCATGTAGAACGTAACAAAGAAGTTGACACCTTAGGAGATGCATAAGCATGCTTTCCTTTCGATATTTTATTTTTCTTTTTATTTTTATTTTTATTTTTTTCGAACCTATTTTTTTGTTTTTTTTCTCTTTATTTAATTTTGGAATTTTTAGGAGATATTTTATTTTTCTTCATTATCTTTACTTTCCAGGTTTTCTTTGTTTTCTTTTCTTTTCTACAACAAGACTCACAACCACCATGCTAAGAAAATTCACTGCCGACTACTTGCCACAACAACCACAACAGAGATTGCCCAAGCAACAACAATGGCGTCGACAACTTCTGATGCCCAAACATGGATCAAATCAAAGCAATGCTATTCAAGCGATACCAGCCACAAGCATTCAACCACTGACAAGAAAATGAATCAAGCAAATGGTACGAAGGAAACGTATCACTCGAGGTGACGACCTCTCCAACTAACTCATTTCATTTAGTTTCTTTTAAATTTTGTTTCACTTTTACATGCATTGAGGATAATGCTTCTCTCGAGTTTGGGGGGTGTTGGTTTCTAGTTAGTTTCATGCTTAGTTGCATTCATCTTTAGCAATCACATATAGGTTGCATTCATCTTTAGCAATCACATATAGGTTGCATATGTTACTTGCCATGCCTTTAATTGGATTTAATTGCTTAAGACTTGTTGAATATCCAATGATGAATTTTTGCCACTGCACTTAATTGAAAGAACCTTTAATTTTAGGATTACATGAAAGGAACTTAGAATTTTACTATGATGCTGAATTTTTTTACACAGTTGTAGCTTGTTGATTGAAAGAAACTTAGTGAACTTAGGTTGCTTAAAATTTGGGTAAATTTAAAATTAAAAATTAAAAGTTAATTTCTTGCTGAAGGTGCCCAAAACTGGCTCTAGTAGTAAATGCACTTTCTTGCTAGAGGTGCCTGAAACCGGCTCTAGTAGTTAAAGCACATTAAAGAATCACTAGAGGTGCCCGAAATTGGCTCTAGTCGACTAAAATAAAATGAGAAATTGCTTACTTTGCTAGAGGTGCCCGAAATTGGCTTTAGTGAAATAAAAATAAATGCTCCAGTAATTAAATTGATAAAAGCCTATTGTTCACATAGAATCTTGAAAATCAACTTGTACACAACTACGTACACACATTGTCACGAGCATTATAGTTTGGTTTCAGGTAATTTTTGTGCTATCCGAAAAATTAAAAGGTTATCATACTTTGTGCCACGGTTCCGAGGTTTAAATTCAAGTTTGAAGCATTTCTTTGATGATTAATGTCTTGACAGTTAATTGTTAGTTTGCATTGCTTGAGGACAAGCAATAGTTTGAGTTTGGAGGTGTGATAAGTGTTCAAAAGTACTATTTTTATTACCCTTTTTACTCATATTATTGTTAGACTTAAGCTAATATTAGTCTCATAATTAGTCATTCATGCATTAATTCATGTTTCTTTCCACCGTTGAGCTTGATTACATAACTTGGTGATTTTTGTGGAAAAAGATGCTGCTTTGGTGTGTTTTTGTGTGTGTGCAGAATCACTTGCCTAAACAAGGCTAGAGCTAGTTGCCAAGGCAATTTTCGACAAAGAATAAGATGATATGGTAGTCGAAATTGATGACTAGATAAGCCCAAGATGACGTGGAGCAAAGTTAAATTCCAAAGGAGTTTGATTTCCATGAAGAGGTTAAAGAGAAATTAAATCCCAAGAAGATAGGAGAAGTTCTAGAAGGAATTTAAATATAATAATGAATTATATTCTTTAAAGATAATTTAATTCCAACTTAACTTCCTCCTCAAGAAGGATTTTGACCTAGCCATCTCGTATTTAAAGGACCAAGCCTTCAAAGAGAGGTGAGCAAGAAGGGAGAGAAATTTTGACAACTCCAAAGGGGCAAGAAGGGAGAGAAATTTCGACAACTCCAAAGGGGCAAGAAGCGAGAGATTTCGACAAGAGAGCAAGGGGGAGAGAGTTTGATTTCTTCTTCTTCTTTGCTTCCATTAGATTCATGGTTTGGGGATTATTCTTTGTATATCTTTTGAACCCAACCATGAACTAAATCTATTTGGCTAAAGTTATTGTGTCTTGTGGTTGTGAGAAACAATTGGATTTTGTTTAGGTAATACGAGTTTGCACTTTTCTATTCAAGGTTTATTCATTCTTGATTCTTATTTTTGTTTGCGAGTGTATTGGGAGAGGATCTCGTAACTTCATCTATTTATCTAATATCGGTAGAGTTAGATTCAAGAAACAAATGAGTATGATCTTTATTCAATCTATTGATGGTGAAGATTAATCCGGCTTAGGAATAAGTTAAGGATTTCAACGGCTAAAAGGAGCGCAAGATTGGTTGTTGTTCACCCTTGATTCACGTAGGGATGTATTATCAAGGCATGCACAAGTAGCTAGAGTTTCACTTAGGGATAAGAAGAACCCATTGAAGAACGCTCTGCCGAACCTTGAAGTTGCTGCCAGACGCCCAAGTAGTTGCCCAGCTAGTCGCCCAGGAAACCATCGATTAGTTGCCAAGGCAACCCCGATGTGCAAGTTTCCACGGCAACTGAGTTGCCCTTGCACTCTTTTACCAAGACGAATACAATGGCAAAGGTTGTAAAGTGAAAGTACCTACAATAACATCAGTGTCATTGTGACCCTCACGGTACGCATACACCCTAGTCGGTCCACCTCCCTCAGGCTGGATAGTAACAATATGAGCTACAGTCTTCTACCTACTATCTCTGCGCTGAAACGGCCCACGAACATGACACTGCCTCTCTGTGGAGCAACAACAAGTGCATCACCCTGCCCACCTCTAACCAAAAAAGGACAATCACGTTTCAGATGGTCGTCAGACCCACACTCCAACAAGAATTGGACACTACAGCCGCAGGTGCCTGACCCTCTCTGGCCAAACGAGGGCAATCTCGCCTCAAATGCTCACGCGATCCATAAGCCCAACAGGTGTTGTGCGACCGCACCACCACCACGCCCCTAATCCAGGCGATACCTCTTGTCACAGTGTCTCTTGGCCTGACCACCGCTAAAGCTAGAATTAGGTGCTCTCTTACCAGAGCTATAACCTCGAGATCCAAAAGCCAAACCAAGATTTTGCTCAACATCCTTGGCTCGTGTAACCGACACATCAAAATATGTATAATCGGCAGCAAGTATGTATGTCTTAACCTCCTAGACCAGACCGTATCGAAAATGATCACAGCGATGTCGCTCATTAGGGACTAACTCGGGAGCATACTGGCTCAACCTCACAAATTGTACCTCATACTCAGCTATAGACATACTACCCTGCATCAAAGCCATGAACTCCCGTTTCCTCTCGTCCTGATACTGGACTCCCAGGTACTTCTTCTAAAAAGCACCACAAAAGAACTCCCAGGTTACCTCCTCGGTGACCATCCCAGATATCGTGGTAGCCCACCATGTATACGCATCACCCTAAAATAGGGACACAGCACAGCCCATCTTACAGGCGTCCGAACAGCCCATCTGGCCCAGTATCCTCTTAGTACTGGCCAACCAATCCTCGAAAGCATCAGGTACTAAACCTCAAAACTTGACTCCGCCCAAACTGCAAAGACGCTCTAGTGGCAAACCCTGCCCAACTACTGGTGGTGCTGGCACTTGAACACCCTCAACTACTACCTGAAAAGCACCGGTCATGGCCTGAATCAACGACGCCATATCTCCCACCCTTAGCCCAGCTGGCACAGGTGGTACTTGCTCCATATTCACAGGTGGATTGGGTGGAGGAGGTGGAAACCCCTCAGGAGGTACATCATCCTCCTCGTTTCCCTGCCCGATGGCAGTAGCAATCGTACCAGATCATAACTTTCTCCTCGGTCCCATTGTGCTAAAAATATATCTAAGGCATGATAATCATTTCAAAAAAAAATAGTCAGGCCAGCTTCAAGCAAGGATCCAAGACCCATTTCAAAATCATAACATTTTAGACTATAGTAATAAGTCAATGATTTTCCGAATTTCCCCCCAACAAGGCATAAAGCAACCAACTTGCATATTACAATCACCGTGCATAGCAAGAAACAAAGTATAACTCATAATAACATTGCAACAACCATACCAACACCTATTTATCGTAAAACCTAGCTCTGATACCACCAAATGTAACCCCCTCAACCCGACCTAATCGTAAGATCGAATCGAGCAAGCTATATTAGGTTTACCGAAGTAAACCGTAAAGAAGAACCCCAAAACACATCCATTTTCTTTTCTTTTATCTTGTCTAGATGCATGATTATCATCCTACATGTACATATTGGTCTCAGGTGAAAACCCAACTCAATCGGGCATCAAATTGATATCCAATTGATCACAATTATTGTTTAGGGACCAAATTGCAATTTCATAAAATTAGAAGGACTTTAATCCAATTTATGTTACCAAACTTTATCTAATCAGATTCCATACCCGCATGTCAAAAATCAGGTCAAAAAGATTATCCAATCTCGTTCAATTGCATCACCAAGATTCGGGGACTAAAACGAAAGGAAACAAAACTTTAAGATACCCAAATAACCGAATTAAAGGTAACCGTATCGATACGGGTACACGTATATTGGTACAACATTGTTATATTGAAATTCCCAAATTCCAGTGGCTGTAATCCGTTCTAATACACCCACGCGTATCGAAATGCTGGCTAGAATTTGCCTTGGCCCGTACCAAAACGCCTGCCCGTGTACCGGTATACTAAGCCTGAAATAGCTTACTCGTACAGAAACAGGGACATCCGTACCAATACGCCTAGAAAGGTCTCATTTTGTTGGTTTAACATGCTTTTCAATTTACCGAAACACCCTAACATGCTTCTAACACACAACCAACATAATCTAAAATCCAACCACAACATTAAATCACAGATTCAACATCATTTCCTGGCATCTTGCATCAAATGTAAATCTATAGGCATGCAACACCAACAAGTAAAACATAACTTCAAATCATCACCAAAGACAATCCATAACGGCCATTTACAACTCAAGAGCAGCAAAACCAACTTGCTCAACAGGCAGTTCAACAAAATATTTCCCAAATAACAACGGAAACCCCTATTGCCCTTATTACTTATAGTCTAGTTCAAAACATACTTTGGATACCAGGTCTTGTACCGATCCCTTACTTCCCGCTACCTTCTGAAACCTTAATTCTCTGCATTGATAGACAAAGAGAGCGTAAGCACACTAGGCTTAGTGAGGAGTGCTCAAAAAACAACACATCATTAATGCATTAAAACCATTACTTAATATTACATTGAAATCTCATTTCAATAATCCTTTAAAACATTATCATGCCTTGAAAACCATGCACTTAACATCTTTAAAATCCAGCATAATACCATATACAACATGTATCATTAACCAGCAGCAAATCCCATTGCTAAACCTCAATTTAAGCCTTTACAGGCATAACAACCATATGCAAAGCTTAAAGAGTAAGCATGTATAAATCAAATTATACAACATAAACCTTTCAATGATACATCAAAAATTGTATTGGCTTACAAGTGATCAATAACCAAGTTCCATTTCTAAAAATTGTTCATCGGATACACGGATTCAAACAAGTGTCCTCGCAACAGTTCAAGCCATCTCAACCGGAATAGCGATTCACAATCGTGGTACATTACAACCGGGTACACTTACAACCCACGGGGACACCAACCCCACTCATCGGTTAGACTCTTAATCCACTAACAGGAGTTTACGGTACCATATAACCCCTCTACCGTTAGGGTACTTGGATGGAGTTTACGGTAAACGGATCAAAACCCCTCAACATCCAAGGTGACTTATTATAGTGCACAATCAATCCTATGGCAGGCCAACTATATCCGATAACAATTTTAAAACCGCATCACTTGCCAATATAATTAACCATTTACCTTACTGTTTTTCCAAGCATTAAACCAAACCGTTTCCAAAGCAACATACCATGCTTTAAACCACAAATATAAACCATATACTTACATGGATCACTTACCGCGTGCATCCATCATCATTTCATGATCAAAATAGTATTTCACATACTTTAAAACATGCTTAAATAGTAGGTACAATGTAAACCAAAACAAGTGCATAAAACCATTTCGTAAAAGTATGACTGAGAGAGAAAACCACTTTATACTTACTTTCGAGCTTAAACCAACGTTTCAAGCTAAGTTTAAACTCCCATAAACCACCCTTAAAACATTCCAAAGATAGAATCCACGTTCTCACTCACCGATACGCGAAACCTCAATTTGTCGACGCAAAATCAAGCGCCCAAAGCCTCGAAAGCATTAACGATCACTTTCGGATCAACCTCCCCTATTTTAACCATATTGCAACAGAGGATCAATGCATCTCAATGCATTCAAAACACTACAACAACAAAATCCTCACGGACTCCCACAATCCTCTCACAATTACCCAACCACAACAACCAAAAACATCATCTAACCCTTTCCAAACACAACCCAACAATGATCTATCAATCTAACACTTCCATAATCATCAATTAACACTTAAAAAATAGGATTAAATCATCCAAATACTTCCATCAATTACACAGCCACCACAAGTCACCAAAAATACAAATCTAACAACCTAAACAATTATAGATTCAAGGTTTCGGGATTCCATTGTTAAAATCAACTTAACAACATTACAACACATCCAAAATATTTTTAAAATAAATCTACAACACTGGAAATAGATCCAATTCGAATCTTCCACTATTTGATCAAATTTACTCAATTAAATCAATTAATTCAATGTAAAAACACAAAAATCAGATTACAAAACATAAATCAAGGATCAAACACTTGGGAATATCAATAAAGAACCATTCAATAGAGGAGATCGCGGAACTTATCCCTATTGTGTGATTTCTCCCTCAATTGGCTTGTTTAAAGCTAAGAAAACACAAGATTTCAATGAGGTTTTGTAAATCAAAGATAAAGAATCATTTACAAAACAGTAATCTGAGTAAAATGATCTCTCACCTCTGGTTTTTTATGAAAAGTTGAGAGAAAAGTTACGTAGATTTCCGTTAAAGTGATAACTAACTTTTAATAACCAAATTCCCTTTTAATTAGATTTTAAAACACATGTTAAAATGATTTAATTGAAGGGAGAAATCACCAGCAAAAACTTGGTAAAATAGTTCCTTAAGGATTCTAAGAATTTGATCCTTAAAAACATTTTTCAAAAATCGCATTTTGGTCACCAGCCAAAATGTCACACATCCAAATCTCATTTTCAAAAATTGATTCCACCAATATTAATCATATATTAAAATATGATTTTTAACCATTTTCTCATATTTTTATCTTACCAAAAAATATACGTTCCCAAATCTGACTCGAATCCCTAACCCGATCCACTAGACCGTCTAATATGTCACAAAACCGCTAGGTCCAAAACCGGGGCGTTACATTATCATGCCTTGTAGACCATGCACTTACACTTTCAAAATATGCATATTAAATCATACACAACATTTATCATGGATTCAACAACAAAGTCCCATTTGCTACCCTCAATTTAAGCTTTCTCATGCATACTGCCAAGGCAAGGCTTAAAGAGTAAAACATGTATAAATTAACAGTACACAACCAAAATCCATCAACATGATAGATTATCAATTATATTGGCTTACAAGTGATCATTATCCAAGTTCCACTTTTCAAAATATAACATCAGATACACGGATTCAATAAGTGTCCTCTCAACACTTCATACAATCTCAACCGACATCTCAAGGTCCACCAATGGGAGTTTTCGGTACACATAAACCCCTCCACCGTTGTACTACCCGTGGTGTAGTTTTCGGTACACATAAACCCATCAACACCACTCATTGGCTAGATGTATAATCCATTAACGGGAGTCTTCGGTACTATATAACCCCTTGACCGTTAGGGTACTTGGATGGAGTTTTCGGTATGCATAAACCCCTCAACATCCAAGGCAAATTTTTATAGTGCACTATCAATCCTATGGCCGGCCAACTATATCCGATAACATTTCTGAAACTTCTTCATACCATCACTTGCCAATATAATTCGTTTCTTTATCATTAACTGTTTTCATATGCATCAATCAAAACCATTTATCCAATGCATCAACCATGCATTTACCAATTTTCAAAAAAAATATCAAAATATGCATCACTTCCAAATGCATCAACATCATTAGATAACCATTTTCCATCATTAAACCATGCTCAAATCATGCATATATAGTGAGTAACCAAGTTCCCAAAACAAGTTCACAAAAACCATTGCCAAACCGTGATTGAGAGAGAAAACATCCATTACTTACTTCTGAGCTTAGACTAGCATTTAAGGCTTAATTTAAACTCCCAAACAAAACTTTTAAACCTTTGAAAAGCTGTAAACCGCGTTATCACTCACCGACACGCAAAACTTTGATCGTCGATGCAAATCCAAGCCTCCACAGCTTCCGATACCTTACCTCAAGCTTAAGGATCAACCTCCCCTATTTTAACCACACAAAAACAGAGGTTTCAATGCATCAAAATGGATTCAACAACCCAACAACATCAATTCACACAAAACTGCATCAAACTCTACCTAATTTCACTCCACAACAACCGAAAAAAAATCAAACACCTTCCAAAATTAATCCAGCCAAAACCTAACATTTTAATCCATCAATTAGCATCAATTAACATCCAAAAACACATTAACATCATCCTTATACCTCCAGCATTCATTAAACCTCCACAACTCCTCAAAAACTCATAACTAACACCCTAGAAAATTAGAGATTCACTTAGTTTCGGGATTCCAGTGTTAGAATCAATTTGTTAACATTATAAAACATCAAAATCATGTTCAAATCAAATCAAGAACCCAGCAAAACAGATACATAACGGAGATAAATCAAATACTTAAATTAAACCTTGATTTAACCATTTTTTCATAATTAAACCATTAAAACTCATTAGAAAATATATGTAAAGGATCGATAACTTGGGAATTTTAGTAAAGAACCTTATATTAGAGAAGAAGAACGAAGATCACCTCTAACCTTTGCTTTCCCCTTAATTGGATGAATTTACATACGAAAACGAGATCAAATCAAATAGGTTTTGTTAGAAAATAATTAAGAATCCATTTGGAAGTAAAAGAATGTTGAAATCAAGTAATTACCGGAGAAAATTGAATTAGAAAAGAGTGTTTGGCTGGAGAGAATTTGAGAGAAAATCTTTTGGAGAAAAGTTAGTTACGTAAAGTTTTCTTTTGAAATCTAATTATGAGATTAATTCTCCAAGCCTATATATATTATTTTAAAACCTTTTAAAATATCCAATTAAAATGAAAAGTATGATATTAGACTTTGTTCAAATAGCTCCTTAAAGATTCTAAGTTTTGACCCTTTTACAAAACAATCACTAAAAATAGTTTTAATACTTTACATTTTGGTCACTGACCCAAAATGTCACTTTTTGGAACTTCTTTTTGTAAAATTGATTTTACCAAAATCTTCTACATATTAAATAATGATTTTAGGATATTTTCCATATTTTTTTGGTCAACATATTAAATAATGATTTTGGTCTACTATGTGCTTGGGCGATTATCGCAGTGCCGCTTGTGTTTATATGCCATGATATCATATCTAGATGCATATTCTTATTTATGATTTGCATGAAGCATGTTTGAGTGAGAGTGTATCCACTGATATTTGTTAGCTCAAAATTCGAAATCGTTGTTTTTGTTCGTATATCAGTAGGTTGTTCGTTGCAATGGAGGAGCACCATCGGATGTAGGATTTCAGCATCGACTTTTTTATCATAGTACAATTCTTATATGTATTGCACTATATATTCGTAGGATCCTATGTTTTATATTGTAACTCGTATTTTGGATTTATGTTGTATAAGTCGAATGTTTTAAATACTCGTTTTAAATTAGAGCTCTCGTGTAAACGTTTTAAACACTCAATTTGGTTAAATCATATTAGACTTAATGGATTTTATGAAAATAGATATGGATTGGGCTAAACTAGGTCAAAATTTTTATTGTAGTGGGTTGAGCTTGAGGCCCAAATGTGACATCCGTGTTGATAGTGTTACATACTCGCAGTTTATGGCATATTATCGTGGCACTGAAAAATCATGCTCTCTTTTTCTCTATGCTTCTTGACTCTTGGATCACAGGGAACATTGGTCTTACAACGGCCTTGGGCAGCGTCACAATTCCTTGATGTTTCTTTGCCTCTTTCATTTTGTAGGTATGGAAGCACAAAAATAATTCTATATTCACTGACTCGTAGTTGTCTCAATCATATATATATATATATATATGATTAGCCTTGCTTGGACTACCCTTTTCTTAGGACATGACTCGTCCCCTAGGGCTCCCCAATATTCCTGAATAGAAACACTTTCATGGCAACCATCTCATTCTGTTTCGTCGTGTCTGATGTTGCGGTCTCTGCGTCAGGTCTTGGATTTATTGGAGGCATTATTTATGGGCCAGCTGGTGAGTGGGTCATCAAATATCACAAGCAGGTTGGCGTCACCCCCTTACAGCCCGAGCTTTTGAGTCTTTTTCTTAGCCTTCAAGTTGCATGGTCAATTGGTGTTGAATGTTTGCAAGTCTAGTCTGATTGTAAGCAAGCTATCAAGATGGTGCTTGGCCCTTCTGCTACTACTAGTCTGTTGTCGATCGTGAGAGCCATCGCTGCATTGTGCAACTGTGCTTGGTATGTTGAGTTTGGTTGGATCCCTAAAGAATGTAACATGGTTTCCAATAGTATGTCCAAGATTTTAGTTTCCCAGTCATATCAACTATGCTTCATGACGTTGCTCTTGAGTTCATACGGCCATTGCTTGATCGCGATGCTTTTAGTCCTCCTGTTGCGACTGTGAGAGTGCTTGGCAAAATGGTAGAAATATGTGTTGGAAATGTCTGAAAACAGTGCCAAGACTAAGTCTTTTGCATGCAAGTATACACAGTGTTTTAATTGCTTCGTGTTTTTACTTGTCAAGGAAAAATGTGGTTTAAATTGAAGTTGGTTTTGGAAATATTCTAAAAGAAAAGAAATAGAAGAAAACAGTGTTGGCAAATAGAGTTTCAAATAAGTGATGAGCGTTGGAAAGGGATGTCTGGTTTCATGCTATGCTTGTCATGCCAGCCTTTAATGACATCTATCTTGGCATTGTTTGCCGAGCACATTCAAGTTGGCGCTGCCTCTCTCGATGGCAAAGCCCTAAATTTATTATGTAAAAACCCTTATATCTCTATAATGAAGTTTTTTCATAAATCAATTTGATTAAGTTCCAATCTATACTCCTAAGGGGTAGAATCACTCCCGAAGTAAGTTTATCTACTTGAACATCTTCTCTTGAAGCATCTTTCCTTAGTATTTGGCAACAGATCATTGTCCCCTAAGTATGTTAAGATACTAAGGTTCAATAAGCCAAAAATGCCAGCTCTCTTGGCACAGTTATTGTAAAATATTGAAGAACATGCCAGATAGGGAAAACAATGCCGAGGCATTTTAATTATTAAAGACAAAACATGAAAATAACGTTCAACGCAAACATCATTCACCAACTATTAAATTAGTTCATGGTGAGGTTAACAAAAGAAAAACCTTCATCATTTTTTACCAACATCATCATTTAAAAGAAATAAAAATAAAATCGACAAAGAGAATGGGCTAGATATGGGTCTCTCGATGTAGCCCTTCTTGGTCCATGCTCTCGGTCAAGTTTGGTCTAACCACGTCTCCTTGGTGCAGCCGTTTCTTCTTCCACAATCACCTCCTTCAAGTGCTTGCTTGAGTTACTTAAATAGGCATGCATGGATGACTTAGGATAAGCCTTGAATTTGAATTTGAATGCTCCAAGATAAGGAATATGATCATCTTATCCAGCCTTTAAATCCTAGGGCTGACGTCATCAATGGTTCACCGACCACTCAACCGGGCATCAAACACTTCTTCTCTTCCAACCGGTGCTTTGGCAATTTTTTTGTCCTTTGCTGCCAACAGCTACTCGGCATCCTCCCTGGCATTGCTTCCTTCCTGAGATAATCTACACTATCGTGCCTGCAATACTGCCAACTGTAGCGATACTCTTTTTTACTCTAAAAACGTATTCTTTCTTTCGTTATGTTAAAAAAAGTCTTCCGTGGGATTTTGTAAAAATTGTATTTTATTTTAAAAGAGGAGTCGCCACCGGCCACTTAGGTAGGTCGGACACCATAAAACCAGAGATTCAAAAAACTTTGGGTTCGGGAGCCGGTTACGGATGGGGAAGGATTAGCACCCCCACACCGCCCAAAATTGGTACTTTAATAATTACCGCTTTATTACTATTAGATTTTTCGGATTAAAGTGACGATTAAATTAAAATTTGGTTGTAAGTGCGAGTAAATTTTAAAGGCTCCGTTATCCAAGAGTAAACAGCAAACCACCATCACTACGCCTGATACTGGCCCCGTTTACGCTCAGATAAAATGACACCGCATTAACAATTTATATTCCGATATGAAATCTTAGTGAGCGAGACATAAAATACGGCAAGTAATTCAAATACAATAAAAATAAATATTAATATAATATAAGTAAAATATCAATCTAAACGTACCTATATATATATACCATGAACAAGAGAATTAACAGACAAAAAAACATGATATTACGGAAACATATGTTGTAAAACATGAATACATATGTAATACGAAAAAAAACATACACGAAGACATAAAACATATTAAAATGCAAACACACTCAAAGAGAATAAAATAGGCTACACGTTTAGAATACGAAAAAACGAGCATGAAATAGAGAGGTGACAATAACATATATAACACCTATGTAAAAGACCACAAATCATATTAATGCAGAAATATTAAAACCTAACTACTTTGAAGCAAAATAATAAACAACAGTAAGGGACTGGAATGGAGTAAAATCAAAATATAAGGCTTATAACAAAAAAATAAAACGACATTTAGGGATCTAATCAAGAACCCGGTAAAACTCATGGGGACTAAAGCTGTAAATAACCCATGCGGCAAGCTCAAATGGAAAGTTCAAAAACGCAGAGGTCCTTGGGGCATAATTTAACCATTTGAGAACGGATTTCGAATAAATTTCGGGACGAAATTAGAAAACTTGGAAACATAAGAGGGATTAGGTTTGTAATTACCCCAAGGGGTGAGACCGTTTTGAAAATTCCCAAAACGTGTGATGGTTTATGATGCAATTAGGCCAATTTTAAAAAAGTTTGCCTATAAATTTCCCTAACCGGCCTCCCCTCTCCCTTTTCCTCATTTTTTTCTAAGCCTTAGGATAATATTTCCCCCACTCTCTCATCTTCTCTCAAAACAAACACCAAGCCCTCGACGAACCCAGAAATCGGCAGCCAACCACCGTCCTCTCCGCCGCTAGCCGCCGCTGGCAAACCTAAAAAAACCACCCAAAACAAACCTCGTTTCAACCCAAACCTGAATCTAAACTTAGATTTACACAAAGACTCCCCCTTTTGCCTAGATCTGAGAAAATACGAGGTGAAAAAAAAATGTTTTTTTAAACAAAAACGAAACCAAAAGGGACCTCCCTCTCTTTTCAGTTCACCATGTTCAGTTTTGGAAACTGAGGCGGCTTGTCATTGGCGAGGGGAGACCCACTGACGACGAGGGTAAAGAACCTATCCACTCCTCTCCCCTTCGTTATTATTTTGTATTTTTTTTACTGTACATGCATGCAAGAAAGAAAGAAAAAGTAAAAGATATTACCACTGAAACTTGGTGCTTCTTTTTTTGTATTTTTTTGTTAAAAAAAACTCTTCTATCTTACACTTTTTGTTGGTTTACATATATCCTATATGCTCTCTCTTGTTTGGTAAAACTAGTACATAAGATATATTTTGGATCTGATTTTGTTCTAACGCCTTTCCATTTCTTTGTGTCTTTGGCATGCCCGACCATGCTTGGTGGTTGGTACGGCGGTATGGGGGAGATGACCGCTCGGCTACGTGTATTGGCGTCTGGAAGACGAAAGGATTATCACTGCCAGAAATATTCTTGGTCGTTGGATCAGATCTGATCCAACGGCTAAGATGGTTTGAAGATTGAGCGGCCCAGATGCGATCTGCAGAAGCACTGGATTGTGCCATGTGGCGGGTAGCAGCTGAGCAATCTCGCGGTACGTTGCACGTGTGAGTGAGAACTGAAGGGTCCCTCGAGTGTGTCACACGCGCGCCAGCTGGATACGTTCCCTTTGATCTGGGTTGTTGGATCAAAACTCGATCCAACGGTTAATGATGACGGTGGCTGCAAAGAATGAGAATATATCAAGTCAGATTCTAGGGTTTTTTAGCTAATAGGATTGGGCTGGCTTGGCCGAATGGGACATGTGTAATTAAGTTTGGGTCTTGTAATTAAGGACTGGATATCTAATTTGGACTTTAATATACTTTTTATCTTATTTTAATTTCAGCCCAATAGTATTAATAATAATAGTAATAATAACAATAGTAATAATAATATATGTATACCCACACATATAATATATGTACATACAAATTAATATACACATGCAAACACCCACACGTATGCATACATTTTCGCACATTAATTAATATCTACATGCAAACAATAAATATGTAACACATTAATATAATATACAAACATACATGCATATATACTCATACGCACATGGTTTACGTACACATTAATCATACATATAATATAATACGTATACATGCAACAATAATATATTAATTAATAACCTAAAGTAGATTAACACAATACTTATACACCGGATAAAAATGAGTGATTACAGTTGCCCCTATTTGCTTGTTCTTGTGAAACGAGGACAAAGCAAAGATTATAAGCACTCATTTTTATCTAACTTCCCTGTTGGTAGCTTCAGGATCACATGTTCTTCTGGAACTCTCAGCTTTTCCTCAGCTAAATCTTCAGGCTCGTAAGTTCTGCCTATATAGAACTTTTTCACCTTCCGATCTTGGAAATATAGGCCATTCCTATATAGAATCCTTCGCTTTGAAGCCTCGAGTTATGAGTCCTTCCTATATAGAACTTTTTACTCTGAGACGGTAAAGCTTGGAGTCCTTCCTATGTAGAACTCTTCACCTTCAACGCGGCAGGTTTTTCCTATATAAAACCTTCTACGCTACAGGTGGATTCTTCCAACTGGGAGTTCCTCCTATATAGAACTGCTAATCTTCAAATCCTAGAGCCGCCAGTCCTTCCTATATAGAACTTTTAGCTTCTGAAATCTCAGAGCTACGGGTTCTTCCTATATAAAACCTCTCACTCTAAGACAGTAAAGCTCGGAGCCCTTCCTATATGGGACTCTTCGCCTTCAACACAACGGGTTTTCCCTATATAAAACCCTATGCGTCATGGGTGAATTCCTTCGGCTAGGGGTTCTTCCTATATAGAACTGTTAGTCTTCACCCTAGAGCTGCGAGCCCTTCCTATATAAAACTTTCAGCTTTTGAAGCCTCGGAGCGGCGGGTTCTTCCTATATAGAACCTCTCACTACGGGCATTTAAAAATATAGGCCCTTCCTATATAGAACATTTATCTTCACATTTGGGATTCACGCCAAAATGGCTACCGATGCTTCTTTGAATCTGCAGATATCTGTCTAGAATAAGACAAAAATACTATGACAAATGAGTTAGCATGCTCCTGATCCTAGGGATGTCTAACTATTCATGATGCATGTGTGTCAATATCTTGGTGGGCCTTCTTTAGTCCTCAGTCAATCTCGTCCCTACGTTGCTTGCTTTCCCTTTTTTCTTCTTCTAGCGGCGATACCCCATTTCACTGTCACGTTCAACCATTCCAACCTTTCTTTTTCTGAATTTCTGATTCAGGGTTCTAAAGTGCCCTTTCAGGTTTTCGCTTTAGAGGGTTTTTTTAGGTGCCCTTCCGGTGAAATAGTCTATGGCGACCAAAATAAAATGATGTCCGTTGGAAGCCTTCAGGTGAATCTGCCTGATGACGTCCATGCCCCACCCTGCAAAAGGCCACGGAGAATTCATGGTGTGTAAAGGTAACGGAGGAGCGTGAATCTTGTCAGCATAAATTTGGCATTTATGGCATTTCCTGGCGTAATCGATACAATCTCCCTCCATGGTCGACCAGAAATAGCCATACCTCATAATTTTTCGGGCTATAGACAGCCCGTTGGCGTGCGTCCCACATAGACCGTCGTGTACCTCGGCTAAAATCTCCTTCGCCTCCCGGGCATCCATACATCTCAACAGTGTCTGATCATGGCCTCTTTTATATAGGATCTCCCCATCCAGGATGTATCCTGTTGCCAATTTTCTGAGTGTTTTTCTGTCATTGTCTTTTGCCCCTTCAGGATACTTTTGAAGCTTGACATATTGCAAGATGTCATAGTACCATGGGTTGCCATCAATCTCTTCCTGCACATTACAACAATGAGCCAGCCTTTCAAAAGTCTGCATCTCAATGGGCTTCATTTCTGCCCCCATGTTCGTCTTAAACATGGAAGCCAAGGTTGCCAAGGCGTCTGCCATCTGATTTTCTTCTCTGGGAAGGTAATTGAAGCTGATCTTTTCAAACTCCTTGGTGAGCTCTTGGATTAATTCCTAATATTTGACCAGCTTCGAGTCCCTGGTTTCCCACTCCCCACGCAACTAGTAAATCACTAAGGATGAATCTCCGAATACTCGAAGTTCCTTAATCTTTCTTTCAATAGTTGAGTTCAGTCCCATAACGCAGGCTTCATATTTGGCTATATTATTAGTGCAAAAGAATTCTAGTCTGCTAGTAAAGGGATAATAGACATTCTCGGGAGAAATCAGCACGACCCCTATCCCGTGTCCGAGGGCGTTGAAGGCTCCATCATAGTAAAGCTTCTATAAATTATCGTCTGAAACCTCTTCCTCGGTTGTAATGCACATCAAGTCTTCATCTGGGAAATTAAAGTTCAATGCCTCGTAATCGTCCGAAGCACGACTAGCTAGGAAATCTGCTACGGCACTTCCCTTTACAGCTTTCTGGCTTACATACACAATGTCGAATTCGGATAGGAGCATCTGCCAGCGGGCCATCCTCCCCGTCAGTGCTGGCGCTTCCATTAGGAACTTCAAGGGGTCTAGCTTAGATAACAACACATATTTTGAACTGATGGGTACCGCACTTCGCAATCATTGAACTTTCTGCTTAGGTAATAGATGGCTCGCTCCCTTTTCCCCGACTCATCGTGTTGCCCCAATACACAACCCATTGAATTCTCAAAGACTGTCAGGTAGAGGATTAAAGGCCTATCTGGTACCAGCGCGACTAAAATTGGAGCATTTGTCAGGTACCTTTTGATCTTCTCTAGGGCTCCTTGACATTCCTCATCCCACACGCCAGGATTATTCTTTCTAAGAAGTCTGAAGACTGGGTCACACCGATTAGTTAATTGGGAAATGAAACGAGAAATATAATTTAGCCTCCCCAAGAAACCACGAACCTCCTTCTGAGTGTGGGTGGTGAGAGATCCTGGATGGCTTTCACTTTATTTGGATCAATCTCAATCCTTTTTCTGCTCACCACGAACCCCAAGAGTTTTCTAGAAGTAACGGCAAAGGTGCATTTGGCAGGGTTAAGCCTCAGATGGTATTTCCGTAGTCTTTAGAATAGTTTTCTTAAGTTCTGTAGGTGCTCCTCTTCTGTTCGGGACTTAGCGATCATGTCGTCCACGTATACTTCTATTTCTTCGTGCATCATGTAATGGGAAAGAGTCACCATTGCTCTTTGGTAAGTTGCCCCTGCGTTCTTGAGCCCGAAAGGCATCACCCGGTAACAAAAAGTGCCCCACATGGTTATGAATGTAGTTTTCTCCATGTCGTTCGAGCCCATCTTTATCTGGTTGTACCCTGAAAAGCCGTCAATGAATGAGAACCATGAGTGTCCCGCGGTGTTGTCAACCAGTGTGTCGATATGTGGCAGAGGGAAGTTGTCTTTAGGGCTGGCTCGGTTGAGATCCCTGTAATCTACACACATACGGACCTTTCCGTCCTTCTTCGGTACTGGTATAATGTTTGCAACCCATTCAGGGTATTTGGCCACTTCCAAGAAGCCAGCATCGAACTGTTTTTTTACCTCTTCTCTGATCTTTAAAAACATGTATGGGCTCATTCTTTGGAGTTTTTGCTGTATTGGTTTGCATTCCAGCTTCGTCGGCAGTTTGTGCACCACTATGCCAGTATTCAAACCTGGCATATCTTGATAAGTCCAGGCGAAAACATCCTTGAATTCCTGAAGTAGGGTTATCAGTTCGTGCCTGGTTTTTGAGGAAAACGTCGTCCATATTTTTACTTCTTTTCTCTCTTCTTCAGTCCCTAAGTTTACAACTTCTGTTTCTTCTTGGTGGGGCATGATTTGCCTTTCTTTGTTGGCTATCATTCTCCTCAACTCTGCAAGGACCTCACGTTCTATCTCATCATCTCCTTCCCCAATTCCTTATGAGATCTCGGGGCATTCAAAATTTACTTCGGGATTGGGTTCGGCATCATTCATACAGTCAATCATGGGAGACCTGCATTAAATGAGAATGAATGTATTGGGAAGAGAATGGTTTTATATGAAGTGAATGAACATGAAGAATGAATGAATGAAATAAATGAAATGTTTGCCATTTAAGAAAACGGGGAAGATATTTTTATTTCAACAAAAAGTTAACATAGGTGCCCTATACAAGAGATCCCCATTGTTTATGGGCAAAAACAAAAAGGTTGATTCGGAGCATTACTCTGATCTAGTCCTAAAAACTACAGGTAGATCAATGTGGCTCCAGTTATCAAGAGTTTCCCCGGGATGACAGGGGCGGATGTTGGTCAACATACTGCTAACTTGGTCATTTCCAGCTCTCATGTTGATGCACATCCCCTCAAGTGATTCATTAAATATTTCTTCCTTTGAGTACGTCATTTTCCTTAATTTTCTCTTCAACCTCCTGTCCTGGTTGGCAAAATCCTCCGGACACAAAAGTGGTTTTCAAACTAGGGAAGAACATTGGTCTCCATGGAATGTCTTCTCCCTTAAATCTGGCTTTTCTCTGTTCTTCTTTTATCTTGTATTCTTCTTTTCTTTGTTGGACACTTGGTTTGTAACCCAACCCAAAATGGTCCTTCTTGGTTATCGTACTTTTGGCTTGTATGCTCCCTTGCAATCTTTTCCCTAGCCCTCTTCCTGCTTTGGCTCCTCGGCCCAAAGTTTTAGCAACGGTCATCTTGGTACAATTAGAAAACCTGGGATAGGGGATCCGACTACCTTCCGCGAAGAATGTGGCATTCACTAGCTCTAACGCTCGAAAAGAGCATTCTGCAGCACCCTCATCATTTTGAATGTAGGGGCCATCTGATGTCACCGAAGTAATAATTTCTTGCTTGGCCTCTATTGTGACCAACTTGCCTTCGATCACGAATTTTAATTTCTGATGTAGTGGTGAGGGGACAACTCCTGCATAGTAGATCCATAGCCTTCCCAATAAGCAGTTGTAGGATGGTTTTATGCCCATCACCACGGAATCAATCACGTACTCAGTCGGCCTGATCAATAGAGGCACTTTAATTTTTCCCAGTGTTCCTCTTTGTGTGCCGTCAAAGGCTCTCACGGAGTTATGGCAGGGCTTTAGGTGAGAACTATCTATTGGTAGCTTTTGTGAGGTCACCATAGGTAGTACGTTCAGTGCTGACCCATTGTCAATCAATACCCCAGTAACACATACCCTTTACAGTGGGTTATGATGTTAAGAGCTTTGGTGGACTCCATTCTACCCTCGGGGATCTCATCATCACTGGATGTTACATGGTTATAGGCAGTGATATGCCCCACTATCCTGTCCAGTTTTGATACAGAAATGTCCTGGGGCACAAAAGTCTGGTTTAGTACTTTTAATAGTGCCTTACGGTGTCTTTCTGAACTCAAGAGCAACTTTAGCACTGTGATCCTAGCCGGTTGTTTTCGTAGTTGTTCTACTACGCTGTACTCGCTATGTCTTAGGAACTTTAGAAATTCTTTGGCCTGAGCCTCGATTACTAGTTCATTTATCTTTGGATGAGTTTCTTCGCCGAATATCTGTGTGGGGGTAACCGATGTATCCTTTCCTTTATCTTTGGCCACTTCAGCAGCCCTTAAGGTCTCAGAGGAGTAACATCTGCCGCTCCTCGTGAAATGGCCCAACTCACCGACATTCACATCACTCTTGCCTTGCTCGTCTTTTGGTGTAAGCTCTTTTACCTCACCAAATCCTGGCTTTTTTGGCATGGTCACATTTACAGCATAGTTCCAGGGAGTTTGCCGCATATCCTTGAATGGGAACGGGGATGGTGCTGAGATGATGATCTTGGGATTTATCTTAGTAGTTTCTCCTTGGGAGACACCTGCACTCTCCGGCCTGGAGGAGATGATAAGAGGTCTGACCCCTTCCTTCCCGTGGGCTCTTCGAAGAATTCTATTTGCTTGTCATTCATCAATTGTTGTACCAATCTCTTAAACTCGTCGCACTGTTGGATGTCGTGTCCTCCGTCCTGATGGAATTCGCAATACACTTCACATCCCTGCTGTATTACTACCATGCCTCTGTCGATCACATGGGCCATGCACAATTGCTGAAATACCCACCGCAAAGGAGATTTGATTTCCGACACATCATCCTTAATCTTCCTGGTAAAGCATTCCTCAATAACATTTACTCCCCTGTTCCCATGATTAGGCAATGCGCTAGTAGCTACACTTGGTTCTTCAAACTTCAATATCCTAGAATTGATTAAGTTCTGCACAAGCTTTTTGAAAGCAAGGCAGCTCTCGATGGGATGACCAGGGGCACCACCGTGATAGTTGCAATGCGCGTTCAGGTTATACCAGGACGGGAATGGCGGTTTGAACGGAGTAACGTAATATGGAAGGACCAGGTCTGCTTCATACAACTGAGAGTAAAGCTCCGAGTACGGAATGGGTATTAGAGTAAAAGTTTGCCTCTCTTTCTCTTTTCTCGGGGTTCTCTAATCTCTTTGATTTGAGTTTTGCGCTTTCCCCGTAGGTGTTGTGGCTGCGAGACTGTAAAATTCTTTGGGGCAGTGTATGTACTGGCGGCGTTTACCTCATTCTTCTTGTTGTACTTTCGAGATCCTTCCCTGCTATCAATTCTACCGCTCTTAATTGCTAATTCAAGGTACTCCCCAGTCCTAATCAAATCAGCAAAACTTTGTGTCGTGTTATTAATGAAGTGATCAAACTGTGTCCGCTTCAAAGTATTAACGAATAATGGCGTAATTTCATGTTCCGGGAGGGGTGGCTGAATTTGGGCGGTCACTTCCCGCCACCTCTGAGCATACTGTCGTAAACTTTCGTTGGACTTCTGCCCCATATTTTCCAATATAATTCTACTGGGGGTCATATTTGTTACGTGCTTGTATTGCTCGATGAATGCTCTTGAAAGATCTTTCCATGTTTTAATATTTACCCTGCTCAACTAGGTGTACCACCACAACGCCGCCCCAGTTAGGCTGTCTTGGAAACAGTGAATTAACAGTTTCTCATCCTAAAGGTAGGCCACCATCTTTCGGCAGTACATTGTTACGTGCGCGGAAGGACAGGTGGTTCCATCGTACTTGTCGAACTCTAGTGTTTTAAATTTTAGTGGCAGGACAAGGTCGGATACCAAACTCAAGTCACTGGCATCATTTCCTGATTCTTCCATAGTTTACAAGGCTTTAAATCTTTCCTCCATGAGGCGAAACCTCTCTTCCCACTTCTTTTCTACCTCTCTCCTGATCCTTTCGACCAATTTCAGGTCTGGCACATCCTCATCATAGAGTGCTTTAGTGTCAAGGGGTTGAGTCTTAGATGCCCCTACCTGAAGGTTAGCCAACATCCCAGCAGGGTCGATATATACCTTTCTAGCCGAATTCGGCGTAGCCAATTGAACCTTACTATGAAATGGGTACTTTCCAGTTCTTGAGTGGCTTCTCCTTCAACTCTCTTTCCGAGGCTCTTAGCCAACAATGTGATTATGTCAGACACTATCGACGCTTGTGACTGAGCAATCTGGTCACTGAGGCTTCTTTGGGCCTCGTCAAATCTTGCCTCGAGCTCTCTTTGTCCTTTTTCTAGACTGATTATCATGTCTTCTATGAGCTTGCTTTGTAGTCGGGTAAGATATGGATGATGAATGATTGCGGCTTAACTTCTATTTTCACACTGCCACAATATTTATAACATTAATATGGTTGCAAGGAAAATAAATACGTGTATATTGATGCGAATGTCATGATGCAATGCAAGAATGTATGCAGATAAAGGTACTGATTCTGCTGCTAATCACCCATTTGAACTACTTCCACGGGAATTAAAGGATCTAGATTACAATAAAGTTCATATTACAAAATGAAGGTCTCTAATACAAAAGAGTCCTAATTACAATACAGAATCCTACAGATAAGCCCTAGCTTTATCTCCTAATTTTCCAATAGCCCTGAACAGCTTGATGAACCTGGGTGCTTCTTCCATGCCTGGGGCTACGAAAGGTCGGAGTGCTTCAGCTTCGACAGCTAAGTCACTCACATGCCTGACGACTCGCTGTATGTCCACCATTAGGTTCGCGTAATATTGGTCTCTATCTTGCACCATCCGGGCAGCGTCACGCAGTCTTCTTTGCCAATAAATGTCCCCTCCGGCTGCAACCTCTTCGAATACACTAATTCTTTCCTTATAATCCTGAATAGTTGCTTCAAGGGACTCAATTCGGGTTCGTAACGTGCCTACTTCACGCTCTCTTTCTTGTAGCTCAGTGAAGCCATTCCTCTGACAGTAAGTTCGAAAGTAGTGTTCTACTTCTGCCACCTTTTCTTCTAACTCGACATTCTGACTTCGACTCTAATCCAGACTTTGAATAGTGTCATCTTACAACCTTGGCATCTCTAACAGTCTATTCCGGCTACTCATGGACCTTCTTTTCCTAGCGGCGACGTTTTCTCTCTCGTAGTTGACTGCTTGTTTTCCTTTGCTAATCTCTTGCCTAGTTCTTTCCTTTTCTTGGTCAATGGCCTCCTTGAAGAACTGCCTTTCTTCCTCAATAGCCAACCTGCATCTTTCTATCTCATTCTCGATTACTCTCTTGCTGATTTCTCGTTCTTCTTCTACCAAACAGATACCATTCATTCTTTCCTTTTCCACGGCTATGAACTGACTTCGGCCGACTTTCTGTATTTTCGCTTGGAGTAGGAGGGTATTCTTTTGGAAAATAGCGTTCTTCTCGCTCAAATCCGCATTTAATTTCTTCAATTGACTAATGATCACATCCATTCGTCGAACTCTAAGCTCACTTTATAGAGCTCACTCGCATGCTGAGTCTGTTGGGTGTCCATTTTCCTCTTAATTTCTTTGAGTTCATTCTGTAAGATATCAGTTTCAGATGGTACCACCTTTTTAAGCTCCTCAAGTGACACAACCGGTCCCTGATCGGGTTCAGGAATCACATCATTAACCCTCAAACGTCTTTAGAGATCGTAGTCTGGGGTGGTCATGTGCTCGGTGTCTCCTTCTACCCTGATCCGGTAGCAATGGTCCCAAGCCCTCATGATAGTCTGGACTTTTTCCTTAAACTCACCTTTGAAAGGAAATTCAGTTCGGCTTAACCCGGTGGTATTGGGGATGAACTGTCGTGATCCGAATTGTTGGGACACCAAAAGCGGAGCACAAGCAATCCCTCTATGCAGTCCCAAGATCATCAGCCAGTCAAAATCACCGTAACTGTACAAAAAGTAATTAACTATACCGAGCCACGGGACCCTCCATACTATGTCTTCGTCTTGAATGTTCCTGAAGAAACTAGACCATTTTTTCGTTTTCAAGTTCTCTAGCCACTCTTTTGCTAAGTACTCCCGTAAGGGCGAAAAACCTTGGAAGGATATCCCTGGTAGGACCCTTGTCAGTGTCTTCCACATGTGGCTCTGAACCCATACCTATAACAGTTGTGCACACCCCCTGAAACGTCCTTCTTCGTGCTTTCGACTGGCATTTAAAGAAATAAAGGTCTCATCCAAGATTGCTGGTACTGGATTTGCCCGCCGTTTCATATGCTCGAACAGATCTAGAATGGCTACATCAATGTTTCCAAGAGTTCTTGGAAAGGTCACCAACCCATATATTCCCAAGGCAAACATGTCTATCTTTTTCCCCTCATATGGATGTGCAGGTAGGAAGTCTCGAATATTCTCCCATGCAAAGACTGTATTGTCTCCTCAAAGTCGGATCAGGCCATTAACCCAATTGTCACTCATCCCGGTAAAGGTTTTGAGCTTTGAAGTGTAATTCTGTTCCTCGGAGGTTTTGCGTAGATCCAATATTCCTAAACGTTCTTCTGAATATGTAAGGAGGTGTACTCTTATGCTGTAGGCATCATGTTCTGTCCATTGAAGGTGAAGCAGCAAAAGGCCGGATTCCAGAACTGAAAAATAGCTCGAAGTAGGGGCTGGTTGACCCGAACATATAACAATTGTGCAATGTCGCCATAACTATCACAGAACCTGTCTTGTAGTCTTTGGTCCCATCTTTCCCAGACACTTTGAAGATCCCATAAGTTGTTTTGCTGAAGACTCACGTAGGTGTACCCTGCTACTACGCGCTCGCTCGGTAAACTGTCCCCTTGGGCCTTCTGGTTGACTTCTGACCAATGCTTGACTGACAAGTTAAGCTCTTCTTTCCTAAGACACCTTTTTTCCATAGTTAAAGACTTTCTGATCGGGCAAACCATTTGATCCAGTACCTTTATGTAATGCAAATGCAATAATGTATGAAAAAAACAAAAGTAAAAAAGAAAATAAGTCAGTACCGGATAGAATTAACAAATACATAAATAAAAGGCGAATTAAATAAGGTAAACAGACAAAACAACTCTATTTATCCTGTCTAAAACACCTAAGGTTATTGATAAGTGTTCAAAAGTACTATTTTTCTTACCCTTTTTACTCATATTATTGTTAGACTTAGGCTCATATTAGTTGCATATTTAGCCATTCATGCATTAATCCATGTTTCCTTCCATCGTTGAGCTTGATTACTTAACTTGGTAGTTTTTGTGGGAAAATATACTGCTTTGGTGTGTTTTGTGTATGTGCAGGATCACTTGCCAAAGCAAGGCTAGAGCTAGTTGCCAGAGCAATACATGAAGGAGATGCCGAGCTAGTTGCCAGGGCAATGCATGAAGGAGACGCCGAGCCAGTTGCCAGGGTAATTGTCGACAAAGAACAAGGTGATATGGTAATCGAAATTGATGACTAGACAAGCCCAAGATGACGTGGAGGAAAGCCAAAACCCAAAGGAATTTGATTTCCATGAAGAGATTAAAGAAGAATTAAATTCCAAGAAGATAAGAGAAGTTCTAGTAGGAATATAATTATAATAAAGAATTATATTCTTTAAAGATAATTTAATTCCAACTTAACTTCCTCCTCAAAGAAAGACTTTGACCTAGCCCTATAAATTAGAGGGGAATTTCGACAACTCAAGAGAGAGCAAGAGGAGAGAATTTTCGACAAGCATCTAGGGCAAGGAGATTTCGACAAGCTTCATTCTTCATCTTTTTCGTTCTTGTTCAATTAAGTTCATGCTAAAGATTATTTATCTTGTGTTTCTTTGGAACCTAGCCATGAACTAAATCTATTTGGCTATGGTTATTGTGTTTTGTGGTTGTGAGAAACTATTGGATTTTGTTTAGGTAATTTGCACTTTTCTATTCAAGGTTTATTCATTCTTGGTTCTTATTCTTGTTTGCGAGTGAATTGGGAGAGGATCTCGTAACTTCATCTATTTATCTAATATCGGGAGAGTTAGATTCAAGAAACGAATGAATATGATCTTTATCCAATCTATTGATGGTGAAGATTAATCCAGCTTAGGAATAAGTTAAGGATTTCAACGGCTAAGAGTAGCGCAAGATTGGTTGTTGTTCACCCTTGATTCACGCAGGGATGTATTATCAAGGCATGCACAAGTAGCTAGAGTTTCGACTTAGGGATAAGAAGAAACCATTGAAGAACGCTCTGTCGAACCTTGAAGGTTGCTGCCCAGACGCCCAAGTAGTTGCCCAACTAGTCGCCCAGGCAACCGTCGATTAGTTGCCAAGGCAACCCCATTGTGCAAGTTGCCACGGCAACTGAGTTGCCTGTGCACTCTTTTACCAAGACGATCCAATCGGCTATCACACCTCAACTCACGATAACCTGGCTTATCTCTCGCATTTGATCTTATTCATTATTTTACTTTATTGCTTTCTAGATTAGTTATTAGTTAAAACTCCTATAATCCTCTATTTGTGTTTTTACTTTTTACAGTGCAAGAGACTAGATTCTTGAAGTGGCATCAATCCCTGTGGAAACGATATCTTTTATACTATAACTTGCAACGTGTATATTACACAATTGCGTAGCACTTATTACGCGCAACAAGTTTTTGGCGCCGTTGTCGGGGATTGGCAATTGGTGTTAGTTGTTTTTGTTATTGCATTTTTTCTCTTAGTTTTACTAACTTTTCTTTTTGTTTGTTTTATCAAAAAAAAATTTAGGTGTGCTACAAGTTAAGGGACATCAACATGTCGGGAAATAAAAGCCGATCTATTCGAGAGATGATGTTGGAAGATATGAATCAATCCAATCAAGAGTTTCTTGCACCCTTTGATGATTACCTATACCAACTGAGAAAAGCCCAAAGAACTTATACCGTGGAAAAATCTTGTGCTATGTGTGGAGAACATCATGTGTTTGAAAATTGCCCTCACATTTTCGCTGCATATAACTACATGGAGGACCATAGAGGGAACCAGCAGCAAAATTCTTCATGGTATGGTCAAAAAGCTCAAATTTTTTTTTACTGTAACAATTTTGCCGCAGCAACAGATATGCCATGGCAATGTAGTCCTTTTCAAGAGCATTCCAATTCCTTGGAGGAAACGTTACTAGCTTCCTTGGCTAGACATGACGGATCAATTGAAGAGATTCGAGAGCTATCAAAATTTATGGATACGAGATAGCTCAGTGGGATGCAACCTTAGGGGATTCAGAAGATCAATTAGGGAGATCCACATATGTCATGGATAACATGCACCAGCAATTCATTCCTAGGGATACTAACGTCCCAAGGCAAGAGGATAAGGAGCAATGCAAAGAAAGCTCTCTGATGTGTGGGGAACAACTAGAACCTCAAAGTCAAGAGGATGCCAATGAAAGAGACTGTCCAACACATGATGAGCCTGAACAACAAATTGCCTCGGCAATGATTGAGGATCCTAAATAGAGCAATGCTGCGACAACACTCAGTGAAGCTGAGAACAACAATACTACAGCAAATTCTAAGGAACTTGATGCCTAGAAGGTTACAACGTTGATGTTGAAGCGGGAATCTGTAGATTGCTCTCATCTACAATTGCCATGGCAGTTACACGACCACATGCAAGATCAACGATATGATAATACTTTGCCAATGGAATATGAGCAGGTAATAGTTGAACCTTTTGAATTCTTTAAAAACTCACCTCGTCCATTGCAGGTATGTCTTGAGGAACCGAGGTTGGTAGATTTGAAGCCATCGAAATCTCTACTGATGGAGATGTTTGAGAAGCCAAAAGAAAACGGTGTTTGGATTCGTAAAGCTTTTCAGAAAATTGGTTCTTCCCTTGACCTACAGCAAATTTTGGCAACTGATTGCCACGGCAATTGGCTTGAGCAGCAATTGCCACGACAACAAAGGCTACATCCAACCATGATAGAAGTCGACAAGAATGAGGTAATTGAATGGTTGAGAATAGATATAATTTTTCCTATTAATATATTTGTGCCTTCAGGAATAGTAGCAAGGTGGAGAGTATACATGGACTACAAGCGAACAAAGAAGAAAGACACCTCCACCATGGTAACGCAAAAGGGAGTAGTGGAAAGCACATTGGCCAAACTCTTTTTGGGCAATATTGTCACCCGATGGAGGGTGCGAATGGACTATAAGAAGTATCGAAAACGACCATCCTCAAGTTTTCTCAGATATGCACTAACATTAGAATATGCATGATGGCACTCTTTTCAGACATGGTCGAAAACTTCCTTGAGATCTTCATGGATGATTTTTCTGTTTTTGGTAGTGACTTCAACAGTTGCCTCGACAATTTAGAGAATGTTTTGGCAAGATGTGAAGAAACCGATTTAGTCCTTAATTGGGAGAAGTGTCATCTTATGGTAGATGAAGGAATAGTGCTCGGCCACAAGATTTCATCCAAGGGAATTGAAGTAGACAAAGCCAAGGTGGACGTGATCGAGAAGTTACCCCCACCAAGATAAAGTCTTCCATTTTGATGATTCTTGCACCCAAGCATTCGAAACCCTAAAGGAAAAGCTTGCATCGACACCCATTGTCGTTCCACCAGATTGAACGCTACCTTTTGAGCTCATGTTTGATGCAAGTGATTTCACGGTAGGAGCAGTCCTAAGCCAATGCACAGGAAAGGAACAGAAAATCAAGTGGTCGATCACTTATCACGTTTAGAACGCAATAGGATGGAGGACGCGGATTTAGAGATATGCGATGCATTCCCGGATGAACAACTTTTAGTTGCCTCGGAAACCATGGATGTGCACGCCTTGGCAACCCTTGACGCCTGGGCAACCATGGATGTGCATGCCTCGGCAACCCTCGACGCAGCAGCAGCTCTTGACGCGCACGCCTCGACAACTCCAGATGCGCACGCCTCGGCAACCCTCGATGCCGTAGCAACCCTTGACGCCTCGGCAACCATGGATGCGCATGCCTCGGCAACTCTAGGCACACACGACTCGGTAATCTTAGGAGCAGTCGCCACGGCAGCAAATGCCTCGGCAATACCCTGGTACACAGATTTAGTTAATTTCCTTGTTTGTGGTATTTTACCTTATGGTCTTACTCACCAAGGGAAGAAGCAGTTCCGCCATGATGCTAAGCATTACTTTTGGGACGAGCCTCTTTTGTTTAAACAATGTGCAGATCAGGTTATACGCCGATGTGTCCCTGAAGAGGAGCAACAGAATGTACTCCGACAATACCATTCTTCACCCTATGGAGGACATTTTGGAGGAACTCGTACCGCGGCCAAAGTTTTTCAATCCGGTTTGTATTGGCCAACACTATACAAAGATGCCCAAGAGTTTTACAAGCAATCTGATCGTTGCCAGAGGACGGGCAATATCACCTACAAACCAATGGGCAATCAAGACCGTGAAAATGGATTAGGAAAGTGCCGAACAAAAGCGTTTGTTGTACCTCAACGAGATAGAAGAATTTCGTGCACTCGCCTATAACAATGCACAAATCTACAAGAAGAAAACAAAGCAATGGCACGACAAGAAACTATTGTCGCGACAATTCATGCCAGGGCAACTAGTTCTCTTATTCAATTCTCGGCTAAAACTTTTCTCGGGAAAGTTGAAATCATGATGGTCGGGACCATTCAAAGTCGTCAAACCATTCTCCCATGGTGCTGTGATAATCACGTCCATCTCTGACAACCATGAATTCAAAGTTAATGGACAAAGATTGAAGCACTACAATGGTGCCCATGTGGAACGTAACAAAGAAGTGGTCACCTTAAGAGATGCATGAGCATACTCTCCTTTCGATATTTTATTTTATTTTTCTTTTATTTTTATTTTTAATTTTGTCGAATTATTTAATTTCTATTTTTTTATTACTTTCGATTATTTGCTTTTTTTTAGGATAGATTTATATTTTTTTTATTTTTTTAAGTTTAAGAATCCCTTTACACATCTTTATTTATTTTCTTTTATTAGTCTATCTTTAATCTTAATCCTTATTTGATTTGTCTTTGAATTGTAGGAAAAGAGTTCAAGATAAAGAGGAATTTTAATCCAAGAAGGAAAACATCTTCAACAAGGAAATTAATGGGCTGAATCTAAGGCTTATATAAAGCCTCCAATTTACCCTAATCAAACCCCCCTTGCCGTCACCCTTCCCCTAACCCAAAACCCTCTTTTTCATCTTCCTCTAATCCCACCCACCATATTTACCACCTATATTTTCTATAAAACCCATCACCCTTAACCTATTCCTACTTTTTATCTTGCAACTTTTTAGTTTCTTTTCTTTTCTTTTATTTGTTTTTACAAAACTCACAACCAAGATCATCCATGGCATCCAAAATTAAATTTTTAGTTCATCCAAGTTCCTCCAAAGAACCAAGATACAAGAAGTTTGCTACACCAGTGGTTCAAGAAAGATTTCACTCCAAGTTTGAAAGCCGGAAGATTCATGAAGAACAAGGCTTTGAATACACCAACTTTCATCAAGATTTCGGCCTTGAACCATTCATCTTCGAGAGGATTGCACATCAAAAGTGGCAAATCTTTTGCCATCAACCGAAACCGGGTAACATCTCATGGGTAAGAGAATTCTATGCTCACTCACCTAACCCGGATAATCCTTATATTTTTGTTCGTGACAAGGACATACTCATAAACCCCAAAAATGTCAACACCTTTTACGGGCTTTACTTTGAGAAGGACGAGCATCAAGCCTTCGTTGATCAAATCACGCCCAAGCAACTCGACAAGGTGCTTCAAGAACTCACTCAACCGGGAACTCATTGGAACGACGGTAAATCGCCTTCGACTTAAACCCGAGGCAAAACTATGGAATAAGTTTGTTAAAACTTCTTTAATGCCCACCACACACAATACTACCGTTGATATACCACGTCTTTTGCTCATACATTCTATTTTGCATAATCGCATCATTAACATTGGAAAAATTATTTGTGATGAAATTTTTGCATGTAGCTCAAAAGATAAGGGTTCTCTTTTCTTCCCTTGCTTAATTTCTAATCTTTGCAAGGAGATGCATGTCCCAAGTGAGTCCACCGATGAAAAGGTCCTACCAAAGTCCGGTTGGAATCAAGCACAAATCCAAAAGCTAATGGGAGAGACACCGGGAAAATCTTCAAGGCCTCCAATTGCCGCGGCAACTCCTGCCGCCCCGGCAATCCCTAATACCCAAGCACCTAACGCCCGGGCAACTCGGCCATCAACCCCGGGACACTTTGAAGCACTCTTGCAACCATTGGCAAGCCACCTAAGGCAAATTGAAGACCGGCAACTAATGTTCATGCGGTATATGAAGGAGCACAACAATGCCATCACCCAAGTCATCCTAGAAAAGTACCTGGACAGTCGCGTGCCGTTCCCAATCTTTCCTACCGAGATCCTTGCCCCGACAACCGCAACAGATGATGCCGCGGCAACCTACATCGTGCCTGCACAAGCTGATGCCACGGCAACCAACCCTAAAGATGCCACTGCAACCAAAGCTAAAGATATCCCGGCAACCACTGCAAAAGCCAAAGGTAAAGCACCTATGCCCGAATCAACTCCTACGGAATCATTTTCTGATTTTTCAGAATCGGACGAGTCCTCCATTGCACCAACAAAGACCGCACCAATTGAATCATCCAAGCGAAAAGCCAATGACACTAATGAAGAGGACGATGAGGACAACCCCGTACGAGGATCGATTCCACCACCGGCAACAAGAAAACAACCATCGCGTTCAAGCAAGAGAATCAAGACACCGACCAAAAGGAAACTAATCATCCACGATGACGAACTCTCTGAGTAAGTCCTCGTATGCATTTTATTTTTTCGTTATTTTTATTCTTCTTTAATGCATGCATTGAGGACAATGCCTCACTCGAGTTTGGGGGGATTGTTATTAGTAGTTACCATGTTTAGTTACATTCATCTTAAGTATTACATTTAGGATACATAAATTGCTTGTCATGCCTTTAGTTGGAACAAGAATTGCTTAGATTTGATGAATATCCGATGATGACTTTGCCAATGCACTTAATTGATAGAATTTTTATTCTAGGATAACCATGGAAAAACTTAGAATTTTACTATGATGCTAAATTTGATGAAACACTGTTGTGGTTTGATTGATTTAAGGAACTCTAGTGAACTTAGGTTGATAATTAACAAATTGGGGGATTAGAATAAAAATTGGATGAATGCTAGAGGTGCCCGAAATTGGCTCTAGCATGTGCTAAAAAAATTGATCGCTAGAGGTGCCCGAAGCCGGCTCTAGTCGAATAAAACTAAAAACAAAACACTAGAGGTACCCAAAACTGGCTCTAGTTAAAACATGTTAAAAAGAACCCAATGAAGTAATTTGAAAACCTCTTGTTTGCATAGAATCCAAAAAATCAACTTGCACACAACTCCGCACACACTCACAAGCATTATAGTTTGATTCTGAGTAACTCTAAAGTTTTCGGAAAAATGAAAAGCCAATCATACTTTGTGCCCCGGTTTTGAGAATTGAAATCAAGTTCAAAGCTAAGTTTGTGAAAATTAAAGTCTTCGCAGGTAATTATTAGTTTGCATTGCTTGAGGACAAGCAATAGTTCGAGTTTGGGGGTGTGATAAGTGTTCAAAAGTACTATTTTTCTTACCCTTTTTACTCATATTATTGTTAGACTTAGGCTCATATTAGTTGAATATTTAGCCATTCATGCATTAATCCATGTTTCCTCCAAAGCAAGCTAGAGCTAGTTGCCAGGGCAATACATGAAGGAGATGCCAAGCTAGTTGACAGGGCAATGCATGAAGGAGACGCCGAGCCAGTTGCCAGGGCAATTGTCAACAAAGAACAAGGTGATATGGTAGTCGAAATTGATGACTAGACAAGCCCAAGATGACGTGGAGCAAAGCCAAAACCCAAAGGAATTTGATTTCCATGAAGAGATTAAAGAAGAATTAAATTCCAAGAAGATGGGAGAAGTTCTAGTAGGAATATAATTATAATAAAGAATTATATTCTTTAAAGATAATTTAATTCCAACTTAACTTCCTCCTCAAAGAAGGACTTTGACCTAGCCCTATAAATTAGAGGGGAATTTCGACAACTCAAGAGAGAGCAAGAGAAGAGAATTTTCGACAAGCATCTAGGGCAAGGAGATTTCGACAAGCTTCATTCTTCATCTTTTTCTTTCTTGTTCAATTAGGTTCATGCTAGGGATTATTTATCTTGTGTTTCTTTGGAACCTAGCCATGAACTAAATCTATTTGGCTATGGTTATTGTGTTTTGTGGTTGTGAGAAACTATTGGATTTTGTTTAGGTAATAAGAGTTTGCATTTTTCTATTCAAGGTTTATTCATTCTTGGTTCTTATTCTTGTTTGCGTGTGAATTGGGAGAGGATCTCGTAACTTCATCTATTTATCTAATATCGCGAGAGTTAGATTCAAGAAACGAATGAATATGGTCTTTATTCAATCTATTGATGGTGAAGATTAATCCAGCTTAGGAATAAGTTAAGGATTTCAACGGCTAAGAGGAGCGCAAGATTGGTTGTTGTTCACCCTTGATTCACGCAGGGATGTATTATCAAGTCATGCACAAGTAGCTAGAGTTTCGACTTAGGGATAAGAAGAAACCATTGAAGAACGCTCTACCGAACCTTGAAGGTTGCTGCCTAGACGCCCAAGTAGTTGCCCAACTAGTCGCCCAGGCAACCATCGATTAGTTGCCAAGGCAACCCCGTTGTGCAAGTTGCCACGGCAACTGAGTTGCCCGTGCACTCTTTTACCAAGACGATCTAATCGGCTATCACACCTCAACTCACGATAACCTGGCCTATCTCTCTCCTTTGATCTTATTCATTCTTTTACTTTATTGCTTTCTAGATTAGTTATTAGTTAAAACTCCTATAATCCTCTATTTGTGTTTCTACTTTTTATAGTGCAAGAGACTAGATTCTTGAAGTGCACCAATCCTTGTGGAGACGATATCTTTTATACTATAACTTGCAACGTGTATACTTGCACAATTGTGTAGCACTTATTACACGCAACAGTTATCTGTCTGGCTCTAAGGGTGGGTTTCTATGTTCTCTATATGCAATTTTGGTGCTAGGAGGTACCCGAATTGTCCTTGCTGTCCCTTACAAAGGGTAGCAAGGCCCCCAATCATCACCCATTATAGGCTCCATTCAATCGGGTTCAATTCAGCGGGACCCATTCGCTTATGCTTGCACGAAGGAACAATATCCTTACAAAAGCATAAGGTACTCGAACCCCGAAGGTTAGGCCTACACGGGAGAACGATATCTCCACGAAAGCATTAGCGTTTTCCCCCACTTAAAAATGGGTTTATATGCCATATTTTAAATGCGTTAAAATAAACGCGCAATTATAACCGAATGTTAATTTAATAGTCACTTTAATCCGAAACTTCTAATATTATTAAAGCGGTAACTATTTGAAAAAGCTTGACTCTCTTTATTTTGTTAAAAAACAAAAAACATCCCCAGCAGAGTCGTCATATATAGCGATATTCTTTTTTACTCTAAAAACGTATTCTTTCTTTCTTTTTGTTAAAAAAATGTCTTCCGTGGGATTTTGTAAAAACCGTATTTTATTTTAAAAGAGGAGTGGCCACATGCCACTTAGGTAGGTCGGACACCATAAAACCAGAGATTCAAAAAACTTTGGGTTCGGGAGTCGGTTACGATGGGGAAGGATTAGCACCCCCACACCTCCCAAAATTGGTACTTTACTAATTACCGCTTTATTAATATTAGATTTTCTGGATTAAAGTGACGACTAAATTAAAATTTGGTTGTAAGTGCGAGTAAATTTTAAAGGCCCCATTATCCGAGAGTAAACGCCCAACCACCATCACTATGCCTGATACTGGCCCCGTTTACGCTCGGATAAAAGGACACCGCATTGACAATTTATATTCCGATATGAAATCTTAGTGAGCGAGACATAAAATACAGCAAGTAATTCAAATACAATAAAAATAAATATTAACATAATAGAATATTAATATAATATAAGTAAAATATCAATCTAAACGTGCGTATATATATATATATACCATGAACAAGAGAATTAACAGACAAAAAAACATGATATTACGGAAACATATGTTGTAAAACATGAATACATATGTAATACGAAAAAAAACATACACGAAGACATAAAACATATTAAAATGCAAACACACTCAAAGAGAATAAAATAGGCTACACGTTTAGAATACGAGTAAACAAGTTAACGACTGTATTAATATAACACTATACGAAAAAATGAGCATGAAATAGAGAGGTGACAATAACATATATAACACCTATGTAAAAGACCACAAATCATATTAATGCAGAAATATTAAAACCTAACTACTTTGAAGCAAAATAATAAACAACAGTAAGGGCCTGGAATGGAATAAAATCAAAATATAAGGCATATAACAAAAAAAAAACGACATTTAGGGATCTTATCAAGAACCCGGTAAAACTCATAGGGACTAAAGCTGTAAATAACCCATGCGGCAAGCTCGAAATGGAAAGTTCGAAAACGCGGAGGTCTTTGGGGCGTAATTTAACCATTTGAGAATGGATTTCGAATAAATTTCATGAAGAAATTGGAAAACTTGGAAACATAAGAGGGATTAGGTTTGTAATTACCCCAAGGGGCGAGACCGTTTTGAAAATTCTCAAAACGCAGGATGGTTTATGATGCAATTAGGGCAATTTTAAAAAAGTTTGCCTATAAATTTCCATAACCGGCCTCCCCTCTCCCTTTTCCTCATTTTTTCCTAAGCCGTAGGATAATATTTCCCACCACTCTCTCATCTTCTCTCAAAACAAACACCAAGCCCTCGATAAACCCAGAAATTGGCAACCAACCACCGTCCTCTCCGCCGCCGGCCGCCTCTAGTCGACGCCGGCGAACCTAAAAAAACCCACCCAAAGCAAACCTCGCTTCAACCCGAACTTGAATCTAAACTTAGATTTACACAAAGACTCCCCATTTTGCCTAGATCTGAGAAAATACGAGGTGAAAAAAAAAACATTTTTTAAAATAAACAAAAACGAAACCAAAAGGGACCTCCCTCTCTTTTCAGTTCACCATGTTCAGTTTTGGAAACTGAGGCGGCTTGTCACTGGCGAGGGGAGACCCACTAACGACGAGGGTAAAGAACCTATCCACTCCTCTCCCTTTCGTTATTATTTCGTATTTTTACTGTACATGCACGCAAGAAAGAAAGAAAAAGAAAAAGAGATTACCACTGAAACTTGGTGCTTCTTTTTTAGTATTTTTTTTGTTAAAAAAAACTCTCCGATCTTACACTTTTTGTTGGTTTACATATATCTTGTCTGTTCTCTCTTGTTTGGTAAAAGTAGTACATAAGATATATTTTGGATCTGATTTTGTCCTGACGTCTTTCCATTTCTTTGTGTCTTTGGCATGCCCGGCCATGCTTGGTGGTTGGTACGGCGGCATGGGGGAGATGACCGCTCGGCTACATGTATTGGCGTCTGGAAGACGAAAGGATTATTATTGCCATAAATATTCTTGGCCATTGGATCAGATCTGATCCAATAGCTAAGATGGTTTGAAGATTGAGCAGCCCAGATGCGATCTGCAGAAGCACTGGATTGTGCCATGTGGCAGGTGGCAGCTGAGCAATCTCGTGCGTACGTTGAACGCCCGAGTGAGAACTGAAGGGTCCCTCGAGTGTGTCATACGCGCGCCAGCTGGATACGTTCCCTTTGACCTGGGTCGTTGGATCAAAACTCGATCCAACGGCTAATGATGACGGCGGCTGCAAAGAATGAGAAGATATCAAGTCAGATTCTAGGGTTTTTTAGCTAATAGGATTGGGCTGGCTTGGCCGAATGGGCCATGTGTAATTAAGTTTGGGTCTTGTAATTAAGGACTGGATATCTAATTTGGACTTTAATATACTTTTTATCTTATTTTAATTTCAGCCCAATAGTATTAATAATAATAGTAATAATAACAATAGTAATAATAATATATGCATACCCACACATATAATATATGTACATACAAATTAATATACACATGCAAACACCCATACGTATGCATACATTCTCGCACATTAATTAATATCTACATGCAAACGATAATATATGTAACACATTAAGATAATATACAAACATGCATGCATATATACTCATAGGCACATGGTTTACGTACACATTAATCATACATATAATATAATATGTATACATACAACAATAATATATTAATTAATAACCTAAAGTAGATTAACACAATACTTATACACCGGATAAAAATGAGTGATTACACCAACAAACAACCCTTCACACTGGCATAGCCCAATTCTAAACTCTTTATGCAAATGCATGTTTTAAACAACTAAATTTGCTCAAGGACAAGCAAAGATACTATAAAATAATCATGAAAATCAGTACTTTTGATTAGATTACACTCCCCCAAACCTAACTCTTTGCTTTTCCTCAAGTAATGCATGTAAACTAAGGAAAAAACAAAAAAATTGTGAAAATGGTACCTCGGCAAAGTTTTGGTTGGAATGCCAACAAGTGCTGGCAAGCAGAATTAAGCTCTAGTCGGTCCTCGGTTATATTCGTGCAGTTATGCCAAGCAAAAAGAGAATTCAAGTACAACAATATAGATCTAGTCTAAGGTCATTAAGTGTGCAAAAGTGCAGCTGATATGCATCAAATTTGCTCAATTCACTTAATCAATTTTTACTGCCCAAACTCAGAAAATTTCTCCATGATTATTATTCTGCCAAAGATATATTCATAAAAAATTTTATTGCTGGCATTAGATTAGGGTAGCGTCATGCACTGTTTGGCATGAGACATAAGAGGGAGCAAACCACGAATACCCACGTTAATCCAGATTACATCATTGACTATCCTATTACACTCATACCCTAAGTCATGTTGGCTTGAGAACTAAGAGGGAGCAAACCACGAAGACCCAAGTTAATAATTTTCCCTAAAGTAGAGGAGTGTTCTAAAGCTCTTTAGCATTTGGAAAATATTGTTGCCTTATTTCTCTCTTTTTTTTCTCTGGCATTATTGTCTCTTTTTGTTTTTTCTAAGTTTAGCTTCAAGAGAGTCTAAGTTTATTAAGCAGACTAGATGCATACCTCATGTAAAGTGAAACCAAAGTTCCCTAAACTAGAATTCTATTGCCAAGTAGCCTTGGCATTCCTACTCTACTGGCATCAAACAACTAAGATTTAAAATTTCTTCGTCGGACAGCTTACTCTAAAACTAGCAAACTTGCCTAACAAAGTGTTGACATTCTTCAAATTTTGGCTGAGATAAAATTTTCTTTTTCTTTTTCAATTGGTTCAGTATGCATGGCTAAAGTCTAATCTACATGGCATGACAACAGAAATGTATACATGAATGCATGGCATGGTATAAATGTGAGGCAATGCACACCCCCAAACCTAAGAAGTGTATTGTCCTCAATTCATGATAACAACACATATAAACAATAAAACAGAAAATAAAATGCATGAACATGTGAAATGCAATGGCATGAATAATATGCAAAAAAATGAGTTTTAAAAGAGCAAGACTCCCCTTTCGGATGGTTCCTGCCTTGTGACGCAGGTCTTCCTTTTCACAAATGTTCCACGATCAGGGGACATGTGCTTCTTCCTTTTAATGTTGGGCTTCGAGACAGCAGTGGAAGCACCAGCTTCCTTCACTATCTATACTGGCTCTGATGTGGCAAGAGTGGCAGAGACGAGGCAAGGGTAGTAGATATTTCTGAACTTTTTCTTCAGATTCTAGTGGTGTTTCAGACTTGGCAGACTCTACTTGAACATGTGACATTGGTACTATGGCATAATAGGGTGTTGAAGTATGAACGGGTCGAGGATTGCCTGGTATGGCACCGTCGCTGGAAAGGATTTCTATAGGAAATTCTGGGAAGGCTGGCATAGAGTCCGGGGACAAATTTGCAAGGACTTCCTTGAAGGCAGTGTCCCTAGCATAAATGTAATGCCATAGCTTGTTGCTCTGTTCCTCGGTTTTTCCACCTTTTAGAGAATTAACTCCTGGCGTTGGTTTATCTGACAGAGCATTGCATTGGTACAGAACCCTCAAATTCGGCCATAGGTGTTTTTCGCTTTGGTGTGGGCACGTCAGCCTTTCCCTTACCCTTGTCCTTTAAATCGGTGGCAATGAGGTTCTTCCATACCGCTAGTGTGATTGATGTTCCCCTTACTTCTTGAATTTTTCCAGAATCTGTCTTGGGCACATCATCTTCATACAAATGTTAGAGATCAACAATGGAAAGAATAAACCACCAGTTGTCTTACCAACACATTTGTATGTTTCATCAATGATGATCTGACCAACATTGATTTTCCTACCCATGATAATGGGATGCAATAGTGCCACCCTCTCCTCCGATACAGTTTCATTATGAGTTGTAGGCATCAAGTTTGCCTTAAGAAAGTGATTCTACCCCCTTGGTTGCAATGTTAGTGCCAACCGCTTGATCGTTCGGTGCCTTTTTGAGGACACAATCCACTCAGTACCTGGCTCACATAAGTCTGCTAGCATCTTTTTTCTTTTGGCAGCGGTCATGGTGGCAAAAACTATGTGTGCTCGTCTTTATCCTTTAACTCGAGCATCGCGTTGATGTATCTGATAAGTGTTCAAAAGTATTATTTTTCTTACCCTTTTTACTCATATTATTGTTAAACTTAGGCTCATATTAGTTGCATAGTTAGCCATTCATGCATTAATCCATGTTTCCTTCCATCATTGAGCTTGATTACATAACTTGGTAGTTTTTGTGGAAAAGATGCTGCTTTGGTGTGCTTTGTGTGTGTATGTGCAGGATCACTTGCCAAAGTAATGCCGAGCTAGTTGCCAGGGCAATGCATGAAGGATATGTCGAGCTAGTTGCCAGGGCAATGCATGAAGGAGACACCGAGCTAGTTGCCATGGCAATTGTCGACAAGGAGAAAATGCAATAGGGATGTCGAAATTAATGACTTTACAAGCCCAAGATGACATGGAGCAAGGCCCAAGCCCAAAGGAATTTGATTGCCATGCAGAGATTAAAGAAGAATTAAATTCCAAGAAGATAGGAGAAGTTCTAATAGGAATAAAATTATAATAAAGAATTATATTCTTTGAAGATAATTTAATTCCAACTCAAACTCCTCCTCAAAGAAGGACTTTGGCCTAGCCCTATAAATAACAAGGAGATTTCGACAACTAAGGGAGAGCAAGAGGGAAATTTCGACAAGTCCAAGTAGGGCAAGAGGAGAGAATTTTCGGCAAGCATCTAGGGCAAGGGATTTTTGACAAGCTTCATCTTTTCTTCCTTGTTCGATTGGGTTCATGCTAGGGATTGTTTATCTTGTGTTTCTTTGGAACCTAGCCATGAACTAAATTTACTTGGCTATGGTTATTGTGTTTTGTGGTTGTGAGAAACTATTGGTTTTTGTTTAGGCAATAAGAGTTTGTACTTTTCTATTTCAAGGTTTATTCATTCTTGGCTTTTATTCTTGTTTGCGAGTGAATTGGGAGAGGATCTCGTAACTTCATCTATTTATCTAATATCGGGAGAGTTAGATTCAAGAAACGAATGAGTATGGTCTTTATTCAATCTATTGATGGTGAAGATTAATCCGGCTTAGGAATAAGTTAAGGATTTCAACGGCTAAGAGGAGCGCAAGATTGGTTGTTGTTCACCCTTGATTCACGCAGGGATGTATTATCAAGGCATGCACAAGTAGCTAGAGTTTCGACTTAGGGATAAGAAGAAACCATTGAAGAACGCTCTGCCGAACCTTGAAGTTGCTGCCCGGGCGCCCAAGTAGTTGCCCAACTAGTTGCCCGAGGCAACCATCGATTAGTTGCCAAGGCAACCCGTTGTACAAGTTGCCACGGCAACCGAGTTGCCCGTGCACTCTTTTACCAAAACGATCCAATCGGCTATCACACCTCAACTCACGATAACCTGGCCTATCTCTCTCTTTTTCTCTCATATTTTCTTTTACTTTATTGCTTTCTAGTTTAGTTATTAGTTAAACTCCCATAATCCTTTAATTGTGTTTTTACTTTTCACAAAGTCAAGAACTTAAGCAAAGTGGCCCAAACCAATCCCTATGGAGACGATACTCGATACTCATATCACTTTATTACTTGCGACGTGTATACTTGCACATTTGTGTAGCACTTATTACACGCAACAAGTTTTTGGCGCCGTTGCCGGGGATTGGCAATAGCGACTTTGTTTTTACTTTCTTGCACTTTCTTTTTATTTTTCTTGTTTAAAATTCAAAGGGCTAACAAACTTTGGTTTTGCATTGGTATATAACCAGGGCGAGACCGACTTCACCAGAATATCCCTTTGATCCAGAAATCGAACGAACCTTACAAGACTTAGACGAAGGATAAGAGAAGCAATGGCAAATCATTACGGCAATATGAATCAAGATGTTCGAGCAGGAGCAAGAGTGATTCTTGCACGAAACAGAACTATTCGAGACTATCTTGAAGAAGATCTTGATGGACTTAACCCAGGAGTTGTCGCACCTGAAATTGAAGCCGACCACTTTGAGTTGAAATCGGTAATGTTTAATATGATCAACACAATTGGTCAATTTGGCGGCTCAGCAACTGAAGATGCACGGCAACATCTGAAATCTTTCCTCGAGATTTGCAACTCGTTCAAGATACACGGAGTCACCCCCGATGTCCTACGATTAAGATTATTCCCCTATTCACTGAAGGATAGGGCGAAAGCATGGCTGAATAGCATTCCTGCCGGATCCATAGCATCTTGGACTGATCTTTGTCGTGACTTCCTTCCTAGATTTAATCCTACAAATTTGACTGATAAGCTTCGTAACGACATTACTTCTTTTCGGCAGGCAGATGATGAATCCATGTACGAGGCTTGGGAGCGATATAGAGAACTTCTACACAAATGCCCCTACACGGATTCCCGGTGTGGACTCAAGTAACAATGTTTTACAACGCCGTGAATACACCAACAAGGATGATGCTAGATGCCTCGGCAAACGGCATACTCCTAGATAAGTCGCCGGAAGAAGCAATGCAAATTTTAAACAGGCTGGCCAAGAATGATTATCAATTCCCATCTACTAGAAGAGGAGGAGTTAGACGCCAAGCCACAATACATGAACTAGGATCATCGATTCAATTTCGGCACAATTGGCGCGCTTTAACCAAGATGGTCCAAACATGCAAAAACCAAACAACACACATGAAGTCAAGGTAATGGATTCTTTTTGTGAGTTATGTGGTGATAACCATAATTCTTCTGAATGTATGCGAGAATCCGAATCCGACTTCTATGTGGGGAATTACAATCGAGCAACAACATGATGTCCAATACATACAATCCAAACTGGAAGAAGCACCCAAATTTTTCATGGAGTAATCCCAACAATGCTCTAAACCAGAACAATCAGAATGCACAAGCATCGGATTCCAGCAGAATATGCCACGGCAACGATGCCGCAAAGAACAACCGACAACATCTAGTTCTTTGGAAAATTCTCTAAATGCTTTTATGATGAAAACTAAATCTTATATGGCTGAGAATAGTAATTTCATAAAAAAACTGATGCTTTTATTAACAGACCGAGATGAGATTGCAAAACCAAGAGGCGGCAATCAAATCATTGGAAAATCAAGTCGGACAGTTTGCTCAAAATCAACACTAGACCACAAGGAGGTTTACCTAGCGATCTCAAGTCGCAAGAGGAACGCCATGAGCAATGTAAGGCAATCACCACCAGTGGCCAACAACTTAGAGAGGTTCAAACCCGCTCGTCAAACAAAACTCCACAAAAAGATCAAGACGAACCTAGCGGCAAAGCCTCAGATGCTGAACCAGGAATTTCCGCGGCAACCGGCAATAAGCATGCCTCGGCAACCGACGATGCCTCGGCAACTTACGATAAGCATGCCTCGGCAACCCCAGTTGATAACGCATCGGCAACTCCAGATGTCCCAGCAATGTCGTCAATCAGATTTCAAACCAATGAAAGGATCGAAGATATCCGACTTCCACCACCATTCCCACAAAGGTTGAAGCGACAAAAGCAAGAATACCAATTCAAGAAGTTTCTTGATATCCTAAAGCAAGTCCACATCAACTTGCCATTGGTGGAAGCAATTGAACAAATACCAAACTATGCCAAGTTTCTTAAAGACATTGTGTCCAAGAGAACAAGGCTAGGAGAGTTTGAAACAGTTGCCGCAACAGAGGGATGCATGGAAATGTTGCACAATCGTATGCCACCCAAGTTGAAGGATCCCGGAAGTTTCACAATACCCTGTTCTATTGGAAATCACTATGTCGGGAAAGCACTATGCGACCTAGGGGCTAGCATAAACTTGATGCCTAAATCGGTTTTCCAAAAACTAGGAATCGGGAAGGCAAGACCTACAACAGTCATGCTGCAGCTAGCCGACAGATCCTATGTGCATCCAGAGGGAAAAATCGAAGACATACTAGTAAAAGTCGATAAATTTATTTTTCCCGCTGACTTTATTGTTTTGGATTGTGAAGCAGATGAGCAAGCACCCATCATTATCGGGAGACCATTCCTAGCAACAGGGAGAACCTTGATTGATGTTGAAAAGGGAGAACTCACAATGAGGGTGAATGACCAGCAAGTTAAACTAAATGTGTTCCAAACACAAAGGCATGCCGATGATCCAGAAGAATGCCAACTACTTCATGCCACGACAGAGTTTAACTTCGATGAGAAATTTAGTTGCCTCGGCAACTACATTGCCGACCAAGAGGAACATGAGGAGTATGAAGAACCGGTCGATGAGGAACAACCAGAAGAGGCAAATTGGCTAGTCAATCGACCAGGTACATACTTTGAACCACTGGACTACTCAGGTAAGGAAGGTAAGCTCGAAAAACCCTCTATTGAACAACCACCAATTCTTGAGTTGAAACAATTGCGAGCAAACTAAAATATGTATACTTAGGGACCGATAATACATTACCCGTAATTATTTCTTCTAAGTTACAGCCTGAGCAGAAAAGAAGTTGATCAAGATGTTGAAGCTACACAAAAGGTAATAGGGTGGACAATTGCCGACTTGAATGGAATTAGCCCGGCGGTGTGTGCATGCACAAGATCTTGTTGGAAGATGATCACAAACCTTCAATTGAGGCCCGGAGGAGACTGAATCATGTCATGAAAGGGGTTGTAATGAAAGAAATCATCAAGTGGCTTGACGCTGCATTATATACCCTATCTCCGATAGTACGTGGTAAGCCCGTACAATGTGTACCGAAAAGGGAGGTATAACAGTGGTAAGCAATGAAAATAATAAACTTATCCCAACCAGGACTATGACCGGTTGGAGGGTTTGTATGGACTATCGAAAGCTAAACAAAGCTACTAGGAAAGATCACTTCCCATTACCCTTTATTGATCAAATGCTTGACCGTCTTGCGGTAAAACCCTTTTATTGTTTTCTTGATGGTTATTCAGGTTACAATCAGATTGCCATAGCACCGTAAGATCAAGAAAAGACAACCTTCACATGCCCATACGGCACTTATGCCTTCCGAAGGATGCCGTTCGATTTGTAACGCGCCCGACAACCTTCCAAAGATGCATGATGGCACTCTTTTCAGACATGGTCGAAGACTTCCTTGAGATCTTCATGGATGATTTTTCTGTTTTTGGTAATGACTTCGACAGCTGTCTCGGCAATCTAGAGAGGGTGTTAGCAAGATGCGAAGAAACGGATTTAGTCCTCAATTGGGAGAAATGCCATTTTATGGTAGATGAAGGAATAGTGCTCGGCCACAAGATTTCATCCAAGGGAATTGAAGTAGACAAAGCCAAGGTGGACGTGATCGAGAGATTACCCCACCAAATTCGGTTAAAGGAATTCAAGTTTTCTGGATATGCAGGTTTTTACAGGAGGTTCATTCATAATTTTTCTAAAATCACTAAACCCTTGTGTAATCTGCTTGAACAGGATAAAGTCTTCGATTTTGATGATTCTTGCACTCAAGCATTCGAAACCCTAAAGAAAAAGCTTGCCTCGGCACCCATTGTCGTTCCACCCAGTTTGGGCGCTACCTTTTGAGCTCATGTGTGATGCAAGTGATTTCGCGGTAGGAGGAGCAATCCTAGGCCAACGCACAGTAAGACCTTCCATGTGATATACTACGCTAGTAAAACTCTTAATGGTGCTCAAGTGAATTACACAACAACGGAGAAAGAGTTACTAGCTGTAGTTTTCGCATTTGACAAGTTCCGATCCTATTTAATTGGTACAAAGGTAATTGTTCATACGGACCATTCGGCAATCAAATACTTATTTGCTAAAAAGGATGCTAAACCTCGTTTGATTCGTTGGATATTACTTTTACAAGAATTTGATATTGAAATTAAGGACAGGAAAGGAACAGAAAATCAAGTGGTCGATCACTTATCACGTTTGGAACGCAATAAAGAGGAGGACGCGAATCATGAGATATGTGATGCATTCCCAGATGAACAAATTTTAGTTGCCTCGGCAACCCCCGACGCCTCGGCAAACCTTGACACCTCGGCAACCATGGATGCACATGCCTCGACAACTCTCGACGCCACAGCAGTCTTTGACGCGCACGCCGTGGCAATTTTGGGAGCAGTCACTACGGTAGCACATGCCTCGGCAATACCCTGGTACGCGGATTTAGTTAACTTCCTTGTTTGTGGTATTTTTCCTTATGGCATTACTCACCAAGGGAAGAAGCGGTTCTGCCATGATGCTAAGCATTACTTTTGGGATGAGCCTCTTTTGTTTAAACAATGTGCAGATCAGGTTATACGCCGGTGTGTCCCTGAAGAAGAGCAACAGAATGTACTCCGGCAATGTCATTCTTCACCCTATGGAGGACATTTTAGAGGAACTCGTACCGCGGCCAAAGTCTTGCAATCCGGTTTGTATTGGCCAACATTGTACAAAGATGCCCAAGACTTTTACAAGCAATGTGATCGTTGCCAAAGAACGGGCAATATCTCGAGACAACATGAGATGCCGCTCCAGAACATCATCGAGGTGAAACTGTTCGATGTATGGGGGATCGACTTTATGGGACCTTTCCCATCTTCATTCGGCAACCACTACATCTTACTTGCCGTCGACTACGTGTCTAAATGGGTAGAGGCAGCTGCAATTCCCAACAACGATTCCAAGACCGTGCAACGATTCCTGCAGAAAAACATATTTACACGGTTTGGGATGCCGAGAGCAATTATCAGTGACAGGGGCAAGCATTTTGACAACAGACTAATTGCCAAGATGTTGCAACGCTTTGGTATATCACACAAGTTCGCCACGGCATATCACCCACAAACCAACGGGCAAGCAGAAATTTCCAACCGGGAGTTGAAGGGAATACTCGAGAAAGTTGTAAATCCCTCAAGGAAGGATTGGTCATTAAGACTAGATGACGCACTTTGGGCATATCGCACTGCATTCAAAACACCCTTAGGTATGTCCCCCTTCCGACTTGTCTATGGTAAAACATGTCATCTACCGGTGGAAATCGAGCACAAGGCGTACTGGGCAATCAAGACTGTGAATATGGATTGGGAAAGTGCCGGACAAAAGCGTTTGATGGATCTCAATGAGATAGAAGAATTTTGTGCACTCGCCTAAAACAATGCACGAATCTACAAGGAGAAAACAAAATGATGGCACGACAAAAAACTATTGCCACGGTAATTCACGCCAGGGCAACTAGTTCTTCTATTCAATTCTCGGCTAAAACTTTTCCCGGGAAAGCTGAAATCAAGATGGTCGGGACCATTTGAAGTCGTCAAACCATTCTCCCATGGTGCTGTGATAATCAAGTCCATCTCTGACAACCATGAATTCAAAGTTAATAGACAAAGATTGAAGCACTACAATGGTGCCCATGTGGAACGTAACAAGGAAGTGGTCAACTTAGGAGATGCATGAGCATGCTCTCCTTTCAGTATTTTCTTTTTCTTTTCTTTTTATTTTCATTTTTATTTTTAGGAGATATTTTAATTTTTCTTCATTATCTTTAGTTTTCAGGTTTTCTTTGTTTTCTTTTTCACAACAAGACTCACAACTACTATGCTAAGGAAATTCACTGCCAAGATCCTTGCCCCGGCAACCAATGAAGAAGATGCCGCGGCAACCTACATCGTGCCTGCACAAGCTGATGCCACGGCAACCAACTCTGAAGATGCCACGACAACCAAAGCTAAAGACATCCCAGCAACAAGAAAACAACCATCGAGTTCAAGCAAGAGAATCAAGACACCGACCAAAAGGAAACTAATCATCTACGATGACGAACTCTCAGAGTAAGTCCTCGTATGCATTTTTATTTTTATTTTTATTTTTTTCGGTATTTTATGCATGCATTGAGGACAATGCCTCACTCGAGTTTGGGGGGATTGTTATTAGTAGTTACCATGTTTAGTTACATTCATCTTAAGTATTACATCTAGGATACATAAATTGCTTGCCATGCCTTTAATTGGAACAAGAATTGCTTAGATTTGATGAATATTCGATGATGACTTTGCCAATGCACTTAATTGATAGAATTTTTACTCTAGGATAACCATGGAAAAACTTAGAATTTTACTATGATGCTAAATTTGATAAAACACTGTTGTGGTTTGATTGATTTAAGGAATTCTAGTGAACTTAGGTTGATAATTAACAAATTGGGGGATTAGAATAAAAAATTGGATGAATGCTAGAGGTGCCCGAAATTGGCTCTAGCATGTGCTAAAAAAATTGATCACTAGAGGTGCCCAAATCTGCTCTAGGATGTGTTAAAAAAATTTAACTAGAAGTGCCCAAACCGGCTCTAGTCGATTAAATTAACTTAAGAAAACTAAAAACAAAACACTAGAGGTGCCCAAATTGGCTCTAGTTAAAACATGTTAAAAAGAACCCAATGAAGTAATTTGAAAACCTATTGTTTGCATAGAATCCGAAAAAATCAACTTGCACACAACTCCGCACACACTCACAAGCATTATAGTTTGATTCCGAGTAATTCCTCGCTTTTACGAAAAATAAAAAGCCAATCATACTTTGTGCCCCGGTTGAGAGAATTGAAATCAAGTTCAAAGCTGAGTTTGTGAAAATTGAAGTCTTGGCGCGGTAATTATGAGTTTGCATTGCTTGAGGACAAGCAATAGTTCGAGTTTGGGGGTGTGATAAGTGTTCAAAAGTACTATTTTTCTTACCCTTTTTACTCATATTATTGTTAAACTTAGGCTCATATTAGTTGCATAGTTAGCCATTCATGCATTAATCCATGTTTCCTTCCATCATTGAGCTTGATTACATAACTTGGTAGTTTTTGTGGAAAAGATGCTGCTTTAGTGTGCTTTGTGTGTGTATGTGCAGGATCACTTGCCAAAGCAATGCCGAGCTAGTTGCCAGGGCAATGCATGAAGGATATGCCGAGCTAGTTGCCAGGGCAATGCATGAAGAAGACGCCGAGCTAGTTGCCATGGCAATTGTCGATAAGGAGAAAATGCAATAGGGATGTCGAAATTAATGACTTTACAAGCCCAAGATGACATGGAGCAAGGCCCAAGCCCAAAGGAATTTGATTGCCATGCAGAGATTAAAGAAGAATTAAATTCCAAGAAGATAGGAGAAGTTCTAATAGGAATAAAATTATAATAAAGAATTATATTCTTTAAAGATAATTTAATTCCAACTCAAACTCCTCCTCAAAGAAGGACTTTGGCCTAGCCCTATAAATAACAAGGAGATTTCGACAACTAAGGGAGAGCAAGAGGGAAATTTCGACAAGTCCAAGTAGGGCAAGAGGAGAGAATTTTCGGCAAGCATCTAGGCAAGGGATTTTCGACAAGCTTCATCTTTTCTTCCTTGTTCGATTGGGTTCATGCTAGGGATTGTTTATCTTGTGTTTCTTTGGAACCTAGTCATGAACTAAATTTACTTGGCTATGGTTATTGTGTTTTGTGGTTGTGAGAAACTATTGGTTTTTGTTTAGGCAATAAGAGTTTGCACTTTTCTATTTCAAGGTTTATTCATTCTTGGCTTTTATTCTTGTTGTGAATTGGGAGAGGATCTCGTAACTTCATCTATTTATCTAAAATCAGGAGAGTTAGATTCAAGAAACGAATGAGTATGGTCTTTATTCAATCTATTGATGGTGAAGATTAATCCGGCTTAGGAATAAGTTAAGGATTTCAACGGCTAAGAGGAGCGCAAGATTGGTTGTTGTTCACCCTTGATTCACGCAGGGATGTATTATCAAGGCATGCACAAGTAGCTAGAGTTTCGACTTAGGGATAAGAAGAAACCATTGAAGAACGCTCTGCCGAACCTTGAAGTTGCTGCCCAGACGCCCAAGTAGTTGCCCAACTAGTTGCCCAGGCAACCATCGATTAGTTGCCAAGGCAACCCCGTTGTGCAAGTTGCCACGGCAACTGAGTTGCCCGTGCACTCTTTTACCAAAACGATCCAATCGGCTATCACACATTCAACTCACGATAACCTGGCCTATCTCTCTCTTTTTCTCTCATATTTTCTTTTACTTTATTGCTTTCTAGTTTAGTTATTAGTTAAACTCCCATAATCCTTTAATTGTGTTTTTACTTTTCACATTGCAGTAACTTAAGCAAAGTGGCCCAAACCAATCCCTGTGGAGACGATACTCGATACTCATATCACTTTATTACTTGCGATGTGTATACTTGCACATTTGCGTAGCACTTATTACACGCAACAGTATCCTTCATCAAATCGTACACACTTTCATCTGGTCATCAAGAATAGATTGGCCTTTGTCATGAGATGTGCGTAGAACTCTCGAACAATGTTGGGAAAGATTTCTCCTTTTTGCTGGCATAATAGTTCCCATTTGTGCTTGGTGACTACTGCCACGAAATCTGGGGTAAAACCCAAATTCTTCTCGTTCTTGAACTCGAAACTTTTTTTATAGCAAAGCATCTTTGAGGAGAAGTTGTCCTTATATTTTTGGTAGATTTCGTCATTGAAGAAAGTCTTGAAAGGTTTCGATGAAGACGTTATGGAAGCAAAGTCGACAGCTTGAATGGTTGTTGAAAGAGAAGATCAAGTTCTTGGTTCTTGCTTGAAAAAGAGTCGAAACAAAGGAAAAGGGAAAGGATTTTGAACGGCTAGGGTAGATGAAGTAGCAATTGAGTGTTTAATGGGAGTTATTAAAGTGGCTGGCTTAAAAAATGGGCAATGATGGTATTATGCGTGTATGGGGAAAAGAAAAAATAGTTTAATTTGATAAGGGTGTAAGTGATAAGGTAAGTTTAAAGTTTTAAAGGGATAAGAGGTAAAGTTTAAATTAAAACTTATCTCTTATTGGGCGGTTAGGGTTTGGTTTCAAAATTTTTCACTTTTCAATTTAATCAAGCTAGGGTAAATCTTCTTTTCCCAAAATTACGTCCGCTGTATGCCAAGCTTACGCTAGCATTGTGAATGGCACGCTGAACTTCCCCACTTGTAATTGTATTATGCCAAGTCTTACCTCACGCTATTTCGGTCACACTAGATCTGTACACACTCAAAGAAAACCTTTCAACGCAGTATAGAAAAATCAAAACTAAAAAGAAAAATTAAAAAATTGCTGAAAAGAAAAAAAACACCTATCCTAATATTTACAAAACTCCCAAACCTGATGATGAAGTTATGGTACCTCTACCAAGAGGATAACCTCCTTGGCATTCTTCTGATCACCGTCCCAATAGTGCTTTAAACGTTGGCCGTTTACTTTGAAAATTTCTCTCAATTTTAAATTTTTAATATCTACAGCTACATGACCATATGGTTTTATGACTTCAAACAAGCCTGACCATTTCGACATGAGCTTTCCTGGGAATAATTTGAGCCTCGAGTTGAATAACAAAACAAGTTGGCCTACTTCAAAATATCGTGGCATGATTCTCCTATCATGCAAGTGTTTTGTCCTCTTCTTGTAGAGTCTGGCATTTTCATATACTTGTGCTCTAAATTCTTCCAGATTGTTTAAGTCTAGTAATCTCTTTTCCCCATCAGCTCTCCATGTCATATCGAGTGTTTTGATAGCCCAATACACACGGTACTCCATCTCCACCAGCAGATAGCATGCTTTTCCAAACACGAGCTTAAATAGTAAAGTGCCCAAGGGAGTTTTAAATGCTTTCCTGTAAGCCCAAAAGGATTTATCTAGCCTCAAGGATCAACCCTTCCTTGATGGATTCACAGTCTTTTCAATGATGTTCTTGATTTTCTTATTTGAGATCTCGGCTTGCCCATTTGTTTGAGGATAGTACGCCCTGGAAATCTTTTGCTAAATTCCATATCTGCACAAAGCTTTAGAAATTAGTTTGCATTTAAAATGGGTACCCTCATCATGAATAATCATTCTAGGGGCACCAAATCGAGTAAAAATATGTTTGTGCAAGAACTTGGCAACGACCTTGGCATCGTTTGTTGGCAATGCCAGAGCCTTGACCCGTTTGGATACATAATTCACAACTACAAGGATATACAAATTGCCAAATGATGGAGGAAATGGACCCATAAAGTATATCCCACATACATCAAATAAGTTCACAGGTATAATGCTTTGGAGTGGTAGTTGGTGTCTGCCAGAGATATTCCTTGTCTGCTAGCATCGATCACATGCCTTGGCATAGTTATGAGCATCTTTGTATAATGTGGGCCAAAAGAATTTGGACTGCAGCACCATAGCAGTAGTCTTTATTTCGATAAAGTGACCTCCATAAGAAGTGGTATGGCATAAATGCAAAATGTTTTGCTGCTCCTCCTCTGGCACACATCGTCTTATTACTTGGTCGGCACACTGTTTGAACAATATTGGCTCACCCCAATAATAATGCTTGACTTCTCACAGAAAACGTTTCCTGGCATTATATGTCAGATCTGGTGGCAGAATATTGCTGACCAGATAGTTAACTATGTCAGCATACCATGGCACAGTTTGGACTGCGAGTAATAATTCGTCTGGGAATTCATCTCTTATGGCATTGGTCTTCCCATTCACAATGATGTTCCAGGCGTGACAAGTGACCAGCTACTAAATTCTCATTGCCCTATTTGTCTCAGATCTCAAGGTCAAATTCCTGTAGTAGAAGTGTCCACCGGATCAATATGGGCTTGGCATCCTTCTTTGCCAAGAGGTATTTCAATGTTGAGTGATCTGTATACACAACAACTTTATTACCAACTAAATAGGATCTAATTTTTGTCAAAAGCAAATACAACAGCTAGAAATTCTTTCTTTGTTGTGGTGTAGTTGAGTTGTGCTTCGCTCAAAGTTCGGCTGGCATAGTATATGGCATGAAAAACCTTGCCATGTTGTTGTCCTAGTATTGCTCTGACAGCATAGTCGCTGGAATCGTACATGAGTTTAAATGGCTTACTCCAGTCTGATGCCACAACTATAGGGTGATAAGTGTTCAAAAGTACTATTTTTATTACCCTTTTTACTCATATTATTGTTAGACTTAAGCTCATAATAGTTGCATAATTAGTTATTCATGCATTAATTCATATTTCTTCCCACTGTTGAGCTTGATTACATAACTTGGTGATTTTTGTGGAAAAAGATGCTGCTTTGGTGTGTTTTTGTGTGTGTATGTGCAGGATCACTTGCCAAAGCAATGCCGAGCTAGTTGCCAGGGCAATGCATGAAGGATATGCCGAGCTAGTTGCCAGGGCAATGCATGAAGGAGACGCCGAGCCAGTTGCCATGGCAATTGTCGACAAAGAGAAAATGCAATAGGGATGTCGAAATTGATGACTAGACAAGCCCAAGATGACGTGGAGCAAAGCCCAAACCCAAAGGAATTTGATTTCAATACAGAGATTAAAGAAGAATTAAATTCCAAGAAGATAGGAGAAGTTCTGGTAGGAATACAATTATAATAAAGAATTATATTCTTTAAAGATAATTTAATTCCAAGTTAAACTCCTCCTCAAAGAAGGACTTTGGCCTAGCCCTATAAATAGCAAGGAGATTTCGACAATCCATATATAGAGAAAAATAGAGAAATTTCGATAGAGAGCATTAGGGGAAATTTCGACTTCTTCTTCTTCTTTGCTTCCATTAGATTCATGGTTTGGGGATTATTCTTTGTATATCTTTTGAACCCAACCATGAACTAACTTGATCGGTTGGGGTTATTGTGTTTTGTTGTTGTGAAAAACAATTGGATTTTGTTTAGGTAATAAGAGTTTGCACTTTTCTATTCAAGGTTTACTCATTCTTGGCTTTTATTCTTGTTTGCGAGTGAATTGGGAGAGGATCTCGTAACTTCATCTATTTATCTAATATCGGGAGAGTTAGATTCAACAAACGAATGAGTATGGTCTTTATTCAATCTATTGATGGTGAAGATTAATCCGGCTTAGGAATAAGTTAAGGATTTCAACGGCTAAGAGGAGCGCAAGATTGGTTGTTGTTCACCCTTGATTCACGCAGGGATGTATTATCAAGGCATGCACAAGTAGCTAGAGTTTCGACTTAGGGATAAGAAGAAACCATTGAAGAATGTTCCGTCGAACCTTGAAGTTGCTGCCCAGACGCCCAAGTAGTTGCCCAGCTAGTTGCCCAGGCAACCATCGATTAGTTGCCAAGGCAACCCCGCTGTGCAAGTTGCCACGGCAACTGAGTTGCCCGTGCACTCTTTTACCAAGATGATCCAATCGGCTATCACACCTCAACTCACGATAACCTGACCTATTCTCTCTTTTTCTTTCATATATTCTTTTAGTTTATTGCTTTTACTTTTCTCGTTAATTAAAACCTCTATTATCAATTGTGTTTTTATTTTCAGTGCAGTAACTTAAGCAAAGTGGCCCAAACCAATCCCTGTGGAGACGATACTCGATACTCATATCACTTTATTACTTGCGACGTGTATACTTGCACATTTGCGTAGCACTTATCACACGCAACAAGTTTTGGCGCCGTTGTCGGGGATTGGCAATTGGTGTTAGTTGTTTTTGTTATTGCATTTTTTTCTATTAGTTTTACTAACTTTTCTTTTTGTTTGTTTTATCAAAAAAAAAAATTTAGGTGCGCTACAAGTTAAGGGACATCAACATGTCGAGAAATAAAAGCCAATCTATTCGAGAGATGATGTTGGAAGATATGAATCAATCCAATCAAGAGTTTCTTGCACCCTTTGATGATTACCTATACCAACCGAGAAAAGCCCAAAGAACTTATACAATGGAAAAATCTTGTGCTATGTGTGGAGAACATCATGTGTTTGAAAATTGCCCTCACATTTTTGGTTCATATAACTACATGGAGGACCATAGAGGGAACCAGCAGCAAAATTCTTCATGTTATGGTCAAAAAGCTCAAAATTTTTTTTACCATAACAATTTTGCCGCAGCAACAGATACGCCATGGCAATGTAGTCCTTTTCAAGAGCATTCCAATTCCTTGGAGGAAACGTTACTAGCTTCCTTGGCTAGACTTGACGGATCAATTGAAGAGATTCGAGAACTATCAAAATCTATGGATACGAGGATAGCTCAGTGGGATGCAACCTTAGGGGATTCAGAAGATCAATTGGGGAGATCCACATATGTCATGGATAACATGCACCAACAATTCATTCCTGGGGATACTGACGTCCCAAGGCAAGAGGATAAGGAGCAATGCAAAGAAATCTATCTGATGTGTGAGGAACAACTAAAACCTCAAGGTTAAGAGGATGCCAATGAGAGAGACTGCCCAACACATGATGAGCTTGAAAAAAAAATTGCCTCGGCAATGATTGAGGAGCCTAAACAGAGAAATGCCGCGACAACACTCAGTGAAGATGAGAACAACAATACTACAGCAAATTCTGAGGAACCTGATGCCCATAAGGTTACAACGTTGATGTTAAAGCAGGAATCTGTAGATTGCTCTCATCTACAATTGCCACGACAATTACACGACCACATGTAAGATCAACGAGATGATAATACTTTGCCAATGGAATATGAGCAGGTAATAGTTGAACCTTTTGAATTCTTTAAAAACTCACCTCGTCCATTGCAGGTATGTCTTGAGGAACTGAGGTTGGTAGATTTGAAGCCATTGAAATCTCTACTGATGGAGATGTTTGAGAGGCTAAAAGAAAAAGGTGTTTGGATTCATAAAGCTCTTCAGAAAATTGATTCTTCCCTTGACTTAAAGCAAAATTTGACAACGGATTGCCACGGCAATTGGCTTGAGCAAAGAATTGCCACGACAACAAAGGCTACATCCAACCATGATAGAAGTCGACAAGAATGAGGTAATTGAATGGTTGAGAATGGATATAATTTTTCCTATTAATATATTTGTGCCTTCAGGAATAGTAGCAAGGTGGAGAGTATACATGGACTACAAGCGAACAAAGAAGAAAGACACCTCCACCATGGTAATGCAAAAGGGAGTAGCTGGGAGCACATTGGCCCAACTCTTTTTGGGCAATATTATCACCCGATGGAGGGTGCGGATGGACTATAAGAAGTCGAAAATGGCAACCTTCAACACCGCAGCAACTCTCGATCGCACGCGCCTCGGCAACCATGGACGCACACGCCTCGGCAACCCCGACGCCTCGGCACCCATGGATGTGCATGCCTCGGCAACCCTCGACGCCACGGCAACTACATCGATACATTTATTTTTATTTTTTGAACTATTTTGTTCTATTATTTTTGGTTATTTTTTTCTTTATTTTTTTAGGATATATTTTATTTTTTCATTATCTTTAGTTTTCGTTTTTTTTGTTTTCTTTTTCACAACAAGACTCACAACTACTATGCTAAGGAAATTCATCACGGCCACTACTTGCCACAAAGAACCAAAACAAAACCGGTGATGCCTGTGCAACAACAATGGCTTCGGCAACTATCGATGCACATGCAAGTAAACCTCGCATCGGCAAACATGGACCAAATCAAGGCAATGCTATTCACGCTGTACCAGCCGAAGCATTCAACCACTGACCGAAAATTGAATCAAGCAAACGGCACGAAGGAAACTCATCACTCGAGGTGACGACCTCTCTGACTAACTCATTTCATTTAGTTTCTTTTAAATTTTGTTTCACTTTTACGTGCATTGAGGACAATGCTTCTCTCGAGTTTGGGGGGGTGTTGGTTTCTAGTTAGTTTCATGTTTAGTTGCATTCATCGTTAGCAATCACATATAAGTTGCATATGTTACTTGCCATGCCTTTAATTGGATTTAATTGCTTAAGACTTGTTGAATATCCAATGATGAATTTTTGCCACTGCACTTAATTGAAAGAACCTTTAATTTTAGGATTGCATGAAAAGAACTTAGAATTTTACTATGATGCTGAATTTTTTTACACGGTTGTGGCTTGTTGATTGAAAGAAACTTAGTGAACTTAGGTTGCTTAAAATTTGGGTAAATTTAAAATTGAAAATTAAAAGTTAATTTCTTACTAGAGGTGCCCAAAATCTGCTCTAGTAGTAAATGCACTTTCTTGCTAGAGGTGCCCGAAACTGGCTCTAGTAGTTAATGCACATTAAAGAATCGCTAGAGGTGCCCGAAATTGGCTCTAGTCGACTAAAATAAAATGAGGAATTGCTTACTTTACTAGAGGTACCCAAAATTGGCTCTAGTGAAAATAAAAATAAATGCCCCGATAATTAAATTAATAAAAGCCTGTAGTTCACATAGAATCTTGAAAATCAACTTGTTCACAACTACGCACACACATTGTCACGAGCATTATAGTTTGGTTCCGGGTAATTTTTGTGCTATCCGAAAAATTAAAAGGTGATCATACTTTGTGACACGGTTCCGAGGTTTGAATTCAAGTTTGAAGCATGTCTTTGATGATTAAAATCTTGGCAAGTAATTGTTAGTTTGCATTGCTTGAGGACAAGCAATAGTTCGAGTTTGGGGGCGTGATAAGTGTTCAAAAGTACTATTTTTATTACCCTTTTTACTCATATTATTGTTAGACTTAAGCTCATATTAGTTGCATAATTAGTTATTCATGCATTAATTCATGTTTCTTTCCACTGTTGAGCTTGATTACATAACTTGGTGATTTTTGTGGAAAAAGATGCTGCTTTGGTGTGTTTTTGTGTGTGTATGTGCAGGATCACTTGCCAAAGCAATGCCGAGCTAGTTGCCAGGGCAATGCATGAAGGATATGCCGAGCTAGTTGCCAGGGCAATGCATGAAGGAGACGCCGAGCCAGTTGCCATGGCAATTGTTGACAAAGAGAAAATGCAATAGGGATGTCGAAATTGATGACTAGACAAGCCCAAGATGACGTGGAGCAAAACCCAAAGGAATTTGATTTCAATACAGAGATTAAAGAAGAATTAAATTCCAAGAAGATAGGAGAAGTTCTAGTAGGAATACAATTATAATAAAGAATTATATTCTTTAAAGATAATTTAATTCCAACTTAAACTCCTCCTCAAAGAAGGACTTTGGCCTAGCCCTATAAATAGCAAGGAGATTTCGACAATCCATATAGAGAGAAAAATAGAGAAATTTCGATAGAGAGCATTAGGGGAAATTTTGACTTCTTCTTCTTCTTTTCTTCCATTAGATTCATGGTTTGGGGATTATTATTTGTATATCTTTTGAACCCAACCATGAACTAACTTGATCGGTTGGGGTTATTGTGTTTTGTTGTTGTGAAAAACAATTGGATTTTGTTTAGGTAATAAGAGTTTGCACTTTTCTATTCAAGGTTTACTCATTCTTGGCTTTTATTCTTGTTTGCGAGTGAATTGGGAGAGGATCTCGTAACTTCATCTATTTATCTAATATCGGGAGAGTTAGATTCAACAAACGAATGAGTATGGTCTTTATTCAATCTATTGATGGTGAAGATTAATTCGGCTTAAGAATAAGTTAAGGATTTCAACGGCTAAGAGGAGCGCAAGATTGGTTGTTGTTCACCCTTGATTCACGCAGGGATGTATTATCAAGGCATGCACAAGTAGCTAGAGTTTCAACTTAGGGATAAGAAGAAACCATTGAAGAACGCTCCGCCGAACCTTGAAGTTGCTGCCCAGACGCCCAAGTAGTTGCCCAGCTAGTTGCCCAGGCAACCATCGATTAGTTGCCAAGGCAACCCCGCTGTGCAAGTTGCAACGGCAACTGAGTTGCTCGTGCACTCTTTTACCAAGACGATCCAATCGGCTATCACACCTCAACTCACGATAACCTGGCCTATTCTCTCTTTTTCTTTCATATATTCTTTTAGTTTATTGCTTTTACTTTTCTCGTTAATTAAAACCTCTATTATCAATTGTGTTTTTATTTGCGGTGCAGTAACTTAAGCAAAGTGGCCCAAACCAATCCCTGTGGAGACGATACTCGATACTCATATCACTTTATTACTTGTGACGTGTATACTTGCACATTTGCGTAGCACTTATCACACGCAACATAGGGCATTGATTAGTCTCTCTTTGATTTCTTGAAACGCTCTCAAACAAGCATCATCAAACGTAAAAGTGGCCTTCTGTTCTAACAGCAAGCATAAAGGTTTAGAAATTTTAGAAAAGTCTTTAATAAAACGGCGGTAAAAACCTGCATGACCTAAAAAACTTCTTATACCTTTCGCACTTGAAGGAGGTGGCAACTTTTTAATTACCTCCACTTTCGCCTTGTCAACTTCCAAGCCTATCTTGGTCCCTTTACGACCGAGAACTATGCCTTCCTTCACCATGAAGTTGCTTTTCTCCCAATTTAAGACCAGGTTAGTCTATATGCATCTCTTCAAAACAAGCTCCAAACTTTGTAAACACTATTCAAATGTCTTGCCAAAAATCGAGAAGTCATCCATAAAGACCTCCAGGTTATGCTCAATCATGTCCAAAAAGATGGACATCATACATCGTTGAAACGTTGCCAGTGCATTACATAGTCCAAACGGCATCCTCCTAAATGTGAACGTTTCATATGGACATGTGAATGTGGTATTTTCTTGGTCCTCTGGAGCTATGGCAATTTGATTATATCCTGAATAACCATCTAAAAAATAGTAGAAAGCTTTACCTATCAATATGTCCAACATTTGATCAATGAAGTACAAAGGGAAGTGGTCATTCTTGGTGGCATTGTTCAGCTTCCTATAGTCCATACACACTATCCATTTGATAATAGTTCTAGAAGGTATTAACTCATCCTTTCTATTATGAACCACGGTCATGCCACCTTTCTTTGGCACGTATTGCACCGGCCTAACCCACAAGTTATCAAATTTGGGATAGATTTTTCCGGCATCCAGCCACTTGATAATCTTCTTTTTCACGACTTTCTTCATGCTAGGATTCAATCTCCTTTGGCCTTCAATTGTTTTGCTATGATATTCTTCCAGGTTTATCTTGTGCATGCATATAGTTGGACTAATACCTCGAATGTCTGACAAGGTCCAACCCAAAGCTTGATTGTGCTTACGCAAAGTTTCCAGCAATCTTCCTTCTTGATTATTGGTTAGATCAGCAGAAATAATCACTGGCAAAGTTGAGTGTTTACCTAAATATGCATATCTGATGTGGTCTGGAAATGGTTTGAGCTCCAATTCTGGTGGCTCCTCAATAGATGGTGTTGGTGCCACCATCTTCCTGCCAGCCAACTCCAATGGTTATGGTTGCTCGGTATAGCTTACTTCTTCAATGTCCATGCTTGCTTCTTCTTTACTATCAGTCTAGTTGGCATCACAATCAGCTTCTTGGCACAGATGTGCCACGTCCACCTTAAGAATAGACTCTTTCCTATCATCTGCTTAGCATTCCTCCAATTCATCTGCACATCTCAAAGCTTGAAATACATTAAATGTAACTTGCTAATCATTCATGCGTATTGTTAATTCTCCTTTATGCACATCAATCAAAGCTCTACCAGTGGCAAGAAAAGGTCCTCCCAATATAATTAGGACATTTACATCAGCCTCATAATCTAAAATAATAAAGTCAGCTGGAAATATAAATTTTTCTACCTTTACCAGTACATCCCCAATTTACCCTTAGGATGTGCAAAAGATCGATCTGCCAGCTGAAGTGTCACAGTAGTGGGCCTTGATTCAATACCAAGCTTTTTGAACACCGACATCAGCATCAAATTAATACTAGCTCCCAAGTCACACAGTGCCATGCCCATGAATATGTTGCTAATAGTGCACGGGATAGTAAAACTTCCTAGATCTTTCAATTTCGGTGGCAACTAATTAAGTATCATGGCACTGCATCCCTCGGTGAGAGCTACAACATCAAAATCACCCAGTTTTCTTTTCTTGAACAAAACGCCCTTCATGAATTTAACATAATTGGGCATCTACTCGAGTACTTCCAATAATAGAAGATTAATCTACAATTGCTTAAGCACTTCCAAGAAATGCTTAAATTACTGATCCTGCTTATACTTCTATAACCTTTATGAAATGGTAGAGGTGGATACACATATGCTGGTTCTGCTGGCCTTGCCAATGGTTTGTTGGCATCAGACTGCTATCTGGCATCAATCTACTCGTTGGCATCAGTCTAATTGCTGGCATCAGTCTGCTCGTTAGCACTATTACTACTTATTTTTGTGTTTTCTAATTCTTTTGGTTCATCTACTGGTCCTCTTTCTTCCTTTTGGCAATGAACTGGCTGTTTGACAGTTGTCTCAGCCTCACATTATTTCCCACTCCGAAGAGTTATAACTTTGCATTGTTCATTGTTTTTCTGCCGTGCATCTTCTGTATCACTTGGCAAAGTTCCCTGGGGTCTATTGCTAATTGCACTGGCGAGCTGTCCAATCTGGATTTCCAAGTTTCGCATAGAGGTTGCAAAACTTTGGATAGTTGTGTCATTCCTTTCTATGTATTCCATCAAAGCCCCCTGGTTGTTCCTTTGTCCTCTACAAGAATTGTTTTGTGCCCTTTGTGGCATGGCATTCTGGTTGACCCCTGGCATGGCATTGTTGTGACGCTGGGCATTGTATTGACGCTGGGCATGGTTGTTCTGCTGTTGGGCATTATATTGGTTGCCTCCTTGATTCACCCAGGATAAATTTGGGTGCTGCCTCCATCCTGCATTATAAGTATTTGCGTTAGAAATAAAATTATGATTTATATTGCCAACATAATTTACCGACTCAGGGTTGGCAGGGCAATCATCCACATGGTAGCTCTCTCCATAAATGGTGTAGAATGGATCTAGTGCTTTAACTTCTTGGGACTCGTTGCTTCTTTGTAAAGTTCTTACCATACTGGTGAGATTAGAAATCTCGGCATGAATAGATGTTAATTCATCCACCTTTAATTTTCCACTAGTTTTGGTTCCGGTCCCAAGTTTAGCAACAGGATATTCAAATCATTAATTGAAATCCTCTCAAGGATGCCAACAGCCTCAGTATAGTTCTTGTCAAGCAACGAACCGGCTACTGAAGCATCAACAATAGTCATTGTTTGTGCATTTAATCCATTGTAAAAGGTTTGTATTTGGGTCCAATTCGAGAATCTATGCATAAAACATCTTCTCAACTGATCTTTAAATATTTCCCAAGCATCATATATGGTTTTATCTTCAGCCTGCCTGAATGTAATGATCTCACCCCGCAGCTTAGCAGTGAGTGTCGGTGGCTGGAAACGCGTTAGAAACTTCTGGCATAGGTCCCCCATGAGGTGACAGAGCCAGGTGGCAAAGAATTGAGCCAAGCCTTTGCTCTATCTCTCAAAGAAAAAGTGAATAATTTCATCTTCACGATATCCTCTGATACTCTGGGCTGCTGAAATAGCTGGCAAATCTCCATAAATTGCTTCAAGTGTTGCCTTGGGTCCCCAGTAAGTGCTCCATCAAATTTTCCTACATTTAAAAGTGTTTGTATCATTACCGGCTTGAGTTTAAAATTAGGTGTATTTACCTCGGGACCAATTAGTCCTGGCATCAAATTGTCAATGTTTGGTGTCGAATGTTCTCTAATAGGTCTATCTTCTTCCACATTATTAGCTGGGGCAACAGGAGCTGGTGGTATTCCATTGTTATTGAGTGGATCATTGTTTAACACACCATTTCCTCTATTGCCATGTTGAGCCATCTCTCGAATCTTTTTCTTTAACCTTCGCAAGGTTTTTTTTATTTTTGAATCGTATATCCAATCTTCCACCACAGGGCGATTTCTGATCATACACCGGTCAAAACAAATAAAAACAAAAATAAAAAGAAGACAAGTAAAAATTAAAAACAACAAACTCTGTTGCAATCCCCAGCAACGGCGCCAAAAACTTGTTGCGACTATGAGAGTGCTTGGCAAAATGGTAGAAAAATGTGTTGGAAATGTCTAAATTTAGTGCCAAGACTAATTCTTTTGCGTGCAAGTATAAACGGTCTTACAAGTAATACAACAATAAGCTGGTTATTGATCCCACAGGATTGGCCAAGAGTTTTAATTGCTTCACATTTTTACTTGTCAAGGAAAAATGTGGTTTAAATTGAAGTTGGTTTTGGAAATATTCTAAAAGAAAAGAAATAGAAGAAAACTGTGTTGGCAAAGAGAGTTTCAAATAAGTGATAAGAGTTGGCAATGGATGACTGGTTTTCATGCTATGCTTGCCATGCCAGCATTTAATGGTGCCTGTCTTGGCATTGTTTGCCGAGCAGATTCAAGTTGGCCCTGCCTCTCTCGATGGCAAAGCCCTAAATTAACTATGTAAAAACCCTTATATCTCTATAATGAAGTTTTTTCATAAATCAAATTGATTAAGTTCTAATCGATACTCCTAAGGGGTAGAATCACTCCCTAAGTAAGTTCATCTACTTGAACATCTTCTCTCGAAGCATCTCTCCTTAATATTTGGCAACAGATCGTTGTCCCCTAAGTATGTTAAGATATTAAGGTTTAATAAGCCAACAATGCCAGCTCTCGCTTGGCACAGTTATTGTAAAATATTGAAGAACATGCCAGATAGGGAAAACAATGCCGAGGCATTTTAATTATTAAAGACAAAACATGAAAATAGCGTTCAACTCAAACATCCCTCACCAACTATTAAATTAGTTCATGGTGAGGTTAACAAACCAAAAACCTTCATCGTTTTTTACCAACATCATCATTTAGAAGAAATAAAAATAAAATCGACAAAGAGAATGGGCTAGAAGAGGGTCTCTCGATGTAGCCCTTCTTGGTCCAGGCTCTCGATCAAGTTTGGTCAAACCACGTCCCCTTGGTGCAGCCGTTTCTCCTTCCCTAATCGCCTCCTTCAAGTGCTTGCTTGAGTTCCTTAAATAGGCGTACACGGATGACTTAGGATAGGCCTTGAATTTGAATTTGAATGCTCAAGGATAAGGAATATGATCATCTTATCCAGCGTTTAAATCCTAGGGCTGACGTCATCAATGGTTCACCGTCCACTCGACCGGGCATCAAACACTTCGTCTCTTCCAACCGGTGCTTCGGCAATTTTTTGGTCCTTTACTGTCAATAGCCACTCGGCATCCTCCCTGGCATTGCTTCCTTCATGCGCTGATCTGCTATGTCGTGCCTGCAATACTACCAACAAACAACCCTTCACACTGGCATAGCCCAATTCTAAACTCCTTATGCAAATGCATGTTTTTAATAACTAAATCTGCTCAAAGAGAAGCAAAGATACTGTAAAATAGGCATGAAAAAATTAGTACTTTTGAGGAGGTTACACCTCCTTATTGTAAATCTATTCGAACTTAGTTATTAAAGCTCGAACCCCCTTTCAGTTCAAAAAAAATATCAATATTGTTTTGCCATTTAACTTTACGAACCAATTTGCCACTTTGGTTTTTAATATAGAAATAACTATATATGTGGTCTCAGTTTGTGAAATTGTGTGCTGCTGCGTAAAGGTGGTAGAAGATGGCGCTGCTCCTCTTAGCTAGTGCTGCCAATTGATATTTGGTTTAACATTATTTATAGTACAATAACCAGATATTAATTAGTAATTGCTAATAATAGGAAGGACCTACCGTGTTTTGACCTTGATTTTACTTGAACAAAACTCAAATTAGTTGGAATTTTATTTTTTTAAAGCATTTTATAAACGTGAGTAGAATTTCTAAGCAGAATATTCTTTATGAGACACCAGTGATCACTGGTCAATCGAAGTGTGGGTACAATAATTAATTTCAGAAGAAAATAGTGAGTGTGTTTTTCATAATAGAAATCATCAGTATTTTTTGGTGTCTTTATTTATGTCTTTACACTAAAATATTAAGTATAGAGTTAAGATTAGAGTTTAGAGAATTAGAGGTATAATGTATTTTTAGGATTTAGAATTTAAGATTTGAACTTAGAATTTATTTTTGGGTAAACTACACAAATGACCACTCAATTATGGGGTTGGTCTCAATTTGATCACTATACTTTTAATTGAACTAATAAGACCACTCAACTATAGGGTTGGTCTCAATGTGACCATCTGCCTTTAAAACCTAACGGAGGGAGTTACATAGCAGTTAGTAAAAACTTGTATAATTACACATTTAATCATCGTTTCTTATATATTCTATCATATTGGTCTTAATTTTAATTTAATAAAATAAATTAAACATTCAATTTGGTCTTAATTGTTAATGCATTTTATTAAATTAAAATTAGGATTAAATTGATAGAATGTATATGTAATGAGGACTAAATCTGTAATTATACAGATATTTACTAATTATAGTCTAATTTTTATATTCACGAGGACCCAAAACCAAAAATGAGGAGTCACTCACCTAGTTTTTTCACTGCCCGCTGCAGCCTCTTTTTTCATTAGTTTCATTGGCCGGTGTCGCCAACCAATTTCAGTATTGGTGTAATCACTCATTTTTGCTTGTAGATACATATTAGTATTGCAGCAGTTGAAGGAGGGCCATTGAATCAAATTCAGAACCAACGGCCACGATCAGCCTTGGGAGAGCTGTCCAGCGCGTGAAACACACTTCCAGGCCGTTCGGCTTCTCACTCGCGCGTGCAACGCACGCGCGAGACTGTTCGATATCCTCTGCCACGTGTCGTCATCTCCAGCAAACACCACGCATTTCAAGGCTCGATCTAGGCCGCACATTCCCCATGTAATCACAGCCGTTGGATCAGATCTGATCCAACGGCCGTGAGTGAATCCAAATCAAGATGATGCTTTGCCATACTCTCTCCACGCCGGCACCACTCCGCCGTACCATCAGTCCAACCACCAGACGTGCAAAAGAGGCAAAAGAACAGATTATCAACAACCAAATCTCAGAAAGATAATCTTTTTTATTATTATTAGATCTACCAAAAGGAAAAAAGAGCATATATGTAATGAGGTCGACCCTCTTTTGTACGGGGGTTTTTTTGGAACCAGATCTAAAAAATACACAAGAAATTCCAGAAAGGTAGTCTCCTTTTTTTTCTTTTTTGCATGTTCATTCGAACCAAAAACAATACCAAATATAAACAAAAAAGGGAAGAGTATACCTTTTAGGCTTCGGCCGGTTACCTTGTACGGTGGCCGAGACTAGGATCTCCGATGAAAGGTCCCCACGCATCTATCTCTTTATCTTCTCCCTTATTCTGAACGTCGATCCACCTTCGAATCGGTGATAAGCCCACTCCTAGGGTGAATCGGTCGAGAGGAGAGATGTCGGGGTGGTGAAAATGAGGTTTTTTCTTCCAAAAAGGCTTCGGGTTTTTCAGATCTAGGCAAATCGGAGTGTTTTCCCTAAAAAATAAGCGTACACCAGGGTTTTAGAGAGAGGGGAGAGTTTTTCTGAAGCTAGTTTGGGTTCCACCACCGCCGGAGACGACATCGGCCATGGAAGGGGTGAACGGCGATGTCGAGTTGTTGAGAGAAAAAGAGGGGAGGGCTGAATAATTTTTTAGGTTTAGGTTTAATATTACCGGTTATAAAACAAATAATAACCTTTATATAGTTAAATGGTTTAATTACACGAAGGGTCCTTTTGTTTTTTCCCGCTTTTACTTTCGGCCCTGGCACAATTGCGTTTTCAATCCCCGTTCTCTGTTGCCGCACGCTTTTGCATCCCCTTTCTCGTTTCAAATTAGCATCTGCATTTCATTTTCATTCAATTCAACCCTGAAATTAAGTTGGATCAGATTATAAATGGCATAAATACCTTCGAAGTCCTTCCGTGTTTCTGTTTCTTGCACTTTGAGCTTGCCGCATGGGTTTATTACTCGATAGGTCCTTTGGAGTTTAATTCAGTTTTTAATCAAGTCCTTAATTATGTCTTTAACTATTTAATTTCTGTTTTTAGGTTTTGTTTCTTTTCCATTTTAGTCCTTCTGATGCTTTAAACTTTTATATCTTTTATTCCTTTTATCTATTTTAGTGTATTGTGTTGCACATCATATTTACATATGTTTCATTCACGCCTAGTCTATTTATGTTTTATAGTGTATTATATCATTTTTTGTGCTTTAATTTGATCGTTCGTATTACATATGTCTTGTGTTGTTATATTTAACTTAATGTGCATATCATGTTTACATGTTAGCTTATTATGGTCATTTTGTACGGTGTGATTGGTCTCATAAACACCATGTTTTTATGTCCATTTCGCTTCTTTGTAGGTTACTTGATAGTTTGTTATATGTAATGTCTTTGTAGTTATTTTTACATACTAATTATGTCATTGATAAGGGTTTTAGTGTATTTTTTGGGTATTGTTGACTTGTTAATTTCACCCTTCTTAGGTCTATGTCATGCATGTTATAGTTGTGGTTCATTTTAATGTGTTTAAGCATGTTAAAATTAATTAGTCTAATTTTGGAAGCAAGCATTTTCTTGTTCATATTTTGTTTTATTTTGTTTTTATCATCATGAAATGTTATGTTCATGCATTTTAATCATTTTTGTTTTATATTATAGTATTTGGGTTTTAATGCTACGTCGTTATGAATGTTTGTTTATGTTTTTTATGTGTTCTAAGATTGCATAATGATATAAATTGTTAATGCGGTGCCTTTTTATCCGAGCGTAAACGGGGCCAGTATCAGGCGTAGTGATAGTGGTTGGACGTTTATCCTCGGATAATGGGGCCCTTAAAATTTATTCGCCATTATGACCGAATTTTAAAATAATTGTCACTTTAATCCGGAAAATCCAATATTAATAAAGCGGTAATTATTAAAGTACCAATTTTGGGCGGTGTGGGGGTGTTAATCCTTCCCCATCTGTAACCGACTCCCGAACCTAATCTTTATGAATCTCTGGTTTTATGGTGTCCGGCCTACCTAAGTGGCCGGTGGCGACTCCATTTTTTTTAAATGCGGTATTTTTAAAACCTCACGGAATAAATATTTTATATCAAAGAAATCACAAACACCTTTCAAAAACACTTCGAAAAAGCCACGTTTTTATTTAGCGATAAAAAAGAAAAAGACATCGCTACAATTGGTTGTTGACAATCGGGGTTTATTATTTTTTTGTTTTTTTTATATTTTTAATATGAATCTCTGTTTTTGTGGTATGAGTTTCCTCCGTCCTTGTGGTAAGCTTTTTTTTATTTTTTGTGGTTTGTTTCATTTATCGTTTTGACATAATTTTGGCAAACTTTAGTGCTCGTTTGTTACTCGTACAGAGATCTTTATGGCACTAATATCTGATTCTAATTCTGTTGGTGGTCATAGAAAGATAGATCCCCACTCAGTTGATGGTTGTTTGCCGATGTAATCAGACCTGGGTAGTAGAGCAATCTGCCTAATAGTTTAGTTCGCTTACCAATCATTTTTTACCTAGTAAAACGTCTCGTTTGGATTAGAAACAAAGAGATTCAGAGAGGCTCTAGATTTTTATGGTATGTTAATCTCTATGGAAGTATTTACTTTTTATTTGCACATTTGAATTTTTGTATTAAATTTTGGTGGATTAGTCTCCATTATTCTCCCAGAATATTTGTAATATCTTTCATGGTTTTTAATATAATTCAGTTGCCATTGTAAAAAAAATTAAGGAGTCACTCTTAACTACTGACTAGGGAGGGGTGCGTAAAAATATTTGATTTGAATGATCTGATCCGTTGATCGATTATTCGATTTAAAATTTCAAATATTTCATATGAAAATTCAAATATTTGATCCATTCTTTTAGTTTTGGATACTTCGGATTAGATATCTAGGAAAAAATCGAATAATCGGGATGCAGATAAGAATATTTTGAGTTTCAAATTATCCAAAAATTCGGAAAAAAATAATTACTTATCATTTTGACTGTAGTCTAATTTCACATAATTACTTATTATTTTGACTCTTTCAAATTTTATTTTTTTTTCAATTTGATCTTTGAGCATGTTTATTTTTATTTTGCCTTAATTTTATTGTTTATTTATTGTATTGTATATTTGTTATTATATTATTATAATACACTATTATTATTATTTTGTAGTTAGTATATTTTATTTTATTATAATAATTATTATTATATATTATATTTTATTCCATTTTATTATATTTATTATAATTATGTTCATTATTATCATTTTTATTATATTACCATATATTATTATTAGTTTTACTATTATTTTATTATTTATTTATCGTTGTCATTATTGTTATTGTGTTGTTGAGAGTTGAGACTCTTGTAGTATGCCATTTGAATCTCTTTAGTTTTGGCCTTAAGAATTAGGATGCTAAATAATAATGTAAAATGTAAGTTTTAAATCTAATTTTTTTAAACCTAATCATATTCGGATTTGAATATCTTAAAAATCGAATACCTGATTATTCTGGATAAAAATTCAGATCGAATCATATTCAATATTCGAAATTACACACACCTACTACTAATGGTGTGATGATGTGGATAGTAACTTCTGTTAAGTGATGTCATGGCATGACAATGTGCAATTATTCTGGATAAAAATTTAGATCGAATCATATTCAATATTCGAAATTGCACACACCTATTACTAATGGTGTGATGATGTAGATAGTAACTTATGTTAAGTGTCACGTGGCTAGAGTTCCAACCAGCCCACCGTGCGACCTTAGGCGATGTGACTCAAGACAAACGCTTAAGTAAGCCTTTTCAACCCTCTCGGAAGATCAAACTTCCCAAGAACCGACAAACGCAATGCGTTCTACGCGGAATCGGATCAAACGAGATGAGCGAAGAAGAACTTCGAAAGAACGCTCAAGAACAAAGAAATAACACAAGAGCACTCAGAGGATTTAGAGTAAATGCCTTTATTCATTGTCGCCATCTCGAACAATGCCTTCCACGAACACTCGATTCACCAACCGTGGCTACGAACCGTGGGCTCTGATACCAACTGTCACAGGGCCAGACTTCTGAACCAGCCCACCGTGCGGCCCTAGTCGAGTCCTTAAGACAAACGACTAAGTAAGCCTGAATCCTCAATCCGAAAGATCGAATTTCGAAGGCACCGAAGAACGCAAGATCGCGCTTAGCGAAAGCAAACTATGAGATCGGCTACAAAGAACTCTAAATTCTCTGAGTTGTTCTTCGCGTTCTTTTAGAGTTCTTTGTAGCCGATCTCATAGTTTGCTTCCGCTAAAAACGGTCTTGCGTTCTTCGGTGCCTTCGGAATTCGATCTTTCGGATTGAAGATTCATGCTTACTTAGTCGTTTGTCTTAAGGACTCGACTAAGGCGGCACGGTGGGCTGGTTCAGAAGTCTAGCCCCGTGACATAAGTGATGTCATGGCATGACAATGTGTAATTATTTAATATCACTTTTTGAGGGTATTGAACCTAAGTCTTTGGTAAGAGAAATGTAATGTTTAGCCATCAAGCCTAACGGAAGACTTGTGAATATATTGATAAAACTTTTATTAAACACCTCTTGCAATTAATTTTATTTATTTTATGAAAAATATTAATAGAATTAATATATTATTTATAAAATATATAATTATATATAATTAAAATGAAATATTTATATAAATATATTTTTAATACTCTCTTTGACTTTTTTGTCATTTTTTTAATTTTAACTCATTATTACTTTAAATTTATTATTAATAAAAATATGAAAATATATTTCAAAAACCTTGAATCAAGTATTTTAATATATATTATAAAATGTAATTAATTAAATTATTTAAAATAATTATGATCAAAGTTTAAAAGTTTTGATTTTTAAAAAAAAATATAAATTTAATGGAGAGAGGAGTATACATTAATACCTATCACTGGTATGTATGTCCACTCGTTTTGTCTTTTCACCGTGCGGATTCCTGATTGGGAGACCCAATCTTCAGAAATCGAAGGTAAAATTCTTGCTTTCCTTTTCTTATTTCTTCTGTTTTTCTTGCTTTAATTTTTTCTTTTTCTTTGCAAGATTTTTTCTCTGAATTTTTTTGCATTTCTTGTTGTTGGGGGTTAAAGGGGTTTGAATAGAGATTGAATACCATCGTAGTGGTTGGATTAAGTGAGATTTAGGGGATAAAGTTTGTTTAGGATTAGGAGATAGGGGAGAGTTGAAATGAGATTTGGCTGGTGGGAGTTTGACAACTCTTTTAAAAAGTACGGTAAAAAAGTCCTTTTAAAAAATATAATAAATAAATTAAAATTTTTAATTTTTAAAAAATATTTTTTAATTCAAGTTAAAAAGCATTTTTGACTTGAAAAACTTTTACATGTTCTACATTGACCGTAAAAACACTTTTGACTCTAAAAACATTTTTCAAAAACAATGGAGAATAGGGCGTGAGCTTGATCGAGATTAGGTTTTGTTGGTGGTAGAGTCTCGTCGGGAGTTGAACTCTACTGGTGAGAGGTGACTAGGGTTAAACTAAATTAGGTTTGGTATTTGGGTTGCTTGCTGGGCTTGGGTCTGATAAGCTGTTCAGGTGGGCCATAGGCTTAGGACATGCTTGGAAATTCGATTTGGATTTGGTTAGATTTTAATCCTGATATGTGGACCCATACACAATTAATGTTGACACATGAATTCAATCTTTGAAATCCGCATGGCTAAAGATGAATTATATGGGAAATTTGGAAGACGCATAGAGCTGTTTACGGTGCAGATAAAGTGGATCCTTGAGTCATGCTCAACTGTGTAAGATGCTCTCATTCCTATATTTTGAGAGCATTCTCTACCATAAATTCCGGTGGTAACTCTAATCGGAGGTAACAAGATCGTGTTGTGGATCGACATGTAATATTTTCTTGAGATGCTTATCTCAATCATTGGCATTTTACAATTGTTACTTCAGTCAATCCGGCTTCAAACTAGTAGTATCAGTGGGTGCCTAAGGCCACACGTTTCCGGGCGTTAGTACTCTAAGGGTGTGACATGTAGCACTTGCCTTTCATGCTTCTACATAGTATATGATAATAATATGGAAGTCGTTTAATGCAATTCCTCCCATTCAGTTTCCTTTACTCTTCATGTGTGCGATTTTCTATAGACAAATGCGTTTTCTATTATTGCCTTCTAGCCCCCTTAGTTTTTTAAAAAATATATTTGGCCCTCAATTTTCTTTTAAAATTCACGTTCAATTTAAAAAAAAAAAAAGTTCAGTCACGTCTTCTCGTAAAAACATTTCTTATAAAGTCTCAATTTAAAAAAAAATAGTTAGAACAACATTTTCTTTTGAAAATATTAAATTACACTTCAAAATTTTAAATCTTTTTGTTTAAATCTTTATAATGTTAGAAAATTTTATGTAGACCCACCTTTTTTTTTGTCAAAATTTACCATGTCTATGGAAGTTTATGTTGGATTAAAATCCAGATTGTGGGTACATATGTATAATGTATGTTGCTATTATAAAGTATAACATGAAATTTAGTGACCATTTAACACGTGTTATAAGTATTAAATTGCCATGAAATCAAAAGTGTAGATACCATAAGTTATATTTATAATTCAATGAGTGACAAAGTTATGAATATTAATAAACTGATTTAATATTCAGTTTATATAAAGGGTGGTGATCCCTAAGATATAAGTTAACTTTCATATCTCTTCTTCCTCTTCGTATAGTTGTGTGGCAAGAGGTAATTATCTTCTTGGAAGATCAACCTTCTGGGGAAAAAACTACATCAATAGATTCAGGTACACTTTCGCAAATCTCTAGTATTTTGTTCTGAAGATTTGGCATGTAATTTTTGGGTTTATATTCTATCGAATATATTTTGATTCTAACAAGTGGCATCAGTATTGATTATATCGAATCATTGAGATCGTAATTTTTAGGTCATTAATCTTTCGCCGTTTTTTTTCGACCTGAAATCTATAGTATGTGGATTTATGGTGCGAAAATATATTATGCTTCCATTGTTAGGGTTTCGGTTATTTTTTCCAAGTATATGTAATTGTGCGATTAATTCTCCAGAATTTTGTTCAATAAAAAAAAAGGTTTTGCTATTGGAATAAAACAATTCTGATATTGTGAACCTTTTTTCCCTCTCTGTCGGTTAGTTCCTATGCAGTGACGAATCTAGAAATATTTTTGAGGATAGACACATATATTAATATTATGTTCGAATTTAATTTGTTTATTATTTAGGTGTTTGAATTCGATTTTTAGTTTTCGCGAACATGTTCGTTTAATGTTCACGAACTTGATTATTTATATATTTGCGAACATAAGTGACTAGGTGTAAATAAGTTAACAATGCTTATTTACAACGGTATAAATAAGTTATTAATGCAAACATTAGTAAATCAGAAAATAAAGATGTAAATAATTTGTCCAACGTGACTGACTATATGGTGGATCCGTCGTTGTGGTTAATACGTATATAATTAAAGTTTGTTTAAAAAATAAAAAGTAATGTCTCCTTTTACAACTTACAGAGACAAACCTATATAACATCTTCATGATGTAGATAATTTTATACTAACATTTGTTTCCTCTATATTGTGGGGGGGGGGGGGTTGAGTACAATTTTGCATAACAAAAAGGAGGAAAATATGTCATTCACGATAGCCATAAAGACACATCAGTGAAACAGAAATCTTTAAATTATAATTTACAAAGCAATGTGATATATAATACCTACAAGACTATAATAAATTCTAAACAACTCAATTAGTGCCTATTACCAATTTATATTCAATCAACAAAAAGTAAGGAAAAAATGAATGCATTCGTTAAATTGATTCAACAAAATTAGTATAAAGAATCATTTATTTATAAAGTCATATATCTACTTTACTCACAATTAATTTAATCTAATTCAAAACTAAAAAGTTAAAAAAGTAAAAGATAAACATAAACCCACTAAATATGTAATTATTATATCCCTATTTGTATTGCTATAGTTGTAAAAGAAAGAATAAAACATATTGAACTCATGAAATCTTGTAGAACAAAATTTAAATAATAATTGAAATATACTTCTATATATTGAATAAATGAATTTTAAAAATAAAAATCATGAATTACATACCTCAAGTCTTCAGAGATTTGAGAGTCTTGAACTTTAAAAACCGAGAACTTTTTGTTTGAAAAAGAAAAAACGTCAAAAATAAAAGCAAAAGTTGCATAACCTAATTTTTTTATTTTTAGTGGATTTCTCTCTTTTTTATAATTAATTATTATTTTTGAGCTTTTATGTAAAATTGTAAATGAACTGGTCTCAAATTACAATCTTTTATTATTCAGCTTAGGCAATTAGTTTCAGATTCCACTTACAGTGTAGTTACACTCAGACTCAGTACAACACAACAGAAATTCATAATGTCATTCTAGACACGCAATCACGAGTGGGACTAGGACAAGGTGCTATAGTGTCCACATAATATTCTGTTACAAACACCTTCTAAATTGCTTGAATTTTTTTTCTTTTCTAAAAAAAATCCCTGCCATTTTTGAAGATAAATCTCAACTCCTATGTTATGGAAGAGAATATACTTTGATCGTAGACTACATTTCTTTTTTTTTTTATTGTTCGGCATCTCATGTCAATTTAAATAATTAATTGGCGCAAACTCAGTTTTTTGCACCATCGTTCCAATAAATCGACATAAACAAGTTGATTTTTCACTCACAGTTTGATATAAATTGTTAACTTTGACATTAACACGTCGTCCCCTCAAATATCCGACATAAGTGTCACTCTTTGAACTTTTTTACGATGAATGTTCTATACGAAAAAATATGTATAATTGCAAATGAAACTCAAATAAATAATTGTATCTGAACCGTTGATTTGAGGTGAGCATATCATACCTGATGAGGGTTGTGATTGTTGTTCATAGGATTGTTCTCCACCTACTCCTCGAACATTTTCAGATTGTTGTGATTGAGACTGTTCCTGTTGTTGCACAGATGTTGCTCGTTGTTTTTGACCTTGAGCACGAAATTCGGAGTTTCCGATTATTGAAACAAGGTTAAGGCGTTTTCGTTTCACCATTTTGTTCAAAGTCCTGCAAAAGTTGAATCGCTGTCCGAGCACATGAGGAATGCTAAAGTTTTTAATCTAAAACATGAGTAAACCCATATTAAAAACAACATTAGCAAGGAAAACTTTCAAGTTCAAATCACTTTCTATGTGCAGATCTGTTATATTAGAATCTATGGCAGTATTATTTCACACTATTAATATTGCACAGATTAACAATATTACCAAGCAGTGTAGGATTACGACAGTAGCCGGCTCAGAAAGAAGCACATTATAGATTTAAGTGCATGAATATCTTTCTACTCCAATCTATATCAAGCCACATCCACTGGAAACAGATCAGATTAACTTGAATATCAAGGATAAGCCGAAAAGAAGCAAATACAACACAGGACCCTTTTAATTAAGTTAGCTTTGTGATAAAATGATAAGCCAAGGAGCATAACCTTTCTTATTTGTGAATAAATTGAAAATGACAGATAATCACTTTAGAAGAACAACTGTTCATTAAAGAGAAACTATATTCTTTTTCTTGACATCCCTATCCCAAGAACCCTTGGGTGGAAATTGGAATTAACAGACACCAGAGAAACTTGAAATTGCAATATTTGATATTTAAGAAATAGCAAGCGAAGTTATAGAAATTTAATATATAACTATGTTTGATCTGGAAAAAAGTACAACCTTACATAAACAACCCAAACCCATAATAAAGTAATTGAAGTTTCAGTGTTATAATATACATGAACAATCATAAGTCATAAACATCAACAAATGTTAAACCAATGTTAAGTCTGATGATTTATCAATTGGATGAGAACCACTCCACATGATAATGTTATACTAGAACATCAATTGACAATTCAACTTTTTAGAAGCAGTAGCAGCAAAAATAATTCTTAAAATCTATCAATACACATGATTCAATGTTGCTGCCATAAGAATCACCAACTAAAGTCCAGCTTATGTTTGAAAATATTTCCCAAGTATTGCTGTCGGTCACCACTTACATCCCACTAACTAAAATTCATTTTCATTGAAAGAAAGAAAAATATATTTTTCAAAAAGAAAGAAAAATATCAGGCTTTAATTGACAAGGTAGCATATGAAGGCCAAGAGGAGCAAACAACAACTTGCTTTTATTGAACGAAGGCCAAAGGACAAAGGAGGTGCAGCCGTACAGTACCTGGAAACGAACATATGAACGAAGGCCAAAGGACTCCTACCGCCGGAGGCTTGGAGCCTAGATGAGCGACCGAAACAACGACCGTCGACGAGCCCGAGAGAGCAGAGCTATCTGGAGGGACCAGCATCGCGCGTGAGGAAGATGAATTTCTAATTCTAGAGATTTTAATTTTTGGTGAATCCTATACCGCGTAAACAATTGAACCTGTGAAATTTTTTAACCACTCTATACCGACGGCGAAAATATCTGTCGGTATACAGTATACTTATACCGACAAACATATTAAACCGTTGTACAACTCTATAAACTATATAGACACACTAAATCAACCATCGTTATATGGTTTACCTATACCGACGGATAATATAGTTCGTCAGTATAAGTTACATCTATAGCGACGCTTCAATCTCTTCCGTCACTATATATTCTGTCTACACCGACAAACAACTTATTTGTCGGTAAAATTCAGAACATTTAGCGACAATTTTATTTCCGTCGGTATATATTCTGTATACCGACGAATTTTGTCCATCGATATATGTACATTTTTTTGTAGCTAGTCTTGACCGTATACAATATAATGGGTGCGACATATTAACTTGACTGTCAGTTTTTTTTAACAAATCCTTATTTTAATCCTAACCCTACCTAGAGGGGAGGGGGGAGGACTCTATGAGAAGAAAGGGTGTGATCTTAGTAGGTCTAGAACCCATGACCTAAGGGGATATGAGGGAATAAATATGAGCAAATTGGCCAACCGGCCAAATGTACTTGCTCGCTTGACTGTCAGTTAATAGAATTTTATCTAGTGGACCCGAAAAATTTGATAACTATTTTATCAGTATATAGTAATTCCTAGATACGGCATCTTTATTTCTTAATGCCTTATATTATGTTGTTTAAGTTGCATTTATCTGTTATAAATAGGCTCTTGTTAAGCTTTTATTATTGTTGTAGGATATTTGGCATCTAATCAAATTTTCTCACACCAAAAATAAAAACGTGATCCCAAAACAGTTGCTCCACAGAATTAGTCAGCGCCTCTGAGGCAATCAAAGTCTTCCGACGTCGTTTTCTCATTGTGATTGGCAGTTTGTTGAAGTTGAACAAGTTGTATTGCTTCCCTTAATTTCGTCTTACAAACTGCAACACCAAAAGAACTCCTCCCTCATTGACAATGAAAGCGGAACTCATCATCACATCGTGCACTCATAAAGAAAATCCTGGGAAGAGTCATGGCTCGATGTTCGCAATTGATTCAAGCCATAACGTGGACGACCCTGTTGACTTTAAGGGTAAGCATAGCATCGTTTGTTTCGGAGATGGCTTTCGTGTCTGCCGTTTCTCCGTCATCGTCGTTCTCGCGATCCTGCAATGCCGAAGGACTCGTAAGGATTCCTTTAGACTTCCCGAGGGAGAAACTGTGCTTACCGGCTTACACGGTGAAGAGGTCCAACGTCGATTTCTTTATGCCAACAGTTTTTGCAGGTCTTGTTGTTGCTGTTTCTGCGTGTGTTGTTCGATCCCTGGTGTCACGGACCAAATTTCTGGGACCGAAGCATTAGCGCAAGCATCATCCAAAGAGGTTGAATGCGGTGTAACGGGCTTGCCAAGACCCTTAGACTTGGCCCGACATGAGGAGAATGTTAGAAAGCCTGCAAGACCACCAGACTTGGCCCAGCACTTGGAAGATTCCAGAAGATAAGAAACATTATCTATTTATTTGAAATAGATTATTTAGATAATGTTTGTGATAATTAGAGATTTGAAAAGAAGATAGAGTTGATCTTGACCGTCGATATAATTTAAACTGAGCCGTTGGATGTAGGGGGCTTCAACTATAAATAGAGGCTTACCCCTACCTTATTGTATCGTCTCATATTCACTCCTTCATTCACTTTGAGTAATACAAGAAGCATTTACTCTAAACTCTCTGAGTGTTCTTCGCGTTCTTGGGTGTTCATCGTTGTTCTAGTTGCCAATCTCTTTTCGTTGTTCTTTGATTAGCTTCCGTTTAGAACAATCTTTTGTTCGAGGGCTTCGGGAAGTGTTTGATCTTCCGAAGCAAGAATCATAGCTGAGTTAGGTGTTTGTCGAGAGAGCTTCACCTAAGGCCATGACAAGGGATTTCAGGGTAACTTAGCCGACGTTTCAACCGAGAAAGCGACTAAGGCCCACATGGTTCGGTTCGCAAAAGTCTAGCCCCGTGACAAGTGGTATCAGAGCGAGTCGAGGGGACTTGCGTTAGAGCCAGCTTGCAGGTGCAGTCAAGTGTGGTGGATTCCAGCTTGCAGTTACAATTAAGCGTGGTGAAGATCTGAGTTTGAGTTAGCCGAAGTGATCAGGGATCAGGCTATTTCATGCCAAAGAAGTGTTCGAGATGGTAAGACAAAGAGATTACGTTTCTACTCAAATGTTTGATTCCTTCAAGGAGGAATTCGACGTCATGTGCGCGATGTTGAACAAGTAAGATGTCGTCCTCCAACATTCCATTGGGGCCATGAAGAAAACCCAGGGTGTTTTGGAGTCACGCCTTGAACAATTAGAGTCCATAGAGGACAGGTTCAAGGATGAGACGCATCGTGTTCGCAATGAGTTTAAGACAGTCCGAGAGAGTTATGCTCGTGAAGCCGAGATGGGAGCTTTGCGAAAAGAGGTGGATGAGCTCAAAAGTGAGCTACTCAGTTGCAAGACCGCAATGAGTGAATGGGATATGCTCAAGACCTTCTTAGAAGGACTTAGACCGGGGCAAAGCTCGCAGTAGAGTAAGGAAATGCCCATAGACTTTCAGAGGCTATCGTGGTTGCCGAACCTCTGACTGAGCCTGCAGAAAGTAAGCAAGCCAGCATTGAGTCATCCAAGCCCAGATCAGGAGGAAATGGGAATGGTGAGGATAAGTCCGTGCCGAAGAGGAATGGGAGCAAGAAGATGAAGTGTTACTTATGTGATGGTCCCCATGTGATGAGGGGATGTCCCGAGAAGAATCGCCTTGCTGCCATGGTCAAGACAGCAGACGAGTCAGAGGGAAAAGTAGCGAGACTTGGCACGATTTCTAGTGTCAGTGCTGCCAAGCTGAGAGAGAGCCGCGGTTCGACTATGTGTGCCAAAATAGTCAAGCAAAGGCGAAACCTGGTGCGATGGTAAGTGAGGAAGCTGTCAAACCATGGGTGAAGAGGAAGCAATTGGAGTGCTACCGATGTAAGGGGCCTCACAAGTTGCGGAGATGCCCAGTTCGAGCCAAGGGGTCCAAGATGAAGGACAAGGCCGAGAGTAATGAGCCTGTGAAACTTGGTTTAAAGTTGTCGAGTTCTACCAAGGCCAAGGGTGGCCGAGAGCATGATAGGTTGTTCACGTCCAGGAAGGCTATTGAGGGGCTTGCTGAGGATGTTTGAGTGAAGAACATTACTTTTGAGACAGAAGAGGGGTCAAAGGGGGCCAAGCCATTGAGGGACATAGCAACCGGGGAGACACAACCTATGGGCAAGTTGGGAAAGAAGCAACGGACTTCGGGTAAGAAGTGCCAATGCAAGAAGAGGCACCGAACTTCAAAAAGAAAGAACCGATGCAGGAAGAGAGCACCAAACTTCGATTCAGAAGGGCGGATGCAACAAGGGGCACGGGACTTCATGGAAGAAGGGCCAATGCAGAATAGTGCAAAGAACTTCTCTATAGAAGGTTCGATGCAAGGGGTGTCAGACTTCATAGAGAAGGAAGGGTTGACACGTTTTAGAGTAAATGCGACCGAGGAGAATGTACATCTCAAACACAACTCTAGTGTTTTTCGTTTTGATTTGTCGGTTTTGATTAGCGTAGGTCGAGTAAGACCTAGCCTTCGGTGCGAAGGAACGGAAGATAGGAAGGGACCTTTCAGAGTTCTAAGGGGCAAGCCAAAGTTGCCGACGAATCTGGGAGTTTGACCGGTGTTCAACATTGTGACGACTTCCAAGTCTTTGCCGCAGGACCAAGAGGGTCCGAGATGAGGTAAATCAGAGTTTGTGAGAGAAGGCTCCTACAATGGAAGTGTATCTGGAGGCGTCTTAGAACGCGACATTCCAAGGCATTTTGAACCGAGGCAAGCAATTCGTATGGGAGAATTGCACGAAGCTGAGGTATCGACGAGTAATCAAGTTGACCCTGCCCAGGATCGTTCGAGTGGAATGACGAAGGCGTCGCTAAGTCCAATGGGGGAGAATGTCACGGACCAAATTTCTGGGACCGAGGCATTAGCGCAAGCATCATCCAAAGAGGTTGAATGCGGTGTAACGGGCTTGCCAAGACCCTCAGACTTGGCCCGACATGAGGAGAGTGTTAGAAAGCCCGCAAGACCACCAGACTTGGCCCAGCACTTGGAAGATTCCAGAAGATAAGAAACATTATCTATTTATTTGAAATAGATTATTTAGATAATGTTTGTGATAATTAGAGATTTGAAAAGACGATAGAGTTGATCTTGACCGTCGATGTAATTTAAACTGAGCCGTTGGATGTAGGGGGCTTCAACTATAATAGAGGCTTACCCCTACCTCATTGTATCATCTCATATTCATTCCTTCATTCACTTTGAGTAATACAAGAAGCATTTACTCTAAACTCTCTGAGTGTTCTTCGCGTTCTTGAGTGTTCTTCGTTGTTATAGTTGCCAATCTCTTTCCGTTGTTCTTTGATTAGCTTCCGCATAGAACGATCCTTCGTTCGAGGGCTTCGGGAAGTGTTTGATCTTCCGAAGCGAGAATCCTTTCTGAGTTAGGTGTTTGTCGAGAGAGCTTCACCTAAGGCCATGACAAGGGATTTCAGGGTGACTTAGCCGACGTTTCAACCGAGAAAGCTACTAAGGCCCGCACGGTTCGTCTGGCAAAAGTCTAGCCCCGTGACACTGGGCTTATGGGAGACTGAAACAGGTTAATATATATGTATCTTTAATAATTTTTTATATATTCTGAATAAAGATTAGTTGGTGTTTTGTGTTCCTGGATCGTATTGATCGCTGATGTTTTGAACTTCGAATTGGATGGTATTAGAATCAGGTTTCACAAACTCGTAATGCAAAGATTAAACCTGATGTGTAAACGTATTAATTAACAATGGAATTCTGAGGTTCTGTATTACACGAATTCCAGGCAACAGAGAAAATTAAATTTGTTTTTTAATGTCTCGTATCATCCGCCTAAACATTGTACTAACCTATCGTCTTTAGTTCATTGAACAAAGCAAGATACGGTTTGGACTTGGCAATTTAGTGGTAATAAATTTTATTTTACTTCAAAAATTTATTTGTTTATTTCTCAAAACACACACATATATAAAGGTGGGTAAAAACTACGTCCGAAGTAGATCAATTATTATAAAAAAATAAATAAAATTATCACTCAATTTATTGAATATATCCTTCAAATGATGTAACGTTTTTTAAAATTGACATAATAACAAATCTAACTCACATCTTTTACGGGTTGGGTCAATTTAGTTGAGTCAATTGATTGAATTTGTCCTCTTCAGATACTGAATTATGGGGAACTTGTGAAGGATTGGCCTACGTAATTATAGAAATGGATTGTCAAGATGCTTATAATCTATTTTTGTCAGGTAATGTGTTGACTGGTGCAGGTTCATCTCTATTCAATGTATTAGTCGAGAGGGTAATGCTAAAGCGGACAAGGTTGCAAAGTTAGCATGGGAAGTACCTTTTCGCTATAGAAGATTCGTAGATCCTCCTGATGTGATTCATATACTTAGTTGTGTTCTTCTCTTTACCATTAAAAAAATAATTTTAATTTTAAAAAATTAACCCTTCATGCAGGAAAGGATCTATGCAAGTTAGTTTGAGGTTTTTTTTTAGAATTTTACAAAAATTTAGGTGTTTATATTAAAATTTTTGAAGGATTTAATTTACAATTTTCATAAAAATTTAACTAATTTTTTTAAAACAAATAAACTTAATGAGAATTTTTAGAAGTTTTAAGAGGGGATTAATTTAAAAAAATTTAAATTTTAGAAATATAATAAAAAAAATTTAAATTTTTGAATGGGCCACATTTGTCAAATTTTCGGGGGTCGAGGCCCCCACGGGCTCTTATCTTAGTCTGCCCATGCCTTCATGTTTACCCATTGTGTCAATTTCAGCCTAATTTTTAAAAATAAAAGGAATTGTAAAAAAAATCTTAATTAATAAAAGTAAAAAAATGAAGATTTAATATTTTTTAACAGACATAAATTTAGTTAAGGTTATATTTTCTTTATTTTTTATTATTTTATTTGTTTTAGATATAAAACCTTTAGGTATTTTCCTTCTCATTCTCTCGACAGACTGTCACAACTTCAAAAATTTTGGGTCAATTCTCTAAACACTTAAGAGTCCAAGGAGTTGTAGTGAAAAAATCCAAATTTAATATTGACTTATAAAGGAGAAAACAATAGGATTAAGGGTTGAGGATTGATAGAGTCGAGTCAAAAAAATTGAGTTATTCGAGTTGATGAGTCCTATTTTATGACTCAAACTTTATTTGAAATTTTTCGATTAGAGTCGAGTTTATAAAATTTGAGTCGATTTGAGTTGTTTTGTTTCTGTACAAATTTAATTGCAATTATTTATAATGTTATAACACATATTGATTCTAATTTAAACGACTTTCTCTAATCATATAAGGTATACATTTATATATTTATTCATATTTCTTTCCATATGTGTGAGTAAGATTTGTATGTCATGTTTGGTAAACGACTTTTTCAGTCAAAATTAGAGGTTTGAACCATTTTTAGAGGTTGACCATTCAAATCCGCTAATTTATATGTTTGGTAAATAGAGGATTGTAATAGCTGAGGGTGAAACCTCTCAATTTGAAAAAACTCTTAAAAAAGTTTTTTTAGTTAGAGGTTTAGATAAAAGAATTGTAAAGACTCTTTTGTCCTTGACAATTACAAAAATTTCTCTAAATAACATAAATTTAAATAACTAATAAAATTAAAAAGGCAATTCCATAAATAAGAAATTAATATATACATATAAATTTAATAATTATTAAAATGTTATTAAAATGATAATTTCACAAATAAGAAATTAATCTATACATCATGTATGCTTAGTAATGATATAAAAAAACTCATAATCTAATTAATATTAATTGATAAAAGATATTAATAACTAATACATTATTCAAACAAGTATTGAATATAATCATGTCCTTATATGTCATTTTGCTTATTCAAATAATTAAACAACTATCAGATAATTTTACCAAACACTTTTACATTTAGCTAATGCAATCCGTTAGTCAAATCAGCTAATCCTAGCAGCTATCAACTAATGTAATCCGCTATCAGCTATCAGCTAATTACCAAACATGATCATAATTTTATTTAATAAAATAATATCATCTAAAATTCTAAAATATATTTATAATGTTATTTTTTAAGGAAGTAATTTTTTAGAATAAAAATATTAATAGGAGTATAAAGGAGCCAAAGAATCGGTGAGAAGAAAGAATTTACAAAAAAAAAAAAGTTGAAGACTAAATTGAATAAAAATGCAAAGTTAAGAGACTAAAGTGCAAAAAAATACTTTTGTTAAAAATATGAATTAAAGTTACATAGATATTATATAGTGCTAGTGGAGCATGTAGTTTAAAATTGTTCAAAAAAAATGGACTTAAAATATGAATTAAAGTTACATAGATATTCCAAGTGATTGTTCACACATTCTCTTATCGATTGATAAAACTCGATAATTGAATAAATATGATATTTATTCGTGAGTTTTTTCCTTCTCTTCCATCAAATTTTTGTTAGACATTGAAAAGTCATAACCGTGTCAAGGAATTATAAATTCCATTAATCTCATTAAAAGAGATTATTAGCACCTTTAGAGGCGATTTAATTTGACAAGGCATCCGGAATTTATTCGATAAGGCATCCAAAAATTTATCCAATAAGACAACCGAAAATTTATTCGGTAAGGCATTCGAAAATTTAATCGTCCCAAACATATCAAAACACAATTCATGCAAGAAAAGATGGCTCAAACTCTTTACACCCTTAACGGCAACTCCTCCCTAAAACGGATAGGCCATCGTGATTTCACAACAATTAATTTTGAAAATGAATTGTTTCATTGTTTTCCCATTTTGTAATATGAAAACAATTTTCCAACTAAAACTGTATCATTCTTTTCTCCCACTCTTTTATAGCCTTTATAATAAATGTAAGCTTTATAATTTCCAAAGCATTGAAGGCTATAATCAAATGAAAATAATTCCTTAAGGGCCCAACGTTCGTAAACCATATTGATATAAAGGGCAAGAAATGCATATAGCAAAATCATATTGAATTAGAACATAATCGAACGAGGAATGAACCCAAAGTGACATATAATCCTCAAGTCACAATTTTTAACAAAATCTCAGCAGAGGTACAAAGATACCTGATGTCGGGTTTCTAATGATGCATTGATATTGTTGTAACACCATTTGCATTCAACGTGAGGTTTCATCGTTCCTCTTGTAGATATCATGTTTGAACAACATTATACATGAATTTGCATCTAAATTTCAACCACGTTTCAATAATAGTATGAATTTGCTTCTAAATTGTTGGAAATATTACTGTGAAATGAAATTGTTAGCACTAACTAGATGAAATAAAACAAATTAAAAGAGATCTAAATATTTGATGTGTCGTGGTATGACACTGCCTTAGAACCAAATTCACTCGGATTGGTGTAATTGTTGCATTGGACGACGCCTCCAAGGTTAACACGACGTCTTCAAAATTTGTACACCCTAATTTTAAAGGTGGACAAAGTGGTATTGCCCTTTTCTTCTTAGAAGCATGAAACACATATAACAGTGTTTGAAATATACTCTAAAAGTGAATCACAAGCCTTCTATTTATAGGCCGAAACTGGGGTAAAATCGATAAATCACTCACAACAATAATGAAAAATATTAATTTGATGGTAATTGTCATATTAAATCTTATTTAAATTACGTAATTTTCATCTTAATTATGCATTAAATGGGTGATTAAACTATAACACTCCAATCCCGATCCGAATCCGAAGTGCTATATCGGGTCACCTAAAATTTGACCAAAAAAGTTTCCATTTAAAAACCATAAGTCTAACCCTTATCAAAACATTTAAATCATCCATAATTTCATATAATTAAATGAGCATGTCAAAACAGTTTACAAAGGAGGAGCTTTATGTTTATACATCGTATATTAAAATAATATATCACAATAGAGTTACAGACTCAACAATTGTAAGGTCCTATGAATATATAAGCCCAAAACTAAATATTAAGTATTGTACTCTAAAGCGATTCGGTGTTGGGAAATCCCTCGATGATGTGCTCCTCAATCACGATCAATCTACTAACATGTGAACAGAAACAATGATTCCGAACGTTGAGCTTACAAAGCTCAGTGGTATATTTCTACTCTAACATAATTCTTGATTATCTTAAAACAAGCATGCAAGATAAATATAGTCTAGAGAGCATAGATATGGCTTCACTACTATGAGTCATCATCAAGCCTACACAAGATAGAGTTCCTAAATCACCTACCAAGGGTTAAAACATCCATAAGCCATCATTTTGTAGCATTCATAACAACATTCATAAATAAATCCATACATCGCTACATATTGACTCACGAAGCCCTACTTTACCTGTACTCACATAGCCGTCAGGTTACCTGTGCTCGCATAGCTATCGGGTTAAATGGATCGTATCCGAATCATCATAGCCACAAATATGTCATGACCATTATTGGATCACATTAGCAACAAGAAGATTTAGCCATACTCGGATCACCATAGCCATGAGTATCTACCTAACCGTACCCAGATCACATATCCCTTGAGTACGTCAGATGTACTTGCTCATATATCCTGAAGTACACATCCCCTTATCCATACGTTGATCATTATATCCACGAGTAGGTTCCTAACCACACCCATATCACATAGCCCTTGAGTACGTCGAATGTACTTGCTCACATAGCTCTAAGTACGCATCCCCTTATATCAGTATCGTAGTACTGATCCTAGGATTTCTGAATTCTTTTACAACAACCATAAGGTAAGAAATGCTATATGAGCATTGATACACCCCATCACAAGGTAAGTGGCTCCAAATCCATACTATCAAGAGAATGCCCCTAAGGCATGACACTAACCAAACATGGGTTATCTATTAATTTATAATTATCAACCACTAGTATTTTATGGAATATATTAATCATTATATCAAATTATTGGAGTCATCTATTAGATCATACAAGCTTTTACTTTGTTGTTATACTCTTTCTACCCAACTGCAACAGTAGGTACCAGTACGCTTCATTAGGTATCGGTACTCAGCCAGGGTATCGATACTCACCATTCGTACTGTACCAAAATATGCTACTAGAATTCAGCAAGATTAATCAATATGGGTATTGGACTGACCGTAATGGTAATCGTACCAGAATACCGGTACTCATTTTTCATACCGATACTAAAATGAGCCACTAGAATTTATGAAGGCCAATCAGTACTGGTACTGGATTGGTCGTACCGGTACTGCTTGAATGTCGAACCAATACGCAGACACAAATTCATCATTTTTCATGCCTGAAGCACCCCGTATCGGTACTAATTCATCTCATATCGGTACTCTTGCCCAAAACTATCTTTCTAAATCTCAAAAAACTATCCTAACTTGTCTCTAAACACCCCAAACCACCCTAAGCGGTTACTATAGTTTACTAGGTTAATTATGAACATAATATGGTCATTTAACAACTTTTGAACTAATATTTCGATATAACAAATTAAGTGAACATGTTTTGGACTTGATCGAATATTTCAAAAATAATTCAAAGTCCAACAAACATGAAATATATGTTTAAAAATGTTTTGTAAGTGTTTTGGCTCATTCCTCAACTTAAAACATTTTCATAAATTCAAAACTATTTAATTCTTGAAAATCCTAGAACAAAGTTTCTAAACTTCTGTACGGAAGTTTTCGTACTTTTGCAGAAGTTTCCAAACTTTTTGATTCCAGACAATTTTCAAGTTTTGAAACTTTTGTGTAAGTTTCGGAACTTTGAGTTCCAAAGGTCAAATTTTCAAATCCAATTTAAAGAGTTTCGAAACTCTGAGTAGTTTTGAAACTTATATGTAGGGGAGCATTAAATGCTCAATTTTATGTCTTTCCAATGGCTCCAAACCATCTCCAATGGCCATAAATGGCTAGAAACTTATTCTACACTACAAATACAAGCCAATAACACTTGAAGAAGGTCACTACAACTATCTAAGCTTACTAATCAAGAGAAATAGTCTTTAAATCCTCATTTCTTTTTTTCTCTTGCAAATATTTGTATATAGTGCTTTTATTGTATACCTTTTGTACTCTTTCTTGTGAGCTTTATTCTTTTAAACACCATATTGAGAGGTATTTTGATGCAATCTCGAATATGAGTTTTGCGAGGTTTAAGGTGATGTTCAAAAGTCCATTTGATCGTGGTAAAATTCCTATTCCTAGAAAGCCTCAGGAAGCTTCTATGAGCTTAATCCGAGTTGCTTGTAACAAACTTGGGTATTTGATAAATTTAATTAATGATGTTCTTGGAAAGCACGGATATGAGAGGTTTTACTTCAACCCAAAAAATGAGTCTCGGCCTTCAAGATTGACACATTGACTTAAGAAGAGTTTTAATTAGCCACATCTTTTATTATATTTAAATATGATACATTTTAATATGTCGCATGTTAGAGTTCTACATAGGGCTAGTTACATGAAGAACACTTGATACTATTATAGCCAATTGGCACAATGGTTCTTGATGGTTGCATTGATCATTTGTGCTTAGATGAAAATCAAGGTGCCTCCAATGGCTTCCCATGTGTTGACCACTATTCATTTTTGAAGTTGCCACATTTCAAGAGCAAAATCATGAGTTGGCTTGCTTGCCAATTTTGGATAGGATCCAGGCAGAACTAGGTCTTGAAGTCTTATGGAAACTTATTCCTCTATCTCTTAGCTTTCCAAATCACTTTGAATCACATCAATCCGATGTTGGGAGCCTGAGATATGATCATTTTGTTGAAGAAAATGCATGTTGGAATTTCATTACGAGAAATGCTGAACATTCACTCATGGGTGGTGTTTTCATTCATTTCCTCATTCGATGAAAAGTTCAAGAGTCTTCTCATATGTCATGGACAAGATGCATGTTGAATTGCATTCATAAATGGTAGAACTAAAGAGTTCATTGAATAACCAAAAGTCTTATAAGCTTTATAGTCATTTCGGCCAACAAGAGAAGTTGGGAGGTTCAAAGCTTTAAGGAATTTTAAAGGTTCAAATAACTATTCAGCTACAAATAGAATTTGGAAGATTACAAGTTCTAAAGACATGCATCTTGTCTAGTTTCTCTTTGAGAAATATATTTGAGATTTTTATCTCTTTTCTACCTTAGACTTATCACTTTTGAGTGTGGCGTCTATCTTCCATCTCTTTATAACTTTGGTTCCTAGTTCTAGATAACTAATGGGTCAAGTTCCATTATATCATCGGTTCCTAACTCCTTATAGTTAGCGGGTCATGATTCTATCTCACTTCAATCATCCATCATTTTCATCTTATACCGTTATCCCTTACCATTTTCATCATCATCCATCCTTTCTAATTCCAATTACATAAATTTAGCTTCCACACCATTATAGTACAATAATTCCAATTTGAAGTCTATTTTGTTCGAGAAATCCTTCATTCGGTTGGGAACTCAAGCGACTCTTCCTCTTCATAAAGATGGGCTTGCACCATGTTCTTGTTTACCCAAATCAAACCTTGTAAAGGGGAGAGGTTCTAGTTTAGCCTCAGAAAAACTAGAGTGGTTCTATCTTAGCCATTGAAAAGATAGGGGTTGTAAGGTTGCGCCTTGTCTTTAAAGGCAAAAATACATTGTTAGTGAATTGGGAAATCCTTAGTGGTGAGCTAAGGTAGTGGATGTAGACTTAGTTTAGAAGTCGAATCACTCTAAATCTTTGTGCAAAATTGTTTATGATTTTTGATTACTTTCACAAAATTTTATTAGCCAGTTCACCCCATTTTGGCATATTTCGGTTGATCATATTGAGCCCAACAATTCCTATCAGAGCCTCGTCTTCATCGAAGGTCTCACAACCGGGAGTAAAGATCGTCAAGCTGAAAGTATACCCTTCCAAGAAAAAAGGCTAGCGGGTCTACAATGACAAATTTTGAAGAAGACCACTCTATCTCGTGTCATCCTCTATTCAAAGGAGTTTCATACTTCTATTGGAGCAATTTAATGAAGCATTTCATCCAAGCACTCAATCTTGATGTTTGGAAGATAATCGAAATGGTCTCATGGATGTTCCTAAGAAGAAGAAGAAAAATAAGAAAATGATTCCAAATGACACAAGGAATGCACAATTAAATGCCAAGGCTATGCACACTCTTCTTTATGGTCTCAATGAAGATATTTCCAAGAGAGTCACCTCATGCAAAATTGCCAAATATATATGGGAGAAGCTTGAGAAACTCTATGAGAAAGAAGAGAAGATATATGATGCTTCATCAAGTGCAAACCTCATCTCAAATCCAAAGGAGGAGTACTTAATGGCTCTCGATGAGCCTGAGGTATCTTCTAAATCAAGTGAATTAAATTCATATTCTTTTTAAGACTTACAAGATACATATGATTAACTATTTTTGGAATTTGAGACCATGAATTCCAAATATAATAAAATGATTTTCGAAACTTGAATTTGAAAATGATTTTCTTTTGAAAACAAAACATGAGTTTAAAAACCAAAATGAAATTTTGAAAAAGGATTTAGAGTTTTCAAAAATGAGTGATGGAAATTTTGAAAAAAAAAATCTTAATTTAAAGATTAAGCTTGAAAAGCTAATAAAATAAAAAGAAATCATTGTTGGTAATTCATCAAAATTAAAAATGATAAAATGCTCACATTGTCATTTTCATGGTCATGATGTACATACTTGTCATATAAAGAAAAGAAAGTCTTATAAAATTAGGAAAGTATAAGTTCCTAAGGGAACTAGAGACATTGAAATTAATGTCAAATGATTCAAAGCAATTTGGATACAAAAAATCAAGTGAATGTCTCTTGTAGGTGTGTTGGAGCAATGGTGAGAAAAGCAAAATGTTTGAATGCTTTAGTCACACATATGAAAAAAGATGGGTAAAGTCTAAGCTTAATATCTTTGATTATATATATTTGGTTGCCTATTTTGATGTTTACATGTTCATGCACATTTGATTGCTAAAGTATTTTCTGAAAATGCATGACATTGTATGATGCTTTATGCACATGTGTTTTAATATGTCTATTCATATTATTGCATAAAGTTTTAAAAAGACTTGATTAATTGAATTACATATGCTCTTAAATCTTTTTAATCCTATATTGAAATTCAATCTCTTTTAATTGTTAAGGTGATTTGAACCAAATTTTATATGGAATGCCTTTATTAAGGGAAAGCTTTTATTTTTATGATTTATCTTACTCTCTATTGTTTAAATTAGTTTTGATATAACAAAAAGAGGAGAGACAAGTGAAAATTTCAATTTCCAAATGAAAAATGAAGACTTAAATATTTTCTAAAATATTCTCTTTTTCAAATATTATTTTTCTAAGGGGGAGCATTTTCAAAAACATTTTTCAATATGTTTTGTTATATCAAAAAGGGTGAGATTGTTGAACTAATATTTCGGTACAACAAATTAAGTGAAAATGTTTTGGATTTGATCGAATATTTCAAAAAAAAATCAAAATCCAACAAACTTAAAAATATGTTTTGGCTCATTCCTCAACTTAAAACATTTTCATAAAGTCAAAACTATTTAATTCTTGAAAATCTTGGAACAAAGTTTCTAAACTTTCTTATAAGTTTCCAAACTTTATCAGAAGTTTCGAAACTCTTACAAGAGTTTCCAAACTTCTATACGGAAGTTTCAATACTTCTACAGAAGTTTCCAAACTTCTAATTCCAGACAGTTTTCTAGTTTTGAAACTTTTGTATAAGTTTCAAAACTTTGAGTTCCAACGGTCAGATTTTCAAATCCAACTCAAAGAGTTTCGACTCTTTAAGTAGTTTCAAAATTTATATGCATGAGAGCATTAAATGCTCTGTAAAACCTCGTTCTCGATCTGAATTTAAAGTGCTACATTTGGGTCTTCCAAAAGTTAACCCATCAAATTTTCCATTTAAAATCACAACTTTGACATTTCTCAAAACATCTGGTTCCATAAATCCACGTCGATAAATAACATTTAAAATGAGTTTACTAAAATAGGAGCTTCAATATAAAATACACTGTATTATAAAATAATAATTCTAATAGAGTTAGATACTCGACTGTGGTAAGGTCCTATGAATACATTTTAGTCCAAACTAAAATATCAAGGACTGTAGTCTGAAACTAGCTCGGTGCTGGGAAGTCCTCCACGATGTGCTCCTCCAAAAGATAACTTGTCAACCTACGCACAGAAAAAACCACAATTTTGAATGCTGATCTAACAAAGCTCAGTGGTACATTTCTACTCTACCACAATTCATGAATATCATAAAATAAGCATGCATGATGATATTGTTGAAAATGCACAGATAAGGCTTCACATATAATGAGATTATCTTCTAGCCTACCCTAGCTAGAGTTCACAATATTTATCTCTAGGCATCATTAAATAAAAGAAGTCTCACATGTCATCACCAGGCTTTACCATACTGAGATCACACAGCCTACCGAGTTAAAGCATACCGTACATAATTAACCATACATGCCTACACATTAGCCAACAAAGCCCTACATTACCTGTGCTTACACAACCGTCGGGTTACCCGTGATCCCATAAACGTCGAGTTAGTTAGACCATATCCAGATTACCATAGCCACAGATACGTACTAGACATACTTGGATCACAATAGCCACAAGCAGTATTTACCTGAGGTCACCCAACCAATCAGGTTACTCGAGTTCACATAGCCCATCAAGTTACTCGAGCTCACACAGCCCACTGAATTATGATTCCTTATCTGGTTCACTATAGCCACAGATAGGTTTCTAACCGCACCCATATCACATAGCTCATGGATACGTCGGATGTACTCAATCACACAGCTCGAAGTATACATCCCCTTATATAAGTGCCCTTGCACTAACTCTAGGACATTCAGATTCATTTACCACAACATAAAATAACACATGCTCCCCGAGCATTCATACACCTCACCAAGAGGTAAGTGGCACCAAGCCAAGCCATCCAACAAATACCCCAAGGCATAACATTTACCATCTCAATTATACCAAGTCGTCATTTACCAAGTTATTACACGTAATTCTCATCTATAAGGGTTAAACCTCATTTTTTCAGTTTTACAAACAATTTTAGGCCACTAGGGGTCTATTTGATCGAACGGTATAATTTTTCAGCCCTTCAGGCAGAAGTTGACATTTTTGGGCAAATTGCACATTGGGTATCATACCTATCTCCTGGTATCGATACTCATCTCCTAGTATCGATACCCATTTCTTGGTATCGATACCCCTCATCGTTTTAATTCCCTTGGTATCGATACTCATCTTCTGGTATCGATATCACTGGTATTGATACTCATCTCCTGGTATCGATACCCCTGCTTGTTTTAATACCTTTGGTATCGATACCCATCTTCTGTATCGATACTAGTTTTTGCTACTAGAATTTTAATAGAACAGTGGGTATCGATACCCACCTAGGGCGTATCGATACCCCATCAAAAATAACACAGGGTATTGGTACGAGGTCCCCGTGTACTGATACCGAAGTCTAGAAATAGCTTCCAAGGCTTGGGAAATCACTTCCCAAGCCTCCAAAATGTAACCTTTAACCACTTAACTTAATCCTACATATTATGGGAGTTAATTAGGGTGATTTGCTACCATTTTTACACATTATTAACCACTAACCCGAAAATCACCATTAAAGGGTTTCAAGTTACCTTAACACCCAAATCTAGCCATCTCAACCACAAATCAAGCAAGGCAACTACTTTAGGATATTCAAGAATCAAAGGAGTAAAAAATGTACTGACCTTAGCAAACAAAACCCGAAATCAAGCTTCCAAGCTAACCCTTCAACCTTTCTTCTTTGACTCAAGCTTGTAAGAACTACCAAAACACATTTCCTTGCCTTCTTAACATGAATATGAGTCAAGGCTTGAATTAACAACAATGGGGGAGATTCAACTACGAATTTGTAACAAGATAAGTGGGTTGAAGCTCTTAAAACCCCTAATTCTTTAAAAACCCACTAAAAGGAAACCCACCTTCTTACTACAAAAATGTATTTTCTATGAAGCTCTTGAGGAGGTGATCAACTTCTTCTTCACTCACAATCTCGGAATCAAAGTTTAGAAGGTAAAGATTTGGTTTTTAAGCTTTGGGAGATGGGGGTTCCATGGAGAAGTTAATATGAAAGATTTTGTAAACACCCACCTTGAGAGGTATTCTTGTTTATCCAAACCTTGTAAAAGGGAGAGGTTTTGGTTTAGCCTTAGAAAAACTAGAGTGGTTATATCTTAACTATTGAAAAGATAGGGGTTGTAAGGTTACGCCTTGTCCTTAAAGGCAAGAATTCATTGTTAGTGAATTGAGAACTCCTTAGTGGTGAGCTAAGGTAGTGAATGCAGATCTGGTTTAGAAGTCAAACCACTCTAAACTGTTGTGCAAATTTTCTATAGTTTTCGATTTCTTCCACAATTTTTTATTAGCCAATTAACCCCTTCTTGGCATATTTTAGTTGATCATATCAAACCCAACAACAAATTTCTTAAGCTCAAAATCACTATTAGATTATCCAAGATATACTTCACACATAAAAACACCCAACAAGAACTACAATATCAAGCAAAGCGGCAATTTATGATTAAGAGCCAGAGTTGTACTGACTTTAAGAACCACAATTCCCGAAATGAGCTCTCACACAAGCTCCTTTAACCTTCCCTTTTTGACTCAAGCTTGAAGAAACCCCAACCACCTCCTATTGCCATACAAACATGGGAAATGAATTAAGACTTAAAATAACAACTATGTGTAAATTTAGCTACGACTTTACAACCTTAAAATCAAGGGAAAGCTTCATATAGATTCCCAAAGTTTGAGACTCCCAAAAACCCATAAATGGTTTACTCATCTTTCCACCACAATATTATATTTTCTTGAAGCCTTTGAAGAGGATATTAAGATCTACCAATCTTGAAATTCGGATGAGAAGTTTGGAGTATAAAGTTTGTATTTTTAGTTTTTAAAATCAAGCTTGGATGAGAAGGAAAGCTGGAGAAAAAGATGAGTGAAGAAAAAGAGTGTAAGTGATGATATCACCAAAACCCACTCTTTGTCCCCTTTAATTCATGTGAAGACAAGGTGAAATTAATGGGAGATCAGCCTACTTTTTTTCCAAAGGTAAAATCACTCTATAAAATCTACAAGTTTCTCCCTCATTACAAAATGGTCATTTTTTCATCATATATAGTCAAATTCTAATCTAAATGGCTCAAACTTGGCCCAACGAGTCCAATTGTCAAAAATAACTCAACGATCCATAACACAGTTCAACGCCCAACCGTTGACTCGAAAATTTGGGTCATTACATAAACCATGTAACTGCTATGGTAAATATGCAGTAAATGAGTGATTCAAATCATGCAATTGTCATCTTAAATCTATAGTAAATGAGTGAAAAATCTTTCAACTTTTCTCCACCAACAATTCTAACAATGGCTATCAATATCGAAATGATATTCGACGTTCACAAATTAATTCAGTATTGATACTATCCTTTAGGTATTGATATTGACTATACGGGTATCGATACTCGACTTAAGTACCGATACCGAAAAATGCTTTGATGATTTAATTAAACCAAACAATATCGATATTATCCATTGAGTATCGATACTGGACAATTGTATCGATGCCCCAAAAATGTGGTATTGATACTCACCCTCTAAAAAGCCTAACTTTCCTCTACGCTGATGTTGTGTCAATAATGGGTCATTTAATATCAATAATCAAGCCTAGAATATTTAATTTCAACCACAAAAATCATTCAAAACATGTCTCTAAACATACATTCTAAGTAAACATAATATACATCATCATCAAACACCATACACATAAAAAAAATAAAAAATGTCTAATGTCTTCATACAATATAAAAAATATAATAAATAAAAGTCTAGTTCTTTTAAAAATGCCCGAAACGTTTTAATTTTCGAACACTATAAATACTGTAATGAAGAATTCTTTCACAATTTAGAAAATACAAGGGAAAATTTTAATAGTGGGATTACATGCCTTACTCCCTTGAGCATTAACAACACACATTTCTTCTTTTCTAAAGTTTAGAAATAAAAGCCTTGTTAGATCACTTCACTAGCTCACCTTGCAATCCTCTTTAGCTCTATTTCTGTGCAAATTCAATAAAAACGAGTGTGAGCTCAAGCAAGCTCAATGAATACTCTTGATAATTATAAGCATAGACAATGACATAGGTTAATTGAAAGCATACTATATACATAACTTAAATGATTGTTTTTAGCATACTCAATGCATCATTTTTCATGTTATACAAACTGTTATCAAAACAGTATACTCATGTGCATTATGTTCTCAATAGACACTGTGAACACGCTTAATCTTACTCATGAAGATATAGAATGAATTAACTTTTCATTAATGATAAGTTATTTTGTTCACATGAAACATAGTGTAATCGCAATCATCATATACTCGGATCTCCTTATAAAGTTCTATTGCACTCACTAATTAATTCACCATTGACTCGAGTCAACACTCGAGCATTGACTCAAGAATTTGGATAGTTGCGCTCAAAGTCTAATATTTACCAATATTAGGGACAAAGTAGACATGTCAATTTGGTGAATTGGATAAATTTTGAATCGAGTCAATTTGAATTTTTAAATTTTAAGGCATTTCATCTTGGTTTGGTCAATTTTTTGAATAACATGCTGAAATTCATTGAAGAAAGAGGAATGAAAATGTGTACAAACTAAAGTCACCGAAATCAGGACTAAACGGTGATGATAACAAAATATGGGAGACAAAGATAAAACAGAAAACATAAAGGAAAAAGAAAACACTTACTTCCGAGAACAGAACCAGCTACTTCATCCGAGTTCAACACTCCTCTTCACAAGAGCAAGATAGGACCTTTCATGCAGACGAGATTGAAACACGATCGGAGTTGAAGAAATGCAAATATCTCCGGTTTGGTCAATTTTAGGTTCAACTTATTTTGTGTTTAAGTTAATTAAGAGTTTAGGCTATTTTGGGTTAAAGTTTTTCGAGTCGAGTCATGATGGGTTTGAATCATATTGTGTTTTGGGTACTTGGTTAGGTGATTTTCAATTCAAGATTTAGGTCGTGTCAACTTGTCTAATTTTAGTTGCTTAAGGTTTGGATCAATTTTCACATTTTAATCCTTTGAGTTTGGGTCGATTCAAATCTAAATAAATAATTTTTATTATTATAATCAAACCAGATTAAAATCAATTTAAATTCAAATTGATTAAGTCAAGTTTATGAACTCTACCTGAATTAAGAAGTTTAGGTTGATTTTTTTATGGTAGTAGTCGTAGATAAGTATTAAATAAAATAAAATTAAATGATGGGAAACCGATTTTACCGGTATGGAGAGCTGTTGAAGCGTCCCCCCAAAATATGCTTACAACCGAATGACCCGGTAAAATGGTTAAAAACCGAGTAAAAAATATTTCTCTGCGCGTTTTAAATTTCAATACGGTAATCGTTTTTCACCTGCCATTTTATTTTCTTTTTTCCTTCTTTTTCTTTTGGATCCAAAGGCCGGGCATCTCAGATCGTATTCTCTGGTTTTTCCACTTTTCCTTTTGTTTCAGGTGAATTCTCTTTGCTTCTGTTTGGTTACCGAGAAAGTATAGGAAACAAATAATGTAGACAAGAAGCGAATGGTTCAAGTTCCGGTTTTATTATGAATATACTTGATTGGTTTTTAATCTGATTTTGATTCGCATTGTGATAATTTTGTAGGAGTTTTATGTAACCAATCTCATTTTAATTAGTTTAGTGGTTCTTGTTTGGAATCTTTGGATAGTTTGTCATTCTTTATCATTGTATATGTTTTCATTTATATCGTATTTCTAATTTATTTAGCAGTGAAAAAGATTAGAAATGTGATCATTTATGATTATATGAAGGGATTCTCTTGAAATATCCCAAATTTTGACTGGTGACCAAAATGTAAATTTTGAAAGTTTTGGGGTTAAAGTATAAACTTTGGAAAAGTTTGAGGATTAAAGTGTAAATTTCCCCCAACAAGTAATTTTATTCGGTATAAGGGTGAAAGTACGTACATCTTTAAAATAGTCAAGTATTAGTGGGCATGTAATTATATTTTCAAAGAACTGTTTGGTAAGCTTTAAAAGTATAAAATTTACAAATAAGAAAAGCATTAGAAATTATAAAGTATGAAAATTAAATAATGTTATTGGTACGATGAAAGTAAAATGGTTTGACTCAATGTTTAAACCTTATCACGTAAAATTTTTATAAACTAGAAAGGATCTAGGCAGTAAGCGACGTTTTCATCCCGAATAAATTTTCTTTCAAATAACTTAATTTTATACTTTATAAACCAATTCAGGGTTAAAACTAGATACGATTGTCTAGAAATGTTTTCAGAAGAAAGTTTTGAAAAGTGTTATTTACCGATAAAAAAATTAAGCCAGTTTTTAGTACATGTTTTAATAGCATCTATAATGTATATTTGTATTACGAGTATACATTATGGGTGTTACATCTCTTTTCTAATCTAATCACAGTACTTTTTTTTGAATCGTAATACTTATTTTCTATCCGAACCTAACCCAATAGCCCAATACTCAACTCAATATCCATATAATTAAAATAACTCATACAAATACCTAATATCAGGCCCATATCCAGTAGCCCAAATTAAAACTAAACCCTAGCCTTAACCCTAACCCTAATTAGCAAATCCTAACCGCCAACCACCTTACAGCGACCACCGTCGTCGTTTGATGTTCGGCCGTCTGTTATCGCCTATCGCTGTCGACCCCAAAAGAACCCCAAATCAATCCCTAACCAAACAACCCTAACTAAGCCCCAACCAAAACTGTAACCAAAATTAAATTCTAAAAAATCAAATCATCATACCCGTGCCATCCACCGCCCTAAGCTTTTAAACCTGCTGCCACCACTGTCTAATCTCACTGTCTTCACCGCCCAAATTCGAACTCAACAAATCACCACTTGTCCCTCACCTTTCCAGATCACCCCAAAACGAACCTCTATAAAAGTGATTCGGTTGCAATTAAAAGAGGGGATTAGATACGAATTTAAAAAAAAAGGAAGAAGAAAGGAAGCAAAAAAAAGATTAAAAGGTAAAAAAATAAATATAAAAACCCATTCTGGTTTTATTAGATCTAAATCTTTAGAGGGGATTTAAAAAAAAATAAACCTTAGATCCAACCTTAAGAGCAAAAACCAAACCTAAACAACCCTTGCATGTACTTTGGTCACCGTTCGTGGCGGTTCTCCATCGCTTGCGAACGGCGGCACGCGACGAAGATGGCGGCCGACATCTGAGCTCGGGTAGAGGTTAGGAAGAGCTTGAGAGAATCCCAAATTCTTTTTTGTAATTTCAGATTCAAGAATGAGTTTTTTTTTTCCAAAATAGGTATTTGAACTCTTTCCAAAACGACGTCGTTTTATGCTTGTAACTCGCACGTGTCTCGACTCGGAAAGGATCTACGCGTTTTTAAATGAAACAGGATAATATCTCTTTTAGTCCTTCCGCTTTTAATTTGTCTTTAATTTTGTCCTTTTCAATTTTCTTTTTCTTATAATACTATTACTTAAATCCTATTTCATTTTATTTTAGTCACCAATTTGGTTATTAATATTAATATTATCAGTATATTTACATATTATTGTTGTTGTTATTTCATTAATATTATGATTATTATTGTCATGTTATATTATATTATTATTAGATATATTAAATGTGTATATTACATATGTTATATGTTATTTTAGATTAAGTATATTATGTGTATAGTTTTTTTTTATTTGTGAAGTTTTCATATGTATTATATATTTTATATGTATTGTACTTAGATGTGTATTATAGTTATATAATATTATATATGTATATTACATTGTATTATTATTATATATAATATTTTCTTTTTTTAGCATCTTTATTGTATGTATTACTTTAGGGTATTGAACTCGGTTTAATATTAAGGGAGTATTTCCACTTTATTTCGGGAATTGGCTAGGAAGTGGTGTCCCGACTCATTCAGATGTCACATTTCTCGGTTTTCGTAAATAAAAAAATGTTCACCTTAGACCGCTTTTTGAGATTAAATTTTAAATTAAAATTTGAATTTTTATTTCCTTGGAACGACAACACTAGACCAACGCGGTACCAATTTTGGCCGTTGTGGGGTGCTAATCATTTCCCACGCCTAATTGACTCCTGGACCCAAGTTTTAGAATCTCTCCGGCCTACCAAAGTGGCCGGTGGCGACTCCATCTTCTATTTTTCAATTTTTACAGTATTTTATTGAGAGTGTCATCTCGGTCTCTGGGTTTCTCCTTTAGTTATTTCTATGCTCTTGACTTTATGTTCAAAAAAAAAACTTTATTACATGAATAATTTGTTTGTGATGAATTACTTGATTATGAACTAAGACAGTCATAAATTTTAGTCTGTATATATCTTTTTTTGCAATATCCGATGAATGGAGATTCATTGGCGTTATACTTATATCATCGCTCATAACTGATTCAGATCATGCTTGTTAAATTGTGAACTACTTCCTTTATTGTTGTGATGTTGATCTAGTTCTGATGTTATTTCAGCTGGTGATACAATATGGCAGATGGTGAGGATATTCAACCACTTGTCTGCGATAATGGAACTGGAATGGTCAAGGTATCAGTGTTCTTTCATCTTTTTTCTAAGGTTTTGTCTTTAGGTTTATATAGATTTTTCCCCTAATGATTCATTTTACACTTTAAAGGCTGGATTTGCCGGTGATGATGCTCCAAGGGCAGTCTTCCCTAGCATTGTGGGTCGCCCACGTCACACTGGAGTGATGGTTGGAATGGGACAGAAAGATGCATATGTTGGGGATGAGGCTCAGTCCAAGCGTGGTATTCTGACTCTTAAATACCCTATTGAACACGGCATAGTTAACAACTGGGATGATATGGAAAAGATTTGGCATCATACCTTCTACAATGAACTCCGTGTGGCTCCTGAAGAACACCCAATTCTTCTCACTGAGGCACCTCTCAACCCTAAAGCCAATCGTGAGAAAATGACCCAAATCATGTTTGAGACCTTCAATGCTCCGGCAATGTATGTTGCTATCCAGGCTGTTCTATCACTCTATGCCAGTGGTCGTACAACTGGTAAGTGAATGACTAATCATGATCTCATGCTAAACTACCTCAAAGTCAAATTTACACTTCGGTTTGTTTTTAGATTAATTAGGGAATTTAAGTGACCTCAAAGTGGTTGCTATTTCTCCCCATTGTCTCGTACTATCCATGTTGTTTTGATTTAATGATTTTCCTAATGATTACAAAGTCTTACTGATCTAGTTCCTAAAACTTATGGTTCGAACTCTGCTTATTTTTCATGTGCTAACTGTTCTCTACAATATTTTATGTAGGTATTGTTCTGGACTCCGGAGATGGTGTGAGCCATACTGTCCCTATTTATGAAGGATATGCGCTCCCACATGCCATCCTCCGTCTGGATCTAGCAGGTCGTGACCTTACTGATGCCCTGATGAAAATCTTGACCGAGCGTGGTTATTCATTCACAACTACAGCAGAGCGTGAAATTGTGAGGGACATAAAAGAGAAGCTGGCTTATATTGCACTTGACTTTGAGCAAGAGCTCGAAACTTCCAAAACTAGTTCTAGCATCGAGAAGAACTATGAGTTGCCTGATGGTCAGGTGATCACCATTGGTGCTGAGCGTTTCCGATGCCCAGAAGTCCTTTTCCAGCCTTCAATGATAGGGATGGAAGCTGCTGGCATTCATGAAACCACATACAATTCTATCATGAAGTCCGACGTAGATATCAGGAAGGATTTATATGGAAACATTGTTCTCAGCGGTGGAACTACCATGTTCCCGGGAATTGCAGACAGAATGAGCAAAGAAATCACAGCCTTGGCCCCAAGCAGCATGAAAATTAAGGTGGTGGCTCCACCTGAAAGGAAATACAGTGTCTGGATTGGAGGCTCCATCTTAGCATCTCTCAGTACTTTCCAGCAGGTATTTTCTAACTCAAAATGCTGACTACGTGTAGTTTTTGTTAGAGACAAATTGACTATTCAATTCACATAAACAGAATCTATGCTCTTACCATTCATTCACATTAAATAAGTCCTACGTTCGTCAGATTTGGACATTTTCGTTTTCATTTCTCATCTTCACTCTAGCATGCTTGATATGCATTTATGTATTGTGGTTGGAGTGCAGATGTGGATTGCTAAGGCAGAGTACGACGAATCCGGCCCATCTATTGTGCACAGGAAGTGCTTCTGAGTCTTCAAGAAATGCAAGAAAAACATTGTATTGTTTTTCCGCGAAACGATTTCAGCTCTCAAGATTTTGATCTATTTTTGTTTGTCTTAAATTATCTGGATCCTTTTCTTCTCTCCTTATTTTCTTAATGTTCGTATTATTGAAACAATGTGAGACGATGGATATAATGATAGGGTTCAAATTGGTTGATTTTATTTTTCCCCTTAAGCAGTTCTTTATCATTCAATGTCCTGCCAATGTATTTTTGCTTATTGTCAATTCTTAATCTTTTCCATGTCCATTTATCTTGTTACTTTAAAGCATATTCTCTCAAAAGAAACCGGATAACCTGCTATAATCAAAATGTTTAGAAAAATGCTTCATAAATGAAGCATATTCTGTCGAGCATAAGCTGTTTGGAAACTCATGCTATTAGTATACTGGGTTGATTCATGGACTATTAAGCAAGTATACAAAGCTTGACTATAATATCCGAATTTTATCTGGGTATACACATATATACATATATATTATATTTCACTATAAATAAAATCATATATAAAAAATAAATAAATATTACTATTATAAATAATGAAACCCAAATGTAAATAGTTTAAAATTCATTTCAAATGTCCATTTTACATACATAAAGTCCAAATTATGTCCTAAAGCCCATTTTACAAATCTGCTAACTCATACCCAACCCAACAAAACTAAATTTTTTGGATAATCTCATTTTCCTGCTCAAACAGGGACACATGACGGCTTCGAATTAGACCAAAAGAGTTGACAGGAATTGTGCTTTCTCCCTTCGTTGTTGACAACAGCTGGCTGTTGACGTCACATTGGTGACGTCAGCAATGATGTCATGGCACACTCAACTATAAAATGAGAGAGAAAAATTATTAATAGAAAGTAATTATCGCGCAATTAAAAGATAGAGAGAGAATATACCTCTGTTATTCGAACTGTCGCCAGAACAGTTGAAAAGTCGTTGATAAAGATCAACAGTCGTCGTCAAAATTGTCGTTTCATTGTTGTAATCATCGTTTCATCACAAGAAGATATATTTTTTTTGAGCTTTTATTTCATGCAAAAAAAACATATGAAAACGTTAGATCAAAAATAAATAATAAGGAAAAACAGAGAGTAAAGGAGATCAAAAAGGAATATGTGGCGGCTGGAACTTATCTGTCGGAGTTAAACAAGGGTGGTTTCGGGTAGATCTAGGGAAAAAGTCGAGAGATCTTGTTGGATCGGGTAGTTTTAGGCTGTTTAGGTTCAAAAAATAGAATTTTTTTAGGGGGTTAGGGTTTTGGTACGGCGGTAGACTGCGGATGAAAATTGCCTCACGATCGTAGAAAGAAGGTCAATGATGATCAGGATGGTGCCAACGTCGCCTGCGGCGACCGAGAGTCGACTCCCGACGATCGATGAACAAGTTAAGATTACTGAAGAGTGGTGGTTTTGGATTGAACGGCAGGGCTCGCGACGGAATATGGCTGGAGTTCTTAGTGTTCATCATGTTCTTGATAAACACCAAATTAAAATGGGGAGTTTCGATCTGGTTTTGGGATTTTGGGGGAGAATTATTTGTTTGTGGGCAGAAGGTTTAGAGTGAGAGATAGGGGGAGTAGTAAGGAGAGAGAGTGTGAAATGAATAAAAGGGGATTTTGGCTTTGATTTGCCTTTATATAGGCTGGATGAAACGTCGTGTTTTGATAGCGGGTAAAAAGGGGATTTGCGTCTTTTTTCGGGTCGGCTATATGACCCGCATCTTTTTATCCGGGTTATTACAGTTTGGTCCCCAAAATTTTATAATCTCTTCAATTCAGTCTCATATTTGAATAAAATAAAAAAATCAAGTTTAATTCTATTTTAATTTAGTCCATTCTTTTAATATATTGTTAACTAGTTGTAATTAAATGTGTGATTTAATTAAAGCATGTAGCGGCAATTAGCTTGGTTAAAAAAACATTTAGATTTAATTTTTAATTGTTTAAAGCTTTAGCCTTAGGTTCTTATTAGGCTTTAATAATTCAAATTAGGTAGGTAATTGTAGAAAATTAGTGGGTATTGAATGGGAAACTTTGTGGTTCCAATTTGAATAGAGTCCTAAGGCAATTGGATGTTGTCCAACATGTGCTCTGAAGTAGAATATTCAATATTTATTACAACATTAGAAAATTGATAAATAATTTAGACTTATTAATTAGAGCTTTAATAGGATTAGAACTTTAAATAATTAGAATAATAAATTAATAGGAGAATATTATCTATAACTTTGGAGTTTAATATGGATGATGCTCTAAGGAGCTGAGTGTTATCTCATGCAAACTTTGGAGTTAAATGACATTCATAGATTAAATAACATATAAATTTAACTAGAGCTTTTTTTAAATTAGTACTTAAAATGAACAAGACCATAATTAATCATAAATAAAAAACATTTTATATGTGAAATATATTTTTAGAATATGAATAGAGGTTCCCAGAGCATATATGAATGTTTCCAATTCATATCCGAGGCAAAAATACATTCCTTTATAAAAGGAATATTTCCATTCAGAATATAAACTTAGTTAATAATTAATGACTAAATTAAATGCAAATTGTTATTATCGAAATACCAACATACCACACGAAATTAAAGGTACCGATATCGGGCGTTTGTGGGGTGCTAATCCTTCCCCACACGTAATCGATTCCCGAACCTTAATTTTCAAAAGAACGAATCTCCGGTTGTTTTTGTGGTGTTCGGTCTACCAAAATGACCGGTGGCTCCTCTAAATCTTTCAAAACCGAATTTAAACAAAAACCTGTAATTTCAAGAAATAATTGTTCAAGCTATTTTCACCGGTTAAAAGATGGTTTCAACATTGACAATGGGTTGATTCATAGACGATACTGGGTTGATACATTTTATTATATCTACATCAAGTATACTATGCTATTTAGGAGTGAGCAATCGAGTCGAGTTGAGTAAAAAAATTTTAAGTTAGTCGAGTTTTCGAGTCTTATTTTATAACTCAAACTTTATTTAAAATACTTTTGAATCGAGTCGAGTTTATGAAATTCGAGTCAAGTTGAGTTGTTCGAGTTTCTGTTCAAATCTAATTGTGAGCATTTGTAATGTTATACACTTATGGTAATATATTAAAGAGAGTTAGACACCAATTTTTTTCTGGGCAAAAAATTTACAATTAAAATCTGTGCCACTTTGAGATAGTTGAAAGATTAACAGAGGGTTACTAAAAGAACCACTTCATCTCATACATGAAATTGTACAAGAAATTCAACCAAATTGAAACTAATAAATAGGTTTCAAAAGGCTCAAGCTCATATCAATAGACACAATCCTATTACAACAAAGAGAGACAATGCAGCTCTGCATTCGATAACTTCAACCCTTCAATGTTACTTATTCACGAAATTGGTCAAAAATTGATGGTTGAAATTGGTCAAAGGCTTAATTGATTCCATTCATTAGTGTAGGAGCTTTAATTCAAAAAACTTTAAGGCCTTATAATACCTTTAAGCCAAAAAACTTTGACTATAAACGTTCTCATGATGTTTCTTCAATGAGTGAAAATGTTAAAAGCTTGAGAAAATTTGTGGGAGCTTACCTCTATTTATAAAGAAATACGGTGAGCAACTTTTTAACTGTGGCGAATCCAGAAAAATAATATTGGCTGGGCCAATATAAATAGAATAAGTAATTTATCTAACATTATTCATATATATAGTTTTTAATTTAAAAAATGAGTAACAACTAAAAATAATATGAATACATGTTAACGTACATAAGTGACTAGTTCCATCTTTTTATACACAACATTCCTCTTTCACATCTGATATACTAAACGAGCCGTTAGAGCATACTGTTCATAACTTGTTTTGTCAAATTATCAATAGTGAATGCAAATATAAAATATATCTTTTAGATTAATGAGCTGAAATTCAAATATAAAATTGAGAGATATTATTTTAGAATTTTTATAAAAGAATATTATTAATAAATAAACAAGCTTGTTCATAAACATAAACAAATTAAATGTACATTTGCTCATGTTCGTTCGTTTATTAAATGAACATAAAAAAATTTGTTCATACTCGTTTATTTAACTTAATAAATGAACGTTATACAAATAATTCATTATATATTATGTTCATTTACACCCCTAAATATAAGGATGAAAAATGTCTTAACTTTCAAATTTGACTTGGAAAACTATGGAACCAAAAAATTTAATTTAAGAACCATAAAAACTAAAAAAATAATACAAAACCTAACTTTAAAATTTAAATTTTAAAAATAACAAAAATCTGGGCATGGAGTGGGCTTACCCCTGCTTTTTAAGTGGTGATATATTTACATTTTCAAGGTAAATGGTGAAATTTCGAACTCGTATAAGATGAAATAACATGAGTATTTTTGAGCTCTCAATTAATTAGTGGATCTCAATACCATAAGCAATTTTATTATCAAAGTTTTTTTTTGTTATATATAATAAGAAAGAAAATAAAAGAAATTAAACAAAGTAAGAAATGAAATGAAGCTTGACACAAGTAGGTGTTGAGGTTTGCCTAGAGGCATGGAAATTTGGATTTTAATCGAAATAATCGATCGAATTAAATTAATTCAGTTAACTGATCGATGGACGAATAATTTTAATTGTGTATCAGTTAAAGAGTTTTGAGAAATTCAGTTATTGATTAATTCGATTTGAAACCAGTTAATTAATCGAATTAACCAATACTTTAATATATAATTAAAATATTCTTAATTTTAATCACAATTGCCATCAATGGCTAGGTGACGTGATCCTAATCAACACCGACTTTCTCTATGATTTGTTCATGGCATTGAAGGACTTCAAGACTGATTCTAAGGGAGTTCTTTCTTACTTCATTTGTTATTACCTTATTTATGCTTTATATAATATGATATGTATATGGTTTTCATGTGTAACATATGATCCACATCTTTAAACTTAGTTAAATCATGCATATGTTATGTTTCACATCTTTATCTTATCCTTTGCATCATTTGCATAAGCATGCAACATGTTTCCATTACATTTCTAACTTTCTCATAACTAATCCTATTGTTTTCATGTCATATATAGGTGCAAGGAATGAATCTACAAGCTATGGTAGCTCGAGAGCAAAGGATACATGCTATGGCAGCTCGTGATAACTCAAATGCAACAAAGAATAGCTTACTCATCTCATTTTAAGCTCTAATCAGCTCATTCAATTTGGCCAATCGCATTCAAGCTCCTTTTAGCTCCATTCAGCTTCAAATAGCTCGAGATAGCTCAAGGAAACTCAAGGAGAAGATCACCTAACTTAAGGCCAGCATGTGGAACCTCAAGAAGCTCAATGAAGGAGTGCAAGATTCAGTCAGCTTAAACTAGCTCAATTCAGCTCAAGGCTAGCTCGACCAGCTTATCTCAGCTCGAACCAACTATGGCAGCTCAACACCACAAGAGGCATGTTCCCTCCCAAGAGATATGCCCTTAAATTTGGAGGGAAACTTAAATGGCGCCAAAACCCCATTTGGAAGGAAACCAGTTTTGTCAGCAACTTGCACTTTGAGGGAGACACCAATTTGGCCGAATCATTGCAAGTGCCTTGGAAGGAGTCACGACTAGCCTTGGAGGGAGACACAAGCCTAACTGAATAGGCATATACCCTTTTCGGTCAAACCTCTTTGTACTCTATAAATAGGGCCTTGATTTTCATTTTGTAAACACACAACTTTGATATCAATTAAAAATCACTTTGTGAGGTTTTCTCTCAAACTTGTTCTTTTTAGAACATTATCGACTTATCAAGCTTTGCTTGTGGCATCACCATTTTCTTTCCATTTGATACTTCGGGTTCTTGGTTCATATAACCAAAGGGTCCAAGTCCTATGTACCACTCTCAAAGCCATTCTCTTAAGGACGGGGGTAATGCTTCTTATAGCATAGTTTCTTCCTTTGAATACAATCATCATTTTCCATTTCATACACCTTATCCGAACCTACCCTCAATACTTTAACCTTTTCTTTTCATCCATTTCAATCCTTTCCGTAAACATCATACACTTCCGCACCCTAAACTATCAGCATCTTTCCATTAATTCATTATCTTCAAGCATTCAGATTACAAGGCTTACTTGCATTCACGGTGTAACACCCCAAAATTTTGTTAAACTATATTAAGGTCATTTGTTACTAAGTTGGTAGCTTAAAAGCTAACTTAGTGACCGAAATGACAAAAAATGCAAAAGTTAGGATTTCTTCGATTATGGGTTATGGAAAAGGAATTTCTGAGATTTAAACGCATCAAATGATAGAGGGAAAGCTAATTAGGGTACCTGCAAAGTTTGGTTGAAATCTGAGGAAGATTGGAATGGGAATTGAAGTTTAAAATTTAGTGACCAAAATGATAGCTTTTCAAAAGTTGGTGTCTAGAGTGTAAAGATGGGAAAATAATGAGCCCCTAATGAAGAATTTTACCATTAATAATTTTTATTCTATGGATGGATAGACCGGGTTAGACTGTGTATTTTGGCACTACCTGAATTTCGGTACGAGAATTATGTAAAAAGTTATTCTTAGTCGAATAATTAGGTGATGTCTAGATATATGACTCGAATAAAGAAAATTTTTTGGTCATTATTGTTATTCTGTATATGGATAAGGCATGATATGATATGAAAGTTGATAAAAGTTTCTAGAAGAAATTAGGGTTTATGAACAAATTGGGGCTTTTTGATTTTATGAATCCATGGTTGATTTTAAGTTAGAATCATGCTTGTATGGTGTTAGAATCATGTTATTGAGTTGGGATTTAAACCTAAAATTTTTGGTTGTATAGAGAAAATTAGGGTTTATGGATTCAAGTCTAACTTAGGGTTTGTGATGTTGGATTCATTATCTAGTAAGCTTGATTTGTTGTTTAGAAGCAAAACCCTAAGTTAAATACATAGGGACCATTTTGGAAAGCTTCAAATTAAGGGACCATGTCTGATTTTTATGAATTTGATGTGTATTTATGTTATTAATGATGTTAGAGACATGAAAATGAACTTAGAATGCTAAACCGACGATTAATCGCATTAGTGACCATTTTGACAATTTGTCAAACTTGAATGGTCTATTTGTCAAAGAGGATATGTAGGAGTAAATCCAATTTTTTTAGTTAAAATGGTGGAATTAAGGTAGTAATGTTGATTTGAGGACTAATTTGCAAAATTAAGAAGCTTGAATCTTTATACTTGAAATTTGGTGACCATCTCGACAAATCAAGAAAAAAAATAGAGAAGTAAAGGTTTAAGCATATTTTGATGAAGGATGTAAAGAGAACATATGAATAAAAGATTTATTCTGGTCTTTTGAAGTAAAGTGATGGGACTAAATTGACAAGTAAATAAATAGGGAGAAGTTAGTGTAAATTAGAAGTTATTTATGGAAAGTTATGTTGGAATTTGAATTATGGCAGTAAGTTTAAAAATTTGCCATAAATTCTAAAAATGGTTAGATGATGAATTTTATACCGTTGTAAAGATTTGTTAGTCTACTTTCGTTTCCAATAAACGGAAACTGATTTCGAGTTCCGAGTTAAAAGATATGAATTTTTAATCGAACAAAGGTTAAAAAAATTACATAGCAGTTTCTGCCTGGACAGCTCTATGACGTGAATGTAGGAAATTTTCATAATTTTTGTAGATTTTATTAATTTATTTGGCTTATACCGTTAGAACCGCTATCGAATCTAGTTTCTACAGTATAAAGGAAATTAAGATCCAGCATGTATTCTGCTCTGTATAAGTAAATCTTTGAAGGTAGCGCAAGCTGTCAAAAAATGAAATTTGAAACATTTTGCATTTAAGTGTTAGTTAGCAAGCTCGGAAGAACTATTAGAAGTTCAAATTAGTCACTAAGGACCATAATAAGATTTTGAACAGTACAAGAGAGAAAGGAAAATAATTGGAAATTTTATATTCGAATGATTACATTAAACATCATTTTTAAGGTATTGTTAGATTTGAATCTAACAAATATTTTATTGTATTCATGTGATTAATGAAGTCAAGTCCGAATCAAATAAGATTCGAGGTACTATGAAAGAAACGTCGAACTAAGACTTAGTGAGGCATTGTGATAAATGGTCAAGGTGAGTGCTTTAATTTTTACTTAATTATGTATGTGATAAAGGGAGGCTTGCAATAAGCCAACCTTATTTATGAATGCATTATATGATATATGTTGACGTTATGTTCTACTGTTTAAATGTAGTAAGTAATATGGCGAGCAATGTGGGGACAATGTTCCTAACATATGACTAAAGAATTATTTATGATATGTTATGTTCAAAAAAATAAAGAATAAGTGATGTGTTTGATACATGATAACTGTCTGGAAAATTATTCTTAATAAATAAGCTAATATGGCTTGAATATCATATTTGTTTCAAGTATGAGAACTTATTGTTATAGCATATCTGATATTATCTGGGTTATGAACTGTCATTATGATTTATTGATGACATCTGATATGATAACTTCTTATCATGATATACATATATCTGTATGCCCAAGAATTACAAAGTGGGAGTCCTTGGTATAGTTGGCATGTCGTAGAGTCCTTAGCAGCTGTATCACTCAAGTTATGATATGATTACATGTTTTTGTGACTACGATGGTGTCACATACACCCTGGGGACCCAAGCCCTTGGTGTGCACCCTGGGGATCCAAGCCCATAATGCTAATGGCACTAACGAGGTGCTTTTATGAGGAGCAAAGAGCGTCCTCGAGTGCGCACTCATCTGTCTGTTTCGTTTGACATTACGGTGTCATATTTCAGATGACTCGAGTACCTAAGGTCTCATAAAGTATACTTTGGGCAAATTTAAAAAATTAATAAAAGTGCAAGTAATCGAGAGTGAGCTTGGCAAATTCCGTTATGTACTAAGTTTTCTGCAAAGTTTTGGTACTAAGTACAAGAAATAACAGGTTCTTCGTACTCTGTATATATCTTTGTATATCTCTTTATTTTTTGTAAGATCAGTATTTTCCCGATTATGTTAAGCTCAATAATGTTCGTATTTCTTTGTTTGATATGTTAGGAAATGAATTAGAATTATGATAAAGTTTGCCATGAAATGCCATAGAAACTGGTTCTATTATGCTATGAGAAGTATGTTGAAGTATGTCAAGTAAACATGACAAACTTAATACAATTAATTTATCAGTTATACTTAGATAAGCTAGATATAAAAATAAGCCTTGAATTATGTTCATGTCAGTTATTTGATAACCTTATATGCTTTGCCTCACTAAGTGAATACGTAGCGTATGTTGTTTCACACGTAGGTTATTAGAAACTTATCGGAAGAGGAGTCAAGCATGTTAATCAAGCTGCAATTTGCAAAACATCAGTAAGACATTCTAATTTATGATATTCTCTAGTGGGCATGTATCTATTTATTCGTTAGTTGTTTTAAAGGCATGAGTTTGATTAAGAGTCAGATAAATAGTCAGTTTCAAAAATAAACCTTAAATAAATAAGAACATGATAAGGTACTAGTAATGTGATAAATTAGTTTAAGATAGTATAGAGGATTAACCATGGAAATATGAATTATTCGTATGATTAAAGAATTAGCAGTAAAGATATTTAATTGGGTAAAATTTTATTTATCAATTATGGCGTAACGATTTTAAATTCAAGAAAAAGCCTAAGCAGTGTACCTAGTTTTCACCCTGAGTTATATACTTATTTTAATAACTGAATAATATGATTTATAAGCCAATTCAGGGTCAAAACTAGCAATATGCAAATAGGGTATGAATACTTCGAAAGTCGTGAAAGGGTTATTTTATAAACTAGTTTTATGTCAGATGTTTTAAAAAAAATTACAAGTCTAGAACTCTATTAAATAATATTGTGACATCCTTAATGTGTCTTCATACTACGAGTATATGTTAAGGGTGTTACATTTAGTGGTACCAAAGCTACAAGTTTAGCCAGGTCTGGATGCTAAACCGACTTTGTTATAAGTTTGTCAGTAAATACATGCCCCTAGGATGTCATATTACCGATGGGTTGATTGTATGACTTGAAGCTGCTCTTCCTTAGCATAAGATAAAATAAGATTATAGTAAGAAAAGTAAGAGGCTACCAGATTTCGTCAATCGACGAATCTCAGAGGTCAAGAAATGACCCATAGTGAGTACAATGAAGTGAAATAAGTATTGTAATCAACTTCGGTTTGGGTTGAGTTATCTGCATTGTAAGGAGATGATGTAGCAATTATAAGATGTTAGTCCTTAACATCTATATATGCACTTGCATAAGTTACAAAGAAATTTAGATAGTAAGGGCTCACATTTCAAGGTAAAAGACAGTCGTAGGACTATAAGTTTGTGATTAAATGATGTTAAGAATATCTTTGATAAATTAAGATATTCGAATATGAATAAATGAGAAGAAGAAGAAACAGTATCTTTACTTGGGAAATATATATGCTTGAAGGTCGGATATGGCAATGTTAGTAATGGTTGCAGATGTAATATGACAGTTTTCCAAAAAAAAACTGAAGATATGAATAATTAGTGTATGATGGAAATAATTCAGTAGTATCTGATTTCAAGATATCCATACTATTTGTACACATGAGTTGGAACTGAATAAGTTAAATAAAAGGTTAATTTTATCTGAATAATTGGCAGCAGAGCCTGATAAAGATAGGGCTGAGGTATCTTGGATAAGATAAGACTTCTTTTCAGGGAAATTTTGATAGAAACAATCAGTAAGAATAAGGTGATGAGAATCATAAGCATTAGGCAACACGAATTGATAAGAGATGTTATTTAATGAACTAAGTGATTGAATTCTGGAAATTACTATAAAGTTACCATTTTGAGAATCATATATTATATTCAAGATGAATTGGTTATTTATACATGAGACAGATGTGAATATAAGAAGACATGTTTAATTTTTTTTTGAAGAATTAATTGCTCAAGTTTAGTCAAAGAAAGCTATGTAGTAAAGGTGAAATGTATTTAATAGAAGACATTTCAACTATCTGAGATTTTTCTAGAAATGTTTATGGACAAGTGTTAGGAATTCTTCTGGACCAGAAAAATATAGTTTGTATTGATGTTTATCCGAGCGCAGAATAAGTGACTACGACACTCTATAAGACAACATTGATTGAGTTATGAGAAAAAAAGTTGGGAAACTTAGTAGTAGGAAGTTATTAGACGAGAATTATACTTAACCTGGTAAAGAAAGAATGTTTGATGAAAAACAAACTGAATCAGATGAAAATCAGAACATGAGATTGAGATTGATGGTTACTAATATTAATAAAGAAGAATTTATATTTTTAGTAATAGTGACTTGAAAGGAAATCTATTCATAGAAGATTAATGTAGTTTGTTAATTATAAATCATGAAAATAACCAAGAGTATCAAAAGTTGCAAATTTAATTAAAAAGAGACAACACTGGGTAATAAGTACTTCTTGGATTTGTAGGAATGCATAAATAAGTACAATGGATTTCGTAAGAGGATTTCTAGTAAATCTGAACTGAAAGAATTCAATCTGGGTGACTGTGGACAGTTAGATTAAATCTGCACGTTTTATCTCAGCTTGTAAAGCTAAATAAGTGTATAGACATGTATTTTAAGAAGGGATAGTTAAAACTACATGGTGTCATGGTACTTATTGTATCCAATAAAGGTCTAAAGATTATTCCAAGAATTATGAAATGTTTGCATGAGGTTTGAATATTGAATTAAGATTCAGTACCGTTCTTCCTCCACAAACTGGTGACAGTTGGAATTGATTACTCAAACTTTGGAAGACATATTAGAAATATTTTCCAATGGCTAAATTGACATACGATACTAAGAATAGTCAAGTAATAAGAGGGTATCTATTAGGATATTTTGTACAAGTGAGAAGGTAAATCAAACCTTCTCTGAATGGATAGCAAACTTGGTTAATAGAGACCAAGAATTAAAAAATCAGAAGATTTCATTAATAGTCATTTTCTCAAGGAAATGTAAGATAAAAGAAGTTATTAGAAGGATCAAGGCAAAATTGAAGAAGTAGTACTTGTAACAATAGATCAGATATGAGTTGAGAATTCGAGGACGAATTTTCTTAAAGGGGAGAGAATTGTAACACCCCAAAATTTCGTTAAACAGTATTAAGGTCATTTGTTACTAAGTTAGTAGCTTAAAAGCAACTTAATGACCAAAATGACAAAAAATGAAAAAGTTAGGATTTCTTCGATTATGGGTAATGGAAAAGGAATTTCTAAGATTTAAAAGCATCAGATGATAGAGGGTAAGCTAATTAGGGTACTTGCAGAGTTTGGTTGAAATCCGAAGAAAATTTGAATGAGAATTGAAGTTTAATTTAGTGACCAAAATGATAGCTTTTCAAAAGTTGGTGCTCGAGTATAAAGATGGTAAAAGAATGAGCCCCTAATGAAGAATTTTATCATTAAGAATTTTTCTTCTATGAATGGATAGACCGGGTTAGACTGCATATTTTGGCACTACCCAAATTTCGGTACGAGAATTATGTAAAAAGTTATTCTTAGTCGAATAATTAGGTGATGCCCGGATTTATGACTCGAATAAAGAAAATTATTCGGCCATTATTTTTATTATGTATATGGATAAGACGGGATATGATACGAAAGTTGATAAAAGTTTCAGGAAGAAATTAGGGTTTATGAACAAATTGGGGCTTTTATGATTTTATGAATCCATGGTTGATTTTAAGTTAGAATCATGCTTGTATGATGTTAGAATCATGCTATTTAATTGGGATTTAAACCCTACATATTTTGGTTGTATAGAAAAAATTAAGGTTTATGGATTCAATTCTAACTTAGGGTTTGTGATGTTGGATTCATGATCTAGTAAGCTTGATTTGTTGTTTGGAAGCAAATCCCTAAGTTAAATACATAGAGACCATTTCAGCAAGCTTCAATTTAAGGGACTAGATCTGATTTTTTTGAATTTGATGTGTATTTATGTTATTAATGATGTTAGAGACATGGAAATGAAGTTAGAATGCTAAACTGACAACTAATCGCATTAGTGACCATTTTGACAATTTATCAAACTTGAATGGTCTATTTGGCAAAGAGGATATGTAGGAGTAAATCCAATTTTTTTAGTTAAAATGGTGGAATTAAGGTAGTAATGTTGATTTGAGGACTAATTTGTGAAATTAAGAAGCTTGAATCCTTATACTTGAAATTTGGTGACCATCTCGACAAATCAAGAAAAAAATTAGAGAAGTAAAGGTTTAAGCCTATTTTGATGAAGGATGTAAAGAGAACATATGAATACAAGCTTTATTCTGGTCTTTTGAAGTAAAGTGATGGGACTAAATTGACAAGTAGAGAAATAGGGAGAAGTTAGTGTAAATTAGAAGTTATTTATGGAAAGTTATGTTGGAATTTGAATTATGGCAGTAAGTTTAAAAATTTGCCATAAATTCTAAAAATGGTTAGATGATGAATTTTATACCGTTGTAAAGATTTGTTAGTCTACTTTCGTTTCCAATAAACGGAAACTGATTTCGAGTTCCGAGTTAAAAGATATGAATTTTTAATCGAACAAAGGTTAAAAAAATTACATAGCAGTTTCTGCCTGGACAGCTCTATGACGTGAATGTAGGAAATTTTCATAATTTTTGTAGATTTTATTAATTTATTTGGCTTATACCGTTAGAACAATTATCGAATCTAGTTTCTATGGTATAAAGGAAATTAAGATCCAGTATGTATTCTGCTCTGTATAAGTAAATCTTTGAAGGTAGCACAAGCTGTCAGAAAATGGAATTTGAAACATTTTGTGTTTAAATGTTAGTTAGCAAGCTCGGAAGAATTATTGGAAGTTCAAATTGGTCACTAAGGACCATAATGTGATTTTGAACAGTACAAGGAAGAAAGGAAAATAATTGGAAATTTTATATTTGAATGATTACATTAAACAACATGTTGAAGGTATTATTAGATTTGAATCTAACAAATATTTTATTGTATTCATGTGATTAATGAAGTCAAATCCGAATCAAAGAAGGTTCGAGGTACTATGAAAGAAAGGATCAAACTAAGACTTAGTGGGGCATTGTGTTAAATGGCCAAGGTGAGTGCTTTAATTGTTACTTAATTATGCATATGATAGAGGGAGGTTTGCGATAAGCCAACCTTATTTATGAATGCATGATATGATACATGTTAACGTTATGTTCTACTGTTTAAATGTAGTAAGTAATATGGCGAGCAATGTGGGGACAATGTTCCTAACGTATGACTAAAGAATTATTTATGATATGTTATGTTCATAAAAAAATTAAGAATAAGTGATTTGTTTGATACATGATCACTATTGGAAAATTATTCTTAATAATTAAGGTAATATGGCTTGAATAACATACTGTTTCAAGTATGAGAACTTATCTGTGAAATGTTATGATAGTCACTATAACTGATATGTTATTTGAATATGGTAAGAGCAAGTAATATGTATAATACATTGTCAATGATCTGATAGATATCTTTGTTATAGTATACCTGATATTATTTGGGTTATGAACTGTCATTCTGATTTATTGATGACATCTGATATGATAACTTCTGGTCATGATATACATATATCTGTATGCCCAAGTATTACAAAGTGGGAGTCCTTGGTATAGTTGACATGCCATAGAGTCCTTAGCAGCTGCATCACTCAAGTTATGATATGATTACATGTTTTTGTGACTACGATGGTGGCACATACACCTTGGGGACCCAAGCCCTTGGTGTGCACCCTAGAGATCCACGTCCATAGTGTTAATGGCACTAACGAGGTGCTTTTATGAAGAGCAAAGAGCGTCTTCAAGTATGTATTCATCTGTCTGATCCGTTTGGCATTACGGTGTCATATTTCAAATAACTCGAGTACCTAAGGTCTCATAAAGTATACTTTAGACAAATTTAAAAGATTAATAAAAGTGCAGGTAATCGAGCTAGTTAGCTTGGCAAATTTCGTTATGTACTAAGTTTTCTGCAAAGTTTTGGTACTAAGTACGAGAAATAACAGGTTCTCCGTACTCTCTGTATTTTATGTAAGATCAGTATTTTTTCGATTATGTTAAGCTCAGTAATATTTGTATTTCTTTGTTTTATATGTTAGGCAAAGAATTAAAATTATGACAAAGTTTTCCATGAAATGCCGTAGAAACTGGTTATATTATGGTATGAGAAGCATGTTGAAGTATGTCAAGTAAACATGATGAACTTAATACAAATAATTTATCAGTTATACTTAGATAAGCTAGATATAAAAATAAGCCTTGAATTATTTTCATGTCAGTTATTTGATAACCTTATATGCTTTGCCTCACAAAGTGAATACTTAGCGTATGTTGTTTCACACGTAGGTTATTAGAAACTTACCGGAAGAGGAGTCAAGCATGTTAATCAAGCTGCAATTTTCCAAACATCAGTAAGACATTCTAATTTATGATATTAACTAGTGGGAATGTATCTATTTATTCGTTAGTTGTTTTAAAGGCATGAGTTTGATTAAGAGTCAGTTTCAAAAATAAACCGTAAATAAATAAGAACATGATAAGGTACTAGTAATGTGATAATTTAGTTTAAGATGGTATAGAGGATTAACCATGGAAATATGAATTATTCGTTTGATTGAAGAATTAGCGGTAAAGATATTTAATTGGGTAAAATTTCATTTATCGTTTATAGCGTAACGATTTTAAATTCAAGAAAGAGCCTAAGCAGTGTACCTAGTTTTCACCCTGAGTTATATACTTATTTTAATAACTGACTAATATGATTTATAAATCAATTCAGGGTTAAAACTAGCAATATGCAAATAGGCTATGAATACTTCGAAAGTCGAGAAAAGGGTTATTTTATAAACTAGTTTTATGTCAGATGTTTTAAAATTTTTTACAAGTCTAGAACTCTGTTAAATAATATTGTGACATCCTTAATGTGTATTCATACTACGAGTATACGTTAAGGGTGTTACACACGGTCGGGAACAACCAAGCTTCTCTCAACAACAACAATTGGGGAGTTAAAGCGTATCATTTGGTAATCAGAGCTTTTGGAAGAATCAAGTAAGCCCCTATCTTTTTGTGATTTCATTTTGAAATAAAAAAGAAAAAACAAAAGAGTACAAAAAAGAAGCAAAAATCAAAATTCTTTCTCATCTTCTTAAGGAATTCGAAATAGTACAAGAAAAAGAAAAAAGAATAGTGAAACACAAAGGTGGTGAAGGCAAAACAAAACAACCAAGCATCTAGGATGAAAGAAGTACATCAAGATTGATTGCTTGTCGATCGAGTTGTAAGTAAGTTTTGTGGTACGTTTGTTTTGCTTTCTTCTATTTTATTTTATTTCTATTCTTCTTATAACCTACCTTTTTACTTTTTCTTTCCATTCCTTTTCATTTCCTTTAATCCCTTATTTTTCCTAGTCTAACCTTATTTGCAGCCCAAACGCCATCAAGTAAAAATAGTTTTGACAGGTTTGAGTAAGTTCTATCAAGTACTTGTGATGAGAGAATTGAGTGGTAAAAGGCAGAGAGTTGTGAGCATAGAAGGGGGAGTAAAAGCCTAATTCCTAAGAGTGAAACAAGAGTGTCGAGTGGAGTGACATCTAATTTTCCTTGGAGTGAACAGTGAGGTTTTTGTGAGTGATATTTTTGTAAGATCCTTATATCTCATTCAATTTCTTTATTACATTAACAATTTTTTCATCTTTCCAATAGAGTACAAACAACAAAGAAAGAATGCATTTCACACTCGATGATATGTAAATGGTAAGGTGTGTTTTTTAATCATCGACGGTGGAAGTTGTACAAACATTGCCAGCGCTTACATGGTAGAGAATTGGGACTAAAGAAAACCTAGCATCCAATCCCCTATAGTTACAATGTTTGAACGACGGAGAAGAATTAAAAGTCACGAAGCAAGTACTTATGTCATTCTCAATTAGAAGGTACAAAGACGAAGTTTTGTGTGATGTTGTTTCCATGAATACAAGTCACCTCTTACTCGGTTGACCTTGGCAATATGACAAACGAGTAACACATGATGGCTTCACCAATTGTTACTCATTTTCATATGAAGAAAAGAAGGTTACATTGTCACCTTTATTGCCAAACCAAGTGCTTCAAGATCAAAACCATCTTAAGGAAAACATTGAAGATTTGAAGGAGAAAATCAAGGAAAGTTCGAATGTAGAATAGCATTTTGAAGAAAAATAAACCGTTGGAGTTGAAAATGAAAAAAAATGAAAATAAGGAAGTGGATGTAAGAAAAGTTGGAGTTGAAAATAAGAGAATTGAAAAGAATGAGTTTGGAGATGAAGACGAAAAAGTAAAATAGATTTTACCTAACCCTACTTTTTCTCATATTCTTTCTTTTGTCTTGCAGGAAGTTCCAAGAGATGTGATCGTTGACATTCCAAGTGCATTGCCAATATTGAAGAAAAATCATCAACCAACTCCCATTAAACATCCACCATGGTTTGCTATTTCCATTCATTTTGTTAATAAATTCTTATTTTCTAACTTTGGTTAATTTTGCAGCAAATTGATTCATGTACATGGTGTTATCCTACCAACCTATGATGACAAGTTCCTTTGTCATTTTGAGATTGATTGGTGCAACAAAATCAACCATTTCAAGGGAATGAATCGAGCATTATCCACCTACTCAAGGGCCATCATTTGGAAAGGTACAAAGCTTAAATGAGTTGAAGTTTACAACCTACTTGATGGGGGATCAAAAAAGTCAAGATTCTTTACCAACCATCATGATGATTCAAAGAGTGAAGAAAAAGAGTTACATACCTTTTCAAATAACATGATGCTTTGGATCAAGATGTGATTCAAGGGACAAGATTCATTATCAAAGGATGCATTACAAGTACCTAATCAAAAATGTGTGATGTTTAAAATCAAAGGACATACCCCTACTCCAAAGAACACAATGCTTCAAACTAACGCCAAGGAGGAGACTAAAGAGATGAACGAGTTGATGACTCTTCAAAAGAAGTGACTCTTAAAGAAGATCATCCCAAAAAGGTACTTGCTGGTAATATCCATCCCAAAATACCTTTAGAAGATCTTTTTAATGAATACCCTTTTTGGAGGCGTCTACTTCAAAGGAAAGTTTCATGAAGTTGTTCCATCATCCGAGCATAAGGACTTGATTGCTCTAACAGCAAGGAATTGTTCACTAAAGAACCCTCTCAATTTGAGGACAAATCGCCAAAAAGAAGGGGGTGGTGTGATATTAATCAGCACCAATTTTTTTCATAATTTGTTCACACCATTTAAGGACTTCAAGACTGATTCTAAGGGAGTTCTTCCTTACTTCATTCATTATTACCTTATTTATACCTTATATAATATGATATGTATATGGTTTTCATGCATAACATATGATCAACATCTTTAAACATAGTTAAATCATGCATATGTTATGTTTCACATCTTTATCTTATCCTTTGCATCATTTGCATAAGCATGCAGCATGTTTCCATTACATTTCTAACTTATTCATAACTAATCTTATTGTTTTCATGTCATATATAGGTGCAAGGAATGAATCTACAAGCTATGGCAACTCGAGATTAAACGATACATGCTATGGCAGCTCGTGATAACTCAAAGGTAACAAAGAATAGCTTACCTTAGCTCACTCAACTCATTTCAAGCTCTAATCAGCTTATTCAATTCGGCCAATTGCATTCAAGCTTCTTTTAGCTCCATTCAGCTTCAAACAACTTGAGATAGCTCAAGGACACTCGAGGAGAAGCTCACCTAGCTCAAGGCCGGCTCGTGGAAGCTCAAAAAGCTCAATGAAGGAGTGCAAAACTCGGTCAGCTCAAACTAGCTCAATTTAGCTCATTTCAACTCAAGGCTAGCTCGACCAGCTCATCTTAGCTCGAACCAAGTATGGCGGCTCAACACCTCAAGGGACATGTTCCCTTCCAAGAGACATGCCCCTTAACTTTGGAGGGAAACTTAAATGGCGCCAAATCTCATTTGGAGAGAAACCAGATTTGGGCGGCAACTTGCACTTGGAGGGAGACACCAATTTGGTCGAATCATTGCAAGGGCCTTGCAGGGAGTCACGACCAGCCTTGGAGGGAGACACAAGCCTAACCGAATGGGCATATACCTTTTCGGCCAAACCTCTTTGTACTCTATAAATAGGGTGTTGATTTTCATTTTGCAAACACACAACTTTCATATCAATTAAAAATCACTTTGTGGGGTTTTTTTCTCAAACTTGTTCTTTTTAGAACTTTATCGACTTATCAAGCTTTGCTTGTAGCGTTACCTTTTTCTTTCCATTTGATACTTCGGGTTCTTGGTTCATATAACCAAAAGGGTCCAAGTCCTATCTACCACCCTCAAAGCCATTCTCTTAAGGACGGGGGTTGCGCTTCTTATAGCATAGTTTCTTCCTTTGAATTATTTGAATACTATCATCCTTTTTCCATTTCATTTCACCATCTTCCTTTCCATTTCATTCACCTTATCCAAACCTACCCTCAACACTTTAACCTTTCCTTCCACCCATTTCAATAATTTCCCTTAACACCATACACTTTCGCACCCTAAACTATCATCATCTTTCCATTAATTCACCATCTTTAAGCATTCGGATTACAAGGCTTACTTGCATTCACGGTCGGGAACAATCAAGCTTCTCTCAACAACAACAATTGGAGAGTTGGAGCGTATCACTAGGGGTGAGCATTATTCGGTTTAATCAAATTAGCCGATAGAAAAAAATCGGTTAATAGGTCGATTAATTTTAGGTATGATCGGTTAACTTTTAAGATTTTTTCAATTTTAGGTTATCAGCTAATTAGGTTCGAAATCAATTAATTAACCAAATTAAACAAAATTATTATATATTAAATATTATTTATATGGTCACTAAACTTTTAAAAGTTATAAAATAGTCATTAAACTTTATCAAATTAGCACAAACTGGTCATTAAATCTATTGAATTATAACAAAAAGATCATTAAAATTTTCCAAATTTATCAATAATTTATAATGTGCAATGATTATTTTGTAATAGTTCGATAAGTTTAATGATTATTTTGTAACTTTTGAAAGCTTAGTGGCTAAAAAGATCATTTAGCACAGTTTCGTGACTCATTGTGTACTTTACCCAAAAACTTATAACAAATTTTGGTTAATTTGAAAACCGATGGAATTACCCAAAAATTTTTTGGTTTGGTTAATAAATTAAAAAAATAGTTCGGTTAACGATTAAAGAGAAAAAATTTCGATTAATTCGATTTTGGCTAATTCAGTTTGGCCACCGACCGAGTTAACCGAGTGCACACCTCTATCAATGACTCATAATTTTAAAAATCAAGTTTTATATTTTAAACCTAATACTAGACCCAACCAAAGTTTTTAACATCTAAATGTTCTTTGAATTCTATTGTCATGCTTTTGTTTAAACTTAGTCATTGCAATGTATTTTTTTATATTTTTCTAAATTTAAATTGTTGTTATCTGAATCAAGAACTTTTTTAATTTTTTTTAACGAAAACCAGCTTCATTAAGCAGTAACAAGATACAAGAAAAACATAAGAGAAAATATAGGAGAAAAGAAAACACAAAAGAAAAACATGAGAAGAATCCAAGAAATACAAGGGAAAAGAAGGGAACCAAAACAAACAAAAATCAGATGCACACACAAAACAAGAACAAGAGCATAACACATAGACAAGAGTAACATATACACAAAATAACAAGAAAATTTCAGCAAAACTCTCGGGTCGATGAGAGGAACCGAAGCGAGAAACAAAGTCAGCAACCAGTCTTCAACTGCTTGATGACTCTGGTACCAGATGGACCGCAAAGAAGGAGGGGAAGTCGGAAGTCAAGTCGTCAGTCGACCGCTAACGAAAGAGACAAGAGTCAAACACATTCAGAAGGAGCAAAGACTTGTAAAAATCGGAGATCAAAATGAAAATCAGGCATAAACGAGATCGAAAGGGGAAAAATAGGAAGGAAGAGAGACAAAGCTCTCTTTCATGTTCATATCCACTCTTTCACCTTGCAAAAGAAAGCCCGAACAGATCTCTTGGTTGTCGGAGAAGACAATTTAATGATTGGACCAACACGGTGCATTAAAACATCAAAAGCATGAAAAAAAAGAATAAGTAAAGACATAGAAGAGAAGAAGAAAAAAAGAAGAAGCATAGGAAATCAAGGAAGGGTGGGAAGCCGACTACTAAAAACAAAAGAGGCCAATCGCCAAAAGAAAATAATAAGGGTTAGTTATAAAGAGAAGGAAGGTAGTGGATGATTTTCACATAATTTTCTTAATTTAATTAATCACCTTTGTAAATGTTGAGATACGAGATCAAATCATGTCAATGAAATAATCTCAAGAGGCTTGAGAGTTGAGAACGTTAATTTTTCAGTATAATAACCTCTTTCATTTGTAGGTGTCCAGAATTGTTATGAACAGTAAATTCTATCTATTAGTAAATAGGATGAAAATCGTTTGCCTCTTGGCATGCCTCTATTTATGTCCCATACTAAAATTAGGGTTTAAGATTTAGGGTTAGGGTATAAAGAATTTAGGTTAGGTGTATTTTTTAGGGGTAGGTTTAGGATTTGAAATTTAGTGTTAAGGTTCATAATTTAATTCTTAAGTGTTTTTTAGCACGGGACATGCTTAGGGGCAGAGGATTTTTGTTCAAGTAAATAATGTCTAAAACTCAATATTTTTGTGTTTAATCTTGGGTATTCGATTCATTGAACAATTAATTTAGATTGAGTTTTTTTATAATAGCCACTGAATTTTTATTAAAATCATAGAAGTTATCACAATTACAACGCATCCATGGAGGGAAATGATGGGACTAATCCACCAAAATCTCTTACAATCCAAAAACAAGAAGAGTGAATACTTCCATAGAGATAAGCATACCATCAAATTTCAGAAACTTTCCTAAATTTTTTTGTCTCTATCCAATCGAGACGCGTAACAGGTGAAAAAGGAGTGGTGAGTGACCCAAACCATCAGGCAAAATGTTCCGCTACCCATGACTTATTACATCGGCAAACAACCATCAACTGAGTAGGGATCTAACTTTCCATGATCACCGACAAAATCATAACCAGAAACTAGCGCCGTTAAAATCTCTGTGCGAGCAACAAACGACCGTTAAGGTATGCTGAAATCATGCCACAATGACAGATGAAACGAACCACAAAATAAAGAAAACATGTCACAATGACAGAGGAAACGCATGCCACAAAGGCAGAGATTCTTGTTAAAATATAAAAAAGTAGAAAAACAAGAAAAATAATATGGAGACGACTCTCTCAACACAGTAAATTAATGTACACTTAAACTCGCAAATTTCAAAAAATTAACGTGTGGTCACTTATGTTTTTGTTTTTCAAACATTTGGACACTCGGGTGTTAATTGCCGTTAGGCAACTGACAAAGTGCTGGTTTGGTAGAATAAAAAGGAGGATAAATTACCTAGATAGTCACTAAACTATTACTTCACTTCTATTTTGACCACCCAAATAAAATTAATTTGTATAATTATACATTTAGTCCTCCATATTTACACATGCAATTAATGTAGTCCTAGTTTTAATATAAAAACTTTTAACCGTAAAGAAGAATTTAATGAAAAACAACCACCAGTGTACTTCGTAGCTCTTACAGAATTAACGATGGTTCTATACTCAACCAAAGCAAAAAAAGCATTTCTTAAATATGAATTATAGTTTTTCATTTACACTCTCATCCAACCACCAATGGTTGGTCATACCACTTTATCCGACTGTTGAGAGATCCAGTTATTAGCGGGACAAGTTCTAACGACAAGCCAAACCACAAATTTGATGCTAACCGAAACTCAAACAACAAGGAAAAACCGAAAGACTCACAGGAGTGACCATGGAAAAAGGGGTAATGAACAATTGAACCCATTGTTCAGCAATTTCTCTATTGTCCCTGTACCCAACAGTTGCTTCACTAAACTTCTCCTCGGCAACCTGTAGACTCAACCAATTACCTTTTAAGAAAATCTATGGCAGAATGTCTGTCATAAGAGAACATATCTCGGCAAAATGTTTCCTCACAATATGTAAAATCATCTTACCTCATTCGCAAGATTTGTCCCCATAAGAACATAACACTTGATGCCAAGCTGCTCAGATATAAAACTTGAGATCAAGCGAGGGCCTTCAATCTTGACCTCCATCCCTTTAATAAGGGAAATAGCCTCCACATCACTCTTCACTTTACCGACGAGGTTCTTGCATATATCGTCTAGAAATTAATGGGATCATGAGGAGTCACAAAAATCAACATGTTTGCATCTTTAGCTGCACAATTTCCGTCATCACCGTAATAAAAAAAAGCGAACATCTACACCTTAATACAAGCTTTCAAAGATCTAAATCAACTAAAACTTACTAGTGAACTGGATGTTAGCTACCTGCATTGTCAAGGTAGGGGGTTTAATTTTAATATAAAAACCTTTAATTGATTGGAAGTAGTGTTCCATTTGCTCTATTTTGCATATATTACAGTTCATTAGGTGAGTTTTAATTTATTTTTGGGTAAAGTTTAAAAATGGTAACTGAACTTTAGTAAATAATTCAATTTGGTAATCAAACTTCCAATTGCTTCAATGTTATCATTAAACTTTTAATTTTGCTTCAATGTTACCACTGACCCGTTATTAGACGTTAAAATCTGTTAAAATATTTTGTATAATAACAAATTTAGTTATCCACGTTTGTACATTCAAACAATTTAGTCCTAATCGAAAAAATTAATAAATTTAACCCTCATTATTCAAACATTAATTCAATTTGGCCCTATTTTTTATTAAAAATCATTTAACTCTAAACACAAAACCCTAAAATTAGAACCCTAAACCCTAAACTTAAAACCTTAAACACTAAACTCAAAACCATAGACCCTTAAACTCTTTAACTTTGTGAATTTCATATTTCTCGACCTTTCCACTCTCCGTTTTCTGGTGTTTATCTTTCTCTGGCTTAAGGATTGACACAATTTGAAGTAGCTTCTTTTGTTTTCTCTATCTAGGTTTTGGAGTTTCTTTATGCTTGATTCGCTTCTGTAAGTCATTTTTAATCGATTTAAATCTCTTCTTCTTCTTCTTCTTCTTCTTCTTCTTTCTTGTTGTCCTTTTTTTACGTTTATTTTTAGGTAATTTTTGTGCCTATGGTTAGTTTGTTTTCATCTAATTTCTCCTTATTTTTTGGATACTAGAAGAAACCCTAATCCGATCTAATCTTACAGGTTTACAAAGCTCGTATGTAAGAGAATGAACTCTTTTACTTGTTCACTACCGTCTTCTTCCTTTTTTGCTTTGCATTAGTTTAATACCATGATTTTTCATTTATAAATTCTGCATATGATGTTAAAATAATGAATATATTGGCCATTTGCAGGGTTCTTGAATAGGTTGTTTTGGGGCAAACGAGTTACTAAGAAATTGCACTGTGGAAATTGTAGTTGAATAAAGAACAGTATGCGGTGGTAGCTGAGTCTTTCCGTTTCGAAAAGTTATCCCTTTGAACTTGTCTTGTAGAGTGATTTTGTCATTCAGTAGTCTATATTAGCAACTAACAAGTACCTTTCACTTGTATTCTTATTAATCTTCGATGGGATCCACTTTTTTCGTTGTCCTTCCATGTTACCTTCTAAGGATCAGCTGAAAACCTTCAAATCCATCTCTCAAATTTCTAATCCAAGTGTTAGTCTCTCTTTTTTTTTTAATTTTAAAAAGGATAGTTTTTGTAGTGCTATTTCAGTTTTATCGATCTGCCCGTCCGGAATATCTCTGTTTTTGCGTCATATTGAAGGGTTGGGGACGTAGTTATGGTGTGCCAAGCAGCTAGCCAAACTAGATTCCGGGCATTGAAGTACGAAAATGGTATTTGCAGGGACCGCCACCATTGTAGTTTGAGTTATAGGATGTTTTTAACCTCTTCAGGATTGCCAGGTTAGTTTTTCATTCCATAAACTCTTAAACCCTAAAGATTATGATTTTTATAAAAATATTTTTTAGGGTTTAGGTCAAGTTTAGGGGTTTAAGTTTTAGAGTTAAATTATTTTTAATAAAAATAGGGCCAAATTGAAATAATGCTTAAACAATGAGGGTTAAATTTATTATTTTTTAAGTTAGTACTAAATTGTTTGAATGTGCAAATGTTGAGGACTAAATGTGTTATTATACAAAATATTTTAACAGATGTTAACGTCTAATAACGGGTCAGTGGTAACATTGAAACAAAACTAAAAGTTTAATGGTAACATTGAAGCAATTGAAAATTTAGTTACCAAATTGAATAATTTACTAAAGTTCAGTTATCATTTGTGAACTTTACCCTTTATTTTTTTGTGAGGTTTGGTTTGATAGATGGAATAAGTATCTTCATTCGGATCCTTTATGTGGTTAAGCATAAGTGTGTTAACCTTTGTTGAAAAGAAAGGGGCTTGGGTCAAAATTAAAAAAAAAAGAGCAAATGCAACTGTTTTCACCTATTTTGTATGAAAAAAATCGTATTAATTAAGAATATTTTTCATTATGAAGTTAATGCGAGGATTAGAGTTATTTGGTGTTTTTTACTTGATTTTAAGGTACATGCAAAGATTCGAATGAACTCTCATATTGTTTCCAGTTAAAGGATTTGTTTTGATCGAGTATAGAACCATCATTGATTCCCGAAGAGTTAGAGAGTACGCTCGTGACTGTTTTCCATTAAATTCTTTTTCAGTTAAAATTTTTTATATTAAAATTAGGACTAAATTAATTGTACGCGTAAATATGAAGGACTAGATATATAATTATACAAATTAATTTTAGTTTGGTGTTCAAAATAAGAGTGAAATAATAGTTTAATGACTATCTAGGTAATTTACCCTTCTTTTTCATTCTGCCAAATCAGCGCACCGTCTTGTCTAATGGCAATTGACCAAATGTTTAAAAAAACTAAAACATAAGTGACTATAATATTAATTTTTTAAAATTGGTGAGCAAAAGTGTATACTTACTAAATTATTAGGGACCATTTCAGTAGTTTACTCATTTAATAATAATGATTGTTAATTGTATAGGCTTTCTTGCTTAAAGCAAGAAAATAGCTGCCGAGGAAGCATCCAACGAAAGACCGGTCAATTCATCATCATGTATGCAGGTGCTTGTAGTTAATTTGATTTGATTTCCTTAGACTGGAAAACATAATGTCCACAAATTCCTTCTTATCTTCGTCTTCTGGGGATGACTCCACCGAACTAAACCCTAGTTCCGATCCTAAAGTGGTGGACGAACGGTTCGATCCGTTGACACTGACTGAACCGATCGAATCGGGACCCAGTGATCAAGGAATTGACGATGGGTTCAACAATGGATCCCTGGATCCAGAGAGAAGCGCCGGCGACAAAGACGACGATCAATTACAAGTGGAGGATCAGGAAATGGCTGCCAGCGAAGCGCCTTCGAGTCCATGCAGTAGCGGATATGAAGGTGAGAGAGGGAGCATCGGTGCCACCAGCGCGTCGAGGATCGATGCGGAGAATGAGACTGACGATAATGAGATTCAGGAAGTGAGGGACGAGGGCTCCCTCGAAGGGATCTCAGATTCCCAGGCCTCCTCCGGGGTTCCCGGTAAATACCGCGTCGACGAGCTAAGCCATTTCATTATATTTTCCCCCTTGTTAATGTGGAGAAATTCTTTTGGTTTAGCTTGTTCTTATCCAAATTTTGCACACTGTATTTCATATTTATAACCTGAATTTCTGAATCGAGAACATATATGAAGCTTTCAACTATTAAGGGTTTTATTGTTTGCCTTCCACGGGCAGCACTCATTTGAAAAAAAAGAAGAAGGAATGCTATTTAAAGTGTCCTTGCTATACTAGATATGTTTGATTTGTAAGTAATCTGCAGGATGATGCTTCTATATCTTGGAGAAAGAGGAAGAAACATTTCTTCATCTTGAGCAACTCTGGCAAACCAATATATTCCAGGTTTGTTAATAGTTTCTGAAAAAAATGCCAGTATTTGAAGGTGCATATATGCCCAATTACTAGCGGTTACTTGCTTATAAATCCTATTTCAATTTCTTTTGTATACTTGACTTCTAGATATGGAGACGAACACAAGTTAGCTGGTTTTTCAGCAACACTACAAGCCATTATTTCCTTCATGGAGAATGGGTACTTGGCCGGATCTAGCTTATTTAGCTTTTAGAAATGATTCTTCTGCTTAATCAAATGCAAATTTTGGGCTACTTCTTTTTGTGTCCAGTTTTTGAAGTAATTTTAACATTTCATTCATTGATTCTCAGGGGTGATCGTGTAAAATTTGTGAATGCAGGAAAACACCAGGTATTGTATTTCTAAAATATATATTTCTGCACCTGAGATTTATGCTTTTTAGCTTTAAAATCACTTGTTATCAGATTACTTGCATTCAATCTACCTTCTTTGTGACTTAGTAGTCAAGGTTTTAAGTGCACCTTTCGGAGTTCCTTTCACGTAGCAAGTACTTTAGAAGAACAAGAGTGAGAAGCCACAATTTAATTTCTATTTCACTTAATCTTATTATTTTCTTAATAGTTTCCTTGTGGTTGAAATTTAAGCCTAAAAAATAATTATTGTTATTTTCCGAAAGACATTTTACTGGTTAGCTATTGTTTTTGGGAAGAAAGGTGAATGGCGTTATGGAAGATTGTTGAATTGTAGTTTCAAATTAGCACATTTATATGAAAAGTGAGTGTTAACCTGATCGAGAAAGCACGTCTTTGTAAAAAAAAACTATCATTGTTTCTTGTTCTTTTGATACAGAATGCCTAAGCATTGGGCTACTTTGAAGCTTCAAATTCAAGCCTTGTTTGATGATCAGTTGAATAAAATATAGGATGATGTATTTTTTTTCTTTCAGGTGGTATTTGTTGTAAAGGGGCCGATTTATTTAGTTTGCATCAGCTGCACGGAGGAGCCCTTTGAATCATTAAAAGGACAGTTAGAGCTTATTTATGGTCAGGTAGTTCTTACAATATCCCAAATATCTAGTTTCGGACTGATAAATTTGGTTGCCAGTACCTACTCAAGGCTGGTGTCCTCACTCATTCTTTTATTTGGTCACCTTTAAATTATTTGCTAATGACATTCATGCAAAAGTACTCGGTCACTATTGATTGGTTATGAAATGGATGCAGATGATACTTATATTAACAAAGTCCATAAATAGGTGCTTCGAGAAGAATCCTAAGTTTGACATGGCACATTTGCTTGGAGGAACAGATGTTTTCTCTTCCCTCATTCACTCCTTCGGTTGGTGCGTTTCTTTGGGGTTTTTTCCTGCACATAATAGAACTCTCCTTTCCACACCCCAGCTCACCCTGCTAACTTCCTTATTTTGCTTTATTTCTCAAACCTTGTAAACAAACCTACTCTGACTTGTTTTAAGGTCACATTTGGATTGCATTGGTGCACATGATTGGACATTCACCATGTTGGATCTTCGGTTGACGATTGGATCCTCATGGGTCCTGTGAAATTCTCCCATGGTTGCAGTTTTCCTTTGATTTTTCACTTTTCTTTTCATTGTTAATATTTTTTTAGTTAAAAGTTTCTGAACCATATACTTCAGTAAACTCTTCCATTTTTATCTTTTTTTTTGTTTGTTTACTTTTCAAATTATATATTATTTAATGAAAGTTTGTATAATTGTATAATAAATAAACAAATAATGAAAATAATAAAATAAATACACAAAATAATGTATAAATATTAGTGTCCTTAGTGCTCAATATTCGGTATCACCTAATGGTCCTAATCATTACAGTTGTTTTGCTACGTAAACATATCTTTGCGCTGCATCTCCCATCTCACCACTACCTCTAATTTTAGTCTCACCTTCTATCCTAATAGACCCCAATTCAATTGCATGATTATTAGTTCTGGTTGTTTAAAAATTTGTCCAATTTTATCACTGATTGAAAATATTGGTTATGCATTCAGAACTAGGATAAGATATATTTGTATTTACACACAGAGGCGGGATGTATGCTCCCCCAAATTTTGGAAAATTTTCTTTATGACCCTTCATATTTTTGAAATTTCCCTTTATATATATAATGGCTCCCTCAAAAGTTTTAAAAATTTCTCTTGATGGCCGTCAACATTTTTAACTTTTTTAATAGTTTTATAGTTGCCCCCCTCAAAATTCAATGTCAAGATCCGCCATTGTTTACACTCTTACTTTCATTTTCCTTCATAGTTTACCTGAATGGTACCTTCTAAACTTTTTCGTTCTTTATTTTCTCAGGAACCCAGCTACATTTCTTCATGCATACACCCGCCTTCCCCTTTCTTATGCAGCAAGGCAGGCTACTAGTGCTATATTGCAAGATGTTGCTGATTCAGGGGTATTATTTGCAATACTAATGTGTAAACACAAGGTAAAACCCTTCTCTTTTTTTTTTCCTTCTTTTGCCCTGAAAATAAGCTCAACATTGCTTCTGTTCTTGTTTCTTTCTGTTGATACTTCGTAAGTTGTATTTTACTGTTTAGAGCATTTTGCTGACATGAAGGTCAATTTCAGGTTATCAGTCTTGTTGGTGTGCAAAAAGCCTCTCTTCATCCTGATGATGTATTTCTACTTTCGAACTTTGTGATGTCATCAGAGTCATTTAGGTAAGTGGAATAAACATTAACAGGTCTTTAGTCCCCTTTTGTTGGTCAATTCCTGAGAACCCGAATGCACATGCCGTTGGAAGCACATGGACTATCATTATGCTGTTTCAAAACCATCTTTTAGATATTCCTCATCATTAGGGTAGTGTGGATAGGTAATATCGATTCTTTTGGCTTTGATGAACAATCTCTATCTCATTGCATCTTATATGAAGGGTCATCCTCATATGCAATTTGAACTATAAATGGGAATTCCAGTTCGAAAACTTGTCACATACTATAAGCAATTAACATGCTTACTAGCACTTTTTTTTGTTGTTTTGTGACTGTGTTTATTACACAAAAAATGGCTATTCTTGACAGCTCAAAACTACCTTTAATTGGCAGAAAAACAATTTCTTTATTATCCAGAAGTTAAACAATTGAATCCAGCGTTTTTTGCGGTCTTTTCATCTTTTCCTTTCCTTTTTATTTATTTCTTCTTTTCCTTCAAAAAGATCTAGCAGATTTAATAGTACATTGACACTAATGGGTTTTTGGGCTTTTGTTCGTATGATCTCTTCATGCAGGACATCAGAAGCATTCTCACCAATTTGCTTGCCAAGATATAATCCTTTGGCATTTTTGCATGCTTACATGCATTTTTTTGATGTGAGTGACACTTGGTTTGCAATATGTTAATTTTATTCAACTTCTACATACAATGCTGTGATAACAATTCTACTTTCTCGTGGCAGGACAATACATACTTGATGTTGCTTGTACCAGTTCAGATGCCTTCTATCATCTTAAAGATTGCAGGTAAATTATACTTTCTTTGTTTGATCATGATATTAGTGAACTTAGGGTATAACCTTCCTACTTTCTATGGCAATTGACTGTATATCTTGGGGCTGACTTATGTCCATCTGACAAGATGAAAATATTGCCATATTTAATCGTCTGTATGCCTTCTGTATAGAGATATAAAATGTTTGTTTTATTCCTATAGACAATTGAGAAATTTGACTGAAACTTTATAGGATACGCATAGAAACAGTCCTCTTGAAGTCCAATGTTCTTGGTGAAGTTCAGAGGTCAATGCAAGATGGTGGGATACGAGTTGAGGATTTGCTTGTTTCCCCATTGCCTCGATCTGGACCGTCGCCTCATCTAGACCAGCAAATACTTCAAACAGGCGCCCCTGAGAGGCCTATGGAACCATTTACTGGCATTGGTGGTCCTGCTGGACTTTGGCATTTCATTTATCGAAGTTTATATCTGAATCAATACGTGTCCTCAGAGTTCTCACCACCGCTGAGCAATCACCATCAACAGAAAAGGTGAAACTGTTAACTTTTTCTGGTTCAGTTTGTACTTATTATCAAGTCGAATCAGTGTATTATATTTTGCTTCATGATAATTGGTAGATGACTCGTTTTTTTCCAATCCAGATTGTATAGAGCTTACCTAAGATTGTATGATTCCATGCATGATAAAGGAATTGGGCCTCATAAAACTCAGTTTAGAAGAGATAAAACTATGGTAAATCTCTCTCTCTCTCTCTCTCACACACACACACACATTAATTTGGCTGACATCTAAACTATTGACTGGATAACTGGAAGTTAACTTTTTTGTTTTGCCATTTGAGTCTCTCGCATTAATTTCCCTTATTAATGATCTCTGGTTAATTGACTGCAGTTGTTTATCACAAGTTATCAGAACACAGTTTTTATTTTAAAGCCTTCATAGAATTAATGTGATTAGTTTTATGTGTCAGTTTTACTCTGCTGGGTCACACAGGATTTTGAACTCTATGCAGCATTTGATCCCCTTGCAGACAAGGTTTGCTTAGCATCTTCAAAGTTCAAATCCCATCTTAAGTAGTACATACGAACAGTGAATACCTCTCTTTACACGAAACTTTGAAGTTTTAGTGTTTTTTTTTTTTACATTGTGTGCAGGCTCGAGCCATAAAGATTTGCAACCAAGTCTGTCAATGGGTAAAAGACGTGGAAAATGAGGTATTTTTGCATGGAGCAAGCCCTTTCTCATGGTGATAAGTTGGTCCTGTTATACAGTATGTACTCTCTTGTTTTGTTTATGCACTGACCTCATAGACGTTAGAATTTCTTGATACCATAATTAGCTAGAAGGCCAGTTTGTACAATTCACCTTCCTAAAGATTTGCCTCTTTCCCCCCTTTCATCAGTACCATAATAACTCATGAAGTGCTAGAGCGATTCTAAATTCATGCTTTACTCTCATTCTTTCGAACAGAGGCTGTCTTTGGTATTGGTTTGAATGATAATAGAAGTGACGATTAGCTCTTTATGCCCATATCTTCTAATGACTTGAGCTGAACTAATTTTTGGGTACAAAGAAGATCACGAGAAAGGCATGATTTGCAGATGTTTGGATTCGAATTTGAGATCTGTTAGATATCATCTTTTAAGGGTGATCATATGATTACATAACCGAGGTAAGTCTTTTGGTTTTGTAGGAACTTAATAAGGCTTCAAATTTTCTACAAAAATATGATCTTTGACAAAGAAACTGAACTGACCTTTAAAATGAAGGCTTGATGGGGTTTCCCATAAAACATAAAAAGTTCATAGTTTTTTCGGATGGACGGACGATATTAGTATAGTTGGCATTGAATATTTAATGCTGTCTTTGAAATTCTTCGGTGACAATTTCGTCATTTCTTATTAGTCAAAGTTCAATTCCTGAGATTATCATTATTGTTAAAGTTTGTTTGTTCCCAACTTGTATATGATAATGAAATCTTAGCACGTTACTTATATTTTTATGGAATGACCATAAGCTCCTTCATAATCTCATACTTCTTCCGGATGTAGTATCTTGTTAAACATGAAGGGGTTTATAATTAAATATGATAATTATTTAAAAATATATAAAAATATGTATGAAAAAAATGAAATGATATGAATAATACAAGTAATAAATGTATTAAATTTTATGTAATACAAAATTATATATAAAATATATTAAATGTAGGGTTTAATATACAAATAAGTGTCTAAAATATACCTCTTGTTAAGTTTATGTGTTTAAACTAGTTTTCGTATAATAAGTGCCTAATGCTTATATCATTACATTTTCGTTAAAGGTTGTTTAAAAAATTGTTATTCAATCAATACTTGATATGGTACAATAATTTTAATTTTATTTGTAATATTTTGAAAACTAACTTCAAAAATTTCATTTTTTAAAAAAATCTTAAAATACTCAAAAAATTCAAATTAGTCTCTAAATCTTTAAAAACCACAAATCTCTAAATCATCACCGTTATTTTTATATTAAGCCTAAATGTAATAATGAAATAATAAAAATACGAAATAAATATAAAGGCAAAATTTTGGTATATTGGTGATTGTGCATGAGATTTTCACACCGGGGCAGGGTGGGGACATCTTCTATGTGATGTGTGTATTTTTTTAAAATGTTCAATATGTCTTATGTACTTTATTTATGTCTTTAGAAATGTCTTCGGAGACTAATAATGTTAACTAATCAACTGTCAGAGACACAGTACTTTCCTATGTTACCACGCACCACTTTTTTCATGAAAAAAGTGTTTAAAGTAAAAAGACTTTGAAATAATTTTAGCCTTTTGTTTTTTATGATAAAAACAATTTATGGGCATGATTACAATTTTATCAATTTTTCTGAAGTAAAAAATTAAAATGTATGTTTTTCTTAAGAAATTATTAAATTACTTTTAGGGACAAAAGTAATTTACCTAAATTTTTTATGGATTAATTTTTCAAAATTAAATTAAAAATATCAAATTATTAATTTATATTTTCCTTATTCAAATCATCTTAAATAATGTACCCTACAAAAGTTTATTGTCTACAAATGCCTTCATTTTTAACACATATCCATCATCCATGTATGTTCATTGATATCCATTATATACAAAGAAGTTGCATCAATAACCAAAACATAAGGTGGGACTTACAAACTTGAGTATACATGTTTTACTGAAATTGTCGTATATAACCTCATAGCATAATGACCAACAAAATTCCTGTAATTCTGTGAAACTTCTATTATGAAGGATATTCGGAGAATGAATGATTCTATAATAAACGTCATATACCGTTATGTATCATTAATTATGTGTACTGCTATGTATCAGTAATTATTTTAATTACTTTTAAAATCATAAGGACTCAAAGTGTTATTATCCCATTTTAGAATAAAATCTAAAAAATAATTTTATATTATTTTTTACTAAATTTTTTGGGGTAAAGTATAAAAATGGGGTAACTGAACTTTAGTAAATTATTCAATTTAGTAACTAAAGTTTCAATTGTTTTAATGTTACCATTAAACTTTTAGTTTTGCTCCAAATTGCTCATTGATCCGTTAACAACCATTTAACGGGTGATGTGACAGTTAAAATATTTTGTATAATAACACATTTAGTCCTCCACATTTGCACATTCAAAAAATTTTGTTCTAATTCAAAAATAAATAAATTTGACCCTCATTATTTACACATTATTTCAATTTGGCCATATTTTAATTAAAAATAATTTAACCCTAAACCCTAAACCTCAATCCCTAAATTCAAACCCTTATACTCTTAAGGTATAAGATTACATTCGTTATAGCATATTTGTTTTGTCTAAGGAAAAAAGAAAATAGGTGTGCCAAAAAATGGACAACTCTTAAGGTAAGATGTTTGGATATTAATAGGATGGGAAGAGCCTATTTCGGGGGAAATGGTGAATAAAAAAAATTAGAGAAATAAGTTGAGTAAAAAATTATTTAGGAAATTGTGTCATTTTGTTACAGTGAGTGATGAAGTGTCTACAAACTGTTTCTTTTTGTGCTCAACATGTAACCCCTTAGTTCGTTCTAGCTGAAATCAAACTAAAAGAATCACATTAGGTTTGCCGAAGCAAACCCGAGCTAATAACTTCAACTGGGTCTATTTTTTTCTTTTATCTTATCTAGATGCATCAAATTAATATTATAAGGTGAACATGCTTCAGTTAAAACATTACATTGAAATCAGATTTCAAAACAGGGTTCAATTGCTCAAAAATGCACATTGGGACCAAAATGTAATTTCCACCAATTACATGGTATTTTATTAAAGTTAAGATTACCAATCCTTCATTAGTCCAATTTCATGTTCTCATGTTAAATTCCAGCTCAAAACAATCATCCAAGCTCATTCAATTGCATACATATCATTCAAGGACCAAACTGCATCATTAAAAAACTTCAGCAGACAAAAGCATAAATTTATACACTGCTTACCGATACGAGCTACCCCATATCGATACGGTTCAACTAACTTAACTGCACTACGTACAGAAACACTAAGATCCGTATCGATACGGTATGCCGAGCATCCCCGTACTTATCCATTATGTTTTGTTTGTGAAAATCGAATTCTAGTAGCTAAGAGACGTATCGGTATGGGAGCCCGTGTACCAACACCAATGTAAATTTTCCCTAAGGTTTATTGATACGGTGGCTAAGCGTATCGATACCCTTTGTTAATTTTTGATGAAATGAGCCTTTCCAAACCCTGCGTATCGACACCATGGAGCCCGTACCGATACGCTGAGGCTTGTAATGAAATCTAGGTCTAACATATGGCACTTTATCTCATTCTAAACACATGCAACACTTACCTAAACATCATATAACATCAGGGGCATGCTTAACAACAACATACCAACATTTTATGCAAACCTAGCAATCCTAACACAACACATCACATCATCTATAGTCATGCTTCCCACTCAACATCCAAAACATAAATCCAAACACTTATATAGAACTTTAAACCTCTTACGAATCCAAACCAACATATAAAACTTGCTCAAACAAGGAGTTTAGCAAACAACCCTCTCTAAACAAACATTTGACACATTTTCCTTACTACTATCGTGTATTGCTTCAAACCATACTTTGCAACCAAGTCCTTGGACGTCATTTCTTGCTTGCTTGCCACCTTTCAATTCGCTAATCTGCATTGATGATAAAGAGACCGTAAGAAAGTAATGCTTAGTGAGCAGTGCTCAAAACACAAAACATCATCCAATGCATTTTAAAATCGGTTTATTCCAAAACTTCCACATACATTTTATTACAAAAATCGTCATGCCATACTTTCAACATATGCACTTAATCTTTTCCATAACATGCATATTAAACCATATGTAACATGTATCATGGATTCAACATCATACTCTCATATGCAACCCTCAATTTAAGCCTTCCCATGCATAACAACCTATATGCAAAGCTTAAAGAGTAAACATGTTTATACCAACATTAAACAACATAATCCATCAACATGATACATTATCAATTATATTGGCTTACAAGTGATCATCAACCAAGTTCCATTTCTAAAACATAACACATTGGATACACGGATTCAACAAGTGTCCTCTCAACACTTAATATACAATCTCAACCGGCATCTCAAGGTTCACATGCGAGAGTTTTCGGTACACATAAACCCCTCAACGGTTGTGACACCCGTGGTGGAGTCTTCGGTACACATAAAGCCCTCAACACCACTCATCGGCTAGATGTATAATCCACTAACGGGAGTCTTCGGTACCATATAACCTCTCAACCGTTAAGGTACTTGGATGAAGTATTTGGTATATGTAGACTCTCAGAGTGAAAATGCTAGCAAAAATGGCAAAAGGTATATGTTGGGAAAGTATAAAAATATGCCAAGATGAGTCTTTTGCGTGCAAGTATACACGGTCTACAAGTAATACAGCTGGGAAGCTGAGTATCGATCCCATAGAGATTGACTTGGAATTCAATTGCCTTGATTGTTACTTGCCTTAAGAAAAAGTGATTTGATTTGAAGTTGGTTTTAAAAACAATTAAAAAGAAAAGGAATGAAAGTAAAGTAAAGACGTTGGCAAGGAAGATGCTTTAATGAATGATGAGCGTTGACAGAGAATGCATGGTTTTTACTCTATTCATGTCGTGCCAGCTTTTAATAACAACCTGTCTTGGCATTGTTTGCCGAGAAGATTCAAAATTAGCAAAGCCTCTCTCAATGGTCATTGCCCTAAATTGATCATGTAAAAATCCCTATATCTTTATAGTGCTTGTTTTTAAATAAACCAATTTGATTAAGATCCAATCTATACTCCTAAGGGGTAGATTTCACTCCCGAAGTAAGTTCATCTACTTGAACGACTTCTCTCGAAGCTTCTCTCCTCAGTATTCAACAACTTATTTGTTGCCACCCAAGTCTGTTAAGATATTGAGGCGCAATAGGCCAACAGTGTCAGCTCTTGCTTGGCATAGTGTTTAGGAAATATTAAAGTATGCCGAATAGTGAAAACATTGCCAAGGCAAATTTATTATTAAAAACTAAAACATAAAAATAGCATTCAACGCAAACATCCCCCACCAACTATTGAATTAGTTCATGGTAAGGGATTTAACCGAAAAACCATAAATGTTTTCAAAATACATCATCATTAAAAAAAATAACTAAACAAAGAGAATGGGCAAGAAGGGGGTCTCTCGATGCAGCCCTTCAATGGCTCCAAGCCCTCAGTCTAGCTGGTCGAACCACGCAGCCTTCCTCTTTCGATCTTCACACACCAACTCCTCATGATCCAATCTTCTTCAATCCCCCCAAAAGTCTAGTTTGGTTGGTGTTTAAATAGGCGTGCGAGGAAGGGATAGGATTAACTCTTCAAAATTTGAATTTCAATTGCCCAAGGGATAAAGGATTATCTTCTTATCCAAATTTGAATGAGAGCTGATCAGGCTAGGGCTGACGTCATACTGCCAATGTTGCCTTGGCGTCCAAGCTTGGCATGAATCTGCCAACAAGTCTTGGCACCATTTTATCTGCTATTTTTTTAGAGATTGTTCCAATTGCTATTTTTGGAGCCTGATCTTGTCCTATTTTTTCGGGGTCCAACAGCTTCTTGGCATGGCATCAAGTTCACTTCTCTGTCATCCAGTGCTTGGCATTGTTTGGTCTATCTGTGCCAACAACACTCAGCATTCTCTTTGGCATTCCTTCCTGTGGTGCTTTTCTGGGCCAAATCCTATGCCAAACCTGTAAAATTGCCAACAAAACAACCCTTCACACTGCATATGCAAAACTCCAAACTCCTTATGCAAATGCATGATTCTAACATCCTAATACAACTAAATGTACCTAAAAACAAGCAAAAGCATTGTAAGATTGGCATTAAAAGTAGTACTTTTGGAGAGGTAACACACCCACAAACCTAACTCATTGCTTGTCCTCAAGTAATGCAATCAAAACAAAAACAAAAATTGTGGAGAAGTTACCTCAACAAAATTTTGGTTGAATGCCAACACGTGCTGGCAAGCAGAATTTGGCTCTATTTCTGTCCTCGGTATCTCAGTGCAATAATGCCAAGCAGGTAGTAATTCAAGTGCAGCAATATAACTCTAGTCTAAGTTCATGAAGAGTGCATGATATGTAGGCAATATGCATCAATTATCATGTCACTCCCTTAGCCAATTTTACTACCTAAACTTAGATTTTTATCTTTTTTTTCTTTGCCAAGGGTTTCTGTTGGCATTAACTTAAGCTTGCTTCGTGACACTATTTAGTGTAAGAGATAAGAGAGAGCATACCACGAATTCCTACCTTAATCTAGACATCACTAGGCTTTCTCTTCAACTCATACTCTAAGGTTTTGGACTTGAGAACTAAGAGGGAGCAAACCACGAAGCCCCAAGTAACTTATTATCCCTAGGTAGAGGAGAGTTCATTTCATTTTTTTTCTTGCCTTGGCAGAACATTGCTGCCTTATTTATTTCTTTTTACCCTAGCATCATTTTTTTTCTAAATCTGAGCATAGTTTCAAAAAGTCTAAGTTTGCTAAGGAACAAGATACATTCTACGTGTTAAGTGTAAGTTCAATTCCCTAAACTAGAAATCAATGGCCAAGCAAACCTGGCATACTACGCTGCTGGCATGGCATGACAACTAAAGATTAAAGTTTCCTCATTGAACAGACACCTATATCAAATTAAACTTGCCTAATAAATGCTAACATTTTTCAAAATTAAACCAAGGCAAAAAATTTCTTTTTCTTTTTTTAGTGGTCTGGTATGCATCTATCCTAAATGACCTAGATGGCATGGCAAAAATGCGAAGAAATGCACACCCTAAACCCAAGATGTGCATTGTCCCTAATGCATGAGACAACACATATATACAAAAGAACAGAATAAAATAAAATAAAATGCATGATCATGTGAATACAATGGAATGAAATGTAAAGGAATTTAGGAAGAAATGACTCCCCTTCGGAGACTATTTTCCGTGCGGCACGGGTTTTTCTTCTCACAAATGGCCCTCGATCATGGGTCATGTGCTTCTTTCTTTTCAGGCTCAATTTTGAAGCAGTAGTGAAGGCTCCAACTTCCTCCTTTTCCTTGGCAGGCTCCAATGTAGCAGGTGCATCGGTGGCATCAGATGACGTATGTATAGCAGGTGTCACTAGCGACTTGGCTTTGATTCAGATGAAGAATCAGAACTGGCAAACACGACTTGAACTGGAGACAATGGGACTGTGGCATTGGACAAGGTATGAACTGGACTAGCTGGCATGGCATTGTCACTGGCAGAGGGCTCGGCTGGAAAGTCTGGAAATACTGGCACAAAATTAATTGATAATTTTTAAGAGCCTCCCTGATTACAACATCCTGGCTTGGATGTAGTGTCGCATCTTGGCATTGAGCTCCTCAGCTTTTTCCAGCTTTTGGAGAATAACCTCATGGCGTTGGTAAATTTGGGATAGCATTGCCATTGAACTGTTTGGCACAGTTTCTGGCATGGTTGCTGGAGCGGCCTTTGACTCCTTGGGCTTTGGCGTGGGTGCCCTTGCCTTTCCCTTCCCCTTGTCCTTGGGCTCGGTAGCAACAAGATTCCTCCATATAGCAGTAGTAATTGTTGTTCATTTGATCATTTACCCTTTATCCGTATCAAGCCTTGGCACATCATGGAGCATGCAAACGTTAAAAATCAACAAAGGGAAAAACAAGCTACTAGTACCTTTCGTTGCGCACTTGTAAGTTTCCTCAATAATGATCTTGCCAACATTGATGTTGTGCCCCATAACAATAGAGTGCAACAAGATCATCATTTCTTCTAACACAGTCTTGTTATGGGATGTGGGCATCAGATTCGCCTTGAGAAAGTGATTCCATCCTCTCCATTGAGGCTTCAATGCCAGCCTCTTCATCGTCCGGTGGCCCGCTGATGAGACTGTCCATGTCGTGCCAGGCTCACACAGATCTGCCAGTAGCCTCTTCCTCTTGGCAGCATTCATTGAGTCAGCATACTCGAAATACTCATCCTCTGCACCATCTAACTCAAGCATATTGTTAATATACCCTTCATCAAAACGTACACACTTACCTCTAATCATCAAGAAAGGCGAATCCTTGGTCACAAGGTGTGCATAGAATTCTTGGACGATGGTGGCATAAATCTCCCTTTTTTTCTGGAAGAACTAAGTCTATTTGTGCAAGTTAATCGTAGACATGACTTCCAGAGGGAAGTTGTTCGTTGTATCTATTTTAAACTCGAAGTGCTTCTCGTAGCAAAAACTTCTCGAGGCAAAATTTATTTTAAACTTTTTTTCTGAATCTCCTCATTGAAGAACCTTTTGAAAATGATAGAGGATGAAGCCATTGAAAATCGTTGAAGTAACTTGAAATGATGTTGAAAGATAAAGAAAAAGAATGATTTGGGTTTTGTACTTGTTTATCGAAAAGAAAGTAAAAAGTGAGAGAGATGTTTGATTTCTTTAACCGGTAAGGGCGAGAAAGTGAAAGGTTTTGGGTCGGTTGAGTGTTTTAATGAGAGTAGTAATTAGGGATAATGATAGGAAATAAAAAGAATTTATTTAAAAAGAAGATAGGGTGATAAGGTGATAGGTGATAAGACAGGGTAAAGATTGGAGTGATAAGGTGATATGTTTGAAATTTAAATTACAACCAAAATTTTGGGCGGCTAGGGTTTGAGGTCAAATAAAAACAACTCTCTTATTTTACTAGGCCGATAAAAATAGGGTTTTTTTCCTCTTCCTTCTATCTTTTGCACCGTTGCATGCCAAGCTGTTCTGGCATTATGCCTGGCAAATTTTTCTATTGAAGCGTTGGCTCCTGCCAGCAACCCTGGCAGTGTTCCTGGCATAATTTCTGGCATAATGAATCTGCACAACTCAAAGAAAACCTTTCAACACAATAAAGGAATAAAAACTTAAAATTTCAAAAGAAAGAAAAGCAATTAAAAACCTAAAAATCTAAAAACAAAGAAAAACACTAACCTAATATTTACAAAAGTTCAAACCTGATGGTGTTTTCATGTTACCTCTGCTAAGAGGATCACCTCTTTGCCATTGTTCTGATCACCTTCCATGTAGTGCTTTAAACGTTGGCCATTCACTTTAAAGATTTCGCCCGTCTTCAAGTTCTTAATGTCCACAGCTCTATGGGCATAGGGCTTCACAACTTCATAAGGGCCCGTCCATCTCGATCCGAGTTTCCCTGGAAATAACTTAAGCCATGAGTTGAATAACAAAACACGTTGGCTACCTCAAACTGTCTTGGCATTATCCCACTGTCATGTCAAAGTTTTGCCTTTTCTTTGTAGATCCTGGCGTTCTCATAGGCTTGTGTTCTGAATTCCTCCAACTCATTTAGGTCTAGTAACCTCTTTTCTCCAGCAGCTCTCTATGCCATGCCAAGTGTTCTGAGGGCCCAGTAGGCTTTATGTTCAAGCTCCACTGGCAGATGACATGGTTTTTCAAAAACAAGTCTAAATGGTGAAAAACCCAAAGGAGTTTTAAAATCAGTCATGTAGGCCCACAATGACTTATCTAGTCTCAAGGACCAGTCATTCCTTGATGGATTAACAGTCTTCTCTAGAATGTTCTTAATCTCCTTATTTAAAATTTGGCTTGCCCGTTCGTTTATGGATGATATGCTGTGGCAATTCTCTATTGTATACCATACATGCACAAGGCTTTAGAAATTTAATTACATTTAAAATGAGTGCCCTTATCATGAATGGTCACTTTAGGGGCACCAAATCTAGTAAAGACGTGCTTATGTAGAAACTTGACAACGACCTTGGCATCGTTTGTTGGCAGAGCAACAGCTTCTACCCACTTAGACACACAGTCAACAGCCACAAGAATGTACACATTACCAAATGAGGGTGGAAAATGACCCATAAAGTCTATCCCCCATACATCAAATAAATCCATAGATATAATGTTTTAGAGCGGTAGTTGGTGTCTGCCAGAGGTGTTTCCTATCTGTTGGCATCAATCACATGCCTTGGCATACTCATGGGCATCCCTATATAGTGTGGGCCAAAAGAATCATGACTGCAGTACCTTGGCAACAGTCTTTACCCTAGCAAAGTGACCTCCATATGATGCGGCATGGCATAGATAGAATATGTTATGCTGTTCATCCTTGGGCATACACAGGTAGAACACTGAGAAATCATCCATGAACACTTCCATGTTATGCTCGATCATATCAGAAAAAATGGACATCATGCAACGTTAAAACGTTGCTTGTGCATTACATAGGCCAAATGACATCCTTCTAAATGCAAATGTCCCATATGGGCACGTGAACGTGGTCTTCTCTTGATCATCAGGAGCGATGGCAATCTGATTATAACCTGAATAACCATCCAAAAAATAATAGAAAGCTTTACCTGCCAACCTGTCTAGCATCTGATCAATGAATGTTAATAGGAAGTGGTCCTTCCTCGTGGCATTGTTCAACCTCTTATAGTCTATGTACACTCTCCATCCCGTGATAGTTTTGGAGGGGATTAACTCAGCTTCATTGTTTTGTACCACGGTTATGCCACCCTTCTTTGGCACGCATTGCACCGGGCTAACCCAAGAGCTATCAGAAATAGGATATATAATCCATGCATCAAGCCATTTTATGATCTCTTTTTTCACTACCTCTTTCATGCTTGGATTTAGCCTTCTCTGGCCTTCAATGGTCTTGCCATGGTACTCCTCCAAGATAATCTTATGCATGCAAATGGTTGGGCTAATACCTCTGATGTCTGCCAAGGTCCACCCTAATGCTTGCTTATTATCGCGTAATATTGCCAACAATCTTTCCTCCTGATCAATAGTGAGACCAGTGGCAATGATCACCGGTAGAGTTGAGTGTTCACCTAAATAAGCATACTTCAAGTGTTCTGCAGTGGTTTTAGTTCCAACGCTGGTGGCTCCTCAATTGATGGTTTAGGTGCCTTGATTTCTCTGCCAGCCAACTGTAATGGCTCAAAATAACTCGCCTCTTCAGCCTCTAAGACTAGTTCTTCTGGTTCCTCAAACCAGATCAGCTATGCCATCTAAATTTTTGGCATCAAATTCTGCATCCTAGCATAACTGTGCCGTGTCCAAAGTGTAAATGAACTCCATAATCTCCTCTGTTTGGCACTCATCAGGTTCATCTACACATTTCAAAGATTGAAACACATTAAATGTAACTTGCTAGTCATTCATGCGCATAATTAGTTCCCCCTTGTGAACATCAATCAAAGCCCTACCCGTGGCAAGAAAATGTCTCCCCAAAATAATTGGGACAGTAATATCAGCCTTATAATCCAAAATGATAAAATTAGCTGGAAAAATAAATTTGGCTACCTTTACCAACGCATCCTCAATCTTACCTTTGGGATGTGCATAGGATCGGTTTGCCAGTTGAAGTGTCACCGTGGTAGGTCTTGCTTCTATGTCAAGCTTCCAGAAAACTGACATTGGTATCAAGTTGATGCTGGCTCCTAGGTCACACAATGCCTTGCCCATAAATATTTTGCCAATGGTACATGGAATAGTGAAACTTCCCAGATCTTTCAGCTTTGGTGGAAATCGGTTTAGGATCATGGCACTACGTCTTTCAATTAGAGCAACAGTTTCAAAGTCTCCCAACTTTATCTTTTTGGACAGAATGTCCTTCGTAAATTTGACATAGTTGGGCATTTGTTCAAGGGCTTCTACCAACAAAATGTTGATTTGCAATTCTTAAGAACCTCTAAGAAGTGCTTGAACTGCTGATCTTGCTTATGCTTTTGAAGTCTTACTGGAAATGGTGGTGGTAGATAAACATATACTGGCGCTGCTGGCTTTGCCAAGGTAGTGCTGGCATCAGTCTGTTTGGCATCGGTATGTTGTTTGGCATTGGTGCTGGCATCATCTACTTTTTGTTACTCTTTCTCTACCTCACAGGAATTATCTGCTGGCACTGGCTTCTCGATTTGGTAGTTAACTAGCTGCTTGGCAGCCTTCTCCACTTCACACTACTTACCGCTCCGAAGAGTTATGACTTTACATTGCTCATTTTCTTCATGACGGGCATCTTCTGCGTCACTTGGCAATGTTCCTTGGGGTTGATTGCTGAGTGCGTTGGCAATATGCCCAATCTGAACTTCCAAGCTCCTCATTGATGCTGCCAAACTCTGGACTGTGGCATCATTCCTCTCCATGTACTATGTGAGAGTACCTCATTGGTTGAATCTCTGTCCTTGTTGAAAATTGTTTTGAGCTTTTTGTGGCATGGCATTCTGATAGAATGCTGGCATGCCATTGTTATTCTGCCTCTGGGTATTCTGGCGCTGGGCATTGTACTGGTTACCTCCTTGATTTCCCCATGCTAAGCTAGGGTGTTGTCTCCAACCTGCATTATAAGTATTGTAGTTAGGATTATAGTAATGATTAACATTGCCAACAAAATTTACCGATTCAGGATTGACAGGGCATTCATCCATATGATGATTTTCTCCACAAATTGTATAGAAATGGTCTAATGCTTTGACTTCTTGGACCTAATTGTTCTTTTGCAACATTCTCGCCATGTTGGCAAGATTGAAAATCTTGGCATGGATGGACGTTAGTTCATCAACCTAAAATTTCCTATTGGTTTTAGTTCCGGTCCCAAGTTTAGCAACATGATATTCAAAATCATTGATTGCAATCCTCTCTAAAATGTCAACAGGCTCGGTATACGTCTTGTCAAGCAACGAACCGGCTGCTAAAGATTCAACAACAGTCCTTGTTTGTACATTTAATCTATTGTAAAAGGTTTGGATTTGGGTCCAATTCGGGAATCCATGCATAGGAAACCTTCTCAACATGTCTTTAATCTTTCCCAAGCATCATATAAGGTCTCATCCTCAGCCTGCTTGAATGTAATGATCTCACCTTGCAGTTTGGTAGTGAGTGTTGGCGGCTGGAATCGTATCAAGAACTTCTGGCATAGGTCTGCCCATGAAGTAACTGAGCCAAGTGGCAAGGAGTTAAGCCAAGCCTTTGCTTTGTCTCTCAAAAAGAAAGCAAATAACTTCAGCTTCACGATATCATCAGGTACTCTATTTTGTTGGAATAGCTGACAAATCTTCATGAACTGCTTCAGATGCTGCCTCGGATCTCTAGTGAGTGCTCTATCAAACTGACCTACATTCAAAAGAGTTTGAATCATTACCGGCTTAAGTTCAAAATTGACAGTGTTTACCTCTGTGCCAACAAGTCCTGACATCAAATTGTCAATGGTTGGTGCCGAATGTTCTCTAATAGGTCTCTCATTAACAACTAAGACAGCAGGTGATGGTGGTATCTCATTATTAAGTGGATTTCCTCCATTGGTCACCACACCATTCCCTCAATTACCTTGGTTTTGCATCTCTCGAAATCTTCTTTTTAACCTCAGCAAGGTTTTTTCAATTTCTGGATCGTATGGCCACTCGTCCACCACATGATGGCTTCTAGTCATACACCGACAGAAATAAAAGGTAAAAATAAAAATAAAAGAAATACAAGTAAGAATTTAAAAACAATCAATTACGTTGCAATCCCCGGCAACTGCGCCAAAAACTTGTAGACTCTCGGAGTGAAAATGCTGGCAAAAGGTATATGTTGGGAAAGTATAAAAACGTGCCAAGATGAGTCTTTTGCGTGCAAGTGTACACGGTCTGCAAGTAATACAACTGGTAAGCTGAGTATAATCTCACAGGGATTGACTTGGAATTCAATTGCCTTGATTGTTACTTGCCTTAAGAAAAAGTGACTTGATTTGAAGTTGGTTTTAAAAACAATTAAAAAGAAAAGGAATGAAAGTAAAGTAAAGACGTTGGCAAGGAAGGTGCTTTAATGAATGATGAGCGTTGGCAGGGAATGCTTGGTTTTCACGCTATTCATGTCGTGCCAGCTTTTAATAACAACCTGTCTTGGCATTGTTTGTAGCAGATTCAAAATTAGCAAAGCCTCTCTCGATGTCATTGCCCTAAATTGATCATGTAAAAACCCCTATATCTCTATAGTGCTTGTTTTTAAATAAACCAATTTGATTAAGATCCAATCTATACTCCTAAGGGGTAGATTTCACTCCCGAAGTAAGTTCATCTACTTGAACGACTTCTCTCCTCAGTATTCAACAACTTATTCGTTGCCACCCCAAGTCTGTTAAGATATTGAGGCGCGATAGGCCAAAAGTGCCAGCTCTCGCTTGGCATAGTATTTAGGAAATATTAAAGTATGCCAAATAGTGAAAACATTGCCAAGGCATATTTATTATTAAAAACTAAAACATAAAAATAGTGTTCAACACAAACATCCCCCACCAACTATTGAATTAGTTCATGGTGAGGGATTTAACCAAAAAACCTTCAAAATACATCATCCTTAAAAAATAAAAATAACTAAACAAAGAGAATGGGCAAGAAGGAGGTCTCTCGATGCAGCTCTTCAATGGCTACAAGCCCTCGGTCTAGCTGGTCGAACAACGCAGCCTTCCTCTTCCAATCGTCACACACCAACTCCTCATGATCCAATCTTCTTCAATCCCCCAAAAAGTCTAGCTTGGTTGGTGTTTAAATAGGCGCACGAGGAAGGGATTGGATTAGCTCTTCAAATTTTGAATTTCAACTACCCAAGGGATAATGGATTATCTTCTTATCCAAATTTGAATAAGAGCTGATCATTCTAGGGCTGACGTCATACTGCCAATGCTGCCTTGGCATCCAAGCTTGGCATGAATCTGCCAACAAGTCTTGGCACTATCTTATCCGCTATATTTTCAGAGATTGTTCCAATTGTTATTTTTTCGGAGCCTAATCACGTCCTATTTTTCCGGGGTCCAACAACTTCTTGGCGTGGCATCAAGTTCACTTCTCTGCCATCCGGTGCTTGGCATTGTCTGGTCAATCTGTGCCAACAGCACTCAGCATTCTCTTTGGCGTTCCTTCCTGTGGTGCTTTTCTGGGCCAAATCCTATGCCAAACCTACAAAATTGCCAACAAAACAACCATTCACACTGGCATAGACAAAACTCTAAATTCCTTATGCAAATGCATGATTCTAACATCCTAATGCAACTAAATGTACCTAAAAACAAGCAAAAGTATTGTAAGATTGGAGTTAAAAACAGTACTTTTGGAGAGGTAACAGTACACATAAACCCCTTAACATCCAAGGTGACTTTTTATAGTGCACTATCAATCCTATGGCCGGCCAACTATATCCGATAACATTTCCAAAACCTTTTATACCATCAGTTGCCAATATAATTCGTTTTATTAGCATCAACTTACTGCTTTCATATGCATCAATTAAAACCATTTATCCAATGCATCAATCATGCATTAATCAATGTTCAAAACATTATCAAAACATGCATTACCTCCAAATACATCATCATCATCATTAAGTAGACATTTTCCATCATTAAACCATGCTCAAATCATGCATATACAATGAGTAATCAAGTTATCAAAACAAATGCATAAAACCAATTGCCAATCCGAATTCGAGAGAGAGAATTCATCATTTACTTTACTTTCGAGTTTAGAACAACTTGTCAAGCTTGATCTAAACTCCCAAACACAACTTTCAAACCTTTGAAAAGCTGTAAAACACGTTTTCCCTCACCGACACACAAAGCCTCGCTTGTCGATACGGTAAACACGCCTCTAAAGCTTCCAAAACGTTCGTTCAAGCTTAAGGAACAACTTCCCCTATTTCATCCACACAAAAATAGAGGATTCAATGCATAAAAATGCATTCAACAATCCAACAACATCAATTCACATAAATCCACAACATCCGCTACCCAATTTCACTCCACAACAACCGAATCAACATCAAACATCCTCCAAACTTAACCCAGTCAAAACCTAACATTTAAACCCATCAATTAACATCTAGAAACACAATAACATCATTCTTATACCTCCAACATTCATTAAACCTCCACAACTCCCCAAAAACTCACAACTAACAACTTAGGAAATTAGAGATTCACATAGTATCGGGATTACAATGTTAGAGCCCACTTATTAACATTATTAAACGTCAAAATCATGATTAGAATCATTCAAGAACTCAACAAAACAGAGCCTATACGAAAATCCATCAATCTAATTAATTAAACCTTGATTTAACAAATTTTCCATAATTAAATCATCAAATCAAGTTAGAAAACATATGTAAAGGATCAATAACTTGGGAATTTCAGTAAAGAACCTTATATTATAGGAGAAGAACGAATCTCACCTCTAAATTTGGCTTTCCTCCTAATTGGATGAATTTTCTTGAGAAAACAAGATCAAATCAAATAGGTTTTGTTAGGAAACCATTAAAGATTCATTTGAAAACAAAAGAATGTTGAAATCAAGTATTTACCTGAGAAAATTAAAGTGGAAAAGAGTGTTTGGCCTCAGAGAATTTGAGAGAAAAACTTTTGATGAAAACTTAGTTACGTAAAAATTTCTTGTGAGACTAATTAAAAATTAATCTTGTAATACCCCAATTTTTGGTTAGAGACTATTTTGCAAAGAATTAAAAGTTGGTGGTTTTAGTTCAGTGACTAAAATGTAAAATGTTAAAGTTTGGTTACCAAAGTGAAAAGTTGAGAAAAGTTCAAGGACCAACATGGTAATTTTACCAATAATTATTTTTATTCTATAATTAAATAGGTCACATAAGGGTTTGAATCGAATATAAAATCGTTGGTTCAATTTGATGTTTCTATTATTGGGAAATTACAGTTAAATTTTAAATGTGATTCGGGTAATCGTATGAGCTCATAATGTGATGAAATTTTGAAGGGAGTTGTAAGAAGACTTGATGAACATGACATTTCGTTTTAGAATCGTTTTTAATCAATTTAGATACAATTGAAGACAATATTTTGAAATAGGGCACAAATGATATTTTTGTGAATACATGGATTCATTAATGGCATTTTAGTCATTTTGCCCTTACTTTTTGATTAAAGATTATTATGGAAAAGTGAAATATATAGGTGTCAACATCTAATTGGTTATAACTAAGGGGCAAAATGGTCATTTTACTATTAAAGGAGATTTTTATATTGGATTTAAAGGAATAAAATGCCATTTGTCATGCTAATTACATGAGGAAAAAGCTAGAAATTTTCTCTCATCTTCTCCCTCAAATTCGAAAACACCATAGCCAAGGTAAGGAAAATTTTTATTCAATTTTTGGCTTGATTCGATTGGTTTTTGGTTCAAGACATGAAATAGAAAATTAATCTCCATTGAATTCTCTTTCATTTGGTATAATTTTTGAGTGGTTTCCATGCTTATTTGTTGAGATTGGAGATTAGGGTTTATGAATAATAAGTTGAGATTTGGTGTTTTAAAAGTTATTTTAATTAGATTTGAAGTTGTGGTGATGTTACATGCATGATATGATGAAAATTCCATAGATTTTGGTTTTAGGTATTATTTGGGAATATTGAAAAATTAGGGGAAACTCTTGCAAATTTTTTATTTGAATAGGAAATGATGTTAGAAGATTGAATATGATGTTTGGTGGTTGAATTCATGTTTGAATCAAGTTAGAAAAATCTTGGAGAGTGACCCTTGGAATTCGGCATATAGGGAAAATTTTGGGGAAAATTATGGAAAAATTTTCCTAAGGCTAGAAATGGTGTAATGATGATTTTGTAAGCTTTGGAATGTTAATTGGACTAATGTGAAAGTTTGTAAAGTGTTGAGGACTAAATTGTAAAGTTGGAGAAATATGTGATTAAAGTGGAAAGTTGAATTGAAATTGAAGTTGTGTGGTAAAGGATTATTTTAAAAGATTTGGAAGTATAAGGGTTAACATTTATGTTGGAAGATAGGATTAGTAATGAAAGTATATGTAGGAATATTATTATTATTCCTAATGTATATTAAAGTTAGAATGATACTAACATATACTTGAATTGTATATGTTGGTGAAATGGTTGTAGATCATAATCGTAATCCAAATCGGGAGCTGAGAAACTCTAAAAATAAGGAAAAAAGTGCAAAAGTGAAGCTGTGTTTAAGGGTAAAGCTTTTTAGTGAGGCAACAGGTGAGTGTATTTCTACTATTTTTATTTGATATGAGAAAGACTTGCGATGAGTCTATCTCGAATGTCACTTCATAAATGATATTTTTTTATGATTTTTGAAAAGAACTATGAACGATTTATGGGTATGAACTGCCCAATGAAATCTTATATAGTATTGAGAAATGTTAATATCTTTTGATATTTAAATAAGTGAATGATATATGATAGTGAATGTTTAAAGCCCATTGTATGCATTATGAGATTTCTTGGAATAATTGGCATGCCAATGAGGTGGGAGTATAATGTTACAGTGATGTTGTATAAATGTACAACAGTTATAAAGTAAAACAGTAATGTTGTGTTCCACAGCTATGACCTAGTGATACAGTGAAGTTGTATAATTTTACAGCAGTTATAAAGTGATAAAGTGATACAGTGTTTTATTTTGGCACAACAAATTAGTTGATGTCGCACATGTACATACTCAATAGTGACTCGCATACCATACATTCTCATTTATCTTACACTGGGCTATGATTTAAATAATAGCGAAAAGTGCAAATGAAAGTGACATAAATTTTTGAATAGTGGTTTTTGATGTGAACTGCCTTATTTACCTAAGCTATTATTTTCAATGTTATTTATTGAATTATTATTAGTTGCCTCACTAAGTTTTTACTTAGCGTGTGAGTGTTTCACGCGTAGGTAAAAGAACGTAAGGAGTAAGGAGCTGCAAGAGAAGACACCATCTATTTTGGGAACGGTATATCATTACCAGTAAGACATCCCTGATGTCCCCTTTTGATATTATTAGTTGGCATGCATCTTATAAATGTTTTGGGTACTTTGATAAGAAAATGTTTGAAATGGTTGTAATAATATGAACATGAATATGAATGCTGAGAGTGGATATTATTAGTTAAATATGTTTGAAAACGTATTTTATTAGCTATTAAAATGATTTTTACTTTAGGCAGTTTTATTCATTATATATATTAGAAATGAACTGCCATGTTGCTGCCTGAATCTAGGTTCAGATTGAACTTAGAAATTTTAGTTTTAAATTTTAGCGATTAAATATTCTTTTAGAAAATGGTAAATTAATTATATTTTAAATAACACAATTTTATCGATTTTTTTAAATAAGTACTATTGTACAAGTGTCGTGTGACATCTTTAACTCGTATTCAGTGATGGATACGGGTAAGGGGTGTTACAAATCTCCTCAAACCTTTTTATTTTATTTAAAACCTTTTTAAAATATCCAATTAAAATAGAAAGTATGATATTAGACTTTGGCCAAATATCTCCTTAAAAATTCTAAGTTTTAATCCTTTTACAAAACAGTCACCAAAAATAGTTTTAAATCTTTACATTTTGGTCACTAGCCAAAATGTCCAATTTCAAAATCCCATTTTCCAAAGTTAAATTTACCAAAATCATTTATACATTAAATAATGATTCTATAATATTTTTCCATATTTTTATTTCACTCAAAAGTATTTATTCTAAATTAAATCCCGAAACCGACTCTAATCCTTTAACCCGATCCCTCAGACCGTCTAATCAACCAAGAAAACTCCTAGGCCCAAAATCGAGGCATTACACAACATACTAATGAAATTGCAGGGACTTGTGGGTTTATGGTTTAGAGTTTTGAGCTTAAGGTTTAGGGTTTTAGTTATAGGGTTTAGAGTTAAATTATTTTTTATTAAAATAGGGCCAAATTGAAATAATGTGTAAATAATGAGGGTTAAATTTATTTTTTTCGAATTATTACAAAATGATTTGAATGTAAAAATATGGAGGACTAAATGTGTTATTGTACAAAATATTTTAACTATCATCACCCTTTTAATGGTTGTTTACGGGTCAATGACCAATTGAAAGTTTGATTACCAAATTGAATAATTTACCAAAGTTTAGTTACTAGTTGTGTACTTTACCCAAAAACAAAAAAACTTAAAAAGTAATATAAAAATTGTTTTTTAATTTTATTATGAAAAATGGATAATAACGCTTTCAGTCCCTATAATTTCAAAATTAATTAAAATAATTAATAGTATATAATAATATACATAATTAATAGTACATAATGATATATGAAGTTTATTATAGAATAATCCTTAAGAGAATATTATATTATTAACACGAAACGTTCGAGACATCGGCTAATGCTACAGAAATAAGATCGGGGAGACCATCCAATGATCCCCTAAAAGCAACTTCTGTACCAAACATTTCATTCGTTGGATCCAAGGAAGAGGGCGAATAGGGATGGGCCTACCTAGGCCATGACGTACCCTTGTCTAAAAATATTTTCATTTAACAAATTCAAAAAATTATATCTTAAATGTCAAGTTTTTTTATTGTCTTTTTCTTTTTAATTTTTATCATTCATAAACTAAAGTTTCTAGTTCCATCGTTCTCAAACTTAAAATTTATAATATTGTTATCATATCCTTTTTATAAGAGTGTAAATGAATAGAATATTTAATTAATTTTTCGTATAACATTCGATTATTAGGTTAAATAAATATCAATAAAATTTTTATGTTCATTTAATAAATGAACGGATACAAACAAAGGTGTATTTGATTTGTTTATCTTCACAAACAAGATCGTTTATTTGTTAATGGTATTTACTTAAACAAATATTGAAAACTAGCTCCCTCTATTTTTTATTTGAATTTTAACTCATTAATCTAGGAAATATATATTCTATTTGCAACCACTATTGATAATTTGATAAAACAAGTTATGGGCAATGTGATCTAACGCTTCATTTGGTACATCAGATGTGAAAGAGGAGTGCTTTGTTTAAAAAAATTGATGAAAAATTTGTTACTACCTTCTATTTGACAAATATTAAAAAAATAAGTGTTATGTATGAATGTATCATCTTATCTTGTGATAACTTTATTATATTATTAACACTACTATATTTTATTTAATAAACAAATAAAACGTGATGTTTTCATAGATCACTATTTTTTTCTCCTTTAACTTTGTTTAGCCGGCGGCGGCACCGACTTTGATGCTGGTCGCCGACCGTCGGTTCTATTTTTTTGTTTCCTTTTTTAGTTTTTAATAAAATAATAACTTTACCCTTCTGGCACGTTTTGCTCTGCTTGTGTGGTACATTTATCTTTGCCTTTTGACACATTTTTCGTCTTTTTTTTTGCCGTTTGACCGTTCTTTTTATTTTTTTATGTTTTCTCAGGGGTTGAATTTGACGTCGTCACGACTGATCAAGATGACCCCTTAACGAGTCTTTTGGTTGGGTTTTTAACTTTTTATATGTATGATCTAAAGTGGCTAGTTCCTTGTGTCAATGTTATAGAAAAATATTCAAATTATGTATTTAGTTTATTTACGATGATAGTTGTAAACACTTATTGTAATTTTGGATATTTTCTCTTTTTAATAAGACTAGTTGTAACACCCTAAATTCAGATGTCACGTTTGGGTCTCAAGCCTAATCTATTGCCCTAAAATTTCCCCACCTAGTTTAGCCAATAGACTCAATTTCCATAAATCTTTTAATTCCAACTGTTGAAACTTAGATAAATAGTTTATAACGTTTGCAATGGGTCTCTAAATATAATTAAAACATTTAAATATTCGTCTTGATCAATTATAAATCCAAAATAAGAGTTACAAATATTACAATAGGGTCCTACGAATACATAGCCTAATAAGATCTAAGTACCGTACTCTGAACAAGCGATGTGCTGAAACCTACTCCAATAATGCTCCTCCAATGCAATGTGCCAAACCTAAAAACCTGCGAATGAAAAAAACAATTCCGAACCTGAGCTAACTAAGCTCAGTGGATACACTTCTACTCTACCATGCTTCATGCAAATCATAAATATGATGTAACTAGAAATGATGACATAGCATTAAGGTCAATATGAGGTACCACTAGTCGCTTAAATACATGATTCATCAATAAGCAAGCATACATATAAATCAAAACAATCCAAACAATCAACAATACAAACCTTGAGTAAGGCCCATTGACACACACCATTAGGATCATACACTCAGAGTAAGGCCCAAGGGACACAAAGCATCGAGATCATATACTTTATACTTAGAATTACCCATAGACTATCTTCGAACGAGGCATGAGGACACGAAGCACTGCGAACATACGTTCGGTACCACTTACCACAGTGTTGCAACACATTGCTTGGTATCTGGATCCCACCAAACAAGTTCCCACATGGAATGCAACATCAACATACCAACAAACGATCCTATAGTTGCTAGCAACATACAAGTCACCCATGTCAATTATCAAGTTCTCAAGAGTTATGCTCAAATATAGGGTGAGTTATCGATTTCTCAGTTTTTACAATTCATTTTACCTTCATAGAAGTCTATCTAATCATAGCCCACGAATTAAAAGCCCCTCGAACTCAAAACCAACATTTTCAGGTAGATTACCCAATTGGTACCAATACCTTACACCGTATACTGATACGATATAATGGGTACTGATACTCGTTTTTATTATACCGATATGTGGGCATCGATGAGGGAATTAAAAAGACACTTAGTACCGGTACTCGATCGCTAGTATAGGTATAACCTCTCAGATATAGGGCAACCTGTATTGTTACCAAATGTGTTCTCTGAATTCCAATGAAACAGTGGGTATCAATATGGGGCGACCCATATTGGTACGCCTTGAACCTCGTACTAATACTGGCTGAAGCCCATACCGGTACTCCCCTCTATGTTTATCAAGCTCAATAAGTTCTACACAGGGTATCGATATGGATTCATCCTATACTAGTACTCAAGCCCAAATTTCCAGTTTTGAATCTCGAAAGGGTTCCCAAAACCCCTAAAACTCACTTAAAAGCTACCAAAATGATCATACATGTTATGAAAGTTGATTTAAGTGGATTACTATCTTTTTACAGGATTTTAACACCAAATCCGGATTATGCCATTTTCAAGTCTTTAAGTACCCAAAAAACCACAAACACCAAATCAAACATTACAAGGCATCATCCTTAAGATGTGCATGAAACAAATGAGTTAGAGGTGTACTAACCTTACTTCTACAGCTACAATGAAGCTCTTAGCCAAAGTCTTCAATATTTCTTCCTCCCTTGGACCTTGGAAGCTTCTCTCACCTCTTTCACTACACCAAAATACTGTAAATCTGATTACAACTTTGCTGGAAAGAATAATGATGAAAATGAAGGATTTAACAACTAAAAACGGGGCTAAATCCTTCATTCCCGTTCATTTTCCTTAACCCTACCAAAACCCATATTTCTCATCACTCTACCAAAACTCATGATTTTTACCTTAACTTGTAGATCGTAGAAAGAAGATGACAGATTCCATCTCTAAACTTTATATTAACACATAAATAGGGTAAATTTTAGAGCTTTCCTTGTGGTAAGAGTGAATGAAATGAGATAAATGTGTGTGGGAGAGGTAGGGGTGAGAACAAAGAAGATGTAACACCTCGATCCTGTACCGGATCTGGAGCATCACATTCAGGTCACACAAAACTGACCCATCAAAATTTCCCATTTAAAACCACAAGTTGGCAATTCTCAAAACGATCCATTTCCATAAAATCCACATAGATAATAAGATTAAAAGGGCTTAAAAAATATAAGTTCCAAATAAAATACATTGTTTGACCAAATAACAGTAAATCAAAATAAAGATACAGACCCGACTATGGTAAGGTCCTATGAATACAATCAGTCCAAACTAACATCAAGTACTGTACTCTAAAACTGGCCCGGTGCTAGGAAATCCTCCTCGATGTGCTCCTCCAAAAGCAACCTGTCAACCTACGCACAAAAGAAACCACAATTCTGCATGCTGAGCTAACAAAGCTCAGTGGTACATTTCTAATGTACCGTAATTCATGAATAGCATAAAAAACATGCATGATAATATAATTAAGAGTGCACATAAAGGCTTCTCAACATCTAAGGATCATCATCTAGCCTACCCTAGCTAGAGTCGATAACAATGTCTCAAAATACCACTATTATATACGAAGACCACCAAGCCATCCCAGGCTTACCATACGCGAGGTCCCACCGACCATCTAGTTACGTCCCATACCCTGATCACATAGCCCAAGGGTTATCTAGCCTATACTAGAGATTACACAGCCCATCGAGTTACTCGAGCTCACACAGCCCGTCGAGTAACAACCCCACCCTGATCACATAGCCCAAGGGTAAAATAGCCAATATCTATTATCCATACAACAACGTAAATAACATATATTCCCTAATGGCCAACGAAGCCATACTATTTTCCCGTGCTCACACAACCATCAGGTTACCCATGATCATATAGTCGTCGGGTTAGGATCATATCCATATCACTATAGCCATATATACATCCTAGACATACTTGGATCACAATAGCCACAAGCAGTCTTTTTTGAGGTCACATAGCCAATCAGGTTACTCGAGATCACATAGCCTTTCGAGTTACTCGAGCTCACACAACCCTCAAGTTGTATTTCCATATCCTGATCATATAGCCCAAGGATAGGTTTCGGACCACATCCATATCATATAGGGATACGTCAGATATACTCGATCACATAGCCCGGCGTACCTATCCCCTTATTTAAGTGCCCTTGCACTGACTCTATGACATCCGGATTCCTAACCAAGACATATACGATAACACATGCTCCCCCGAGCATCAATATATCTCACCAAGAGATAAAAGGCATCCAGCCAACCATTACCAATGCCCCAAGGTATAACTCGTTTGTTACACAAATTAATATATGTCTTTAAGATTCATTTATGCCTTTCTCGTTAGACCATCTTATTATTCGGGGTAACCAGCCTATGTTGGCGTCCCTTCAGCACACATCAAGGACCCCGATCTTCCACGTAGCATTAACCAATCCACCACGGATCTCTATGGGTGATTAAACAAGTGATCCACTAAATAATTACCAAGCCATTAGCCATTTATTTCACACACAGTTTAACTCTACATTTCTCAGCTTTAGTATCCATTTTACACTCTAGCATACCCCTAAGACCCTTTACCTCGAATTATAGAACCCTCGAACGCGAACTCAACTTTCTTAAGCAGAATGCCCAGTGAGTATCGGTACTCTAAGGTGAGTATCAGTACTGCACTCTTGGTATCGATACTCCCTCTATGAGTACTGGTACGCTAATTAGGTTCGAAAGAATTAGACCCCAAACCGTACTGATACGCTTTGTGTCGTACCAGTACGCATCATCGGTACTAGGATCTCCCTGTATTGATCCACCCCTGTACCGATACTCCCTCATACGCGTACCGGTACGCTAAGCCTCTCCTAGGCAATACAACAATACGTACTAGTACGCCCCTAGCGTACTAGTAATCCAAAACGTTACTGGAATTCACACTAGATGAGGGGTACCGATACACGGGAAGGCGTACCAGTACGCCCCTCACAAATCTCTCCCCTTATAACAAAGGTGTACCAATATGTTACCACCCCATATCGATACGCGAGCCTAGATTTCAAAACCTAAAGCTCGGGATTTCACCAATCCAACCCCTTAACCTATATGGTTAAGTCCCAAATCGATTCTACAAGCTATTGAGAGTATTATAGGTGGTTTTCTACCAATTTTATCCATTATCAACGCACAATACATGATTTGCCATTAAATGGGATTTAAGATCCTAAAACCACAACTATGCAACTCAAACTATAAACCACACAAAACAATCATCTTATGAGGCTCATGAAATGTAGGAGACAGAGATGTACTGACCTCAACAAGCAAAACCCGAAATGAAGCTCCCACCAAGCTCTTACCACCTGTCTTCTTGGTCCAGGCTTCCAAACTCAACCTCCACCAATTCCAATGATGCTTAGCTCTAAATGGAGATCCTTTGATGCTGATAAACTCTTCCTTAATGACCAATCCGAGATTCACACTCAACCACAAAAAGTTTCCACCTTTTCTTTGTGTTTGGGAAAGGAGTTTGAAGAGGAAAGAGATAAGAAGGGAGATGGAGACAAGGTGACTTCACCCCTCTTTTCCCTATGCAGAAAGATAACCAATGTCATCAACCTTTTCTCCTCATTTATGATTTTACCATAATACCCTTCCTCAAAACTCATCCTAAGCCAAGCCCAATACCCTTAAACAAGCCCAACAATACATAAAAGCCCATGAAGCCCAACAACAAGGCCCAACATAACTCGAACATTCAACCCAACGTATTGGTCCAAGACTCGGGTCAACGCCTATTATTGACTCAAGAAATATGGGTCATTACAGAAGGTGAGCTCATCCCATTTCTCTTTTTCTGGAGAAATTAAATAGGCTCAGCTTTCATTTAAAACAAAAGGGTTATTTACCACATCAATCCCCCATGTCCTTCTCCCATCCCCATTAGTCACCCCAAAGTCCCACAACACAAGAGACAAGCCCACTAAGGTTAACTTGCCTACCAAATGGGCTAAACCTTTAAGCCCAACAACCAAAGCCCAAAGCTCGGGTGTACCCCACACACAAATCCAAATTTTGGGTCGTTACACTAGCAGCTTCTATTCAAAAAAATAAACAAATAAAATGACATAAAGAGCTGTGCAAGTATTGTCTTTTTAAGAAGAGGGGACAAATTCATATTAATCATAAGCTTTGAATAAAACTAAATTGAGTAAAACAAAACTGCAATCTTCTTATCCATGTCGATACAAGCATGAAATCTATCCTAAATAATAGTCTCCAGACTATCCACTCCTTAAGATGATAGGTATATTCTTGTCTGCTTCATAGTCAAGCACTACAAAATCTATTGGAAAGATAAATATCTCAACACGTTCTAAGACATCCTCTATCTTTCCTTCAGGGTGGGGTATGAAACTATCAACAAACTTTAGAGTGATAGTTATAGGTCGAGCATCATCAATTCCTAGTTTTCTAAAGATAAATGCCAACATTAAATTAATAGCACCTAAATCACACAATGCTTACCAATGTATAATTACCAATAGGGCGTAGAATAGTGAAACTCCCGTGATCTTTATGTTTAGGAGGTAATTTTCACTAAAAGATAACTTTACACTCTTCATTGAGTACCACAGTTTTAAACCCTTCCAACCTTCTTTTTCTTTGATAAAAAATCTTTTAGAAAATTGAGGTAGTTAGGATTTTTTCAAAGGCTTCCACCAAGGGATATTGATATGGATTTGTTTAAAAACATCCATATACTTTTGGCGTTGTTGATCGACCCTTGTATTCTTGAACCTTTCAGGAAATGAAGGTAGTGGTCTAAACATAACTTGTTTCGATATAGTTGGTTGAACGGGTTGTTGTCTACTTCCAGAACCACTAGCCTCTGTCTGAACATATTTCTTTGTCGAGAAAGGTTCCTTTGTTTGGATAGGTTCCTCTTTATATTCTTCATTTTGTTCAACTTTATCTTCCGAAATATCCTCTTTGTCGGGCTCATTGTCGCCATAAGCATTTCTAACTTTAGCATTACTCCTTAGTGTGATAACTTTACAATGCTTGTTGCTACTACTCTTCCTATTGGGTTTGACGACTATAGTGTCGCTAGAAAGTCCTCCATGAAGTTTTGAGTTTAATGCATTGCCCAATTGCCCGAGTTGTGTCTCGATAGCCCTCAAGGTAGCATCCTGACCCTTATGATTCGCTTCACTTTGGTTCATAAATTGTCTAACCATGGACTCAAAAGATGATTTGTTGGATGAATGCCCCTGATATTGAGGTTGTTGCAACTTTTACACAGGTTGTTGTACCGACTATTGCTGAAGCATCGATTGCTGAGCAAATCTGTTCTGAGAAGATGTTTGATTGAACTATTGTTGTAGTTGCCTCGACCTTTTATTCTAACAGTTGTATTGGCAGTATTCTTATATGAAAAATTTGGATCTATCCTCCAAATTGGGTCGTAGGTACTGCCATAGACATTGGTGTTCATACAATTAGTGTTTCTCATGAAGCAGACTAACTTTGGATTCTAAAGATACTTTTCATACTCATTGTTATCGTTACATAACGCACAAATCACATTAGATGTCTAAACTGCCTATATCTGACTTAGTTGTTGCATAGACTTCATCATCTAAGTCATGTTAATACTTGTGACACAAGTGTCGAGAAGGTGTATCCATGTGTTGTATTTGCTATCATTCTTCCTACAGTTATCCTTGTCGTCGGGAACTGACGAGCATTAGCAGCGATTCTCTCAATTATATAATATGCTTCAACATAGCTTTTATCCAACAAGGTGTCATTGGCAGATCATCGATAACCAGCCTAGAATGTATATTCGTTCCATTGTAGAAAATCTTTATTTAAGTCCAAGGAGAAAACTAGGCATCAGACATTTTCTTATCAATCCTTTATAATGCTCCCAAGCCTTACCGAGATTCCCATCATCTTATTGTTTGAAAAAAGTAACGTCACCCGTCAGCTTGGCATTCATTGTTGGTTAACTGAAACGTAACAAAAAATTTTGTGTAAGATCTAGCCATGTCGAGATACACTCAGGATGTAAAGAACTTAGCTACTCATTGGGTCGGTCCTTGAGAGAATATGGGAAAAGCTTCAAATAAATAGGAACTCCTTGTTGGTTGAAAGAGTCACACAACTCAATAAAGGAAGTCGAGTGTATCGAGGGTCCTCATGAGACATTCCATTGGATTGTTCCATTGATTATAGCATCTGGAACATAAAGACTTCAACGCAAAATACGCAACATTGATGGTTGGCCTGACAATTCCTGGATTTAAACCATCCAATGTCATACAAGTTGATGTCTAATTGGCCTTTTCATGTCGTTCAAATATTGATTGTTCTTTCCCAGCTTGGTTGTGTCCATCACCTTCAAGTTGCAAGGGGGAGTGGTTGTTGGACATTATTTCTTGGTGGATCTGGAACATCATTCTCTAGACGGTCATAATTTATTTCTTGTACGTCTCGACGTCACCCTCTAAGCAATCTCTATGGTTCTGGATTGGTGGTAATAATTCTTTAGAGAAACTTCGAGTCATGCACCAGTTAAACCAATCTAAAAAATAAAAATAAGAAAATTAAATAACACAAACAAATAATAACAAGTAATAGTACTACAAAACAGTCTCTGACAACAGCGTCAAAAATTTGATGGAAGAGTCATAAAATGAATAGTACAAATATCAATAAAATTATTAAAATTTTGTAACAAATAAAAACTCTTTTATTAAACTTGTTTCAAGATGTATTAAAAATGATGGACTCAAAGTACTCCAACCGAATATCGCCGATGAAAGGTGTAAAGGTCTTCTTTGAATTTGAAAAGCAAAAACCGAAATAAAAATAAAAATTTAGCACGATCTATTTTATAGTGGTTCGACATTCTCAACTAAGGTCTACATCCACTACCTTAGCATCCACACTAAGGATTTCCCAATTTACTCATGAATTCTTTCTTTTTTATAGGCTCAAGGAGATAACCTTTACATCTCTATCGTTTCAAGGGATAAGATAGAACATCTTCCTAGTTTTTATAAGGTTCAACTAGAACCTATCCCTCAATTACGAGGTCTTGACATTTGTAAATAATATGCATGTCTAGGTGGGTGTTTACACAATTTGGCTCACTAGGATTGAAATAAAAAATACAAGAGATTACAAAGAAAAAGACAATTAAACACTACTCTCTTGATCTTTAAGCTTGGTTGTACATCTTCTACTTCTTCAAGTGTCCTTGGCTTGTATTTATAGTGTGGAATGAAAAACTAGTCGTTTATAGCCGTTGGAGATGAATTATAACCGTTGAGACTTTATTTCCAGCATTAAATGTAGTTCTGCAACCTTAGGTAACGGTACACGACCATGGGTATCGGTACTTGTCAAAATAAGAAAGAATCATTGCAACATTTAAGCAGAACGTACTGGTACACGATACATCTGTATTGGTATGGTACTTCGGGTATCAATATGGAGGCTACCGTATGGACACGCGAAGTGTTCTCTAGAATCTTAAAAACAAAAGTATATCGGTACAGGGCATTGTCGTACTGGTACAGGCAACTTCATAGTGGCACTAGGATTATCGTACCGGTACTAAAATCCTGTTTTGACACTTAAACCATTTTGAAAATGTTTGTTCAAGTAAAAAACACTTTAAAAAGCTTTCAAACATATTTTTCAAGTTAAATGGATTTTGAATTATTTTTGTAATATTTGTTCAAGTCCAAAAACATTTTTCTTTGAGTTATATTAAAATAAGTTTCTCAACAATCTCCCCCTTTTTGATATAACAAAACCACTTGACTTTTTTTGAAAAAGCCCCCTTAGAAAAATAATTTTTGAAAAAGAAAATATTTTTAAAAAATATTTAAGCTCCCATTTTTTCTTTTTGAAATTAAAATTTTCAAATTTTCCTCTCTCATTTTTGTTATATAAAAAATAATTCAATCTTTAAAGCTCAAAAATAACAATAGAGAGTAAGTTGATTCTTTTGAAGACAAAACTCCCCCTTAATAAGTGCATTCCATTTGAAATTTTAGCTCAAAATCTTGACACTTAAAGAAAAATATTGAATTTCAATAAAAATGATCAAGTTTAAAGATCCATGAAATTCAATTTATCCAAGTCTTTTTAGAGTTTATGCAAAAAATAGGAATAAGTATGTTAAACACGCTTATGCATAAAATCTCTTTCGATATCATGCTTTTATAAAAATTTTAACAATAAAAATATGCATGATCATTCAAAAATCATTAAAAATAAGTAACCATATAATCAAATAGATTAAACTTAGAGACTAGCCATCTTTAATGTGTGAGCAAGCCACATTTGCAATTGAAAGGAGGTAGATGATTCATCTTTGAATCCTTGAGCTTGATGCTGATATTTCTAGCTCTTCAAGGTCAGTTGATGTAGAAATGGTTTGAGTACTCCTAGGATCTCATCAAAGATTGTTAAATAGTCGATTTGAGTGTAATATCCCAAATTTTGGCCAATGGCCAAAATGTAATATTTGAAAGTTTTGGGGTTAAAGTATAAACTTTGGAAAAGTTTGGGGACTAAAGTGTATATTTCCCCAATAAGTAATTTTATTCAGTATAAGAGTGAATCGGATCGAAATAAGTACCTTGATATCGGTTTTAAGAATTAAGATGCAGTAAAAGGTACTGAATTTGGATCGAATAAAATTGTTAAGCGTGCTCAGGCCAGGGAAATGTTAGGACGGGTGACCTTCGGGAAGGTCCCATAAAAGTGTTTCTAATAGATATTTTGGACTCAGTAAAGGTAAATAATATTCGAATGTATTATCGATAAAGGATTTCTAAGAGAAATTTTATTCTATGGAGATTTTCGATAATTATCGGAATAGTAGACTAAGTTAGGAAAACTCAGTCTAAGACTTTAGGAAAGGTAATTTTTATAATATGATAGTGATCATTTTTTCGAATATGGAAATATGGAATTTTTGGAATAAACTCGATAGCTCGATAAAGGTAAAATCGCAGTAAAAGTATTTTATGAATATCGGGAGATCGGATAGAATCGAAATTTCAGAGGCTGATCCAAAAGCCATGGAAAAGTCATAAAATACTATTTTATTAATATTTTTATTATAGTTGGTTGGATTTCAACTAGACTTAGTTGAATTTTTACAAAAATGGTAAACTAGTAAATAAAGACTAGTTGGAGGGCAAATTGGTCATTTGACAAGGATGGCATTTTGAAATATTTTGAAATATTGAGGGCAATTTTTGAAGGTGAATTACACTTGGATTAAATCATGGCCATTGATTTTTTATAAGATTAAGTCTTGGCCATTGGATTAAAAGGGCAAATTAGTAATTTCACTAATTAAATGAATTTTAAATTCATTTAATTTTAACATGTGGATTTAAATAAGTAAAAGATGAACCAAATTGTTCATATTTCTTGAAATATTTCGAACTAAGGGGAGAAAAAAGGGAGAAAACTTTTCAAGCTCGATTCAAGCCCCGAAACTCAATTTTCAGGTAATATTTTCAACTGCAAAGTTGTTCTACTCTTCAAGCTCTATCTTCTGATGTCAATAATTCATGGAATACATGCTTGATTGATGAGAATTTTGATGAGAAATAAATTAGGGTTTATGGACTCAATTGGGGTTTTTGAGATTTTATGATTCCATGTTGAAATCAAGCTTTTGTGGTGTTAAAATCATGTTATTGAGTTGGGATTTAAACTCTACATGCTTTTATTATTATGAATATGATTAGGGTTTATGGATTCAAGTTTGATTTAGGGTTTGTAATATTGGACAAATGATCTAGTAAGCTTGAATTTGTTATGTGGGAGTAAAACCCTAAATTAAAGATATAGGGACCATTTCGGCAATTCTAAAAGTTAGAGGAATAATATGAATTTTTATGATTTTGAATTGTATTTATGTTATTATTGAATTTGGAGATGAGAAATTGAAGTTAGACTGTTAAACCGATGTTGAATCGAGTTAGTGGCCATTTTGACAAGTTATCAAAGCTAAGTGTCAATTCAGAAATGAGGTTTTAGAGAAGAACTAAATCTGATTTTAGTTGAAATAATAGAATTCAAGTGGTAATGTTGATTTGAGGATTAAATTGCAAAGTTAAGAAGTTTGAATCCTTATCTTTGCATTTTAGTGACTAATTCGGAAAGAAGGAAAAATTAGGGGGGTCAATGTTGAATAATTATTTGATGAAAAAGGTGATAAGTTGATGGTTTGAATCAAGTGTTGGGACCAAATTGACAAATAGCAAAGTAAGAAAAAATTAGTATAAAGTTTCAAGTTATTTATGGAAGTTGTGTAGGAAAACTAGATTTGGAAGTAAGTGTAAAAATTTACCATAAATTCTACAAAAATGGTTAGAAGGTGAATTTTATACCAATATAAAGATTTGTTTGATAGTTTCGCCTCCAAAAAAACGGAAACTGATTTCGAGTTTCGAGTAAAAAGATATGAATTTTTAAGTGGTGAAAGGTTAGAAAACAGTATGGCAGTCTGTTCCGAAATCATCACTGAAAATTGAGTTTGAAAATTTGCCATAAATCGTACAAGTTGAATTTGGGCTATTAATTTATATGTTTGACAATCTTATTGAATCTAGTTTCTTTCAGAACAAACGGAATCAAATTCTGAGTTGTAGATTATTTTATAGAAATATTTCTTTGAAGGTAGTGCAATCTGCCAAAAAAATGAATGAGAATTGATACATTTTGTATCTAAGGTTAACTAGTAAGCTTGAAAAGGGTTAATGGAAGTTCTAAATAGTTATTAAAGACCAAAATGAGTTTTGGACAGTATAAGGAAGGAAAGAAGAAATTTGTATATTCGAATGATTAGATTTGATAGCATGTTTGAAAAATTGTTAGATTTGAATCTAACAAATGTTGTTTATATTCATGTGATTAATGAAGTTTGGATAATAATCAAAGAGGATTCGAGATACTATAAAGGAAAGGATCGAGTAGAATTTAGTGAGGCTTACTATTACATGGCCCAGGTGAGTGCATTTCTAAATGTTTGCATTACATTGAAAATGGCATTGCATTTCTTTATAATACATGATATGATACAATGCTCGACATGGCAAGCTTGATGGAATACCAAGTACGAATTATTGTTTGCATAAATGATGATGCATACATGAAATATGGATAATGACAAGATTAAAATGAAACAAGATACACCCTGGGGATCCAAGCCTATAGTGCAAAATGCACTAACGATGTGTTTAATATAAGGAGAAAAGATCGTCTTTATATGAGGAGCAAAGAGCGTCCTCTCGAGTACGTACTCCACAAGGAACTACAGTGCAGATAGGCTAGGGGTTTCCATGGGCCTCTAGCCAGACACGATGATAATAATAACAAGATGTTACATGATACATGATACAGATGTTACATGATTACATGATACATGATACAGACGTTACATGATATATGATACAGATGTTACATGATTACGTGATACATGAAAAAGATGTTACATGATTTCATGATACATGCAAAAGAAGTTACATGTTACATGACAGAGAAATACATGACATACATGATAGAAATGTTATTGATATATGATAGACATGTCACATGATACAAGATAGAATACATGATATGCAAATGATTGCATAATGAAAACATGACCATGATAGAATACATGACATATGTACATTGTGATATACTTGCCATGTTATAGAGAACACGAAATGCACTTATATATATGACATACTGTATTACATTATTTCGGATTTTAAAGTAAATAAGTTTAACCGCCTCACTAAGTTCGTACTTAGCGTGTGTCTTATGTCACACGTAGGTTTCCTGGAAATCGTCTATCGAGGAGGAGCGAAAATTTGGGAAAATCAAGTTACTACAATAAGTTCAGTAAGTACGTCTTTACCATAATTTGATAAACTAGTGGGCATGTAAGTATTTTAAAGTTGAACTGTCTACAACATAATCATATGCTTTTATGGTTGGATAAGTTTAAAAATACGAACTGTTAACAATAGCAAAATATTTGGTATGGTTAAAATGTTGTTTAGCCCTAAATGTGTAAAAAAATTAAAATCAAGAAAGCGTCTAGACAGCTTGCGTAGTTTTCACCTTGAATTATATTATTTTTATTTTAATAATTCAATTATAAATTTTGTAAACAAATTCAGCTTCAAAACTAGCTGCACCTAGACAACATAGTTTTAAATTTAAAATCGAGAAAGGGTTAAACTACAAATTAAATTTTGGTATAAAAAATAAATATATTTACAAGTCAAGATTTCTTCCAATGATTCCGTAACATCTTTAATTTATATTCGGTCTATGAGTATATGTTAAGGGTATTATATTTATTGGTATCAGAGCTACAGGTTTAGCTGATTCTGCATGCTAAATCAAGTTTAATATGATTTGATGTTAAATACATGCCCCTAGGATGTCATGTTACTGACGTATTGTTGTGTAACTTGATTATGCTCCTCAATAACATGAATAAGTTATAGTAGAAATAAGTAACGTCAAGTAATGTTGAAATGTGTTAGACATCTGATAATTGAGACCAAAAGGAGGCCCAAAGTAGAAGTAATGAAATACAGAATGTTCCATCTCTGGCTCTTACCTCAGTAGAGGCACTCATATAGCAGAGAACTCTAGAACAAAAATATGAAACCTTAGTATGAGCTTTAAAGGTTGTGGTTAGTAGAATTAAGACCCTTGTACCTGCACCAGCCTGGTATCTGCACCAATAAGGGTGTCGATTATTAATGAGCTTAAAAGTTAGAAGCTCATGAGTTTAATGGAAAAATGGTCCGATAATTGCCAATTTGTGGCATAATAATGTTAAAGTCATGCTATAGAGGAATTAAATTTTCTATATACTAAGAAGTTAAAAGAAGTTGTATCGTGCTAAGGGAACATGTTCGTATTTAGTGGTCTAATGCCACAGAGTTAGTACCTTTTAAGGAAGTGATGTGATTTTTAGTAATCCATTTGGACATAGTGAATGGGTGACTAGAATATATACGAAATGTCCATTAGTAATTCAGTGGATTAAGTTCCCAGAGAATTTAATGGAACTTCCATTTCATGAATTTGAAGTTATCCTTGGAATGAATTGACTATCTGCATATGATGCAGAATTGATGTGTAAAAAAGGGTTAGTGCTTCAAGAACCTGATGGTTCTGAAGTAAATGTGAAAGAAAAAACTGACTGTTTAGAGTCAGTGATTTCTACGACAACAGCTCAGAGGTTGTTAAGCAAATGGATATAAGGCGTGTTAAATTTATGTGATGATTATACAGATATCACCCAAGAAGATTAATGATATCCCGATTGTGGGAAAATTTCAAATATGTTTTTGGATGAGTTATTAGGATTACCTCCGGATAGAGAGGTACAATTTGGGATTAATGTCTATCTTAGAATTGAACCGGTATCGATAGCACCACATAGGATGGTGTCAATTGAGCTAAGAAAGTTTAATGCTCAATTGCAAGAACTGCTAGACTAGATTACACTTGATCGAGTGTATCACCATGGGGTACTCTGGTATTATTTGTAGTAAAGAAAGAGGGTTCTCTACAATTATGTATAGATTACCGGTAGTTGAATAAAGTAACTATTAAGAACAAGTATCCACTACTAAAGATTGAAGATCTATTTGATCATCTTAGAGGTGCAACAGTGTTCTCAAAGATAGATCTTCGATCGGGTTATTATCAACTCATGGTCAAAGAAGAAGATGTATCAAAGACAACATTCAAGGCTCGTTTTGGACATTACGAATTTTTGGTAATGCCATTTGGACATGTAAATGCCCCTACTGTATTCATGGAGTTGATGAATAAGGTATTCCAATACTACTTAGATCAGTTTGTAGTAGTAGTCTTCATGGACAATATTCTGGTATACTTAAAGATAGAAGCTGAGCATGATTATCATTTTTTAGTGTTACTATAAACATTAAAGAGATAAGCAGTTTTATGTAAGGTTTTTTGAATATGAATTTTGGTTATCAGAAGTAATTTTCCTTAGACATGCAGTATTGGCTGAAGGAATAAGAGTTGAATTCCAATGAAGTACAATATATTCTTGAATAGGAGTCACCGAAAAATGTCTCTAAAGTTCGGAGTTTCTTGGAAATTAACTGGATATTATAAATGTTTTGTGTAGAATTTATCTATTATTATTCTGCTACTTACTCAACTATCATAAAAAGGTATTCCATTGGAATGGTAAGAAGTGTCCTAGTTACACTGATCACAAAGGTATTATGAAGGTATCATCTCAGAAATCTGAAGTATAATTAAGATAAGTTGGCTATCTATGCACAAGGTAGAAGCGATTATAAGAAGAAACGTTTAAATTTTTTTAAAAGAAATTAGCTCCTTAATGAAGTCGAAGGAAGTGTGTTTAGTTGAGGATTGTTTTGACTAATTGAAATTTCCCTAGAAGTGTTTATAGACAAGAATAAGAGTTTTGGATCACAAGGATTATAAAGATACTCGTAACAGTAATAATGAAATGAAGTATGAACTTGTTCCTATTTCTATTTTGATTGAGCTATTGGTGCAGTAACGAGCTTAAGTACAAGAACAAGAAGTACCTAAGAGGTTGTACCTTCGACATATGTATATAATAAAACATTGGTTTTTTAAATGTTTAAGCTGTTAATAGCCTTAAATGTCGGAGCAAAAGAGAAGTTATGATTGTTTATTTGAAGATGAAGGATGATAAAACTCCTATAGAAGTAGAAATATTGATACGGAGGAAGTAGTTTGGAAAACTTCCTAGAAAGGTTTTAGGAATTGGAGTCGGTGATTAGTTCATAAGGAAATGATTTCACTAATTTCTGAGCTTTGATAAAGTACTTACATTGTTTATGAGAAAAAGTGTGAGATCAGTGGGTTAAGCCGGTATGACAAGGAATAATTTTATTTGAATAATTATAGTATGACTGCTAATAAATGATTTGAAGCATAGCACAAGAATTATAAGAAATTTTAAGAATTGTCTATTAGTAAAGCTGAAACTAAGCTAGTAATCTAAGAATTCTAAAGCCAATTTAAGATAAATTGGCTATCTATATGAAATGTAGAAGTAAGATGTAAAAAGAAAGTTGATATTCGGACAAGATGTTATCAATTAAAGCTAAAAGAAGAGAAAAGGAAGAAAAGTATCAATTCAAGGAATGATGATTTGTATAGGTCAAAAATGGAAAAACTTGGTTCCAAAACTGTTATACCTCAAGGAATCGTGAAAGAGTTGGACCAAGAGTATATTAATGGGTCTTATCTCTAGAAGTGAGCAAAAGTCTATAGTATATGTACTTATGTTTTGGGGGCATTGGCTAAATTATTTACATGTCATTACTCCTGAATAAATTGAGATGTAATTAGATTTGATACATGAAAGAGTTTGTAGAAATATTGGTTTGAGCTACAGGATCGAAATGTTGGGTATAACCCAAAAGTTGGAAGGGTTGATTTGACACGTGAAATAGAGGATAAAGTAATAATTATTTAATATAATATCAATGCTGCCGCGGATCAACAAAAAGGCTTATGCAGACAAGAAGAGAAGGATGTTGAGTACAAAGTTGAGGACAAAGTGTTTTTAAAGGTTTCACCTTAAAAGAAGTTGTTACATTTTATTCAAAAAGGAAAGCTTACTCCTAAAATTATTGGGCCATACGTGATTCTAAAAGGAGTTAAACTAGTGGTTTATCAACTGGCGTTACTTGCAGATATGAGCAACGATCAGTAAAATTTTTGGCATATAAAGTCAAAAAGTTAAGGAACAAGAAAATTTCACTGGTTAAAGTCTTTTGGAGAAATCATAAAGTAGAAAAAGTCACATGGGAAATTGAAAGGAGAATGTAGGAGTAATACCCGAAATTGTTTGAAATGGGTAAATATTGAAAAATACGAGGACGGATTTTCTTAAGAGGGGGAGAATTGTAATATCCCAAATTTTGGCTAGTGACCAAAATGTAATTTTTGAAAGTTTTAGGGTTAAAGTATAAACTTTGGAAAAGTTTGGGGACTAAAGTGTAAATTTCCCCAATAAGTAATTTTATTCAATATAAGAGTGAATCGGATCGAAATAAGTACCTTGATATTGGTTTTAAGAATTAAGATGCAGTAAAAGGTACTGAATTTGGGTCGAATAAATTGTTAAGCGTGCTCAGGCTAGGGAAATGTTAGGATGGGTGACCTTCGGGAAGGTCCCATTAAAGTGTTTCTAATAGATATTTTGGACTCAGTAAAGGTAAAGAATATTCGAATGGATTATCGATAAAGGATTTCTAAGAAAAATTTTATTCTATGGAGATTTTCGATAATTATCGGAATAGTAGACTGAGTTAGGAAAATTCAGTCTAAAACTTTAGGAAAGGAAATTTTTATAAGATGATAGTTTTCATTTTTCCGTATATGGAAATATGGAATTTTTGGAATAAACTCGATAGCTCGATAAAGGTAAAATCGCAGTAAAAGTATTTTATGAATATCGGGAGATCAGATCAAATCAAAATTTCAGAAGTTGATCCAAAAGCCATGGAAAAGTCATAAAATACTATTTTATGAATATTTTTATTATAGTTGGTTGGATTTCAACTAGACTTAGTTGAATTTTTACAAGAATGGCAAACTAGTAAATAAAGACTAGTTGGAGGGAAAATTGGTCCTTTGACAAGGATGGCAATTTTGAAATATTGAGGGAAATTTTGGAAGGTGAATTACACTTGGATTAAATCATGGCCATTGATTTTTGATAAGATTAAGTCTTGGCCATTGGATTAAAAGGGCAAATTAGTAATTTTACTAATTAAATGAATTTTAAATTCATTTAATTTTAACATGTGGATTTAAATAAGTAAAAGATAAACCAAATTGTTCATATTTCTTGAAATATTTCGAGCTAAGGGGAGAAAAAAAGGGAGAAAATTTTTCAAGCTCGATTCAAGCCCCGAAACTCAATTTTCAGGTAATATTTTCAACTGCAAAGTTATTCTACTCTTCAAGCTCTATCTTTTGATGTCAATAATTCATGGAATACATGCTTGATTGATGAGAATTTTGATGAGAAAGAAATTAGGGTTTATGGACTCAATTGGGGTTTTTGAGATTTTATGATTCCATGTTGAAATTCAAGTTGAAATCAAGCTTTTGTGATGTTAAAATCATGTTATTGAGTTGGGATTTAAACTCTACATGTTTTTATTATTATGAAGATGATTAGGGTTTATGGATTCAAGTTTGATTTAGGGTTTGTGATGTTGGACAAATGATCTAGTAAGCTTTAATTTGTTATTTGGAAGCAAAACCCTAAATTAAAGGTATATGGACCATTTTGGCAATTCTGAAATATAGATGACTAATCTTAATTTTTATGATTTTGAATTGTATTTATGTTATTATTGAATTTGGAGATGTGAAATTGAAGTTAGAATGTTAAACCGATGTAGAATCGAGTTAGTGACCATTTTGATGAATTGTCAAATCTAAGTGACCAATTCAGAAATGAGGTTTTAGAGAAGAACTAAATCTGATTTTAGTTGAAATAATATAATTCAAGTGGTAATGTTGATTTGAGGATTAAATTGCAAAGTTAAGAAGTTTGAATCCTTTTCTTTGCATTTTAGTGACTAATTCAGAAAGAAGGAAAATTAGGGGGATCAATGTTGAATAATTATTTGATGAAAAAGGGTGATAAGTTGATGGTTTGAATCAAGTGTTGGGACTAAATTGACAAATAGCAAAGTAAGGAGAAATTAGTACAAAGTCTGAAGTTATTTATGGAAGTTGTGTAGGAAACTGGATTTGGTAGTAAGTTTAAAAATTCACCATAAATTCTACAAAAATGGTTATAAGGTGAATTTTATACCAATATACAGATTTGTTCGTCTAGTTTTGCCTCCAAATAAATTGAAACTGATTTCGAGTTTCGAGTAAAAATATATGAATTTTAAGTGGTGAAAGGTCAGAAAACAGTATGACAGTCTGTTTCGAAATCAGCACTGGAAATTGAGTTTGAAAATTTGCCATAAATCGTACAAGTTGAATTTGGGATATTAATCTATATGGTTGAAAATCTTATTGAATCTAGTTTCTTTTAGAACAAACAGAATCGAATTCCGAGTTGTAGATTATTTTATAGAAATATTTCTTTAAAGGTAGTGCAATCTGCCCAAAAAATGGATGTGAATTGATACATTTTGCATCTAAGGTTAATTAGTAAGCTTGAAAAGGGTTAATGGAAGTTCTAAATGGTTATTAAGGACCAAAATGAGTTTTGGACAGTATAAGGAAGGAAAGAGGAAATTTGTATATTCGAATGATTAGATTTGATAGCATGTTTGAAAAATTGTTAGATTTGAATCTAACAAATGTTGTTTATATTCATGTGATTAATGAAGTTTGGATACGAATCAAAGAGGATTCGAGATACTATAAAGGAAAGGATCGAGTAGAATTTAGTGAGGCATACTATTACATGGCCCAGGTGAGTGCATTTCTAAATGTTTGCATTACATTGAAAATGGCATTGCATTTCTTTATAATACATGATATGATACAATGCTCGACATGGCAAGCTTGATGGAATACCATGTACGAATTATTGTTTGCATAAATGATGATGCATTATGCATACATGAAATATGGATAATGACAAGATTAAAATGAAACAAGATACACCCTGGGGATCCAAGCCTATAGTGCAAAATGCACTAACGATGTGTTTAATATAAAGAGCAAAGAGCGTCCTCTCGAGTACGTACTCCACAAGGCACTACGGTGAAGATAGGCTACGAGGTTTCCATGGGCCTCTAGCTAGACACGATGATAATAATAACAAGATGTTACATGATACATGATACATGATACAAATGTTACATGATATAGACGTTACATGATACATGATACATATGTTACATGATTACATGATACAGACGTTACATGATACATGATACAGATGTTACATGATTACGTGATACATGAAAAAGATGTTACATGATTTCATGATACATGAAAAAGAAGTTACATGTTACATGACAGAGAAATACATGATATAAATGTTGTTGATATATGATAGACATGTCACATGATAGAATACATGATATGCAAATGATTGCATAATGAAAACATGACCATGATAGAATACATGACATATGTACATTGTGATATACTTGCCATGTTATAGAGAACATGAAATGCACTTATTTATATGCCATACTGTATTACACTATTTTGTATTTTAAAATAAATAAGTTTAACCGCCTCACTAAGTTCGTACTTAGCGTGTGTCTTATGTTACACGTAGGTTTCCTGGAAATCGTCTATCGAGGAGGAACAAAAATTTGGGAAAATCAAGTTACTACAATAAGTTTAGTAAGTACGTCTTTACCTTAATTTGATATACTAGTGGGCATGTAAGTATTTTAAAGTTGAACTGTCTACAACATAAGTTTACAACATAATCATATTCTTCTATGGTTGGATAAGTTTAAAAATATGAACTGTTAGCAATAGCAAAATCTTTGGTATGGTTAAAATGTTTAGCCCTAAACGAGTAAAAAAATTTAAAATCAAAAAAGGGTCTAGGCAGCTTGCGTAGTTTTCACCCTGAATTATATTATTTTTATTTTAATAATTCAATTATAAATTTTGTACACAAATTCAGGGTCAAAACTAGCTGCACCTAGACAACATAGTTTTAAATTTAAAATCAAGAAAGGGTTAAACTACAAATTAAATTTTGGTATAAAAAATAAATATATTTACAAGTCAAGATTTCTTCTAATGATTCCGTAACATCTTTAATGTATATTCGGTCTATGAGTATATGTTAAGTGTGTTACATTGAGTCCCGCTTTGATACCAATTGATGGGCTCAAAGTACTCCAATCGAATAACGCCGATGAAAGGTGGGAAGGTCTCCTTTGAATTTGGGACGCAAAAACCAAAATAAAAATGATAATTTGGCACGATCAATTTTAGAGTGGTTCGACCTTCTCAACCAAGGTCTACATCCACTACCTTAGCATCCACACTAAGAATTTCCTAATTCACTCATGAATTCTTTCCTTTTTACAGGCTCAAGGAGATAACCTTTACATTCCTATCTTTTTAAAGGCTAAGATAAAACCTCTCCCTAGTTTTTAAAGGCTCAACTAAAACCTATCTCTCAATTACGAGGTCTTGACATTTATAAACAACATGTCTCTCTAGGTGGGTGTTTACACAATTTGACTCACTAGGATTGGATTAAAGAAATACAAGAGATTACAAAGAAAAAGACAATTAAACACCACTCTCTTGATTTTTAGCTTGGATATCCATCCTCTACTTCTTCAAGTATCCTTGGCTTTTATTTATAGTGCGGAATGAAAATGTAGTTGTTCATAGTTGTTGGTGGTGAATTATAATTATTGGGGACTTTATTTCTAGCATTAAATGCAATTCTTCAACCTTGGGTATCAGTACACGACCTTGGGTATCGGTACCTGCCAAAATAAGAAAAAGCCGTTGCAACATTTAAGCAGAGCGTACCGGTACACGATACATCCATATCGATACGGTACTTCAGGTATCGATACGGAGGCTTCAATATCGGTACACGATGTGCTCTCTAGAATCTTAAAAACAAAAACATATTGGTACAGGGCATTGTCGTACCTGTACGAGTAGCTTCGTATTAGTACTGGAGTATTGTAAAGGTACCGAAGGCCTACTTTTGACACTTAAACCATTTTGAAAATGTTTGTTCAAGTCAAAAAAACACTTTAAAAAGTTTTCAAACATATTTTACAATACTTGTTCAAGTCCAAAAACATTTTTTTAGTTATATCAAAATAAATATCTCAACAGAAAAAATAAGTCATATGAAGGATTCATAAGAAGACATCTTGAGCTCAGTTATCCTCCCTAGAAAAATATTTGTCTCAATTTTTATTGGCCAACAAAAAATATGAATTAACTTCAAAACTAGTTTTTTTCAAACAAAAAATATATTTTGAAGTTAATTTTGTGGTTAAGTATTGAAACCTTTGAAGGTGTCGAGTTTGATTCTCTTCCTTAGCAAAATATTTATCTCATTTTTATTGACTAATAAAGAGGTGACACAAGTCATCATCTTATTGGAGGGCATATATTTATTCAAAAATTGAAATGTGCTAAAGTTAACGATAATAACTAAAATTTCATATCAAAGTACAAGCGTCCCAAAATTTCAATGACCATTAGTGCAGTTTACCCTAACATTTAATGCACTTTATAAATAAGAGTAATATTCTAACTGTGTTAGTAACCAATTATCTGGTGACACCAAACCCAGTCATAAAAATAAACAATAGAATAGATAAACAGTCCTACAATAAAATAAAGTACAAATTATCATTTTACTTAACTAACTTTAATATATATATTTTATAATATTAATAGACATAACTAGAAAAAAAAAGTTTAAACAATGTATTTTTTACTTTAGGTGCTTTATAGTTTATTTGGGTCAAATTGTGTATTTAAAGTTTCATTACATTCTCATTCTTAGGTTTTTCTGTTAAAAACGTAAGTGCTTAAAGTTTGAAACATAAGTGTTGAAAAAATATATATTTTTTTGTTTTGGCATAAAGCCAAAAATGTCCCTAACGTTTGACTGAATGATCATTTTGACATTTATTCTTTTTTTTGAAGCAATTTAACCCTCAATGCTTTATTTTGGGTCAAAATGACCCCTCTGCGGATGAAAACTGTTAGTCAACTAACGGTACATGACTTTAAATGATGTGGCAAATCTACATGTCAATGCACGCTGACATGACAATGACATATAGACAAAGATGCTGACTTGAAAGAATGTCCAATCAGTTAAAAATACTTTTATAAAATTATATAAAATATAAAATTATTTTTTTCTTTTGACGTGTCATTCTACAAGTCATTTACCGTCAGTTGAGTAATAATTTTCATCTTTAAAGGGGTCATTTTAACCCAAAAACAAAACGTTGAGGATTAAATTACTTCAAAAATAGGTCAAAATGATTATTCAGTCAAACGTTAGGGGCATTTTTTGACATCATGTCTTTTGTTTTAGGTGTCTAAAGTTTTAACAGATGTAACCAAGAAATGAGAATGAAACTTTAATCACTTACTTTGACGAAGAAAAATTAGGAATCTAAAACAAAAAGACATAGGTTGAACACTAAATTTTCAAATAAGCCTTATTAATATTTTTGGTATTCTGTCAACTAATTAACTTTTATAATTACAAAGATTTACTTTAATTTTTTTGATAATTAAATAAGAGCCCAATCAAAATCAAAGTATATCAGTCCATTTACATTTATATAATTTAAGGTCCAATACAAATATATTAAATATGGCCCTAGAAGGCCCAATTAATTTAACTTAAATCAAGAAACCCTAACTCTGGATTGCTTTCTTTGTGCAGCTGCATCCTCGGATCTGACGGTCCAGATCAACACTAAGAGATCATTCGATTGTCGCATGTGGTATACGCCCTGGCCAAGGAGACCGTTCGGCTCTCCACCAGCTTCTTACTCAAGCGAGTGGAACCACATGCCCGCCACCTTATCTCCACGCTGGCGAGGAAAATCAATAGCCAAATGCCACATCACCATCGACCGACCACGTCAGGTTTGGACCACCAAAGCCTTGAAACGCTATCTTTTTTTTGGCCCCCAATTTCTCTCCGACAGCCACCTCATTTTGATTACTTTAATTTTGATTCCATTTTCGAAAAATAAATTTTTTAAATTTTAAGTTATTCGGGTTTTTAAATAAAATTATTTGATTTTAGAACTTGAGTCAAGTTGAATTTTATAACTTAGATAGATTTAATAAATCAAATAAAAAAAGTTTTATAAATAACCCTTGGATCCTTGCCAATTTTAAACATGTGCAATTAGGTCATTCCAACAATAATTAAATTAAAAATCTTTAAAAATGAAAAAAGTATTATTTTTCCAGGCAAAATTAGTGAAATGATATAGTTGGAGAAAAAAGGGAAATGAGATAGTAAGGTTTATTCGACGTTTTTTCATTGATTTTATAGTAACCACCAAAATCGTCATACCTTCCCGACGACATTAAGAAAGTCGTCATATCTTTTCGATAACTTTTCTTAGTTTATTTTTTCAAAATGACACAAAAGTTGTCGGGATTTCTTGTCGAGTTTGTTTGATTTTGGGACAAAATGAAAGGAGTGTGTATGTGGGAGGCTGGAGTGAGAAACTAGAGAAGTTGGGGGACTAAATTCTTATTTTTGGGATGGAAATGAAAGAAATCCAAACTTGGGAGGCTCGAGTGAGAAACTAGAGAAGTTGGAGGATTGAATTCTGAATTTCAAGATGAAAATGAAAGGAATACATACTTGGGAGGCTGGAGTGAGAAACTGGAGAAGTTGAGTGACTGATTTTAAAATTTTTCTTTTTGGATTAAAAATTCAATCCCCCAACTTCTCTAGTTTCTCACTCCAGTTTCCCACCTTTGAATTCCTTTCATTTTCGTCCCAATATCAACCAAACTCGCCGAGAAAGATTAACAACCTTTGTGAGGCTTTGAAAAAACTAAACTGTAGAAAGTCATTAGAAAAGTATGACGACTTCCTTAATGTCGTCAGGAACACACGCCGTCTTTAATGATTATTGTAGAATTAACGATAAATCTCTAAATAAATCTCGAGTTATCGATTTCCTTGTTTCAACTACATTATTTCACTATTTTTTTTCAAAATTTATAAAAGAAAAAAATCTAAAATTCGACAAAAATGTTAAATAATAAAACAAAGTGTGGACTTGTCTTTGTCGATGCCATTAAGACGTTAGTAATTGCAAGATGCCAGAATCTATACGAAAAGTTCACAAGGTCAAATTTTACTCAGTCAAACCAAAGACCAACTCACTCGCACCAAATCCAACCCTCTCATTGTTTGTCCGCCATCAGCTCCAATCTTTGTATATATAAAAAGTTAAAACAAAGAAAAATCCAAAAAGAAGTATTAGTAGTTGAATCATTAAATTTTGAAACCTCTTGTTTCCCCTTTCTCTCTCATTTTTTTTTAATTCATTTTACGTTGTTCTTCCAAACCACAGAGACCTAAACCTATACGGAACATCTGAAACTAACCTCAACCATGGCGGCTCCGATCTGGGTTTTGGTTTTCTCCGTAACCCTCACTCTGGTTTCGTCCGTGTTTGGAAACTCCGAAGGAGATGCTCTTTACACTTTGAAAAAAAGCTTAACTGACCCAGATAACGTGCTCCAGAGTTGGGATCCCACCCTTGTCAACCCTTGTACTTGGTTCCACATCACTTGTAACCAAGATAATCGAGTCACCAGAGTGTATGCCAATATCTTTTTCCCCTTCTTTTTTCTTTTTCATTTTTCGTTTCGCGAGGGTTTAAAGGTCTTCCATGTTTTTTATTTTGGTTTCATTTACTTATCTGTATTTTCAATTTCAATCTTATTTTTCTTTGTCGACTGGCTAGTTTCCATGTTTGAGAGAAACTGGCTGTTTAAATTGGGTTTTGCTTTATTTAATTGAATTTATGGTTTATCTCTTGTATGATTATTTTGGAGGGAAGAAATGTCGGTTTAAACTGTTTCATAGCGTTAAGTTCTAAGTTTTTAGGGGTTGATATTTGCTTGGTTTAAATATCTATTTGGCCAATAGTTGCTTGGTTTAAATTGGGTTGGGGTTAATTTAACTAATTATTTTTCCTGTATGTTTTGAAGGGGAAAAGGAGGGTAATTTCTCTGGAACATATTTGGCCTAATAATGTTCTGTTTACGAGTTTTTCAGCAACACATTGATCATGCATTAGTTAAGGTTTCAAGTCCTGTATGGTGTTCTAATGCTTATTGCATTATTCCTTTGGAGAACACAAAAATCAGTTACAGAAACATCGTACTAGGCTTTTGTAAGAATAATTATTTTTAAGTTTTCTTTGACATAGGTGAATTGATTCCATGAATTGGAAATATTTTTGTACTGTGACCTTTTCTCTCTTTACGACTGAACAAAAGATTGCCATATTTTCATATGATTGCTTTGTTTTGTTTATCTGTGTATTGGATCATATTTGATATATGTTATTTTGAGGAAGTTTGGGGTTTTAGTGTGTGAATTATGATCTCCATGTTCTTTTGAGAAGATCATGCTTGATGTCTTATATATCATTTTCTTTTTTGTTACGACCCTCTAGAATTCTGGGATTTTTATGCCAATTTCTAATGATATTATATTTATTTTTTCAGAGATTTAGGTAATTCGAACCTATCTGGACACTTGGTTCCTGATCTTGGGAAGCTCGAGCATTTGCAGTATCTGTATGTTTCTTTATTCCTTTAATTGTTTTTCTTCTTGTGTCCTTAATGTGTAGATTCTGGTGTTGCCAACATGTTTTCATATTTTTATTGCTTGTCCATAAATGTTTACTTGTTGGATATTCACTGCCATCTGTCACAGCGTAAAAGTGGTTTATATACTATTGGATACCACTGTTATTCAATTTGCACTCTGTGCGCTGTCATGCAGGGAGCTTTACAAAAATAAAATCCAAGGAACCATCCCTTCCGAACTTGAAAACTTGAAGAGCCTCATCAGTCTGGACCTATATAACAACAACATCTCAGGGAAAATTCCTCCTTCACTAGGCAAATTGAAGTCTCTTGTATTCTTGTGAGTTCTCAAGTCAAATGTTTGTCACTTCACGCATTAAGAGCCTGCGGTTGAGCTTTTATTTCTTTCAGTTTGCTTTCTGCATCAACTTGAAAAATAAAATCATGGATTAGCTGATAGATTTTCTTGGTGCATAAAAAAATTATTAACAATTTATGGTTCATCTGCTTGTGTTCCAAGTTCCATTGGGGGCCACCATGCAATTGCAATGATCACTCCATTTCTGGTTTCCCCCATGTCACGAACTGGAATAATATCCATTTGCCCCCTTTTTATTTTTCTGATTGGTTTTTGAATATTTCTAACAACCATTCACTAGTCTCAAACTCGTTGTCATTTTGCAGACGGCTTAATGATAACAGGTTATCTGGACATATCCCTCGGGAACTTGTTAGTATTTCAAGCCTTAAAGTTGTGTAAGTGGTGATTTTTCATATAGTTTATTTTCATGAAGTGCTATCTGATATTCTTTATGTAGCATTGGGCTTATGGCCATCAAAATTTTATTTCTTTTATTGTAGTGATGTCTCAAACAATGATTTGTGTGGAACGATTCCTACCAGTGGACCGTTTAAGCACATTCCTCTGAACAAGTAAGCTTGCCCCTTCTTTGTCTGTACTAAATATTTTTGCTATTTGCTTACTTTATTATATTTATCTAGTTACGGTTATTGTAGAAAGTAGTGAAAACAGAAGAGAAAGTATTCTGTTTACTCGAATAATCACATAGGTTACAACATATAACTCTTTTATAGAGTCCTTAAGGATTTATCTTTAACTAGGACTCTTAATAATAGAAGACTTCTTATCTATTAACAGATAACTCTTAATCTTTTACATGACTTACAAGACTTTTAAATTATATACAACTCTTAGACATACATATCGTATTATCCTACACTCCCCCTCAAGCTGGAGAGTATACGTTGTATAGTCCCAGCTTGGATAAGAACTCATCAAAAACTGATTTGGGTAAAGCTTTTGTAAGTACATCATTCATTGTCCTCATACAGTAGGAATATATAACAAAGAAGCTATCCCATTGTTAACCTTTTCCGAAATAAAATGCTTGTCTATTTCAAAATGTTTTGTTCTATCATGTTGAACTGGATTCCTAGCAATTTGAATTGCTGATTGGTTATCACACAAGATCTCAAACTTATTTTCTTGGTCTGTGTTTAACTCCCTCAGTAACATAAGTAGCCAAATTCCTTCACACATTCCTAGTGCCAAAGCTCGGAATTCTGCCTCTGACCGCTTCGAGACAACCGATTGCTTCTTACTTCTCCAAGTTACGAGATTTCCCCAAACAAAAAAGTACAAGAGCCACTTTGGTTGATCTTTTTCAAAGAGTTCTCCAAACCCAACTAGAGTCGGTGAATACTTTCACGATCTGTCCCGTGTCTTTTTAAACAATAAACCATGTCCGAGTCTTCTTCAAGTACCGAGGATTACATTTTATTGCTTGCCATGTGTTCTTCATTTGGATTGGTCATATCTTTGACTTATCACATTAATCGGAAAAGCAATGTTTGGCCTGGTTAGTGATAGATAGATCAATTTTCCCACTAATCTTTGAAACCTTTCTTTGTCAACTAAAGGGCTGTTTTCATTAGTAAATTTCAAGCCGACCTCCATTGGTGTATCTCTTTGGTTTACACCCCAAATTCCAGCTTCATCTAGTAAATCAAGGACATACTTCCTCTGATTTATCACCAACCCCTTACTTGACCTTGCAACCTCCATGTCCAAAAAAATATCTAAGCTTCCCTAAGTCTTTTGTTTCAAACTCTCTATTCAGAAGATTCTTCAAGCAGCTAATTTCTTCATCATCATCCCCTGTCAAGATTATGTCATCCACATAAACAATCAAGATAACCCTTTTATTTTTTGAAGTTACCTTAATAAAGAGTGCATGATCAGCTAGTCACTGCCTGTATCCATTCTTGAAATAACCACAGTAAAACTGTCAAACCAAGCTCGAGGAGATTGCTTTAGGCCATAAAGTGACTTGTTGAGCTTACAAATTTTTTGATTTCCTTCAACTGATTTCAGACCAGGTGGGATCTTCATATAAACTTCCTCCTCTAACTTCCCATTAAGAAATGCATTCTTGACATCCAGTTGGTGTAGGTTCCAATCATTGTTGACAGCAAGACTTAACAAAACTCGAATAGTGTTGAGTTTTGCCACTGGAGCAAAGGTTTCAGTATAATCAATCCTATAGGTCTGTGTGTACCCTTTAGCCACGAGCCTTGCTTTATATCTCTGCAAACTGCCATCAGAGTTATATTTCACAGAAAAAACCCATTTACAACCGACGGTTTTTTACCTTGGGAAGATCCATTATTGTCCAGTACCATTTTTCTCAAGTGCACTAATTTCTTCTTCAATGACCCTTCTCCACTTATGATGCTTTAGTGCCTCATCAACATTGTAGGGATTTCTTTTTCATCTAAACTTGTCTTTGTAAAAGCTTTAAAGGATGGCATCAAAGAGCTGTAAGCAACAAACTTGGATAGGATGTTTAGTGCACTTGTCTAACTCCTTCTCTAATAGCAATAGGAAAATCATCCAGTTAGGAGTAGTAGACTTACTTGATCACATTTCCTTCATCTTCCATATTGGCAATTGGACTCAAATCCAATTCTCGGCAAGTGTCGATTGCAAGATGGCCTCGTATATTTTTTCTTTCTCGTAGGTCAAAAGTTGTTTGGGAGGAGTAGGTGTTTTGGAAGGATCTTGAGAAGTTGTTGGTGTTTGTGAAGGGATTGGTAAAGGAGATACAGGTGAGAAATCTGAAGGTGTTGTAGGTAACAAGGATGGATTTGTGGAGTGAGTGGATGAAAGATCTGAAGGTATAGAAAAACTAGGAGAAATTACCTGATGTTGGTAGGAAGGCTGAAGATCATCCCAAGTCTCCCCCCATTTGCAGTAGTAGTAAAGTAAGGGTCCTGTTCAAAAAAGGTAAGATCCATAGTAACAAAAAATTTTCGAGATGGTGGATGATAGCATTTATAGCCCTTCTTAAGTGAAGAATACCCTACTAGCACACACTTTACAGATCTAGGATCTAACTTAGAGGATCGAAACTCAAGCTGATACCATGTAGAAAGTAGTGAAAACATAAGAGAAAGTATTTTGTTTACTCGAATAATCACATAGGTTACAACATAGAACTCTTTTATAGAGTCCTTAAGGATTTATCTTTAACTATGACTCCTAATAATAGAAGACTTCTTATCTACTAACAGATAACTCTTAATCCTTATCCTACTAACAGATAACTCTTAATCCTTATCCTACTAACAGATAACTCTTAATCTTTTACATGACTTACAAGACTTTTACATTACATACAACTCTTAGACATACATATCGTATTATCCTACACTCCCCCTCGAGCTGGAGAGTATACGTTGTATAGTCCCAGCTTGGATAAGAACTCATCAAAAACTGATTTGGGTAAAGCTTTTGTAAGTACATCAGCTAGCTGTCCTTTTGTAGGAATATATAACAAAGAAGCTATCCCATTGTTAACCTTTTCCGAAATAAAATGCTTGTCTATTTCAACATGTTTTGTTCTATCATGTTGAACTGGATTCCTAGCAATTTGAATTGCTGATTGGTTATCACACAAGATCTCAAACTTATTTTCTTGGTCTGTGTTTAACTCCTCAAGAATAACAAAGTAGTCAAATTCCTTCACACATTCCTAGTGCCAAAGCTCGGAATTCTGCCTCTGCAATGCTTCTGGAGACAACTGATTGCTTCTTACTTCTCCAAGTTACGAGATTTCCCCAAACAAAAGTACAATAGCCACTGGTTGATCTTCTTTCAGTGAATTCTCCACATTGACTAGAGTCGGTGAATACTTTCACAGATCTGTCCCGTGTCTTTTTAAACAATAAACCATGTCCAGAGTCTTCTTCAAGTACCGAGGATTTTGTTTGTTTCTTTGCCATGTGTTCTTCATTTGGATTGGTCATATCTTTGACTTATCACATTAACTGGAAAATCAATGTTTGGCCTGGTTAGTGATAGATAAATCAATTTTCCCACTAATCTTTGAAACCTTTCTTTGTCAACTAAAGGGCCTGTTTCATTAGTAAATTTCAAGCCAGCCTCTATTGGTGTATCTGCTGGTTTACACCCCAGCATTCCAGCTTCATCTAGTAAATCAAGGACATACTTCCTCTGATTTATCACCAACCCCTTACTTGACCTTGCAACCTCCATGCCCCAAAAAAATATCTAAGCTTCCCTAAGTCTTTTGTTTCAAACTCTATATTCAGAAGATTCTTCAAGCAGCTAATTTCTTCATCATCATCCCCTGTCAAGATTATGTCATCCACATAAACAATTAAGATAACCCTTTTATTTTTTAAAGTTACCTTAATAAAGAGTGTATGATCACTAGTGATTTACTCAGTATCCATTCTTCTTGAATAACCACAGTAAACTGTCAAACCAAGCTCGAGGAGATTGCTTTAGGCCATAAAGTGCTTGTTGAGCTTTCAAATTTTCTGATTTCCTTCAACTGATTTCAGACCAGGTGGGATCTTCATATAAACTTCCTCCTCTAACATCCCATTAAGAAATGCATTCTTGACATCCAGTTGGTGTAGGTTCCATTGACAGCAAGACTTAACTCGAATAGTGTTGAGTTTTGCCACTGGAGCAAAGGTTTTGATATAATCAATCCCATAGGTCTGTGTATACCCTTTAGCCACGAGCCTCGCTTTATATCTCTCGCAAACCGCCATCGAGTTATATTTCACGAAAAAACCCATTTACAATGCATGTTTTTTTTTCTTGGGAAGATCCATTATTGTCCAGTACCATTTTTCTCAAGTGCACTAATTTCTTCTTCAATGACCCTTCTCCACTTAGGATGCTTTAGTGCCTCATCAACAGATTGTAGGAATTTCTTTTTCATCTAAACTTGTCAGTAAAAGCTTTAAAGGATGGCATCAAAGAGTCAGTAAGCAACAAACTTCGGATAGGATGTTTAGTGCACTTTGTCTAACTCTTTTCTAATAGCAATAGGAAAATCATCCAGTTAGGAGTAGTAGACTTCTCGATCACATTTCCTTCATCTTCCATATTGGCAATTGGACTCAAATCCAATTCTCGGCAAGTGTCGAGTTGCAAGATGGCCTCAGGTATAGTTTTCTTTCTCCTTGTATAGGTCAAAAGTTGTTTGGGAGGAGTAGGTGTTTTGGAAGGATCTTGAGAAGTTGTTGGTGTTTGTGAAGGGATTGGTAAAGGAGATACAAGTGAGAAATCTGAAGGTGTTGTAGGTAACAAGGATGGATTTGTGGAGTGAGTGGATGAAAGATCTGAAGGTATAGAAAAACTAGGAGAAATTACCTGATGTTGGTAGGAAGGCTGAAGATCATCCCAAGTCTCCCCCTGAATTGCAGCCGTAGTAAAGTAAGGGTCCTGTTCAAAAAAGGTAAGATCCATAGTAACAAAAAATTTTCGAGATGGTGGATGATAGCATTTATAGCCCTTCTTAAGTGAAGAATACCCTACTAGCACACACTTTACAGATCTAGGATCTAACTTGGACCTATTACTGGCTAAATTATGAATAAAAACTGTACACCCAAAGATCTTAGGAGGTAATGTACAAGAAAAAGGCTTAAAGTGGGGATATTTGTCCAAGAAAATGGATTGAGGGGTTTGAAATTTCAAAACCGTACTGGGCATGCGATTGATCAAATATGTGGCAGTTAACAAGGCTTCTCCCCACAAGTACTTAGGAACATTATTGGTAAATAAAAGGGATCGAGTGACTTCCAGAAGTTGTCGATTTTTTCTTTATGCCACTCCATTCTGTTGTGGAGCATCAACACAAGAACTAATCTGAACTATCCCCTTTTTTCGAAAAGAATCACCCAAAGACCTAGCAAAAAACTCACTGCCATTATCAGACTTAAACAATTGGATTTTAGTATGGAATTGGGTAATGACCATGGTGTAAAATCTCTCAAAAATGCTTTCAGTTTCAGATTTTTCTTTCATCAAATAAGTCCAAGTAGTCCTACTATGATCATCAATAAAAGTAATAAACCACTTACAACCATCAGCATTCTTCACTCTAGAAGGGCCCCAAATATCACTATGGATCAAAGAAAAAGGGTGAGATGGTTTATAAGTAGATGGCAAATAGGATGCTTTGGTTTGTTAGCAAGAGGGCAGATATGACATTTAAATAAGCTTGGCTTTTTATTGATGAATAAGGAAGGGTACAATTTTGCAAGATATTGAAAACTAGGATGACCTAACCTAAAGTGCCACAATAAAATATCATCACTTTGTCCTAAGGCTGTAAAGAAACAAGGAGTTTGAGAGATAGAAGAGGGTGGAGTGCCATGAAGAACATAGAGGCCATTGTGCAACCTAGCATTGCTAATCATTGTCTTCGAATCCATTGCCTGCAAAACACAACCAGAAGCATTAAAAACTGTGGAACAATTTAAATCTGTTGAAAGCTTGCTAACAGATATCAGGTTGCAGGCAAGATTGGAAACAAATAAGACATCATGGAGCAACAGATTTTCATTAATACTAATAGAACCACAGCCCCGAATTTGAGAAAGTGAGCCATCAGCAGTTTTAATCGATCTATCAGAAGAAGATGTTGTGTATTGAAGGAACAATTCCTTGTTACCAATCATATGGTCAGATGCCCCAGAGTCGATGATCCACGTTGGAGTAAGTTGTGTAAATAATAGGGCTGTAGGAAAAGAGTTACCTTCAGTTTCTTTCATGGCCAAATTTGCCTCACCAGGGCATGCAAACTTGCCAAACAATTTCTGGAGATCTTCGATCTGTTCCTTGGTAAAACTTGTGACATTTGAGGCAGAAGCTAAATGGGACTGTGTATCTTTAGAAGACCTTGGCTTCCAATCGACTGGTTTACCATGAAGCTTCCAGCACTTCTCCTTGGAATAGCCTGGTTTCTTGCAATGATCACACCAGGGCCTACCTTTTCTAGTAGAAGTTGTCTGAGTGAGAAGAGCAGATCCTTCATGGGAAGAATATTCAGGAAGCATCACATTGCGCCTGCTTTCCTCCTTCTTAACTGCAGAAAAAACTTCTCTAATCGAAAGAAGAGGGGAGCTGCCAAGAATCCTACTGCGAACTGCATCTAATTCTTTATTCAATCCATGGAGAAATTGGAAAATTCTGCGTTGTGCAGTAATTTTCTTGTCTGAGCAACATCTCTTGGTGTCTCCCATTCATTCTGCTCATAAAGATCTCTCTGCGCCAAAGGGCATTTAGTGTGTTGTAGTATAGGGTGACTGACATTCCTTCTTGTTTGAGAACCGAAGCTTGACCTTCAATCCCATACAATTCTGAGATGTTATCTGTACTCGAATATGTTTCTTGGATAGCCCTCCGTTTCAAATTGTTTTTGGTCAAGGAGAAAGTTCCCGCCTACACTAGGGGTCATAGAATTGAGCAACCAGGACATCACACGGCTATTTTCCCATCCATTTGGTATAACCAGCGGCAGCGGGCGCAGTCGTGTTCAACCTCCCCTGTGAGATAGCCCAATTTGCCTCGTCCTGAGATAAAAATCTTGACAGATTGGGACCATTCCAAATAATTATTGCCATTCAGTCGATGACAAGTAATAACAAGGCTGGAAGTTTCATTGAGATCATCAGAACCAGAAAAAATTTCTGGTGAAGAAGTAATTTCAGTAGAGGAATTAAAAGAAGAAGAATTGGCCATCGACTAGGGTTTAATTTAGAGGATCGAAACCCAAGCTGATACATATCGTATTATCCTACAGTTATGATAACTCTTAATCTTTTACATGACTTACAAGACTTTTACATTACATACAACTCTTAGACATACATATCGTATTATCCTACAGTTATGATATTTTACAAGTATGTATGTGGTATGTGCATGTTGTGCTGCAATTATTTACCTTGGAAGCATTTTTCTTGCCATAGTTGAACTTGATAGGCTGTACACATTTTCCTCTTGATAAATTTGGTAATTATACCTTGTTATCAACATTTCTTCTCAAAAGAAAAATAGCACCATTCTCTTTTTCCCCTTTTCTCAAAATCATTTTAAGACTACCGTGATGAATGCCTTCTATTCTTCGGTTTGGTTTGCCGGAAATAATCATTCTAAAAAGTTCTATGCTGTCTTACTCCTCCTTGATAATATTTTTTGAACTTGTATGATGAAGAAAAAGAATGGATTTTGTCATACAAGGAAAATATAATCTGAGCTAAATCGTGAATTTGTGGTACTCTTCCATCCCTCTGATCTTTTTTCATGCAGACATGCATTCAAATGTAATGGTCTGTTTGGTTCTAAAAAATAGTTTTTATTTTTTATTTTCATTTTCAGGAAATGATTTTTGTTTTCTGTTTTTCAAAAATTAGAAAACATGTTTGGTTAATAAAAATAAAAACTTGTTTTCAAAAATTAAAATAGTGAAAATGTGTTTGGTATCTAGTTTTTCAAAATTAAAATAAACAAATAGCGACTCATTAAATAATTAAATTAATATATAATTATTAAAAAAATATTATTATAATAAAAACTAAAATATGATTAAACAAAGTAAGTTTTAAATTTGTCATTTGAAGGATTTAAACCCGGGTTAAATAGAGTTAAAATTTAAAAACCCTTGCTTTGATCTTTTCCACTTTCCTAAAACATTTTCAATAAAAACAGTGAAAACATCATTTTATGTTTTTAAAATTTTACTCATTTTTATTTTTGTTTTCATTTTCAAAAATCATTTCTAAAATTTACAACCAAACATGTTTTCTTCAAGTTTCTTTATTCCATGAAAATGAAAATAGCTTATATTATGTAGAACCAAATGCACGTCGTGATAAAAGACAGACAAAATTACTTTAGAAATGTTAAATAGCAAATGTATACGTCATTCCCGTCAAGCCTTTTGTTTCAAATGATCAAGGTGGATTTTTTAACTGTTCCTGAGTCCTTGTTTGTGAAATTTTCCCTGATTTTGCTTTGTCAGTTATTCTTGGATATTCCTGGCTGTAAGCATTGAGATAGATATGCCTTACACTATAAGCATGTTAACGAGCCTGGGAGTAAAGGTTCAGGTTGTTATAGCTGTATTCTTACTATTAAACGGAATCATACGTACATTATGCTAAGATTCAACAAATCTGTCAACGAGCTTCAAGTCTTTCTGCTTTAGTAGCTTGCTTTGACTGAACTATTCTGTTCTTATGGATGGGCTTTGTCTTCTATGCTTGGTTTATTGGTCCAATGCTAAGATTTAGTCTCTATTCTGTGGCATGCACCTACGAGTTTGCTACTTTAGTTTTATTTATTTCAAGTAAACAATAGCTATTTGTTTCTTTCTTCTGTTTTCCCTGTGGAAAGTCGCTGATTTGAAATCATTCTTATTTGTGTAGCTTTGAGAACAACCCCCGACTTGAAGGTCCAGAGTTGCTGGGGCTTGCAAGTTATGACACAAATTGCTCCTGAACTATAGACTGAAGCTGCAAAGATTCGGGTTAGTCACAAAATTACAGGTGTAGTGTTACAATACAATTGGGGGGTTGTCAAATGCAATCCTGCATATATGTTAATCTGAATACCCGCTTGGCTGTATTAGCACATGTAACTCAACTAGCATTGAATTTTATGTAATGGTAGCGGCTAAGTTTATTGTTGGCGTGCGTGCATCCATCCATGCTTAGGCTGTAAATGAGACGAGACAGATCGCGAGCTAGTTGAGCTCGATTCAGTCAAATGCAATCCTGCATATATGTTAATCTGAATACCCGCTTGGCTGTATTAGCATATGTAACTCAACTAGCATTGAATTTTATGTAATGGTAGCGGCTAAGTTTACTGTTGGCGTGCGTGCATCCATCCATGCTTAGGCTGTAAATGAGACGAGACAGATCGCGAGCTATTTGAGCTCGATTTAGTCAAAGCTCGACTCGATTAGGCTCGAGTTCTTAAGCTCGTTAAGAACTCGAGCCGAGCTGCTTGATACCCGACTCAAAAAGCTCGCGAGCTAATCGAAAATATAATATACTAAATTTTTTATAATTTAAAATTTTAAATTCCTAAAAACCCTAAAATATAAACCCTAAATGTAAGTCTTAAACCTTAAAATCTAAATTCTAAATTCTAAACCCAACAACTTAAACATCAAAACCTTAAACTAACACCTTAAACCTTAATATTAACAAGCTTGAGTTTACACAACTTGTGTATCAAAGTTTTTTTCTTGATAGGGCTTTAAATGAGACGTGATAGATGGCGAGCTACTTGAGTCTGACACGTCAAAGATCGGTCAGCACTTGACTCGATTGGGCTCGAATCAAGCTCGAACTCGACTCGAGTTCTTAATGAGCTGAGTCGAGCTCAGATTTCTCAGGCTCGTTAAAAATTACTCGACTCGAAATTTTAACGAGCCGAGTCGAACTCAACACTACTCGAGCTCGACTCGGCTCGTTTACACTGCTATCCATGCTGATGTTATTCATGATCTGGTTTCATACCAACTATAGAATCTATTTAGTTTAATGGCCTACACTCCTTGTTTGTTTTTAGGCTTAATAGTCAAATAAGTGCTCTAACATTACCATTTTTCATGTAGGTGCTTGAACTATATTTTGGGTTAAATAAGTGCCTAACATTTTCTTTCATTATTCATTTAAGGTTTTTGCGTCAACGATTGATAAAAAAATTCATTCATCTAATCAGAACATGACACGTGGCCATTTTTTATATTTTTAATTTCTGAATTTCTTCAAAAATCTCAAAGTTTAAATTTATTTCAAACTCTTAAATCACATATCTCTCACTGTCTGGCATCTCTCACAAGTCAGTGGTTCAATGTCCAAAGCGTTGTGTACCTCACCGCTCAACATCTTCATCCTCTATCTGTCGGTGGGAATCTAATCAATATCTTGTTTCTTTATTGTTGGGTGTTCATTGACAGTGCAATCGACGGTTCATTCGTTGATTTTTTTTGACAATGAGATGATTGGGTTTTTAGCAATGGGAGTCCGATGAAGACAAGGATGCCGGTGATGGTTGAATTATGGTCGGAGTAGAGGAATTTAGGGTTGGGGTTTGGGATTTTTAGAGAAATTAAAGATTATTGGGTTAATTAATATTATATTATTTTTTATTTTTATCATCTTCGAAATTTAATTTCAAAAAATGAGAAATCATGTCACGTGTTTGTAATTCATTAGATAATGAGAAAAAGTAACGTTTGTCACGGTGAAACCTTAAGTGGGTTACAGAAGAGAAAATGTTAGACGCCTATTTGACTCAAAATAACATACACCTATCTGGAAATAAAAAAAAAGTATAGTTGAATTATTTATTTAACTATTAAGTCTTTGTTTTGGGTGTTGAAATGGCTTCTTTACCAAAAACGTTGGAATATTAGAATTGCTATGGAAATACAACTTAATTAACCAGTGCAGTTCATTATCCCAATCCATCATTCTTCTTCTCAAACCACACAGTCCTAGCATTATAGACCAGTCATTCCTTGAGTGAGTGTACGTGGAGAAGCCATGATCTCGGGTCTCCTGTCGGCAATCATAAAGGATGTATCGACCCTCCGCAACAATCCCATATAGCTCAATCTGTCTTTGGTAGAAAATCAATCTAGTATTGTCATCCATAAAATTACAGAATATTTGAGTATGTGCAGGCCATACCATACCAACTTATGTCAGGACACTTTGGTTCTCACCTCCCTTATTTCAGACCAAATATTTTTTACAGACAATGATGTAACTCCAGCAGTAAGCAAAGGTTGTGCCTCATTCCTTAGTTTCAGAATTTTTCTCAAACTCCAATTAAAATGTGGCTTACGTTCCACATTCCAGAAATCAATCCCCTTGAAAGTATATACTCGAGCCCAGGCAGCTGCCATAAAGCTTTTAATCAAAAGAATCATGCTTGCTCGATTCCAAGACTGAAGGTCTTTAATGCCAAGTCCTCTCTCATTTTTGGGGCTGCATATAATTTTTCATCCTACTCTTGCACCTTGCGCACAAGCATCACTTCCCTTCCAAAATAAACGAGTACAGAACTGCTCGATTTTCTGCACAACCCCCTTAGGCAAAATAACCCGTCTACATCAAAAATCTACAATGTTAAAAATCACAGCCTTAATCAATTGTAGCATGACTGTATAACTGAGTAGCTTTTTAGACCTCTGCCCCAACTTGGTTTTCACTTCCTCTATAAACACTACGCAATCCTTTTCAGACAATCTCTTTGTAACAAGATGCAGGCCCAGATATCTCACATGGAGAATCCCTATTTTAAAATCGATAGCAGTTCCCATGGCATTTTGCTGCTCTTGAGTCACTCTGCCAAAAAACAATTCTGATTTTCCAACATCAGAGGTTTCATAAAATCTTTCCAAAACACATTGCACACTCAAAAGAGAACACAAGTTACTCTTGCAGAAGATGAATAAATCATTTACAAAGCATAAATGAGTCATTTGCACCTTTTTGCAGAAAAACTAATATTATAATAATAAGCACTATAAGTAAAATTATGGATTTGATTGCAATATAGATTTAGAATTTTGGTGTTCTTATTTTTTTTAAAAAAATATTAATGATAAATATATGATTATTTAATTATTAATGAAGAAAATATTTTCCAATAAAACAGACATCAAATTCACGCTCAAAAAACTATAAAAAAGTGAATTAAAAATTTTGAATCCGACCATGATAATATTAACCGACAATAACCAACAAACACTGATGAATGTTTCCCGATGGCGGGAGACTTTAACCCCTAAACTCATATTTATTTATTTGTTTATTTATTTATGTGTAAAATACACAAATGGTCGCTGAACTATTCTTAAAAATACAGGGTCACCAAACTTTCAAAAATTATATAATAGTCATTAAACTTTAGTTTTTATTGCAACATGGTCACTGGGCTTTTAATTGTCATTAACTGAGAGAGTGACAGTTACGAAAATTTGTATAATAACATATTTAATCCTCAATATTTACACATTCAATCAATTTAGACATCAATAATGAGGGTTAAATTAGAAACAAATTGATTAAATGTGCCAATATGGAGGATTAAATATTATAATATTCAAATTTCTGTAATTGTCACATCACCCAATTAACGACAGTTAATGACTCAGGGACCATTTTATAACAAAGACTAAAGTTTAATGCCCACTATGTAATATTTAAAAGTTTGATAACCATTTTATAATTTTAGAGATAGTTTAGTGACTATTTATGTACTTTACCCTTTATTTATTCATTTGCAGTCATAGTAAGTTTTTTCACTTTTGAATATTTCTTGTGATTCAGTAATCCAGAAACATTAACATTAAACAATTATAGATTTTTTGCTTTAAGGGTAATTTTTATAGTAATCTCAGATTAATAATATTGTCCATCTCTTTAATTGCATCAATTTATTTATATAGCCTTCTAAAATCAGTAATGTTGTCTCCCCTTCTTAATTTTATTAATTTAGTCCTCAAACTCTTAAATTGCATCAATCTCGTCTTTTGACTATCATTGACTAACAGAACCGTCATCACCAACTGTCCTTTGCCATATCAAAGACTCCAATGTCCAATAATTAACAATGTATGAGTTAGCATGTCCATATGTAATTTTTATTTAATAAATTAATGTCTTCTAATAAGATGACGACAAGTCAATTTTGATGATTTGATAATACAATTGACCTGATTTTTTTAAATATATAATTTTAAAATAAATAAATAATTATAAAAATATAAATTCGTACTATCACATCATCAAATCTGACTCGTCATCATCGACATGGCAAGGCAGTTAACGATAACAACCGATGTAGAAGCAAATAGTGTCACACACAAATAATTTAACATTTGTTTTAGTCAATGATAGGCAAAGAGTGAGATTGATATAATTTAGAAGTTTGAGGGTTAAATTGATGAAATTCAAAAAGAAAAGACAACATTGTTGATTTCGAAAGACTATGAGAGCTAAATTGATGCAATTAAAATGAACGAGAAACATTACTGACTTTGAATTACTACAAGGGCAAAATTAACCCTTAAGCCAAAATTTTTAAATATAATGCTCTTTAGGTTTCTGTTCTTTTTCTTCTTCGTAATTTTTTTTATTTATTTAGAGGGTAATCGCCAGTCTTTAGTAAAACAAATCACTCATACTTTATTATATTTTTTATTGTGTTTTCTTTGAAATTTCTTCTTTTCTTTAATTCTTTAGTTATGCATATTTGAGTGTTTCTGTGTTATTTTGGTTAATAAATCTTTTCTCTATTCTAAAAAAAGTTGGTGGATGTTTCTTTTATTCTTTTGTAGTACGTTTTCTCTTTTTTAAGCGTTGAATTCGATTTTATCTCTCTAATTGGAGTTTGTTTGGTTATCTTTCTAATCTACTAATGATTTGAATTTTTATGTCGGTTCTATTACAGTGATAGACGCTCGCAATCACCCAAGATAAATTGCGATTAAGGTAGTGGTATAATCAGTTTATCAATGTGCCATCGTTGTTAAATACTAGCGTTGACAGTGTATGTGTTTTCACCAAAAATAGTGGTTTTTTGTATCTATCATTTTTCGACGTTGTTTAGTTGGTTTTTTTACTTTTTCATTATATGATCATATTTTATTCTTTAATGACTAATTTGCATACTTTGATGGTTTTAGAGAAATTCTAAGTTAAAGTAATTAATATACTCTATAATTGTATTGTATTTTTTATTCAATAAACTAACGGATATTATTGATTAAAAAATAATTTAGGTTCTATACTTTTTTCTATTATTATTCGGTATAAGTTCTCATTAGTTATAAGTACAACTTTTATAATTTACTGATGAATTTTTTACAGTTGAATTATAATAATTAACGTTTTTTGAACAATTCCTATTTAAGAGGGGAAGAAAAAATTTGCTCCTCACGCGCCCTGGTGTCTCTTCAACTTCATGCCACATTGACTGGAAGGACCACCACCGCTCCACATCGGCCGTTCCCTCTCTCTGATCCCCTCCTCCATCGGCCGTGTTACATGCAAAACCAAAATCATAAACAAAAAGAGCATAAGAGGCATTCCCAATAATATCAGAATTGCAGATGAATACAAACAAAACCATTAGGATTTTAATTCTCTTTTTATGTAAATCAGGGTATAAAGCTAAACCCTAAAGCAATGTAATTAGGAGATTTAAAAAATCTGGAAATCAATAGACAAAAAACTTCTGAGGTAATTTTTATCTTTCTTATTCTTTTCAAATTCAAAAAAAAAGGATTAGGGTTTCTTACCTTTTAGATTGGGTGGCCTTTCTTCGGCCGAAGCCTCGTCTCCTATGAAATACGAGTTTCGTCAGTGACAAGCTCGGTTGTTCTATTTAGAGCCATATATGGTGAACCGTTTGGGAAAGAAAGAAAGGGCTTTGATTCATTTTTTAAGAAAAAGAGATTCAGAAGTTTGGGTTTAGCCTCGGGTTTTTAAATTTAAGGGGGGAAAGAGGTAGGATTTTGAAAAATGGAGGCCGAATTTTGATTCTAAAAGAAGAAAAAGAGTGTTTTGGTTAGGGTTTTGAGTTCACCTGCACCGGTGAACGAAACCTAGTGACGAGTCGCGGTAGTTGAGGAGGCAGAGCCTCGCCGGTATCTGAATTTAGTGGTGGTTTTCTAGGTAGTGTTCATCACATTTTAGTGTGTTTGATCAGTTTTGGGGGAAATATAAGGGTGGTTAGGTGTTGTTTTTCAGAGGTTTTCAGGAATAAAAAGAAGGTTTTTCTAATAAATTGCTAATGGGTTCAACTTTCAACTAAAATGAATTTTTATACTTTTTTTAAAAGAAAATGAGTTATTTATGTTATAAGGACCTCCACCCTATTTAATAGCTCTGGCAGCCCTTCCGCTTTTCAAAACCCTTTTCGTGGTCCCTGAAATTTTTTCAAATTTTGAAATTTCATCTTTTCTCCTTAATTCCGCCTTAGATAGTGGGATAATTACCTTGGTAGTCCCTTTTCCCTTATTTCCCTTTAATTTCAGCTCACATTTATTTGTTTGTTCAATATATTGTTCATATATTTGCCTTTCATATTTACTTGTTCGATTTATTGATTTAATACATTTTGTTTTTTCCCTATGTTTATTTTTATGTATGTGTTAGATGATTTTGCCTATTTAATTTGTTAGCATATTTAAATTTCAAATGCATTTTAATTTGTTGCATTAGATCTAATCCTCGAGATTTCGGTATCTTATTGGGAGTGTCGTCCCGAGTCTTCGGGCGTCATCTCCTTTGGGTACCGTAAATTGCGAGATTTTATGTATTAGAATCACATGGCAATGCATTCATGCATTTTTAGGGATTATATATTAATTTAAGTTGAATTTATTTTTTCTTGGTAAATACGATACGAACCTTAGGTACTGATTTTTGAGTATGGTGGAGTGCGAGCCCTTCCCCACTCGTAACAGACTCTTAAACCCAGATTGTGTTTTATCTCTATTTATCTTCTAGTGTTCGGTCTACCTTACCCAAGTGACCGGGGGCGATTCCCCAAGTTTATTTAAAAATAAGAGCTTTTTTAAAATTCTTGCTAAAACCAAAATTTTTCACGAAAAAGAGCAAAACACTCGGATTTATTAGTCTATACAACCACCTAATTAAACTTCCATAACTTATAGGTTCATTTTAGGGCTTTGCCCTAAGGGGACGTTTGGTTCAAGGAAAGATCATTACCGGTGGGAATAATTGTTTCCAGAATCACATACCCGCGTTTGATTTGAAAATATTCCCTCCAAGGGGTAAATATGAAATTCCCAACAATAGTGTTTTTTCCTTTAAATGTAGGAATATGATTCTCTTCAAACTCTTAGGTATTTGACAATTCCTAACTCATTTGGACAAAAATACCCCTAATATAATATATATGTTTTTTTTTTCACTCAAACACTTCATTTTATTTGTTCTTTCGTGAAATCCCTAGAACCAAAAATCGGGCCTCTCTCCTTGTTTAGCTATTCTCCTGGTAAGATTCATCTTCTTCACATTTTCCCTTTTGTCTTTGTTTAGGTCTTCTCCTTATAAGCTTCTTTCCCTTAATTTTTTTTCCTTATGTTAAATTTTGTGTTACTTCATTTTATATCAATACTTTGTATATTTTTTCTTTCGTTTATGATAAAAGTTTTTGATGTATTCTATTAATAAATCTATTTGATATATTTTTTACAATTTTGTGTTACTTCATTTTATATCAATACTTAATGTATTTTTTCTTTCGTTTATGATAAATTTTTTTGATGTATTCTATTAATAAATCTATTTGATATATTTTTTACCCATCACTTTCACCTATTTCTTTGTTGCAACTATCTTTTCTGTTAAAATTTTGGTGTTGATGTTTTAATTTTTTCCCAAGGTTAATTTGTGTTTCCTTAAGTATGGATAGATATTAAGATGGCTCTGTCGTGTTTTGGCTTAGTATATAGCATCCTGTTTTTTTTTTTTTTCATGCACTGAGATCCTTAATGTTTTTGTACTAACAATATTACTGGCATGTTGTTTTGACAATGTTATTTTTCACCATTTTTTTGTTCTTCAAACGCTATTTAATAGATTGAAACTCAATGTGCTCTCATTCTAATTACAAAACGAAGTGCTTGTTAAATGTGATGGTTGAAAATAGAAAAACCAAAGCCGAAAACAATGAATTGAAGGAGCTGATCAAGATCAGTGAAGTTCAAAGACCGGGAACAATGGTGTAAGATTAGAAAGAGAAGATTAGATCGTATAAGATAATTTTTTTTTACTTCATGGGTAATGTGTGTTTTGATAAAATTTGGTCTTTAGAGAGCATAAATTGTTAAATATGATGACACTATTTGACCAATTTTCATATGTCGTGTGTGACTTTATTTTTTTTTGTTCATACATATGTCGAGCTGGATAATTTTCATCGTTCTACCTGCAAATTGTGGAATGATTTTTGGGATTGATTTAACTTTAATGAAAAAACTGTTGTCAAGATATTATTTATACATTCTTACACAAAAGCATGTTATCTAGCAAATGAAAGGACTAACATACACTGATGTAAGTAAGTGTTGATAGTTGAGTAAATGAAAGAACAAGCTTGCACCGATGTAAGTGTTGACAGTTTAATGAAAGGACTAACTTACACCGGTGTACGCTAGAGTTGATAGTTCGGACAACATAAAAATACAATTTGTGTGCGAAAACCATACTTATACCGGAGTAAGTATGAATTGAATAGTATAAAATAATATTGAGACTTAATATGGTGCAAGCATGTTCTAAAGTCCGAGCAATAAAGTAAGTAAAGTTTTACTTTTCTTTACAAAAGTATGTGGTTTGTTTTACATAATTAGATATTTATATCATATGGAGATGTACCATTTCGATAAACTACGAGATTTGGATGCTTTGTTCAAATGAAAGTAGTTGGTACCATACCAATATGTTTCAATATATCATAAGGACAATATGGTCAAATATGCTCTCTAGTAATCTTATATTCCCCCAACCAAACACTAACATCTTACATTCAGGTTAAATAAACCAAACAAGGTATTATAACATTCCAATAATATTACAAGTAATCTTACATTTCGGGAATCCTAGTCCCAAAGGTAATCTTACATTATGTGAACCAACGCGCCCTAAGTGTTTGGAGAGATGGAAGTGATTTCTAAGCTCTAGAATACGAATTATGGGCTTGAATACCATTACACGAGGTTTCCGTATAGGTACCCCGTGTGCCTATTAAAGTACACTGACGAACTAAGAGGGGAGTACCGGTACGGGCGTCAACTTGTACTAGCATGATGTTCAAGCCATAAAAGTATGGGTCATCATGTATTGATACTCATTGTTCGATTGAATTCAAGTGAGCAAAATCCATATCGATACGCGTGTGAGCATACCGATACTGAAGGGCGAGTACCGATACTCGTGATCGAGTATTAATACAGAGAGCATGTCCAACCCACCTTTATGGTGCCCGTGTATCAGTACGCAAGGAGCAAGTATCAATACTCGTTTCGTATTGGTATGTGAGGTCGAGTACCGATACCGACTAGGCCATTTGCCCAAAAATATTGATTTGAGCCTGAGGGGCTGGAAATTTATGGGTTGTGGCCCAATATGCTTTTGTTAAGATGATAAACCATATAAAACTGAAAAACTAAGATTCTACTCATAAATAAGAGCATAACATGTAATAACTCAACAATTGTAAAAAAATTAATTATTGTTAATAGAAATCCTATAAGATGCTTAGTATCATGTTATCCTTGTGTCGGGTGGGCACTTGAGGAGCTGGTAATTATGAATCCAGAAATGAACCTTGATGGTTAGTGTCATGCCTTGGGGGCATTTGCTTCATAGAATGGCTTTGGAGCCACTTACCTCATAAGGAGGTGTATGAATGCTCGGGGAGCATATCTTATCTTATGGTTGTTGTAAAGGAATACGAATGTCCTAGAGTCAGTATTATGATACTTTTATAAGGGGGTGCGTACTTAGGGCTATGTGAGCAAGTACATCCAACTTACTCAGGGGTTGTGTGATTTGGGTGCGTTTAGAAACCTATCCGTGGCTATGGTGATCTGGATATGGTATTTAACCCGACTGTTATGTTAGCACATGTAACTCAATGGCTGTGTGAGCTCAAGTAATCTTTATGGCTTGGTGACCTCAGGTAAGGACGACTTGTGGCTAATGTGATCCAAGTACGTTCATAACATATCAACGGCTATGGTGATCCAAATATAGATCATTCAACCCGGCGACTATGTGAGCATGAGTAACCCGGCGACTATATGAGCACGGTAGAGTAGGGCTTCGTTGGCCAATACGTAGGTGATGTATGAATGCTATAAAATGATAGTTTATGGATGTATTAATCTAGATAGGTTGAGTGATCTCGAGTATTGTGAAGTATTGTGGAACGTGTAAGACTTCTTTAGGTTTAATGATACCTTAAGATAGGTGATATAAGAACTCTGGTTGGTGTAAGCTAGATGATGACTAATAAATAGTGAAGCCATATCTATGCTCTCTAGAGTATATTTATCTCGCGTGCTTATTTTATGATAATCACGAATTATGGTTAAGTAGAAATGTACCACTGAGCTTTGTAAGCTCAGCGTTCGGAATCATTGTTTACGTTCGCAGGTTAGTAGGTTGATCGTGGTCAAGGAGCACATCATTGACGGATTTCCCAGCATCGCATCGCTTCAGAGTATAGTACCTATTGTTTAGTCTTGGGCTTATGTATTTATAGGACCTTAAAAATGTTGAGTCTATAAACTCTATTTGAATTATTATTTTGATATACGGCGTTTTAAAATCGGAGCTCATATTTTGTAAACAGATTTATATTGTTATTTAAGTACATGATATTATAAATGGTTTAATGTTTTAAATGTTGTCTAAATCTACAGTTTTAAAATGGAACTTTGTTGGGTCAGATTTTGGGTGACCCGTGTAATATCAATTTTTTTATTAGTGACCAAAATGTAATTTTTGAAAGTTTAGGGGTTAAAGTGTAAACTTTGAAAAAGTTCATGGACCAAAGTATAATTTTCAAAAGTTATGTATTTTGACCCCGTAAATGAATAGTTTACCCCAAGAGTAACATTTCCGTGTTACCCAATTTTTTCGTACGAAGCTTATATTAGGATCGAATGAAAAATTGTTAAGCGTGCTTAGACCAGAGTAGTACAAGGATGGGTGACCTACTGGGAAGGTTCCATGTTAGTATTTTTGACTGATAAAAAGGATTCAACATGAGTCAATAATATTTGTAATGATTATTGTTATAAAATTTCCAAGAGGGATTGTATCCGATAAAATTCCTAGTAATTATCGGTACATCGGATCGAATTGGAATTTTAAAGACAGTTCCAAAAGTTATGGAAAATTTATAAAATACTATTTTATGAGTATTTATTGTAGTTGGTTGGATTCCAACTAGACTTAGTTGAATTTTTAGAAGAATGGCAAACTAGTAAATAAAGAATAGTTGGAGGGCAAATTAGTCATTTGACAGGGGTGGCAGTTTTGAAATATTTGAAGTTACAAGGGCCATTTTTGGAAGAAGAAAATTGAAGATTTAAATCTTGGCCCTTGATTGATGATAAAATCAATTTCAATCGTTGGATAAAAGGGCAATTTTGTAATTTCCCTATTTGAATGAATTTAAAATTTATTTACATAATACAAGTGGCATAATTGGAGCAATAAAAAATAAAAAGGCCAAAATATGAAGCCTTCTTCATCTCTCAAAATTTCGAAAATTTGAGGGAAAAGGGAGAAAATTTTCCAAGCTCGATTCAAACCCTGAAACTCAATTTTCAGGTAATCTTTCGAACTGCAAAGTTGTTCTACTCTTCAAGCTCTATTTTTTGATGTAATTAATTCATGGAATACATGCTTGATTGATGAAAATTTTACATGGGGAAGGAAATTAGGGTTTATGAACAAAATTGGGGCTTTTGAAATTTTATGATTCCAAGGTTGAATTTAAGTTGGAATCAAGCTTATATGATGTTAAAACCATGTTATTGAGTTAGGATTTAAACCCTACATATTTTGGTTTGTATGGAGAAGATTAGGGTTTATGGATTTAAGTATAATTTAGGGTTTGTGACGTTGACTTAATGATCTAGTAAGCTTGATTTGTTGTTTGGAAGCAAACCCTAAGTTAAATATATAGGGACCAATTCGGCAAGCTTCAAAGTTAAGGGATTGAATCTGAATTTTATCCTATCTTAACATTTCATGAGATACTTGACACACAAGTCAACAAGTATTTTATCATAACATGGTTTCAAAGTATGTGAGTCATTAGACATAACATATCATGAACATGGTTACTTGCCTTATAGAATATTAAACATAGCATGTCAAAGACATAAGTTACTTGTTATGTAATACATCAACCACAACTTATCAATCAATTTTAGGAGGTACTTATATATATATATATCCAAAATACTTCAATACATACTGGTTTATGTTGTAATTAATGATGTTGGAGATGTAAAATTGATGTTAGAATGCTAAACCGATGTTCAATCAAATTAGTGACTATTTTGACAATTTGACAAAATCAAGTGGACAAATAGGAAATGAATTCTTGGATGGGTATTAAATCGGATTTTTTAGTTAAAATAATAGAATTAAGGTAGTAATGTTGATTTGAGGACTAAATTGCAAAGTTAAGAAGTTTGAATTCCTACCTTTGCATTTTAGTGACTATTTTGGCAAAGAAAGAAAATTAGAGGGAATTATTTTGAATAATTATTTGATGAAGAAGATGATGAATTGGTGGTTTGAAGCAAGTGATGGGACTAAATTGACAAGTATAAAAATAAGAAGAAGTTAGTATAGATTAGAAGTTAATTATGGAAAAATGTGTAGAAGATTGAATTTTGGCAGTGACTTTGAAAATTCACCATAAATTCTAAAATAAATTTTTAGATGATGCATTTTATATTGATGTAAAGACTTGTTGGTCTAGTTCCATTTCCAACAAACGGAAACTGATTTCGAGTACCGAGTTAAAAGATATGAATTTTTAATCGAATGAAGGTCAGAAAATTTACAGAGCATTTTCTGTCAGGATAGCTTTGTGATGGGAGTTTGAAGAATTTTCATAATTTTTTTAGATTTTATTAATTTATGTGGCTTATACCGTTAGAATCGTTATCGAATATAGTTCTTACAGTATGGAGGATATTAAGATCCAATGTGTATTCTGATCTTTAGAAGTAAAACTTTGAGGGTAGGACAAGTTGCCAGAAAATAGAATTTGATACATTTTGGTGTCGGCTTAGACGCTACAACGTTATTCTGATACTTCAATGTTGTTAGCAAAAAATATGCGATTATAAGGAGCAAAGAGCGTCCTCGAGTACGTACTCATCTTAGCCGTTTCGGCGATGCAGATGCTACTGCGTCGTAGACACTACAATGTCTTATCAAGATGACTCGCGTACCTTGGTCTCATATTATATACTTTAGGCTATGTTAAAGGATATGATATGCAAATAATTGCATGATGAAAGTATGACTATGTTACAGAATATGATATGCAAATAATTGCATGATGAAAGTATGACTATGTTACAGAATATGATATGCAAATAATTGCATGATGAAAGTATGACCATGTTTCAGAATATGATATGCAAATGATTACGTGATGAAAGCATAACTACTTGATGATCATGAACCATTGATATCATGATTCTATGACACAATTGATAGATGACATGATTCTTAAGATAGTCATGATACAAGATATTGTTATGTTGTGAAATGCTTGCCATCTTATAGAAATTGTAATGCACTTTTATATAACACATTGTAATGCATCTCTTCATGTTATGATAAATGTGTTAAATGCCTCACTAAGTTCGTACTTAGTGTGTGTTTTATTTCATATGTAGGTTCTCCGAAGTAGATTAACAAGGAGGAGCAGTTCTTTTGGAAAGCCAAGTTACTACAATAAGATACAGTAAGTACATCTTAATCGTAATTTGATATCTAGCGGGCATGTAAATATTTTTTTAAGTTGACCTGTTTAAAGTATAAGTTTACAACGTAAATATATGTTTTTATAATGAATAAGTTTAGAAGTATAGTTTGTTAATAGTAGCATTGAACTTTGGTACAATTAAATATAGTTTAACCCTAATCATGTAGAAATTTTATAATTAAGCAAAGGTCTAGTCAACACACAGTTTTTACCCTGAGTTGCATTTTTATTTTAATAACTCAATTATAAGTTTTTTAAACCAATTCAGGGTCAAAACTAGTTGCATCTAGGCCACATAGTTTTTAATTTAAAACCGAGAAATGGTTAAACTAGAAGCTAAATTTTGATATAAAAAAATTACAAGATTTCTTCCAACGATTTCTTAACATCTTTAATGTATATTCGGCCTACGAGTATACGTTAAGGGCGTTACATTTATTGGTATCAGAGCTAAATGTTTAGCCGATTCTGGAGGTTAAACCAAGTGTGATATGATTTGTTATTAAGTACATGCCCCTAGGATGTCATGTTGCTGATGTACTATCTGTGTAACTTGATTATGCTCCTTATTAACATGAATAGGTTATAGTAGTAATAGATAATGTTGAATACTGCTAAATCGCGTTAGACGATTGATCATGGGGACCAAGCGGAGGTCTAAAGTGGAAGTAATGAGGTACAAAATATTTCACCTCAAACTCCTACCCCGGCTGAGCCACTTGCGCAATAGGGAGCTCCAGCATAAGAATTTGAAACCTTAGTAAGAGCCTTAGAGGCTATGGTTAATAAAAAATTTAACCCTTAACGCCCATACCAGCTTCGACACTTGCACCAGTAAGGACGACGACTGTTAAGGAGCTTAAGAAGTTATGAGCTCCTAAATTTAATGGAGAAAGTGGTCCGATAGCCGCCAACTTATGGCATAAAGATGTCAAAGTCATGTTAGATGAGTTAAATTGCATAGATGCTAAAGAGTTTGAAGAAACTTTGTTGAGGCAACATGCTCGTATTTGGTGGTTTAATGCCACAGAGTTAGTACTTGTTGAGGAAGTGATGTGGAAATTCTTTTAAGAAGTGTTTAAAGACAAGTATATTGGCGACCAGTTAAAAGAGAGAGATGTTGCAACGGTTCTTAAGTTTGAAACAAGGTACTCGTACTGTCTACGAGTACGAGCTGGATTTTAATAGATTAAAACGGTATACAGCTGATTTGATTACCGACTGAAAGGTCCCTATGAGAATGTTTTATCGAGGGGTTTCATCCGAGGCCTAAAGAGTTATTGTTAGGTATGAGTTTATCGGTTTACCAGAATGCTGTAAATAAAGCAAAGGCTATGGAGAGAGCCTGTATTTACTTTAATTGATATGGGTTCGACTAACTTATATATATTGGTACTAAGATAGTAGTAAAAAGAAAGATTCTTAAGGAAAAAATATTTTTAGTAATGTGATTCCTAGTAACCCACTTGGACATAGAGCACGGGTGACTAGAATATGTAAGACATGTCTATTAGTAATTCAAGTGATTAAGTTCCCGATGAATTTAATGGAACTTCCATTCCGTGAATTTAAAGTTATTATTGGAATGGATTAAGTTATCTGCATATGATGCCGAGGTGAAACGTAAAAAGAAAAGGTTGGTACTTCAAGGAGCAGTTGTGTTCTCAAAAATTAGATCTTTGATCAGGGTATTATTAGTTCAAGGTTAAGGAAGAGGATATACCAAAGACAACATTCAAGACTCGTTATGGACATTACAAGTTTCTGGTAAAGCTATTTGGACTTATGAATACCCCGCTGCATTCATGGATCTGATGAACAGGGTATTCCAACCATGCTTAGACCAATCCGTAATAGTCTTCATAGACGATGTTCTGGTATACTCAAAGATAGAAGCTGAACAAGATTACCATCTTTAAATGGTATTACAAACACTAAGGGATCAACAACTTTATCCAAAGTTTTCTAAATTGTGAATTTTGGTTATCAAAAGTAACTTTCCTTGGACAAGTAGCATCGACAAAGGGAATAAAAGTTGATCCCAAGAAAGTACAAGTCATTCTCGAATGGGTGGCACCAAAAAAAAGTCTCTGAAGTTCGGAGTTTCTTGGGAATTAACTGGATAAAATAGAGGATCACTTTGGGAAGACTAAAGTAGCAGCTGATGCTTTTTATCAGAAGATATTTTTGTTTTGTACACAATGAATGTACAATTGTCATTAAGACAAAATGGTTCATTAGCAGTAGAATTTTAGCTAACACCAACTTTGTTGGATCAAATCAAAGATTTGCAATTTTCGGATGAAGAATGCATTGAAAAGAGGAAGTAAGTTAAATCAAGAAAAACAAAGGACTATGAAATTAAGTCAAGTAGTTGCTTATATTATCGAAGAAAAGTTTACATTCCTGATGATGGTGTTTTGAATAAAGGGATTTTGACTGAAGTTCGTCATAGTCCATTAACTATGTGCTTTGGAAGTAGCAAAATGTATTAAAATCTAAAAACTTGGCATTTGTGGCTAGGAATGAAAAAGGGAAATTTCGAAATTTATGACAAAGTGCTTGACATGCCAACAAGTAAAAGCCAAATATCAAGTACCTCATGGATTGATTTAGCCTATTTCTATTCCCCAAATGAAAGTGAGAATGAGTGGGAATGGAATTTGTAATAGGATTACCAGTAAAAATAGTTATTAGACAAGCATCAAGATGGCATCATTTGAAGCACTGTATGGAAGAAAATGTCGAATTTCTCTTAATTGATTTAAGTTACAGGACCGGAATATTCAAATTAACCCAAAGGCTGGAGGGTTTGATTTGATACGAGAAATGGGGGATTAAGTGAAAATTATTTAGCATAATCTCAAGGCTGCCGCTGATCGACAAAAAAGTTATGCAGACAAGAAGAGAAACGATGTTGAATACAAAGATAGGGACAAAGTGTTCCTAAAGATTTCACCTCGGAAGAAGGTGTTACGATTTGGTAGAAAAGGAAAAAACTTAGTCCCGAGTTCATTGGATCTTATGAGATCTTGAAAAGAGTTGAACCAGTGACTTATCAATCAGCCTTACCACCAGAATTAAGCAAGATTCATGATGTATTTCATGTATCTATGTTTCAAAGGTATCGATTGGATCCTTCGCATGTTATCACCCCGAAGAAGTTGAATTATAATCGGATTTGACTTATGAAGAGGGACCAGTGAAATTCTTAGCATGTGGAGTAAAATAACTAAGAAACATGAAAATTTCATTGGTTAAGGTCCTTTGGAGAAATCATAAAGTGGAAAATCCACTTGGGAGACCAAAAAGAAAATGAGGGAACAATATCCATAATTGTTTTGAAAGGATATACGTTGAAAATTCGAGGACGAATTTTTTTAAAGGGGGAATTGTAATGTACCAATTTTTGATTAGTGACTAAAATGTAAATTTTGAAAGTTTAGGGGTAACGTGTAAACTTTGGAAAAGTTTAGGGACCAAAGTATAATTTTCAAAAGTTATGTATTTTGACCTCGTAAATGAATAGTTTACCCCAAGAGTGACATTTTCGTGTTACTCGGATTTTTCGTACGAAGCTTATATTAATGGCTATAAAGCGATAAAGTTCAGAAATTTGGAAATCGTAGTTGGATCGAATGAAAAATTGTTAAGCGTGTTAAGACCAGAGTAACACAAAGATGGGTGACCTACTAGGAAGGTTCCATGTTCGTATTTTTTATTGATAAAAAGGATTCAGCATGAGTCAATAATATTTGTAAGGATTATTATTATAAAATTTCCAAGAGGGGTTGTATCCGATAAAATTCCTGGTAATTATCGGTATATCGGATCGAATTGGAATTCTAAAGACAGTTCCAAAAGTTATGGAAAATTTATAAAATACTATTTTATGATTATTTTATTGTAGTTGGTTGGATTCCAACTAGACTTAGTTGAATTTTTACAAGAATGACAAACTAGTAAATAAAGAATAGTTGGATAGCAAATTAGTCATTTGGCAGGGCAAGGGCCATTTTTGGAAGAAGAAAATTGAAGATTTAAATCTTGGCCCTTGATTGATGATAAAATCAATTTCAACCGTTGCATAAAAGGGCAATTTTGTAATTTCCCTATTTGAATGAATTTAAAATTTATTTACATAATACAAGTGGCATAATTGGAGCAATAAAAAAATAAAAATTCCAAAAGATGAACCCTTCTTCATCTCTTAAAATTTTGAAAATTTGAGGGAAAAAGGGAGAAAATTTTCCAAGCTTGATTCAAATCCCGAAACTCGATTTTTAGGTAATCTTTTGAACTGCAAAGTTGTTCTAATCTTCAAGCTCTATCTTTTGATGTAATTAATTCATGGAATACATGATTGGTTTATGTAAATATTACATGAGAAGGAAATTAGGGTTTATGAACAAAATTGGGGCTTTTGAAATTTTATGTTTCCATGGTTGAATTTAAGTTGGAATCAAGCTTATATGATGTTAAAATCATGTTATTGAGTTAGGATTTAGACCCTACATATTTTGGTTTGTATAGAGAAGATTAGGGTTTATGGATTTAAGTCTAATTTAGGGTTTGTGATGTTGGATTAATGATCTAGTAAGCTTGATTTGTTGTTTGGAAGCAAACCCTAAGTTAAATATATAGGGACCAATTCAGCAAGTTTTAAAGTTAAGGGACTGAATCTGAATTTTATGAAATTGGAGTGTATTTATGTAATTAATGATGTTGGAGATGTTAAATTGATGTTAGAATGCTAAACCGGTTTTGAATCGAATTAGTGACTATTTTGACAATTTGACAAAATCAAGTGACCAAATAGGAAATGAATTCTTGGATGGGGATTAAATCTGATTTTTTCTAGCTAAAATAATAGAATTAAGGTATTAATGTTGATTTGAGGACTAAATTGCAAAGTTAAGAAGTTTGAATCCTTTCTTTTGCATTTTAGTGACTATTTTGGCAAAGAAAGAAAATTAGAGGGAATTATTTTGAATAATTATTTGATGAAGAAGATGATGAATTGGTGGTTTGAAGCAAGCTATGGGACTAAATTGACAAGTATAAAAATAAGAAGAAGTTAGTATAAATTAGAAGTTAATTATGGAAAGCTATGTAGAAGATTGAATTTTGGCAGTGACTTCAAAATTCTCCATAAATTCTACAAAAATGTTTAGATGATGCATTTTATATCAATGTAAATATTTGTTCGTCTAGTTTCGTTTCCAACAAACAGAACTGATTTCGAGTTCTGAGTTAAAAGATGTGAATTTTTAATCGAATGAAGGTCAGAAAATTTACATAGCAGTTTCCATCAAGACAGCTCTGTAACGGGAGTTTGAAGAATTTTCATAATTTTTGTAGATTTTATTAATTTATGTGGCTTATACCGTTAGAATCTTTATCGAATCTAGTTCTTACAGTATGAAGGATATTAAGATCCAATGAATATTCTGATCTTTAGAAGTAAAACTCTGAGGGTAGGACAAGTTGCCAGAAAATAAAATTTGATACATTTGTATCTAAATGCTTGATAACAAGCTCGGAAGAATTATTGGAAGTTCAAAATGGTCATTAAGGACCAAAATGAATTTTTGGACAGTATAAGGAAGGAAGGAAAATTATGGAAAATTTTTTATGTTAAAGGATTAGATAGCTTGATTGAAATATTGTTAGAAGTGAATCTAACAAATGTTTGTTTATATTCATGTGGTTAATGAAGTCAAATCCGAATTAAAAGAAGATTCGAGGTACTATGAAGGAAAGGATCGAGTAGAATTCAGTGAGGCATGCTAATAAATAGCCTAGGTGAGTGTATTTCTATATGTGTATTATATTAAAAAGGGGAAGACTTGGGAAAAGTCAACCCAAATTTAGAAATAACATTGCATTACTTTTTAAAATAAATGATATGATGCATGACTCGTTATAGCAAGCTTGACGGAGTACAAGGTACGAACTATTATTTGCATAAATGATGATGAATTATGTTTATTGATGAATTATGATAACAAGTTGCATGCTTACATGAATAATGATAATTGATTGACAATATGATGAAATGCCCAAGTATTTATGTCTGAGAGCTCAGGGTATAATTGGATATCCTTAGAGTCTTAGCAACTGCATTCCAAAATTATAGTGTGTTCCAGACACTTCGGTGTTAACATCAGACGCTACGGCGTTGCAGTCACTTCAGTGATGTTTAGACACTTCGGTGTCGACTAACACAAAAAGTGCGATAATGAAGAGCAAATGGCGTCCTCGAGTATGTACTCACCATCAAATGCTATGGCGTTGCAGACACTACGGTGTTGTTATAATGACTCGTATACCATAGGATTCATATGAAATTGCACTTTGGGCTATAAATCATAAAATGCTTTGAACATGAAATGTTGATTTTCACCAAGTACTATTGTGAAGTCTTTGGTATAGTTGGATATCCATAGAGTCCTAGCAGCTGCCTCCTAGCACTACGGTGCGTTTCAGTCACTACGGTGATGTTTAAACATTTCAGTGTTGGCTTAGACGCTACGGCGTTGTTCAGACACTTCGGTGTTGTTAGCAAAAAATGTGCGATTGTAATGAGCAAAGAGCATCTTTGATTATATAAGGAGCAAAGAGCATCCTCAAGTACGTACCCATCTCAGTCGCTTCAGCGATGCAGATGCTACGGCGTTGTAGACACTACGGTGTCTTATCAACATGACTCGCGTACCTTGGTCTCATATAATATACTTTGGGCTATGTTGAAGGATATGATATGCAAATAATTGCATGATGAAAGTATGACTATGTTACAGAATATGATATGCAAATAATTGCATGATGAAAGTATGACCATGTTTCAGAATATGATATGCAAATGATTACGTGATGAAAGCATAACTACTTGATGATCATGAACCATTGATATCATGATTCTATGACACAATTGATATATGACATGATTCTTATGATAATCATGATACATGATACTATTATGTTGTGAAATGCTTGCCATCTTATAGAAATTGTAATGCACTTTTATATAACACACCGTAATGCATCTCTTCATGATATGATAAATGTGTTAAATGCCTCACTAAGTTCGTACTTAGCGTGTGTTTTATTTTACATGTAGGTTCTCCGAAGTAGATTAACAAGGAGGAGTTGTTCTTTTGGAAAGTCAAGTTACTACAATAAGATACAGTAAGTACATCTTTATCGTAATTTGATATCTAGCAGGCATGTAAATATTTTTTTAAGTTAAGCTGTTTAAAGTATAAGTTTACAACTTAAATATATGCTTTTATAATGAATAAGTTTAGAATTATAGTTTGCTAATAGTAGCATTGAACTTTGGTACAATTAAATATAGTTTAACCCTAATCGTGTAGAAATTTTATAATCAAGCAAAGGTCTAGGCAGCACACATAGTTTTTACCCTGAGTTGCATTTTTATTTTAATAACTCAATTATAATTTTTGTAAACCAATTCAGGGTCATAACTAGCTGGATCTAGACGACATAGCTTTTAATTTAAAACCGAGAAAGGGTTAAACAACAAGCTAATTTTTTATATAAAAAATTACATGTTAAGATTTCTTCTAACGATTTTGTAATATCTTTAACGTATATTCGGCCTACGAGTATGCGTTAAGGGCGTTACAACCCGAATGTAATACTTTGGATCCGAATCAGGATCGAGGTGTTACAAAATGAGAGGTCACAAAGAGTACAAATATGATATTTCATTTATTGGATGATTGTTTATTGGATGAACTATGTTAGTCGTGATATTTAATACCATGATTATAGGTTTGGTGGAATGTGTTTCTCATATATTATTTCTGGATAATGATTTAGAATCTTTAATAATACAACATGTAAGCATAAAGATCATTAATTAATGGTTTTCTGTTGTTCAGACCAATCTTAACATTTATCGATGTGTCTTAGAAATGATTTTGTAATATTCTGCTTTATGTATATTTATCGCTCGTGCATGACTTAAAGATGAGGGTAGACTTACACAACAATTAAAAAGTTTTTAAATTCCTCTGATTTCTAATTGCATGTTTAGTCGTGTCTTGTTAAGATGCCTTGAGATTGTTTGGTTTTTGTCTAGTAACACTTCTTAAACTGGTTTTTCTCCTAGACCGGGTAAGGGGTGTTACAGAAAGAACAAGCTTGCACCGGTTAAGTGTTGATAGTTTAGTAAATGAAAGGACTAACTTACACCGGTGTAAGTTAGAGTTGATAGTTCGGACAACATAAAAATAAAGTTTGTGTGGGAAAACCATACTTATACCGGTGTAAGTATGAATAGATTAGTATAAAATAATATTGAGACTTAATATGGTGCAAGCATGTTCTAAAGTTGGAGCAATAAAGCAAGTGAACTTTTACTATTCTTTACAAAAGTATGTGGTTTGGTTTACATAATTAGATATTTATATCATATGGAGATGTACCATGTTGCTCCTTTGTTGGCATGAATGATCATTAGCCTTTGGGGTTTGAAGAAAATCACCAAATTTTGATAAACTACGAGATTTGGATGCTTTGTTCAAATGAAAGTAGTTGGTACCATACCAATTTGTTTCAATATATCATAAGGGCAATATGGTCAAATATGCTCTCTAGTAATCTCATATTCCCTCAACCAAATACTAACATCTTACATTCCGGTTAAATAAACCAAACATGGTAATATAACATTCCCAGTAATATTACAAGTAATCTTACATTTCGAGAATCCTATTCCCATAAGTAATCTTACATTCCATAAACCAAATGCACCCTAAGTGTTTGGGGATGATGGTAGTGATTTCTAAGCTCTAGAATACAAATTATGGGCTCGAGTACCTATACATGAGGTTTTCGTACAGATACCCTATGTTCCTATTGATGAACACACTGACGAACTAAGAGGGAAGTACTGGTACGGGCGTCAACTTGTACTGGTATGATGTTCAAGCCATAAAAGTACGGGTCATCCTGTATCGATACTCATTGTTCGATTGAATTTCAGTAAGAAAAATCCATATCGATGCCCATGGGAGCGTACTGGTACTGAAGGGCGGGTACCGATACTCGTGATTGAGTATCAATATAGAAAGCATGTCCACCCCACCTCTATGGTGCCCGCGTATCGGTACGCAAGGAGCAAGTACCAGTACTCATTGTATCGTATTGGTATCTAAGGTCGAGTACTGATACCAACTAGGTAATTTGCCTAAAAATATCAATTTGAGCATAAGGGGCTGGAAAATTGTGGGTTGTGGCCCAATATGATTCTATTACGATAATAAAACATATGAAACTGAGATTCTACTCATAAATAAGAGCATAATGTGTAATAACTCAACAATGGTAAAAAAGAATTATTGTTAATAGAAATCCTATAAGATGCTTAGTATCATGTTGTCCTTGTGTTGGGTGGGCACCTGAGGAGCTGGTAATTATGAATCTAGAAATGAACCTTGATGGTTAGTGTCATGCATTGGGGGCATTTGCTTCATGGAATGGCTTTGGAACCACTTACCTCGTGAGGAGGTGTATGAATGCTCGGGAATCATATTTTATCTTATGGTTGTTGTAAAGGAATACGGATGTCCTAGAGTCAGTATTACAATACTTTTATAAGGGGATGTGTACTTAGGGCTATGTGAGCAAGTACATCCAACGTACTCAAGGATTGTGTGATCTGGGTGCAGTTAGGAACCTATCTGTGGCGATGGCGATCTAGATATGGTATTTAACCCAAATGCTATGTGAGCACATGTAACTCGACGGCTATGTGAGCTCAAGTAATCTTGATGGCTTGGTGACCTTAGGTAAGGACGACTTGTGGCTAATGTGATCCAAGTACATTCAGAATATATCAGTGGATATGGTGATCCAAATATAGACCATTCAACCCGACAACTATGTGAGCATGAGTAACCCAACGACTATATAAGCACGGATAGAGTAGGGCTTCGTTGGCCAATACGTAGGTGATGTATGAATGCTATAAAATGATAGCTTGTGGGTGTATTAATCTAGATAGGCTGAGTGATCTTGAGTATTGTTAAGCATTGTGGAACATGTAAGACTTCTTGTAGGTTTAATGATGCCTTAAGATAGGTGATATAAGAACTCTAGTTGGTGTAAGCTAGATGATGACTCATAAATAGTGAAGCCATATCTATGCTTTCTAGACTATATTTATCTCGCTTGGTTATTTTATGATAATCATGAATTATGGTTAAGTAGAAATGTACCACTGAGCTTTGTAAGCTCAGCGTTCGGAATCGTTGTTTACGTTCGCAGGTTAGTAGGTTGATCGTGGTTAATGAGCACATTATTAACGGATTTTCGAGCATCACATCGCTTCAAAGTATAGTACTTATTGTTTAGTCTTGGGCTTATATATTCATAGGACCTTACAAATGTTGAGTCTGCAAACTCTATTTGAATTATTATTTTGATATACAGTGTTAAAATCAGAGCTCGTATTTTGTAAACTGATTTGTATTGTTATTTAAGTACATGAGATTATAAATGGTTTAATGTTTTAAATGTTGGCTAAATCTACGATTTTAAAATGGAAATTTGTTGGGTCGGATTTTGGGTGACCCGAATGCAATGCTTCGGATCTGGATCAAGATCGAGGTGTTATAAAACGATAGATCACAAAGAGTACAAATACATGATATTTCATTTATCCAAAATACTCTTCCAACGTCCCTACAATATCAATCTCTGCAACATAGTCACAATAATTGCAAACATCATAAAGAGATTATTTCTCTCAAAAATAATTCTCTCATAATTCTAAAGGTTAAGACATATTCTATATTTATAGAGTGAAATACTTGTTCACCAAGAAACCTTACATTATAAGACTTTTTATCTAATGTAAATATCTTGTTGATAAATAAGCCTAATTATCAATTATTCTTCGACCACTAGAATTACAATATAGTCCAATTTAATTGCTAATTAGAATTTGAGTCAATATTTAATAATCTACCCCTTGACACAAATTTCATCTGAACATTGGTCTTCAAGTTTTCAACAATTTCAACTTTTACTTAAGCCAAATATTTGTTGAAGCATCACCGTCAACTTTTCAACAACTTCAATTCTTATGTAATATTCGTTGAAGCATCGGTAGATCGGTTGAGAATTACTTCTACTGCAGCTAAATAACTTATTGCAACGAATCTCCTCTTGCACGTCTCCAATATCTCTAACAAAATCCACAAAAACAAATTCCTTCAAAACTCTATTCGAACAATGACTCATGATACCACTTGTTAGAATTTTGTAAGGAGAAAATAAACAAATTTCTTTAGAATTATGCGAGACTTATTTTGGAAAGATGTAATTATTTTTGTGATCTCAATGACTATTATGACTAGGTTGTAAAGATATGTTTTGCGGAGATGAAACCATGTTAAATCTCGTCTCTTGCACATATTTATTCTGTTTAATATCGTATTATTTTCTCTTCCGCTTGTAAATTACTAACAAATATATTTGTCTTATATGTATGTATATTGATGATGTTTTTATCATATCAAGCAGACGAATGCAGGCAAAGCTAAGATCCAAAACTAGTTTTCACGAAGTTGTGATTGTGAGCCACTTGCTACCGTCGGTTTTAAATATATAAAGCACAAAACTTCAAACACAGCTCAATGGTCCATGCTCAATGAGACAACTAAATTCATTGAGAAAAAGACATTTCAATACACAATCAAATCAACATGTTAGTTTTGGGTTTTTTGTTTCTGAACGTGTCCGTATAAACCAAAAGGATCAAGTCTGAATTTTATTCTGAATCCTGCTTAATTCAAAACTTTTATATTTTTGTTTAAGCCATAAAAAATATATAGGTCATGATCGGTGAATATAGTTTTAAGTTGAAATTAAAGCATTGAACAAGTTTTAGATAATTGATAATTTAAATTCGTTAATTTAATTATCTATAAAAGAAAGATTGTAACATTGGATTGATGTAAATTCTCTAAGACTAAAAATTGTTAGGAAGAACTTTTTTTTGAATATGATTTGTAAAGATTTTTTTGTCATTAGGGGTTCTACCAAAAAAAATATAAATTTAAATAACTTACATAAACTAAACATATTCTCATATATAATTTAAATAATTGTATTGTGCTAAATGTAAGGTGGTCCTATGTCTCCAGCAAAAAGCTACCATTTTCATAGCTTCCAGTTTCTTCTCCTTTTTGCTTTTGGTGGTGTGGGAATCTAATTCCCACTTAGTTGCATATATTATATATACCTATGTGTTGTTAAAAGCTATGTAGTTTTTAAATAACTCACATAATATCAGAAATTTTTTATAACGTTTGATTGAATTGTAGTTTGGGTTATATTTTTTAATTATTTTACCCATCAACGTTTTATTCTAGGTTAAAATAATTTCTTCGTAGAAGAAAATTGTTAGTCAACTAACGATATACAACTTAAAATTACTTGACATAATGACATATCAGCAGAAAAATAATTTTATATTTTATATAATTTTATACAATTATTTTTTGACCGGTTTGTCATCCTGTCAATTTAGTACATTTGTTTATATGACATTACTAGTCAACATTTACTGCCACATATGTAGGTTTATCACGTTATTTCAAGTTATTTATTATTAGTTGAGTAATGGTTTTCATCTACGGATGGGTCATTTTAGCCTAAATTAAAACGTTGAGAGTTCAAATGATTCAAAAAAATAGGCACTAAAATAATTATCCAATCAAATATTAAGAATTTTTTTTTGACATTATACCTAAATAAATCCCGTAACTAAAGATTTTTTTCATCACATGGACTTTAAGAAATCTAAGTGGTTTAAATATCTGGCACGTTCGAATGATTAAAGTTCCCTATATGCTCAAATATGATTGTGTAAATTCCTTTTCATGATTGACACACCATGGGTGCGGACTGTGGATACAATAATATATTACTCTCTTTGTCCATAAAATTTATTCATTTTATATTTTAAAATTGTAACACTTAAATTATTTCTTTGAAAAATTTAATAGTTTTTACTGGGTACGTTTTCCTATTATCTTTTTAGTTTTCTAACAAAATAAACTTTAATTTTTCAATGATAAAATTATCATTTTAATTATTTTATAACACATTTCTTACATAAATTTTTTCTTCCTAAAACTATTTAAAAAATCGAGACAAGTTTTAATTCACATGGGTAATTTTTTTTTTCTCTTTCAGAAGTGGCAATGCTTTAAGAAAACAGAGAAATGGACCTCCGCATCCCATATTGCCAAAGACTAAATGCTAAACCCAGTGCTTTTCATAATTGGTTTTACATTGAATCTCGGCTATATATTTCTTCCTTTACAAAGAAATTTAGCTGTCATGCTTTTGATTAAAAGATTCTATATTATATGTTTTCAATATACTGATTTTTTTTTTTAAAAATCTTAATAAAAAAGACGATTCAAACCCATTTATTCCGGAAGAAAAGAACATGCAACAAACACCAAATCAAGCAACCCTAAATTTTCTCTCTAACAATTCTGCGCCACCTACAATTTTGTTTTAATTTTTCTACATTAGCCGGTGATCGACCATTACCTAGATATTAATTTTCGATCGTCGTGTTTATTATTTTTTAATAAGAATCTCTTTTTTTATGGCGCGCGCTTTTTCTGTCCTTGGACACGCGTTTTCTTCTGTCCTTATGACATGTTTTCTTTGTTTTAGTGGTTTGTTTCATATGTCATTGTGGCATGATTCAGCATACCCTAGCGGTCGATCGTTGCTCGCATAGAGTTTTTAATCGGCGCTAATTTTTTATTATGATTTTGTCGGTGGCCATGCAAAGTTAGATCCCCACTCGGTTGATGGTTGTTTGCCGATGTAATCAATCCTGGGTAACGAAACATTATGATTCAAGAAGCTTCTGAATTTTGATGGTATGCGTATCTCCATAGAATTTTTTCACTTTTCTTTATTTTTGAGGTAAAAAAATTTGGTAGATTAATCCCATTATTTTTTTTCCTAGATACATTGTAATACGGTTATAATAAAAATTAAGTGGCTATATTAAAAAAACACCAAATCAAATATTCGGAGTGCATGTTTAAATCATGAAAAGTAGGTGGAATCATGCCCCAAACTTAGGGGAAATGGCTAAATGGCGGTCAAATCCAGGACGATCTCAGGGGAGTTATTGTGAGCCGCGATGCTGGACTCTGTTCTTTGCCAATCTACCCCTTCAGTTACATTGGAAAGGAATCTGGCAGGTTTTTGATAGACATGGTGTTTTCGTGGATGTATTTGTACCGAAAAAGAAAGCAAGAGACGAATCAAGGTTTGGGTTTGTGAGAATGAAAACGAAGGTGGATGCGGACAGAGTAATCGAGCATTTTGATGGATTTCGATTCTATGGATCACGAATTCGGATAATGTTGACAAGATATGATTATCGGGATTCATTTTGGAGAAGGAAGAAGAATCCGATTCAATCCCAGAAATCGGTGTGCTCTAATCGACAAAATCAAATGAATACACCAATGGAGAATCAGGAGACGGTGAAAGAGGGCCAGGATGGTCCAAGATCGATTGAAGGCATGGTGGATCAGGACAAATGGAAAATTCTCCAAGCTTGCGCGGTAGGTTTCTGTAAATGGCCATGTAGTATAAAGGAACTTGCGCGTGAATTTCATAAATCACAGTTGAAAGGATGTACGGTGATACATGTTGCAGGTTCCTTAGTCTTGCTCATGTTTGAAGATTGTGCAGTAAGGAAGAAATATGGAGGAATATTCTTTTGACCAATGGCTTGAAAATGTAATGAAATGGTCGCCAACAATTGGTATGCCAAATCGCAGGTTATGGTTATCGGTTTTTGGCATTCCCATACATGCCTGGTCAGAGGAGACTTTTCAAAATATTGCTGCTATATGGGGCAAGTTGATCCAAATTGATGTGGAAACATTATCACCTTTAACTTTTGAGAGGCGTCGGTTCCAAATTGAGACAGAATAGATATACGAGATTGATGAATTGATGGAGATGCGTGTGTAGAACAATACTTTTCAAATTCGAGTGGTTGAGATGGAGGAAGCGATTGGACCAAAATGCGTTTGTAGTTGTGGCATTGAGGATGATATGAGTGGTGAAGAAGAGGAGGATGAAAGAGTGGTTAGCGATGACAAGCAGGACGAACTCCAGAGTGATTTTAAATTGAGGTCGCTGAGTATGAATGAAACAATTGTACCCAAATCAGCTTCAAAAAGGGATCACAGTCTGGATCATTTATCAAGAATATGGGAATGAAATCACAGGGAAGATTTGAAGGTTTTGGAGTATGAGGCTCGCGATTCAAGTTGGATGGCTGATGAGTCGCTTGGAATCATAGAGAGATCAATGAATGGACAGCATCACGTTGATGTTATGGTGGAAGCAAGTGGTGAGTCACAACAGGGAGATACGAATCATAATAGGGAAGTGGTTTGTGTGGAGAGTAGGCCAGATATTGTCGCATGTGGGCCGAGAGTTGAGTTGTCTAGGGCTAGTAAGGCTACGATGGTTGAATATAATGGAGAACAAAAATGTGTGCGGCAAGTTTTAGAAATTGCACTCAGTTTCTTGTCGCCTGAAAAAAGTCTCGAAGTAGAGAAAAAGTTGGGGAAGAAGGGTAGGGGCAGACCACGTAAGAATCCACATACTAGCACAGTTGCTAATGGATCCTTATTCGATTCAGATTTCTTGAATAAAAAACAAGTAATATTGAGGGAGGCGAGGGAGATGTTGGCATTGGGAAAGTATATAGGTGCCGAAATAGTGGGCAACAAAGAGGAGATTGTCAATGATATTGCGTGTTTAATAGAGGGCCAAGAAAGGAGGCAATAGCATCGCGAGATGCGGGTGTTCTCGTGGAATACACGGGGTTTAAGGTTAGAATTGAAACGTAAGGTGGTGCAATGTTTGGTGTGACAACATCGTTGTGAGGTGGTGATTTTATTGGAAACTAAATTTTAGATAATTGATAATGTAATGGTTAGTCGGTTGTGGTATACAGATAGCTTTGCTTATGAGTTTGCACCCTCGATGGGGAGATCCGGTGGTGTTGTGATGATCTGGGATACGATGCGTTTCAGAATGGATACTGTGGCGAAGGGACCTCGCTTTGTTTTAATAGAGGGGTGATGGACGATGAATGAATAGAAGTGTGGTGTTTTTGAAGTCTACGCACCTTGACCGTTGGGAGAACAACGTTTGTTTGGGGAGAAGCTGAATCTGATAGTTTCTGCTCGTTCAATTCCTTGGGGTGTCCCGGGGGATTTCAACATGGTTATGCAACCGTCCGAGAGACAAGGGTGCATTACAATTTCGCAAGGTATGATTGATTTTGTAATTTTGTGGAAGTGACGGCTTTGCTTGATATGCCTCTACAGGGACAGCGTTTCACCTGGTTTGGTCCGGGAAATAGAGGAAGCCGTATTGACAGGTTTCTTGTGTCGAAGGAGTGGCTTGATCACTTTACCAATTCGAGAGCGTTAACGCTGCCTCGGGGCCGATGAATGAACTGAAATATGTGAGGGATATAGAGGTAGAATGGATGCAAATTTGTGCTTTGGGTGACGATTTATCTTTGATTAAGAAGTTGCGTGATATGAAGCAGTTCTTGAGATACTGGAATAGAAGTACTTTTGGAGATATTGAAGAGAAATTTGGAATTGTGGTCAATAAAATTGATGTGCTGGATAGGGGAATTGGTGATGTTTCGTTGTCGACGGCGGAGATAGATGAGCGAAGAACTCTACAGTCTGAGTTGTGGAAATTGTCCCGACATAGGGAATCTTTGTGGCGTCGGAAGTCTCGGGTTAAATTGCTTCGTGAAGGAGACCAAAACACAATTTTCTTTCACTGGGCAGCAAAATTTCGAGCTATGAGAAATTCAATTGCTGGACTACAAATTAATGGTCATTGGGAGACAAATCCAGAGCGTTTGAAAACAACGGTTTACCGTGCTTTTAGAAAACATTTTGTTCGAGTACCCGCGGCTGGTGTGGTAGAGGCTGTTGTGAGATAACGTCAAAATTACGAGCAATTTGGCATGTGTTGTTGTTGCTTCAACGATCGAAATGGTGTGAGGCGTTGTCGATTGTGATTGAATTAGATTCGACCGTGGCCATGGAATGGGTTCTCAACAAAGAAAATAGGCCTTGGAAGCTTTGGTCCTGGTCTCGTATGATTGATGTGGCCTGTGCTATGGTTTGTGTGTTGGGTGTAAGACCCCGATCCCGTCCTGGATTCGGAGCATCACATTTGGGTCACCCAAAACTGAACAATCAAAATTTCCCTTATAAAACCACAAGTTGGCAATTCTCAGAACGATCAATTTTCATAAATCCACATAGATAATGAGATTAAAAGGATTTACAAAACATAAGTTCTGAAAAAATACACCGTTTGACCAAATAGCAGTAAATCAAAATAAAATACAGAGTCGAATGTAGTAAGATCCTATGAATACAATCAGTCCGAACTAAACATCAAGTATTGTACTCTAAAACTGGCTCAATGCTGGGAAATCCTCCTCGATATGCTCCTCCAAAAGCAACCTGTCAACCTACGCACAGAAAAACCACAATTCCGCACGCTGAGCTAGCAAAGCTCAGTGGTACATTTTTACTCTACCGCAATTCATGAATATCATAAAACAAGCATGCATTATAACATAATCAAGAGTGCATAGAAAGGTTTCTCAATATCTAACGATCATCTTCTAACCTATCCTAGCTAGAGCTTACAACTGTCTCAAGATACCACTATTTACAAGAAGACCACTAAGCCGTCCCAGGCTTACCATACGCGAGGTCTCACCTTCCATAGAGTTACGTCCCATACCCTGATCACATAGCTCAAGGGTTATCTAGACCATATTCAAGATCACACAGCCCATATTCGAGATCACACAACCCATCGAGTTACTCGAGCTCACACAGCCCGTCGAGTAACAACCGTACCCTGGTCACATAACCCAAGGGTAAAATAGCCAACATCTATCATCTATCATCCATACAACAACGTAAATAACATACATTCCCTAATGGCCAATGAAGCCCTACTATTTTTCCCATGCTCATACGGCCGTCGGGTTACCCGTGATCACATAGCCGTCGGGTTGGGATCATATCTGGATCACTATAGCCACAGATACGTCCTAGACATAATTGGATCACAATAGCCACAAGTAGTCTTTTTCCTGAGGTCACATAGCCAATCAGGATACTCGAGATCACATAGCTTTTCAAGTTACTCGAGCTCACACAGCCCCCGAGTTGTATTTCCATATCCTGATCACATAGCCCAATGATAGGTTTCAGACCGCATCTAGATCACATAGCCCGTGGATACATCGGATGTACTCGATCACATAGCCCGCAGTACCCATCCCCTTATTTAAGTTCCCTTGCACTGACTCTAGGATATTCGGATTCCTAACCAAGACACATACGTTAACACATCCTCCCCCGAGCATCAATATACCTCACCGAGAGATAAAAGGCATCCAGCCAACCATTACCAATTCCCCAAGGCATGACTTGTTGATACGATAATTAATATGTCTTTAGGATTCATCTACACCTTTCTCGTTAGATTATCTTGTTACTCACGGCAACCATCCTATATGGGCATCTCTTCAGCACACAGCAAGGACCCCAAGCTACCACGTAGCATTAACTGATCCACCATGTGTAACGCCCCGGTTTTAGGGCTTAGCGGTTTGGTTGTTTATTAGACGGTTCGGTGGATCGGAGTAAAGATTTGAGTCAGTTTCGGGATCGCATATTTTTGGTGTTGGAAAAATTATGGAAAATGCTTAAAATCATTATTAATTATATATTTAATAATGGTGGAATCAATTTTAAAAAATGGGTTTTGGAAGATGGACATTTTGGTTATTGACCAAAATGAAAGTTTTGAAAACTGTGATTTTCTAGTGACTAAAGTGAAAAGGGTCAAATACTTAGAATCTTTAAGGAGCTATTTTACCAATTGGTTTCTAATGATTTCTCCCTTGATTTAACTTATTTTAACATGTGGTTTAATTAATAATTAAAGAGTATTTTGTTAAAAAGTTAGTTATCTTTTCCAAAAACAAAAATCACGTCATTTTCTCTCAACTTTTTCTCTCCATTCTCTCCTCAGCCAAACACTCAGTTTTTCATCAAATTTCCAGAGGTGCGGTGGTTTCTAACTTGATTTTATTGATTCAAATTGTTTTATAAAGATTGTTAATACAAAATCTTATAATAATCTTGTGTTTTCTTAGCTTTTCACAAATTAATTGAGGGATAAACTTCACAATAGGGGTAAGGTCTGAGATCTCCTCTATTGTATGGTTCTTTATTGAAATTCCCAAGCATTTGATCCTTGTTTTTGTGTTTCTAATCTGATTTTGATAATTTTTCAATGTTTAATTGAGTTATTTAGGGAAATGAGTTGATTCGCGATTTGGATCTGATTTCCAGTAAGTAAGGTTGTTTTGATTCATATTTTGGATGTTTAATAATGTTGATAAGTGATTTTTATCAATGGAATCCCAAAACTTAAGAATCTCTATTTGTTTAGGTTGTTAGTTTTAAGGTTTTGTGGTGTTTATATGGTTGTAAGGTTGCTGGAGGTGGTAGGTTGTTTTGAATATGTTTTTAGATGTGTTTTGGTGTTAAAAGTGGTGTTAGTTTGATAGATGTTGGCTGGGTTGTGAATCGAAGTGTTTTGGTTATGTTTTCGGTTGTTGTGGAGGGTTAATTATGAAGGTGTTGTGGAAATCCGAGAAGGATTGTAGTTGCTGTGTTTAGAATGTATTATGATGCATTAATCCTCTATTTTTTGTGGTAAAAACAGGGGAGGTTGATCCGGAAGTGGTCAGAGAAGCATTAGAGGCTTCGTATACTTGATTTCGCGTCGACGAATAGAGGTTTCGCGTATCGGTGAGTGAAAATGTGGTTTAAAGCGTTTCGATGTTTTGGGAACAGAGTTTTGGGAGTTATAGTAGAGCTTGAAACGCTTACCTAGACTCGGAAGTAAGTATAAAGTGGTTTTCTCTCTCAGACGTGCTAGTTTGAAATGGTTTTATGCACTTGTTTTAATTTACATGTTGCCTACAGTTTAAGCATGTTTTAAAGTATTTGATATACTGGTTTTAAGCATGAAATGCTGGGGGGTGCACATGGTAAGTGATCCTTGTAAGTATGTGGTTTATACTTGTGGTTTAAAGCATGGTTGTTGCTTTGGAAAAGTGTTTTGGTTAATGCTTGTTTAAAACAGTGAGGTAAATGTTAAAATGGTTAATTATATTGGCAACTGATGTGGTTTTAAAATTGTTATCGGATATAGTTGGCCGGCCATAGGATTAATTGCACTGTAAATAAGTCACCTTGGATGTCGAGGGGTTTATACGGTGTATCGAATACTCCATCCAAGTACCCTAACGGTAGAGGGGTTAAACAGTACCGAATACTCCTTTTAGTAGATTAAGCGTCTAACCGATGATTGGGGTGGATGTCCTCGTGGGTTGTTATGGTACTCGGTTGTTATTGTACCCGGTTGTTAATGTACCGCGATTGTAATTATATCGCTATTCTGGTTGAGATGGCTTGAAGTGTTGGGTTAACACTTGTTGAATCCGTGTATCCGGTGAACTCTTTTGTTAATCAACTTGTTATTGATCACTTGAAAGCCAATATAATTGTTAATGTATCATTGGAAATTTTATGTTGTATAATGTGAATTATACATGTTTCTCCTTAAGCTTTGCATTTGGTAGTAATGCATGAGAAGGCTTAAGTGGAAGGTTTGCAATGTGATTTGTTGTTGTTTAATGATACATGTAGCATATTGTTTAACATGCTAGTTTTTAATGATGTGAAGTTCATGTTTTAAAAGGGGCATGATGATGATGTTTTTAAGGATGTTGTTATGTAAATGGTTTTAAATGCATTGATGGTGTTTGTTTTGAGCACTCCTCACTAAGCCTTGTGTGCTTACGCTCTCGTTGTCCATCAATGCAGATAATTGAGGTCTTGGAAGGCAGCTAGAAGCAAGGGGATCTTGGCAAGACTTGTTACAACCGTATGTTAAAGACTAGACTATAATGAATAAGGGCAATGAGGTACTTGTTTTGTTTTGGGAGATGTGTTGTGGAACTCCCTGTTTGAGCATGTTTCTCTAGTTGCTCTTGGGTTGTAAATGGTCTTTAAGGATTGTTTTTGATGCTGGTTTACCTTTTGATATGTTGGTTGGATGCATATTAGGAAGCATGCCTATAGATTTCCTCTTTGATGCATAAGTCCTTGTTGTGTTGTTAGAATTGTGATGCTAGTTAGCATGAGATATGTTTGGCATGTTAGTTTTGTGTTTAAATCATGTTGGAGTGGTTTGAGTATGCTTTTGGGATGAAAAATTAGCCAAATGTGACATTACAGGCCCAGGCGTACCGATACGCGGGGGACCGTATCGGTACGGCTAGACAATTTCAAGCTTGAGGGATCGGTACGGGTCTTGTGCGTTTCGATACGCCTAGGAAAATTTGGCTTGGCATACCGGTATAGGGATGGGTGTTTCGATACGAGTTTTAGCCATTGTAATTCACTTTTGTAACTCGAACCCGCGTACTGAAACACCCAAGGAACGTATCGGTACAGTTGTAAATTATTCAAAAGTTCGGTATTTCTGTTAGGTGTATCAAAATAGATTGGTGGTGTATCGAAACGATGTGTTTCAAACCGTATCGGTACGAGCTTACTCATTTCGATACGGATGGCCGTTTTACTGTTAATGTCATTTTGGGCAGTTTTGCCTTCTTTGCAATTTAGTCCCTGAATCTTGCCGATGTAATTATATATGGTAAAATGATCGGTTTAAGCTGAAATTTGAGATGAAGCTTTGGAACCTGACTAATTAAATATTGGTAACCTAAAAAGGAGTTTTAAACCTGAAATTTTCTGTATTTGCAATTTGGTCCCTAATTTGCAAATGTGATCAATTGGATGTCAAATTAATGCCCGATTGAGTTAGGGTTGCACCTAATGTCTGTATGAACATGTAGGGTTAATAATTTCCATATAGAAAAGATAAAAAGTAAAAAAAGACCGGGTTTGGTTGTATATCTTCGGTTTGCTACGGTAAACCTAATGTAGCCTTCTTGGTTCGGTTGGGCGTCTAGGCCGGGTCAGGGGGTTACACCACGGATCCCTATGGATTACTAGTCCAAGCAGCTTACCCAACTATTACCAAGACATTATCCATTAATCCACATACGGGTTACTAACCTCGATTTCTCAATTTTAGAGTTTGTTTTATACCTTTAGGGACCAACCGAACCCTTTAACATGAATTATAAAACCCCGAACGCGAACTCAACTTTCTTGGGCAGATTGCCCAGCGAGTATCGATACCCTAAGGTGAGTATCGGTACTACCCTCTGGGTATCGATACTCCCCCATGAGTACTGATACGTTAATTAGGTTCAAAATAATTAGACCCCAAGTCGTACCGATACGTTCTGTACCGTATCGGTATGCATCATCGATACTAGGATTTCCCTATACAGATCCACCCCCGTACCGGTACTCCTACATACGCGTACCGGTACGCTAAGCCTTTCTCAGGCAATGCAACAATGTGTACTGATACGCCCCTAGCGTACCGGTACGCCAAATCGTCACTGGAATTCACCTTAGGCGAGGGGTACCGATACACGGAAAGACGTACCGGTACGCCCTTCACAAATCGACCCCTTAAACACAAAGGAGTACCGATACGCAACCATCCCGTATCGGTACTCGAGCCCAGATTTCAAAACCTGGAGCTCGAGATTTCCTCACTCCCACTCTTAACCTCCATGGTTAAGTCTCAAATCTTTCCTACAAGTTATTTAGAGTATAAAAGGTGGTTTTCTATCAATTTTACGCCTTATCAACATCTCATCTTTGATTTACCATTAATGGGGGTTTAAGCTTCTAAAACCCCAACCATACAACCCAAAACTATAAACCACACAAAGGAATCATCTTATGAGGCTCATGAAATGTAGGATTCAGAGATGTACTGACCTTAAACAAGAAAAACCTGAAATGAAGCTTCCACCAAGCTTTTTCCTCTTTTCCTCCTTGAACCAAGCCTCCAACTCAACCTCTACCAACTTTGGGGATATTCACCTTGATGGATAGATCCTTGCTTGCTAACTAACTCTTCTTTGATGACAATTCCGAGATTCCCCAAAAAATCATCAAAACCCTACCTTTTCCCTTTTGAGTTGAGTGATGTCTTGAAGGAGAAGAAGATGAGAAACTTTGGGGACAAAATGACTTCATCCCTTTCCCCTTTGCAGGAGAAAACAAAAGGCATCAGCCTTTGTCCCTCATTTTGGGAATTTACTCCTTTATCCCTCATTAAACCTTCTTCCTCCAAGCTCAACCCAATAACCAAGCCCGACAACACATGGAGGTCCACAAAGCCCAAGTATCAAGGCCTAACATAACCTGAACATTCGACCCAACGTATTGGTCCAAGTCCCGAGTCAACTCCCATTGTTGAGTCGAGAAATTCGGGTTGTTACAACTTTCCCCTCATTTAATAAATTTCATCTTTAAAATTTAGATGGATAAAAGGGAGATGTAACCAAAGCAGATCTAACCACTTCACCTTTCAAACAGTATCACCATGATTAGAGAGAGTTCTCCCTCAATCCACCTTAAACAAAACCATAGCATAAAACCACACGCTCTCAACACTTCTTTTGGGTTCCCACGACTCATTTTCAGCAACCAACTACACTTATGGCGAACCGCTAAGCATGGTAATATAACCAATCTCGACCCACGTCATTCAAACATTCACTTAAAGAACTCACCTTTACCGGATTCTATCTCGGCTAACCAACCCTTCTACAAATATCCGACAACCACAAACTAAACTTAAACTTCATCTTTATCTAAAACGCTGCACCACTTCCACAAGGCACTGCCAAGAACGCACCATTGGATGCTCCCTCGAATCCTCGAACTAATTGGATGCTGAACTATGAAGCCGCTCAAGTGCCTTCGCACTATTGGCTAAGTCAAAGAATGTCTTAAGCGGACCCGCTGTCATATGCAACTGAATGTCAACATTCAAGCCTTTTTTGAAACCTCTTACACATCAACTCTTCCGTGGCAACCAACTCTGAAGCATAACAGCTCGAACACAGAAACTCTTGCTCATAAGAAAACGCCGTTTGATCTCTTTGTACCAGATGCAAAAAATGGTCCCTCATCTCATCCATATGTACCTCGCTGATGTACTACTTCTGAAACTCATCCATAAAGATATCCCATGTTAGGAGCGCAGGCTATAGACCCAACTCTACGGTCTCCCACCACTCGTGTGCATTGCCCTTAAGAAGGGAAACAATGCAATCAAAATCATCTTTCAGGCTTCCCTTCATCTGCCTCAAGATTCTTTGTGTGTCACGCAACCATTGGTCAGACTTGATCGGGTTATCCTCACCTAAGCTTTCAAAACTCTAAGGCCCAAAGCGATGAAGCCTTTCTACAGGGGTCTTGCGAGACATCTCATATTACCTCAGAATAGCTTGCACCACACGCAAGAGGGCAGAGGTAAGGTCACGAAAGTGATCCACCTCTCCACTACAGGTTCCACCTTCTATTGATCATTTTCTAAAACACAACAAACAAGGTGGCACATCAGGATTCCAGTCTTATAAAGTATACTTAACTTTAGGGACTTGTATTCACTAGACACCTTACCACAACCTCTACGACACCTAGGGTTTTCCTAGAACTGACTAAACCTAAGCTCTAATACCACTAAATGTAACACCCCAATCTCGTCCTAAATCTTGAGCATCATATTCGGGTCACCCAAAATCGACCTATCAAAATTTCCATTTAAAACCACAAGTTGGCAATTCTCAAAACGATCAATTTCCACAAAATCCACATAGATAATGAGATTAAAAGGATTTACAAAACATAAGTTTCAATAAAATACACAGTTGACCAAATAATAGTAAATCAAAATAAAATACAGATTCGATTTGTGGTAAGGTCTTATGAATACAATCACCAAAAACTAAAAATCAAGTCTTTGTACTTTGAAATTGGCTCGATCTTGGGAAATCCTCTTCGATATGCTTCTTCAGAAGCAACTTGTCAACCTACGTACGGAAAAAACCACAATTCTGCACGTTGAGCTAACAAAGCTCAGTGGTACATTTCTACTCTACCGCCATTCATGAATATCATAAAACAAGCATGCATGATAATATAATCAAGAGTGCACAAAAAAGCTTTTCAACATCTAAGGATCATCTTCTAGCCTATCCTAACTAGAGCTTACAACTGTCTCAAGATACCACTATTTACAATAAGACCACTAAGCTGTCCCAGGCTTACCATACGCGAGGTCCCACCGACCATAGAGTTACGTCCCATACCCTGATCACATAGCCCAAGGGTTATCTAGCCCATATTCAAGATCACACAACCCATATTCGAGATCACACAGCTCATCGAGTTACTCGAGCTCATACAGCCTGTCGAGTAACAACCCTACCCTGATCACATAGCCCAAGGGTAAAATAGTCAACATCTATCATCCATACAACAACGTAAATAACATACATTCCCTAATGGCCAACGAAGCCCTATTATTTTCCCGTACTCACACAACCGTCAGGTTATCCGTGATCACATAGCCGTCGGGTTAGGATCATATCCGGATCACTATATCCACAGATACGTCCTAAACATACTTGGATCATAATAGCCGCAAGAATTCTTTTCCTAAGGTCACATAGCCAATCAGGTTACTCGAGATCACATAACCCTTCGAGTTACTCGAGCTCATACAGCCCCCGAGTTGTACTTCCATGTCCTAATCATATAGCCCAATGATAGGTTTTAGACTGTATCCATATCACATGGCCTGTGGATACGTCAGATGTACTCGATCATATAGCCCGGAGTACCCATCCCCTTATTTAAGTGCCCTTGCACTGACTCTAGACATTCGAATTCCTAACCAAGACACATACGTTAAAACATGCTCCTCCGAGCATCAATATATCTCACCAAGAGATAAAAGGCATTCAGCCAACCATTACCAATGCCCCAAGGCATGACTCATTGATACATTAATTAATATGTCTTTAGGATTCATCTATGCCTTTCTCGGTAGATTATCTTTTTACTCACAACAACCAGCCTATATGGGCATCCCTTCAGCACACAGCAATGACCATAAGCCACCACGTAGCATTAACTGATCCACCACGGATCCCTATAGATTACTAGTCCAAGCAACTTACCCAATTATTACCAAGCCGTTAGCCATTAATCCACATACGGGTTACTAACCTCGATTTCTTAGTTTTAGAGTTTGTTTTATACCTTTAGGGACCCACCGGACCCTTTACCACAAATTATAAAACCCCGAACGTGAACTCAACTTTCTTGAGCAGATTGCCCAATGAGTATTGATACTCCAAGATGAGTATTTGTACTACCCTCTAGATATCGATACTCCCCTATGAGTACCGATACGCTAATTAGGTTCGAAAGAATCAGACCCCAAGCCGCAACGATATGCTCCGTGTCGTACCGGTACGCATTATCGATACTAGGATTGCCCCGTACCGATCCACCCCATACCGGTACTCCCACATACGCGTACTGGTATGCTAAGCCTTTCTCAAGCAATGAAACAGTGCGTACCGGTACGCCAAAGCGTTACTGGAATTCACATTAGGCGAGGGGTACCGATACACTGGAAGGTTTGTGTTTAAGGGGCCGATTTGTAAAGGGCATACCCTAAACACAAAGGAATACCGATACGCAACCACCCCATATCAGTACTCGAGCCCAGATTTTGAAACCTGGAGCTCGAGATTTCCTCATTCTCACTCTTAACCTCCATGGTTAAGTCTCAAATCTTTCCTACAAGTTATTTAGAGTGTAAAAGGTGGTTTTCTATCAATTTTATGGCTTATCAACATCTCATCTTTGATTTACCATTAATGGGGTTTTAAGCTTCTAAAACCCCAACCATACAACCCAAAACTATAAACCATACAAAGCAATCATCTTATGAGGCTCATGAAATGTAGGAGTCAGAGATGTACTGACCTTAAGCAAGCAAAACCTAAAATGAAGCTTCCACCAAGGTTTTTCCTCTTTTCTTCCTTGAACCAAGCCTCCAACTCAACCTCCACCAACTTTGGGGATATTCACCTTGATGGATAGATCCTTGCTTGCTGATTAACTCTTCATTGATGACAATTCTGAGATTCCCCACAAAAATCATCAAAACCCTAGCTTTTCCCTTTTGAGTTGAGTGATTTCTTGAAGGAGAAGAAGATGAGAAACTTTGGGGACAAAAATGACTTCATCCTCTTCCCCTTTGCAGGAGAAAACAAAAGGCATCAGCCTTTGTCCCCCATTTTGGGAATTTACTCCCTTACCCCTCATTAAACCTTCTTCCTCCAAGCTCAACCTCATTACAACCTTCCACCTCCAAGCTCAAGGCCTAACATAACCCAACATTCGACCCAACGTATTGGTCCAAGTCCCGAGTCAACTCCCATTGTTGAGGAGAAATCCACAACTTTCCCCTCATTTAGCTAAGTCAAAGAATGTCTTAAAGCGGACCCGCTGTCATATGCAATGTCAATGTCAACATTCAAGCCTTTTTTTTTGAAACCTCTTACACATCAACTCTTCCGTGGCAACCAACTCAAAGCATAACAAAACGAACACGAAACTCTTGCTCATAAGAAAACGCCGTTTGATCTCTTTGTACCAGATGCAAAAATGGTCCCTCATCTCATCCATATGTACCTCGCTGATGTACTACTTCAAAACTCATCCATAAAGATATCCCATGTTAGGAGCGCAGGGCTATAGACCCAACTCTACGGTCTCCCACCACTCGTGTGCATTGCCCTTAAGAAGGGAAACAATGCAATCAAAATCATCTTTCAGGCTTCCCTTCATCTGCCTCAAGATTCTTTGTGTGTCACGCAACCATTGGTCAGACTTGATCGGGTTATCCTCACCTAAGCTTTCAAAACTCTAAGGCCCAAAGCGATGAAGCCTTTCTACAGGGGTCTTGCGAGACATCTCATATTACCTCAGAATAGCTTGCACCACACGCAAGAGGGCAGAGGTAAGGTCACGAAAGTGATCCACCTCTCCACTACAGGTTCCACCTTCTATTGATCATTTTCTAAAACACAACAAACAAGGTGGCACATCAGGATTCCAGTCTTATAAAGTATACTTAACTTTAGGGACTTGTATTCACTAGACACCTTACCACAACCTCTACGACACCCAGGGTTTTCCTAGAACTGACTAAACCTAAGCTCTAATACCACTAAATGTAACACCCCAATCTCGTCCTAAATCTTGAGCATCATATTCGGGTCACCCAAAATCGACCTATCAAAATTTCCATTTAAAACCACAAGTTGGCAATTCTCAAAACGATCAATTTCCACAAAATCCACATAGATAATGAGATTAAAAGGATTTACAAAACATAAGTTTCGAATAAAATACACAGTTTGACCAAATAATAGTAAATCAAAATAAAATACAGATTCGACTGTGGTAAGGTCTTATGAATACAATCAGTCAAAACTAAAAATCAAGTACTGTACTTTGAAATTGGCTCGATGCTGGGAAATCCTCTTCGATATGCTTCTTCAGAAGCAACTTGTCAACCTACGTACGGAAAAAACCACAATTCTGCACGTTGAGCTAACAAAGCTCAGTGGTACATTTCTACTCTACCGCCATTCATGAATATCATAAAACAAGCATGCATGATAATATAATCAAGAGTGCACAAAAAAGCTTTTCAACATCTAAGGATCATCTTCTAGCCTATCCTAACTAGAGCTTACAACTGTCTCAAGATACCACTATTTACAATAAGACCACTAAGCTGTCCCAGGCTTACCATACGCGAGGTCCCACCGACCATAGAGTTACGTCCCATACCCTGATCACATAGCCCAAGGGTTATCTAGCCCATATTCAAGATCACACAACCCATATTCGAGATCACATTACTCATCGAGTTACTCGAGCTCATACACCGTCGAGTAACAACCCTACCCTGATCACATAGCCCAAGGGTAAAATAGTCAACATCTATCATCCATACAACAACGTAAATAACATACATTCCCTAATGGCCAACGAAGCCCTATTATTTTCCCGTACTCACACAACCGTCAGGTTATCCGTGATCACATAGCCGTCGGGTTAGGATCATATCCGGATCACTATATCCACGAATCGTCCTAAACATACTTGGATCATAATAGCCGCAAGAATTCTTTTCCTAAGGTCACATAGCCAATCAGGTTACTCGAGATCACATAACCCTTCGAGTTACTCGAGCTCATACAGCCCCCGAGTTGTACTTCCATGTCCTAATCATATAGCCCAATGATAGGTTTTAGACTGTATCCATATCACATGGCCTGTGGATACGTCAGATGTACTCGATCATATAGCCCGGAGTACCCATCCCCTTATTTAAGTGCCCTTGCACTGACTCTAGACATTCGAATTCCTAACCAAGACACATACGTTAAAACATGCTCCTCCGAGCATCAATATATCTCACCAAGAGATAAAAGGCATTCAGCCAACCATTACCAATGCCCCAAGGCATGACTCATTGATACATTAATTAATATGTCTTTAGGATTCATCTATGCCTTTCTCGGTAGATTATCTTTTTACTCACAACAACCAGCCTATATGGGCATCCCTTCAGCACACAGCAATGACCATAAGCCACCACGTAGCATTAACTGATCCACCACGGATCCCTATAGATTACTAGTCCAAGCAACTTACCCAATTATTACCAAGCCGTTAGCCATTAATCCACATACGGGTTACTAACCTCGATTTCTTAGTTTTAGAGTTTGTTTTATACCTTTAGGGACCCACCGGACCCTTTACCACAAATTATAAAACCCCGAACGTGAACTCAACTTTCTTGAGCAGATTGCCCAATGAGTATTGATACTCCAAGATGAGTATTTGTACTACCTCTAGATATCGATACTCCCTATGAGTACCGATCGCTAATTAGGTTCGAAAGAATCAGACCCATGGTTAAGTCTCAAATCTTTTCTACAAATTATTTAGAGTATAATAGGTGGGTTTTTTTTCAATTTTACCCATTATCAACATCTCAACTTTGATTTACCATTAATGAGGGTTTGAGCTTCTAAAACCTCAACTATGCAACCCAAAACTATAAACCACACAAAGCAATCATCTTATGAGGCTCATGAAATGAAAGAGTCGGAGATGTACTGACCTTAAGCAAGCAAATCCAAAATGAAGCTCCCACCAAGCTTTTTCCTCATTTCTTCCTTGAACCAAGCTTCCAACTCAACCTCCACCAACTTTGGAGATATTCACCTTGATGGATAGATCCTTGCTTGCTGATTAACTCTTCCTTGACGACAATTCCGAGATTCTCCACAAAAATTATTAAAACCCTAGCTTTTCCCTTTTGAGTTGAGTGATGTCTTGAAGGAGAAGAAGGTGAAGAACTTTGGGGAGAAAATGACTTTATCCCCTTCCCATTTGCAAGAGAAAACAAAAGGCATCAGCCTTTGTCTCCATTTTGAGAATTTACTCACTTACCCCTCATTAAACCTTTCTTTTCCCAAAGACTTTACTTTGTCTTGGTGTTTGTCCGTTTTGATATTATCATGATGTACTCTTTTCCTCTATCATAGGCATAGGGACAATCAATTGTAAAATCATACTTGTAGTCCACTTTTTGTTCGACTTTATTGACAACATTACACTTCTCCTAGGAATCCATATAATGTCTTCAGAACTCGTTTGAGACTGAACATTGATATCTCTATCAGCGGTGACTGTTAAATCTAACAATTATTTTTGGACTAATTGTTATAATGTGTCGTGTTACAGTATTTTCATTTGGCATTTCTAGACATTTTTTATTTTATTTATTTTTTTTAAAAAAGATAAAAATTGAGAAAAAACTTATAAAAATTATAGAAAACTAGTTTTCTAAAAAATCTATAAATGTCACATGAAAAAAATTATAGTGTGTCACATGACAGTAATATCTTAAGAAAAAAAGTCAGAAATTGATGGTTAAAATTGATCACAGAGCTTAATTGATTAAATTTATTGGTTCAAATTAATTATAAGCAAAAGAAGTTAAGGGGCTTAATTGATTTTTTTTCAAAAGTTCAAGAGCTTCAAGCCTAATTTTTAATATTTTTATTTTAAATAAAAATACATAAAATAAATAACGATTTCTATATTACAATTTAAGTTTACACGTGCCTTTTAGTTTTAGAGGTTAGGGTTTTAGTTTAGGGTTTGAGGTTTAGGGGTTTAGGTTGTAGGGTTTAGAATTCAAGGTTAGTGTTTATAATTTAGGGTTTAGGGTTTAGAGTGTAGCATTTAGTTTTTTAGGGTTAGGGTTAGAAATTTAGGATTTTGGTTTTTATAGTGTAAATACACAGGCTTGTGTAAAATTAATTTTATAGAGCCTGTGTATCAAAGTTTTACCCTATAAAAAATACATAAAATAAATAACGATTTATATATTCCCATTCTTATTTTCTTCTTATTTATTTGTGTGTATATATATATATATATTGTTGGCAAATATTTTCATTCTTTTAAAAAAGTAAAAACAAATTAATTTTATTGTCTTATAAAAATATTTAAAATATATAATTATTTTTTTATTAAATAAATATAATTTATATTGCAACTTATCGAAATTTTTAGGCAAAATTTGAAATTTTAGAATTTTCATTTGAATGGTACGTTTTTTCTATTATTCATTTTCTCTGACAATTTTTTTATCAGCAATATATAATTTTATTAGATATGAAAATTATACACGAAGAGAATACCACGAACTTCATTAAAATCTTCCTAAATTTAAGAGGGGGAAAAGAGTAGTCGAATACCCAAAAACCAAAGAGAGAACCACAACGGAGAAACAAACCACCCTAGCACAGCTCAACTAGAAACACACCTCAACTCACGCCCTTCTCGAATTGCATACGCTGCCCAACCTCAAAGAACAAACACTATGACCCCTCGTAGCACACATACCACCAGGGTGTGCCCATGTTCCGAAAGGTTCTCAAGAAGGCTTGAAAAAGAAACTCTCGAGTCACCCCATACTTAGCTCGTGCATCGGCGAGCCCATTTACTTCACGTAAATATGATGAAAGCAAAACTAAATGAACTTTATTTTTATAAGAATACTGAAAATATTTTTATATTCTTCTTATAAAATCGATAATATTTTATATTGCTAGTGTAGATTTTATTTGCACTAATTTAAATATAAAATAGATAAAATGGAAATAACGAATAAAATGTCAGTAATTAATGTAAATAAAAAATAAATTTCATAAATAATTATTTTGTAGAGAAGTTTTTAATTATAAAAGGAGAAAGGATGGTAAAAAAGGAAAGATATTTATAAAATTAGTGTAACTAAATATACTTTATAAATTATTATTTATTTTCCAAATTTATTTATATAAAGGGAAAATAAATATTTCCATAAAACTAATAATAAACTCTTGTCGTAAATAAAATAAAGAACAAGAACAAAGAACAAGAATGAAAGAGCAAAGAGATGGGAGAATGAGGGAGATTTGTATTATTCTCAATATAGACTTGTGTACAAGGCCTTCATTAAATCATCTATTTATAGGCATAAGAAGTATATAATACATTAAACTCTAATTAATGAAGATAATATTCTTAATGATAAAGTAAATCAAATCTCATTGATAAAGATTTTATCATGATAGGCATCAACACAGATAAATATTCATAACACTCCCCTTGGATGTCTATGAAGATAATGTGCCTCGCTAAAACCTTACTAAGATAAAAAAAACCAGTGGAAAAAATATTCTTTAGTAAAAGAAAAATAGTACACACATCTTTGATACGCATAACATGTTACCTCATTAAAAACCTTACTAGGAAAACTCATTGGGACAAAACCTTGGTTAAGGGAAAAAGAGTGCAACGCGTATTTACTCCCCTCATGAAAACATCACATAAGATCTTTGAATCTTCATAATTCAATCTTGAATACTATTTTTTGAAGATCTTGAGGGATGAAAATTTGGAGTAATATGTTTCATTTTGCCATCTTTGATGTATCCACATTTTGATTGAGATATAAATTTTGCATTATCTCCACATAAGATAGCTTGTATCTTATCTTGTGAAAGTAAATCACATATCTTCTGAATATGTTGGATCGATAGTCTTAGCCAAATACATTTTTAGCTTGCCTCATGCATAACAACGATTTCTACATGATTTGAGGAGACATCGATTAATGTTTGAAGATCTAAAGGTAATGATATTTGTAGCATTTAGATGGTATTTCTGGACCAACTAATATATGGTGCTTCCAGACCAACGATTCATTTAGCTTTCTTTCAAAGATAAATTTATTCACATCTAACAAACATACAATCATCAGGGTACTAAAGAGATATGCTTTATCCATATTGAATCTTCTTTAAGATTCTTTCAGCTTATATCCATTTATAGACAAAAACACATATTTAAGTGCTCGATCTTTAGGTCGAGACAAAAACCCTATCTCAAGATTCTTTCTTTCAAATACGTGTAAACCCGAACATATTCAAACAGGCACATGTCAACTAAACTAAGGCTCTAATTTTAAGGGAAAGTTGCTGATTGTGTTTGTCCTCAAGCTTGCCTGGAATTCCTATGTGTATTTCATATGGGAGGAGAGGAATCACAAGATTTCGCAAATGTATATAGAGATTGTGTTAGTTTACTAGAATGTATTAAGGAAGTTGTTAGTATTAGAATTCAAAATAGGTGTATACGAATGAATGATGTAAATAGTCATATTTGTGCATCTTGGGGAATTCCCTAACTGGGATGGCTGCCCAAGTGCACGTATAGGGTTTTGTTACAGTTTCTACTGCTTTCTTGGACAATAAAACACAAAACTTATCCAAAAAATAATATTATCTTTTCATCATTAAATATTTATTTTTTAATATTACCAAAAAATAAGTATAAATACTTTTAAAATTATATTATGTATTAATTTTTCTGCAATATTCCACTCTAAACTTGTATCTAATCGTCAAAATCCCATTTTGGACAACAATATTGATTTGGATCATCCATCAATCTTTTTGAATCCGCCTTGCGCTTAGGGATAGCAACGGGGCGGGGCGGGGCGGGGCGAGTTTTTGGCTGTCCCGAACTCACTCCGATATATTAATTCCAAAACTCGACCCCGCCCCGGGAATAAAATAATAATTTACCCGCCCGCCCCGATTTATAAACTCTAAACCCGACCCCGACCTGACCCGAAAATGTAAAAAAAATATATTAAATTTCGTCGACGATAAATGTTAGATTCGATCGAACGACCATTATATTTACAAAATATAAATTTCACAGACTTTAAACTATATAAAAAATAAAATAAAACCAATTAAATTACTCATATGAAGAAAAAAATACACATTTAAAAAAATAAACTTGAACCATTGACTTTTAGAATCAGATATGTTAAAATTTGAACAATATCAAACAAAAATTTATGATAAACACAAACTAAAAAAATAGCTTGAAACCCCTAAAAGTATTTATATATAGTGATATTTTTATAAATATAATAAAAATGAATAAAAAAAATAAAAAAAATACCGGGGTGGGGCGGGGAATTTTCATATCATACCCGAACCTGACCCGACTTTACATTTTTAAATACCCGCCCCAATCCCCGAAAATCATAAGAAAAAACCCGATCGGGTCGGGCACACCGGGTCGGGTCGGGGACGGGTAATTTTGCCATCCCTACTTGCGCTTAAAATAAACAATTATTTTTAAAAATTATAATAATCAAAATATATATATCTAGGACACCATGGCCTTTTAATTTTTTATTTACCACTATTAAATTTAAATAGATATTTACACGTATATGATGCACAAAATTATTATATATAATAATTAAAATATATTAAGATTATTGGTAGCATATTCGATCAAACAGGCGATTTTCTCGCCTACTACAGATCCCATACTACCCCCCATAAAATGAAAATTCACAACCCCAATTTTTATAGGAATACCGTTTAGTTGACCCATGCCTGTTTGAATAGCCTCAGTTAATCCTGTCTTTCTTTGATAAAATCAATACGATCTTTATAAAGCTCTTCTTTGGACTGAAATTCAATGGGATCCAGAGAGATCATGTCTTCATCCATAGGACCTCAAGTGTCTGGATCAATCGAAAGTTTGATTCTACATGACCTACTCATTTTCAAATGATATCCACATTTTTCACAAATATTCATTTTTAACTTAAGCAATTTTGTATAATTTAATCCATAACAATTTTCGCATTGAACCCACAAATGTTGTCTAAATAATTTTAACGAAATCATTTAAAAATATTAAAAAAAATATAAGGTTTAAGTGGTAATTCTTCCCTTGTAGTAGTTCCAAATCAACAATTTTGACCATATTTATAATTGCATCAATTTAGCTATCATAGTCTTTCACAGTCAACAATGTTACTCCTCATTTTTAATTTTATCAATTCAACCCTCAAACTCATGAATTACACTAATCTTTTCCTTTCACTATCGTTGACTAACAAAATCGTTACCATCAGTCTCCATTTGCCATGTCAAACACCACTTCATTAAATAATTAATAACGTTTGAGTTTGTATGTTCATATGTTAAAGTTTAGGGTCATAATGATATTTCATTTAAAGTTTAGGGTCAAATTAGTATTCTATCTAAAATTCATGGTCAAATTAAAAATTAACTATTTTACTAACTTGTCACGTTATCAAACAGGAGTCAACGACTAAGTGACGAAAAAGTAACAAATCGATAACGTAAGTGACCAAAATATGATAAATCAATAACGTAAGCGATTGAAATGTAATTTTTTTAAAATCAACGATAAAAATAAACACTTGTGAAACAAGAATGAACCATTATCCTAATATAAATTTAATTTTATCTACCAACTGCCTGACTTGTTCCAAAGCTGTAACGTCATTTTAAAAAGAACAATTGATTGTCCTTAGCAATAATCACCAAGTGTGGGATGATGTTTTGTTGAAATTCCTTAGCTCCCATGCACTAAGATTTCAACCCCTTCAACGGTCGAATTAGTCATCAACCATTAATTAAGTGGTTGATATATTTTTGTCAAGCATCAAGTTTAAGGTTTAGATCAAGATAACCCTTTCTCGTACCAATGAAGGCTGTGATAAAATATAAAAAGCAGGAAAAAAATGCTTAAAATACTACTCCAAAGCTTTTATTTAAAAGCCCTTGCGAGCAGGTGGCCTAAACCTTGGTTTAGGGGTCTATAAATAGATTGCCTTACAGCAGACCACCCATCCCTTCCACCTAAGTCTAACCATCCTGGCTTTACACATGTCCAGACCTGATGGGTTGTAAGTGCTGGGGCTCCATGGATGTTGTTTTGTGTTGCATCGTTGCCTTGTCTTTGGTGCATGTTTCATTGGGTGCAAAGGCCAGGCATTTCAAATGGGAAGTGGAGTACATGTACAGATCTCCAGACTGTCTGGAACATATCGTGATGGGTATCAATGGTCAGTTTCCAGGACCAACCATTAGAGCTAAAGCTCGAGACACCATTGTTGTTGAACTCACTAACAAGCTTCACACCGAAGGAGTTGTCATCCACTGGCATGGAATCAGACAGGTTTCTGTTTTGCTCAAATCTTCCCACTTGTTGTACTATTGTCTTATACATATACCCATGTGGTTAAATGTTGTTTTTCATCAGCTGGGAACACCATGGGCGGATGGGACTGCTTCCATTTCACAATGTGCTATCAACCCAGGAGAGACTTTCAAATACAGGTTCAAAGTTGATAGGGTAATCTCTTTCTCTTCTTCTTTCTTCTCTAATTTCCATGGGAGCTCTGCTTTTCAGCTGATCTTCAACCACAACAATGGTCAAAACTCTGTCAGGAATCAGATCTATGTTAGAAACAGGCACACACGTTTTTCCAAGATATATTATAGTAATGGTGAATAATTTAAACATAAAATGATCGCATAATGTGTTATGATGCAGCCCGGAACATATTTTTATCATGGACATTATGGAATGCAAAGATCTGCGGGGCTGTATGGGTCCCTCATCGTGGACGTGGCAGACGGAGAAAAAGAACCTTTCCATTACGATGGTGAATTGAATCTATTGTTGAGTGATTGGTGGCATAAAGGTGTTCATGAACAAGAAGTTGGACTTTCCTCCATTCCCTTTCGTTGGATTGGTGAACCACAGGTACTACTACATTTTCTAAATATGAAATGTTATCCCTTTTTTATTTCAATGGATTGATAGTCCACTTATTAAAATCAAGATTGGTTGGTTTAATTAGTGCAAATATTACCTGTTTATCCACCTTATAATAAGATTATAAACTCCATGTGGAGGTGGGCACTCTCATTACCCATTAAGATATTAAAATAGTAAAAAAGAAAAATCAAGCATCTATTTATAAATTGGTTTCCATTCTTAAATATATATATTTTTGCTTAAAAAAAACCATCATTTTATTCCTATTTATACTGTCATATAATATTTATTATTCACTAATATTGTCAGTTTTTTCCTTAACCTTTTAGGACAAACGAAGAGCAAATGATACTATCAAAATGTATTTAAAATATCAAACATCAAAGTGAAACGCGTGTATTATTTAAAGTTAAACTGTAAACAAATTCTAAATTAAAAATTTGCCATGGTAATGATAGACATAGCTGTTGGTATTTCTTTATCATATTGCCATCTTATTCCAAATTGGGGTTAAAAAAGAAAAAGAAAAAGCACCACGAAACCAATGGTTTAGGTAAAATAATCCACACAATATTTACAAAAAATGTAACAAATTTATATTTTTTAATTTAGTAAAAAAAGAAGTTTTAAATCTCACATATGTTGTTTTTGGGGTTTAGAGTCTGCTGATTAATGGAAGAGGGCAATACAATTGTTCAATGGCAGAAAGATTTAGTAACCCACCGGTTGGCCATTGCAAGTTTAGAGGGAATGAACAATGTGCCCCGCAGATCCTGAAAGTCCAACCAAACAAAACCTACAGGCTCAGGATTGCCAGCACCGCTGCTCTTGCTTCACTCAACTTGGCCATTGAGGTATTTCTTTTCTCATTATTATAATTCCAAACTCATCCTCCCAATACAAAAAAAAATGATTTATATTATAAATAAATACCTGAAGTATATTATTTTTTAATTTAAATATTTAAAATATTTTTTTATCAAAATAAACACTTAAGGTATATTTTTGATCAAAATAGATAAACAAAGTATTTAGAAATTGTATGCTATAGATTGAAAGAGGTGTGCAGACAGTGGGAATCTGATCTTGATTTGAAAAAAAAAAGAAAATACTAGCAAAAAGTAAATTTGTCAAAATGGAAAAAGAAGACGAGGACTATACTATTTTAGTGTAATTAGAAATTATGAAGGTTTTGAAAGTGGGGGACATTGGCATGTTTAGTGGCATCAACCTATTGGCCGGTGGGGACCAATGCGCATTGATTCTGGAAAAATAATATTTTGGCCAAATTGCACTCCTTTTTTTATACATAATTTTTCCTTTTTTCAGTAACGTACTACGAGTTTAGAGTGTGACTAAAAATGGTAAATTTTAAAATTTGTTTAAAAATTTAAAATATTAATTTTTTAAATAACATCTTATGTTGATTTTTTTCTTGATTTTTGACAAGTATTGATAGTTAGAAAACAAGTATTGGTATTTTGTTCAAAAACTTAAAATCTTATAAAAAAACAAGTATTGATACTTGTAAAAAATTATGAAAAAAATTAACCTAAAATATTATCTAAAAGTCTAACATTTTAAGTTCTTAGACAAATTTCAAAACTTGCCGTTCTTTAGCCGCGCCCTAGACCTGTTGCACCTCAGACTCACCCTATAAATTAGATTTTTTAATTCAATATAAATAAATTGCTCACACTAGAATATTAATAAATTGTAAAAACATAGAATCTTTTAAAATCAATAACTAAGTAGATGTCAAATATTAATAGATAAAATTATACACAATTAGTGTTTCTTCACTTAATTTTTTATGAATAAGCGGAGTCATTAATAATGCACAAAATTATACATAATTAGTATATAAAATATTAATCCTTTTCCCTTGCATACTTATTTGTTAGTATTTTTTAATGAATATTACATTTTGTAGATATAATATTTTTGAACTTTGAATTTGTTGTATATTTTATTAGAAAATGAATTTTATTTTATTTTTAGGTTACCGGCCCTCAAACCTTGACAAAGTTAAGTGAAGAAGCACTTAACCATTGAAGACAAGGGAAAAGCCAGTAAATCAAATTAAAATTTGAAACGAGTAGAAATAGTATTTTCATTTTTGTTAATTTTAGAAGGCTTACAAAAAAGTAAATACTTAAAATATATCACATTTTTTACCTAAGTATCTAAAGTATTTTGTTTGTTAAAATAAGTATTTAATGTATATTTTTTGTAAAAATAAGTGCTTAAAATATTTTTGTCAAAATAAGTATATAAAATATATTTTTTATTTATCTAAATTCTTAAAAGTTGACATGCTATATTGATTAAAAAATATTTTATAAATCTATTTTGATCAAAAATATATATTTAATTATTTATTTTGACAAAAAAATATTTTTAATATTTATTTTTAATAAAAATATTTTAGATTAAAAGTGGTATATTTGAATTACTTATTTGTAATATAAACTATTTTAAAGTAAAAGTTACTAGTCAGAACGTGAATAATTTACACAGTCAAGGACAACCCTACTTTATAGCATTTGGCACGTTAGAAAACGACAAACCTGCATATTTTTCTGACATAACACTGTAATTGCACAGTTGAATCAGTGGTGAACCAATGCAGTTTCACGTTAGAAAATTCTGGCTATACTGAATGATTTCCGGCAATACATTTCTTGAAATTTATTCACGTATAGTTTACAAAATTTGGTTAGAGGGCTAGGGATGGATTGAGCGGTGTTCGAAGGGTTAGCATATTCTTAAAAAAAATTAAATTAATTTATATATATTTTTATATTTTTTATCAATAACCTAAGTCTACATTTGTTAGAATTTTATAATTTTGTATTTCTAAATTTCTAATATAATTTTTTAATACTTCACACACATAAAATCTTGCTCCATTCCTGTTCAGGGTCACAAATGGTGGCAGTGGAAGGTGACGGGAACCGTGTCCAACCATTTCCTGTGAAGTATTTGGATATCTATTCCGGGGAAAGCTACTCAGTGTTGTTAAGAACAGACCAGAATCCTTCTAGGAACTACTGGATTTCAGTCGGTGTTAGAGGACGAGAACCCAAAACCCGTCAAGCCCTCACCATTTTGAACTATTCCCCCACCTCTGCATCCAAGATCCCCACGACTCGCCCCCCGGTAACACCTCCATGGAACGATTACAACCACACAGCAAGGCATTCACTAAAAGCATATACGCCCTCATGGGGTCACCCAAGCCACCCAAGACTTCTCACCGTCGGGTCGTCCTACTCAACACTCAAAACCGGGTCAATGGATTCATCAAGTGGTCTATCAACAATGTTTCTTTGGTGTTGCCTTCCACTCCTTACTTGGGGTCCATTAAATTTGGTCTAAACCATGCTTTTGACCAGAGAAACCCACCAGACAACTATGACAGCAGCTATGACAACATGAAGCCTGCAGTGAACCAGAACTCAACTCAAGGGAGTGGGATTTACACCATCACCTTAAACACCACGGTTGATGTGATTCTCCAAAACGCCAATGCATTGGCCAAGGATCTGAGCGAGATACATCCATGGCATTTGCATGGGCATGATTTCTGGGTGTTGGGATATGGGGAAGGCAAGTTCAAAGATGAAGATGAGAAGACATTTAACTTGAACAACCCACCATTAAGGAATACTCCTGTGATTTTCCCATATGGATGGACTGCATTGAGGCTTGTTGCTGATAATCCAGGGGTGTGGGCATTCCATTGTCATATCGAACCACATTTGCATATGGGGATGGGGGTTGTTTTTGCTGAAGGAGTCCATCGTGTTGGTCAAATACCAAGAGAAGCTCTTTCTTGTGGATTGATAGGAAACAGGCACAACTGAGGCAATGGATCAAAACAACTGCATGTCATCGGAAATAGTTAGCTAATTTATGTATTAGGCTATTTGCAATCAGCCTTCTCTCTCTTTTAATTTCTGTATTGGTGCTTTGTACTTTAACTGATTTGAGCTTGAATGATTCAGTGCGAATTTGGGATTGTGGATATAATATTATGTTTGTTGCTGCATGGGTTTGGTGTTGGTTAAGGAATAAGGGTGGCCTTTATTGTGCCATGAGCTTACATCATTTGATTCGAGCAAAGTTCAAGTCAATGTCATGTGGGCATTGGCTAGGCTAGTTTTATGGTTTGAATGGGTTGTTAGAACTTGTAAGTCGCAACTAATGTAACTTCCTAAACCTCACGTTACATTTGGGCTTCAACCCCAACCCATAAGTAAAATTTTATAACTAGATTTAGCCTAAATTATAATCATTTCTATAAATCCACAACGTTTTGAAAAAAGACGATACAAAATAGTTAAATCGTTTATATGAGAGCCCCAATTTAAAACAAGATAATTAAAATATTCGACATGATCAATAAATCCAAAATAAGAGTTTCAGACATAAAATCAGGGGTCATATGAATACATTGCCCGACAAGTCTAAGTATTATACTCTTGATCACATCAATGAGCTGAAGTCCTACTCCCATGGGGCTCCTTCAATGCAAAGCTGCAACCTAAAAACCTAAAAACGGAAACAATAATTCTGAACGTTGAGCTCATAAAGCCCAGTGGGTACACCTCAACTCTACCATGCTTCATGCAAATCATAAACATAAGCATGTAGCTATAGAAAATATGACATAACATTAAAAACAAGTATGATATTACACAATTCATACAGACATAGCAAGGCATCATAAAACATCTCATAACAATCATAACCACAAACCTAGAGTGAGAGTTGAGACCACACATCACCAAGAACGTACACTCTAAGCGAGACTCGAGGCCACACAACATCGGGAACGTACGCTATATACTTGGAATCCCCCATCGAGTATCTTTGAATGAGACTCGGGGGGCCACAGAACGTCTGGAACGTACATTTGAGAATATATCTTACCATGGTGTTGCAACACTCTCAATGGGTATCCGGATCATACCAAACAAGTGCCCACATGGCACACAACATCATCATGTAAGCATACCATCCTATGGTTTCTATCAACATAATAGTCATACAAGACATTTACCGATTTCTTAAGATTTATGCTTGAGTATAAGAAGATTTTTTTAGTTTTTTAGTTTTACAACTCATTTTAGGCCATTAGAGGTCTATTGGAACGAACGTTGTAATTTTTTAGCCTTCTGGGCAAAAATTAGTATTTTCGGGCAGTTTGCAAAGTGGGTGCCGATATTGGCCCTTGCGTATCGATACGGTACCCCTAGGATACCGATACTCATAGCGTACCGATACGAAATTAGCTTAATGGAATTTTTTCCAGCCTTCGCATACCGATACGGGTCAACCCGTACTTATACCGCTTTACATGGCGTACCAGTACATGTTGAACACTGTACCGGTACTCCCTTCATCATTCATAACAATAGAATAATGTCCTTAAACCCAAAACACTAGGGTACCGTTATTGCTCCTTGTGTACCGATACTGAAGCAAAAAATGGCTTCCTTAGGCTCGGGAATCACTTCCCAAGCCCCTAAATCACAATATTTAATCCTTAAACTCGATCCTACATCTTATGCAAGTTATTAGGACGGTTTGCTACCATTTTTACGTGTTATTAACATCAAATACGAGTTTCACCATTAACACCCATTACCAAGCATTTAACACCCAAATCATCAATCAAGCATACAAGGCATGTAAAGACCCAGATTTCGAAATCTGTGGGTGGAATTAACCGAACTATGGGCTTTGTGTGTTGGGCCTAGAGTGTGGGCCTTTGAGAGCTCATAGAAGCCTTAATGGGCTTCCTTTATGTTGTTGGGTTAGAGACCTTGGGTTGGGTGGTGATTAGGAGGATGATGGAGGGATATGAGGGTAAATTCCCTCATTTTGAAGAAGAGGATGGAGGGGCCTTTATTTTCTCTACAAAAAGTAGAGGATAATTATCTCATTTTGTTCCCTCTTACCTTCCCATCTCTCTCTTTCATTTCTTCCATGTAAACCCAAAGATAAAGGCTCCATCTTTATCTTTTTGAGTTATATTTTCAGAATACAAGTTAAGGATATTGAAATCTCCTTCAAAGGATCTATCTTTTAAGGTAAGAATGGTTGGGAATGGTGGAAATGAAGAAAATGGGTTTTGGTAGAGGTTCGAAGAAGATGAATGGGGATGAAAGATTTAACCGTGATTCTTATTGTTAAATCCTTCCTTTATCATCTTTATCTCTTATAGCAACGTTGTAACTCATTTTACAATATTTGGTTGTAGTTAAGGAGGTTAGAGATGTAACGCCCTAAACCCGATACCATATTTGGGCCTCAAGGCCAAACCCATAGATAAAATTTCACAACTAGATTTAGCCTAAAACATAAGCATTTCCATAAATCCAACAACGTTTTGAAAAAGGATTAACACAAAATAGTTAAATCGTTTGCATGAGAGTTCCAATTAAAACAAGGTAGTTAAATCGTTTGCATGAGAGTTCCAATTAAATCCAAATAGAGTTACAGACATAAATCAAGGGTCCTATGAATACATTGCCCGACAAGCCTAAGTACTGCACTCTTTATCACATCGATGAACTGAAGTCCTACTCCGATAGGGCTTCTTTGAACGCAACACAACCACCTAAAAATATGCGTAAGGAAAAAATGATTCCAAATGCAGAGCTCATCAATCTCAGTGGATACACCTCTACTCTACCATGCTTCATGCCGATCATAGTTACAAGCATATAGCTAAGAAGGATGATATGGCAATTAAAATGTTATGTGGTGCTACACTAGTTGCCTAAAAACATGCTGAACACAATATAACAACCATGTGGCACACAAGGCCCAAGCATACCATACCACTTCAACATATGAGTGAGGCTGGATAACACATTATCAGAACATACACTCTGGGTGAGACCGAGTCACATACCATCGGAACATACACCCTCGGTGAGTTCGGGTCACATAGCATCGAAACATACACCCTTACTCAAAATCCCCTTTGAGTACATGCGAATGAGTCCCAGGTCATCTAGCATCGGTAACCTCTATTCGCCAAATCACTTACCATGGTGTTGCAACATGTATTGGGTATTCGAATCCCCTCAATCAAAGCTAACTTAACCACACAAGTGCCCTTACTTGGCACGTAACCACACACAATCCACCGAGGGTCTCTATGGTTGCCACCCAATATTTACCAAGCTACTACTCATTATAATCATATATGAGGTCCAACTCATGATTTCTCAATTTTACTATTCATTTTACCATATTACAAGCCCATTAGGCCTTAGTTCTCAAATTATGGGTCCCCCAAACTCAAAACATAAATTTTAGGCAGATTGTTCAGCGAGTATCGATACACTATAATGGGTACCGATACCACTTACGCGTATTGATACTCGATTTACTCTCTTTAGAGGTTTAACCAAAACCCCATACCAATACACGAGGAAGTGTACCGATACCCAATTTTGCTACTGGAATCTGATGGAGCAGGGACGGTATCAATACTCCCTCATGCATACTGATACCTCCCTTAAACGTTTGCTAGAAAAGCCATAAAATCAATAGGGTACCGATACTAGTTCATACTGTATCGATACTCGAGCATAGAATTCAAATTTTGGAGCTCAAAATCTATTCCAACACTTCCCTAATCATTATAGAAGGAACCCAAAATAAACTTACAAGTTATGGAAGATGTTTTAAGCGAGTTCCTACTCTTTTTACATCATTTCAACACCAATTTCAAGTTTTACCATTAACAACCATGCTCAAGCATTTCAAGCACCAAAACATCAAACAAGAATACAAGACCTTACATTTAAGATATGAAAGAAACAAAGGGACTGGGAAGTGTAATAACCTTCTTCCAAGCAACAAAAAAGAACCTTCTTGCACTAGCATCAAGCCTTTCCCTTGCCTCGAGCTTTTGAGTGCTCACCAACCTCCTTAACTATAATCAAATGTTGCAAAATGAGTTACAACACTATTAGGGGAAATAAAGATGACTAAGGGAGATTCTAACAACAAAATTGTGATTACATCTCCCAATCTCGTTCATCCTTACCAACCCCACACAAAAACCTAAAATTTTCAACCACCACCAAACTTGACCATTCTTACCTTAATGGATAGATCCTTTGATTCTAATTCTAATCACCTCAAGCCACAAACCAAGATTACAACTCTAAACAACAAAGACTGCTCATTTTTCCTTGAATTCTTACACCAAAAATAAGGAAAAAATATGGGAGAAGAAAGGAGACAATAGTGAGTTTATGCATTATTCTCTTTTTCAGACCATTAATGAGATTTTTAGCCAAACTCATTCAAAAGGGAGCATTTTACTCAATTACCCTTCCCTCATCTCCTTTCAACCCAAGCTTTCAAGCCCATCAACAAATAGGAAGCCCACTAAGGCTTCTTTAGGAACCCGAAGGCCCAACACACAGCCCAAAACTCTGAGCTCACACTTGGGTTTAAATTTGACACATGGATTCCAAAATTCGAGTTATTATAAGAGAGCATTCTAAGGAGCAAGGAAAGATGAAGGCTTGATCTAGGAAAAAGGGTTGTTTTTCCAGCTTTAATGGAATGTTAGTACACTTCCAACTCCCTTGTTTCATTCACTTCCTAAGGATGATGCTTTGTATGCTTGTTTGGTGATTTGGGTGCTTAAATGATTGAAATTGTTGTTAATGGTAAATTTGAAATTAAGGTTTAACGTTTTGTAAAAAGGTAGAAATCACCCTAAATATCTCCTGTAAAATGTAATATCATCTTAAGGAGGTTATTGGTTTCGATTTGGGGGGCTTTGGAGATAATTTTTTAGCCGAAAGAAGCCATGTCTAGGCTTCGGTACCGATACTCGGGGAGCAATACCAGTACCCTATTATTTTGGATTTAAGAACATTTTTTCATTGCTATGAACTTTGAATGAGGTACCGGTACGATGTTCAACCTATATCGATATGTCGTGCAAAGCGATAACGATATGGGTCGACCCGTATCAATACATGCAGGCTGGATAGAATTCCAGTAAGCTCATTTCATATCGGTACATATAAATAAACTATTACAATCATAATGTAAATAAACTAGGATATCATATGTAGGACTATGAAACAAACCACACAAAATATTGTCCTTATATGCTAATTTAACCATACCATCAGTTACTTTGTTACCTTTTTTGTATAGAAGCTCGAAAGAAACATGTCAATTCTTTTGAAATAACACATAAATATGTTGCATAACATAGTAAACATCTCTTCGGCCACCTTATGTTTAAGCAATCTCACCACCTTAAGATTAACCTCTAACAACAAGACACACTTCAACTCTTCATAAACACCCCTCAACTTGATTTCCATGGCCGTGCACTTTCCCATTAACTTGAAAAATCCAATTAGTCAATTATCACATTCATCTCTAATAATTTAAATATATTTATTTTAAGGTGTAGGGTTTTGTTGAGGTTTTAAAGTTTAAGAGATTAGATTTTAGAATATCAAATTTTGGTTTTATACTAAAATTTATGATTTAGGATTTAAGATCTAGGGTTTTATATTTTAAAGCTTAAATAAATATGTTTATGCAAAAGAAAAGTTTTTCATTTCAATGCACCAAATATTTTCTCAAATATTAGTAACTTTTATCATGTGTGACAGTGGTTTACTCCTATGCTAATATTTGATGAATTAATTATGTATAGTTCTATGATTTATCAACGAGAACCCGTACTGGTTTGCGAGGACCAGTACTAGTACCCACTGGGCAATCTACCCGAAAATGTTGATTTCTGCCCAGAAGGTTATATCGATTGTTCCAATAGACCCCTAATGGCCTGAAAAGAATTGTAAAACTAAAAAACTGAGAAATCTCCTTATACTTAAGCATAAAACTTAAGAACTCGGCAAAAGTATTGTGTGGCTTATTTGTTGATAGCAACCATAGGAAAGGATGGTTTTGTAATGATATAGTGTGTCGTGTGGGCACTTGTTTGATGGGATCCGGATAAACAAGACGTGTTGCAACACCATGGTAAGAAAAATATCAAATGAAGGTTATTGATGCTATGTGACACCAGCCTTATTCGAAAATACTTGAGGGGGATTCTGAGTATGGGTGTATATTCCGATGCTAGGTGACCCAGCCTCACCTAGGGTGTTTATTCTAATGTTGTATGACTCGGCCTCACCCATAGAGTGTATTTTCCCGATGTTGTGTGACCTAGACCTCACTCTAGTTTTGTTGTGGTATGGTATGATTGGGCCTTGTGTGCCTCCATCAATGGTTTTGATGATGTTAACATGTGTTTAGGGGACTAGTGTTAGTGCCATGTATCATTTTAATTGACATATCATCTTATCTAGTTACATGCTTATGCTTATAATTTGTATGAAGTATGGTAGAGTAGAGATGTATCCATTGAGCTTTACGAGCTCAGCATTCGAAATTGTTGTTTCTGTTCACAGATTTTTAGGTTGATGCGTTGCATCGAAAGAGCCCCATCGAAGTAGGACTTCAGCTCATTGATATGATCAAGAGTACAATACTTAGACTTGTCGGGCAATATATTCATAGGACCCTTGATTTTTATGTATGTAACTCATATTTGGATTTATGTGATCATGTCGAATGATTTTATTTATTTATTTTAAACTTTGTGCTCCCTTTATAAACAATTTAACTATCTTTTGTTATTTTATTTGAAACATCGTTGGACTTATGAAAATGTTGATGGTTTGGGCTAAATATAGTTGAAAATTTTTATGCATGTATTTGGGCTTGAGGCCCAAATGTGACGTAGGGTTTAGGATATTATATTTAATGGTATTAGAGCCTAAGTTTAATCAGTTCTACGAAACCCCGGGTAGTAGAGAGTCATGAAATAGGGTGTCTAGTGAATACATACCCATAAGTCAAATTTGTACGCGGTTAAAGCTGAATATTCGATAGAGTAACCTTGTTTGTTTATCTGTGCAGAATTTAGTCATTCTTAAAGGAGCGCGTGATCCTAATGAAAGTTGAGGCTCTCGAGACGAGAGCTATGATGAGGATTATGTTCCTAAGACTGATGAAAGGTCAGATGATAAGAGGGGTCAAGGGGCTAACTACTTTACCCACTTACATTGGGCCCTTCATCGTATAGTGAGGGCCATTCTTAGACCCTCTACTACCCTCGTAAGGCCATGATTGAGAGGCTTCACCATCATATTGCAACGAATTTTCTTGGAATGAGACAAGATAATTTGATCAAGGCAGACCAATAGTTGAGAGATACTCATTGGATCTTGCGCCAGATGGGTTGGAACCTGAAGACAAGTTGAAGTGCATCATTTCTCTGTTAAAAGAGAATGCTCGAGAATGGTGGGAGATCGTGGAGTTAGGATGGTACCCTAACCGATGCACTTGGGATGAATTCCTTGATGAGTTTGAAAGGAATTATATGGGTGAAGCCCATATAGATAATTTGAGAGACCAGTTTACACACATGGTTTAAGGGAACTGGCCTATTTTTGAGTACGAGCAAGAGTTCCTGTAGCTAAGCAAGTATTCCCTGGAGTTGGTTGCTACAGAAAGGATGAGATGTAAGAGGTTCTCTAGGGGACTGAGGAAAGAGATCTAGATATATTTAAAAACTGATCCACTGAAGAAGTTTTCTGATTTGATCGCTAGTGCCAAATCCCTTGAGCAAGTGCAAGGGTTGACCTATGGCCATATGAGAGGTCATAGAGGTTCGAGTAGAGGGAAACATTCCCACTCCAATCATTCGCGGTCTCATTTTAAGAGGTATAGAGGTAATTTGAATCAAGGTAAAAGAGTATCAAATTAGTCTTCAAGGTCGACCCGTAGGTCTGAGTCTACTGGTCGTTAGAGGCCTAATTCTTCCTCTTCAACTATGAGTTCTAAGGGTTCAGCAAGAGGATCACACACACCTATTTGTGGCCAGTTTGGGAGTAGGCACCATGAGGAGTGCTATGAGAATTCTAAGGTATGCTATGGTTATGGATCACCCGACCACTTTGTGAGAGACTACTTGGAGGCCATGGATGTTGCCTCAGTTCAGAATCAGAATACTTCTTTCATAACTCAGAGAGGCCGGGGCTTTGCTAGAGGAGGAGCGAGCTACATGTCAGGAAAATAGAGTGGGGGCACTTTTCAGTCCACCACGAGGGCACTAGCAAGACATATACAATCAAGGCTCAAGAGGATTGTGAGGCTGCCAATGTCACCTCAGGTATGTTTACCTTGTTTTCAGTCCTTATTGTTGTTCTTGTGGATTCAGGGTCTACCTATTCCTATATTCGTAGTGGATTATCCCAGTTGTGGGGTATTCTTGTCGAGGATCTTGATATAGGATTCCGATTGACTAGTCCTTTGAGGTATAATGTTTTAGTTAATAAGGTGTATCAGAGGTGTTTGATTGATGTCTAAGGTTCAATATTTTTAGCTAATCTGACGGTGTTGTCATTTCAAGAGTTTGATTCCATCTTAGGGATGGATTGGTTGTTTGAGTATGACGTACATTTAGATTGTAGAACGAAGAGCCTTAAGCTTCTTAGTTTGGATGGGGAAAAGTTAGTGGTGAAAGGTGAGAGAAATTATTGCCTTTCTAACGTAATGTCGGTATTAGCAGCATAAAAGATGATCCAACAAGGTTGTGAGGCCTTCTTGGCTTGCGTGGTTAATACAAGTGTTGAGAGTCTAATGCTTGAGAGCCTTTAGATTGTTAGAGAGTTTGCTGATGTATTTTCAGAATTGTTGCCTAGACTACCTCCAAATAGTGAGCTAGAGTCTTGGACAGATATGATGTCAAGTACGACACCAGTGTCTATTGCCCCGTATAGCATGACACCAACAGAATTAAAAGAGTTAAAGAATCAGATTCAAGAGTTATTGGAAAGGGGATTCATTCGACCAAGCATCTTACCTTGGGGTACATCGGTCTTGTTTGTCAAGAAGAAAGATGGTTCAATGAGGATGTACATTGACTATCATCAGCTCAACAAGGTAATGGTGAAGAACTGTGATCCTCTACCAAGGATAGATGACATGTTTGACCAGTTGAGAGGTACCCGTGTATTCTCAAAGATCGATATGAGGTCAGGTTACTACCATTTAAAGATAGTAGAAGAGGTTGTTCAAAAAATCGCTTTTAGGATGCGGTACAGACATTATGAGTTTTTGGTAATGCCTTTTGGGCTTACCAATGCACCTGCGACTTTTATAGATCTTATGAATCAGATTTTCCAACTCTACCTAGATCAGTTTGTGGTGGTCTTCATTGATAATATCTTGGTTTACTCAAGCTCGGAGGACGAGCATGATTCTTACCTCTGTGTTGTCCTTCAGATCTTGAGTGATAGATAACTCTTTGCCAAGTTCAGTAAGTGTAAGTTTTGGCTATCCGAAGTGGTACTCTTGGGCCACATTATAGCGGTGGAAGGGATTCGTGCAGATTCACAAAAAATTCAAGCTATGGTGGATTGAAAACCACCTAGGAACATCTCAAAAGTTCGTAGCTTTCTTGGACTAGCCGGGTATTACTGTTATTTCGTCAAGGGTTTTTCCATCATAGCGGTGTCTATGAACAAGTTGTTACAAAAAAGAGTTCTGTTTGAGTGGAACAAAGAGAGGCAACAAAGTTTTGAATAGTTGAAGACTTATTTAACAGAAGCCCAGTGTTAACACAACCTAAATGGGGAAAGGATTATGTGGTTTCAATGATGCTTCGTTGAATGGGCTAGGTTGTATCCTCATGCAAGAGGGTAAGATGGTTGCTTACGCCTCGAGATAGCTTAAGCCTCATGAACAAAATTACCTTACGTATGATTTAGAGCTTACTGCAGTTATCTTGGCGTTAAAGATTTAGAGGCATTATATGCGTGGGGAGAAATGCTACATCTACACCGACCATAAGAGCCTTAAGTATCTGCTCACCCAGAAAAAGTTGAACTTAAGACAAAGAAGATGGATTGAGATGCTAGAGGATTGTGATTTTATCATAGAATAGTATCCCAATAAAGCTAACGTAGTGGTTGATGCTCTGATTCAGAAGTTTATGTCAAACTCGAGGGTGATGCTTTCTTATTTCTGAGGATGGTGGGTTATTAGCCGAGCTTCATGTGGAGCCTACCTTAGTGTAAGAGATCAAGAGAACGTAAGCATTGGATGAAGAGTTTGTTTCAAAGATATAGATAGTTTAGAGAGGCGAGACATCTATTTTTGAATTGCGAGATGTTGGGATCTTGTACTTCAAAGGTTGGTTATGTGTTCTGGCCTTAGAGGATTTGTGAGATCGTATACTTTGGGAGGATCATCATATCCCGTTTACCGTACATCCGGGTAGTAACAAGATGTATCAAGACTTACGATCGTTTTATTGGTGGCCTATCATGAAAAGAGATGTGTCAGAGTTTGTAACAAGGTGCCTAGCTTGTCAGCAAGTTAAGTCAGAACATCAAGTTCCTTCGGGTTTGCTTCAACCCATTTAGATTCCATAATGGAAGTGGGATTGGGTGACCATAGATTTTGTGCCGGGTTTGCTGTTAAACCCAAAGAGGCATGATACTATTTAGGTGATTGTGGATCGTTTGACCAAGACGGCTCATTTCTTTCTAGTGAGTATGGATTTCACGCTTAGGAGGCTTGCACAGAGTACCATCGTCGATCATTTTAGATAAAGATTTGTAGTTTATGGCAAGGTTATGGAAAAAGATACATGGAGCATTGGTTACCAAGTTGCATTTCAGCATCACTTTCCATCCTCAGACGGATAGTTAGTCCGAGAGAGTTATTCGAATTTTAGAGGATATGTTCCATTTTTGTATCATCAATTTTGCGGGCAGTTGGGAAAAGCACCTCCCACTAGTTGAGTTTGCCTACAACAACAGTTGAGGATATGCTTCATTGTTGTCTCATCGATTTTGTAGGCGGCTGGGAAGATCACCCTTCGAGGCCTTGTATGGGCTTAAGTGTAGAACATCGTTATGTAGGATGGAACTCAATGAGAGAAAGATTGTGGGGTCAAATTTGATTAGACAAATCGAGGATAAGGTTCATATCATTAAGGAAAGATTGCAAGCTATCTTTGACTGTCAGATTATACGTAGATAAGAGATGTAGAGATATCAAGTACGAGGTCGGTGATAAAGTGTTCCTCAAGGTGTCACCGTAGAAGAGAGTTATCCACTTTGGGCAGAAGGGCAAGTTGAGCCCAGGTTTATTGGACCATACGAGTTTCTAGAAAGGGTTAGACCCGTGGCTTACCGTCCAGCTTTGCCTTCGAAGATGGCACGTATACATAATGTCTTCCGTGTCTCCACGTTGAGGGTTATCGTTCTGATCCATCGTATGTTATCCCGTTTGAGGAGATTAAGATCAACACTAACTTGACCTATAAGGAAGAGCCAATAAGAGTCCTTGATAGGGGGTTAAAGAGCTTCGTAACAATTGTATACCCTTAGTGAGTATGTTGTAGAAGAACCACAGGGTTGAGGAAGCCACGTGGGAGGTTGAGGAAGATATGAGATTGCTTTATTCACACCTTTTTCTATTAGGTAAATTTTGAGGACAAAATTTTCTTTAAGGAGGGGAGAGTTGTAACAATCTAGATTTCAGAATCTGTGGGTCGGATTAACCTGAATCGTGGCTTTGCGTGTTGGGCCGAGAGTGTGGGCCTTTGGGAGCTTATGGAAGCCTTAGTGGGCTTCTTGAATGTTTTTGGGTTAGAGGCCTTGGGTTAGGTGGTGATTAGGAGGATGATGGAGTAATAGGATGGTAAATTCCCTCATTTTGAAGAAAGGATAGAGGGGTCTTATTTTCTCTGCAAAAAGTAGAGGATGATAATCTCATTTTGTTCCCTCTTACATTCTCATCTCTTTCTTTGATTTCTTCCACAAAAACATAAAGGTAAAGGCTTCATCTTTATCTTTTTGAGTTAGATTTTCGGAATACAAGTTAAGGTGTTGAAATGCCCATCAAAAGAGCTATCTTTTAAGGTATGAATGGTTGGGAATGGTGGAAATGAAGAAAATGGGTTTCGGTGGGGGTTGGAGAAGATGAATGAGAATGGAAGATTTAACTGTGATTCTTATTGTTAAATCCTTCCTTTATCATCTTTATCTCTTATAGCAATGTTGTAACTCATTTTACAACATTTGGTTGTAGTTAAAGATGTTGGAGAGAATTCCAAGGAGCAAGGAAAGAAGAAGACTTGAGCTAGGGAAAAAATGATGTTTTTCTAGCTTTGAAGGAATGTTAGTACACTTCCAGCTCCCTTGTTTCATGCACATCCTAAGGATGATACTTTGTATGCTTGTTTGATATTTGGGTGTTTAAATGCTTGAAATGGTTGCTAATGGTAAATTCGAGATTAAATATTAATGACTTGTGAAAATTGTAGTAAATTGACCAGCTCTTTTCAGTCGTATACCCAAGTGTAGGTTGTTTTCAAGTAATAATTCTCGGGAGTCCAAGGTCGAATCTACATAGAAGTTTTGTTTAGAAATTATAAGATTATAAATTAAAAAAATTTGCAAAGAGAATAATTGATTAAAAATAAATAAACAATTATATAAATAAAGGATGCCGAGTTTTTGAGAATCTACTCTTGGTATTATACTAAGATTAATTTTTATTGATCTTATTACTCAATTGAAGTCCACATGATGAAATGAAATCCAATCGGAAGGTCTTGCAATGAAAGTCCATTGTCCAATGTCCAATGTCCATAATCAAAGTCCAACGTGCAATAAACAATGTCCAAAAAAATGCAAAGGTATAACGTATGCTGTTATATGGATTGGCGCAATCAAAATTAATAAACAAGTCCAATTGTTCATTATGCCAATTTGTTTTGTCTCAATAAATGAAGTTAATTACAACAAGCATTTAATGTGACAAATTACTTTTCTATAATGAAGCAAGGTTCTTAATTTACTAACATAAATATTAGCCAACTGAATTTAACATCATATACTAATTTAACATGTTTTAGATATGTTGGAATTTCAAACTAACCTTTAGCATATACCAAGAGCTTCATCCTTTCACCTCAGCAACTTGACTTAGAAAGACACCATAACTTTAAAGAAAATAAAATTTGGTTTACAAAAACCAAACATAAGAAAGAAAAATATAAAGAAAGAAAAGTGACCTTGATTTCTTTTAACAACAAGGTTACACCAAAGCTACTAAGATGATTTCCAAGGCAAAACTAAAGCCTATTTATAGAAAGTTTGTGATTCTAGATGACAATGGATAGTGGATTTCCAGCCAATTCATCCACTTAAAAAAAACTTTCAATTATTTGATGATATCTTTAAATATTCACAAGTGGTTGTCATGGTGTCCCCACTTGTAAAATTTCAGTTTTCAGCATTTTGTGGTCATTTACAGATATGTTTTGGCTTCCCAATTACTTTGAAAATGTAGCAGATTCAGTAAGCTTTCCAATGGTATCTCACGGGCTAATTTTCGAGTTCTGGAGCTCAAGTTATAGTCATTTACAGATCGCCCCCTATCATTCATTTGGAACTCTTATTATTATAAAAAGTGAAATAATGAACTTTTTATGATTGGGTTCATCATTAACTTACGATCGATTACAATTCTATGTACGTCTCATGAGACAGATGATGTGTAACAAAGAAATCACAAATTATGGAGATATCAAGGAAGATTCAAAGTGAAACATCAAGTGTCCTTATTCTTTCTAACTGTGAAACATTAGAGACTCTCTCTATAGACATGTCATAGCATAATTTTGACACATATTGAATCTTTAAAGTTCTTAATAGTAATATTTTACTTTGTATTCACAAAATTATTTTCAACTCACAGAAATCAACTAAGTACATGCAACACTATATGAAAAAAAAACAAAAACACTCAAGCATCGGACCAGTCAATTTTTTTAAGTATATTGATTAAATTGTCAAAGTATGTCTCAAGATTTACTTTACTCAGCCACTTTTTCAAATTCTCTTAAAAATTTAGAAATCTACTAAAACATGTATTATAACTACTGCTTTATAATAAGGTAAACAAATCATAATCAACAAGGTGTGTCTCAGTATAAATACTTTGTCAACCACCTTTTTCCTAGATATGTCAAAAAGATCAAAGTGCGTTTTACAATTAACCAACACGATTAACTATAATCTGTCACTTTTTTTCAATTTGACTTAACCTAATGATTTAACAAACGTCAAGTTTTTTCATTATTATATCCCTTACCCCCACCTAATTAGGACATTTTCCTCAATGTCAAAATTAAAATTAGAATTTAGAGGATTTTACCTGTTATGCTGCTACTGATTGCTAGAACTAACACATAAAAAATAAAACAAAAAATGTTAAAATAAGATAATATCACAGTGATAAAGAACAATCCACATCTCGCTTGTCTTATTCTCTTTTCCTTTTCTCACGTGTACTCCCTATTAAATCAGGAAGACACCTTGAAATCTTGAAGCTTTTCGAGTAGTTCTTCAATTGTTGTAGCAGAAATTAAGATTCTTCTCACCTATGAAAATATAAATCCATTTCCATAGCATTATCAAGAAAAGAAATTAAACTACCAAAATAACCATTAATATTAAGCAAACCGATGGGTTTTTTTTTATTTCTAGTCATAGATAACCAGGAAGCTACGGAAGCAACTTCTTCCAATGTACAGATACGTCCAGGTAGAGCAATGAATGAATCATGATTGCAATTCATTCTGGTACACTATTGACTCGTACTTCTCTTCCTATTGTAGGTCCACACACACAGTTTAATGTCTTTGGAACTATTCCCAAAACTGAGCTTCCTCCCACATATGTTTTTGTAGCAACTGCTCCCATTAAACCCATACATCCACCTCCATAAATAACTTCATATTTTTATCTGGCCATAACTTCTCCCAATTTCTTAGCTGTATTTGCAAAAGATTCATCTTTTCGTGGAAACGATCCACAAAAAACACAGAACTTTTGAAGATGTTTGGTTGAAGTTGTTGCGTGTAATAACTGCTACGCAATTGTGCAAGTATACACGTCGCAAGTAATAAAGTGATACGAGTATCGAGTATCGTCTCCACAGGGATTGGTTTGGGCCACTTTGCTTTAGTTATCGCACTGTAAAAGTAAAAACACAATTGATAGTAGGAGTTGATTTTAACGAGTAAAGTAAAAGCAATAAACTAAAAGAATAGATGAAATTAAAATAGAGAATAGGCTAGGTTATCGTGAGTTGAGGTGTGATAGCCGATTGGATCGTCTTGGTAAAAGAGTGCAAGGGCAACTCAGTTGCCGTGGCAACTTGCACAGCGGGGTTGCCTTTGCAACTAATCGATGGTTGCCTGGGCGACTAGCTGGGCAACTACTTGGGCTTCTGGGCAGCAACTTCAAGGTTCGGTAGAGCGTTCTTCAATGGTTTCTTCTTATCCCTAAGTCGAAACTCTAGCTACTTGTGCATGCATTGATAATACATCCCTACGTGAATCAAGGGTGAACAACAACCAATCTTGCGCTCCTCTTAGCCGTTGAAATCCTTAACTTATTCCGAAGCCGGATTAATCTTCACCATCAATAGATTGAATAAAGACCATACTCATTCGTTTCTTGAATCTAACTCTCCCGATATTAGATAAATATATGAAGTTACGAGATCATCTCCCAATTCACTCGCAAACAAGAATAAGAACCAAGAATGAGTAAACCTTGAATTGAAAGTGCAAACTCTTATTACCTAAACAAAATCCAATTGTTTTGCACAACAACAAAACACAATATCCCCAACCAATCAAGTTAGTTCATGGTTGGGTTCAAAAGATATACAAAGAATAATCCCCAAACCATGAATCTAATGGAAGCAAAGAAGAAGAAGAAGAAATCAAACTCTCTCCCCCTTGCTCTCTTGTCGAAATTTCCCTCTTCTTGCTCTCCTTGGAGTTGTCGAAATTCCCCTATCTTTTTCCCCTTGGATTGTCGAAATTCCCCTCTAATTTATAGGGCTAGGTCAAAGTCGTTATTTGAGGAGGAAGTTAAGTTGGAATTAAATTATCTATAAAGAATATAATTCTTTATTATAATTATATTCCTACTAGAACTTCTCATATCTTCTTGGAATTTAATTCTTCTTTAATCTCTTCATGGAAATCAAATTCCTTTGGGATTTAGCTTTGCTCCACGTCATCTTGGGCTTGTCTAGTCATCAATTTCGACTACCATATCACCTTATTCTTTGTCGACAATTGCCCTGGCAACTGGCTCGGCATCTCCTTCATGCATTGCCCTGGCAACTAGCTCGGCATCTCCTTTATGCATTGCCCTAGCAACTGGTTCTAGCCTTGTTTAGGCAAGTGATTCTGCACACACAGAAAAACACACCAAAGCAGCATCTTTTTCCATAAAAATCACCAAGTTATGTAATCAAGCTCAACGGTGGAAAGAAACATGAATTAATGCATGGATGACTAATTATGCAACTAATATTAGCTTAAGTCTAACAATAATATGAGTAAAAAGGGTAATAAAAATAGTACTTTTGAACACTTATCACGCCCCTAAACTCGAACTATTGCTTGTCCTCAAGCAATGCAAACTAACAATTACCTGCCAAGACTTTAATCATCAAAGACATGCTTCAAACTTGAATTCAAACCTCGGAACCGTGGCACAAAGTATGATCACCTTTTAATTTTTCGAATAGCACAAAAATTACCCGGAACCAAACTATAATGCTCGTGACAATGTGTGTGCGTAGTTGTGTACAAGTTGATTTTCAAGATTCTATGTGAACAATAGGCTTTTATCAATTTAACTACTGGGGCATTTATTTTTATTTTCACTAGAGCCAATTTCGGGCACCTCTAGCAAAGTAAGCAATTTCTCATTTTATTTTAGTCGACTAGAGCCAATTTCGGGCACCTCTAGTGATTCTTTAATGTGCATTAACTACTAGAGCCAGTTTTGGGCACCTCTAGCAAGAAAGTGCATTTACTACTAGAGCCAGTTTTGGGCACCTCTAGCAAGAAATTAACTTTTAATTTTCAATTTTAAATTTACCCAAATTTTAAGCAACCTAAGTTCACTAAGTTTCTTTCAATTAACAAGCCACAACCATGTAAAAAACAAATTCAGCATCATAGTAAAATTCTAAGTTCTTTTCATGCAATCCTAAAATTAAAGGTTCTTTCAATTAAGTGCAGTAGCAAAAATGCATCATTGGATATTCAACAAGTCTTAAGCAATTAAATCCAATTAAAGGCATGGCAAGTAATATATGCAACCTAAATGTGATTGCTAAAAATGAATGCAACTAAACATGAAGCTAACTAGAAACCAACACCCCCCAAACTCGAGAGAATCATTGTCCTCAATGCATGTAAGAGTGAAATAAAATTTAAAAGAAACTAAATGAAATGAGTTAGTCGGAGAGGTCGTCACCTCGAGTGATAAGTTTCCTTCGTGCCGTTTGCTTGATTCATTTTTCAATCGGTGGTTGAATGCTGGTACCACGTGAATAGCATTGCTTTGATTTGATCCATGTTTGTGGAGGCAGGTTCGCTTGCCTGGGCATAAGTAGTTGCCGAAGCCATTGTTGTTGCCTGGGCATCGCCAGTTTCTATTGTGGTTGCTATGGCAAGTAGTCGGCAGTGAATTTCCTTAGCATGGTGGTTGTGAGTCTTGTTGTGGAAAAGAAAAGAAAACAAAGAAAACCTGGAAACTAAAGATAATGAAGAAAAATAAAATCTCTCCTAAAAATTCCAAAAATAAATAAAAAGAGAAGAAAAAAAACCGAAAATAACAGAAAGAAAAAAATAGTTTGAAAAAAATAAAAATAAAAAGAAAATATCGAAAGGAGAACATGCTCATGCATCTCCTAAGGTGTCAACTTCTTTGTTTCGTTCTACATGGGCACCGTTGTAGTGCTTCAATCTCTGTTCGTTAACATTGAATTCATGTTCGTCAGTAATGGACTTGATTATCACGACACCATGAAAGAATGGTTTGACAACTTTGAATGGTCCCGACCATCTTGATTTCAGCTTTCCCGGGAAAAGTTTTATTCGAGAATTGAATAAGAGAACTAGTTGCCCTGGCATGAATTGTCACGGCAATAGTTTCTTGTCGTGCCATTGCTTTGTTTTCTCCTTGTAGATTTGTGTATTGTTATAGGAGAGTGCACGAAATTCTTCTATCTCGTCGAGGTCCAACAAACGCTTTTGTCCGACACTTTCCTAATCCATATTCACGGTCTTGATTGCCCATTTGTTTGTAGGTGATATTGCCCGTCCTTTGGCAACGATCAGATTGCTTGTAAAACTATTGGGCATCTTTGTACAGTGTTGGCCAATACAAACCAGATTGAAAAACTTTGGCCGCGGTACGAGTTCCTCCAAAATGTCCTCCATAGGGTGAATAATGGCATTGTCGGAGTACATTTTGTTGCTCCTCTTCAGGGACACGTTGGCTTATAACCTGATCTGCACATTGTTTAAACAAAAGAGGCTCGTCCCAAAAGTAATGCTTAGCATCATGGCAGAACCGCTTCTTCCCTTGGTGAGTAAGGCCATAAGGTAAAATACCACAAACAAGGAAATTAACTAAATCCACGTACCAGGGTATTGCCGAGGCATATGCTGCCGTGGCGACTGCTCCCAAGATTGCTGAGTCGGGTGTGTCTAGAGTTACCGAGGCATACGCATCCATGGTTGCCAAGGCGTGCGTATCAGTAGTTGCCGTGGCGTCGAGGGTTGCCGAGGCATGCGCATCCGTAGTTGCCGAGGCGTCAGGGGTTGCCGAGGCATGCGCATCCATGGTTGCCGAGGTGTGCGTATCAGGAGCTGCTACGGCGTCGAGGGTTGCCGAGGCATGCGTATCCATGGTTGCCGAGACGTCGAGGGTTGCCGAGGCGTGCGTATCTATGGTTGCCGAGGCATCAAGGGTTTCCAAGGCGTGCATATCCATGGTTGCCGAGGCAACTAAAAGTTGTTCATCCAGGAATGCATCGTATATCTCTAAATCCCCGTCCTCCTCCCTATTGCGTTGGCCTAGGATTGCTCCTACCGTGAAATCACTTGCATCATACATGAGCTCAAAAGGTGGCGTCCAATCTGGTGGAACGACAATGGGTGCCGAGGCAACTATCGAACTCATTACCAAAAATAGAAAAATCATCCATGAGGATCTCAAGGAAGTCTTCGACCATGTCTGAAAAGAGTGCCATCATGCATCTTCTAATGTTACTGCATATCTGAGAAAACTTGAGGAGGGTCGTTTCTGATACTTCTTATAGTCCATCCGTACCCTCCATCGGGTGACAATATTGCCCAAAAAGAGTTGGGCCAATGTGCTCCCAGCTACTCCCTTTTGCATTACCATGGTGGAAGTGTCTTTCTTTTGTGTTCCCTTGTAGTCCATGCATGCCCTCCACCTTGCTACTATTCTTGAAGGTACAAATATATTACTAGGAAAAATTATATCCATTCCCAACCATTCAATTACCTCATTCTTGTCGACTTCTATCATGATTGGATGTATCCTTTGTTGTCGTGGCAATTGCTGCTCAAGCCAATTGCCGTGGCAAACAGTTGCCAAAATTTGCTGTAAGTCAAGGGAAGAACCAATTTTCTGAAAAGCTTTACGAATCCAAACACCGTTTTCTTTTGGCCTCTCAAACATCTCCATCAGTAGAGATTTCGATGGCTTCAAATCTACCAACCTCGGTTCCTCAAGACATACCTACAATGGACGAGATGAGTTTTTAAAGAATTCAAAAGGTTCAACTATTACCTGCTCATATTCCATTGGCAAAGTATTATCATCTCGTTGATCTTGCATGTGGTCGTGTAATTGCCGTGGCAATTGTAGATGAGAGCAATCTACAGATTCCTGCTTCAACATCAACGTTGTAACCTTATGGGCATCAGGTTCCTCAGAATTTGTTGTAGTATTGTTGTTCTCAGTTTCACTGAGTGTTGTCGCAGCATTGCTCTGTTCAGGCTCCTCAATCATTGCCGAGGCAATTTGTTCAGGCTCATCATGTGTTGGCCAGTCTCTCTCATTGGCATCCTCTTGGCTTTGAGGTTTTAGTTGTTCCCCACACATCGGAGAGCTTTCTTTGCATTGCTCCTTATCCTCTTGCATTGGGACGTCAGTATCCCTAGGAATGAATTGTTGGTGCATGTTATCCATGACATATGTGGATCTCCCCAATTGATCTTCCGAATCCCCTAAGGTTGCATCCCACTGAGCTATCCTCGTATCCATAGATTTTGATAGCTCTCGAATCTCTTCAATTGATTCGTCAAGTCTAGCCAAGGAAGCTAGTAACGTTTCCTCCAAGGAATTGGAATGCTCTTGAAAAGGACTACATTGCCATGGCATATCTCATTCTTCGCGCAAAATTGTTATGGTAAAAAAAAATTTGAGCTTTTTGACCATACCACGAAGAATTTTGCTGCTGGTTCCCTCTATGGTCCTCCATGTAGTTATATGCACCGAAAATGTGAGGGCAATTTTCAAACACATGATGTTCTCCACACATAGCACAAGATTTTTCCACGGTATAAGTTCTTTGGGCTTTTCTCGGTTGGTATAGGCAATCATCAAAGGGTGCAAGAAACTCTTGATTGGATTGATTCATATCTTCCAACATCATCTCTCGAGTAGATCGGCTTTTATTTCCCGACATGTTGATGTCCCTTAACTTGTAGCGCACCTAATTTAATTTTTTTTTGATAAAACAAACAAAAAGAAAAGTTAGTAAAACTAAGAGAAAAAAATGCAATAACAAAAACAACTAACACTATTTGCCAATCCCCGGCAACGACGCCAAAAACTTGTTGTGTGTAATAAGTGCTACGCAATTGTGCAAGTATACACGTCGCAAGTAATAAAGTGATACGAGTATCGAGTATCGTCTCCACAGGGATTGGTTTGGGCCACTTTACTTTAGTTATCGCACTGTAAAAGTAAAAACACAATTGATAGTAGGAGTTGATTTTAACGAGTAAAGTAAAAGCAATAAACTAAAAGAATATATGAAATTAAAATAGAGAATAGGCCAGGTTATCGCGAGTTGAGGTGTGATAGCCAATTGGATCGTCTTGGTAAAAGAGTGCAAGGGCAACTTGCACAGCGGGGTTGCCTTGGCAACTAATCGATGGTTGCCTGGGCGACTAGCTGGGCAACTACTTGGGCTTCTGGGCAGCAACTTCAAGGTTCGGCAGAGCGTTCTTCAATGGTTTCTTCTTATCCCTAAGTCGAAACTCTAGCTACTTGTGCATGCCTTGATAATACATCCCTGCGTGAATCGGTGAACAACAACCAATCTTGCGCTCCTCTCAGCCGTTGAAATCCTTAACTTATTCCTAAGCCGGATTAATCTTCACCATCAATAGATTGAATAAAGACCATACTCATTCGTTTCTTGAATCTAACTCTCCCGTTATTAGATAAATAGATGAAGTTACGAGATCCTCTCCCAATTCACTCGCAAACAAGAATAAGAACTAAGAATGAGTAAACCTTGAATTGAAATTGCAAACTCTTATTACCTAAACAAAATCCAATTGTTTTTCACAACAACAAAACACAATAAACCCAACCAATCAAGTTAGTTCATGGTTGGGTTCAAAAGATATACAAAGAATAATCCCCAAACCATGAATCTAATGGAAGCAAAGAAGAAGAAGAAGAAATCGAACTCTTTCCCCCTTTGCTCTCTTGTTGAAATTTCCCTCTTCTTGCTCTCCTTGGAGTTGTTGAAATTCCCCTCTCTTTTTTCTCCTTAGATTGTCAAAATTCCCCTCTAATTTATAGGGCTAGGTCAAAGTCCTTCTTTGAGGAGGAAGTTAAGTTGGAATTAAATTATCTTTAAAGAATATAATTCTTTATTATAATTATATTCCTACTAGAACTTCTCATATCTTCTTGGAATTTAATTCTTCTTTAATCTCTTCATGGAAATCAAATTCCTTTGGGATTTAGCTTTGCTCCACGTCATCTTGGGCTTGTCTAGTCATCAATTTCGACTACCATATCACCTTATTCTTTGTCGATAATTGCCCTGGCAACTGGCTCGGCGTCTCCTTCATGCATTGCCCTGGCAACTAGCTCGACATCTCCTTCATGCATTGCCCTGGCAACTGGTTCTAGCCTTGTTTAGGCAAGTGATTCTGCACACACAGAAAAACACACCAAAGCAGCATCTTTTTCCACAAAAATCACCAAGTTATGTAATCAAGCTCAACGGTGGAAAGAAACATGAATTAATGCATGAATGACTAATTATGCAACTAATATTAGCTTAAGTCTAACAATAATATGAGTAAAAAGGGTAATAAAAATAGTACTTGTGAACACTTATCAAAAGTATTTTCCATTTTTTTTGTTTTTTGAAAAGAAAGGAAGAAAAATACAAATATATAATAAGTGGTAGATAAGCTGTCAGTAGAACACGTTAAACCGAAAAATCAAAATGTCAAAAAGTAGAAACAAAAATTCAAAAGGTAAACAGTAAACAGGCCGCCATTAATGAATCCTGCAGCAAAGAGTCAAAAAGTCAACAATAGAAAATGATTACAATTGCAATAATGGTTCCTGCAACACACAGTTATTCAAGATTACTCAAATCCAAACAATAATTAAACATGACAAAGAACAAGAAACAATTATTGCAAATCAAAGCTTAAGAAATATTTACAATGGATAGTGGATCCAGCCAATTTACCCACTAAAAAAAATCTTTCAATTATTTGATGATATCTTTAAATATTCACAAGTGGTTGTCATGGTGTCCTCACTTATAAGATTTCGGTTTTTAGCATTTTGTGGTCATTTTCAGATCTGTTTTGGCTTCCTAATTATTTTGAAAATGTAGTAGACTCAATAAGCTTTCCAATGGTATCTCACGGGCCAATTTTCAACTTTTAGAGCTCAAGTTATAGTCAAAACCGTGCAACATATTGAGTGTAGAAATTTAGTACGAGTTTATTGAGTTTATTTTCTCAATTTCAGCATTTGCCCAATTCCTTTCACCTTAGATCATCTTTCTAAGTCAAGTTGCTGAGGTGAAAGGATGAAGCTCTTGTTATATACTAAAGGTTACTTTGAAATTCTCAACATATGTAAAACATGTTAAATTAGTATATGATGTTAAATTCAGTTGGTTAATATTCATGTTAGTAAATTAAGAACCTTCCTTCATTATAGACAAGTAATTTGGCACAATAAATGCTTGTTATAATTAACTTGATTTATTGAGACAAAACAAATTGACATAATGAACACTTGGACTTGTTTATTAATTTTGATTGCGCCAATTCATATAACAGCATACGCTATACCTTTGCATTTTTTGGACATTGTTTATTGCAGTTTGGACTTTGATTATGGACATTGGACATTGGACAATGGACTTTTGACTTTCATTGCAAGACCTTCCGATTGGATTTCATTTCATCATGTGGACTTCAATTTAGTAATAAGATAAATAAAAATTAATCTTAGTATAATACCAAGAGTGGATTCTCAAAACCTCAGTATTTTTTATTATATCATTGTTTATTTATTTTTAATCAATTATTCTCTTTTATCTTTTTTAATTTATAATCTTCTAATTTCTAAACAAAACTTCCATGTGGATTCGACCTCGGACTCCTGAGAATTACTACTTGACAACAACCTGCACTTGGGTAAACGACTGAAAAGAGTCGGTCAAGATTTTGGTGTCGTTGCCAGGGAAGGTAAGATTTGGAATTCAAGCTTTATATATTATATTTAATGGGTAGTTTTACCCCCTATTTATGTGTATACTAGTTTTTTATGTCGGTTTGGCAACGTGATTTTAATTCTCGTTGTTTGGTTAGAAATAATTTTGAAACTCTTTTCAGAAATTTGTTGGACACACCTTCAAATTCACCTACGATGGTTGAAGATCAACTTGTTCTCAATGAAAATGACAATATGAAAGTTCGCTCGATGCGTGATTACTTGCAACCCCCTCGAACTTCACTACCTTTATGTTTTATGTTTCCTCCAAATGCAAACAACTTTCGATTTAAACCAGGTATGATATCTTTACTTACTACTTTTCATGGCTTGGAATGTGAAAGTGCTTATGCTTCCCTTAAAGATTTTGAAGATGTATGCGTCACTTTTAATGACCAACAATGTTCGAATGAAATTATTAAATTAAAATTATTTCTTTTTTCTTTAAAGGATAAGGCAAAAATTTGGCTTAATACGTTGAAACCTAGGTCAATTGACGCTTGGAAAGAAATGTAAACTCAATTTTAAATTTTTTTTCCAACACATAAAACTAATGCTTTAAAGAAACAATTTCAAAATTTCAATAAGAAGCCAAATGAAACGTTTTTTCAGTGTTGGGAACATTTTAAAGATTTATTAAATTCTTGCCACATCATGGTTTTGAAGAATGGCGTATCATAAGTTTTTTCTATGATGGTTTGACTCCTAAAACTAAACATTTTGTTGAAATAATGTGCAATGGTGATTTCATGAGTAAACAACATGAAGAAGCTTTTGATTACTTAGATCATTTAGCTGAAAATTCTTAGTCTTGGCACACAGATAATTCTACAAAAGGATATGTTAAACCTAATCTTGTGCATAATAAAGGAAAATATCACCTTAACCAAGATGATGATTTAAGTGCTAAGTTGGTATTTTGTCTAGAAGACTTGATGCCATAGAAACTAGGAAAATAAAATAAGTCATCTCAATGAAAAATCAAGAGAGTTTTGATATTTGTGAGATTATGGGACACTCTACTCTTGAATGTCCGAACAATCCAATTTTTAAAGAAATGCTGCATGAGCATGGAAATGTCATAAATACATCCTCAAAGCCTTTTTCTTCTACATATTCTGAAACTTATAACCTTCAATGGAAAAATCATCCAAACTTTAGTTGGAAAAATAATAACCATCATCAGTTAGCCCCAAATCAAAAGCCTCCATACGGTTCATCTAATTTATATTCCCAGGTAAAAAGACCTGATGAGACATTGCAAGTTTTCATGCAGGAACAGAAAAATTTTAATATTCAAACATCACAAGTTATCAATGAATTCAAGACATCACTTTGAAAATTGACAGCTTCATTGTGCACTCAAGAAAAAGGTAAATTTCCTGCTCAACCTCTTCCAAATCCTTCTAGTCAATCTCTTGTTTCTTGTTCTAGTGGAACTCAACAAGAAGATGTTAAATCTATCACAACCCTCCGAATTGGCAAGAATGTTGATAAAACTATTCCATAAAAAAATCAAGAATCTTCATCTCCTTCAAAATGTAAAGGTGAGAATAATGGCAAGTCAGAAAACATTGACATAGAAAAAGAGAAATGTGTAATTTCTGCTCCTTTTCCCCAGAGATAACAACCAACAAAGAATTTAAACAAAAATGCTGAATTCTTAGAACTTTTCAAACAAGTTAAGATCAATATTCCTTTGTTGGATGTAATCAAACAAGTTCCATCATATGCAAAGTTTTTGAAAGATATGTGTACTGTAAAAAAACATAATGTGCAAAAGAAAGCATTTTTAACTGAAACTATAAGCTCGATCATTCAACATCTTACCCCACCCAAATACAAAGACCATGGATGCCCGACAATTTCATGCATTATTGGTAACACTAGAATAGAGCGTGCTTTGATTTATATTGGTGCTAGTGTTAATCTTTTACATTTTTCGGTATATCAACAGTTAGGTTTAGGTGAACTTAAAGCAACGCCCATTACACTCTAACTTGCTGATCGTTCAATTAAAATTCCTTGAGGAATGGTAGAAGATGTGTTGGTTCAAATTGATAAATTTTACTTTCCAGGTGATTTTGTTTAGGACACAAGTCCTGTTTCAAATGCAAATGCACAAATTCCTGTTATTTTAGGTTGCCCATTTCTTGCTACTTCTAATGCCTTGATTAATTGCAGTAATGGTGTTTCAAACCTTTCTTTTGGGAACATGACTTTAGAATTAAATGTGTTTAATATTTGTAACCAACCTGGAGAGAATTCTGAAGTACATGAAGTGGATTTTATCGACGAACTTGTTCATGAACAAATCAACATTTCTAAACTTTCTGATCCTTTAGGAAATTGTTTTGCTAATTCTGAAATTGATGATGTTCCTAAAAAAAATCTTTTGCAGGAAAATAATAATCATTATTTGATACAAAAATTTGAGAAACCTCCATCGCTACCAACTACTTTGGTATCGTCAAATGATGAACCACCAATGTTGGATCTAAAGCCATTGCCATCTCACCTAAAATATTTATTTTTGGGTAAGAATGAAACCTTTCTAGTTATAATCTATGCAACAATTGATGCATTCCAAGAAGGTAAGTTGTTAGAAATTTTGAAACTACATAAGAATGCATTAGGATGGACCATAGCTGACATAAAAGGAATTAGCCCATTGATTTGTACTCATAATATTTATTTAGAAGAAAATGCTAAATCTTGTAGATAAATGCAACGGAGGCTTAATCCTAATATGAAAGAAGTAGTGAGAAATGAAATCATTAAACTATTGGATAATGGAATCATTTATCCCATTTCTAATAGTAAGTGGGTAAGTCCTACTCAAGTAGTACCTAAGAAATCTGGAGTTACTTTGGTTAAAAATGAAAATAATGAATTAATTCCAACTAGGACTGCTTCTGGTTGGTGTGTGAATTGATTATAGAAAACTTAACGCAGTAACTAGGAAATATCATTTTCCTTTACCCTTCATGGATGAAATCTTAGAAAGAGTTGTAGGGCATAAATATTATTGTTTTTTAGATGGATACTTTGGGTACAATTAAATTGCAATTGCACCTGAGGATCAAGAGAAAACTACATTCACATGTCCCTTTGACACATTTGCATATAGAATGATGCCTTTAGGATTATGCAATGCTCCATCCACATTTCAAAGATGCATGTTAAGAATTTTTAGTGACATGGTTGAACGTATTCTTGAGGCATTTATGGATGACTTCTATGTTTTTGGTGATTCCTTTGATGATTGCTTGTCAAATTTAGAAAAGGTATTGGTTAGATGTGAAGAAAAAAAGTCTTGTTCTTAATTGGGAAAAATGCCATTTTATGGTTACTAATGGTATTGCCTTGGGTCATGTTGTTTCTAGAAAAAGAATTGAAGTAGACAAGTCAAAAATTGATTTCATTTCCAACTTGCCAACACCTAAGACTGTAAAGGATGTAAGGTCATTTTTAGGACATGCAGGATTTTATAGGAGATTCATAAAGAATTTTAGCACAATAACTAAACCATTATGTAATCTCTTATTAAAAGATAATGCGTTTGAATGGAATGAAGATTGTGAACATGCTTTTAAAAAACTTAAAAACATGCTATTTTCTGTTCATATAATGAGACCTCCTGATTGAGCTTTACCATTTGAAATCATGTGTGATGCTAGTGATTATGATGTTAGTGTTGTTTTAGGACAAAAGAAGGATAAGAAACCATATGCCATATATTATACGAGTAAAACTTTAAATAGTGCTCAAATGAATTATTCCACAACTGAAAAAGAATTATTTGCAGTAGTATTTTCGTTGGATAAATTTAGATCTTATCTTGCTAGATCATCAATTGTTATTTTTAGTGATCATGCAGCTTTAAAATATCTTCTTTCTAAAAAGGATGCCAAACCAAGGTTGATCAGGTGGATTCTTTTACTTCAAGAATTCAATATCACCATTCGTGATAAGAAAGGAGTAGAAAATATGGTGGCAGATCTTTTATCAAGACTAGTTTGTGATACATCTTTTGAATCCACACCAATTAATGATACTTTTCCTGATGAACAACTTTTAAGTATTTCTGTAACACCATGGTTTGCTGACATTGATAATTATCTTGCCACGGGTAAAATTCCTTTTCAATGGGATCTTCAAGATAAGAGAAAGTTTCTGAATGAAGTAAAGAAATTTTATTGGGATGATGCTTACTTGTTCAAGTATTGTCCTGAACAAATATTTAGAAGCATACATGAAAATAAGGTAAGTAGTGTCCTTAATTTTTGTCATTCCGAGGCATGTGGTGGACATTTTTCATCAAAGAAAACTGCAACAAAAATTTTACAATGTAGATTTTATTGGCCAACCATATTCAAAGATGCTCATAATTTTTGCAAGTCATGTGAAAGTTGTCAAAATTGAGATCCATTTCTAAAAGAAACATGATGCCATTAAACCCAATTTTAGTGATTGAAATTTTTACTGTTGGGGAATTGATTTTATGGGTCAGTTTCCACTTTATTTTGATCGCAATTGATTATGTTTCAAAATGGATAGAAGAAATTCCATGTAGCAATAATAATCATAGAACAGTGATCAAATTTGTAAAGGAAAATATTTTAAGTCGATTTGTAATTCCTCGATCTATCATAAGTGATGGTGGAACACATTTTTGCAACAAGGTTTTTGAATCTTTAATGAATAAATATACAATTACATATAAAGTTGCAACCCCTTATCACCTTCAGACAAATGGACAAGTAGAACTTGCAAATAGGGAAATTAAATAGATTTTGGAAAAAAACAATTAACCCAAATCGTAAAGATTGGTCTTTAAAACTCGATCATGCTTTATGGGCTTAGCGAACTGCTTTTAAAACATCATTGGCCATGTCCCCCTATAGACTAGTTTATGGAAAACCTTGTCATTTACTTGTGGAATTGGAACATAAAGCATATTGGGCTATTAAAATGTTTAACTCTAATCTTGATGATGCTGCGCAATTACGAAAGTTACAAATTAATGAACTTGAGGAACTTAGAAATTATGCATATTAAAACTCAAAGATTATACAGAAAGAAACAAAGCTTCTCAGATAAAGAATTTCAAGAAAAACATCTGATGTAGGGCAAAGTGTTGTCCTTTATAATTCTAGACTTCACTTGTTTCCTGGAAAATTGAGATCAAGATGGAGTGGACCATTTGTTGTGAAGCATGTTTATCCTTATGGAGCATTTGACATTGAAAATCCTAAAACTGGAAACGTGTTCAAAGTGAATGGACACATACTTAAACCTTTTATTGAAAATCAAGCCAATCAAGGTGAGGTTCTTTATCTTTTAGATCATTGTTAGAAATATTTTGGTGTAATTATATATAATTATATTTTTAATATTAATATTATTAGTATATATTATTATTAGAATATTTACTATTATTAAATTATTATTATTTTAATTCCCGGTTAAATGGCAGATAACGGTACTCCATGAAATCTTTTGGTTTATCAGCTACCCATAAAACTGATAATGTATATTCATTTCTCAGTTTTACTTTCAAATTCACTCTTTTGGTTTCTCTTTCATTTTCCTTTTCTTTCAAAAATGGATGTTATTCTCTCAACTATGCAGAAACGTCTTTCCTCTATTCCACCAAACATGATTCTAAAACTTTACAAAGTCAGGCTTGAATGATTGAGAATGCTCATGCACAAAGGCATGCCTGCTGAAGTTTGTATGCTAATCGAAGCAAAAGTAAGGTATGAAGAATATCTTCCATTTTTACATTTACCTGGTACCGAAAAAAGTACATATACAATGAAAAGAAGATCCAAACGTCTCGGATCAAACTGTCGAAAATGTGTAAGATGGACTTGTTCGGGAAGATGGCGTTCTATTGGGATGCCTTCCATAAATCAAGATGACAAAATTAGATTTTTTAAGGATGGACTGAGTAAGGAGAATTTGGAGGATATCCAAAGTTCTCTTGAGATGCATCCTAGTGGAGATGTGCAGAGACAAATTCTTGATTTATGGTTGATATTTCAAAATGAATGGCAACGTCTAGGGAATCTGACGATAAAGACCCTATTTGCCAATTTTTAAGAAAACTGGATGGGAAGCCTATCCTTGACTCATAGAAAGCGTTCAAGCCATTTCTGGACGTAAAACCAGATGAAGCTTTGATTTGCAATAAATTTTTTTCTTGTTCTTTGTCATGTTTATTTACTGTTTGGATTTGAGTGATCTTGAAAAACTGTGTGCTGCAGGAACCATTATTGCAATTGTAATCATTTTCTACTGGTGACTTTTTGACTCATTGCTACATGATTCATTAATGACAGCCTGTTTACTGTTTACCTTTTGAATTTTTGTTTCTACTTTTTGACACTTTGATTTTTCGGTTTAATGTTTTCTACCGACAGCTTATCTACCACTTATTATATATTTGTATTGTTCTTCCTTTCTTTAAAAAAACAAAATAATGGAAAATACTTCAACGAAACGTCTTTAAAAGTTTTGGGTTTTTAGTTGATCGTTTCTAGGAAAAGATGAATTTTTTGCAAATACAGCTAAGAAATTGGGAGAAGTTATGGCTAGAAAAAATATGAAGTTATTTATGGAGGTGGATGTATGGGTTTAATGGGAGCAGTTGCTGCAACAACATATATGGGAGGAAGCTCAGTTTTGGGAATAGTTCCAAAGACATTAAACTATGTGTGTGGACCTACAATAGGAAGACAAGTACGAGTCAATAGTATACCATAACGAATAACAATCATGATTTTTTGCAAATACAGCTAAGAAATTGGGAGAAGTTATGGCTAGAAAAAATATGAAGTTATTTATGGAGGTGGATGTATGGGTTTAATGGGAGCAGTTGCTGCAACAACATATATGGGAGGAAGCTCAGTTTTGGGAATAGTTCCAAAGACATTAAACTATGTGTGTGGACCTACAATAGGAAGACAAGTACGAGTCAATAGTATACCATAACGAATAACAATCATGATTTATTCTTCTGATGCGTTCATTGCTCTGCCTGGAGGTATCGGTACATTGGAAGAAATTGCCTGCGTAACTTCCTGGTCATCTCTGACTAGAAATAAAAAAACCCATCAGTTCGCTTAATATTAATGTTTATTTTAATAGTTTACTTTCTTTTTTTGATAATTCTGTGGAAAATGGATTTATATTTTCAGAGGTAAGAAGAATCTTAATTTCTGCTACAACAATTAAAGAACTACTCGAAAAGCTTCAAGATTTCAAGTGTCTTCCTGATTTAATAGAGAGTACACGTGAGAAAAGGAAAAAAGACAAAGACAAGCGAGATTTGGATTGTTCTTTATCACTGTGATATTATCTTAATTTAACATTTTTTTGTTTTATTTTTTTATGTGTCAGTTCTAGCAATCAGTAGCAGCATAACAGGTAAAATCCTCTAAAATCCACTTTTAATTTTGACATTGAGGACAATGTCCTAATTAGGTGGGGTAGGGGATATAATAATAAAAAAACTTGACGATTGTTAAATCATTAGGTTAAGTCAAATTGACAAAAAAAAGTGACAGATTATAGCTAATCTTGTTGGTTAATTGTAAGACGCACTTTGATCTTTTTGACATATCAAGGAAAAAGGTGGTTGACTAAGTATTTATACTGAGAAACATCTTGTTGATTATGATTTGTTTACCTTGTTATAAAGTACTAGTTATAATACATATTTTATTAGATGTCTAAATTTTTAAGAGAAGTTAAGTTGAAAAAGTGGCTGAGTAAAGTAAATCTTGAGACGCACTTTGACAATTTAATAATATATATTTCAAAAAAATGATTGGTCTGATGCTTGAGTGTTTGTGTTTTTTTTAACTCACCAAATATTTTTTAACTCACAAATATTTCTTTGTTTATCTTTACCTATAGAGCTTAAAGCTCCAACTTTACCTTTGATTGCTTTAGATGCTCAGTACTTACCGGACATATCTTTATGAGCATAAGTATTAATGGGGTAGGTTAGGGGTGTTCATTGTCGGATATCGGATTGGATCCGATTTTTTCGGATATCTGGTTTTTCGGATCAACAATATAGTGATCAATATACGATCCGAAAAAATTAGATAATCAGATATCGGATAATCGAATCAGATATTTGGATATCCAATTATCCTAAAATATATTTTGATTTAATTATTTTTTTTAATTTGAAATTTGTATTTATGAAAATTTCTGAATTTTGAATATAACAAGCAACAAATTGCTAAATATAAGAAGATTCACATCTATGAACATTTTGATTTTTTAATTTTTGGATATAACAAGCACCAAATTGTTAAAAATAACAAAATTAATATTCATAAAAATTTGAATTTTTAGATTTTCGGATAATCCAAAACTTGAAATATTGCCATCCGCATTCGGTCCAAAAAAATTAAAATCGGATCGGATATCCGATCTAGAAATAAAAATCAGATCGAATATTCAGATTTTCGGATCAAATCAACTGATAATCAAATCGGATCAGATATTTTTAAACACCCCTAGGGTAGGTAGATAAATTTTAATAAGAGAAAGATACACAAGGAGTAAAGAATGAAATTCTATTTTTCTACAAAAATCTTCTCTTTATTGAAAAAAAATTAAAAAAATAATATTACTAGTGTCATGTAAAAAAAGGAAAAAAAATTATGCTTTATCCTTTTGTTATGGAGAAATAAGGAATATTTTGGAAAATGATGGAGTTGGATGATCACTAGGGGAAGATGGAAATTAATACTTCTTGCTCACTTTGATCCGTAAGTAAATTGAGTTTAGGATAAGCTAATTGTTGTCAATCTCATTGAAATATCATACCTTGACCTCAGCCCTATTATAAGCCAAATAAAAAGACTTGGTGACTCTATTATATTGAACTAATTATATATAAAGGTGAATAATGAATTAATTCATGATAGGCATTCACTTATTGTTTATTATTTCTCCAATGTGCTGATGAGATTGCACACAAGTGATTTGCACACATATAAGCACAGAACTTTGTGTTCTGTTTGGCCATTCACTTATTGTTTATGATAGACATTACTTCTCCAATGTCATGAATAGCATTCTATTTGGCCATGTTCAAATATTTAAGTTCTTAACAGTGATATTTTACTCTACATTCAAAATTTTGTGTTCTCCTCATCAGTTAATGCTAAAGTATATTAGGCTTCGTCTATATATTTACTTTGGTGATTTGTTTGCTTGAGGAAAAGAAAAAATGTAACTGTGGGGGTGTGATAAGTCCTTAATATAGTCTCATTTTAGTATCTATAGTACGAACATTTGCATTGTTTATTAAGTGTTTTATTGACATTTGTAGTTTTTTAGTTATTTCATATTTTGTGGTTTGTATTTTAAATGTGTTGCGATTTTAGTACTTTTGTTATGTTTTCAATTATTTTTAATAAATTGTATTTTTGTGTTAATTTCAGGCTTAGATATGTTAAATTTTGTGTTTTCAATTATGACACAAATGAAATTGAATCCAAAGATGATCTAAGCTGAAAGGAATTGGGCAAATGCTGAAATTGAGAAAATAGACTCAATAAACTCGTACTAAATTTCTACACTCAATATGTTGCACGGTTTTGACTATAACTTGAGCTCGAGAGCTTGAAAATTGACCCGTGATATGCCATTGGAAAGCTTATTGAGTCTACTACATTTTCAAAGTAATTGGGAAGCCAAAACAGATCTGGAAATGACCACAAAATGTTGAAAACCGAAATCTTACAAGTGGGGACACCATGACAACCACTTGTGAATATTTAAAGATATCATCAAATAATTGAAAGATATTTTAAAGTGGGTGAATTAGCTGGAAATCCAGTAACCATTGTCATCTAGCATCACAAACTTTCTATAAATAGGCTTTAGTTTTGCCTTGGAAATCATCTTGGTAGCATTGTTGTAACCTTCTTGTTAAACGAATTCAAGATCACTTTTCTTTCTTTATATTTTTCTTTCTTATGTTTGGTTTTTGTAACCCAAAATTTATTTTCTTTAAAGTTATGGTGTCTTTCTAAGTCAAGTTGCTGAGGTGAACGGATGAAGCTCTTGGTATATACTAAAGGTTAGTTTGAAATTCTCAACATATCTAAAACATGTTAAATTAGTATATGATGTTAAATTTAGTTGGCTAATATTCATGTTAGTAAATTAAGAACCTTGCTTCATTATAGACAAATAATTTGGCACAATAAATGCTTGTTATAATTAGCTTGATTTATTGTAGACAACACAAATTGGCATAATGGACACTTGGACTTGTTTATTAATTTTGATTGCACCAATCCATATAACAACATATGTTATACCTCTGCATTCTTTTGGACATTGTTTATTGCACTTTGGACTTTGATTATGGACACTAGACATTGGATAATGGACTTTTTTTGGTGATATCTTTCAATTATTTGATGATATCTTTAAATATTCACAAGTGGTTGTCATGGTCATTTCCAGATCTTTTTTGGCTTCCCAATTACTTTCAAAATGTAGTAGACTCAATAATGTTCCCAATGGTATCTCATAGGCTAATTTTTGAGTTCTGGAGCTCAAGTTATAGTCAAAACCATGCAACATATTGAGTGTAGAAATTTAGTACGAGTTTATTGAGTCTATTTTCTCAATTTCAGCATTTTCCCAATTCCTTTCACCTTAGATCATCTTTGGATTCAACTTCATTTGTGTCATAATTGCAATCACCAAATTCAACATATCTAAGCCTGCAATTAACACAAAATACAATTTATTAAAAATAACTAAAAACATAATAAAAGTACTAAAACCGCAACATATTTAAAATACAAACCACAAAATATGAAATAACTAAAAACCTACAAATGTCAATAAAACACTTAATAAACAATCCAAATCTTCGTACTACAGATACTAAAATGAAACTATATTAAGGACTCATCACACCCCCACACTTACATTTTTGCTTGTCCTCAAGCAAACAAATCACCAATGCAAATGTAGATGCAACCTAATATACTTTAGCATTAACTGATGAGGAGAACATAAAGTTGTGAATGTAGAGTAAAATATCACTGTTAAGAACTTAAATGTTTCTACATGGCCAAATAGAATGCTATTCATAACATAGGTGGTCTCTAGAAAATTCTTGTAGTCAAAAAGTGTAGGACACTGAAACTTATTTGCTTTTATGTGTGAAAATCACCTGTGTGCAATCTCATCAGCACATTGGAAAAATAATAAACAATAAGTGAATGGCTATCATGAATTAATTCATTATTCACCTTTATATATGATTAGTTCCAATATAATAGAGTCACCAAGTCTTTTTAATTGGCTTATAATAGGGCTTAGGTAAAGGTATGATATTTCAATGAGATTGACAACAATTGGCTTATCCTAAACTCAATTTACTTATGGATCAAAGTGAACAAGAAGTATTAATTTTCATCTCCCCTAGTTATCATCTAACTCCATCATTTTCCAAAATATTCCTTATTTCTCCATTACAAAAGGATAAATCATAATTTTTTTTCTTTTTTTCTTTTTTTTACATGACTCTAGTATTATTATTTTTTTCATTTTTAATGAAGAGAAAATTTTTGTAGAAAAATAGAATTCCATGCTTTACTCCTTGTGTATCTTTCTCCTGTTAAAATTTATCTACCTACCCCATTAATACTTATGCTCATAAAGATATTGCCGTTAAGTACTAGCATCTAAAGCAAACAAAGGTAAGGTTGGAGCTTTAAGCTCTGTAGGTAAAGATAAATAAAGAACTATTTGGTGAGTCAAGAAAAGGCTATAGGCTCAAAATCATGTGTTCAAGAGAAATATTGTATGGTTGACTCAAAAGGTTCAATCAATCCAAAAAAATAAAAGACTTAGATTGTCCCCTATCATGCATTTGGAACTCTTATTATTATAAAAAAGTGCAATAATGAAAATTTTTTATGATTGGGTTCATCATTCACTTACGATCGATTACAATTCTATGTACGTCCCATGAGACAGATGATGTGTAACAAAGAAATCACAAATTCTGGAGATATCAAGGAAGATTCAAAGTGAAGCATCCAATGTCCTTATTTTTTCTAACTGTGAAACATCATAAACTCTTTCTATAGACAAGTCATAGCATAATTTTGACACATATTTAATCTTTTAAGTTCTTAATAGTGATATTTTACTTTGTATTCACAAAATTATTTTCAACTCACAAAAATCAACTAAGTAAATGCAACATTATATGAAAAAAAGCACAAACACTCAAGCATCGAACCAATCATTTTTTAAAATATATATTATTAAATTGTCAAAGTGTGTCTCAAGATTTACTTTACTCAGCCACTTTTTCATCTTAACTTCTTTTAAAAATTTAGACATCTAATAAAATATGTATTATGACTGCTACTTTATAACAAGGTAAACAAATCATAATCAACAAGGTGTGTCTCAGTATAAATACTTACTCAACCACCTTTCTCCTAGATATGTCAAAAAGATCAAAGTGCATCTTACAATTAACCAACAATATTAACTATAATATGTCACTTTTTTGTCAATTTGACTTAACCTAATGATTTAACAAACGTCAAGTTTTTTTTATTATTATATCCTCTACCCCCACCTAATTAGGACATTGTCCTCAATGTCAAAATTAAAAGTAGAATTTAGAGGATTTTACCTGTTATGCTGTTATTGATTGCTAGAACTGACACATAAAAAATATGTAACATCCCCTACCCGGGTTGACAGGAAATCGATTCGGGACGTTACCAAGTACAATACAAGCAAGAACAAGGCAAGAATAGGCTAACTCATCCCTATTAGATGAGTTACTTAACTAGCAAGTAATCAAACATACATTACTTAACATGTAAGCAATCTTAATTACATACATTATAGGTTACCAAAAATTTCAATTAACATTATCATACATTCATCATCATTCGAAACCTAAATAAGCAAACATGCTTCATTTCATTCTTTTATCTTTAGCTTGATACATGTGACATTACATACTTAACTTATTAAACATGATCATAAGTACATACCTTGATTCCAAGAAAGTATATGCCATTCTTACCATTCGGCATTTACCATTCCATCTTATAAAAATACTACAACAAGGTATGATCACACAAGTAATTATCATATTATACAAGTCATTCGAATAGTCATAATAGTCTAGGTCAAATTACTTTGAACATTCATTAGACACATATCAATACTTATATGCGCAACAAGATACATTTCCATTACATAGAATTAAAGTTCATTACTTAATTTACATTAACCACCAAGCTCATAACATGATAGGCCCATTCAAGACATATATACATATACAAGTTTCAAGTGCTCAAAATGCATGCACTATACATTATATACAACTAAGTGCCATCAACTAGGGGAGTACAAAACAAGTATGAACCATACTTTAGCTATGCTTGTGTCTTGCTTCGAGCTCAAGAAATCAGGCTTCAGGATCAAGCAACGATCAAATCCTTTATCCTGTGGTTGGGAAAAATGGAAACGAGAGTGATAAGTACAAGATATGTACTTAGTGAGGTAGCAGCTAGTTCTAATCAATTTATAAGACATATATCACTTAACTAAGTTGCTTACTCCAAGTTGGAAGCAATTAAATTCAAGCTTTGCTCAATCTTTATTTCAAGCCAATTAGCATACTCAAGCAATATACACATTTCCATTCAAGTCAAGTACATATTAGTTCAAGTTTAGATGTTTGTCTTTTCAAGAATACATATCAAGTAATCCAAGTAGCAAATTATTCAATACAAGGTTCAAGTATAAGCAATTATCATTTCAAGAGTTCCATGTCAAGAAGCAAGCATTACATGTCAAGAAATTCGAGATATCCAAGCTTGCATATCAAGTAATTCAAGTATCAAGTAATTCAAGAATCAAGTAATTCATGTATCAAGTAATTCAAGAATCAAGTAATCTCAAGTATCATGTAATTCGAGTATCATGTAATTCAAGTATCATGTAAGCTTTATTCTTTAATTATTTCTCATTTTCTTTCTTTAGTTTATGCCCTTGGTATTTAGTTATCCAAGTAATCGAGTCTCCAACCAACTGTCGCCACAAGATGTGCTGTAGCACTGGTCAGCCCTCCTACTATCGCCAAAGACCACACATACGTACCCTCCGTCTGTCGCCAATTAGGGGCCTTAGCCCTGGACCGTAGTCCACCCTGACACAATGAGCTCTAGACTCTAAGGCATGCCCTTCTACCTATGACCACTAACAACCAAGGCTTTGTTCAATTATGAATCACTTATTCAATTATTACATGTTTATGTCAAGCAATAGCTTATTCAAGGATCAATTCAAGTGATACATTGCAAGATCATGTTCATATACACAGCCCTTATGCCAATTAAGCCTTAGCTCTACACTTTGCAATTCAATCTTGTCATTCAAGCAAGCAATTAACATATTCCATTTCTTAGGCATCAAGCAAGATCTTAAGTTCATGATTTATATCATGTTAACAAGTAATTAGATCATAAAAGTACATTTAAGAACTTATTCGAAATGATCACAATCAAGGCATCAAGGTTCAAGCATTTATTTTTACTTTTACTTCTAGATGGTTTAACAACATACGTATTACTATTAGCTCTCAAGTTTTTTAGTCTAAACCATTCTTCCCTTTTTCATCACAACCAGCTTGAATCAACTATATTAGCATGAAATAATTTAACAAGAAATAGACATGCATCTTTGGTTAGGACCTAAGTCACAACCCTATATTAAAACTACACTCACAATACTCCAAGCTTAGCTAGTCTTGGACCCAAATTCCTTTGTGTTTGCCACTAGCTTGGCCACTCCTTTCTTCTTCCACAAGTTTTACTCCTTGCTCTTTAAATTCATACAATTAAATCAAGATCAATACAAAGTTCATTCATTTATTCAAAACAAGGCAACTATACATAATTCATTCATTTCAAAACATCAAGGTTGCTGCTGCTACTGCCTATCAGCTTGTGCACTGTTTACTAAAACATGAATAACTTTCATTTCGTACGTCGGAATTTCAATTGGTTTACACCGTTGGAAAGATAAATTAATTTTATTTCTACCCATATAGGCCTAGCATTTTAATTCTTTTCCAATTAATACAGTTTTTAGTTTAAAGACAGGGCAATTTACAACAATGGACAGCTTGCACTGTCCTTAGTGTTTCATTTCTACTATTCATTATACAATCCGGAATTCAGTTCTGTTTTCTCCTAATGAATTTAGGAATATTAAGGCACTATCCATAAAATTTCCAGCCTTAAATTCTCTTTGTACAATTTATAGTGATTTTTCAAAGTTACTGCCCAGAACAGAGTTTTCTGGGCAGATTACTCTAGGTTAAGTTTTAGCCTCATATTCATTCAAGCAAAGATTCTAACACTATAATTCAACTTATATACTTGTTTCTACAAGCTTAGATCAGTCCAATTCACCTAGCAACGTGATCAAAATAGGGCATTTTATATAATTAAGCATGTTTACACAGTCTTCCCTAGCAATGTGATCAAAACAGTTTCATTCATTGTTACATTCAAATCATACCAATTTAGTACCTAAATTTCCAGCAATTTCCAGCATGTACAATCAAGTTTCCAGCAACCATACACATCTTAAATTACTCTTTTATTCTCACATGAGCATAGCAATTGGCATGTACATCATTCAAAACAACCAAGAAAATTTCCAGCAACTTCCTAAAAAATTTCCAGCAACCCTATATATTTCTTTCTTAGCAATTTGATCACAACATTCAAATTTTCAAGAATCTTAGAAGCTAACATTATAAGAATCATAAGAGCATAGCAATTGTACACATTCTCAAATCGAAAGATCAACAATTCATTAACATAATTCATGAAAAACAGTCATCAACCATTCGAATTAAATCTTGAACAAGAAAATAGAAAGGAGATTGTTTTCACATTCCTCCTAAGCTCAAATGAACAAAATCCAAGCAGAAATGTATGTGAAATTAAGCCTCACTAGATTTCTCTCACTCTATTTCCATGCTTTCGGTTTTAAGGGAATAATGAAGAAGACGACACCAAATTGATAGCAATCTCCCACAACCAAAATTCCCCTACACATGCACTATCTTGCATGTGACACCTAGACAAATCCTTAAGATTTTTCCGTTTTTTAGCATGCAACCTTAATATCTAAGATTCTAATCGATCTAGTCCTTATGTTTGAACCTCCAATTGTTCATTTCTCTCATTTCGGTCCTAAAGCTCCCAATACTTCAATATTAAACATCATTAATACAAATTAAGTTATGATAAATTTAGAAACATACTTCTAGGCCATGTTTTGGGATATTACAATTCTCCCCTTAAAATAAATTCACCCTCGAATTTACCTGAGTTGAATAGGTGAGGATATTGATCTCTCATCGTAGCCTCAGGTTCCCAAGTTGCCTCTTCCATTTTATGATTCCTCTATAACACTTTCACCAAGGGAACATTCTTGTTTCGGAGTCTTCTAACTTCCTTGTCAAGTATTCGTATTGGCTCTTCTTCATATGATAGGTCGGGGTTCAATTCTACTTCTTTAGGTTTTAGAAAATGGGATGGATCATATCGATATTTTCTAAGCATGGAGATATGGAAGACATTGTGGATCTTATCAAATTCACTAGGGAGTACCAATCGATAAGACACTGGCCTTATCTTTTCAATGATTTCAAACGGACCACCAATGAATCGGGGATTGAGTTTCCCTTTTCTTCCAAACTGAAAGACTTTCTTCCAAGGGGACACTTTCAGGAAGACTTTGCCTCCAACATTGTATTGGATATCTCTCATTTTCAAGTCTGCATAGACTTTTTGTCTATCGAAAGCTTGTTTAATCGATCATGTATGATTTGAACTTGTTCTTCGGTTTCTCTGAGTAATTGAGGTCCCAATACCTTGTTTTCTCCCAATTCAGACCAACATAAGGGATTTCTACATTTCCTTCCGTATAGAGCTTCGAAGGGAGCCATCTGGATAGATGTCTGGTAGCTATTGTTGTAAGCAAACTCTACTTGGGGTAGAGATTTCTCCTAATTCTTTTCGAAGTCTATAACACAAGCACGTAGCATGTCTTCAAGTACTTGGATGATTCTTTCAGATTGGCCATCTGATTGAGGATGAAAGGCTGTACTAAGGTGCACTTTAGCTCCAAGGGCTTTTTGCAAGGAATTCCAGAATCGGGAAGCAAATCTAGGGTCTCGATCAGAGATTATAGCTGTAGGTACACCGTTTAATCGAATCACTTCACTGATGCATAGCTCAGCTAAGGTTTCCAAGCTCATGTTTATTCGAACATGGATGAAAGTGAGTAGAATTTGTGAATCTATCAACAATCACCCATACAACATCATTCTTTCTTGGAGTGGAAGGAAAACCAGTAACGAAGTCCATTATAATCTGATCCCATTTCCACTAAGGGAATTCAATTGGTTGGAGCAATCCAGTAGGGACTTGATGCTCAGCTTTGACCCTCTGACAAGTTAAGCACTTCAAAACAAAGTCTGTGATAGCCGATTTCATGCCTGACCACGACTATAGTGGGTTTAGGTCCTTGTACATCTTAACCGATCCAGGTTGAATCAAGAAAGAGCTTTGGTGAGCTTTTTGTAACATCTCGTGTCTTAGTTCTTTGTTGTTAGGAACACATACTCTATCCTATAAATAGAGGAGTCCATTCGACTTGAGGGAAAAGTCAGAATTAGACTCAGAGTTTAGCTTGGACACGATCTTCTGAAGATCTGGATCAATTTGTTGAAGTTCTTTGATTCTCGAGATTAGACTAGATTGGACTTGAAGTTCAGACAAGAATTTCCGTCCTTTGGATAAACAAAAATGAGCATTGATAGTCAAGGAAGCTATAAACGAATGGAAAAGATCATTAAGGAATATTTTTGAATAGTTACTTGTAAGTCAAGAAAAGTCTAATTCAAATGGTTACTTGCAAGTCAAGAAAGAAACATTTCGAATGAGTTATTATAGGATTTAGATTTAAGGGTTTACCTGAGTATGTTCTACGACTAAGGGCATCAGCAACCACATTTGCTTTCCCCGGATGGTAGTCGATAACTAAATCGTAGTCTTTAAGTAACTCTAGCCATCTCCTTTGCCTCAAGTTCAAGTCTTTCTGAGTTAGGAGGTATTTAAGACTCTTATGGTCTGTGAACAAGTTGCATTTCTCCCCGTACAAGTAATGTCTCTAGACTTTGAGTGCAAACATGATAGCTGCCAATCCTAGATCGTGTGTAGGGTAGTTTGACTCGTGTGGTTTTAGTTGCCTTAAAGCGAAAGCTACCATGTTTCCATCTTGTATTAGGACACATCCTAGTCCCAAATGAGATACATCACTGTAAACAGTGTACTCCTTGCTCGATACTGGTTGGATAAGAACCTGAGCATGAGTCAAAGCTTGTTTAAGCTGATCAAAGCTTCTTTATTGGTTCTCTGACCAAACAAAGGGTGTATCTTTGCGAGTTAGCTTAGTCAAACTTGCGGCAATAGATGAGAATCCCTTGACAAAACATCGGTAATACCCGGCTAAACTGAGAAAACTTCTGACTTTACCAACATTCCTCGGAGGCCTCCAATTCAGGATAGATTGAATCTTCCTTGGATCTACTTTGATCCCTTCTGCCGAGATAACATGTCCAAGAAATGACACTTCTGATAGCCAAAATTCGCATTTAGACAACTTTTCAAACAATTGACGTTCTCAGAGAGTCTATAATGCAATTCGAAGGTGTTCAGAATGTTCTTCCTTATTTCGAGAATACACTAGAATGTCATCAATAAAGACAACCACGAACTTGTCAAGATAGGGCTTGAATACACAGTTCATGAGATCCATGAAAGCAGCTGGAGCATTCGTTAATCCGAATGGCATTACAAGTAATTCAAAATGGCCATATCGAGTACGAAAGCTATCTTGGGTACATCTTCTTCTTTTACCCTCATTTGGTAGTATCTCGATCGTAGATCGATCTTTGAGAATACTACAACAACTTTGAGTTGATCGAAAAGATCTTCAATCCTAGGGAGAGGATATCGATTCTTGATAGTAAGCTTGTTCAATTATTTGTAGTCAATACAGAGTCTCATAGTCCCTTCTTTCTTCTTCACGAACAGGACTGGAGCACCCTAGGGAGATGAGCTAGGCCTAATGAAACCCTTGTCTTGTAGCTCTTGGAGTTGCTTCTTGAGTTATTCCAACTCAATAGGTGTCATGCGATAAGGTGTGATGGACACCGGAGTTTTTCCAGGTTGGACATTGATCTCGAACTCTACTTCTTTGGTTGGAGGGATACCAGAGAGTTCATTGGGAAAAACATCAAGATATTCAGATACAATAGGCACACTAGGTAAGCTGAATTCAAGTTCATCTTGTAAGACCATAGTAGCAAAGATTGAGGTCAGTTTCTTGTCAATTAGAAGAATTGACTCATTTCCTAAACTCAGGGGTTAAAGTCTCCTATTTAGGCAATCTACCCAGGCTTCATGCTTGCTTAACCAATCTAGTCCCAGTACTAGATCGAACTCACAAGTTGGTAGTACACATAGATCAACAAGAAAGGGTACATTTCGAATGATTAGGGAACAATTTCTACAGATAAGGCTTATGTTTGTATTTTCCCCTATAGGGTTCGAAACTACAAGGCTTTGTTTCACAATTTCAGGCTTTAAGTTTAATTTTTCAATCACGGTTGAGCTTGCGCTCTAGGTTCAGCTTGTTGCTGTAGAGGATTATGCTCCATCCTCACACTATCTCCTTCATTCGAGGAGCCTACATGACTTTCATCATCCCGAGTGAGCCTTGTTTCGAACATTTTATGTTTAAATAGAATAATTAGGGGTTTGATTTAGTTAAGCAAAGACACAAGCTATACAATACAAGTCTCCTAGGTGGCACAAGTATCCTATATGATGCAAGAGAGCCCGGTTTAGTCCTAGAACTGACTAAAAAGCTCTGATACCAATAAAATGTAACACCCCTACCCGGGTTGGCAGGAAACCGGTTCGGGAGCATTACCAAGTACAATACAAGCAAGAACAAAGCAAGGATAGGCTAACTCATCCCTATTAGATGAGTTACTTAACTAGCAAGTAACCAAAAATACATTACTTAACATGTAAGCAATCTTAATTACATACATTATAGGTTACCAAAAATTTCAATTAACATTATCATACAATCATCATTATTCGAAACCTAAATAAGCAAACATGTTTCATTTCATTTTTTTCTCTTTAGCTTGATACATGTGACATTACATACTTAACTTATTAAACATGATCATAAGTGTATACCTTGATTCCAAGCAAGCATATGCCATCCTTACCATTCGACATTTACCATTCCATCTTATAAAAATACTACAACAAGGTATGATCACACAAGTAATTATCATATTGTACAAGTCATTCGAAGAGGAATAATAGTCTATGTCAAATCACTTTGAACATTCATTAGACACATATCAATACTTATATGTGCAGCAAGATACATTTCCATTACATATAATTAGAGTTAATTACTTAATTTACATTAACCACCAAGTTCATAACATGATAGGCCCATTCAAGACATATATAAATATACAAGTTTCAAGTGTTCAAAATGCATGCACTATACATTATATACAACTAAGTGCCACCAACTAAGGGAGTACAAAGTAAGTATGAACTATACTTTAGCTATGTTTGTGTCTGGCTTCGAGCTCAAGAAATCAGGCTTCAGGAACAAGCAACGATCAAATCATGTATCTTGTGGTTGGGAAGAATGGAAACGAGAGTGATAAGTACATGATATGTACTTAGTGAGGTGGCAACTAGTTCTAACCAATTTATAAGACATATATCACATAACCAAGTTGCTTAGTCCAAGTTGGAAGCAATTCAATTCAAGTTTTGCTCAAACTTTATTTCAATCCAACTAGCATACTCAAGCAATATACACAATTCCATTCAAGTCAAGTATATATTAGTTCAAGTTTAGATGTTTGTCTTTTCAAGAATACATATCAAGTAATCCAAGTAGCAAATTATTCAATACAAGGTTCAAGCATAATCAATTATCTTTTCAAGAGTTCCATGTCAAGAAATTCGAGAAATCCAAGCTTGCATATCAAGTAATTCAAGTATTAAGTAGTTCAAGAATCAAGTAATTCATGTATCAAGTAATTCAAGAATCAAGTAATCGCAAGTATCATGTAATTCGAGTATCATGTAAGCTTTATTCTTTAATTATTTCTCATTTGCTTTCTTTAGTTTAAGCCCTTGGTATTTAGTTGTCCAGGTAATCGAGTCTCCAACCAACTGTCACCCCAAGATGTGCCGTAGCACTGGTCAACCCTCCTACTGTCGCCAAAGACCACACATATGTACCCTTCATCTGTCACCAATTAGGGGCCTTAGCCTTGGACCGTAGTCCACCCTGACACAATGAGCTCTAGACTAAGGCATGCCCTTCTACCTATGACCACTAACAACCAACGCTTTGTTCAATTATGAATCACTTATTCAAGTATTACATGTTTATGTCAAGAAATAGCTTATTCATGGATCAATTCAAGTGATACATTACAAGATCATGTTCATATACATAGCCCTTAGGCCAATTGAGCCTTAGCTCTACACTTGTGTATCGATGTCCTTTTTCGCTAAAAAAATGAATTTTTGAAGTGTTTGTGATTTTTTGGACATAAAATATTTATTCCGTGGGGGTTTTAAAAACCGCATTTTATTAAAAATTGAGTCGCCACCGCCACTTAGGTAGGCGGACACCATAAAACCAGAGATTTAAAAAATCATTGGGTTTGGGAGTCGATTCACGGATGGTGAAGGATTAGCACCCCACACAGCCCAAAAATTGGTACTTTAATAATTACCACTTTATTAATATTAAACTTTCCGGATTAAAGTGACGATTAGTTTAAAATTTGGTTATAATTGCGAATAAATTTTAAAGGCCCCGTTATCCGAGAGTAAACGCCCAACCACTATCACTACGCCTGATACTGGCCCCGTTTACGCTCGGATAAAAGGGCACCGCATTGACAATTTATATCATTATGCAACCTTAGTGAGCAAAATATAAAACATGGCAAATAATTTAAATACAATACAAATAAATATTAACATAATAGAATACTAATCTAACATAAATAAAATACATAACTAAAACATATATATATATATACATATTAATCTTAATAGTAAATAAAAACAAATTTAACATATCACAATAACAAGGCATGAATAAATACATGTGTGAACAAAAACATATATTTCAAGAAGACATACATATTAGAAATGAAACACATTTCAACATATGTAGAACAAGGTATTATACATGAAAAAGAAAATATACTAACACGTAACCTAAAAGCCAAGAGAACATACAATACATGCTAAAATACAAAACATGTTGTGTACGAGCCAACTAGAATATCAACATAATATGCGTGATGCGAATAACCGGACAAATACATAAAGATACATAATCATCATAAACTTAACACACCTATACATGTAAACATGAAAATACAAGGCATATACGAGGGATATATGATAAGGCAAAAGGCTACATCAACATACACGATTATAATAAACGAACATGAATATTTACATGGAAACAGGACTGAAATGAAAAGAAATAAACATCAGTAGCAGAAATTAAAGGACAATAATATGCGATTTAGGGACGAAAATGCAAGCAGGACCGAACTTGAAAGGACTGAAACTGTAATTGGACCAAGGGGCAGACCCGAAGTGAAAATTTCAAAAACGCGGTGGGACTAGTGAGGTAATTTTGCCATTTAAAAACTGATTTCGATTTAATTTAGTGACTGGATTGCGAGATTTTGAAATAAGAGGGGGATCAAAGTTGTAAATATCCCCTACGGCGAGACAAAAACGGAAATATTGAAAACGCGGAAGGATTTATTACAGAATGTCACCATTTCACGAAATAAAAACACCTATAAAACCCCTTTTTTGCCCATACTCGAATTTTTCCCCATTTTCATTCAATTCCAGTTTTTATAATAAACCAAACCTCCCATTCTCTCTCGACCATCCTCCCTACCCCTGTGGTGAACCCAAAAACCGGCGACTTTCCGTCGTCCCTTCCGCCGCCGGCCGCCGCTAACCGGCGCTGGCGAAGTAAAAGAAACACCCAAAACCAACCTTTTTCTAAACCGAACCCGTATATGCCCTTAGATCTACGCTAAGACTCACCCTTTGGCCTAGATCTGAGTAAATACAAAACGGGAAAAAAATTTCGTTTACGTTTGACCGAAGTGAAACCAGAAGGGACCTCCCTCTCCCTTCAGTTCACCATGTTCAGCTTCGGAAAGTCGAAGAGGCTTTTCACTGGTGAGGGGAGATCCACAGACGATGAAGGTAATAACTCTAAACCTCCTTTTTTTTGTTATCACTACGTATCTTTTCCTTTATGCATGCAAAGAAGTAAGAAAAGATAAGAGTATTACCACAGAAAACTTGTTGTTTTTTGTATTTTTTCTTTCCGATTACAACTTTGCTGCCTTACAATTACTTGTTTCATACATATATCCCTGTCTCTTTGGTTTGGTAACAAGTAATATAATCTATTTTTTAGATCTGAACAGATACTGACATAATCTCTCTTTTTTTGTGTTCTAATGTGTCTGAACGCCGTGGTTGGAGACCAGCATGGTGAAAGCATGGTGGCAGTGTGGGGGAGTTGTCTTCGGCCAGAGACGTTCTCGGCCGTTGGATCAGATATGATCTAACAGTCGGGCTGGCTTGAAGGATGAACGGCCCAAATGAAACCTCGATCGGTGAAAGGGCTCCAGATTGTGACACGTGGAGCTCAGTAGTCGAGGGGTTATAGCGCGTGGGACTCACGCCACGTGGATATTGAAGAGTCCGCATGTGGACCGTACGCGCGCGCGGCACTCGAACCGTCCAGACGTGTAGTTCACGCGGCTGGCTAGATATTTTATCCTTCCTTGATCGTGGCCTTTGGATCAGATCTTGATCTAACGGCCCATAGTTATCTGCACAAAAATAATTAGGGTTAAATGGGGTCTTGGGCTTGGGCCAACCGGGCCTTGTATTATTATTTTGTTGTAATAATATAAACATTTTAATTTAAGTGGGCTTCCTATTATTTTTCCAGTTTTGCCCATACATATTAATATATTAATATAATAGTAAATACATATACATACGCACTTACGTATACAATTGTGATGACATACGTTCACACGTACATATACTTAATAATAATACATGCAACATTTATTCGTATATATTCAATAATAACAAGGACACTAATAATATACACATGCAAACACATATAGACCTACTCATATACTAACATACATTTGTACGATACTTCTAACATAAATATAACCATATCATACGTATATTAATAGGTATGTAATACACCATATCAATACATGCATACCCTCACACTTATATCATTATGTAATATACTAACATATACACGCGTACACCTATATGTAATTATGCACTAATATGTTAATATGATACTTAGAGGTTAGATAAAAATGAGTGATTACATTTGCCCCTCTTTTCTTGTTCTCATGGAATGGGAACAAAGCAAAGATTCATAAGCACTCATTTTTATCTGACTTCCCTATTTGTAGCTTCGGAAACACGTGCTCTTCTGGAACTATCCGCTTTTCCTTAGCTGAATCTTTAGGCTCGCAAGTTCTTCCTATATAGAGCTTCATCACCTTCCGATCTTGGAGTTATAGGCCCTTTCTTCATAGAACCTTTTACTCTAAAGCCTCGAGTTATGAGTCCCTCCTATATAGAACCTTTCATCCTGAGACGGTGAAGCTTGGAGTCCTCCCTATATAGAACTCTTCGCCTTCAACGCTGGTTTCTCCTATATCAAACCTTCTGCGTCGCTGATGGATTCTTCCGACTGGGAGTTCCCCCTGTTTCGAACTGCTAGTCTTCAAACCCTAGGGCTATAAGTCTTTCCTATATAAAACTTTCAGTCTCTGAAATCTTGGAGCTACGGATTCTTCCTGTATAGAATCATTTACTCTAAGACAGTAAAGCTCGGAGCCCTTCCTATATAAGACTCTTCACTTTCAGACACAACATGTTTTCCTATATAACCTTGTGTGTCATGGGTGAATTCCTTCGGCTGGGAGTTCTTCCTATATAGAACTGCTAGTCTTCACCCTGGAGCAGAAAGCTTTTCCTATATAAAACTTTCAGCTTTTGAAGTTTTGGAGCTACGGATTCTTCCTATATAGAATCTTTTACTCTAAGACAATGAAGCTCAGAGTCCTTCCTGTATAAGACTATTTGCTTTCGGACACAACAGGTTTTCCTGTATAACCTTGTGTCATGGGTGAATTCCTTCGGCTGGGAGTTCTTCCTAAATAGAACTGTTAGTCTTCACCCTGGAGCCGGAAGCCTTTCCTATATAAAACTTTCAGCTTCTGAAGCCTCGAAGCAGCAGATTCTTCATATATAGACCCTCTCTACAGGCGCTCGGAAACATAAGCCTTTTGTATGCAGAACCTTCGTCTTCACATTTGGAATTCACACCACGATGGCCACCGATGTCTCTTTGAATCCATATATATCTGTGTAAGATAAAACAAAATGCTATGACAAATGAATTGACATGCTCTTAATCCTAGTGATGTCTGACTATTCATGATGCATGAGTGTCAATATCTTGGTGGGCTTGCTTTAATCCTTATTCGATCTCGTTGTTCACTTTCTCCTTTTTCACGGGCGGCGATACCCCTCTTCACTGTCGGGTTCAACCATTCTTTTTTCACAATTTACGACTTGAGATTCTAAAGTGCCCTCTAGGGTTTTCGCTTTAGAGTTTTTTTTTCAAGGGGTGCCCTTATGGGTTTTCACCCGGGAGATCTCTCTTGTTATCTCGCATGCTTCCTTTGAATAAGCAGGGCGTACATCATTGGTCATCCTATCCAGTTGTTTGAAGTTTTCCGCCCTCTCTATCAACAGCCGTTATGTAGGGAGCTAGAGGGCGAGGTTAACATTGTTTTCTAATCACCTGCATTTTTAAGGTTAGATCACAGTAATGCTAAAAAATCTCTTGTTTTTACCATAAGCTTATATTAGCTTATTTGCCTGAAATTAACAAGAAGGCAAGGCATGGATGTTCAAAAACACTATTTTATTACGATTAAGGGCTTGGGATATCTTAAAAGAGGTATGACACACATGAGGAAGAAGGAAAGTTAAGTATGAAATACAAGATCCCTCATTATCTTCGATATGAATGATACAATATCCTGTCAACCGGTGTAGAAACTTTTGCCTGAAGCTCCCTCTTCACAGTGTTAATGGGGATAACCCTTCTCTTCGGATATCCATCCTTTCAATTTATCCGAGCCGCCCTTTATGGGTTTTCAACTCGGGTCCTCATTTTGCTTCAAGACGCCATATTTCGGGTTTTCGCCTGAGCTCTCCTTTTTTTGTTCTTTTCTTCTTTTTCTTTTCTTTCTTTTTCTTTTCTTCTTCTTTTTTTTCTTTTTTTTTCAAACATAGTATTTCTTAACAGTATCAAAATTTACAGGGGTTTTCAGCTCGCCTCCATCCATTTCTGTTAGGATTAGGGCTCCTCCTGAGAAGGCCCTTTTTACTACGTACGACCCTTCCCAGTTGGGCATCCACTTTCCTCGAGAATCTTTCTGGATCAGGAGGATTTTCTTGAGCACCAGATCCCCCTCTTTGAATTCTCTTGGGCACACATTTTTATTGTATGCTTGCATCATCCGCTTTTGGTACATCTGACCATGACAAATGGCCTTTAGTCTCTTCTCATCAATGAGATTTAGCTGGTCGAGTCTGGCCTGCACCAATTCGGCTTCTTCCAATTTTACTTCATTTAAGACCCGAAGAGACGAAATCTCTACCTCGATGGGGAGTACTGCTTCAGTACCATACACCAAGGAGTAAGGTGTTACCCCCGTTGATGTGCGAACGAACGTCCTATAGGCGAAAAGGGCAAATGGCAACTTCTCATGCCAATCCCTGTAGGTATCCGTCGTCTTTGCTATGATCTTCTTTATGTTCTTGTTTGCTGCTTCCACTGCTCCATTCATTTTAGGACGATAGACTGTGGAATTATGGTGTGTTATCTTGAATTGAGTGCACACGTCCGTCATCATTTTGTTATTCAGATTGGAAGTGTTATCGGTGATGACCATTTCTGGTAATCCGTATCGACAAATGATCTCCTTTTTTAAGAACTTACATACTGTAGTCCTTGTGATGTTGGCGTAAGACGCTGCCTCTACCCATTTAGTGAAATAGTCTATGGCGACCAAGATGAAACAGTGTCCATTGGAAGCTTTCGGATGAATCTGCCCGATGACGTCCATGCCCCACGCCACAAAAGGCCACGGAGAATTCATGGTGTGTAAAGGCGATGGGGGTACGTGAATTTTGTCAGCGTAAATTTGGCATTTGTGGCATTTCCTGGCGTAATCAATGCAATCTCCCTCCATGGTCAACCAAAAATAACCATATCTCATAATTTTCCAGGCTATAGACAGCCCATTGGCGTGCGTTCCACAGAGCCCGTCATGTACTTTGGCAAAAATCTCCTTCGCCTCCCGGGCATCCACACATCTCAGCAATGTCTGATCATGACTTCTCCTATATAGGATTTCCCCGTCTAGGACATATCTTGTTGCCATTTTTCTGAGTGTTTTTCTATCATTGTCATTTGCCCCTTCTGGATACTTTCGAAGCTTGACATATTGCAAGATGTGATAGTACCATGGGTTTCCATTAATCTCTTCCTGTACATTGCAACAATGAGCAGGCCTTTCAAACGTCTGCATCTTAATGGGCTTCATTTTTGCCCCAGTGTTTGTATTGAACATGGACGCCAGGGTTGCCAAGGCGTCTGCCATCTGATTTTCTTCTCGGGGAAGGTAATTGAAACTGACCCTTTCGAACTCCTTGGTGAGCTCTTGAATCAATTCATAATATTTGACCAACTTCGGGTCTCTGGTTTCCCATTCCCCACGCAATTGGTAAATTACTAAGGACGAATCTCCGAATACTCGATGTTCTTTAACCTTTCTCTCAATAGCTGAGTTTAGTCCCATAACGCAAGCTTCATATTCAGCTATATTGTTGGTGCAGAAGAATTCTAATCTGCTGGTGAAGGGATAATAGACATCCTCAGGAGAAATTAGCACGGCTCCTATCCCATGTCTGAGGGCGTTAGAGGCTCCATCGAAGTAAAGCTTCCACAATTTATCATCTGAAACCTCTTCCTCGGTTGTAATACACATCAAGTCCTCGTCTGGAAAATTAAAGTTCAATGCCTCATAGTCGTCTGAAGCGTGACTAGCTAGGAAATCTGCTACAGCACTCCCCTTTATAGCTTTCTGGCTCACGTATACAATATCGAATTCGGATAAGAGCATCTGCCATTGGGCCATCCTTCCTGTTAGTGCTGGCGCTTCCATTAAGAACTTCAATGGGTCTAGCTTGGATATCAACCAAGTAGTATGGTACAGCATATACTGCCTAAGCCGCTTGGTAGCCCAAACTAGAGCACAACACAGCTTCTGCACTGGCGGGTAACGCGTTTCGCAGTCATTGAAATTCCTGCTTAGGAAATAGATGGCTTGCTCCCTTTTTCTTGACTCATCGTGTTGCCCCAATACGCATCCCATTGAATTCTCAAAGACTGTCAGGTAGAGAATTAATGGTCGATCTGGTACTGGTGCGACTAAAATCGGAGCATTTGTCAGGTACTTTTTTATCTTTTCTAGGGCTCTCTAACATTCCTCATCCCACACACCAGGATTATTCTTTCTAAGAAGTCTGAAGACCGGGTCACATCGGTCGGTTAATTGGGAAATGAAACGAGAGATATAATTCAATCTCCCCAGGAAACCGCGAACTTCCTTCTGAGTGTGGGGTGGTGAGAGATCCTGGATGGCTTTCACTTTATCTGAATCCATCTCAATCCCTCTTCTGCTTAACACGAACCCTAGGAGTTTACCAGAAGTAACGGCGAAGGTACACTTGGCAGGATTGAGCCTCAGCTGGTACTTCCGTAGTCTTTGGAATAGTTTTCTTAAGTTCTGTAGGTGCTCCTCCTCTGTTCGGGATTTGGCAATCATGTCGTCCACGTATACTTCTATTTCTTTGTGCATCATGTCATGGAAAAGAGTCACCATTGCTCTTTGGTATGTTGCCCCTGCGTTCTTTAGCCCAAATGGCATCACCAAATAACAAAAAGTGCCCTACATGGTTATGAACGTAGTTTTCTCCATGTCCTTAGAGTCCATCTTTATCTGGTTGTACCCTAAGAAGCCGTCCATGAATGAAAACCATGGATGTCCTGCAGTGTTGTCAACCAGCCTGTCAATATGTGGTAAGGGGAAGTTGTCTTTAGGGCTGGCTCGGTTTAGATCCCTATAATCTACACACATACGAACTTTCCTGTCCTTCTTTGGTACTGGTACAATGTTTGCGACCCATTCGGGGTATTTGGCTACCTCCAAGAAACCAGCATAAAACTATTTTTTTACTTCTTCTCGGATCTTTAACAACATATATGGTCTTATTCTCCGTAGTTTTTGCTGTATTGGTTTACACTCCGGTTTTGTTGGCAAATTGTGCACCACTATATCGGTATTCAACCCTGGCATGTCTTGATAAGTTCAGGCGAAAACATCCTTGAATTCATGAAGTAGGGTTATCAGTTCGTGCTTGGTTTTTGAGGAAATCGTTGTTCCTACTTTTACTTCTTTTCTCTCTTCTTCAGTCCCCAAGTTTACAACTTCTGTTTCTTCTTGGTGGGGCATGATCTGCCTTTCTTCGTTGTCCACCATTCTTTTCAACTCTTTCGGGACCTCATCTTCTATCTCATCATCTTCTTCCTCAATTCCCTCTGAGACCTCAGGGCATTCAAAATGCACTCCAGGATTGGATCCAGTATCATTCATATCGTTAATCATGAGCGACCTGCATTAAATGAGAATGAATTGTATTGGGAAGGAGACGGCTTTATATGAAGGGAATGAACATGAAGAATGCATGAATGAAATAAATGAAACTTTGGTCATTCAGGAAAGTGGGGATATTTTCATTTCAATCAAAAAGTTAACATAGGTGCCCTATACAAGAGATCCCCATTGTTTACGGGCAAAAACAAAGGTTGATTCGGAGCATTACTCTGGTCTATTCCTAAAAACCACGGGTAGATCAATGCAGCTCCAGTTATCGAGTGTTTCCCGGGATGGCAGGGGCGGATGTTGGTCAACATTTTGCTGCCTCGATCTTTTCCAGCTATCATGTTGATGTACATCCCTTCAAATGATTCATTGAATATCTCCTCCTGGTTGAGGACGTCATTTTCCTTGATTACCTCTTCAACTTCCTGACCTGGCCGGTAGAATCCTCCGGAGACAAAAGTGATTTTCAAACTAGGAAAAGACATCGGTCTCCACGGAATGTCTTCTCCTTTAAATCTGGCTTTTCTTTGCTCTTCTTTTCTCTTGTATTTTTCTTTTCTCTGTTGGGCACTTGGTTTGTAACCCAGCCCAAAACGGTCCTTCTTGGTTATTATACTTTTGGCTCTTAGGTTCCCTTGTAATTTATTCCCCAACCCCCTTCCTACTTTGGCTCCTCGGCCCAAAGTTTCTGAGACGATCATCTTGGTACAATTAGATAACCGGGGATAGGGGATCCGACTTCCCTCCGAAACGAACGTGGCGTTCACTAGTTCTAATGCTCGGAACGAGCATTCTGCAACATCCTCGTCATTTTGAATATAGGGGGCATCCGATGTCACTGAAGCTATAATTTCCTGCTCAGCCTCTACTGTGACCAATTTGCCTTCGACTACAAATTTTAATTTCTGATGCAATGATGAGGGGACAACTCCTGCGGAGTGTATCCATGGCCTTCCCAATAAGCAGCTGTAAGATGGTTTTATGTCCATTACCACAAAATCGATCACATACTCAGTCAGTTCGATTAATAGAGGCACCTCAATTTTCCCCATTGTTCCTCTTTGCGTACCGTCAAAGGCTCTTACTAAATTGTGGCAGGGCTTTAGGTGAGAACCATCTATTGGTAGTTTCTGCAGGGTCACCATGGGCAGGACGTTCAATGCTGACCCGTTGTCAATCAGTACACCAGGTACTACATACCCTTTACAGTGAGTTGTGATGTTAAGGGCTTTGGTGGACCCCATTCCTACCTCAGGGATCTCATCATCACTGAATGTTATATGATTATAGGCAGTGATATGCCCCACTATCCTGTCCAGATTTGTCACAGAAATATCCTGGGGCACAAAATTTTGATTTAGTACTTTTAATAGCGTCTCTCGGTGCTTTTCTGAACTCAAGAGTAATTCCAGTACTGTGATCCTAGCCGGTTGCTTTCGTAATTGTTCCACTACGTTGTACTCGCTATGTCTCAAGAACTTCAGAAATTCTTTGGCCTGAGCCTCAGTTACCGGCTCATTCATCTTTGGGGGAGGTTCTTCTCCAAATATCTGCATGGGGCTAACTGCTATATTCTTTCCCTTATCTGTTTCAGCTGCTTTCAAAGCCTCAGAAGAATAACATCTGCCGCTCCTTGTGAAATAGCCCGCCTCACCAACATTTACATCGCTCTGGCTTTGTTGGTCCTTTAGCGTAGGCTCTTTTACCTGACCATGTTCTAGTTTTTCTGGCGTGGTCACATTTATAGCATAATTCCAGGGGGTTTGCCGCATATCCTTGAATGGGAACGGGGATGGTGCTGAAATGATGATCCTGGGACTTATCTTGTTAGTTTCTCCTTGAGAGGCACCTGCATTCCCTGACCTGGGAGAGATGATAAAAGGTCTATCCTTCTCGTATTTAAATTTGGGGCTATCCGTCATATGTACGTCTGACCCCTTCTTTCCCATGGGCTCCTCGAAGAACTCTATTTGCTTTTCATTCATCAATTGTTGTACCAATCTCTTGAACTCATCGCACTCTTGGATATCATGCCCTTAATTATGGTGGAATTCGCAATACACTCCACATCCCTTCTGCTTTATTATCATGCCTTTGTCGATCACACGGGCCATGCATAACTGTTGAAATACCCACCGTAAAGGAGATTTGATTTCTGACACATCATCCTTAATCCTCCTGGTAAAGTATTCTTCAATAACATTTACTCCTCTGCTCCCATGATTAGGCAGCGGGTTAGTAGCTACACTTGGTTCTTCAAACTTCAATATCCCAGAATTGATTAAATTCTGCACCAGTTTTTTGAAGGCAAGGCAGTTCTCAGTGGGATGTCCAGGTCTGCTTCATACAACTGGGAATAAAGCTCCGAGTACGAAACAAGTAGGGGAGTGAAAGTTTTCCTCTCTTTCTCTTTTCTAGAGGTTCTCTCCTCTCTTTGATTCGAGTTTTGTGTTTTTCCCACAGCTGCTTGTGGCTGTGAGACTGTAAAGTTCTTCGGGGTGGTGTAAGTGCTGGTGGCGTTTACTTCATTCCTCTTGCTATATTTCTGAGACCCTTCCCCGCTACCAATTCTACCACTCTTAATTGCCAATTCAAGGGACTCCCCAGTCCTGATTAAGTCAGCAAAACACTGTGTCGTGTTATTAATGAGGCGATCAAAGAGTGCCTCTTTCAAGGTATTAACAAATAACGGCGTAATTTCATGTTCCGGGAGGGGTAGCTGAATTTGGGCGGCCACTTCCCGCCACCTTTGCGCGTATTGCCGTAGACTTTCGTTGGACTTCTGCCCTATATTTTCCAACATAATTCTACTGGGGGTCATATCCGTTACATGCTTATATTGCTCAGTGAATGCTCTTGATAGATCTTTCCATGTCTTAACATTTGCCTTACTCAACTGGGTATACCACTGTAACGCCACTCCAGTTAGGCTGTCCTGGAAACAATGGATCAGTAGCTTTTCGTCCTTAAGGTAGGCCGCCATCTTTTGACAGTACATTGTTATGTGTGCAGAAGGACACGTGGTTCCCTCGTATTTGTCGAATTCTGGTGTTTTAAATTTTGGCGGTAGGACAAGGTCGGACACCAGACTTAAGTCGCTAGCGTCATTTCCTGATTCTTCCATAGATTGTAACGTCTTAAATTTTTCCTCCATGAGGCGAAACCTCTCCTCCCACTTTTTCTCTACCTCTTTCCTGATCCTTTCGACCACATTCAGGTTTGGCACCTCCTCTTCATAGAGTGCTTCAGCGTCGAGGGGTTGAGTTTCAAGTACCCCTATTTGAAAACTAGATGACATTCATGCAGGGTTGATATACACCTTTCTAGCCGAATTTGGTGCAGTTGGTTGAACCTTGTAGTGAACTGGGGTACCTTCTGGTTCTTGAACGGTTTCTCCTTCCACTCTTTTTCCAAGACTCTTAGCCAACAATACGGTTATGTCGGATACTATCGATGCTTGCGACTACGCAATCTGGTCACTGAGGCTTCTTTGAGCCTCTTCAAGCCTAGCTTCGAGCTCTCTTTGTCCATTTTCTAGACTGATTATCCTGTCTTCCATGAGCTTTCTTTGTAATCGGGTAAGGTATGGGTGATGAATGATTGCGGGTTAGCTTCTATTTTCACACACACACTCTGAAATAATATTCACAACATTAATATGGTTGCAAGAAAGATAAATACATGTATAATGATGCGAATGTCATGATGCAAATGCGAGAATGTATGTAGATAAGGTACTGATTCCACTGGTAATCACCCTTTTGAACTACTTCCACGGGAATTAAAGGGTCTAAATTACAACAGAGTTCGTATTACAAAATGAAGATTCCTAATACAAAAGAGCTAAATACAACACAAAGCCCTATAGATAAGCCCTAGCTCTATCTCCTAATTTTCCAATTGCCTTGAGCAACTTGATGAACCTGTGAGCTTCTTCCATTTCTGGGACTATGAAAGGTCGGAGTGTTTCGGCCTCGACAGCCAAATCATTCACATGCCTGGTGACTCGCTGTATGTCCACCATCAGGTTTGCGTAATATTGGTCTCTATCATGTACCATCCGGGCAGCATCACGATGTCTCTTTTGCCAATAAGTGTCCGTTCCGGCTGTAGCCTCCTCAAATACAATAATTCTTTCCTTATAATCTTCAACAGTTGCTTCAAGGGACTTAATTTGGGCTTTTAATGTGCCTACTTCGCGCTCTCTTTCTTGTAGCTCAGTGAAGCCATTTCTCTGGCAGTATGTTCGAAAGGAGTGTTCTACCTCTATCACCTTTTCTGTCAATTCGTTATTTTGACTTCGGCTTTGATCCAGACTTTAAATAGTATCATCGTACAACTTTTGCATTTCTAATAGTCTATTCTGGCTACTCATGGACTTTCTCTTCCATACGGCGACGTTTTCCCTCTCATGATTGACTGCTTGTTTTCCTTTGTTGATTTCTTGCCTGAGTCTTTCCTTTTCTTGGTCAATGACCTTCTTGGAGGACCGTTTTTCTTCCTCTATAGTCGAACGACAGCTTTCTATCTCTTTCTCGATCGCTCTCTTGCTGATTTCTCGTTCTTCTTCCACCAAACGGATACCATTCATTCTTTCTTTTTCCACAGCTATGAATTACCTTCGGCCGGCTTTCTGTATTTTTACTTGTAGTAGAAGGGCTTTTTTTTATAAAGAGTGTTCTTGTCGCTCAAATCTGCATTTAATTTCTTCAACTGCCTAATGATCCCGTCCCGCTCGTTAACCTCTAAGCTTGCCTTATAGAGCTTGCTCGCATGTTGGGTCTGTTGGACGTCCATTTTCTTTTTAATTTCTTCGAGTTCATTCCTTAAGATGTCAGCTTCAGATGGTACCACCCTTGTAAGCTCTTCGAGTGACACTGCTGGTCCTTGATCAGATTCGGGAATCATATCATTTACCCTCAAACGTCTCCAAAGATCGTAGTCTGGGGTGGTCATGTACTCGGTGTCTCTTTCCACCCTAATCTGGTAACAATGGTCCCAAGCCCTCATGATAGTCTGAACTTTCTCTTTGAACTCCCCTTTGAAAAGAAATTCAGTTCGACTTAACCCGGCGGTGTTGGGAATGAATTGTCGCGATCCGAATTGTCGGGACACCAGAAGCGGAGCACAAGCAATCCCTCCATGTAGTGTCAACATCATCAGCCAATTGAAATCACCACAGCTATATAAAAGTAATTAACTCTACCGAGCCACGGGACCCTCAATACTATGTCCTCGCCTTGGATATTCCTGAAGAAACTGGCCCATTTTCCTGTTTTCAAGTCCTCTCGCCACTCTTTTGTTAAGTATTCCCGTAAAGGCGAAAAATCTTGGAAGGATATTCCCGGTAGAACCCTCGTCGGCGTCTTCCACATGTGGCTCTGAATCCATACCTGTAACAGTTGTGCGCATCCTCGAAAACGCCCTTCCGACTGGCATTTAGAGAAATAAAGGTCTCGGCCAAAATAGCTGGTACTGGGTTTTCTCGCCGTTTTATCCACTCAAACAAATCTAGAATAGCCACATCAATGTTTCCCAAAATTCTTGGAAAGATCACCAATCCATATATTACCAAGGCAAGCATGTCTAACTTTTTCTCCTCATCAAGGATGTGCAGGTAGGATGTCTCGAATGTTTTCCCATGCGAATACTGTACTATCTCCTCGAAGTCGGATCAAGCCATTGACCCAATCGTCGCTCATTCCGGTAAGGGTTTTGAGCTTGGAAGTGTAATTCTGATTCCTCAGAGGTTTTGCGTAGATCCAATCATCCTGAACATTTTTATGATTAAGAAGAGCGGTGTATTCTTCTACTGTGGGCATCATGTCCTGTCCATTGAAGGTGAAGCAACAAAAGACAGGATTCCAGAACTGAAAAATGGCTCGGAGTAGGGGCTGGTTGACCCGGATGTACATCAACTGTGCAATGTCACCATAACTATCACGGAACCTATCTTGTAATCTCTGGTCCCATTCTTCCCAGATACTTTGAAGATCCCCTAAATTGTTCTGTTGAAGGCTCACATAGGTGTACCCGGCTATCACGCGTTCACTTGGTAAACTGTCCCCTTGGGCCTTCTAGCTGACTTTTGACCAATGTCTAACAGACAAGTTGAGTTCCTCTTTTCTAAGACACCTTTTTTCCATGGTGAAAGACTTTCTGATCGGGTAAACCACTTGATCCAGTACCTTTATGTAATGCGAATGTAATAATGCATGAAAAAATAGCAAAAAAGAAAACAAGTCAGTAACAGATAGAATTAATAAATACATAAATAAAAGGACAAATTAAATAAGGTAAACAAACAAAAACAAAAAAACCCTATTTATCCCGTCTAAAATACCTAAGGTTATCCGCATGGCTCTAAAGGGGTGGGTTTCTATATATTCTTTACATGCAGTGTTGGTGCTAGGAGGTACCCGAATTGTCCTTGTTGTCCTCTACTAAGAGTAGCAAGGCCCCCGATCATCACCCATTATAGGCTCCTTTAAACCGGGTTCAATTCAGGGGGACCCATTCGCTTATGCCTGCACGAAGGAACGATATCCTTACGAAAGCATAAGGTACTCGAGCCCCGAAGGTACTTGCTAGGCCTACACGGGAGAACGATATCTCCACGAAAGCATTAGCGTTTTCCCCCACTTAAAAATAGGTTTATATGCCATATTTTAAATGCGTTAAAATAAACGCGCAATTATAACCGAATGTTAATTTAATAATCACTTTAATCCGGAACTTCTAATATTATTAAAGCGGCAATTATTTGAAAAAGATCGACTCTCATTTGTTTTTGAAAAACAAAAATTGTCCCCAGCGGAGTCGTCATCTGTAGCGATGTCATTTTCCGCTAAAAAAATGAATCAAGTAATTCATGTATCAAGTAATTCAAGAATCAAGTAATCGCAAGTATCATGTAATTCGAGTATCATGTAAGCTTTATTCTTTAATTATTTCTCATTTGCTTTCTTTAGTTTAAGCCCTTGGTATTTAGTTGTCCAGGTAATCGAGTCTCCAACCAACTGTCACCCCAAGATGTGCCGTAGCACTGGTCAACCCTCCTACTGTCGCCAAAGACCACACATATGTACCCTTCATCTGTCACCAATTAGGGGCCTTAGCCTTGGACCGTAGTCCACCCTGACACAATGAGCTCTAGACTAAGGCATGCCCTTCTACCTATGACCACTAACAACCAACGCTTTGTTCAATTATGAATCACTTATTCAAGTATTACATGTTTATGTCAAGAAATAGCTTATTCATGGATCAATTCAAGTGATACATTGCAAGATCATGTTCATATACATAGCCCTTAGACCAATTGAGCCTTAGCTCTACACTTGTGTATCGATGTCCTTTTTCGCTAAAAAAACGAATTTTTGAAGTGTTTGTGATTTTTTGGACATAAAATATTTATTCCGTGGGGGTTTTAAAAACCGCATTTTATTAAAAATTGGAGTCGCCACCGGCCACTTAGGTAGGCCGGACACCATAAAACCAGAGATTTAAAAAACTGTTGGGTTTGGGAGTCGGTTACGGATGGTGAAGGATTAGCACCCCCACACCGCCCAAAATTGGTACTTTAATAATTACCACTTTATTAATATTAAACTTTCCGGATTAAAGTGACGATTAGTTTAAAATTTGGTTATAATTGCGAATAAATTTTAAAGGCCCCGTTATCCGAGATTAAACGCCCAACCACTATCACTACGCCTGATACTGGCCCCGTTTACGCTCGGATAAAAGGGCACCGCATTGACAATTTATATCATTATGCAACCTTAGTGAGCAAAATATAAGACATGGCAAATAATTTAAATACAATACAAATAAATATTAACATAATAGAATACTAATCTAACATAAATAAAATACATAACTAAAACATATATATATATATACATATTAATCTTAATAGTAAATAAAAACAAATTTAACATATCACAATAACAAGGCATGAATAAATACATGTGTGAACAAAAACATATATTTCAAGAAGATATACATATTAGAAATGAAACACATTTCAACATATGTAGAACAAGGTATTATACATGAAAAAGAAAATATACTAACACGTAACCTAAAAGCCAAGAGAACATACAATACATGCTAAAATACAAAACATGTTGTGTACGAGCCAACTAGAATATCAACATAATATGCGTGATGCGAATAACCGGACAAATACATAAAGATACATAATCATCATAAACATAACACACCTATACATGTAAACATGAAAATACAAGGCATATACGAGGGATATATGATAAGGCAAAAGGCTACATCAACATACACGATTATAATAAACGAACATGAATATTTACATGGAAACAGGACTGAAATGAAAAGAAATAAACATCAGTAGCAGAAATTAAAGGACAATAATATGCGATTTAGGGACGAAAATGCAAGCAGGACCGAACTTGAAAGGACTGAAACTGTAATTGGACCAAGGGGCAGACCCGAAGTGAAAATTTCAAAAACGCGGTGGGACTAGTAAGGTAATTTTGCCATTTAAAAACTGATTTCGATTTAATTCAGTGACTGGATTGCGAGATTTTGAAATAAGAGGGGGATCAAACTTGTAAATATCCCCTGCGGTAAGACAAAAACGAAAATATTGAAAACGCGGAAGGATTTATTACGGAATTTCACCATTTCACGAAATAAAAACACCTATAAAACCCCTTTTTTTGCCCAGACTCGAATTTTTCCCCATTTTCATTCAATTCCAGTTTTTATAATAAACCAAACCTCTCATTCTCTCTCGACCATCCTCCCTACCCCTGTGGTGAACCCAGAAACGGCGACTTTCCGTCGTCCCTTCTACTCGCCGGCTGCCGCTAACCGGCGCCAGCGAACTAAAAGAAACACCCAAAACCAACCTTTTTCTAAACCGAACCCGTATATGCCCTTAGATCTACGCTAAGACTCACCCTTTGGCCTAGATCTGAGTAAATACAAAACGGGAAAAAAAATTCGTTTACGTTTGACCGAAGTGAAACCAGAAGGGACCTCCCTCTCCCTTCAGTTCACCATGTTCGGCTTCGGAAAGCCGAAGAGGCTTGTCACTGGTGAGGGGAGATCCACAAAGGACGAAGGTAATAAATCTAAACCTCCTTTTTTTGTTATCCCTACGTATCTTTTCCTTTATGCATGCAAAGAAGTAAGAAAAAAGAAGAGTATTACCACTGAAAACTTGTTGTTTTTTGTATTTTTTTCTTTCCGATTACAACTTTACTGCCTTACAATTACTTGTTTCATACATATATCCATGTCTCTTTGGTTTGGTAACAAGTAATATAATCTATTTTTTAGATGTGAACTGATACTGACATAATCTCTCTTTTTTTGTGTTCTGATGTGTCTGAACGCGGTGCTTGGAGACCGGCATGGTGGAAGCATGGTGGCGGTGTGGGGGAGTTGGCTTCGGCCAGAGGCGTTCTCGGCCGTTAGATCAGATCTGATCTAACGGTCGGGCTGGCTTGAAGGATGAACGGCCCAGATGAAACCTTGATCGGTGAAATGGCTCCAGATCGTGACACGTGGAGCTCAGCAGTCGAGGGGTTATAGCGCGTGGGACTCACGCCGCGTGGGATATCGAAGAGTCCGCGCGTGGCACTCGAACCGTCCAGACGTGTAGTTCACGCGGCTGGCTAGATATTTTATCCTTCCTTGATCGTGGCCGTTGGATCAGATCTTGATCCAACGGCCCATAGTTATCTGCACAAAAATAATTAGGGTTAAATGGGGTCTTGGGCTTGGGCCAACCGGGCCTTGTATTATTATTTTATTGTAATAATATGGACATTTTAATTTAAGTGGGCTTCCTATTATTTTTCCAGTTTTGTCCATACATATTAATATATTAATATAATAGTAAATACAGATACATACGCACTTACGTATACAATTGTGATGACATATGTTCACACGTACATATACTTAATAATAATACATGCAACATTTATTCGTATATATTCAATAATATCAAGGACACTAATAATATACACATGCAAACACATATAGACCTACTCATATACTAACATACATTTGTACGATACTCCTAACATAAATATAACCATATCATACGTATATTAATAGGTACGTAATACACCATATCAATACATGCATACCCTCACACTTATATCATTATGTAATATACTAACATATACACGCGTACACCTATATGTAATTATGCACTAATATGTTAATATGATACTTAGAGGTTAGATAAAAATGAGTGATTACAACTTGGCAATTCAATCTTGTCATTCAAGCAAGCAATTAACATATGCCATTTCTTAGGCATCAAGCAAGATCTTAAGTTCATGATTTATATCATGTTAACAAGTAATTAGATCATAAAAGTACGTTTAAGCACTCATTCGAAATGATCACAATCAAGGCATCAAGGTTCAAGCATTTATTTTCACTTTTATTTCTAGATGGTTTAACAACATACGTATTACTATTAGCTCTCAAGTTTTTTAGTCTAAACCATTCTTCCCTTTTTCATCACAACCAGCTTGAATCAACTATATTAACATGGCATAATTTAACAAGAAGTAAACATGCATCTTTGGTTAGGACCTAAGTCCCAACCCTATATTAAAACTACACTCACAATACTCCAAGTTTAGCTAGTCTTGGACCCAAATTCCTTTGTGTTTGCCACTAGCTTGGCCACTCCTTTCTTCTTCCACAAGTTTTACTCCTTGCTTTATCAATTCATACAATTAAATCAAGATCAAGACAAAGTTCATTCATTTATTCAAAACAAAGAAACTATACATAATTCATTCATTTCAAAACATCAAGGGTGCTGCTGCTGCTGCCTGTCAGCTTGTGCACTGTTTACTAAAACATGCATAACTTTCATTCCGTACGTCGGAATTTCAATTGGTTTACACCGTTGGAAAGATAACTTAATTGTCTTTCTAACCATATAGTCCTTGAATTTTAATTCTTTTCCAATTAATACAGTTCTTAGTTTAAAGACAGGGCAATTTACAACACTGGAAGCTTGCACTGTCCTTAGTGTTTCATTCTACAATCCGGAATTCAGTTTCGTTTTCTCCTAATGAATTTAGACATATTAAGGCACAATCCATAAAATTTCCAGCCTTAAATTCTCTTTGTACAATTTATAGCGAATTTTCAAAGTTACTTCCCATAACAGAGTATTCTGGGCAGATTACTCTAGGTTAAGTTTTAGCCTCGTATTCATTCAAGCAAAGATTCTAACACTATAATTTAACTTATATACTTATTTCTAAAAGCTTAGATCAGTCCAATTCACCTAGCAACGTGATCAAAACAAGGCATTTTATATAATTAAGCATGTTTACACAATCATCCCTAGTAATGTGATCAAAACAGTTTCATTCATTGTTACATTCAAATCATACCAATTTAGTACCTAAATTTCCAAAAATTTCCAGCATGTACAATAAAGTTTCCAGCAACCATACACATCTTAAATTACTCTTTTATTCTCACATGAGCATAACAATTGACATGTACATCATTCAAAACAACCAAGAAAATTTCCAGCAACTTCCTAACAAATTTCCAGCAACCCTATATATTTCTTTCTTAGCAATTTGATCACAACATTCAAAATTTCAAGAATCTTAGAAGCTAACATTATAAGAATCATAAAAGCATAGCAATTGTACACATTCTCAAATCGAAAGATCAACAATTCATTAACATAATTCATGAAAAACAATCATCAACCATTTGAATTAAATCTTGAACAAGAAAATAGAAAGGAGATTGTTTTCACCTTCCTCCTATGCTCAAATGAACAAAATCCAAGCTGAAATGTATGTGATTAAGCCTCACTAGATTTCTCTCACTTTATTTCCATGCTTTCGGTTCTAAGGGAATAATGAAGAAGATGACACCAAATTGATAGCAATCTCCTACAACTGAAATTCCCCTACACATGCACTATCTTGCATGTGACAGCTAGACAAATCCTTAGGATTTTTCCTTTTTTTAGCATGCAAGCTTAATATTTAAGAGTCTAATCGATCTAGTCGTTATGTTTGAACCTTCAATTGTTCATTTCTCTTATTTTGGTCCTAAAGCTCCCAATAGTTCAATATTAAACATCATTAATCCAAATTAAGTTATGATAAATTTAAAAACATACTTCTAGGCCATGTTTTGGGATATTACAAAATAAAACAAAAAATGTTAAAATAAGATAATATCACAGTGATAAAGAACAATTCATATCTCAGTTGTCTTCGTCTCTTTTCCTTTTCGAGTAGTTCTTCAATTGTTGCAGCAGAAATTAAGATTCTTCTTACCTCTGAAAATATAAATCCATTTTCCACATTATTATCAAGAAAAGAAAGTAAACTATCAAAATAACCATTAATATAAAGCAAACCGATGGGTTTTTTTTCTAGTCAGAGATGACCAGGAAGCTATTCAAGCAATTTCTTCCAATGTACCGATACCTCCAGGCAGAGTAATGAATGCATCAGAAGAATGAATCATGATTGCTATTCGTTCTGGTATACTATTGACTCGTACTTCTCTTCCTATTGTAGGTCTACAGACATAGTTTAATGTCTTTGGAACTATTCACAGAACTAAGCTTGAATGGAATGAAGATTGTGAACATGCTTTTAAAAAACTTAAAAACATGCTAATTTCTGCTCCTATAATGAGACCTACTAATTGGGTTTTACTATTTGAAATCATGTGTGATGCTAGTGATTATGTTGTTGGTGATATTTTAGGACAAAGGAAGGATGAGAAACCATATGCCATATATTATGCGAGTAAAACTTCAAATAGTGCTCAAACGAATTACTCCACTACTGAAAAAGAATTACTTGCAGTAGTATTTGTATTTTATAAATTTAGATATTATCGTGTTGGATCATCAATTGTTATTTTTAGTGATTATGCAGCTTTAAAATATCTTCTTTCCAAAAAGGATGTCAAACCAAGGTTGATCATGTGGATTCTTTTACTTCAAGAATTCAATATCACCATTCGTGATAACAAAGAAGTAGAAAACGTGGTGGCAGATCATTTATCAAGACTAGTTTGTGATTCATCTTTTGAATCCACACCAATTAATGATAATTTTCCTGATGAACAACTTTTAAATATTTCTGTAACATCATGGTTTGCTGACATTGCGAATTATCTTGCCACAGGTAAAATTCCTTTTCAATGGGATCTTCAAGATAAGAGAAAGTTTCCGAATGAAGTAAAGAAATTTTATTGGGATGATCCTTACTTGTTCAAGTATTGTCCTGGCCAAATATTTGAAGGTGCATACCGGAAAATTAGGTAAATAGTGTCCTTAATTTTTGTCATTCCGAGGCATGTGGTGGACATTTTTCATCAAAGAAAACTGCAACAAAAAATTTACAATGTGGATTTTATTGGCCAACCTTATTCAAAGATGCTCATAATTTTTGCAAGTCATGTGAAAGTTGTCAAAAATTGGGATCTATTTCTAAAAGAAATATGATGCCATTAAACCCAATTTTAGTGATTGAAATTTTAGACTGTTGGGGAATTGATTTTATGGGTCGATTTCCACCTTCTTTTGGTTTCTTGTATATTTTGGTCGCAGTTGATTATGTTTCAAAATGGATAGAGGCAATTCCATGTCGCAATAATGATCACAGAACAATGATCAATTTTTTAAAGGAAAATATTTTAAGTTGATTTGGAATTCCTCGATCTATTATAAGTGATGGTGGAACACATTTTTACAACAAGGTTTTTGAATCTTTAATGAATAAATATACCATTACACATAAAGTTGCAACCCCTTTATCACCCGCAGACAAATGGACAAGTAGATCTTGCAAATAGGGAAATTAAACAGAATTTGGAAAAAAACAATTAACCCAAATCGTAAAGATTGGTCTTTAAGACTTAATGATTTTTTATGGGCTTAACGAACTGCTTTTAAAACATCATTGGTCATGTCCTCCTATAGACTAGTTTATGAAAAGCCTTGTCATTTACCTGTGAAGTTGGAACATAAAGCATATTGGGCTATTAAAATGTTTAACCCTAATCTTAATGATGCTGCACAATTATGAAAGTTACAAATTAATGAACTTGAGGAACTTGGAAATGATGCATATGAAAATTCAACGGTTTATAAAGAAAGAAAGAAAGCCTTTCACGATAAAAGAATTTCAAGAAAAAACATTTGATGTTGGGCAAAATGTTCTCTTTTATAATTCTAGACTTCACTTGTTTCCTGGAAAATTGAGATCAAGATGGAGTGGACCTTTTGTTGTGAAGCATGTTTATCCTTATGGAGCAATTGACATTGAAAATCCTATAACTGGAAACATGTTCAAAGTGAATGGACACAAACTTAAACCTTTTATTGAAAATCAAGCCAATCAAGTTTAGGTTCTTTATCTTTTAGATCCTTGTTAGTAATATTTTGGTGTAATTATATATAATTATTTTTTAATATTAATATTATTAGTATATATTATTATTATTAGAATATTTACTATTATTAAATTATTATTATTATTTTAATTCCTGGTTAAATGGCGGATAACAGTATTCTGTGAAATCTTTTGGTTCATCAGCTACCTATAAAACTGATAATGTATATTCATTTCTCAGTTTTACTTTCAAATTCACTCTTCTGGTTTCTCTTTCATTTCCCTTTTCTTTCAAAAATGGATGTTATTCTCTCAAGTATGCAGAAACGTCTTTCCTCTATCCCACCAAACATGATTCTAAAACTTTACAAAGCTAGGCTTGAAAGATTGAGAATGCTCATGCATAACGGCATGCCTACTGACGTTTGTATGTTAATTGAAGCAAAAGTAAGGTCTGAAGAATATCTTCCCTTTTTACATTTACCTGGTACTGGAAAAAGTACATATGCAATGAAAAGAAGATCCAAACGTCTCGGATCAAACTCCCGAAAAAGTGCAATGAAGAATATCTGAAGAATGTCGTTCTATTGGGATGCCTTTTGTAACAATTGTCTGACGAAAATATTTCTGGATAGAGTCACCACCAATCTTTTTAATTTAGGTGAGATTGGATCACCTAGAAACCTGGTTATTTTAATAAAACTTATCTTATTGTCGTTTTATTAAAACAACGAGATTTGGTCTGTGAAATAAAAAAATAGGTTCGGGAGTCAATTACGTGTGGGGAAGGGTGAGCACCCCCACAACGTCCAAAATTGGTACCTTGTTGATTATTTGTTGTCTTAATGATGAAAATTAAGAATTCAAATTTAATTTAAAATTTGTGATCCTTTATCATATTTAAAAGAATGTTTCTTGTATTAAAATGAATTTACACCCTTACACTCGGGGCATAAATTCCGTTAGATTCCCGAATAAAGGGAACATGTTTTGAGATTATAATTTAGAATTAAAAATGGTATTTTGCGACAGAGATTGACGGAAAGCGGCACCCCTTACGTTCGAGGTACGTTTTTCACGAGAATCCCTAATAAAAGGTTTTTGTTTAAAATTCAATTAAAAAGTATATAGGATGTATACGAAAATATATACTAATACGTATACTAAACTATAAATAAATACATAATATCAATAATAAGGATGTATATGATAGCATTAATAATTATAAATTAGAAATGATAATATGTGTAGCGATGTCCCTTTTTTTTCTTTATCGCTAAATAAAAACGAGGATTTTTGAAGTGTTTGAAAAGTGTTTGTGATTCTTTTGGATATAAAATATTTATTCCGTGGGGTTTTAAAAAAAAACGCATTTTAAAAAAACGGAGTCGCCACCGGCCACTTAGGTAGGCCGGACACCATAAAACCAGAGATTCAAAAAATGTTGGGTTCGGGAGTCGGTTACGGATGGGCCCAAAATTGGTACTTTAATAATTACCGCTTTATTAATATTGGATTTTCCGGATAAAAGTGACGATTATTTTAAAATTCGGTCATAATTGCGAGTAAATTTTAAGGGCCCCGTTATCCGAGAATAAACGTCCAACCACTATCACTACGCCTGATACTGGCCCCGTTTACGCTCGGATAAAAGGGCACCGCATTAACAATTTATATACCATATGCAATCTTAGTGACAAAAATATAAGACATAGCAGATAATTTAAGAACCGTAAATATTCACATAACAGAATACTAATCTAACATATATGAAATACGTAATTAAAATACACATTTACATTCCAAGCTTAATATCAGATAAAAGCAAACTTAACATGCCAAAATAACAAGGTAGGAATAAATACATATATATAGACGAACATATATTTCAAAAAGACATACATACTAGTAATAAAACATATTTCAACATATATGGGACAATATATCATACAAAAAAGAAAATACACTAACATGTAACCTAAAAAAGCCAAGAGAACATACACATATAAAAATATATAAAACATGTTGTGTACGAACCGACTAGAGCATAACATACTTAATACGAATAACCGGATAAAAAAGATACATAACTATCATAAGCTTAATACAGATATACATGTAAACATAAAAATACGAGGCATATACGAGGGATATAAAATAAGACAAAAGACTACATTAACATATACGATTATAATACGAACATGAATATTTACATGGAAACAGGACTGAAATGAAAAATAAATAAAAGTCAGTGGCAGAAATTAAAGAACAATAATATGTAATTTAAGGACGAAAATGCGAAATAGACAGAACCTAAAAGGATTGAAACCGTAATTGGACCAAGGGGTAGACCCGAAATGAAAAGTTCAAAAACGCAAGATGGTTAAAGGGGTAATTTTACCATTTAAAAACTGATTCGGTGTAATTTAGGGACTGGATTGCAAGATTTTGAAATACAAGTGGGACCAGAGTTGTAAATATACCATGCGGCGAGACAGAAGTGAAAATATTAGAAACGTGGGGGGATTTAGTATGTAATTTACCCATTTAATGAAATAATAATAACTATATAAACCCTTCTTTTAGGCCGAAATCAATTTTTCCATCATTTGCTTCATTTTCAGTTTTATAACCAGCCCTTGTTCTTCATTTTCTCTAAACTCTCTCTATAAAACCCAGAATCCGGCGGCCGGCCGGCGCTTACCAGCGCCAGCGAGCCTCAAAAACCTACCAAAATAACCCCCGTCTCACCCTCGATACGAATCTGAGGTTGGATTCAGAAGAAAAGCCTCTATTTGCCCTAGATCTAGGAAATACGAAATGAAAAACCCATTTTTTAAAACCAAAACGAAACTACAAGGGGTCTCCCCTCCCTTCAGTTCACCGTATCTGGCTTGGGAAAGCCGAAAAGGCTTGTCACTGATGAGAGGAGACCCACAAACGACGACGGTAAGATAACTCTCTCTCATTTTTTTATCTCTTTTGTGTATGCATGCAAAAACAAAAAGAAAGGGAAACGAGTGTTTACCACTGGACTGACTTTTTGTATTTTTTGTAACTTGACTGGTTCGATTACAACTTGTTCTTTCGATTACAACTCTCTGTTCTTGTCTGTTACCACCCTCCTCTTACAAAATATTTGTTTCCTACATATATATGCCTGTCTTTGGTTTTGGTACAAGTTGCATAATACTTGCTTTTTCAGATCTGGACTGACAAATTTCTTTCTTGCTGTGTTTGACATGTTCTGAGCGCGGTGGTTGAAGATCGGCATGGTGGCGGTGTGGGGGTTCTGCCAGCGGCCAGACGTGTTCTCGGCCGTTAGATCAGATCTGATGTAACGGTCGAGATGGCTTGAAGGATGAACGGCCCAGATGAAGCCTCGATTTGGTGAAACGGCTCCAGATCGTGCCACGTGGAGCTCAGCAGTCGGGGGATCAGAGCGCGTGGGGCTCACGCACGCGTGGGATATCAAAGCGTCCGCGCGTGGACTGCACGCGCGCGTGGCTCTCGAACGCTCCAGACGTGATGAGCACGCGACTAGCAGATATTTTGGCTCCTTGGTTGGATCGTGGCCGTTGGATCAGATCTTGATCCAACGGCCCACAGTCACCTGCACACACAGTAACTGTAATTAGATAGGGTTTGGGTTTGGGCCAACCGGGCCTTATAATTATTTGTAATTGGACTTGACCTGTAATTTATTTACTTGGTTTAATATATATTTTTGGATTTCATTTTATATATTAGCCCAATAATATTAGTAATAGTATAATTACAATACCCATACGATAATACAAACGTATATACTTATGCAAACATTAATTAATATAACATACTAGCATACGTACATATAATCATACACATAATTAACATAACATCTATATACATTAAACAAATACGCTCGTACTCTATAGATACATACGCGACACACATACACCATTAATACGTATACATACATAGCTTATAATATGCATGCACACGCCACACCTTATATATATATTAGTAACACTCATGCAAGTAATAAACATATAATATAATATGTATACATGCAACACTAATATGTATTTATAGGTAAAAATGAGTGATTACAGTTGCCCCTCTTTGCTTGTTCTCATGGAATGGGAAACAAAGCAAAGATTCATAAGCACTCAATTTTATCAGACTTCCCTGTTTGTAGCTTTGAAAAAACGTGTTCTTTTGGACATCTCTGCATCTTCCTTAGCTGAATCTTCGGGCTCATAAGTTCTTCCTATATAGAGCTTCGTCACCTTCCGATCTTGGAGCTACAAGCTCTTCCTATATAGAACCTTTCGCTCTGAAGCCTCGAGTTATGAGTCCCTCCTATATAGAACTTTTCACTTCGAGACAGTAAAGCTTGGAGTCCTTCCTATATAGAACTCTTTGCCTTCAACGCTGGTTTCTCCTATATAAAACCTTTTGCGCCGCTGATGGATTCTTCCAACTGGGAGTTCCTCCTATATAGAACTGCTAGTCTTCAAACCCTGGAGCCGTCAGTCCTTCCTATATAGAACTTTTGGCGTCTGAAATCTCAGAGCTACAGGTTCTTCCTATATAGAACCTTTCACTCTAAGACAGTGAAGCTCGGAGCCTTTCCTATATAAGACTTCGCTTTCGACACAACAGGTTTCCTATATAACCTTGTGTCATAGGTGAATTCTTTCGACTGGGAGTTCTTCCTATATAGAACTGCGAGTCTTCACCTTGGAGCCGTCGGTCCTTCCTATATAGAACTTTTGGCATCTGGAATCTTGGAGCTACGGATTCTTCCTATATAGAATCTTTTACTCTAAGACATTGAAGCTCGGAGCTCTTCCTATATAGAACTCTTCGCTTTCGACACAACAGGATTTCCTATATAATCGTGTGTGTCATGGGTGAATTCTTTCGACTGGGAGTCCTTCCTATATAGAACTGCTAGTCTTCACCCTGGAGCTATTAGTCATTCCTATATAGAACTTTCAGCTTCTGAAGCCTCGGAGCGGAGGATTCTTCCTATATAGAACCTCTCTCTAGAGCTTGGAAACATATACCTTTTGTATGTAAAAACATTGTCTTCTCATTTGGGATTCACATCACGATGGTCATCGATGTCTCTTTGAATCCGCAGGTACCTGTCTGAGATAAAACAAAATGCTATGACAAATGAATTGACATGCTCCTAATCCTAGTGATGTCTGACTATTCATGATGCATGAGTGTCAATATCTTGGTGGGCTTGTTTTGGTCCTTATTTGATCTCGTTATTCACTTTCTCTTTTCTCACGGGTGTCGATACCCCACTTCACTGTCAGGTTCAACCATTCCAACCTTTCTTTTTCTCCATTTACGACTTGGAATTCTAAAGTGCCCTTTTCGGGTTTTCACTTTAGAGAGAGTTTTTTTTTTGGTGTGCCCTTCTGGATTTTCACCCAATAGATCTCTCTCGTTATCTCGTATGCCTTCCTTGAATAGACAGGACGTACGCCATTGGTCATCCTATCCGGTTGTTTGAAGCCTTCCGCCTTCCCTATCAATAGCCATTATGTAGGGAACTAGAAGACGGAGTTAACATCGTTTTCTTTGATCACCTGCATTTTTAAGGTTAGATCACAATAATGCTTCGAGATCTCTTGTTTCACTATAAGCCTATGTTAACTTATTTGACTGAAATTGACAAGAAGGCAAGGAATGGATGCTCAAAAACACGGTTTTATTACGATTAAGGGCTTGGGATATCTTAAAAAAAGTATGACACACATGGGAAAGAAGAAAAGTTAAGTATGAAATACAAGATCCCTCATTATCTTCGATATGAATGATACATGATCCTGTCAACCGGTGTAGAAATTTTTTTGCCTGAAGCCTCCTCTTCATGATGTTCATGGGGATACCCTTCTCTTCGGATATTCAATTTTCAATTTACTCGAGCCGTCCTTTACGGGTTTTCAACTCGGGTCCTCCCTTTGCTTCAAGACGCCCGGTTTCGGGTTCTCGCCCTGAGCTCTCCATTTTTGTTCTCTTTTTTTTGTTTTTTTTTCAAAGATAGTATTTCTTGACAGCATCAGAATTTACAGGGTTCTTCAGCTCGTCTCCATCCATTTCTGTTAAGATCAGGGCTCCTCCTAAGAAGGCCTTTTTTACGACGTACGGTCCTTCCCAGTTGGGCATCCACTTTCCTCGAGAATCTTTCTGGATAGGGAGGATTTTCTTGAGCACCAGATCCCCTTCTTTGAATTCTCTTGGGCGCACCTTTTTGTTGTATGCCTGCACCATCCGCTTTTGGTACATCTGACCATGACAAATGGACTTTAGTCTCTTTTCGTCAATGAGATTTAGCTGGTCGAGTCTGGCCTGCACCCATTCAGCTTCTTCCAATTTTACTTCGTTTAAGACCCGGAGAGACGGGATCTCTACCTCGATTGGGAGTACTGCTTCGGTACCATACACCAAGGAGTAGGGTGTTGCCCCTGTTGATGTGCGAATGGACATCCTATAGGCGAAAAGGGCAAATGGCAACTTCTCATGCCAATCCCTGTAGGTATCCGTAGTCTTCGCTATGATCTTCTTTATGTTCTTGTTTGCTGCTTCCACTGCTCCATTCATTTTAGGACGATAGACTGTGGAATTGTGGTGTGTTATCTTGAATTGAGTGCACACGTCTGTCATCATTTTGTTATTCAGATTGGAATCGTTGTCGGTGATGACCCTTTCCGACAATCCGTATCAACAAATAATCTCCGTCTTTAAGAACTTACATACTGTAGTCCTTTTGATGTTGGCGTAAGACGCTGCCTCTACCCATTTAGTGAAGTAGTCTATGGCGACCAAAATGAAACGGTGTCCATTGGAAACTTTCGGATGAATCTGCCCGATGACGTCCATGCCCCACGCCGCGAAAGGCCACAGAGAATTCATGGTGTGTAAAGGCGATGAGGGTGCGTGAATTTTATCAGCGTATATTTGCCATTTGTGGCATTTCCTGGCGTAATCAATGCAATCTCCCTCCATGGTCAACCAGAAATAACAATATCTCATAATTTTCCAGGCTATAGACAGTCCGTTGGCGTGCGTTCCACAGAGCCCGTCATATACTTCGGCTAAAATCTCCTTCGCCTCCCGGGCATCCACACATCTCAGCAATGTCTGATCATGACTTCTCCTATATAGGATCTCCCCATCTAGGACATATTTTGTTGCCATTTTTCTGTCATTGTCGTGTGCCCCTTCTGGATACTTTCGAAGCTTGACATATTGCAAGATGTCATAGTACCATGGGTTTCCATCAATCTCTTCCTGTACATTACAACAATGAGCAGGCTTTTCAAACGTCTGCATCTCAATGGGCTTCATTTCTGCCCCGGTATTTGTTTTGAACATGGATGCCAAGGTTGCCAATGCGTCTGCCATCTGATTTTCTTCTCGGGGTAGGTAATTGAAGCTGACCTTTTTGAACTCTTTGGTGAGCTCTTGGATCAATTCGTAATATTTGACCAACTTCGGGTCCCTGGTTTCCCATTCCCCGCGCAATTGGTAAATTACTAAGGATGAATCTCCGAATACTCGAAGTTCCTTAATCTTTCTCTCAATGGCTGAGTTCAGTCCCATAACGCAAGCTTCGTATTCAGCTATATTGTTTGTACAGAAGAATTCCAATCTGCTGGTGAAAGGATAATAGACGTCCTTAGGAGAAATTAGCACTGCTCCTATCCCATGTCCGAGGGCGTTAGAGGCTCCATCGAAGTAAAGATTCCATGATTTATCATCTGAAACCTCTTCTTCGGTTGTAATGCACATCAAGTCTTCGTCTGGGAAATTAAAGTTCAATGCCTCATAGTCATCCGAAGCACGACTAGCTAGGAAATCTGCTACGGCACTCCCCTTTACGTCTTTCTGGTTGACGTATGCGATATCGAATTCGGATAAGAGCATCTGCCATCGGGCCATCCTTCCTGTTAGTGCTGGCGTTCCCATTAAGAATTTCAATGGATCTAGCTTGGATATCAACCAGGTAGTATGGTACAACATGTACTGTCTAAGCCGTTTGGTAGCCCAAACTAGAGCACAACACAGCTTCTGCACTGGCGGGTACCGCGTTTCGCAATCATTGAATTTCCTGCTTAGGTAATAGATGGCTTGCTCCCTTTTTCTTGACTCGTCGTGTTGCCCCAATACGCATCCTATTGAATTCTCAAAAAGTGTCAAGTAGAGAATTAATGGTCGACCAGGTACTGGTGCGACTAAAATTGGAGCATTTGTCAGGTACTTTTTGATCTTTTCTAGGGCTCTTTGACATTCCTCATCCCACACACCAGGATTATTCTTTCTAAGAAGTCTGAAGACCGGGTCACATTGGTCGGTTAATTGGGAAATGAAATGAGAGATATAATTTAGCCTCCCCAGGAAACCGCGAAGTTCCTTCTGAGTGTGGGGTGGTGAGAGATCCTGTATGGCTTTCACTTTATCTGGATCAATCTCAATCCCTCTTCTGCTTACCACGAACCCTAGGAGTTTTCCAGAAGTAACGGCGAAGGTACACTTGGCAGGATTAAGCCTCAGTTGGTACTTCCGTAGTCTTTGGAATAGTTTTATCAAGTTTTGTAGGTGCTCTTCCTCTGTTCGGGACTTGGCAATCATATCGTCCACGTATACTTCTATTTCTTTGTGCATCATATCATGTAAAAGAGTCACCATTGCTCTTTGGTATATTTCCCCTGCGTTCTTTAGCCCAAACGGCATCACTCGATAACAAAAAGTCCCCCACATGGTTATGAATGTGGTTTTCTCCATGTCGTTAGAATCCATCTTTATCTGGTTGTACCCTGAGAAGCCGTCCATGAAGGAAAACCATGAGTGTCCTGCAGTGTTGTCAACCAGCGTGTCAATATGTGGTAAGGGGAAATTGTCTTTAGGGCTGGCTCGGTTTAGATCCCTATAATCTACACACATACGAACTTTTCCGTCCTTCTTTTGTACTGGTACAATGTTTGCAACCCATTCGGGGTATTTGGCTACCTCCAAGAATCCCGCATCAAATTGCTTTTTCACTTCTTCTCGGATCTTTAGCAACATATCTGGTCTCATTCTCTGAAGTTTTTGCTGTATTGGTTTGCACTCCGATTTTGTTGGCAATTTGTGCACCACTATGTCGTTATTTAACCCTGGCATATCTTGATAAGTCCAGGCGAAGACATCCTTGAATTCCTGAAGTAGGGTTATCAGTTCGTGCTTGGTTTTCGAGGAAATCGTTGTTTCTACTTTTATTTCTTTTCTCTCTTCTTCAGTCCCCAAGTTTACAACTTATGTTTCTTCTTGATGGGGCATGATCTGCCTTTATTCGTTGGCCACCATTCTCTTTAACTCTTCCGGGACCTCACTTTCTATCTCATCATATCCTTCCTCCATTCCCTCCGAGACCTCAGGGCATTCGAAATTCACTCCAGGATTGGATCTCGTATCATTCATATCGTCAATCATGAGCGACCTGCATTAAATGAGAATGAATTGTATTGGGAAAGAGACGGCTTTATATGAAGGGAATGAACATGAAGAATGCATGAATGAAATAAATGAAACTTTGGTCATTTTAGGAAAGTGGGGATATTTTTATTTCAATTAAAAAGTTAACATAGGTGCCCCGTACAAGAGATCCCCATTGTTTACGGGCAAAAACAAAAGGTTGATTCGGAGCATTACTCTGATCTATTCCTAAAAACTACAGGTAGATCAATGTAGCTCCAGTTATCGAGTGTTTCCCCGGGACGGTATGGGCGGATGTTGGTCAACATTTTGCTGCCTCGGTCCTTTTCAGCTACCATGTTGATGTACATCCCTTCAAATGATTCACTGAGTATTTCCTCCTGGTTGAGTACTTCATTTTTCTTCATTGCCTCTCCAACCTCTTGACCTGACTGGTAGAACCATCCAAAGACAAAAGTGGTTTTCAAACTAGGAAAGGACATCGGTCTCCACGGAATGTCTTCTCCTTTAGATCTGGCTTTTCTTTGCTCCTCCTTTCTCTTATATTCCTCTTTTTTCTGTTGGACACTTGGTTGGTAACCCAGCCCGAAACGATCCTTCTTGGTTATCATATTTTTGGGTCTTAGGTTTCCTTGTAATTTCTTCCCCAGTCCCTTTCCTATTTTGGCTCCTCGGCCTAAAGTTTCTGCGACGGTCATCTTGGTACAGTTAGATAACCTGGGGTAGGGGATCCGACTTCCCTCCGAAACGAAATTGGCATTCACTAGTTCCAATGCTCGGAACGAGCATTCTGCAGCATCTTCATCATTTTGAATGTAGGGGGCGTCTGATGTCACTGAAGCAACAAATTCCTGCTCTGCCTCTACTGTGACCAATTTGCCTTCGACTACAAATTTTAATTTCTGATGCAATGATGAGGGGACAACTCCTGCGGAGTGGATCCATGGTCTTCCCAACAAGCAGCTGTAAGATGGTTTTATGTCCATCACCACAAAATCGATCACATATTCAGTTGGTTCGATCAATAGGGGCACCTCAATTTTCCCCATTGTTCCTCTTTGCGTACCATCAAAGGCTCTTGCCGAATTGTGGCAGGGCTTTAGGTGCGAACCATCTATTGGTAGTTTTTGCAGGGTCACCATAGGCAAGACGTTCAATGCTGACCCGTTTTTGATCAGTACGCCTGGTACTACATACCCTTTGCAGTGGGTAGTGATGTTAAGGGCTTTGGTAGACCCCATTCCTCCCTCAGGGATCTCATCATCACTGAACGTTATATGATTATAGGCAGTGATATGCCCCACTATCATGTCTAGGTTTGTTACAGAAATGTCCTGGGGTACAAAAGTTTGATTCAGCACTTTTAGTAACGTCTCCCGGTGCTTTTCTGAACTCAAGAGTAATTCCAGTATTGTGATCCTGGCCGGTTGCTTTCGTAGTTGTTCCACTACGCTGTACTCGCTATGTCTCAAGAACTTTAGAAATTCTTTGGCCTGGGCCTCAGTTACCGGCTCATTCATCTTTGGGGGAGGTTCTTCGCCAAATATTTGGGTGGGGCTAACTGCTGCATTCTTCCCCTTATCATTTTCAGCTGCTTTCGAAGTCTCGGAAGAATAACATATGCCGCTCCTTGTGAAATGGCCTGCCTCACCAGCGTTTACATCGTTCTGGCTTTGTTGGTCTTTCAGCGTAGGCCCTTTCACCTGACCGTGTTCTGGTTTTTCTAGCGTGGTCACATTTACAGCATAATTCCAAGGGGTTTGCTGCATATCTTTGAATGGGAATGGAGATGGTGCTGAAATGATGATCTTGGGATTTATCTTGTTGGTTTCTCCTTGGGAGACACCTGCATTCCCTAGCCTGGGGGAGATGATAAAAGGTCTATCCTTCCCGTATTTAGATTTGGGGCTATCCGTCATGTGTACGTCCGACCCCTTCTTCCCCATGGGCTCCTCGAAGAATTCTATTTGCTTTTCATTCATCAATTTCTGCACCAATTTCTTGAACTCATCGCACTCTTGGATATCATGCCCTTCAGTCTGGTGGAATTCGCAATACACTCCGCATCCCTTCTGCCTTGTTATCATGCCTTTGTCGATCATACGGGCCATGCATAACTGTTGAAATACCCACCGTAAAGGAGATTTGATTTCTGACACATCATCCTTAATCCTCCTGGTAAAGTATTCTTCAATAACATTTACCCCTCTGCTCCCATGATTAGGCAGCGGGTTGTTGGCTACACTCGGCTCTTCAAACTTCAATATCCCGAAATCAATTAAGTTCTGCACAAGCTTTTTGAAAGCAAGGCAGTTCTCAGTGGGATGTCCAGGGGTACCGTCGTGATAGTCGCAATGCGCGTTCGGATTATACCAAGACGGGAAGGGCGGATTGACAGGAGTAACGATGTATGGACGGACTAGGTCTGCTTCATACAACTGGGAATAAAGTTCTGAGTAGGAAACAGGTAGGGGAGTGAAAGTTCTTCTCTCTTTCTCTTTTCTGGCGATTCTCTCATCTCTTTGATTCGAGTTTTGTGTTTTTCCCACAGGTGCTTGTGGCTGTGAGACTGTGAAGTTCTTTGGGGCGGTATAAGTGCTGGTGGTGTTTACTTCATTTCACTTATTATACTTCCGAGACCCTTCCCCGACATCAATTCTACCGCTCTTAATTGCCAGTTCAAGGGACTCCCCAGTCCTTTTGAACTACTTCCACGGGAATTAAAGGGTCTGAATTACAACAGAGTTCATATTACAAAATGAAGATTCCTAATACAAAATAGCTAAATACAACACAAAGCCTTATAGATAAGCCCTAGCTCTATCTCCTAATTTTCCAATTACCCTGAGCAGCTTGAGGAACCTGGGAGCTTCTTCAATTTCTGGGACTATGAAAGGTCGGAGTGTTTCAGCCTCGACAACCAAATCATTCACATGCCTGGCGACTCGCTGTATGTCCACCATCAGGTTTGCGTAATATTGGTCCCTATCCTGTATCATCCGGGCAGCATCACGCAATCTCTTTTGCCAATAGGTGTCCCCTCCGGCTGCAGCCTCCTCAAACACACTAATTCTTTCTTTGTAATCCTCAACAGTTGCTTCGAGGGACTCAATTCGTGCTCGTAACACGCCCACTTCGCGCTCTCTTTCTTGCAGCTCAGCGAAGCTATTTCTCTGGTAGTACATTCGAAGGGAGTGTTCAACTTCTGCCAACTTTCCTTTTAATTCGCCATTCTGATTTTGGCTTTGCTCCAGACTTTGAATAGTGTCATCGTACAGTTTTTGCATCTCTAACAGTCTATTTCGGCTACTCATGGACTTTCTTTTCCATACGGCGACGCTTTCTCTCTCATGATGGACAACTTGTTTTCCCTTGCTGATTTCTTGTCTGAATCTTTCTTTCTCTTGATCAATGGCCTTCTTGGCGGACCGTTTTTCTTCCTCCATAGCCAAACGACAGCTTTCTATCTCTTTCTCGATCGCTCTCTTGTTGATTTCTCGTTCTTCTTCCACCAAACAGATGCCATTCATTCTTTCTCTTTCCACAGCTATGAATTGACTCCGGCCGGCCTTCTGTATTTTTGCTTGTAATAGAAGGGCATCTTTTTGATAAAGAGTGTTCTTGTCGCTCAAATCTGCATTTAATTTCTTCAACTGCCTAATGATCCTGTCCCGCTTGTCAACCTCTAAGCTTGACTTATAGAGCTCGCTCACATGTTGGGTCTGTTGGATGTCCATTTTCTTTTTAATTTCTTCGAGTTCATTCCGTAAGATATCAGCTTCAGACGGTACCACCCTTGTAAGCTCTTCGAGTGACACTATTGGTCCTTGATCAGATTCGGGAATCATATCGTTTACCCTCAAACGTCTCCAAAGATCGTAGTCTGGGGTGGTCATGTACTCGGTATCTCCTTCCATCCTAATCCGGTAACAATAATCCCAAGCCCTCATGATAGTCTGAACTTTCTCTTTGAACTCCCCTTTAAAAAGAAATTCAGTTCGGCTTAACCCAGCGGTGTTAGGAATGAACTGTCACGATCCGAATTGTCGGGACACTAGAAGTGGGGCACAAGCAATTCCTCCATGTAGTCCTAACATCATCAACCAATTGAAATCACCACAACTATATAAAAAGTAATTAACTCTACCGAGCCACGGGACCCTACATACTATGTCTTCGCCTTGGATATTTCTGAAGAAACCGTCCCATTTTCTTGTTTTCAAGTCCTCTCGCCACTCTTTTGTTAAGTATTCCTGTAAAGGCGAAAAATCTCGGAAGGATATTCCCGGCAGAACCCTCGTCGGTGTCTTCCACATGTGGCTCTGAATCCATACCTGTAACAGTTGTGCGCATCCTCGAAAACGCCCTTCTTTGTGCTTTCGACTGGCATTTAGAGAAATAAAGGCCTCGGCCAAAATAGCTGGTACTGGGTTTGCTCGCCGTTTTATCCGCTCAAACAAATCTAGAATGGCCACATCAATGTTTCCCATAATTCTTGGGAAGATCACCAATCCATATATTCCCAAGGCAAGAATGTCTAACTTTTTCTCCTCATCCGGATGTGCAGGTAGGATGTCTCGAATGTTTTCCCATGCAAATACTGTACTATCTCCTCGAAGTCGGATCAAGTCATTGACCCAATCGTCGCTTATTCCAATAAAGGTTTTGAGCTTGGAAGTGTAATTCTGATTCCTCAGATGTTTTGCGTAAATCCAATCTTCCTGAACATTTTTATGATTAAGAAGAGCGGTGTATTCTTCTCTCAGTGGGCATCATGTCCCGTCCATTGAAGGTGAAGCGACAAAAGGCGGATTCCGAATCAAAAATGGCTCGGAGTAGGGGCTGGTTGACCGGATGTACATCACCAGCAATGTCACCATAACTATCACGGAATCTATCTTGTAATCTCTGGTCCCATTCTTCCCAGATACTTTGAAGATCCCCTAAGTTATTCTGTTGAAGACTCACATAGGTGTACCCTGCTATCACGCGTTCACTTGGTAAACTGTCCCCTTGGGCCTTCGGCTGACTTCGACCAATGTCTAATGCACAAGTTGAGTTCCACTTTTCTAAGACACCTTTTTCCATGGTGAAAGACTTTCTGATCGGGTAAACCACTTGATCCAGTACCTTTATGTAATACGAATGTAATAATGCATGAAAAAATAGCCAAAAAAAGGAAACAAGTCAGTACCAGATAAAATTAATTAATACACAAATAAAAGGACAAATTAAATAAGGTAAACAAACAAAAACAAAGAAACCTATTTATCCGTCTAAAACACCTAAGGTTATCCGCATGGCTCTAAAGGGGTGGGTTTCTCTATGTTCTCTACATGCAGTGTTGGTGCTAAGAGGTACCCGAATTGTCCTTGTTGTCCTCTACTAAGAGTAGCAAGGCCCCCGATCATCACCCATTATAGGCTCCTTTAAACCGGGTTCAATTCAGGGGGACCCATTCGCTTATGCCTGCACGAAGGAACGATATCCTTACGAAAGCATAAGGTACTCGAGCCCTGAAGGTACTTGCTAGGCCTACACGGGAGAACGATATCTCCACGAAAGCATTAGCATTTTCCCCCCACTTAAAAAAGACGGGTTTATATGACATATTTTAAATGTGTTAAAATAAACGCGCAATTATAACCGAATGTTAATTTAATAGTCACTTTAACCCGAAATTTCTAATATTAATAAAGCGGTAATTATTTTAAAAGCTTGACTCTCATTTGTTTTTTTGAAAACAAAAAAAAACAAAAATGTCCCCAGCGGAGTCGCCAACTGTAGCGATGTCCCTTTTTTTTCTTTATCGCTAAATAAAAACGAGGATTTTTGAAGTGTTTGAAAAGTGTTTGTGATTCTTTTGGATATAAAATGTTTATTCCATGGGGTTTTAAAAAAATGCATTTTAAAAAAATGGAGTCGCCACCGGCCACTTAGGTAGGTCGGACACCATAAAACCAGAGATTCAAAAAATGTTGGGTTCGGGAGTCGGTTACGAATGGGGAAGGATTAGCACCCCCACGCCGCCCAAAATTGGTACTTTAATAATTACCGCTTTATTAATATTGGATTTTTCGGATAAAAGTGACGATTATTTTAAAATTCGGTCATAATTGCGAGTAAATTTTAAGGGGCCCGTTATCCGAGAATAAACGCCCAACCACTATCACTACGCCTGATACTGGCCCCGTTTACGCTCGGATAAAAGGGCACCGCATTAACAATTTATATACCATATGCAATCTTAGTGACAAAAATATAAGACATAGCAGATAATTTAAGAACCGTAAATATTCACATAACAGAATACTAATCTAACATATATGAAATACGTAATTAAAATACACATATACATACCAAGCTTAATATCAGATAAAAGCAAACTTAACATGCCACAATAACAAGGTAGGAATAAATACATATATATAGACGAACATATATTTCAAAAAGACATACATACTAGTAATAAAACATATTTCAACATATATGGGACAATATATCATACAAAAAAGAAAATACACTAACATATAACCTAAAAAAGCCAAGAGAACATACACATATAAAAATATATAAAACATGCTGTGTACGAACCGACTAGAGCATAACATACTTAATACGAATAACCGGATAAAAAAGATACATAACTATCATAAGCTTAATACACATATACATGTAAACATAAAAATACGAGGCATATACGAGGTATATAAAATAAGACAAAAGACTACATTAACATATACGATTATAATACGAACATGAATATTTACATGGAAACAGGACTGAAATGAAAAATAAATAAAAGTCACTAGCAGAAATTAAAGAACAATAATATGTAATTTAAGGACGAAAATGCGAAATAGACAGAACCTAAAAGGATTAAAACCGTAATTGGACCAAGGGGCAGACCCGAAATGAAAAGTTCAAAAACGCGGGATGGTTAAAGGGGTAATTTTACCATTTAAAAACTGATTCGGTGTAATTTAGGGACTGGATTGCAAGATTTTGAAATACAAGGGGGACCAGAGTTGTAAATATACCATGCGGCGAGACAGAAGTGAAAATATTGGAAACGCGGGGAGATTTAGTATGTAATTTACCCATTTAACGAAATAATAATAACTATATAAACCCTTCTTTTAGGCCGAAATCAATTTTTCCATCATTTGCTTCATTTTCAGTTTTATAACCAGCCCTTTTTCTTCATTTTCTCTCAACTCTCTCTATAAAACCCAGAATCCGGCGGCCGGCCGCTGGCCGCCGCTAACCGGTGCCGGCGAGCCTCAAAAACCTACCAAAATAACCCCTGTCTCACCCTCGATACAAATCCGAGGTTGGATTCAGAGGAAAAGCCTCTATTTGCCCTAGATCTAGGAAATACGAAACGAAAAACCCATTTTTTAAAACCAAAACGAAACTACAATGGGTCTCCCCCTCCCTTCAGTTCACCGTATCTGGCTTGTCACTGATGAGAGGAGACCCACAAACGAAGACGGTAAGACAACTCTCTCCCTTTTTTATCTCTTTTGTGTATGCATGCAAAAACAAAAAAGAAAGGGAAACGAGTGTTTACCACTGGACTGACTTTTTGTAGTTTTTATAACTTGACTGGTTCGATTACAACTTGTTCTTTCGATTACAACTCTCTGTTCTTGTCTGTTACCACCCTCCTCTTACAAAATATTTGTTTCCTACATATATATGCCTGTTTTTGGTTTTGGTACAAGTTGCATAATACTTGCTTTTTCAGATCTGGAATGACAAATTTCTTTCTTGCTGTGTTTGACATGTTCTGAGCGCGGTGGTTGAAGATCGGCATGGTGGCGGTGTGGGGGTTCTGCCAGCGGCCAGACGTGTTCTCGGCCGTTAGATCAGATCTGATCTAACGGTCGAGATGGCTTGAAGGATGAACGGCCCAGATGAAGCCTCGATTTGGTGAAACGGCTCCAGATCGTGCCACGTGGAGCTCAGCAGTCGAGGGGTCAGAGCGCGTGGGGCTCACGCACGCGTGGGATATCAAAGCGTCCGCGCGTGGCACTCGAACGGTCCAGACGTGATGAGCACGCGGCTGGCAGATATTTTGGCTCCTTGGTTGGATCGTGGCCGTTAGATCAGATCTTGATCCAACGTCCCACAATCACCTGCACACACAGTAACTGTAATTAGATAGGGTTTGGGTTTGGGCCAACCGGGCCTTGTAATTATTTGTAATTGGACTTGGACTGTAATTTATTTATTTGGTTTAATATATATTTTTGGATTTCATTTTATATATTAGCCCAATAATATTAGTAATAGTATAATTACAATACCCATACGATAATACAAACGTATATACTTATGCAAACATTAATTAATATAACATACTAGCATACGTACATATAATCATACACATAATTAACATAACATCTATATACATTAAACAAATACGCTCGTACTCTATAGATACATACGCGACACACATACACCATTAATACGTATACATACATAGCTTATAATATGCATGCACACGCCACACCTTATATATATATTAGTAACACTCATGCAAGTAATAAACATATAATATAATATGTATACATGCAACAATAATATGTATTTACAGGTAAAAATGAGTGATTACAATATGTAAATATGATAGTAAATAATAACAGTAATACTAATGTAATAATAATAATATAATATAAGGTAGTAATTTTAATAATGAGTATAATAATAATAATAGTAATGTAAAATACTAATAAATGATGCAATTAATAGAAATTAAATCGAAAATGAGGACTAAAATGAAACAAAATGAAAATTCAAGTGCAGAACTGCAAAGATACAAAGGTGAGGTGGCTAGAAGCGTGATTTTCCCATTCTGATTCAAAAACGTGCGGATCCTATATCCGGGTCAGGTCACGTATCGGGTACAAGCCTAAACGATGTCGTTTTGGGCTTGAACAGGGATGCCCAAAACAACGTCATTTTGAAGCGGATATAAATACACTTTTTTGCCATAAAATCAATTTTCCCTTTGGATTACAAAAAAACTCTCAGCTCTCTCAATTCTCTCTCAACTTCCCCTCTGCCCAGACTGGCCAAGCCTCCAACATCCACCGTGGATCAGCCGCGTCGTCGTAGCATGCCACCGCTTACCGACGATGGAGCAACGCCGCGAACGGCGGCCAAAGTTCATGCGAACGTTAAACCTGCTCAGTTTTGGGTCTTATTCTCAAATCTAAGGTAAGTTTTTCCAAAATCCCTTCTTATCTTCTCAGGTCTGAAAAAAACCAAAAGGTTTTTATGTTCTTACCCTTTTTGTATTTTTTTGTTCGATCTATTTTTCCTTTTTATTTTGATCTTTTTTTTGTATTTTTTGTTCAAATCTGCTAATCGTCCCCTCTAATCTCTTTTTCTGTTGCGGGTTTAAGCCTTTTATAGGGGCTTAAATCTTAGTGAGGTGGAAAGTGGAAGACAGGTGGAGGCTTCTGGAGGTCAATTTTGGGCAGTGGTGATAGAAGGGTCTTTATATTTGGGTTTAGGGCGGTAGGGTGATAATTATCTGGGGGTTTTTTGGGCCATTGGCAGCGGCTTGGACGAGTCAGTGGCTGCGACAGAAAGACACAAATGGTGGAAGCATGAGGGACGGCTTGATGGGTTAGCTTGAGTGGTGGCGACGAATGGTGCAGCAGCTATGGTTTACTATTAGGGTGTTTTGGTAATGGGTCAAATATGGGCCCGGGTTTCAATTGGGTTAATGGGTTGTTGGGTATGGGTGTAATATCTGGGTATTTGGTTATTAGGCATTGGTTTTTTATTTGGGTTGTATATAATATATGTAATGGGCTCTAAGGCCCTGGATGTAATGGGTTTCAATCCGGTCTGGTTTAGCTATACTCTGTGCGGCATTTTCTGTCTTCAATCTTCTCCTCCGTCTTGAAAGGGTAAACCAGGTGATCCATTCTATCGCATTTTCAAGGAGAGGATATGTTATTGTGTTTATTCCACTGCAATTTTACGGAGATAAACTTGCTAGTATATTCATTCCACTGCATCTTCAAGGAGATGAACTTGTTGTTATACCCATTCCGCTGCAATTTCAAGGAGATGAGTCTATCAAGGCTTTGTTCATTTTACTGCAAACTCAGGGAGACGGCTCAGGGTGTCCATTCCGCTGCATCCTCAGGGAGATGAACTTACTGGTGTATTTATTCCACTACATCCTCAGGGCGATTAATTTGGAATGATGCTCATTCCTTTGTATTTTTAGGGAGATGAGGTTGTTGTGGCTTTATCTGTTCCACTGCAAATTCATGGAGACAGATTTGTTGTTGTGTTCATTCTACTGCATCTTCAGGGAGACAAACTTGGGATTTCATTTGTTCCACTGTAGATTTTGGGAGACAGATTTTTCGTCAGTTTCATTCCGCTGCAATTTCGAGGAATGAATCATATCATCTGTTCCACTGTAATTTTAGGGAGATAAGAAGGTTATGGCGATATTTGTTCTACTTCAACTTCAGGGAGACAAACTTATTGTTTTTTACTGTTCCACCAGCTATCGGAGAGACAAGATCTGTAAAAATTGTTTTGTAGGCACATTCAGGATGCCATGATTAGTATGAATCAAATGATCCTATCTTAAACATGTCTAATGAATGCATGAATGATTCTAGTATGAATGCAAAATGTCATTCGAAAATGTTTGGACATTGGAGTCAGATTGGGCATCTATATCTGCCCTAAAACTGACATCATTGGCTGTCCAAACTCTGTCTAAATTGAGTCATAAGACCTTCTTTTCTTCAGATCTGATCAGGTCGCCAGATAATTCTTTGCCCCACATTTCCTAGTCATCTCCTTGGTGTATGACTAAAGGCGATATCTCTTTTTTTCTTGAGCCTTTTACCAATGGAAATATCGTTTTTCAGTCATGATTGCCTTAGGTCCTTGTACTTTTAGGAATCTTTCAAAAGCAATGTAATCTTTTCATATTCATGAGATTATTAGCTCACTAAACATTATGCCAATGTATAATACTCGTGTAAACAAAGGCATAAGATGGAATGAAATTTTACTGAGAGTAAGTTCATAATTTAGACGGCAAACATCGAAAGAGAATAAAGCAAAAAATAAAGTTAGGTGCCCTAAATATTGAACGAGCGAACCACACTGGATCAACTTGTCGAGAATCTTTTTGAGCCTGATATGTGTTTAGGAAACCTCGAGGGCTTTGCCGATATCCCAAGATGCAAACTTCACCCTTGCAACCAAATTTTTGAGGGAACGGGTCGTCGGATGCCTTAATCTCTTCTGATCAAAATTTTAGCCGTCCTTTTCGGGTTTTCAACTCAAAACATCCTTTGGTATTCAAGACGCCCTTTGCGGGTTTTCATCTTGAGCCCTCCTTTTTTTTCTTCTCTTTTTCTTTTAAAGCACCCTTTCGGGTTTTCACTTTGTTGTTTTTTCTTTTCTTTTCTTTTCTTTTTTGTTTTTTTGTTTGTTTTTTAATTTTTTCAAGTAAAATACTTCTTGACTGAATCAGAATTTACAGGCTTAGCAGATCTTCACCATCAATTTCAGCCAAGATTAAAGCTCCTCCAAAAAATGACTTTTTCACTACGTAAGGTCCTTCCCAATTTGTCATCCATTTCCTGGAATTCTTTTGGGCGAACTTTCTTGTTATAAGCTCACATCATTCTCTTTTGGTATATTTGACCATGTTGGATGGCTTTCAGTCTTTTTTCCTCAATCAAAGCCAGTTGGTCATATCTGGCTTGGATCCATTCTGCTTCATCTAGTTTTAATTCTGACAAAATTCGAAGGGAAGGAATCTCGACCTCGATGGGTAATACTGCTTCCATCTCGTAAACCAATGAGAAATATGTTGCCCCGGTAGAGGTTCTGACGGATGTACGATAAGCATTTAAAGCAAATGGTAGCTTCTCATGCCAGTCTCTGTAAGTTTCTACCATCTTTCCAACAATCCTTTTAATGTTCTTGTTGGACGCTTCTACCTCTCCGTTCATCTGAGGGTGGTATGGTGACGAATTGTGATATAGTATCTTGAACTATTTACACACTTCGTCTATGGTCTTATTGTTCAAGTTCAATGCATTGTCAGATATTATACTCTCTAGCATCCCATATCGACATATGATCTCTTTATTTAGGAATCAGTTAACTGGGGATTTGGTGACATTAGTATAAGTTGTTGCTTCTACCCATTTGGTGAAGTAGTCAATAACCACAAAGAAAAACTGATGTCCATTAGAAGCCTTCAGTGATATAGCCGATAACATCCATGCCCTATGTAAAAAATGGCCATGGGGAATTCATGACATGTAACGGGGATGGAGGAACATGAATCTTATACGTGTAAATCTGACACTTGTGGCATCTCTTGGCGTAGCTGATACAGTCTTCTTCCATTGTAAACTAGTAGTAGATGAATCTCATAATTTGCCTTGCCATTGTAAAACCATTGGCGTGTGTTCCGCATACACCCTCATGGACTTCTTCAAGGATCTTTTTGGCTTCGACAGCATCCACACATCGTATTAGAATTTGATCTTTTATTTTTTTTGTAAAAAATCTCTCCGTCTAGGACATACTCGCTTCTAGCCTCCGTAGCGTCCTCTTTTCACTTTTAGTGGCCTACTCTGGGTATTCACGACTTTTTATGTAGTATAGAATGTCATGATACCAAGGATGTTCATCTTTCTCACCTTCTTTAATATTATAGCAATAGGCTGGAGACTGGTATATAGTCATTTGTATGAGCCTCAAATCAGACTGCTTGTTGACTTTAATCAATAAAGATAGAGTAGCCAAAGCGTATGCCATTTGGTTGTCTTCTCGTAGGAGATAGTGGAAGGTTTTCTCATAGAACTCCTTAATCAAGTTTAGGGTGAGATTTTGATAATCCATCAACTTGGAATCTCTGGTCCCCCTTTCTCCTCGTAGTTGATAAATCACGAGCATGAAGTCCCCATATACTTTTAGCAATTTAATCTTGTGATCAATGGCAGCAAGAATGCCCATGACGCATACTTCATATTCTGCTATGTTGTTTGTGCAATCAAAATCAAGCTTACTGGCAAAAGAGTCATGATCGCCCTCTAGAGAGACCAATACTGCCTCAATTCCTTTACCCACGGCATTGGAGGCGCTATCAAAGTTTAGTCTCCAATACCTATTTTCTGAGGTAGCTTTCTCGACACACATCAGATCTTCATTTGGAAATTCAAAGTTCAGAGGTTCATAGTCCTCTAGGGCTCGACTGGCTAGAAAGCCTGCTATTGCGCTCCCTTTCCCAGGTTTTTGGCTCACATAAACCAAGTCGAATTCGAACAACAGAATCTGCCATCTGGCCATTCTTCCTATCAGTGCAGTCGACTCGATCAAGTTTTTAAGAGGATCCAACCTTGAGATTAACCAGGTCGTGTGGTACAACATGTACTACATTAGTCTTCTAGTGGTCCAGATCAAGGCACAACACAATTTTTTGATTGGTGAATATATCGCTTCACATACTGCAAACTTCTTGCTGAGATAATAAATCGCCCTCTCTTTCTTTTTCGAGTCATCATGTTGTCCCAATACACATCCCATAGAATTCTTGAAAACAGTTAAGTATAGTATTAACGGCTTATTCGGGATAGAAGGCATTAAAACTGGGGCATTTATCAGATAGTGCTTAATTTTGTCAAAAGCTTCCTGGCATTCATCATTCCACTCCCTTGGGTTTTGCTTTTTGAGAAGTTGAAAGATAGGATCAAATTTTTCGGTCAATTGTGAGATGAACCGAGCATTGTAATTTAATCTTCCCAAGAAGCCTCTTACTTCCTTCTAAGTGCGCGGGGGCAGTAAGTCTTGAATGGCTTTGACCTTTTTTGGATCAACTTCAATGCCATTTTCGCTAACTATGAAACCCAGTAGCTTTCCATATGCAACCCTGAAAGTACATTTAGCGGGATTTAGCTTCAACTAATATTTCCTTAATCTCAAAAATAATTTTCTCAAGTCCTCGACATGCTCTTCTTCAGTTTGAGACTTAGCAATCATTTCATCGACATACACCTCAATTTCTTTGTGCATCATATCATGGAATAGGGCAACCATGACCCGTTGATATGTTGCCCCTGCATTTTTAAGTCCAAAGGGCATCACCTTGTAACAGAATGTTCCTCATTACGTTACGAATGTTGTTTTTCCCATGTCATCAAGGTACATCCTTGTCTGGTTGTAGCCTGAAAAACCATCCATGAAGGAGAACAAAGAATTTTTTTTATATTATCAACCAGGGTGTCAATGTGAGGCAACGAAAATTTATCCTTCGGGCTGGCCTTATTCAAATCTTGGTAATCAGCACACATTCAGACCTTGTCGTCTTCTTCAAAACATGGACTATATTGGCCACCCTTCTAAATATTTTACCTCTTGAAGAAACTCGGCATCATACTGTTTCTTTACCTCTTCTTTTATCTTCAGTAGTACATCGGGTCTTATTCTTCGCAGCTTCTGTTGGATTGGCTTGCAATCCCCCTTTACGGGGAGTTTGTGTACCACCACATTTTTATTCAATCCAGACATGTCTTGATAGGACCATGCAAAGACATCTTTAAACTCTAAGAGGAGCTTCATCAGATCATGTTTTGTTTTTTGTGGTGATGCATGTGCCAATCTTCGCCTCTTTCATTTCATTTTCATCTCTAGGCTCACAATTTCTACTGACACTTTGGGAGGTAAGATTTGCTTTTCATCTTGCTCTACCATTCTTACTAGTTCAGGAGAGGGATCACAATGTTGATCTTCTTCAAAGTCCTGAATCTCTCCTAGACACACATCTTGCTCGAAAATAAGTTTTGGATCAGTCTCAATCTCGCTCGATACATCGATATTGGGGGACCTAACACGAAATAATGGCATCCATTGAACAAATGAATTAAAAGTGGGCAATTTGTGTGGGATAGGTGTATATGATGAAAAAGAAATAAAATGGAAATGAATAAAATATTTTCCAAAGTTAACACAAAAAGTATCATTTCATTGATATAAAGATAGTAAGCTTATGCTCTTTACCAAAAGACCCTTGTTGCTCTCGGGCAAGAGTAACAAGTGTGTTTTGAACATCACTCTGAAACATTCCTAAACACTGTAGGGAGTTTTCAACAGTCTAGTTGTTCAGAAAAGTTCCAGGGGTATAAGGACGAATTCCCCTTAGATACAATCCTGCAATTCTTTCAGTGGTGGCAACATTGATTTCCAAAGCTCCCAGCTCACTCTCTTTATCTTTCGTAAGCTGTTTAAGGTGGATAAATCCTCCAAACACAAAAGTTTCAGAAAATGGAAGAAAAATCAGAGGTTCCCAGTTGACCTCTTCTCCTTTCAAACGGACATTCCTCATTTCATGCTTTTCACAACCTTATTTTTTCTCCGTTTAGCATCTAGCTTGTATCCCAAGCCAAAGCGGTCTTGTTTATTGATCAAAAACGGTGCACGGACTCTGCCCTGTAGATACTTCCCTAATCCTCTACCAACTCGGGCTCATCTCCCACTGTCAGTTTGATCCCCACTCTTGTTGATTTAGACGACTTTGGGGTGGGGATTCGACTCCTTTCGGCAATGAAGGTTGCATTGACAAATTCAAATGATTGAAATGAACACTCCACGACCTTCTCATCAGTTTCTATGTAAGGGGCATCACTAGTGATGAAAGCTATGATATCTTCTTTGACATCCACAGTGACAAGCAGCCCGTGAAAGACGAAATTTAATTTCTGGTGTAGTGATGATGGCACTACCCCAGCTGAATAGATCTAGGGTCCCAACAGACAGTTATATGTGGGTCTGATATCCATTACCAGAAAATCAACATCATAGGTGTTTGGGCCCACTTGCAGTGGCACTTCAATTCTTCCCATCACTTTCCTCTTAGTACCGTCGAAGGCTCGAACTATAGAATTGCAAGCCTTCATATGAGAACTGTCTATTGGGAGTCTATTCAGAGTGGCCAGTGGCAGCACATTCAGAGCGGATCCATTGTCAATTAGGACCCCGATAATGTATAGCCTTTGCACTGCGTAGTTATGTGCAAGGCCTTGGTAGACCCCATACCACCAGTGGTTATCTCGTTATCATTAAAATGGATAAAATTATCAACATTCAAATTATTTGCCAAAATGTCCACCTTGTTCACCGAAATGTCATTAGGAGCGAAAGTCTCATTTAGCACTTTTAGAATCGCATTTCGGTGTGATTTTGAACTCAACAGTAAGATAATATCGATATACGAGCTAATAGTTTGCAGAGGTGTTCGACAACACTGTATTCACTGTGCTTCAAGAACTTCAGGAATTCTTTCACTTCTTCCTCTTTGATTGGATCGTTGATTGGCGATTCCGTTTCAACATCATTCTTTTTCTTAGGCTCAACTATCAAGGCTTTTCCCTTAGGATCATCTACTTCGCCATATCGTCTTTCGCTTCTGGTGCAGAAGTTGACATCTTTTACTTCTTCTGATGCGGTCTTCGAAGCATCATTTCCTTGGATTGTTACTCTACAGTCGTACCTCTATAAAACTTTCTTGTTATCCTTGTAGGGAAAAGAACCTGGTTTTTGAATTGTGATCTTCGATCATGCACCATTAACTCCTTCGAATTTCCTCGTTCTTGAGATGATCACGACCAAAAAATTACCCCCATGGTTATTCTTAGGGGATTCTTCTTCTACAAAACAAATGTTTGCTTCTTCGAAAAACTCTAATTCTTTGTTATCAATCAAGTTTTAGATGAGAACCTTAAACTCCATACAGTTCTAGATGTCATGATCTCTTTTGCCATGGTATGGACAGTGGTCTTCGGAAGTTTTCTTCTTGTCTCTTGAGCCTTGTTGCAACAAGACCATTTTGACCATCTTCTGCCATACCCACTTCAACGGAGACTTCACCTCTTCAATACGGGTTTTGATTCTTCTATTCCCTTCGTCGACGATTGTATTTACTCCTAGCTCGGTATGCTTGGGCAATGGGTTCCCAGCTAAACCCTACCCCGTGGAGTCATCAAATCTTACAACCCTCATTTTTTAAAATTTTTCAACAAGCTTCCTGAAAAGTGATACAGTTCTCAATAAGTGCCCCACGATCCCTACATGATAATCGCACTGAGCATTAGGTTCGTACCCTTTTGGGTAAAGGGGTTGTATTGGTTTTGTATAAAATAGAGACACTACATGTGGATTGTACAAATTCTTGTATAACTCCTCATACGTTATCGGGATATGAGTAAATTTCATATATTCCACCTTTGCTCTCTAATTGGATCCTTGCTTCAAGAAAGTTTGGGTATTTGAGGTCACAGGTTTGGGTTGTCCGACTGTCAGTGGTTTTGAATAGCGACATTATAGACACATGTATTACTAGCCTCGCCCTCCTTCCTTTTATAGTTTGTTTTTTTCAAGTTTTCCTCGTCTACAATTTTTCCACTTTGGATTGCATTTTTAGTCATTTCTCTATTCGTTATTATGTCAAAGGAGTCTTTCGTCGCACCTCTTATCATACGGTCGAGGAATGGTTTCTTTAGTGTACTGACGAAAAGCATCACTATCTCTTTTTCTAATAGTGGATGTTGTACTTGGGCTGCTACATCTCTCCATAGTTGTGCATATTGCCTAAAACTCATTAGGTTTCTTTTCCATGTATTGCAATGTAACCCGATCAGGAGTTATATCGATAACATGGTTGTACTGTTTAACGAATGCATGTGCCAGATCTTTTCAAGAGTTAATTTTGGAACGACTCGATTGGTTGTACCATCTTGTCGCATACCTCGTTAGGCTATCTTAAAAGAATGAATTAAAAGAGGGTTATTGTCAATTTACCCCATCATTCTTCTGACGAACATAGTAATGTGAGCTTCGGGACAAGTGGTCCCATTATAATTTTCGAAATCAGGCATCTTGAACTTCAAAGGTAGCACAAAATCGGGAACCACGCTTAACTCTCTTGCATTCATTCCCAGAACTTGGTCTACATTTTCTATAGCATTGAATTTGCCTTCGAATTGTTTTCATCGATCTTCAAACTGTTTGGGTAGCTCGACCTTTAGTTTGTCAATTTCATTGAAATCCAAAACAAGGTATTCACTAGGGTCATCCTGAACTACCACTCCTCCTCGTAGAGAAGATTCGGCCTGACCAACCTGCGACTTTGCTATGGGAGTCTCTACCAGCAGATTGGTCTTGCTGAGAGGATTACCCGAGTCTTCTATCAGTGCACTGGGATTTATAACCACTCGTTTCTTCTTTTTGAAATCTCTTTCTTCCAACATCTCAGCTATATTTGCTAACAAATCTTCTTGCGACTGAGAAATGTGGGTGCGAGTCTCTTGCTGTGTTTTCTCTAACTTGCTCTCGATATCCTTCTTAATATCTTCACATGTTTTCTGAACTTTTTCCAATCTCTCTTCCATGCTCTTTAGCTTTGCTTCTAGTGAAGTAAGGGTGTTGAATCTGTGGTTTTGTATGTCCCAGACTTACTGCGATAATAATTCTTTAAGAAATTAAAATCGTAGTAAAAATGATATGATATGATGCGAATGCAAATTAGAAAATATAATGTACATGCAAAACACGTATTATATTAGTACCATAACATATTTTACACAAAAGGTGTTGATTTCAGTACAACTTTCAAAAGGAAACTTGCATTAGAACAAGTTTATTTACATAAGGTGGGCCTATTTCACATATACTGCTTGGCCTTAACACCCAGAGTCTTGATCTTCCTAAAGAGCCATGCTAGCTTCTTGCCCCGATTAGATTCTGACTCAGTTTGCAAGCTCAAAACATCTACTTGAATGGCTAGAGTCTGAAAGTGTTCTGCTACTTCTCGTACTTGGAAGAGGGCTTCTGTCATAACATGGTCTCTATCCTAGACTTGATCTTGAGATTGTTGCAGCCGTGCCTTCCACCGATGATCATTCCACTTTAAACTTCTTTAAATTTGTTAATTTGTCCCTGGCAAGTCTGCAACGCTACTTCTAATTCCTTAACTTTTTTTCAGAGTCTCGTTTTTCTCCCTACTTGCTTTTAATTCAGCTACGAAGTCTCGGTTACGGTGCCTTTTTAGGGAGTCTTCTAGCTCAATAATTTGGCCTTTCAAATTCATATTCTCGGTTCTACTTCTAGAAAATTCTTCTTCCATGGCTATTTGTTGTGTCTGAACGTCTTTGAACCTTCTTTCCCAAAGATCAGCTCGCTTATTTTCCTCTCGGATTTCAAGTTTCCATTTGGCAGATGCCTTTTCGAGACTTGCATATATTTGCTGATGCGTGGAGCTTTTTGTAATCATCTCGTAGATCACTCAAATCTTCTTCAGCTTTGCTTTTTCCTTTCTTCAACATTTCAATCTCTTGTTCATGAGACTGCATACCAAACTTCAACTAGTTTCTTTCGTTTTCTAACCTTGACAGCTGGCTTTCCATCACGAAGTACACCTTTCTGAGGGATCGACCTACAAATGCTCCTCTACCGGTATATTATTTTCCATATTTGGTAAAGGGGCATCTTCATTGATTCTTATGCGTCTCCATCGTCGATACTCCGGGCGTAACTCTAGGTTTTCATCGAACGGCTCCATCTTGCAAATATGCTTCCATGCCTGAGTGATCATGGAAATAGTTTTCTTGTAGTCTTTACCCTTTTATAGAAATTCCCAGGTAGCCAGCCCTCTTGTTGTCGGGATGAACTACCTCGACCTGTATTACCTGGATACTAGCAACGGAGCATATCCAGTTCCACCCTAGATTCCAAGTACATAGACCCAGACATAGTCTCCGCATTTGTATATAATACTCTCGGGGGAGGAACCAGCGTGCTTTCCAGACGATGTCTTTCTCTTGGAGGTTTCAAAAAATAGCCATCCATTTGTCATGAGAGATGTTCTCCTACCTTTGTGTGGACGCCAGATCTTTTAACGGTGAGTAATTTTCAAAGCATGCTCGATAAGAAACTTTTTCCAACTTCCAAAATGGGCTATAAAACCAGACCAACAAAAGCTGAGCACAACCAATGAACCTCCCCTCGCCACTTCTTCTACAAGCATTGAGAGACCTGAAAGTTTTGGCTAGAATTGCTGGAACAAGGGTAATCCCTTTTTTAATGTAACACACCTTTCCCGTATCCATCACTGAATACGAGTTAGAAATGTCACATGACACTTGTACAATGGTTCTTGTTTTCAAAATCGATAAAATTTTGTTCTTTCAAATATAATTAATTTATCATTTTCTAAAAGAATATTTAATCACGTAAAATTTAAAATTAAAATTTCTAATTCAAACTGAACCTAGATTCAGACAGCAACATGGTAGTTCATTTCTAATATATATAATGAATAAAACTGCCTAAAGTAAAAATTATTTTAATAGCTAACAAAATACGTTTTCAAACATATTTAACTAATAATATCTACTCTAAGCAATCATATTCATGTTCATAATATTAAAACCATTTCGAACATTTTCTTATCAAAGTACTCAAAACATTTATAAGATACATGCCAACTAATAATATCAAAAAGAGACATCGGGGATGTTTTACTGATAATGATATATCGTTCCCAAAATAGATGATGTCTTCTCTTGCAGCTCCTTACTCCTTACGTTTTATTACCTACGCGTGAAACACTCACACGCTAAGTAAAAACTTAGTGAGGCAACTAATAATAATTCAATAAATAACTTTGAAAATAATAACTTATGTAAATAAGGCAGTTCATACAGAAAACTGTTGCGTGTGATAAGTGCTACGCAAATGTGCAAGTATACACGTCGCAAGTAATAAAGTGATATGAGTATCGAGTATCGTCTCCACAGGGATTGGTTTGGGCCACTTTGCTTAAGTTACTGCACTGTGAAAATAAAAACACAATTGATAATAGAGGTTTTAATTAACGAGAAAAGTAAAAGCAATAAACTAAAAGAATAGATGAAAGAAAAAAGAAAGATAGGCTAGGTTATCGTGAGTTGAGGTGTGATAACCGATTGGATCGTCTTGGTAAAAGAGTGCAAGGGCAACTCAGTTGTCGTGGCAACTTGCACAGCGGGGTTGCCTTGGCAACTAATCGATGGTTACCTGGGCAACTACTTGGGCGTCTGGGCAGCAACTTCAAGGTTCGGCGGAGCGTTCTTCAATGGTTTCTTCTTATCCCTAAGTCGAAACTCTAGCTACTTGTGCATGCCTTGATAATACATCCCTGCGTGAATCAAGGGTGAACAACAACCAATCTTGCGCTCCTCTTAGCCGTTGAAATCCTTAACTTATTCCTAAGCCGGATTAATCTTCACCATCAATAGATTGAATAAAGACCATACTCATTCGTTTCTTGAATCTAACTCTCCCGATATTAGATAAATAGATGAAGTTACACGAGATCCTCTCCCAATTCACTCATAAACAAGAATAAGAACCAAGAATGAGTAAACCTTGAATTAAAAGTGCAAACTCTTATTACCTAAACAAAATCCAATTGTTTTTCACAACAACAAAACACAATAACCCCAACCAATCAAGTTAGTTCATGGTTAGGTTCAAAAGATATACAAAGAATAATCCCCAAACCATGAATCTAATGGAAGCAAAGAAGAAGAAGAAATCGAACTCTCTCCCTCCTTGCTATCTTGTCAAAATCTCTTCCTTCTTGCCCTTTGGAGTTGTCGAAATTTTCCCTCTCTTCTTGCTCTCCTATGGAGTTGTCGAAATTCCCCTAATGCTCTCCATGGATTGTCGAAATCTGCTTGCTATTTATAGGGCTAGGCCAAAGTCCTTCTTTGAGGAGGAGTTTGAGTTGGAATTAAATTATCTTTAAAGAATATAATTCTTTATTATAATTGTATTCCTACTAGAACTTCTCCTATCTTCTTGGAATTTAATTCTTCTTTAATCTCTGCATGGAAATCAAATTCCTTTGGGTTTGGGCTTTGCTCCACGTCATCTTGGGCTTGTATAGTCATTAATTTTGACATCCCTATTGCATTTTCTCTTTGTCGACAATTGCCATGGCAACTAGCTCAGCGTCTCCTTCATGCATTGCCACGGCAACTAGCTCGGCATATCCTTCATGCATTGCCCCGCAACTAGCTCTAGCCTTGCTTTGGCAAGTGATCCCGCACACACACAAAAACACACCAGCAGCATCTTTTTCCACAAAAATCACCAAGTTATGTAATCAAGCTCAACGGTGGAAAGAAACATGAATTAATGCATGAATGACTAATTATGCAACTACTATGAGCTTAAGTCTAACAATAATATGAGTAAAAAGGGTAATAAAAAAATAGTACTTTTGAACACTTATCACGCCCCAAACTCGAACTATTGCTTGTCCTCAAGCAATGCAAACTAACAATTACACCTTAAGACTTTAATCATCAAAGACATGCTTCAAACTTGAATTCAAACCTCGGAACCATGTCGCAAAGTATGATCACCTTTTAATTTTTCGGATAACACAAAAATTACCCTAACCAAACTATAGTGCTCGTGACAATGTGTGTGCGTAGTTGTGTACAAGTTGATTTTCAAGATTCTATGTGAACAATAGGCTTTTATCAATTTAAGTACCGAGACATTTTTTTATTTTCACTAGAGCCAATTTCGGGCACCTCTAGCAAAGTAAGCAATTTCTCATTTTATTTTAGTCGATTAGAGCCAATTTGGGCGCCTCTAGCAATTCTTTAATGTGCATTAACTACTAGAGCCAGTTTGGGCACCTCTAGCAAGAAAGTGCATTTACTACTAGAGCCGTTTTTTGGGCACCTCTAGCAAGAAATTAACTTTTAATTTTCAATTTTAAATTTACCCAAATTTTAAGCAACCTAAGTTCACTAAGTTTCTTTCAATCAACAAGCCACAACCGTGTAAAAATTCAGCATCATAGTAAAATTCTAAGTTCTTTTCATGCAATCCTAAAATTAAAGGTTATTTCAATTAAGTGCAGCAAGTCTTAAGCAGTTAAATCCAATTAAAGGCATGGCAAGTAACATATGCAACCTATATGTGATTGCTAAAGATGAATGCAACTAAACATGAAACTAACTAGAAACCAACACCCCCCAAACTCGAGAGAAGCATTGTCCTCAATGCATGTAAGAGTGAAACAAAATTTAAAAGAAACTAAATGAAATGAGTTAGTCGGAGAGGTCGTCACCTCGGTGATGAGTTTCCTTCGTGCCGTTTGCTTGATTCGATTTCGGTCGGTGGTTGAATGCTTGTGGCTGGTACCGCGTGAATAGCATTGCCTTGATTTGGTCCATGTTTGCCGATGCAGGTTTACTTGCATGTGCATCAATAGTTGCCGAAGCCATTGTTGTTGCTGGGCATCGCCGATTTACATTGTGGTTCTTTGTGGCGAATAGTCGGCAATAAATTTCCTTATCATGGTGGTTGTGAGTCTTGTTGTGGAAAATAAAATAAAGAAAACACGAAACTAAAGATAATGAAGAAAAATAAAATATCTCCTAAAAATAAAAATGAAAATAAAAAGAAAAGGAAAATATTGAAAGGAGAGCATGCTCGGGCATCTCCTAAAGTGACCACTTCTAATGTTCTTGCATATCCGAGAAAACTTAAGGAGAGTCGTTTCCGATACTTCTTATAGTCCATTCGTACCCTCCATCGGGTGACAATATTGCCCAAAAAGAGTTGGGCCAATGTGCTCCCACTACTCCCTTTTGCATTACCATGGTGGAGGTGTCTTTCTTCTTTGTTAAACTTGTAGTCCATGTATACTCTCCACCTTGCTACTATTCTTGAAGGCACAAATATATTAATAGAAAAAATTATATCCATTCTCAACCATTCACTTACCTCATTCTTGTCGACTTCTATCATGGTTGGATGTAGCCTTTGTTGTCGTGGCAATTCTTTGCTCAAGCCAATTCTTTGTGGCAATCGATTGTCAAATTTTGCTTTAAGTCAAGGAAGAATCAATTTTAAAGAGCTTTATGAATCCAAACACCTTTTTCTTTTGGCCTCTCAAACATCTCCATCAGTAGAGATTTTGATGGCTTCAAATCTACCAACCTCGGTTCCTCAAGACATACCTGCAATGGACGAGGTGAGTTTTTAAAGAATTCAAAAGGTTCAACTATTACCTGCTCATATTCCATTGGCAAAGTATTATCATCTCGTTGATCTTGCATGTGGTCGTGTAATTGTCGTGGCAATTGTAGATGAGAGCAATCTACAGATTTTTGCTTCAACATCAACGTTGTAACTTTCTGGGCATCAGGTTCCTCAGAATTTGCTGTAGTATTGTTGTTCTCAGCTTCACCGAGTGTTGTCGCGGCATTGCTCTGTTCAGGCTCCTTAATCATTGCCGAGGCAATTTGTTGTTCAAGCTCATCATGTGTTGGGCAGTCTCTCTCATTGGCATCCTCTTGACTTTGAGGTTCTAGCTGTTCCTCACACATCGGAGAGATTTCTTTGTATTGCTCCTTATCCTCTTGCCTTGGGACGTCAGTATCCCTAAGAATGAATTGTTGGTGTATGTTATCCATGACATATGTGGATCTCCCCAATTGATCTTCTGAATCCCCTAAGGTTGCATCCCACTGAGCTATTCTCGTATCCATAGATTTTGATAGTTCTCGAATCTCTTCAATTGATCCGTCAAGTCTAGCCAAGGAAGCTAGTAACGTTTCCTCCAAAGAATTGGAATGCTCTTCAATTGATGGCATATCTGTTGCTAGGGCAAAATTGTTATGGTAAAAAAAAATTTGAGCTTTTTGACCATACCATGAAGAATTTTGCTGTTGGTTCCCTCTATAGTCCTCCATGTAGTTATATGCACCGAAAATGCGAGGGCAATTTTCAAACACATGATGTTCTCCACACATAGCACAAGATTTTTCCACGGTATAAGTTCTTTGGGCTTTTCTCGGTTGGTATAGGTAATCATCAAAGGGTGCAAGAAACTCTTGATTGGATTGATTCATATCTTCCAACATCATCTCTCGAATAGATCGGCTTTTATTTCCCGACATGTTGATGTCCCTTAACTTGTAGTGCACCTATTTTTTTTTGATAAAACAAACAAAAAGAAAAGTTAGTAAAACTAAGAGAAAAAAATGCAATAACAAAAACAACTAACACCAATTGCCAATCCCCGGCAACGACGCCAAAAACTTGTTGCGTGTGATAAGTGCTACGCAAATGTGCAAGTATACTAGTCACAAGTAATAAAGTGATATGAGTATCGAGTATCGTCTCCACATGGATTGGTTTGGGCCACTTTGCTTAAGTTACTGCACTGTGAAAATAAAAACACAATTGATAATAGAGGTTTTAATTAACGAGAAAAGTAAAAGCAATAAACTAAAAGAATAGATGAAAGAAAAAAGAAAGATAGACCAGGTTATCGTGAGTTGAGGTGTGATAACCGATTGGATCGTCTTGGTAAAAGAGTGCAAGGCAACTCGATTTGCCGTGGCAACTTGTACAGTGGGGTTGCCTTGGCAACTAATCGATGGTTGCTGGGCAACTAGCTGGGCAACTACTTGGGCGTCTGGCAGCAACTTCAAGGTTCGGCGGAGCGTTCTTCAATGGTTTCTTCTTATCCCTAAGTCGAAACTCTAGCTACTTGTGCATGCCTTGATAATACATCCTGCGTGAATCAAGGGTGAACAACAACCAATCTTGCTCCTCTTAGCCATTGAAATCCTCTTAACTTATTCCTAAGCCGGATTAATCTTCACCATCAATAGATTGAATAAAGACCATACTCATTCGTTTCTTGAATCTAACTCTCCCGATATTAGATAAATAGATGAAGTTACGAGATCTTCTCCCAATTCACTCGCAAACAAGAATAAGAACCAAGAATGAGTAAACCTTGAATTAAAAGTGCAAACTCTTATTACCTAAACAAAATCCAATTGTTTTTCACAACAACAAAACACTATAACCCCAACCAATCAAGTTAGTTCATGGTTGGGTTCAAAAGATATACAAAGAATAATCCCCAAACCATGAATCTAATGGAAGCAAAGAAGAAGAAGAAATCGAACTCTCTCCCTCCTTGCTATCTTGTCGAAATCTCTTCCTTCTTGCCCTTTAGAGTTGTCGAAATTTTCCCTCTCTTCTTGCTCTCCTATGGAGTTGTCGAAATTCCCCTAATGCTCTCCATGGATTGTCGAAATCTGCTTGCTATTTATAGGGCTAGGCCAAAGTCCTTCTTTGAGGAGGAGTTTGAGTTGGAATTAAATTATCTTTAAAGAATATAATTCTTTATTATAATTGTATTCCTACTAGAACTTCTCCTATCTTCTTGGAATTTAATTCTTCTTTAATCTCTGCATGGAAATCAAATTCCTTTGGGTTTGGGCTTTGCTCCACGTCATCTTGGGCTTGTATAGTCATTAATTTCGACATCCCTATTGCATTTTCTCTTTGTCGACAATTGCCATGGCAACTAGCTCGGCATCTCCTTCATACATTGCCCTGGCAACTAGCTCGGCATATCCTTCATGCATTGCCCCGGCAACTAGCTCTAGCCTTGCTTTGGCAAGTGATCCTGCACACACACAAAAACACACCAAAGCAGCATCTTTTTCCACAAAAATCACCAAGTTATGTAATCAAGCTCAACGGTGGAAAGAAACATGAATTAATGCATGAATGACTAATTATGCAACTACTATGAGCTTAAGTCTAACAATAATATGAGTAAAAAGGGTAATAAAAATAGTACTTTTGAACACTTATCACGCCCCCAAACTCGAACTATTGCTTGTCCTCAAGCAATGCAAACTAACAATTACCTGCCAAGACTTTAATCGTCAAAGACATGCTTCAAACTTGAGTTCAAACCTCGGAACCGTGTCACAAAGTTTGATCACCTTTTAATTTTTCGGATAACACAAAAATTACCCGGAACCAAACTATAGTGCTCGTGACAATGTGTGTGCGTAGTTGTGTACAAGTTGATTTTCAAGATTCTATGTGAACAATAGGCTTTTATGAATTTAAGTACCGAGACATTTTTTTATTTTCACTAGAGCCAATTTCGGGCACCTCTAGCGATTCTTTAATGTGCATTAACTACTAGAGCCAGTTTCGGGCACCTCTAGCAAGAAAGTGCATTTACTACTAGAGCCAGTTTTTGGGCACCTCTAGCAAGAAATTAACTTTTAATTTTCAATTTTAAATTTACCCAAATTTTAAGCAACCTAAGTTCACTAAGTTTCTTTCAATCAACAAGCCACAACCGTGTAAAAAAATTCAGCATCATAGTAAAATTCTAAGTTCTTTTCATGCAATCCTAAAATTAAAGGTTATTTCAATTAAGTGCAGTGGCAAAAATTCATCATTGGATATTCAACAAGTCTTAAGCAATTAAATCCAATTAAAGGCATGGCAAGTAACATATGCAACCTATATATGATTGCTAAAGATGAATGCAACTAAACATGAAACTAACTAGAAACCAACACCCCCAAACTCGAGAGAAGCATTGTCCTCAATGCATGTAAGAGTGAAACAAAATTTAAAAGAAACTAAATGAAATGATTTAGTCAGAGAGGTCGTCACCTCGAGTGATGAGTTTCCTCCGTACCGTTTGCTTGATTCGATTTCCGGTCAGTGGTTGAATGCTTGTGGTTGGTACCGCATGAATAGCATTGCCTTGATTTGGTCCATGTTTGTCGATGCAGGTTTACTTGCATGTGCATCAATAGTTGCCGAAGCCATTGTTGTTGCCTGGGCATCGCCAGTTTCTGTTGTGGTTGCTGTGGCGAATAGTCGGCAATAAATTTCCTTATCATGGTGGTTGTGAGTCTTGTTGTGGAAAATAAATAAAGAAAACCTGGAAACTAAAGATAATGAAGAAAAATAAAATATCTCCTAAAAATAAAAATGAAAATAAAAAGAAAAAGAAAATATTGAAAGGAGAGCATGCTCGGGCATCTCCTAAAGTGACCACTTCTAATGTTCTTTGCATATCCGAAAATCTTGAGGAGAGTCGTTTCCGATACTTCTTATAGTCCATTCGTACCCTCCATCGGGTGACAATATTGCCCAAAAGAGTTGGGCCAATGTGCTCCCACTACTCCCTTTTGCATTACCATGGTGGAGGTGTCTTTCTTCTTTGTTAAACTTGTAGTCCATGTATACTCTCCACCTTGCTACTATTCCCGAAGGCACAAATATATTAATAGAAAAAATTATATCCATTCTCAACCATTCACTTACCTCATTCTTGTCGACTTCTATCATGGTTGGATGTAGCCTTTGTTGTCGTGGCAATTCTTGCTCAAGCCAATTGTCGTGGCAATCGATTGTCAAATTTTGCTTTAAGTCAAGGAATAATCAATTTTAAAGAGCTTTATGAATCCAAACACATTTTTCTTTGGCCTCTCAAACATCTCCATCGGTAGAGATTTCGATGGCTTCAAATCTACCAACCTCGGTTCCTCAAGACATACCTGCAATGGACGAGGTGAGTTTTTAAAGAATTCAAAAGGTTCAACTATTACCTGCTCATATTCCATTGGCAAAGTATTATCATCTCGTTGATCTTGCATGTGGTCGTGTAATTGTCGTGGCAATTGTAGATGAGAGCAATCTACAGATTCTTGCTTCAACATCAACGTTGTAACTTTCTGGGCATCAGGTTCCTTAGAATTTGCTGTAGTATTGTTGTTCTCAGCTTCACCGAGTTTTGTCGCGGCATTGCTCTGTTCAGGCTCCTCAATCATTGCCGAGGCAATTTGTTGTTCAAGCTCATCATGTGTTGGGCAGTCTCTCTCATTGGCATCCTCTTGACTTTGAGGTTCTAGCTGTTCCTCACACATCGGAGAGATTTCTTTGTATTGCTCCTTATCCTCTTGCCTTGGGACGTCAGTATCCCTAAGTATGAATTGTTGGTGCATGTTATCCATGACATATGTGGATCTCCCCAATTGATCTTCTGAATCCCCTAAGGTTGCATCCCACTGAGCTATCCTCGTATCCATAGATTTTGATAGTTCTCGAATCTCTTCAATTGATCCGTCAAGTCTAGCCAAGGAAGCTAGTAACGTTTCCTCCAAGGAATTGGAATGCTCTTCAATTGATGGCATATCTATTGCTAGGGCAAAATTGTTATGGTAAAAAAAATTTGAGCTTTTTGATCATACCATGAAGAATTTTGCTGTTGGTTCCCTGTATAGTCCTCCATGTAGTTATATGCACCGAAAATGTGAGGGCAATTTTCAAACACATGATGTTCTCCACACATAGCACAAGATTTTTCCACGGTATAAGTTCTTTGGGCTTTTCTCGGTTGGTATAGGTAATCATCAAAGGGTGCAAGAAACTCTTGATTGGATTGATTCATATCTTCCAACATCATCTCTCGAATAGATCGGCTTTTATTTCCCGACATGTTGATGTCCCTTAACTTGTAGCGCACCTAAATTTTTTTTTTGATAAAACAAACAAAAAGAAAAGTTAGTAAAACTAAGAAAAAAATGCAATAACAAAAACAACTAACACCAATTGCCAATCCCACGAACAGGGCGCCAAAAACTTGTTGCGTGTGATAAGTGCTACATAAATGTGCAAGTATACACGTCATAAGTAATAAAGTGATATGAGTATCGAGTATCGTCTCCACATGGATTGGTTTGGGCCACTTTGCTTAAGTTCTTGCCTTTGTGAAAATAAAAACACAATTGATAATAGAGGTTTTAATTAACGAGAAAAGTAAAAGCAATAAACTAAAAGAATAGATGAAAGAAAAAAAGAAAGATAGGCCAGGTTATCGTGAGTTGAGGTGTGATAACCGATTGGATCGTCTTGGTAAAAGAGTGTAAGGGCAACTCTCGGTTGTCGTGGCAACTTGCACAGCGGGGTTGCCTTGGCAACTAATCGATGGTTGCCTCGGGCAACTAGGCTGGGCAACTACTTGGCGTCACAGGCAGCAACTTCAAGGTTCGGCGGGCGTTTTCAATGGTTTCTTCTTATCCCTAAGTCGAAACTATAGCTACTTGTGCATGCCTTGATAATACATCCCTGCGTGAATCAAGGGTAAACAACAACCAATCTTGCGCTCCTCTTAGCCGTTGAAATCCTTAACTTATTCCTAAGCCGGATTAATCTTCACCATCAATAGATTGAATAAAGACCATACTCATTCGTTTCTTGAATCTAACTCTCCCGATATTAGATAAATAGATGAAGTTACGAGATCCTCTCCCAATTCACTCGCAAACAAGAATAAGAACCAAGAATGAGTAAACCTTGAATTAAAAGTGCAAACTCTTATTACCTAAACAAAATCCAATTGTTTTTCACAACAACAAAACACAATAACCCCAACCAATCAAGTTAGTTCATGGTTGGGTTTAAAAGATATACAAAGAATAATCCCCAAACCATGAATCTAATGGAAGCAAAGAAGAAGAAGAAATCGAACTCTCTCCCTCCTTGCTATCTTGTCAAAATCTCTTCCTTCTTGCCCTTTGGAGTTGTCGAAATTTTCCCTCTCTTCTTGCTCTCCTATGGAGTTGTCGAAATTCCCCTAATGCTCTCCATGGATTGTCGAAATCTGCTTGCTATTTATAGGGCTAGGCCAAAGTCCTTCTTTGAGGAGGAGTTTGAGTTGGAATTAAATTATCTTTAAAGAATATAATTCTTTATTATAATTGTATTCCTACTAGAACTTCTCCTATCTTCTTGGAATTTAATTCTTCTTTAATCTCTGCATGGAAATCAAATTCCTTTGGGTTTGGGCTTTGCTCCACGTCATCTTGGGCTTGTATAGTCATTAATTTTGACATCCCTATTGCATTTTCTCTTTGTCGACAATTGCCATGGCAACTAGCTCGGCGTCTCCTTCATGCATTGCCCTGGCAACTAGCTCGGCATATCCTTCATGCATTGCCCTGCAACTAGCTCTAGCCTTGCTTTGGCAAGTGATCCTGCACACACACAAAAACACACCAAAGCAGCATCTTTTTCCACAAAAATCACCAAGTTATGTAATCAAGCTCAACGGTGGAAAGAAACATGAATTAATGCATGAATGACTAATTATGCAACTACTATGAGCTTAAGTCTAACAATAATATGAGTAAAAAGGGTAATAAAAATAGTACTTTTGAACACTTATCACGCCCCCAAACTCGAACTATTGCTTGTCCTCAAGCAATGCAAACTAACAATTACCTGCCAAGACTTTAATCATCAAAGACATGCTTCAAACTTGAATTCAAACCTCGGAACCATGTCGCAAAGTATGATCACCTTTTAATTTTTCGGATAACACAAAAATTACCCGGAACCAAACTATAGTGCTCGTGACAATGTGTGTGCGTAGTTGTGTACAAGTTGATTTTCAAGATTCTATGTGAACAATAGGCTTTTATCAATTTAAGTACCGAGACATTTTTTTTATTTTCACTAGAGCCAATTTCGGGCACCTCTAGCAAAGTAAGCAATTTCTCATTTTATTTTAGTCGATTAGAGCCAATTTCGGGCGCCTCTAGCAATTCTTTAATGTGCATTAACTACTAGAGCCAGTTTCGGGCACCTCTAGCAAGAAAGTGCATTTACTACTAGAGCCAGTTTTTGGGCACCTCTAGCAAGAAATTAACTTTTAATTTTCAATTTTAAATTTACCCAAATTTTAAGCAACCTAAGTTCACTAAGTTTCTTTCAATCAACAAGCCACAACCGTGTAAAAAATTCAGCATCATAGTAAAATTCTAAGTTCTTTTCATGCAATCCTAAAATTAAAGGTTATTTCAATTAAGTGCAGCAAGTCTTAAGCAGTTAAATCCAATTAAAGGCATGGCAAGTAACATATGCAACCTATATGTGATTGCTAAAGATGAATGCAACTAAACATGAAACTAACTAGAAACCAACACCCCCCAAACTCGAGAGAAGCATTGTCCTCAATGCATGTAAGAGTGAAACAAAATTTAAAAGAAACTAAATGAAATGAGTTAGTCAGAGAGGTCGTCACCTCGAGTGATGAGTTTCCTTCGTGCCGTTTGCTTGATTCGATTTCCGGTCAGTGGTTGAATGCTTGTGGCTGGTACCGCGTGAATAGCATTGCCTTGATTTGGTCCATGTTTGCCGATGCAGGTTTACTTGCATGTGCATCAATAGTTGCCGAAGCCATTGTTGTTGCCTGGGCATCGCCAGTTTCTGTTGTGGTTGCTGTGGCGAATAGTCGGCAATAAATTTCCTTATCATGGTGGTTGTGAGTCTTGTTGTGGAAAATAAAATAAAGAAAACCTGGAAACTAAAGATAATGAAGAAAAATAAAATATCTCCTAAAAATAAAAATGAAAATAAAAAGAAAAGGAAAATATTGAAAGGAGAGCATGCTCAGGCATCTCCTAAAGTGACCACTTCTAATGTTACTGCATATCTGAGAAAACTTAAGGAGAGTCGTTTCCGATACTTCTTATAGTCCATTCGTACCCTCCATCGGGTGACAATATTGCCCAAAAAGAGTTGGGCCAATGTGCTCCCAGCTACTCCCTTTTGCATTACCATGGTGGAGGTGTCTTTCTTCTTTGTTCGCTTGTAGTCCATGTATACTCTCCACCTTGCTACTATTCTTGAAGGCACAAATATATTAATAGAAAAAATTATATCCATTCTCAACCATTCACTTACCTCATTCTTGTCGACTTCTATCATGGTTGGATGTAGCCTTTGTTGTCGTGGCAATTGTTGCTCAAGCCAATTGTTTGTGGGCAATCGTTGTCAAATTTTGCTTTAAGTCAAGGGAAGAATCAATTTTTCAAGAGCTTTATGAATCCAAACACCTTTTTCTTTTGGCCTCTCAAACATCTCCATCAAGAGAGATTTTGATGGCTTCAAATCTACCAACCTCGGTTCCTCAAGACATACCCGCAATGGACGAGGTGAGTTTTAAAAGAATTCAAAAGGTTCAACTATTACCTGCTCATATTCCATTGGCAAAGTATTATCATCTCGTTGATCTTGCATGTGGTCGTGTAATTGTCGTGGCAATTGTAGATGAGAGCAATCTACTGATTTTTTGCTTCAACATCAACGCTGTAACTTTCTCGGGCATCGTGGTTCCTCGTAATTTGCTGTAGTATTGTTGTTCTCAGCTTCACCGAGTGTTGTCGCGGCATTGCTCGCTCAGGCTCCTTAATCATTGCCGAGGCAATTTGTTGTTCAAGCTCATCATGTGTTGGGCAGTCTCTCTCATTGGCATCCTCTTGACTTTGAGGTTCTAGCTGTTCCTCACACATCGGAGAGATTTCTTTGTATTGCTCCTTATCCTCTTGCCTTGGGACGCCAAGATCCCTAAGAATGAATTGTTGGTGTATGTTATCCATGACATATGTGGATCTCCCCAATTGATCTTCCTGAATCCCCTAAGGTTGCATCCCACCGAGCTATTCTCGTATCCATAGATTTTGATAGTTCTCGAATCTCTTCAATTGATCCGCCAAGTCTAGCCAAGGAAGCTAGTAACGCTTTCCTCCAAAGAATTGGAATGCTCTTCAATTGATGGCATATTCATTTAGCTAGGGCAAAATTGTTATGGTAAAAAAATTTGAGCTTTTTGACCATACCATGAAGAATTTTGCTGTTGGTTCCCTCTATAGTCCTCCATGTAGTTATATGCACCGAAAATGCGAGGGCAATTTTCAAACACATGATGTTCTCCACACATAGCACAAGATTTTTCCACGGTATAAGTTCTTTGGGCTTTTCTCGGTTGGTATAGGTAATCATCAAAGGGTGCAAGAAACTCTTGATTGGATTGATTCATATCTTCCAACATCATCTCTCGAATAGATCGGCTTTTATTTCCCGACATGTTGATGTCCCTTAACTTGTAGTGCACCTATTTTTTTTTGATAAAACAAACAAAAAGAAAAGTTAGTAAAACTAAGAGAAAAAAATGCAATAACAAAAACAACTAACACCAATTGCCAATCCCTAAACAACGCCAAAAAACTTGTTGCGTGTGATAAGTGCTACGCAAATGTGCAAGTATACTAGTCACAAGTAATAAAGTGATATGAGTATCGAGTATCGTCTCCACATGGATTGGTTTGGGCCACTTTGCTTAAGTTACTGCACTGTGAAAATAAAAACACAATTGATAATAGAGGTTTTAATTAACGAGAAAAGTAAAAGCAATAAACTAAAAGAATAGATGAAAGAAAAAAGAAAGATAGACCAGGTTATCGTGAGTTGAGGTGTGATAACCGATTGGATCGTCTTGGTAAAAGAGTGCAAGGGCAACTCAGTTGCCGTGGCAACTTGCACAGCGGGGTTGCCTTGGCAACTAATCGATGGTTGCCTGGGCAACTAGCTGGGCAACTACTTGGGCGTCTGGGCAGCAACTTCAAGGTTCGGCGGAGCGTTCTTCAATGGTTTCTTCTTATCCCTAAGTCGAAACTCTAGCTACTTGTGCATGCCTTGATAATACATCCCTGCGTGAATCAAGGGTGAACAACAACCAATCTTGCGCTCCTCTTAGCCATTGAAATCCTCTTAACTTATTCCTAAGCCGGATTAATCTTCACCATCAATAGATTGAATAAAGACCATACTCATTCGTTTCTTGAATCTAACTCTCCCGATATTAGATAAATAGATGAAGTTACGAGATCTTCTCCCAATTCACTCGCAAACAAGAATAAGAACCAAGAATGAGTAAACCTTGAATTAAAAGTGCAAACTCTTATTACCTAAACAAAATCCAATTGTTTTTCACAACAACAAAACACTATAACCCCAACCAATCAAGTTAGTTCATGGTTGGGTTCAAAAGATATACAAAGAATAATCCCCAAACCATGAATCTAATGGAAGCAAAGAAGAAGAAGAAATCGAACTCTCTCCCTCCTTGCTATCTTGTCAAATCTCTTCCTTCTTGCCCTTTAGAGTTGTCGAAATTTTCCCTCTCTTCTTGCTCTCCTATGGAGTTGTCGAAATTCCCCTAATGCTCTCCATGGATTGTCGAAATCTGCTTGCTATTTATAGGGCTAGGCCAAAGTCCTTCTTTGAGGAGGAGTTTGAGTTGGAATTAAATTATCTTTAAAGAATATAATTCTTTATTATAATTGTATTCCTACTAGAACTTCTCCTATCTTCTTGGAATTTAATTCTTCTTTAATCTCTGCATGGAAATCAAATTCCTTTGGGTTTGGGCTTTGCTCCACGTCATCTTGGGCTTGTCTAGTCATCAATTTCGACATCCCTATTGCATTTTCTCTTTGTCAACAATTGCCATGGCAACTGGCTCGACGTCTCCTTCATGCATTGCCCTGGCAACTAGCTCGGCATATCCTTTATGCATTGCCCTAACAACTAGCTCTAGCCTTGCTTTGGCAAGTGATCCTGCACACACACAAAAACACACCAAAGCATCATCTTTTTCCACAAAAATCACCAAGTTATGTAATCAAGCTCAACGGTGAAAAGAAACATGAATTAATGCATGAATGACTAATTATGCAACTACTATGAGCTTAAGTCTAACAATAATATGAGTAAAAAGGGTAATAAAAATAGTACTTTTGAACACTTATCACGCCCCCAAACTCGAACTATTGCTTGTCCTCAAGCAATGCAAACTAACAATTACCTGCCAAGACTTTAATCGTCAAAGACATGCTTCAAACTTGAGTTCAAACCTCGGAACCGTGTCACAAAGTTTGATCACCTTTTAATTTTTCGGATAACACAAAAATTACCCGGAACCAAACTATAGTGCTCGTGACAATGTGTGTGCGTAGTTGTGTACAAGTTGATTTTCAAGATTCTATGTGAACAATAGGCTTTTATGAATTTAAGTACCGAGACATTTTTTTATTTTCACTAGAGCCAATTTCGGGCACCTCTAGCGATTCTTTAATGTGCATTAACTACTAGAGCCAGTTTCGGGCACCTCTAGCAAGAAAGTGCATTTACTACTAGAGCCAGTTTTTGGGCACCTCTAGCAAGAAATTAACTTTTAATTTTCAATTTTAAATTTACCCAAATTTTAAGCAACCTAAGTTCACTAAGTTTCTTTCAATCAACAAGCCACAACCGTGTAAAAAAAATTCAGCATCATAGTAAAATTCTAAGTTCTTTTCATGCAATCCTAAAATTAAAGGTTATTTCAATTAAGTGCAGTGGCAAAAATTCATCATTGGATATTCAACAAGTCTTAAGCAATTAAATCCAATTAAAGGCATGGCAAGTAACATATGCAACCTATATATGATTGCTAAAGATGAATGCAACTAAACATGAAACTAACTAGAAACCAACACCCCCAAACTCGAGAGAAGCATTGTCCTCAATGCATGTAAGAGTGAAACAAAATTTAAAAGAAACTAAATGAAATGATTTAGTCAGAGAGGTCGTCACCTCGAGTGATGAGTTTCCTCCGTACCGTTTGCTTGATTCGATTTCCGGTCAGTGGTTGAATGCTTGTGGTTGGTACCGCATGAATAGCATTGCCTTGATTTGGTCCATGTTTGTCGATGCAGGTTTACTTGCATGTGCATCAATAGTTGCCGAAGCCATTGTTGTTGCCTGGGCATCGCCAGTTTCTGTTGTGGTTGCTGTGGCGAATAGTCGGCAATAAATTTCCTTATCATGGTGGTTGTGAGTCTTGTTGTGGAAAATAAATAAAGAAAACCTGGAAACTAAAGATAATGAAGAAAAATAAAATATCTCCTAAAAATAAAAATGAAAATAAAAAGAAAAAGAAAATATTGAAAGGAGAGCATGCTCAGGCATCTCCTAAAGTGACCACTTCTAATGTTACTGCATATCTGAGAAATCTTGAGGAGAGTCGTTTCCGATACTTCTTATAGTCCATTCGTACCCTCCATCGGGTGACAATATTGCCCAAAAAGAGTTGGGCCAATGTGCTCCCAGCTACTCCCTTTTGCATTACCATGGTGGAGGTGTCTTTCTTCTTTGTTCGCTTGTAGTCCATGTATACTCTCCACCTTGCTACTATTCCTGAAGGCACAAATATATTAATAGAAAAAATTATATCCATTCTCAACCATTCACTTACCTCATTCTTGTCGACTTCTATCATGGTTGGATGTAGCCTTTGTTGTCGTGGCAATTGCTGCTCAAGCCAATTGTCGTGGCAATCAGTTGTCAAATTTTGCTTTAAGTCAAGGGAATAATCAATTTTCTGAAGAGCTTTATGAATCCAAACACATTTTTCTTTTGGCCTCTCAAACATCTCCATCGGTAGAGATTTCGATGGCTTCAAATCTACCAACCTCGGTTCCTCAAGACATACCTGCAATGGACGAGGTGAGTTTTTAAAGAATTCAAAAGGTTCAACTATTACCTGCTCATATTCCATTGGCAAAGTATTATCATCTCGTTGATCTTGCATGTGGTCGTGTAATTGTCGTGGCAATTGTAGATGAGAGCAATCTACAGATTCTTGCTTCAACATCAACGTTGTAACTTTCTGGGCATCAGGTTCCTTAGAATTTGCTTTAGTATTGTTGTTCTCAAACACCGAGTTTTGTCGCGGCATTGCTCTGCTTCAGGCTCCTCAATCATTGCCGAGGCAATTTGTTGTTCAAGCTCATCATGTGTTGGCGCAGTCTCTCTCATTGGCATCCTCTTGACTTTGAGGTTCTAGCTGTTCCTCACACATCGGAGAGATTTCTTTGTATTGCTCCTTATCCTCTTGCCTTGGGACGTCAGTATCCCTAAGTATGAATTGTTGGTGCATGTTATCCATGACATATGTGGATCTCCCCAATTGATCTTCTGAATCCCCTAAGGTTGCATCCCACTGAGCTATCCTCGTATCCATAGATTTTGATAGTTCTCGAATCTCTTCAATTGATCCGTCAAGTCTAGCCAAGGAAGCTAGTAACGTTTCCTCCAAGGAATTGGAATGCTCTTCAATTGATGGCATATCTATTGCTAGGGCAAAATTGTTATGGTAAAAAAATTTGAGCTTTTTGATCATACCATGAAGAATTTTGCTGTTGGTTCCCTGTATAGTCCTCCATGTAGTTATATGCACCGAAAATGTGAGGGCAATTTTCAAACACATGATGTTCTCCACACATAGCACAAGATTTTTCCACGGTATAAGTTCTTTGGGCTTTTCTCGGTTGGTATAGGTAATCATCAAAGGGTGCAAGAAACTCTTGATTGGATTGATTCATATCTTCCAACATCATCTCTCGAATAGATCGGCTTTTATTTCCCGACATGTTGATGTCCCTTAACTTAGAAGCGCACCTAAATTTTTTTTTTTTTGATAAAACAAACAAAAAGAAAAGTTAGTAAAACTAAGAGAAAAAATGCAATAACAAAAACAACTAACACCAATTGCCAATCCCCGGCAACGGCGCCAAAAACTTGTTGCGTGTGATAAGTGCTACGCAAATGTGCAAGTATACACGTCGCAAGTAATAAAGTGATATGAGTATCGAGTATCGTCTCCACATGGATTGGTTTGGGCCACTTTGCTTAAGTTATCAGACTTTGAAAATAAAAACACAATTGATAATAGAGGTTTTAATTAACGAGAAAAGTAAAAGCAATAAACTAAAAGAATAGATGAAAGAAAAAAGAAAGATAGGCCAGGTTATCGTGAGTTGAGGTGTGATAACCGATTGGATCGTCTTGGTAAAAGAGTGTAAGGGCAACTCAGTTGTCGTGGCAACTTGCACAGCGGGGTTGCCTTGGCAACTAATCGATGGTTGCCTGGGCAACTAGCTGGGCAACTACTTGGGCGTCTGGGCAGCAACTTCAAGGTTCGGCGGAGCGTTTTTCAATGGTTTCTTCTTATCCCTAAGTCGAAACTATAGCTACTTGTGCATGCCTTGATAATACATCCCTGCGTGAATCAAGGGTAAACAACAACCAATCTTGCGCTCCTCTTAGCCGTTGAAATCCTTAACTTATTCCTAAGACGGATTAATCTTCACCATCAATAGATTGAATAAAGACCATACTCATTCGTTTCTTGAATCTAACTCTCCCGATATTAGATAAATAGATGAAGTTACGAGATCCTCTCCCAATTCACTCGCAAACAAGAATAAGAACCAAGAATGAGTAAACCTTGAATTAAAAGTGCAAACTCTTATTACCTAAACAAAATCCAATTGCTTTTCACAACAACAAAACACAATAACCCCAACCAATCAAGTTAGTTCATGGTTGGGTTTAAAAGATATACAAAGTATAATCCCCAAACCATGAATCTAATGGAAGCAAAGAAGAAGAAGAAATCGAACTCTCTCCCTCCTTGCTATCTTGTCGAAATCTCTTCCTTCTTGCCCTTTGGAGTTGTCGAAATTTTCCCTCTCTTCTTGCTCTCCTATGGAGTTGTCGAAATTCCCCTAATGCTCTCCATGGATTGTCGAAATCTGCTTGCTATTTATAGGGCTAGGCCAAAGTCCTTCTTTGAGGAGGAGTTTGAGTTGGAATTAAATTATCTTTAAAGAATATAATTCTTTATTATAATTGTATTCCTACTAGAACTTCTCCTATCTTCTTGGAATTTAATTCTTCTTTAATCTCTGCATGGAAATCAAATTCCTTTGGGTTTGGGCTTTGCTCCACGTCATCTTGGGCTTGTATAGTCATTAATTTCGACATCCCTATTGCATTTTCTCTTTGTCGACAATTGCCATGGCAACTGGCTCGGCGTCTCCTTCATGCATTGCCCTGGCAACTAGCTCGGCATATCCTTCATGCATTGCCTTGGCAACTAGCTCTAGCCTTGCTTTGGCAAGTGATCCTGCACACACACAAAAACACACCAAAGCAGCATTTTTTTCCACAAAAATCACCAAGTTATGTAATCAAGCTCAACGGTGGAAAGAAACATGAATTAATGCATGAATGACTAATTATGCAACTACTATGAGCTTAAGTCTAACAATAATATGAGTAAAAAGGGTAATAAAAATAGTACTTTTGAACACTTATCAAAAACCACTATTCAAAAATTTATGTCACTTTCATTTGCACTTTTCGCTGATATTTAAATCATAGCCCAATGTAAGATAAATGAGAATATATGGTATGCGAGTCACTATTGTGTATGCACATGTGCGGCATCAACTAATTTGTTGTGCCAAAATAAAACACTGTATCACTTTATAACTGTTGTAAACTTATACAACATCACTGTATCACTAGGTTATAGCTGTAGAACACAACGTCACTATTTCACTTTATAACTGTTGAACATTTATACAACATCACTGTAACATTATACTCCCACCTCATTGGAATGCCAATTATACCAAGAAATCTCATAATGCATACAATGGGCTTTAAACATTCACTATCATATATCATTCACTTATTTAAATATCAAAAGATATTAACATTTCTCAATACTATATAAGATTTCATTGGGCAGTTCATACCCGAAAATCATTCATAGTTCTTTTCAAAAATTATAAAAAATATCATTTATGAAGTGACATTCGAGATAGACTCATCGCAAGTCTTTCTCGTATAGAATAAAAATAGTAGAAATGCACTCACCTGTTGCCTCACTAAAAAGCTTTACCCTTAAACGCAGCTTCACTTTTTCCTTGTCTTTAGAGTTGCTCGGCTCTCAGTTTGGATTACGATTATGATCTACAACCATTTCACCAACATATACAATTCAAGTATATGTTAGTATCATTCTAACTTTAATATACATTAGGAATAATAATAATATTACTACATATACTTTCATTACTAATCCTATCTTCCAACATAAATGTTAACCCTTATACTTCCAAATCTTTTAAAATAATCCTTTACCACACAACTTCAATTTCAATTCAACTTTCCACTTTAATCACATATTTCTCCAACTTTACAATTTAGTCCTCAACACTTTACAAACTTTCACATTAGTCCAGTTAACATTCCAAAGCTTACAAAATCATCCTTACACCATTTCTAGCCTTAGGAAAATTTTTCCATATTTTTCCCCAAAATTTTCCCTATATGCCGAATTCCAAGGGTCACTCTCCAAGATTTTTCCAACTTGATTCAAACATGAATTCAACCTCCAAACATCATATTCAAGATTCTAACATCATTTCCTATTCAAATAAAAATTTTGCAAGATTTTCTCCTAATTTTTCAATATTCCCAAATAATACCTAAAACCAAAATCCATGGAATTTTCATCATATCATGCATGTAACATCACCACAACTTCAAATCTAATTAAAATAACTTTTAAAACACAAAATCTCAACTTGTTCTTCATAAACCCTAATCTCCAATCTCAACAAATAAGCATGGAAACCACTCAAAAATTATACCAAGTGAAAGAGAATTCAATGGAGATTAATTTTCTATTTCATGTCTTGAAACAAAAACCAATCGAATCACGCCAAAAATTATACCAACTAAATTTCTGCACTCAATATGTTGCACGGTTTTGACGATAACTTGAGCTCCAGAACTCGAAAATTGGCCCGTGAGATACCATTTAAAAGCTAATTGAGTCTAATACATTTTCAAATTAATTGGGAAGCCAAAAAAGATCTGGAAATGACCACAAAATGCTAAAAACCAGAATCTTACAAGTGGGGACACCATGACAACCACTTGTCAATATTTAAAGATATCATCAAATAATTGAAAGATTTTTTAAGTGGATGAATTGGCTGGAAATCCACTATATGTTGTCATGGTGTCCAGCCAATTCATCAAATAATGGCTAGTGGATTTCCAACCAATTCATCCACTTAAAAATCTTTCAATTATTTGATGATATCTTTAAATACTCACAAGTAGTTGTCATGGTGTCCCCACTTATAAGATTCTGGTTTTCAGAATTTTGTGGTCATTTCTAGATCTGTATTGGCTTCCCAATTACTTTTAAAATGTAGTAGACTCAATAAGCTTTCCAATGGTATCTAACGGGCCAATTTTCGAGTTTTGGAGCTCAAGTTATAGTCAAAACTGTGCAACATATTGAGTGCAGAAATTTAGTACAAGTTTATTGAGTCTATTTTCTCAATTTCAGCATTTTCCCAATTCCTTTCACCTTAGATCATCTTTGGATTCAACTTCATTTGTGTCATAATTGTAATCATCAAATTCAACATATCTAAGCCTGCAATTAACACAAAAATACAATTTATTAAAAATAACTGAAAACATAACAAAAGTACTAAAACCGCAACATATTTAAAATATAAACCACAAAATATGAAATAACTAAAAACCTACAAATGTCAATAAAACAATTAATAAACAATCCAAATGTTCGTACTATAGATACTAAATGAGACAAATTCAGTTGACTTTAGAACTAAATATGTTTAATGCCTTGATTAATTGCAGAAATGGTGTTTTAAACCTTTCTTTTGGGAACATGACTTTAGAATTAAATGTGTTTAATGTTTGTAAGCAACCTAGAGAGAATTCTGAAGTACATGAAATCCAATCGGAAGGTCTTGCAATAAAAGTCCAAAGTTCATTGTCTATAATCAAAGTCCAAAGTGCAATAAACAATGTCCAAAAAATGCAAAGGTATATCATATGTTGTTATATGGATTGATGCAATCAAAATTAATAAATAAGTCCAAGTGTTCATTATGCCAATTTATTTTTTCTATAATAAATCTAGTTAACTATAACAAGCATTTATTGTGCCAAATTACTTGTCTATAATGAAGCAAGGTTCTTAATTTACTAACATGAATATTAGTCAACTGAATTAACATAATATACTAATTTAACACGTGTTAGATATGTTGAGAATTTCAAACTAACCTTTAGGATATACCAAGAGCTTCATCCTTTCACCTCAGCAATTTGACTTAGAAAGACAGCAAAACTTTACAGAAAGTAAAATTTGGTTTACAAAAACCAAACATAAGAAAGAAAAATAGAAAGAAAGAAAAGTGATCTTGATTTCTTTTAACAACAAAGGTTGCAACAAAGCTACCAAGATGATTTCCAAGGCAAAACTAAAGCTTATTTATAGAAAGTTTGTGATGCTAGATGACAATGGATTGTGGATTTCCATCCAATTCATCCACTTAAAGAAATCTTTCAATTACTTGATGATATCTTTAAATACTCACAAGTGGTTATCATGGTGTCCCTACTTGTAAGATTCTGTTTTTTAGCATTTTGTGGTCATTTCCAGATCTATTTTGGTTTCCCAGTTACTTTGAAAATGTAGAAGACTCAATAAGCTTTCAAATGGTAACTCACGGGCCAATTTTCGATTTCTTGAGCTCAAGCTATAGTTAAAACCGTGCAACATATTGAGTGCAGAAATTTAGAACGAGTTTATTGAGTCTATTTCTCAATTTTAGCATTTGCCAATTCCTTTCAACTTAGATCATCTTTGGATTCAACTTCATTTGTGTCATAATTGCAATAACCAAATTCAACATATCTAAGCCTGCAATCAATACAAAAATAAAATTTATTAAAAATAACTGAAAACATAACAAAAGTACTAAAAGCTCAACATATTTAAAATACAAACCACAAAATGTGAAATAACTAAAAATCTACAAATGTCAATAAAACACTTAATAAACAATGCAAATGTCCGTACTATAAATACTAATATGAGACTAAATTCAGTTGACTTTAGATCTAAATGTGTTTAATGCCTTGATTAATTGCAGGAATGGTGCTTTAAACCTTTCTTTTGAGAACATGACTTTATAATTAAATGTGTTTAGTGTTTGTAAGCAACTTGGAGAGAATTCTGAAGTACATGAAATCCAATCGGAAGGTCTTGCAATGAAAGTCCAAAGTTCATTGTCTATTGTCCAATGTCCATAATCAAAGTCCAAAATGCAATAAACAATGTCCAAAAAATGCAAAGGTATAGTATATGTTGTTATATGGATTGATGCAATCAAAATTAATAAACAAGTCCAAGTGTTCATTATGCCAAATTGTTTTGTCTACAATAAATCAAGTTAATTATAACAAGCATTTATTGTGCCAAATTACTTGTCTATAATGAAGCAAGGTTCTTAATTTACTAACATGAATATTTGCCAACTGAATTTAACATCATATACTAATTTAACATGTTTTAGATATGTTGAGAATTTCAAACTAACCATTAGTATATACCAAAAGCTTCATCCTTTCACCTCAGAAACTTGACTTAGAAAGACACCATAAGTTTAAAGAAAATAAAATTTGGTTTACAAAAACCAAACATGAAAAAGAAAAATATAAAGAAAGAAAAGTGATATTGAATTCTTTTAACAACAAGGTTTCAACAAAGCTACTGAGATGATTTCCAAGGCAGAACTAAAGCCTATTTATAGAAAGTTTGTGGTGCGAGATGACAATGGATAGTGGATTTCCAGCCAATTCATCCACTTAAAAAATCTTTCAATTATTTGATGATATCTTTAAATATTCACAAGTGGTTGTCATGGTGTCCCAACTTGTAAGATTTTTTTAAGAATTTTGTGGTTATTTCCATATCTATTTTGGTTTGTCAATTACTTTGAAAATTTATTAGACTCAATAAGCTTTCCAATGGTATCTCACGGGCCAATTTTAGAGTTCTGTTGCTCAAGTTATAGTTAAAACCGTGCAACATAATGAGTGCAAAAATTTAGTATGAGTTTATTGAGTCCATTTTCTCAATTTTAGCATTTGCCCAATTCCTTTAACCTTAGATCATCCTTGGATTCAACTTCATTTTGCCATAATTGCAATAACCAAATTCAACATATCTAAGCCTGCAATTAACACAAAAATACAATTTACTAAAAATAATTGAAAACATAACAAAAGTACTAAAACCGCAACATATTTAAAATACAAACCACAAAATATGAAATAAATAAAAACCTACAAATTTCAATAAAACACTTAATAAACAATGCAAATTTTCTTACTATAGATACTAAAATGAGACTATATTAAGGACTCATCACACCCGCACACTTACATTTTTGCTTGTCCTCTAGCAAACAAATCAGTAATGCAAATGTAGATGCAGCCTAATATACTTTAGCATTTAACTGATGAGGAGAACACAAAGTTGTAAATGTAGAGTAAAATATCATTGTTAAGAACTTAAATGTTTGAACATGGCCAAATAGAATGCTATTCATGACATAGGCGGTCTCTAGAAAACTCTCAAAGTCAAAAAGTGTAGGACACTGAAACGTTTGTGCTTATATGTGTGCAAATCACCTGTGTGCAATCTCATCAGCACATTGGAAAATAATAAACAATAAGTGAATGGCCACCATGAATTAATTCATTATTCACCTTTATATAGAATTAGTTCCAATATAATAGAGTCACCAAGTCTTTTTAATTGGCTTATAATAGGGCTTAGGTTAAGGTATGATATTTCAATGAGATTGACAACAATTGACTTATCCTAAACTCAATTTACTTACGGATCAAAGTGAGGAAGAAGTATTAAGTTCCATCTTCCCCTAGGGTTCATCCAACTCCATCATTTTCCAAAATATTCCTTATTTCCCCATTACAAAAGGATAAAGCATAAGTATTTTTTTCTTTTCTCTTTTTTTCTTTTTTCTTTTTTTCCCTTTTTTACATGACACTAGTATTATTATTTTTTATTTTTTTAACAAATAGAATTTTTTTTAGAAAAATAGAATTCCATGGTTTACTCCTTGTGTATCTTTCTCCTGTTAAAATTTATCTACCTACCCCATTAATACTTATGCTCATAAAGATATGTCCGGCAAGTACTGAGCATCTAAAGTAAACAAAGGTAAGGTTGGAGTTTTAAGCTCTATAGGTAAAGATAAACAACGAAATATTTGGTGAGTCAAGAAAAGGCTATAGGCTCAAAATCATGTATTCAAGGGAAATATTGTATGGTTGGCTCAAACCGCTCAATCGATCCAAAAAGATAAAAGAATTAGATCGTCCCCTATCATGCATTTGAAACTCTTATTATTATAAAAAAGTGAAATAATAAAAAATTTTATGATTGGGTTCATCATTCACTTACGATCTATTACAATTCTATGTACGTCCCATGAGACAGATGATGTGTAACACAGAAATCACAAATTCTGAAGATATCAAGGAAGATTCAAAGTGAAGCATCCAGTGTCTCTATTCTTTTTAACTGTGAAACATCATAGACTCTTTCTATAGACAAGTCATAGCATAATTTTGACACATTTAATCTTTCAAGTTCTTCATAGTGATATTTTACTTTGTATTCACAAAATTATTTTCAACTAACAAAAATCAACTAAGTACATGAAACACTATATGAAAAAAAAACAAACACTCAAGCATCAGACCAATCAATTTTTTGAAATATATATATTATTAAATTGTCAAAGTGCGTCTCAAGATTTACTTTACTCAACCACTTTTTCAACTTAACTTCTATTAAAAAATTAGACATCTAATAAAATATGTATTATAACTACTACTTTATAACAAGGTAAAAAATCATAATCAACAAGGTATGTCTCAGTTTAAATACTTACTCAACCACCTTTTCCTAGATATGTCAAAAAGATCAAAGTGCGTCTTACAATTAACCAACAAGATTAACTATAATCTATCACTTTTTTGGTCAATTTGACATAACCTAATGATTTAACAAATGTCAAGTTTTTTTATTATTATATCCCCTACCCCCACCTAATTAGGACATTGTCCTCAATGTCAAATTTAAAAGTAGAATTTAGAGGATTTTACTTGTTATGCTGTTACTGAATGCTAGAACTGACACATAAAGAAATAAAATAAAAAATGTTAAAATAAAATAATATTGAATTGATAAAGAACAATCCAGATCTCGCTTGTCTTCGTCTCTTTTCCTTTTCTCACGTGTACTCTCTATTAAATCTGAAGACACCTGAAATCTTGAGGCTTTTAGAGTAGTTCTTCAATTGTTGTAGAAGAAATTAAGATTCTTCTTACCTCTGAAAATTTAAATCCATTTTCCACAGCATTATCAAGAAAAGAAAGTAAACTATCAAAATAACCATTAATATAAGGCAAACCAATGGGTTTTTTTATTTCTAGTCAGAGATGACCAGGAAGCTATGCAAACAATTTCTTCCAATGTACCGATACCTCCATGAAGAGCAATGAATGCATCAGAAGAATGAATCATGATTTCTATTCGTTCTGGTATACTATTGACTCGTACTTCTCTTCCTATTGTAGGTTCACGCATATAGTTTAATGTCTTTGGAACTATTCCCAGAACTGAGCTTGAATGGAATGAAGATTGTGAACATGCTTTTAAAAAACTTAAAAACATGCTAATTTTTGCTTCTATAATGAGACCTCCTGATTGGGTTTTACCATTTGAAATCATGTGTGATGCTAGTGATTATGTTGTTGGTGTTGTTTTAGGACAAAGGAAGGATAAGAAACCATATGCCATATATTATGCGAGTAAAACTTTAAATAGTGCTCAAACGAATTACTCCACTATTGAAAAAGAATTACTTGCAGTAGTATTTGCGTTGGATAAATTTAGACCTTATCTTTTTGGATCCTCAATTGTTATTTTTAGTGATCATGCAGCTTTAAAATATCTTATTTCCAAAAAGGATGCCAAACCAAGGTTGATCAGGTGGATTCCATTACTTAAAGAATTCTATATCACCATTCGTGATAAGAAATGAGTAGAAAATGTGGTGGCAGATCATTTATCAAAACTAGTTTGTGATACATGTTTTGAATCCACACCAATTAATGATACATTTCCTGATGAACAACTTTTAAGTATTTCTGTAACACCATGGTTTGTTGACATTGCGAATTATCTTGCCACATGTAAAATTCCTTTTCAATGGGATCTTCAAGATAAGAAAAAGTTTCTGAATGAAGTAAAAAAAAATTTTTGGGATGATCCTTACTTGTTCAAGTACTGTCCTGGCCAAATATTTAGAATGTAATATCCCAAACTTTGGCTAGTGACCAAAATGTAAATTTTGAAAGTTTTGGGGTTAAAGTATAAACTTTGGAAAAGTTTGGGGGCTAAAGTGTAAATTTCCCAACAAGTAATTTTATTCGGTATAAGAGTAAATCATATTAAAATAGGTACCTTGACATCGGTTTTAAGAATTAAGATGCAGAAAAAGGTACCGAATTTGGATCGAATAAAATTGTTAAGCATGCTCAGGCCAGAGAAATACAAGGATGGGTGACCTCCGGGAAGGTCCCATCAAAGTGTTTCTGATCGATATTTTGGACTCAATAAGAGTAGAGAAATTTTTTATGGATTATCGATAAAGGAATTCTAAGAGGAATTTTATTCTATGAAGATTTTCGATAAGTATCAGGAAAATATACTGAGTTAAGAAAATTCAGTCTAAGTCATTGGAAAAAGGAAGTTTTTATAGGATAATAGAGTTTATTTCCCGAATATGGAAATATAGAATTTTCGAAATAAATTCAATAGCTCGAAAAAAGGTAAAATCACAGTAGAAGTATTTTACGAATATCGGGAGATCGGATAATCAAAATTTCAGAGGTTATTTCATAAGCTATGGAAAAGTCATAAAATAATATTTATGGAATAGAGGCTGGTTGGAAATGAACTAATTTAGTTGAAAATGAAGTAATTTAGTTGGATTGTAAAGGGATGGCAATTTTGAAACAAGCTAGTAAATAAAAACTAGTTGGGGGGGCACATTGGTCATTTTGCCCCAATGGCATTTTTGAAATATTTAAAAAGTTACAAGGGCATTTTTGGAAGAAGTAAATGGAAGATTTAATCTTGGCCCTTGATTGATGATAAGATCAATATCAATCGTTGGATTAAAAGTAATTTTAGTATGTAAATAAATTTAAAATTCATTTTATACAAGACATGTGGCCAAATTGGATGAAAAATAAAAGATGAAGACCATTCTTCATCTTAAAATTTCGAAATATGAGGGGGAGAAAGAAATAAAATTGGAGAAAATTTTTCCAAGTTCGATTCAAGCCCCGAAACTTGATTTTCAGGTAATCTCATCAACTACAAAGTTGTTCTACTATTCAAGCTCTATCTTTTGGTGTAAATAATTCATTAAATACATGTTTGATTGATGAGAATTTTCATGAGAAAGAAATTATGGTTTATGGACTAAATTGGGGTTAAAATAATGTTATTGAGTTGAAACCAAGTTTGTGTGATGTTAAAATCATGTTATTGAGTTGGGATTTAAACCCTACAGATTTTAGTTTGTATGAAGATGATTAGGGTTTATGGATTCAAGTTTAATTTAGGGTTTGTGATGTTGAAATAATGATCTAGTAATCTTGAATTGATGTTTGGAAGCAAACCCCTAAGTTAAATTATGTAGGAACCATTTCAGCAAATTGAAAGGTTGAAGGACCAAATTTGAATTTTTAGAATTTGGAGTGTATTTATGTTATTAATGATGTTAGAGACAAGAAAATGAAGTTAGAATGCTAAATTGATGTTGAATTGAATTAGTGACCATTTTGATAAATTGTCAAAGTTAAGTGACCAAATCAAAATTGAAGTTTTGTATGGGTGTTAAATCTGATTTTTAGTTTTACTGATGGAATTAAGGTAGTAATGTTGAATTGAGGACTAATTTGCAAAGTTAAGAAGCTTGAATCCTTATCTTTGCATTTTAGTGACTATTTCGGTAAAGAAGAAAAAATTAAGCAAAATTATTGTAAATAATTATTTTATGAAGAAGTTCATAAGATGGTGGTTTAAAGCAAGTAATTGGACTAAATTGAAAAGTAGAGAAGTAAGGAGAAGTTAATATAAAAGTTGAAGTTTTTTATGGAAGTTGTGTAGAAAAAACTGGTTTATGACAGTAAATTTGAAAATTCACCATAAATTCTACAAAAATGGTTAGATGGTGAATTTTGTACCGATGTAAATATTTGTTGGTCTAGTTTCGCCTCCAACTAACGGAAACTGATTTTGAGTTTCGAGTCAAAAGATATGAATTTTTAAATGACGAAAGGTCAGAAAAACAGTATGCAGTCTATTCCGAAATTAGCACTGGAAATTGACTTTGAAAATTCGCCATAAATCGTACAAGTTGAATATGGGCTATTAATTTATATGGGTGAAAAGCTTATTGAATCTAGTTTCTTTCAGAATAAAGGAGTCAAATTCTGAGTTGTAGATTATTTTATAGAAATATTTCTTTGGAGGTACTACAAACTGCCAGAAAATGAGAATTGATACACTTTGTATCTAAGGTTGATTAGTAAGCTTGAAAAGGGTTAATAGAAGTTCAAATTGGTCACTAAGGACCATAATGAGTTTTTGAACAATAAAAGGAAGAAAGGAAAACTTTTGGAAATTTTGTATATTCGAATGACTAGATTCGATAGCATGTTTAAAGTATTGTTAGATTTGAATCTAACGAATGTTATTCGTATTTATATAATCAATGAAGTTTGATTTGGATCAAAAGAAGGGTCGAGGTATTATGAAGGAAAGGATCGAGTAGAGCTTAGTGAGGCAAGCTAATAAATGGCTCAGGTGAGTGCATTTCTACTATTTTATTTGATATGGGAAAGACTTGCGATGAGTCTATCTCGAATGTCAATTCACAAATGATATCTTTTCAATTATTTTGAAAAGAACTATGAATGATTTTCGGGTATGAACTGCCCAATGAAATCTTATATAATATTGTGAAATGTTAATATCTTTTGATATTTTAAATAAGTGAATGATACATGATAGTGAATGTTTAAAGCCCATTGTATGCATTATGAGATTTCTTGGTAGAATTGGCATGCCAATGAGGTGGGAGTATAATGATACAGTGATGTTGTACAAATGTACAACAGTTATAAAGTGAAACAGTGATGATATGTTTTACAGCTATGACCTAGTGATATAGTGATGTTGTATAAGTTTACAGCGATTATTCAGAGATAAAGTGATACAGTGTTTATTTTGGCACAACAAATTAATTGTTGCCGCACATGTGCATACTCAATAGTGACTCGCATACCATACATTCTCATATATCTTACATTGGGCTATGATTTTAAATGACAGTGAAAAGTGCAAATGAAAACAAGTGATTTATTGAATGACTGATTTGGCATAACATTGCCTTATATATATATATATGAGATGTTGATTTTACAGGTTACATGAAAGAGGAACGGCTTCGTTAAGTCATTCTATACGATTCTAAGTTCTTATATGTTGTATTCAGTATTTTATTTATTATGCAATTTTTATTAAAATTAAAATATTTTACTGTGATTTATAAGTTTTGCCTCACTAAGTTCGCACTTAGCGTGTATTTATTTCACGCGTAGATTAAGATGGAGTATCTGAAGAGGAGTCGAGCATGCTGATCAAGCTTCAATCTGCAAAACATCGTAAGATATTCTAGCTTATGATAATCTCTAGTGGGCATGTAATTATTTAATTGCTAGTAGAATATGATGCATTAAATTAGAATAAAAATAGATAAGTAATCAGTTTTGATGATGAATCGTATATGGATAAATCAAAATAAGACATTAGCATTGTAACAGAATAAAGCTAAGGTAGAAAGGTAATTACTTTACTAATAAGAATAATCGGTAATCGCGTAAAGATTTTAAAGTCAAGAAAGGGCCTAGATAGCGAACCTAGTTTTCATCCTGAATTGAAATGTTGTTTTTAATAATTGTCAAATATGTTTTAAAATAATTAATTTAGGGTTGAAACTAGCTAACTGCACATAGGTGATGTTTTCAAGAAAACCAAGAAAGGTTTAGAATTTACAAACTAAAATTGTAAATTCTTGTAAAAATAAATTTATAGGTCGAGATTTCTTTAAACGAATCCGTAACATCTTTAATGTATATTTATTTACGAGTATGTGTTAAGGGTGTTACATTTAATGGTATCAGAGCTACAGGTTTAGCCAGTTCTGGATGCTAAACCAAGTTTGTATATGATTTTTATCAGTAAATACATGCCCCTAAGATATCATATTACTGATGTGTTGATTGTATGACTTGATGCTGCTCCTCATTAGTATGATATAGAATGAGACTAGAATAAGGAAAGTAAGACGATGATGTAATTCGTCAGTCTACGAATCTTGGAGGTTAAGAAGGACACGTAGTGGATATGATACAGTGAAATAAGCATGAAAGTTAACTCTTGTAGAAGATCTGAGAATATAAGACCAATTTTAAGATAAATTGGTTACCTATGACTAACATAGAAGTAAGATGTAAATGGAAGGTTTATTTGTAGTCAAGACATTATCAATTAAAAACTAAAGGAAGAGAAAAAGAGGAAAAGTACTACTTCGAGAGAAGATGATTTGTGCAAGTCAAAAAGGGAAAAACTTGGTTTTAGAATTATTATACCTCAAGGAATCGTGAAAGAGTTGTACCAAAGGCATATTAATGGATCTTATCCTCAGAAGTGAGCAAAAGTTTATAGTATATGTATTTATATTTTGGAGATATTGATTGGATTATTCATGTGTCATCACTCTTGAGAAAAAAAAAGAAGAATTGCAATTAGACTTGATACATGAAGAGGTGTTTGTAGAAATACTGGTATATGGAGTTAAAGAATTAAGGAATAAGAAAAATTAAATTGATAAAAGCCCTAAGAAGAAATCACAAGGTCAAGGAAGCCACTTGAGAGTTTGAGAAGAAAATGAGGGAGTAATATCTGCAATTGTTTGAAACACGTATATTTTGAAAATTCGAGGCCGAATTTTCATAAGGGGGGAGGAATTATAAAATCCCAAATTTCGGCTACTGACCAAAATATAAATTTTGAAAGTTTTGGGGTTAAAGTATAAACTTTGGAAAAATTTGGGGACTAAAGTGTAAATTTCCCCAACGAGTAATTTTATTCAGTATAAGAGTAAATTGGATTAAAATAGGTACCTTGATATCGATTTTAAGAATTAAGATGCATAAAAATGTACCGAATTTGGATCGAATAAAATTGTTAAGCATGCTCAGGCCAGAGAAATACAAGGATGGGTGACCTTCGAGAAGGTCCCATCAAAGTGTTTCTGATCGATATTTTGGACTCAGTAAGAGCAGAGAAAATTTGTATGGATTATCAATAAAGGAATTCTAAGAAGAATTTTATTCTATGAAGATTTTCAATAAGTATCAGGAAAATAGACTGAGTTAAGAAAATTCAGTCTAATTCCTTGGAAAAAGAAAGTTTTTATAGGATAATAGAGTTTATTTCCTAAATATGTAAATATAGAATTTTCGGAATAAATCCAATAGCTCGGAAAAAGGTAAAGTCGTAGTAGAAGTATTTTACGAATATCGGAAGATCGGATCGAATCAAAATTTTAGAGGCTATTCCATAAGCTATGGAAAAGTAATAAAATAATATTTATGGAATAGAAGCTGGTTGGAAATTAACTAATTTAGTTGGATTGTAATGGGATGGCAATTTTGAAACAAGCTAGTAAATAAAAAGTAGTTAGAGGGCAAATTGGTCATTTTGCCCCAATGGCATTTTTGGAAGAAGGAAATAGAAGTTTAATCTTGACCCTTGATTGATGATAAGATCAATCTAAACGGTTGGATTAAAAGGGCAATTTAGTAATTTCACTATCTAAATGAATTTAAAATTCATTTATACAAGACATGTGGCCAAATTGGATGAAAAATAAAAGATGAAGACCATTCTTCATCTTAAAATTTTGAAATATGAGGGGGAGAAAGAAATAAAATTGGGGAAAAATTTTCCAAGTTCGATTCAAGCCCCGGAACTTGATTTTCAGGTAATCTCATCAACTACAAAGTTGTTCTACTCTTCAAGCACTATCTTTTGGTGTAAATAATTCATGAAATACATGCTTGATTGATGAGAATTTTCATGAGAAAGAAATTGGGGTTTATGGACTAAATTGGGGGTTTTGAGATTTTATGATTTCATGATGAAATTCAAGTTGAAACCAAGTTTGTGTGATGTTAAAATCATGTTATTGAGTTGGGATTTAAACCTTACATATTTTAGTTTGTATGAAGATGATTAGGGTTTACGGATTCAAGTTTAATTTAGGGTTGTGATGTTGAAATAATGATCTAGTAAGCTTGAATTGTTGTTTGGAAGCAAAACCCTAAGTTAAATTGTGTAGGGACCATTTTGGCAAATTGAAAGGTTGAAGGACCAAATCTGAATTTTTAGAATTTGGAGTGTATTTGTGTTATAAAGGATGTTAGAGACAAGAAAATGAAGTTAGAATGCTAAATTGATGTCGAATTGAATTAGTGACCATTTCCATAAATTGTCAAAATTAAGTGATCAAATCGAAATTGAAGTTTTGTATGGGGGTTAAATCTGATTTTTAGTTGTAATGATGGAATTAAGATAGTAATGTTGAATTGAGGACTAATTTGCAAAGTTAAGAAGCTTGAATCCTTATCTTTGCATTTTAGTGACTATTTCGGTAAAGAAGAAAAAAATTAAGGAGAATTATTGTGAATAATTATTTTATGAAGAAGTTCATAAGATGGTGGCATAAAGCAAGTAATTGGACTAAATTGAAAAGTAGAGAAGTAAGGAGAAGTTAATATAAAAGTTGATGTTGTTTATGGAAGTTGTGTAGAAAAAACTGGTTTATGGCAGTAACTTTGAACATTCACCATAAATTCTACAAAAATGGTTAGATGGTGAATTTTGTACCGATGTAAAGATTTTTTCGTCTAGTTTCGCCTCCAACAAACGGAAACTGATTTCGAGTTTCGAGTCAAAATATATGAATTTTTAAGTGACAAAAGGGCAGAAAAACAATATGCAGTCTGTTCCGAAATTAGCACTGGAAATTGACTTTGAAAATTCGCCATAAATCGTACAAGTTGAATATGGGCTATTAATTTATATGGGTGAAAATATTAATGAATCTAGTTTCTTCCAGAATAAACAGAGTCAAATTCTGAGTTGTAGATTATTTTATAGAAATATTTCTTTGGAGGTACTACAAACTGTCAGAAAATGAGAATTGATACACTTTGTATCTAAGGTTGATTTGTAAGCTTGAAAAGGGTTAATAGAAGTTCAAATTGGTCACTAAGGACCATAATGAGTTTTTGAACAATACAAGGAAGAAAGGAAAACTTTTGGAAATTTTGTATATTCGAATGACTAGATTCGATAGCATGTTTAAAGTATTGTTAGATTTGAATCTAACGAATGTTATTAGTATTTATATGATCAATGAAGTTTGATTTGGATCAAAAGAAGGGTCGAGGTATTATGAAGGAAAGGATCGAGTAGAGCTTAGTGAGGCAAGCTAATAAATGGCCCAGGTGTGTGCATTTCTACTATTTTATTTGATATGAGAAAGACTTGCAATGAGTCTATCTCGAATGTCAATTCACAAATGATATCTTTTCAATGATTTTGAAAAGAACTATGAATGATTTTCGGGTATGAACTGTCCAATGAAATCTTATATAATATTGTGAAATGTTAATATCTTTTGATATTTTAAATAAGTGAATGATAGATGATAGTGAATGTTTAAAGCCCATTGTATGCATTATGAGATTTCTTGGTATAATTGGCATGCCAATGAGGTGGTAGTATAATGATACAGTGATGTTGTACTAATGTACAACAGTTATAAAGTGAAACAGTGACGTTGTGTTTTACAGCTATGACCTAGTGATACAGTGATGTTGTATAAGTTTACAGTGGTTATTCAGTGATAAAGTGGTACAGTGTTTATTTTGGCACAACAAATTAATTGTTGTCGCACATGTGCATACTCAATAGTGACTCGCATATCATACATTCTTATATATCTTACATTGGGCTATGATTTTAAATGACAGTGAAAAGTGCAAATGAAAACAAGTGATTTATTGAATAACTGATTTGGCATAACATTATATATATATATATGTATGTATGTATGTACGTATGAGATGTTGATTTTACAGGTTACATGACAGAGGAACGGCTTCGATAAGTCATTCTATACGATTCTAAATTCTTATATGTTATGTTCAGTATTTTATTTATTATGCAATTTTTATTAAAATTAAAATATTTTACTGTGATTTATAAGTTTTGCCTCACTAAGTTCGCACTTAGCGTGTGTTTATTTCACACATAGATTAAGATGGAGTATCTGAAGAGGAGTCGAGCATGCTGATCAAACTTCAATCTGCAAAATATCAGTAAGATATTCTAGCTTATGATAATCTCTAGTGGGCATGTAATTATTTAATTGCTAGTAGAATATGATGCATTAAATTAGAATAAAGGATAGATAAGTAATCAGTTTTGATGATGAATCGTATATGGATAAAGAAAAATAAGGCATTAGCATTGTAACAGAATAAAGCTATGGTAGAAAGGTAATTACTTTGCTAATAAGAATAATCGGTAATCGCGTTACTTTGCTAATAAGAATAATCGGTGATCGCGTAAAGATTTTAAAGTCAAGAAATGGCCTAGATAGCGAACCTAGTTTTCATCCTGAATTGAAATGTTGTTTTTAATAATTGTCAAATATGTTTTAAAATAATTAATTTAGGGTTGAAACTATTGTGTTTTTTTGCATATAGTGTTGCATGTACTTAGTTGATTTCTGTGAATTGAAAGTAATTTTGTGAATACAAAGTAAAATATCACTCTTAAGAACTTGAAAGATTAAATATGTGTCAAAATTATGCTATGACTTGTCTATAGAAAGAGTCTCTGATGTTTCACAGTTAGAAAGAATAAGGACACTGAATGCTTCACTTTGAATCTTCCTTGATATCTCCAGAATTTGTGATTTCTTTGTTACACATCATCTGTCTCATGGGACGTACATAGAATTGTAATCGGTCATAAGTGAATGATGAACCCAATCATAAAAAATTTCATTATTTAACTTTTTTTAATAATAAGAGTTCCAAATGCATGATAGGGGATGATGATCTAAGTCTTTTATTTTTTTGGATCGATTGAGCCTTTTGAGCCAACCATACAATATTTCCCTTGAACACATGATTTTGAGCCTATAGCCTTTTTTTGACTCACCAAATATTTCTTTGTTTATCTTTACCTACTGAGCATAAAGCTCCAACCTTACTTTGTTTGCTTTAGATGCTCAGTACTTACCTGACATATCTTTATGAGCATAAGTATTAATGGGGGTAGGTAGATAAATTTTAACAGGAGAAAGATACACAAGAAGGAGTAAAGAATGGAATTCTATTTTTCTACAAAAATGTTCTCTTTATTGAAAAAAATAAAAAATAATAATACTAGTGTCATGTAAAAAAATAAAAAAAGAGAATAGAAAAATACTTATTATTTATGATTTATCCTTTTGTAATGGAAAAATAAGGAATATTTTGGAAATGATGGAGTTGGATGATCACTAGGGGAAGATGGAAATTAATACTTCTTGCTCACTTTGATCCGTAAGTAAATTGAGTTTATGATAACCAATCGTTGTCAATCTCATTGAAATATCATACCTTGACCTAAGCCATGTTATAAGCCAATTAAAAAGACTTGGTGACTCTATTATATTGGAACTAATTATATATAAAGGTGAATAATGAATGTAATGGTGAATAATGAATTAATTTATGATAGCCATTCACTTATTGTTTATTATTTTTCCCATGTGCTGATGAGATTGCACGAAGATGATTTCCCCGGCAACGGCGCCAAAAACTTGACCGGCTCTTTTCAGTCGTATACCCAAGTGCAGGTTGTTGTCAAGTAATAATTCTCAGGAGTCCGAGTTCGAATCCACAGGGAAGTTTTGTTTAGAAATTACAATATTATAAATTAAAAAAACTACAAAGAGAATAATTTATTAAAAATAAATAAACAATGATATAAGTAAAAGATGCTGAGTTTTTGAGAATCCACTCTTGGTATTATACTAAGATTAATTTTTATTCATCTTATTACTCAATTGAAGTTCACATGATGAAATGAAATCCAATCAGAAGGTCTTGCAATGAAAGTCCAAAGTCCATTGTCCAATGTTCATAATCAAAGTCCAAAGTGCAATAAACAATGTCCAAAAAATGCAAAGGTATAGCATATGTTTTTTGTAGCGATATCCTTTTTCGAGTGTGTTTCGCTAAAAATGGGGTTTTGAGGTGTTTGTGGTTTTTCTGGGTATTTTAAGAATGTCTTCTGTGGGGTTTTAGAAAAACCGTGTTTTATCTAAAAATAGAGTCGCCACCGGCCACTAAGGTAGGTCGGACACCATAAAACTAGAGATTTGAAAACTGTTGGGTTCGGGAGTCGGTTACGAATGGGGAAGGATTAGCACCCCACACTGCCCAAGATTGGTACTTTAATAATTACCGATTTATTAATATTAAACTTTTCGGATTAAAGTGACAATTAAATTAAAATTTGTTTATAAGTGTGAGTAAATTTTAAGGGGCTCATTATTCGAGAGTAAACCGATATACCACCATCACTGCGCTTGATACTGGCCACGTTTACGCTCGAATAAAAGGGCACCGCATTGACAAAAATATATATGTTATGCAATCTTAGAAAACAAATTATAAAACATATAAGAACATGATATGACACCAATAAAACATCTAGACATAAATAAAACATTAAGCCAAGGCAATAAACATAGACGTGATACTAGAAACAAAAACAACAAAATAAAAAACTAAAACTTAAACATGATAATTTTGCACAAAACCAAAACAAACATGTAATAAAGGATTTAATTACTTATCATGCTTCAAGATCAAACTAACACATAAATAACATATTTATATACATAAAAAACATGGCATAGATATAACATGATATTAAACTAACAAGAAAAAGCGACATGTTAACATAAAAAAAAACTAATACTTAGCTTAGCACATAACGCAACTTGTACACATGATATAACAACATGATATTAAAATTAATGTACAAAATCACAACACCGACATGTAATTCAAGACACAAAATGGACAAAAAAACATGATGTTAACAAGACTAAACATGTCATGAATTAACATGTAACATAATGTATGAAACAAACAAACAAAAAGCATGCTAACATAGGGACATGAATATACAAATTAAATTAAACATAACATATAAAATATACATGTATATAATACGAACAAAATAAATTAAAAAACACAAAAGCACGATATCAAAAAAACACATGTAAAAAACATAAAATATAAAAAGCATATAAACACTAGAGTGCAGTGTAACCATACTTAAAACAAAAAAACATAATTATTTAAATCACACAATGGGGACTGAAATGAAATAAAAACAAAATCAGAAAACAGAAATTAAATGAACAAAAGACACATTAAGGGACTTAATTATAAACTGAAATAAACTTGCAAGGACTGAAAATGCAATAAAACCAAGGGGCAAGCTCGAAGTGCAAATATCCAAAACGCGGAAGGACTAGAGCATAAATTTTACCATTTTGAAAGTGATTCGGTTTAATTTTAGGACCAAATTGAAATATTTTTTTAAAAAATGGGGACTGGGGTTGTAATTATACCATGAGGTGAGCCAAAAACAAAAGAAATGAAAACGTGGAGAAGCTAGTGAAGTAATTATACCATTTAAAATTTTTTTGAAACTCTATATAATCCCCTTATTCGGCAAAATTTCAACATTTTCCCTTTTTTCAAAACTCGTTTATAAAAACCCTAAAATCCTCTGCCCTCTCTCTTTCACAAACCCAGAAAGACTACGGCCGTCGTTATTTCCAAAAGTCGGCGGTGATTCAGCTACTCTGGCCACCACCGAAAAACCCCGGCCATCGCTAATCAGTGTCGGAGAGACAAAAAGTCGTCCCTTTTTAAAGATTTAAACCCGATCCCTTCTTATTTCAAAAAAAAACAAGATAAAAATCTTATTTTTCATGAAAACCGAAATTGATTTTTGAAAACAAAGTGCCCCTTTTGTATTTTTAAACGCGAACTCCTCCGCCGATTCACCCTCTAGAGGCTTATCATCGGAGCAAAGAAGTACGAACGGCAGAAGGGTAAACACCTCTCCTCTTCTCCTCCTTTTTTATGTATTTCATATTATTTTTTATTTGAATGAACATGCAAAGAGAAATGAAGAATACCTTGTTTCTGGAAAGTCTCTCTTTTTTATTTTTATTGGTTTTTCCGAATGTTGTTGAGTACATTAATGGTAGATTACATATATATGCTTGATTTCTTCTCTGACATAGTTTACAAAATAAGAAAACATTAATTGAATTTGTTGTAGATGATAGCTTGGATCTAACACTGTATTTTTTTATTTTTGCATGTTCGGCTTAGTGAGAGCCGGTGAGGGCGGCGTACAGCGGTTGTAGGAACTCCGGTGATGTGGCCACGTGGCAGGGAAGACGAACGGGTGTCTCAGCCAGATTCATTCTTGGCCGTTGGATCAGATCTGATCCAACGGTTAAGATGGCTTGAAGATTGGACGGCCCAGATGCGACCTATGGAAGCACTAGATTGTGCCATGTGGCGGGTGGCAGCTGAGCGGTCTCGCGCGTGCATTGCACGCACGAGTGAGAATGCAGACAACCAGCGCGTGACTCCACACGGCAGATGAAGGGTCGATCTTCCTTTGATCTGGGCCGTTGGATCAAATCTAATCCAACGGCTTAGGTGGGGTTGCACAAAGAAGAAAAAATAAAATTAGGTTATGAGATATGAGTATTAGGGTTTTTGTTGTTAAATGGGTCTGGTTTGGGCTTGGCCGAAATGGGCCATGTAATTATTTAGTACTTGGGTTTTAATATGTAATGGACTGAACTCTTAATATATTTGGGTTTTATATTTACAGATCCATTTTTAGTTCTAACCCAATAATAATACTACTAATAATAACTAATATTGCTAATAATAATACATATACATACAAATAATAGCAACAATGGCATTAAGCTACATACATACGAATTAACATACATGCATGCAAATTAACATACATACATGCAAACATATATACGTATACATACATACACATACAAACATACATATTCATATACGGACGTACACATAACATATTAATATACTCATATATAACACACATTCATACAATCACACATACATACATACATATGTGCACACATATATTACATATATATTAATAACACACATGCACGTATATATACGTAATCATGCAATAATAATATTAATTAATTATTATATTAGTATATTAACACAATAGTTACAAACCAGATAAAAATGAGTGATTACACTTTTATATGGATTGGTGCAATCAAAATTAATAAACAAGTCCAAGTGTTCATTATGCCAATTTGTTTTGTCTACAATAAATCAAGTTAATTATAACAAACATTTATTGTGTCAAATTACTTGTCTATAAAGAAGCAAGGTTCTTAATTTACTAACATGAATATTAGCCAACTGAATTTAACATCATATACTAATTTAACATGTTTTAGATATGTTGAGAATTTCAAACTAACCTTTAGTATATACCAAGAGCTTCATCCTTTCACCTCAGCAACTTGACTTAGAAAGACACCATAACTTTAAAGAAAATAAAATTTGGTTTACAAAAACCAAACATAAGAAAGAAAATATAAAGAAAGAAAAGTGATCTTGAATTCTTTTAACAACAAGGTTACAACAAAGCTACCAAGATGATTTCCAAGGCAAAACTAAAGCCTATTTATAGAAAGTTTGTGATGCTAGATGACAATGATAGTGGATTTCCAGCCAATTCATCCACTTAAAAAAATCTTTCAATTATTTGATGATATCTTTAAATATTCACAAATGGTTGTCATGGTGTCCGCACTTGTAAGATTCTGGTTTTCAGAATTTTGTGTTCATTTCCATTTTTTTCTTCCCAATTACTTTGAAAATGTAGTAGACTCAATAAGCTTTCTAATGGTATCTCACGGGCCAATTTTCGAGTTCTGGAGCTCAAGTTATAGTCAAAACCGTGCAACATATTAAGTGCAGAAATTTAATACGAGTTTATTGAGTCTATTTTCTCAATTTCAGCATTTGCCCAATTCCTTTCACCTTAGATCATCTTTGGATTCAACTTCATTTGTGTCATAATTGCAATCACAAAATTCAACATATCTAAGCCTGCAATTAACACAAAAATACAATTTATTAAAAATAACTGAAAACATAACAAAAGTACTAAAACCGCAACATATTTAAAATACAAACCACAAAATATGAAACAACTAAAAACCTACAAATTTCAATAAAACACTTAATAAACAATGCAAATGTTCGTACTATAGATACTAAAATGAGACTATATTAAGGGCTCATCATAAATCGTCTTAAGTATCTCTCATAAATTGTAGTATCATCTTAAGGGGGTTATTGATTTTGATTTGGGGGCTTTGGGGATGATTCATGAGCCTGAGGAAGCCATTTTTAGGCTTTGATACTAGTAATCTAGAAGCTTACCGGTACCCTTGTGTTCTAGTTTTAAGAACAATGTTCTATTGCAATGAACTTTGAATGGGGTACAGGTTTGGTGTTCAACTTGTATTGATATGCCGTGCAAAATGGTATCGGTATAGGTTGACTTGTATCAGTACGTGAAGGCTGGATGGAACATTTCGTATCGGTACGCATAGGATTATCGGTACCCAAGGGGTAGCGTACCAGTGCGCGAGGACCAGTATCGGTACCTATTGGGCAATATGCCCAAAAATATTTATTTTTACCCAGAAGGTTGAAAAATTATATTGATCGTTCTAATAGACCCCTAATGGCCTGAAATGAGTTGTAAAACTGAGAAAATGAGAAATCTCCTTATACTCGAGTATAAAACATAAAAACCTGGTAAGTCTTGTGTGACTTATATTTTGATAGCAACCATAGGACAATATGGTTATGTGATTATGTGGTGTGCTGTGTGGGCACTAGTTTGATGGGATCCAGATACCCAAGATGTGTTGCAACACCATGGAAAGAGAAATATCGAACGGAGGTTACCGATGCTATGTGACTTGTGTCTCATTCGTAAGTACTCGAGGGGGATTCCGAGTATGGGTGTATGTTCTGATGCTAGGTGGCTCAGCCTCACCCATGGTGTATGTTCCAATGCTGCGTAACCTGGCCTTTCCCATAGAGTGTATGTTCTCGATGTTGTGTGACCCGGGCCTAACTCTATTGTTGTTGTGGTATGGTATAGTTGGGCCTTGTGTGCCTCCTTTGATGGTTTTGATGATGTTAACATGTGTTTAGGTTACTAGTGTTAGCGATATGTATCATTTTAATTGCCTTATTATCTTATATAACTACATGCTTATGTTTATGATTTGCATGAAGCATGGTAGAGTAGAGGTGTATCCACTGAGCTTTATGAACTCATTTTTCGAAAATTGTTGTTTCTGTTCATAGGTTTTTAGGTTGTTGCATTGCATCAAAAGACCCTCATCTAAGTAGGACTTCAGCTTATTGATGTGATCAAGATTACAATACTGAGACTTGTCGGGCAATGTATTCATTTGACCCTTGATTTTTATGTATGTAACTCATATTTGGATTTATGTGATCAGGTCGAATGATTTTAATTATTTGTTTTAAACTTTGAGCTCTAAACATCATTGACTTATGAAAATGTTGATGGTTTGGGCTAAATCCAGTTGAAAATTTTTATGCTTGGGTTTGGGCTTGAGGCCTAAATGTGACGTCGGGTTTAGGCGTTACAAGGCATCATCCTTAGGACGTGCATAAAACAAAAGGAGTTGGAAGTGTACTAACCGTCCTCCAAAAGTTGGAAAGGTGTCTCTTGTTTAACAAGCCTCGAGCCTTCCCCTTGCCTTGAGCTTTAGAGTGCTCTCCAACCTCTTTCACTACAAAGAGATGTTGTAAAACGGGTTACAACATTATTGGAAGGTCAAAAGATACAAAAGAAACAACTCTACAACCAGAAATGGAGTTAAATCCTCCATTCTCGTACTTCCTCTTCAACCCCTACCAAAACTCATATTTCTCAACCCCCACCATTTCCTTCCATTTTACCTTGTTTGGTAGATCTCTTCCTGTAGATTCCAACACTCTCCACTTGTATTCCGAAAATCTAACTCAAAATGATAAAGATTAAACCTTTCTATGTAGATGGGAGCTAGGAGGTGATAATGGATGAAAGGAAGACAATGAGACAAAGGGTGAGATCATCCCTTTTTGTTTTCTGCTGAGGAATTAAAAAGGCTATTCCTTTTCCTCTTCAAAAATGAGGTAATTACCTCTCTACCCTTCCTTCATCCTCCTAACTCATCCCCAAACCAAAAAATCAACCCCAATAACAAAATACAAGCCCACAAAAGCCTAAACTCTCAGCCCAAAAACAAAGCCTAAGACTCGGGTTACACTGACCCACAAATTCTGAAATCTGGGTCGTTACAACTAAACTCCATAAAATCGAATTCACAATTTTAATTTATATTTAAAAATTAAAAATAATAATATCTAGTAGATATGTGAATTTTGACCTAAACCCAAAAATTTGATCTGATTAATTGAGTTCGAACTCAACATGATCTAATTTGTCTCGTGAAAATCAACAATTCAAATCGGTCCAACCCAAATATTGAGATGATCAGTCAATTATGAAAGGCCAAAATGGGGTGAATTGGCAATTTAAAAAATTGGTGAAAGCAATTGGAAAGATAAAAAGATTGGGACACAAGAATTTATAGTGGTTCAACCTTCTAACAAGGTTTACACCCACTACCTTAGCTATCCACACTAAGGATTTTCTCAAATCCACTAGATTTTCTTTCCTTTTGAGGCCAAATGAGATAACCTTACAATCCCTTAAGACTTATACCCCAAAGTCTTAAGAAAACCCTCACAAAGAGAATACAAATGAAGCAAACTAAAAATCCTCTCAAAGGCTAAATGTTTGCACAATTCTAAGCTCACTCTAACCTTAATACTTGAACAAAAAGATTACAAGTAAGTTCACTCAAGTGGGTTAAAAGAATTTGACTCTAAAAGCTCAAAGTTTGTTGGATGTATGCTTGAATGCTTTCAACTTTTGGAGACTTAATTTGATACCTCCTCATTGATTTCCAACCGTTTGGGTAGCTGAGATCATAAATATAGCCGTTGGGCTTCATTTTTCCCTCAATAAATGTTGTCTTCCAACACTGGGTATCGGTACTCGGGGAAGGGTATCGATACCTACTATAAGAAAAAAAGTTATTGTACCAAGGGGTATCGATATGCGGAAAGCCTTATTAATACGGAGACTTCATTTTACAAAGGCGCACTGGTATGATCCGTAATGTATCGGTATCAGTTTTGCTCACTGGAATCCTGATAAGTTGTGCACTAAAAATCGATACGCCTATATGGGTATCGGTACGCATTAACTGATTTTCAAAGTTATGATTCCAATAAACTGACAAGGCAACGATCGAATATTTATTACAAAAGATTTGAAAAATCTTAACACCCCATACAGGTACGCACAAAGGTCGTACTGATACTCAAAGGCAAAATTGGTTCCCAAGTTGAATGGTGTACCGATACGGCTACATGCGTATCGGTGCCCTATAGCCATTAAGTGTAAAACGAAATTCCAATAGCTAAAAATTGTATCGATACTGCCAAGGGCATATCAATACTCTTGGACCAATTTGGCTATTTGAGTACGAAAATCACTTAAAAATATTTGGGGTTTAAGGTTTTAACTTAAAAATAATTTTAAGTTTGAATCCTTGTCAATTTATGAGTCTTTTTGAGTACTTAAGAATTTATCCAAATTACAATATAGTCCTTGAAATTCCTTGTTATATCAAAATCAAATAATAGTTTTACACCATACCCAAAACTAACTCGATCCAAAATGCACTTGAACCCTAAGGGTGTGTTTGGTTAACAGAATGTAAGACTACCTTTGGGAATAGAATTTCCTAAATGTAACATTGCTTGATATATTACAGGGAATGTTACGTTAACTTGTTTGGTTTATTTTGTAGAAATGTAAGATTATTGTGTATGGTTGGAGGAATATAAGATTATCTAGAAGTAAAATTTACTAATTCTCCATCTATTATATTTTCTTTTTAACATGTTAAACTTTTAGTATTAAATTAAAATTTGTTTTATATAATTAAAATATTTTTAATAAAATTTTATTTAAAACTAGTTTCTATAGTTAATTAAATAAAAATTAAAACCCAAGCATCACTGAGATATTAGTTCTAGCTTTAAATAAAAACAAAAACAAAAAAGGCACTACAACATATGTCGACAAAAAATGTAAATTCAATCCTTGATGCATAAATTATATGTATTTAAATAAAATTCATAAAATTATTTTTAACTTTCTGTTTAGGATTATATTAAAATTTAAAATTTTAAAACAATCTAATTGCAATAGTTTAGATAAAAATAAAATAAGCAAATATTACTTAATAGTAATTATTAAAAATATACATATAAAAAATTAAAATTAGATCTCATAAATATTTTCATTATGTAAAAAAATATTTAAACAATCTTACTATAAAAATACAACTTAAATTAAAAAGTGTTAAATAAATAAAAACCATGTTAAAGGTAACATCCACACCATGAACTAAATTGAAAAGATATTAAACTATGAAGACCTTAGACCACGATTCATCCACTTTTTGAAAATGGAAAATATTTGACGCGAAGCCGTAGGATTTATTTGAGAAAAATAAATTCAAAATTTTGAGGGGCAATTTCGTCTAAAATGTTTAAAATTGTCCAATACATAAGATTAGGAGAGGAATGGCATTCCCTCTAATTAGTCCAAAAACCGCAACCGTAGAGAAAAAGGTATTTTCACCTCTTCGAAATAAGTTGAAATCAAACGTAAAAATATAATTTCGAAAAAGATTATTTTTCTTGAGAATAATTTTTTCCGCAATCCAAATTTCCCTAAATGACATAAACAAGTAACCCAAAATAAACGGACCTCGAGCAAGTAGAATTTTTAATATATAATTTAAGTTATAACCTACAAATTGTAATTATTATTATTTATTAACATAAAACATGACATTATTTAAGAGTGGAACATGATGGAATCAATGTTTATAAATAAATATTGCATATAATTTATTTTTCACAATCAGATTGTAATCGAATCAATGATTTCATGTAAAATACTTACATGATAAATTATAATAATTTGTGTATAAAAAATATGATTCGAATCAAATAATTTTAACGGCCAAAACGATAATGCACAGATAAAATTACAAATAACATTAAATTTAATATTATTCAGCTCAAAATAGTTGAAGCGTTAAGTTAAACTCGGATTGTTATACATGAAATGACCCAAAATTAAAAATCCCAACCCCCAAACCTAAAGTAACTCGAATCAAAACCTGACTCAAATTAATTCAAATTTAAAACTGATCCGATCTGAAATCAAACAGACACAAAATAAATCTGAAAATTTTAAACTCGTACAGACATGTAACACCCCTAAATTTTTTAATGCCTGAATTCAACCAACGATGACGTTGGACTCAATATTGAGTACTTTTAGTCTAAGTCTTAAAATCAAAGAGTTAAATGGTTATTGAGAATTTTGTAAAGGATTGGTAGGAAGGAAAAAGAAAGAGGCCTTAGAGGGGAATTTTACTTAAAATGTTTTTGGTGGAAAAATGATAAATCATTTTCATTTGATTATACATTATGACACCTATTTATTTAATTAATTTATTCTATTTTTATTGATCTTCCTTAATCAAATATGAAGGAAGAGAAGATGTTATCTTAGAAGATTTGGGTTCAATTCGCTTTCTCTGCAAGATGTTTGTACATTGTCAAAGTGTTAAAATTTTGTATGAACAGATACTACATTGTAATTATTTTAGATTATTCAAAGAAAATTTGAAGGAAGAAGAACAAAAAAAATACTATTTTTCATTTTGTTTGCACATCCAAATTTGGAGGAGAATGAGAGAAAAGAATCGATGAGATCTCAAGTAATTTAAGAATTTTTTTTTTTTATTAAATAGAGAAGTATTACATTCTCAAGTCGAAATTTAAACCCACATAAGATTAAGTAATATGAACATTCTTAGCTACTAGACCAATTAGTGGATCTCAAATTAAGAAGGATCTTTCATCCTTGAAGATAGCTTTCTGAGACCCATTACTATTGTTAGAAGATCAAGTGAAGAAGAAGGGTTCATGTAACTAGAAACGAATTTGAATTCAATTAGAAGGGAACACAAGAAGGACAAGCCACAGGAAGAATCGGAACTATCTGGAAGATCTCTGTCATACTCGGATTTGGTGTCAAGGTGGGATTACTTAACGAAAGAAGCGAGGAAGGCTTTGAAACTTGGGAAGAGGCTGGGGATTCAGATAGTAGGTGATGAAAACGAAGCAGTGCGGGACATCGCACGTTTGTTTTAAGAAAAATTGTCATTGGAGAGGAATTTTCTCAAATTCCATTTTGGGAAGAATGTGTGGAGTTGAATAAAAACTGAAAGGCAATGAGGATAGCAGGAGAGGGCTTTAACACTATAAATTATAAAAGCGAACGAAGCGGCTATAAAAGCTTGAGTCAGGTATGTTAGAATTTAATTCTTTTATTGCACAATGTAATTCTACTGGATATTCCCCTTGTGGGGAAGAAATTCACATGGTTTTGACGAAACAGCAGGAGAAGTATACTGATGTTTTGGTGGTGTGAAAGGCATTGCACATAATTGTGTCATGCTGAAGTAATCAAAAGGATGGATCAATATGTTCTCGCTGGAAATTAGGTGAGGGCAGATCAATTCTTTTTTGGGAAGACTGTTGGTTTGGTGAAAATCCTCTGCGTGCAGTTTATACTTGGTTGTTTAGATTACTTGTGAGAAAAGAAGTGGCTGTTGCAATAGTAGTTGACAATTCAAGTCTGTAGGTTTTTGAATGGAGTACTCTGTCTGAAAGACCACTACTTGATAGGGAGATATCAGTATTGGAGAATTTGAAAGAGGGATCATGGTGAATCAATCTATCCTGTTATGCCTGACAGGATTATTTGGATATACGACAAAACGGGTAGATTCTCAGTTAGAATGTCATCAAAATTGCTGGCAAATGATGAATTTGAAGCTACAATTTTCATTTTTGACAAGAATTGGAAAATAAAAGAAAGGGGACTTCAATGTGATGTGAGCACTCATTTGGATCATGGCTGTTAACGAAAGTGTGTTACTTATGGAATAGAATTGGCGGTCAAAGCCGCAAGCCTGCGTTTTCACTAATTAGAAGTAATCAAGCTTATCAAAACTGGTACCCACCCCGGTTTGGTACGGTCATATCTATTGTCGTTGGAGACTCAAAGGGTGATGAAGCTGGTTGTGGAGGGTTTCTTAGAACTTTGGTGTGGGACGAGAAAGCGATGTGTTCTGGTCCAGTTTGAAGCTCTTGGGGCTGAATTGTTGAAAGACTATCAAAACTGCTTTAATCGTTCACTTGGAAGTAGGTTGGAGTGGTAAGGCTTCCCTCCAAATTGATTCAGTTTCGCAGGTAGTTTTAAATCGGAGATCCTTCCCATTAATGAGACCGTGGCGCTGGTGGAATCATTGGATGAAATTGACAGTTTGACTCGGGGAAATTCTAACATGCAATTTTCATATGTACCGAGTTTCAAAACAGTATGGATGTTCATCTAGCATAAGAAGGGATGGAGAGGAAAGTGTTTTTCAAAGCCTGGTGGTGACAAAATTTGTGAAGAGGATATAGCAAAATCATTTTATTTCTATTCTGTTTTTTTATTTACAATGGCGAGTATGTGTGTTTGCCAGAGCAGTAACTCTTATTGATGTAACGCTTGCTTTGTTGAGTAGTACTCTTTTCCTCCAAATAAGTTTAGGGAGGTTTTTAACGAGGCTCTCACTCAATGTTTATTCTAATCTAATAAAAAACTCAATTGCTGAGAAAGAAAAAAGAAGAAAATAAGAGCTCACAAAATTTATGTTTTAATTATGAGTAAATTGTAATAGATTGGAATCCTGTGATATGATCAACATGAAGTTGACATGAGTGTGATTTTAGGTGTTTAGTTATTATATGTTGTGCTAGGACTTGAGTTTAGCCTTTTTGAACTGTCTGGAAAATATTATTTGTTGTGTACTTGGTTGATTGGAATGGTTTTTTGTGCATTTACGATTTGTTCGGATTTCAAATCATTAGCCTCGACTTTTTCCGTAACAGCGACATTTACTATTGGTGTTGGATATGTGTATGAAACTGAAAGCGTGTATTATGCCTATTAAGTATTAAACATGAACTATGTTGACCGGTAAAGTGAACAATGTTCTGAGATGGTGGAAGGATGGTGATTCTAATGTCGGTAAAAGGCGGTTTGACGTAATTTGGTTCTATGGCTATTTATAGTGGTTTGGACAGATGTCGATAGAAAATTGCCGTGACATTGATATTGATTGAACGTCCTAAGAAGTGGTGACCTATACTGGTTTGTCATCAAATGGGACCACGTGTGTCGACACGTGATCTGAGATAATGTACTTGAACTTGCTGGGCTCTTATTGTTGATGAGCCTTCGTTAGTGACCGTCCGCATATTATGTTCACAGGAGGTCACAGGTAACTATCTGCATGTCTGTAGGATCGTATCTTGAGAGATTCTCATGGTGATAATATAGTATGTCATGTTTGTTATAGTTAAATGATTGATTATGGTATGAACATGATAATAAAGTAATTTAAATGAATATTAATGATGAAATGAAATGCTCTATAAAGATGAATCTGAATTTGATAATACACCTATTAGTATAACTCTATTTTGTTCTGAATTCAAAGATGAATATGAATTTGATTAATAATCCGATATCTATAACTAGTGAAATTTTATAGGGTATAGTTGGTATGTCATAGGGTCATGAGCGTAGCACCTCAAATTTGACTTAGTCATACATCGAGTCGGAGATGCTATATTAGAAGGTCGAAGTTGAATTAATCAAAAAACAGATGATGAATTTCGCCTTTTAATCTTGAATTATTAATTATTATAGACTAGATGGAGTAAAATGTAAGATATACAAAATATGAGGGTCAAAGGTCAGATTAGAACATTTAATAAACACTTAAATTCTGACATGGTAGAATCACAAATTTGTTTTTCGCCCAACTCAGACCTTGACATGGTACAATCCATTCTTATCATAATTCATAAAAAAATGAATTCATGATCGACGCATCACCTTTCGTTTGCTGGCAGAGTCACCTTAGTAAAATCTCTTCTTTCTAGGATTCCTTATTTCATGCAGTTGTCTCCTCAATATCATATATGTGAAGACTTTGAGAGGATGATAAGAAGATTTAATGGGACTCTAATCCAAATTCAGCCGGTATACCTCTTGTCAAATGAGATTCTGGCCCGTTCAAGAACGAGTTTAAAAAGCTAGTTTGAAACTCTAAAACGGTAATAAATGGCTAAAATTAGAGAAAAGGAGTTTTTTGAACTGAGATTTCAAGTAAACTCAGAAAGCCTTTTTTTTTTTACTCTTTACGTAGACAATCCCAGTTGGAAGGAAAAGACAAAGTTTACTCTTAATTTATTTTAGACGGTAACCAGTTTATAGAAGTTTTTTTGCAATCTCATTTCTCCACATGACATTTTTTTAAAGAAATTAAATCTCGTTAAAAAAACTCTTCATAATCAAGATAGAGGGAGACTCGCTTTCGATCATCGAAAAGAAAAAAAAAAGTATTCATAAAACTTATTATTAGTCACGAATAGCACAGTTCAAAGATCGTACATTATGAAACCACTACAACGATGGAGACCGGAGAAATAATATGAAACTATACTCCCAAAACAAGAAGCTAAACACTGCAAAATGATCCATAAAAGCACACACAAAAGTGGGGAGATGATAAGGTAAAGCATCTTAGAGTGTGGCTAAAATACGGTCCTATACAAATTCTTACTATTTTTGTAAGAATTTATGTAGGACTAGGTAATAATTTAGGTAGAACCAAAATTCTTACTAATTGGGTAAGAATTTCTGTAACTACATAAATTATTATCAGCTGAATAAGAATTTGTGTAGATTTTGCCTTAGGTAAGTGTCGCGACCATTCTTTTGGAAATCGGGACGTGTGTGAAAATAACCTGACGATCGAATCTTTTAAAAAATTAGGATTTTTAGCCAATTTTTAATTTAATCTTGAAAATTAGGGTTTTCGTATTAAATCAGAATTTTCTTTATTATCTTTAAAAAAACGTTTGGAGTCGCCACCGATCACTTCGAGGTAGACCGGATACCGGAAAAACAAACCAGAGTTTTTGTCTTAAAAATGGGTTCGGAGTCGATTACGTGTAGGGAAGGATTAGCACCCCTACGAACGCCCGTTATCAGTACCTTTAATTTTACGTGGCATTTTGGCATTTCGATTAATAATTTGAATTTAATTTATCCCATAATTATTAACTGAATTTAAATTCCAAATGCATGTATCCTTTTATAAGGAAATTTATTTTGTTCGAATATGAGATTAAAGGCACCCCGTTAGGTGGCACCCCCATTCGTATTTTAAAAATAAAGTTCCAACATAAAAGGTTTTTAATGAATGATATTTTATTGTCTTGTCAATTTTAAGTTCTATTCCTAAAAGGCTCTATTTAATTAGTTATCTGAATCTATGAATATTAATTAATTTAATGGCTTTTATGAGAAAATGCTATTTTCATGAACACCTTTCATATATTTAAAGCCCTTAAATTAATCACATTCCTAATTAATTAATTCTTCTAATTAGTTAAAGTTCTAGTCCTAATTACGGCTCTAACAAATTATTTAATCAATTTTATAAATGAAAATATATATCGAATATACACCTTTATGACCAAGGCTGAAATAACACCCCATTGTAAACAATGGAACACCATCCAGATTTGAACCTCAAAGATTCTATTCGATATACATTTAATTAACTACAATGTATTAATTATTAGTGTCAATTAAAGAACTAATTTGATTTTCAATTATAAGTGCGATATATTAAATATATTCATTAAAATCCATGTTGAGATAACACCCCATTGTAAACAATGGAACACCATCCAAATTAGGATTTTAAAGTTTATATTTAATATATTTTTAATTACTACAATTTTCTTACCTAATTCAATTATTGAATCCTAATTAGATAAACCTAGGCTAAGGCTCTAATAATTAATTAATTAACACTATGTGATTTGGTCATCTAACAAATAAACCTATATTCTTAAATTAAAACATGCATCAAACATGTAAATTAATAATATTTAATTAAACTAAACTAACAAATTAAACATTTAAACTGATTTTATTATATATGGACTAAATTGGAATATTACAAAACATAAATGCCCAATTACAAAGACCTAAGGTGACCAAATTGAAACATTGCGAACTTAAGGGATACATTTATGAGGAATAGGGGACTAAAAGGAACTAATTACAAAACCTAGGGGAAAAACGAATACAATTTAAAAGATAGGACTTTGCATTCCAATTAACCCCAAACGCGTTAAAAACGCGCGAGTCTAAGACCGAACCCGGAACTCAGCGCGCGGATCCCCTGCCCAAAAGTGCGGTCGTTTCAATCAGGCTTTATTAAGCCCTTTTTTTCATTTTTTCCTCATTTCGAACATAATTTCCTCTCACCACTCTCTCTCTACACCGAATTCTCTAAGTATAAACACCTAAAAACCCAGGATCCAGCCCCAAACTCGATCAAAATACACCTATTTTGGATGGTGTTCATCCTTGTTCATCTTGAACAAGGATGAACACCAATATTTCCGGCATAGCTCCACCGTCCACACCGTCATCTGATCTTGCTCGGCCCAAATACGGCCACCTTTGGCCGTTCGCTGGCGACCGCAAATGAACATCGGCAACCACGAGTGATTTTCGGCCGTCGTACCGGTCACCAACGTAACCAAAACCTAAAATTTTCCCTAAATTTCCCCGATTTCAATCTTAAACCTAGATCTAAAGCCTAGTTCGTCAGAACCACCCTTCTTCCCCGGCCTAAAGTTACCCGAACCACTCTCATATTCGACTCCGATAGCCCTCTAAAAACTACTCCGGCCACCAGAGATAAGTTCCAGCCAAATTTTCCTTTTAATTTTTTTATCTTTCCATTTCTGTTTTTTTTTCTTATTTTTGGTTTTAAAACTAACAGATTTATCTTTTTTGCAAGAAAACAAATCGGGAGTGAGTACCTTTCCGACGACCGGCGATGAACGTGCCTCCACGGTGGCCATTCGGTAACTTCAACGTCTCTTAGACTTCCGGTGATGTTCTGGCTTCAGGCGGCTGAACTCCCAGTGACCAGTGACCTTCTCGAGGTAAAACCCTCTCTCCTTAGTATATTTATTATTATATTTATTATTTTTTGAGTTAATTAATGATTGTCATTATTCCACTAACATGTTTCTCTTTCTATTTATAGGTGGTCAGACCACTGATGTCAGCAGAGCTAGCTCGACGAAAGGAAGGGCTTCAATCCAAGTGAACCATGGAGGGACCAGTAGCAAGACGCCACGTGGCCATTTGGCGGCTAAACAAACACACTTTTATCTGATAATAGAGATGTATTTGGGCGGGAAAACAATTATAATGGGCTTAACAAATTTATATTTGGGCTTTGGGATTTTTTAATGTAATGGACTGTTTGGATATTATTTGGGCTATTTATTTATTTAATATGTATTTATTTAGTATTATTTATTTATTTATTTCTATTAGGCCCGGTCAAAATTCGGGTATAACAGTAAGAATTGTGTAACTACACAAATTTTATTATTATAACCTAAATTCTTATCATTTGAGTAAGAATTTGTGTAAATTGTATGAATTTATATAATTACACAAATTTTTATTAACTGAATAAGAATTTATATAGAGCCCTTCATTTTAGTTGCATTCAAAGGGTACCTCACCCTAAAATTACCCAACAAAGCGCCCATATTTCCAAGCCTTCACAGACTTACACCAACAACCCCACATGGCCAATTTTAAAATATTAAAAGTCAACCTTGAATTATTATCCATAAAGTTTTCAGTAAAAGTTTGAAAATGTTATGTATTCGAAATTAAAATTAATAAGTAAATTATATTTTACGAGATTGTCCTTCCCAACAATGTCGACCCGTATCCTCTCGTTGAGAGTGCAATGTGCTTTACCAATGCACCCAACACTTGTTAGTACTTACAATGTTTTTTAAAATACTTCATATATAAAAGTTTTAATAATAAGTTACCATAAATTATTTTTTATATTTTATTATAATTTAAGTTGATTTATTTCATATATCATAATTTTATTTAATTCAAATATATATTTCGTATTTTAGAACATAACATCTAAAACAATTATTTTATCTTTTTAAAAGTACTTTTTGACAAAAATACTAAATAATTAAATTTGAAATCAAACATTTTTTTAAATCATTTTTTTACGACACTTTTCAAAAGCAATCACATGACTCTATGTCTCAACCAATATGGTTTAATTGAATCAAGCATAACATGGGCCCAACACTATGTTCTCCCTCCTCGAATGCACCAGATTTCACAAAATCACGCAGTGGAGGCTTGATAACTATAAAAAAGAGTTATAATTCATGCATCAAGGCTTGATTAGTTGCTTGTACTTAGATACATTTAATTGCATTGGTTAATGAGCATCACATGTAAGAGTTTGGGATTATGCTAATTCACTCTCTTGACTTATTTCGATCTTAAATCAATCGAACATATATCATGAAAAATATTATTCCGAACTTATACTATGTTGTTGTATTTCTCCTCTTACAACTTTCACATTTCAATAACTTTATTGACATGTAAAATTTATATAGATGATCAGACATTGTGTTTATGATGTGTCCCATATTGGTCATCCTCACATTAATTCTTTTTCATGTGCTATTTTCTCATTTTCTTTAGGACCAGCATCGTTAGTAAAATCATCTATCGATTTCAATTTAGATCTAGGACAGGTGATTTTTAACACAGTAAAAAAAATCATCTTGTCTTTTCATCAATTGATATTAATGTCATTAAAATATCTAATTTTATTGACTTTTGATTCATCACTATACAAATAGCAATTGTATTTATATTCATCTCGAATAGCTCTTTAAAATTGTTAAGAATATGTATGTACATAGAAGTAAAATGAATCAATATTTTAAGAGATGATAAATTGTTCTTTTAAAGAGTTATTTGTCCCCCACAAACTTTACTAACAAGTCTAGATTTTTGTAAACGAATCCTTAAATTTTGTTAGAAATGAATTAATGAAAATTAACTACTTGAGGTTGTTATTTATGAACATCAAAAGACACAACTAAATGAAGTGATTTTTTTAGCAATGACAACTGAATTTTATTAAAAATATAATGAAAGGTATCGGAAATATAATGTACAAAAAAATGAGGACTATGTCTACTAAAAAATTCATACAAAAATAAAATACGAAGCCTAGAGGTGCAAAGAGAAGCAAACATTTCTCTTGAGATTGACGTACATCGTCAAAGAACTAAAAAACTTTTATGAGTCTCATTTGTCTCTATCCAAATGAGACGTTTTACGAGGTGAAAATGAGGGATGGGCGAACCAAACTATCAGGAAAATTGTCCTGCTAAACAATTTTGATTACATTGGCAAATAACCGCCAAAAGGGATCAAACTTTTTAATGGCCACCGACAAACCAAAATCAGAAAACAAACGTTGTGAGAATCTCTGTACAAGCACCAAATGACCGTTAAGGTATGTGAAAACCGTGTCAAACGACGGAGGAAGCATACCACAAAAACAAAGGAAAATGCCACAAAAGTAGAGGAAAAGCATGACACAAAAATAAAAAATTTTATTTAAAAATTGAGAAAACTCAAATAAATGAAAATATAATATAAAAAATGTTAAAGAGAATAATAAACACCGACAGCTAGCAACAGCACTAAACTGATACCGCCGACAGCCAAGTAAAAAAATGAAACCAGATTAAATCCGCTAAATGAAGTGCTTCTAAGATACATTTTCTAAAACAATAACATTGGTTGGTTTTTCAAAAGTTACAATAGGTAACTTTACAAATTGTAGCACTATTGATTGGTTTTTAAACTTAGTTCTCATTTACATTCTTTTATTATTCTAATTTGAAATGATTTATTTTTACATGTTGGAAGAGAAGATTATCATTCCTCTCTTTTTTACTTTTCCAGCATCCATCCTTTCACCCTAAAAGGGTGAGGTTTCATTCTAATTTAAAGGAAATTTCCAGTTTTCCGAAGTTACTATTAATTTCTGTATCATGACCTTGGATAATGGATAATTTAAAAATCAATTTAATCCATTATAATAAAGTAATTATATGTGCTCCTATGCTCATTGTTGGGTTAAAGTGTAAGAAATACACTATACAAGTTTTGTTTTAGACCTCTAGTTACAGCTTTGGCCTACAAATCACTCCATTTTCTTTCACAAGACCAACTTCTTTATTGACCGACTCAATGTAAACACAAGGATATCTACCACATAACCTTTTATTCCCATCTCCAATATCAAAATGCAGCCATTTTATATGAAATAACTCATGTTTCTCAAACACAATGTCATTAATGCTCCACTTTCTTTTCCAGGTTTTACTCTTGTGCCTTCGCTTCATCCTTCAATTGGTCACTGCTTTGATTGCCGCTCTGGTTATCGCCTTGATTGTTGCTCTCAAGATTGTTTTCTTCATTGCCAACCTTAGCTCCTTTGACATATAATTCATAATAATGCTTGGCCTGTCGAATTTCCCTGTCCAGGTCTGCATACATCTTTACGGATGCTTCGGCAAAACTCTTCAGTTGACCAAGAAAGAAAACGAGGCTTGTCTCAAAAGAATCCTTCAAAGCATCATTTCTGAACATATTATAAGCAGAGTCACTAATTTCACCATCTTTCTGGGATGCGAACGTCCTCTCTTTCGCAGCATCCTCTCTTGACATATTGATAGCAGAATTAGCATTCTTCCATTCGTTCTTTTCCTGGTGCGGCAAAAAGCCAGATGTATCGGCTGCCAACCGTTTCATGGAGTCGGAGACTTGCTTTATAGAAGGCTCCAATGCATCAAGCTTGTCATACCAAGAACCACATGTTGCGTATATTGGAGGGCCGCATGATCTCAGAAGTACAGTTTTGAAGTTTTTTCTCTTCGATCTCTTCAAAGATTTTTGCGGAATAGAAACGCATTTCGCGAGCCAACTGTTTATGGCTGTCAGATAAGCTTTCAGGGCACCAATCCACTTTGTAAAACTTGAACACAGCGAGCTTAGTTCATGTTCAAGATGAGCAGTAATATGCCGATGTGATTCAGACAGTACAGAGATTTTCATGGTGCCATTCTTGTATGCAACTGAGATAATTTGAAACTGACGCCTATGACATTCAGACATTACTTCCCACATTCGACTCAACCTGTGTTGGAATGATAGGTGAAACAGATTATTTAGAATAAGAGTATTTCAGATGCGAGCAAAGCAAAAAAACCTATTTTAGGAAGTAAATGTATTGGGCCTACAGGCCCCTAAAAAGTATGGCAGAAACGGAAAATAAGACATCGTAGATGAAGAAATACCCTTCGATCAACTCCTCCAGTTGTGGCTGTAGCTCATTGTCGCGTAAATCCTCAATCCTTTTTGATATCGAGTGAATTCTTTGGATTGCAACTCTAATTCTTGAGTGCAAATCCTTGACAACAGCTCGAATCTTGTCAATTTTGCTTGAACTCTCTGCTCTTGACTCCAACTGTCTTAAGATTTTACACTTCAAGTCATACTCGCTTCGGACTGTCTCGCTGGCCTGAGGTTAAGAGAAATACAAAATAACAATTGGTGATTATAAATTTTATGCCCCAAAACCAATCACCGCTTGACTAGATAACCTCAAAGATTCAACTTACTGGTGCAAAATTGGATCACTTTCAACTTCAGAAAATAGAAACAGGTCACAACTAGACTTTAAACTATTTGAAGTTCAACTCTGAAGCCAAAATTATAACTGTGCACGTCTCCACATATAGGCAGAGTTCGGAAGCATAAGATTAACTACAGAAGCATTCATTTGCCTAGGACTTCGAAGCTAAATTCTTGAAGGATTCTTCTTTAGAAGATAATCTCTTAACAGCGGAAACATGACTAGCATTGAACCAAAAACCAGTACTTATGCAAAGCACATTCTTCCATACAACTGTTTGAGTTCCTACCGCATCTAAACACCAAAACATCAAATTCATCTTGGGATATCATATTTCACCTAAGTTTGGATTAAATGTCAAAACAGGAGGCTCATAACCAGAAATGAAAACATCAAGAAGGAAAGCGAAAAGCAAAAGAGAACAAATAATACTTTTACTTCATCGTAAAGCTTCCTCTCCCATGCATATAGTCTGTCCAAGGTTGAGGCATGACTGCCTGAAATCATGCAGGCATTATAGAAAAGATTGTTGTTAAGGTCCTCAACATCATCCTTTGAATTTAATCCCAGAGGATTCACGGATGAAGATGATCGAGATGACGTTGTCCTATGCCAAGTCAAGTACTTTACATCACTTTGAGGAGGCTCTAAGTAAAGATAAGAAAGGATTAGCATAAGCATCGGGAACCAAGAATCAAGACTAAAATCATTAAGAAGGTAAACCATAACATCTTTTGTATGTCATTTCATCACTTTCACATTGTTTCTCTTCAAACAATCAAATATTATCCTGTTCACTCTTCCCACCTCACATTGTATGATTTCAAGATATAATGATATAACCCATTTGTTGTTGCCTTTGCTCAGAGCTCTGACTGCCAAGTATGTGCTATTAGCTACAAACGACACCCAGCACTACCAAGACGTGTATTTTCATTACTAAACAAAAATGCACTGCACTGGGACTACATTTAAGGAGCTCAAAATGCAACATGGAGCCAAAAAATAATGAGTAATGGAAACTTACCTTTGACTTGGCTTGGATCTTCTCCACAAAAGAAGCATGCTCTGAAGAACGTCGATGCCGTCAATCCACCTGAAATGGTAGAAAGTCCTGTTACCAATAGCTTCCACCAAATCATACCAGTATAAGAAAACCATTTATGAAGATCCTTCAACGGAACTAAATAAAATGGAAATTTCTCCAAAATTTCAAAATTGTTTTACCAATTTTTCACGTGCCAAGACTTCAATACATCCAAGTGGATTCAAAGTCAATTCTATAACACAAAGATGAATGTTAAACAATATAAAAATTGCAAAACACAATCAAGCCACTTCTTAATCATGCATAGCTCCAAACCCAGATGAGACATCAAATAAACACAAAAGATTTACTCTGCGTGTGTAATGATGGGCATGCATGTGTAAGTGAGAAAGGAAGAAGTCTGGGTCTAACCTTCTTTTCCAGGAAAAATAGGACGGAAATGCAACTTATTAGCTTCAAGCATCCTAGGAACTTCTTTCCCAGAGTCGGAAGCTTTTACAAAGAGAAACTCAATATCTTTCAAGACAGAAAGGAAATCTTTAGGGGCAACCTTGCTTTCAGAAGCCTCTTCTTTGACAGGAGTTTTCTTTATTTCAGTTGGGATAGAAAAACTGTGGGGTGTCCCTTGTAATGGTGACAATTCAGAATTTCTTTTTTCCCCACTTACAAAGTCCGTTTCTGAAGCTACACTATCGACAGATGTGATAGCTGATGGTGCATTGGTTATTTTATTGCCATTTACTCTGTTCAGATTTTCAAAACTTCGAACCAGAGTATCTGCAGGAGGCTCATCGTCGAATTCATCTTCTGAACCCTGAGTTTCTTCTCTTTCATGTAAAGGAACTCCCTCTTCATCTTCCAGCTCTGGAACAACTTCCTCTTCCCTATGTCGTCTAAAATCGTCAATGGTTCCTGGACCTTGGTTCGATTCCTTTCTTTCTTGAAATGACAATTGATGGTCAACTGGATGCCAAAGACCAAAGAAATCCCATTCTGGAGTTCCTGGCGGCAAAGAAGAAGCTTCAAACGGTGATGATTCCGTTTTTTCAGTGGAACGAGGGGTGGTATTCTGTGGAGTACTTGATGAGGTTATCAATCTGATATCAGGTACAGGGGGTTTCTCTTCGACTTTTCTCGAAGATGTAACCCCAAACCTCATATGGTTCACCTGAAAATGACTGGAAGTGGGAGGAGGAGGAGGAGAAAAGGTTTCAGTTGCATCAACATGTTGTGAGAAAGATGGAGAAGAGTACGTAAACTGGGAAAGAGACTTTTCAGTTAAGCCAAGGGGCTCCGGTGTAGCATTAGTTGAAGTGTAAAGGGACGACTCAACTGGAGCTTCAAGCTCAACAAACTTCCTGAGAGCAGTGCCTGAACTTTTTAGTGTCTCAATATATGCAACATGAGCTGCTGCTAGTAAGCATCTTCCATCAAGTGCCTGACGAACATATTTCTTCCTTTCACGGCATAACTGCAGGGCCAGATCCTCTTCTGCTTTAGAGCTAGAGGCCCCCATATTACTACCCTCTACTGGTCGATACTCTCCTTAACAAGCAATCAAGGTTCAAGACATAAGGATTCTCCTGGAAATAAATCAAGCTTACATCACATTAAATGAACATCTTAAAACATGCAGCAATAGCGGAAGCATTTTTTCAGTAACCATGATTATAAATCTCATAGAAAATACCAAGTTAAACTCATTCAAAATCAAAGCTAGCTCGATCAAAGCACATGCTATAAAAGATTAAAACAATCAAGGAAGAAAAAACGGATTCAAAGTAAAATTTCAAAGATACAAATGGAAAGTGTCCAATTATCTCAAATTAAGACTGAATTTCAAGACTGAGATTTGTCCTAACCAAGCAACTTGGATATTCAAAAATGTATCTTGAATATTTAATAACAAACTGTCCACATTAAGACTGCAGATTTAAGTTTCCTGATGCACAATTTCATAGGATTTCACAATCATACCATGAGACGCTTCATGCCAACAATGATTGATTAAGAACTAGTATTGTAGGAAATAGATTATTTAACAAAACAAAATTGAATGGAGGGAAAAACAAAAATATAAGACGAAATAATAAATGCTAGACACTAAACACCACGATCAACAAGAAGCAAATAGAAATACCCGTTCACAACTGGAGCCAACAAAGCAAGAGAAAGCAATTCATCGAGCAAACTTAAGCTAAAACCATGCTTATATCTCAAAATTGGGAACTGAATTTGAAAACAATGGCTGAAAAAAGATTTAGAGTAGGCTTTTTGAACTTAAAACCTATGATAAAACCCACAATCATTGAGTAGAAGTTAAAGACCAGGTATTATTTAAGAATGCGAACCATTCACCACAAAGCAACATCAAAGGTGAGGAAAAATAAATAAATAAAAGAAGCTGCAAAGTTCAAAAAAACAAAAAAGGCAGAAAAAAAAAGGGGGGGGGATGGTAGGGAATCTATATGGATATTCACGCGTCCATCTTTCAGAAGAAAAAAAACAGTATAATTATATCAACAATAGCTATCAAACAATATAATCCTAATACGATTAACTTTTCTTCAACTCAAAACATTTCCCAAGATTTCATTTCTATTTCTACAACCCACAAAATCCATCTGAGCTGATCTAAACTATTAAAACAGAACCACAAAAAGAAAGATGAAAATACCTCGAAAGAGAGAGAGAAAAGCCCCAGTTTGGAACTCAAAAGTTGCAGCAAAATAGAATCAAAATCAAAACCCAGAAGACGGTGATAAGATCAGATTCACCCTGAAAAACAAAGCGTAACAATAAATTAACAACAGTTAGAAGCAAAATTCATGAACAAACATCAATCTTCAACTATAAAAAAAGCATTGAACTCAATAGAAGGGAAAACCCAGATACTAAAACCAATAACAATACTCAATCAGACCCAAATCGGTAATTGGAGGCAAAAGCAATAACCTTGAAGAACAAAGCAGCAAATTTAGTAAAAAAGGAACATCAAGGAGTGATGGGAAACTCGATAAATGTCAATGAAAGAAATGGAATAACAAAGAAAAGGCTTGGATTTCAGAGCAGAGTCGGCGTGTTCATGTAGAGATGACTCATCTAAACAGTCAGCAGAGAGATAAAGGACAGGCAAATCTGATCTGATGGTGCTTGTTGTATAAATGTTTTTTTTTTTTTTATTCTTTTGTTTGGGTGTACGAAAAATACAATGGCAACGGTCGGTTCCTTCCAACGTATTGTTGGGTTAAAATTAAATTAAGTGATTGAACTGAAATTTAATTTGGTTAATTGATTATTTATTAAAATGTTTAGACGATGAATAGTTAAATATTTTTTAAAATTTAATTATAATTAATTTAATTTGAAATTAATTAATTAATAAAATTAAAATTTAAATATGTAATTAACTTACTTTGATTTTTTTTGTTAATCATCATTATTTCACTCATTAGACAATTGATTTGAATCGGATTTTACATAAACTTAATACAGACGATTTTTTTCAACCCAAATTTTTTCCATTTCAAATTCACATTTATGATCTATAATATTTAATATTTATATTTTAATATCAGTTTTAAGTTAAAAAAACAAAGACTAGAAATAAAAAAAAAACATCTAATAAAGGAACATATTTTTACTTGAATTACTATTTTAAATTAAAATTAATTTTTATTTAGTTAAAAATCGATCAAATTAACCAAATTTAATTAAGTTCAGTTAATGTTTTTTTTTATTAATTAACATTTAAAATTTCTAAAAGATAAATTAATTTAATTTTAAACATTTCAATTCAACTAGTACTCTAACAGATCGTCTAAACATCCCTCCTTTCATGGCCCTTTGAAAACAAAACGAAACGAAACAGAAGGTAAAGACTGTAATATTTTTTTCATTAATAAACCATCCAAAGATGATCCGAACTACAATAATCTGATTCTAAACGCATAAAAACGAAAGCACATACAAAATGATTTTAGCATTAAGAGTACACATGAGATGACTTAGTAATAATTGTACAATTCATTATAACTTTTTAATTTTAAAAAATTAAATAATTTAAATTATAATTTTAGCACATACTAAACATTTGTAGCAGCGGTTAAATTTTTTTTTAAATAATTTAAATATGATTATAATGTAGTAACTGTTAACAAAAATCGTTGAAAGTTGAATTTCATGTCAATTCAATAAAAACATATATTTATGGGGTTTTACACTAAAAAGTACAAAAACAGATGTTTTTAAAGTATTTATTCAATTTAATCTAATCAGACCTCAACATATTAGGTGAACAATAAATATTTAAAGGGTTATATTTTGATTCACAAGCTGTGTAAAAAAATTTACACAACCCTTCATGTGTAAACTAAAATATCTAAAACATAAATCTCTAACCCTAACACCCTAAATTCTAAAATCTAAAACCTAAACTCTAAAATTTAACCATAAACCCTAAATTCTACACCATACAACCTAAAACCTAAACTCTAACATAAACTCCTAAATCCTAAAATTGAAAGATTTGTGTAAACTTAGTGTATCAAAGTATTTTCCATATTTAAATATATGTTTGGTTCACAAGAAAGAATATTAGAGGATATTAATTTTATTCGAAAAATCATTCTTGCATTTAGTAAGGAACAATGAATGGTGGAAATATTATTTACACCTATTTCATTGATAATCAACTATGGAAAATACTTTGATACATAAGTTTGTGTAATTTTTAATTTAGGATTTAGATTTTGAGGTTTAGGTGGGGCTTAAAGGTTAGTGGTTTGTGTAAAAGATTTAGAGTCTAAGGTTTATGGTTAGAATTTAAAGTTTAGGGTTTAGATTTAGGGGTTTAGGGTTAGAATTTAAAGTTTAGGGTTTAGATTTAGGGGGTTAAGGTTAGTTGTTTAGGTTATAAGGTTTAGAGTTTATGATTAGGGTTTAGAGTTTAGGATTTAGGGTGTTAAGGCTAGGGATTTAAATTTTAGATTTTAATATTTAAATATGAAGGTTTGTGCAGATTTTGTTTTACATAGCTTGTCTATCAAAATATAACCCTTTAAAGTCTTTCTTGAAGTTTATTTGGAAAACACTTTAATACACAAGCTTGCATAAATTTAGAATTTTAGGGTTTAGTCTACACAAGCTTTTATGAATTTTAGGGTTTAGGTAGTAAGGTTCAAAATTTTTGGTTTAGGGTTAAATTTTTGGATTTAAAGTTTAGGGTTTATGATTTAGGGTGTTATGGTTTGATATTTAGTTTTTAGTTTTATAGTTTGAATATGAAGTGTTGTGTAAAAATTTTTCTATATAGTCTGTGTATTAAAATATAACACAATTTATTTTAGGAACGAAATCAAATTCTCTAAATCTAAATATTCTATTAAACATTTACCTAACGTATTCTAAACCAATTCCAATGATCTTCCAATCCTCACTTCATCTAATATGAACTAAGACTTCCCAAATGTGATTCATCGTGGAACCCTAGATGAGCTTCATTGTTTAAGAACGGTCACTGGTGTAATTAACAATATTAGATAGCATTTCCTTATATAGAAAATGATTTTCTGGTCCCCAAGTAATCCGGTTAAATCTATACTATTTATTGGTATCTGATTAATTAATTAAATAATTTTTGTTCAAGTAAATTTATATATAATTAGATAAATTTTACGCATTTTATGTAATTTTTACTTATATAAATTTATTTAAATTTATTTTTTAAACATTGTTTAATTTATTAATTATATTAATAATATATTAAATGTAAGATTTTTGTAAACTTTAGATAGTGTAACGAAAACAATTCTACAATTTTTGTATTAGAAGTTCAACTTATTAAAAAAATATATCATAAAGATAATTTGATAAAGTTTATTTTTAAAAATTTTATATTTTTCGAATCAAATATTACATTTATGTCAAATAAACTAAATAAACTAACATAAAAAATTCAGTGATATGTAAGATAATATTATATTAGACAATGTAAGACTCCCTTAAAGAGTTAAAGTAGCTAAACTATATTTATATCGAATTAGGTAAGGATAAAGTCGTAGCGTTTAATCAGAAAAAAGAAAAAGATAAACAGCTGGTTTCTAACCGGAAAATTCTAAAACATTCATTATAATTTAGGAATAAATAACTTCACTGAATCCACTGCCTGGTTTTTTTCCCTCATTAAAGTGAGAGCTTCTTTATTTATTTCTTTAGATGATATATTATTATACTATATATAATATGATTAAAAGTTAGGAGGGTAAAAGAATAATTTTTAAGGGGTTTCAGTTGAGAAAGAATAAAGTGGAGTAGAATTAACAAATGTTATGAGAAGAAAGAAAGAGGTGATAAATAAAGCTTTTCTTAGACTTTTTAACATTACTTTTAGAGGAGTTTTTAGATTTTAGTTCGACATTGAAACTCTTCAACTATTGGTTCAAACCAATAGATGATCGATGGATTCCTCCGGACATAGGTTTTGTGAAGATAAATTACGATACCTCTTTTTTGAAGGAATGTAGGCTTGCAGAGATAGCCGTTATAGCACGTGATTTTTCCGGTGCTATTATTAGTGATGAATCCTCCATGTTCTTTGCCCTCTTTACAGCCGCGGCTGAAGCTCAAGTTATTAGGCTTGAAGTTATCTTTGAGGTTATGGAAGGCTTTTTTTAAGATTATCCTTGAATCGGATAATTTTAATTTAATCAATCGATTAAAGTTTAAATCTTTTTTAACTTGGGAAACGGCGGCTATCGAGGTGGATATTTTATTCTTATCTTCTTCTTTTTTTACTTGTCTTTTCTCCTATGTTCTTAGACATTGGAACAAAGTGGCCGATCGGGTTGCTAAAAATACTCGATTGAACTCTTGTCCGACTTATTAGCCTATTTTGTTTCTCCTAACCTAAAGACCCTCTTGTAATTCCCCTATGATTTATTAAGGTTTTTTTTTTCGTAAAAAAACAATAGATGACATATGGAGTTTAATGCTTAGGAACACCAAATATTCCACAGGTGTTTTGCATGCAAACTTCTTCACCACCCCCACTCATCTTTTACTCGTGAAAGTTCTTTGTCGATGGATTATTTTCATAAACCATTAAAAACATGAAACTATTTTTAGTTAGAGTGCCCATTCATGGTTTAACAACGTAGAATAGATGGCGCATATCCAACTAGGGGTGTTAAATCGATCAACCCACCAAAACGAAATAGCTAAAATCAATTAATTAAACTGATTTTTTTAATGGTTAATTTCCTTTTTGAAAACTTTTAACCTAACTGGACTTAATGTTCGGTTATTTTAGTCTATTTTCGAATTAACCGAACTTTATAATTCAAGCTACGAACATTAGAAGATAAGAGCATAACGAGACTTTTCTTCCAAAGTCTCGAATTATACCATTTTATGTCAATCCCTCGACTAGAGGAAATTGTTATAAGCAACATATCTTCGTCGTTATCTTTCCCTGTGTAGCATATCTCCGCACACCAAGTCCTCCGGTTGATACTTCTCTGCCGTCGTCCCTTAGTCATATCTATAGCAGACACTAAACAGATGATCCTCCAGAGTAAGAAATATCAAAATTCTTTAGAGTGAATCTACTAAGAGAGTGCAACGCCCCTGATAAGACAAATGTCGAATCAGTCTTACCAACCAACTAAGCCTATAAACCGACAAACAAAGCTATATTATCCCATCCATCATATCCTATAAAAAAAGCCTTCAACTTTCTTAATTTGAGATCCAAGCGAAGGGTCAAACCAAAACTCATCTATTCTTTTTTCTTTTTTATTTTGACCACCGTAAACCTTGACTCTCTACCTGAACTAAAAAAGGTGAACCATCCGAATGACAACAACAACCATCTCACTTTTCCACTCAACAAATACATTGATATTAAGTTTTTTGAAATTCACAAAAAGAATTTAAAAAGGTTATTATCTCATTTATTTAGTTCTTATTTTTTAAAATGTTAGTTAGAGACCCTTGACCTTTTTAATATGTTTGTAAAAATAAAAAGTCATCTGCACTAAAGTGTGAAATAATTATTTTTTAATACTTTCGAAATATTATATTTTACAATTGAGATCAGAAGTTAATTTTGTATGTTATAATCTTGTTTCCTCGCAATTTTTTTCTTTATCTAATAACTTCAGCCCGTTAGAAAAGTTAAATTAAAAAGAAGGGTAATATACACATATCATCACTGAACTACCTTCTTATTCTTATTTTGGTCACTCAACTTTATAAATTTTTAATTTAATAACTGAACTTTACACATCGAATTTTTTTCATCACTCCCCTGTTAATTTAATAACAGAGTGATGACATGGTATTTTAAATCAGATTTTTCCCACTTGTTTGACTTTTTAACTTTCTAATTTCCACATGTTTTTTTCTTTTTCTTTTTATTTCTTTTCTGCTTCTTCAAAGAAGATCATCACCATTGCTGAGAACAATCTCATACTCAAACTCATCTTCAACAACATAACTAAACACTCACTCTTAATTCACAAAAAAACATTAAACTCATCGATTTAATTTTCCATAATCCATATTTTTACTTTAAATTATTCTCAATGGCGAATCCAACAAACACACTGTCAAACCTAAAAGTTTGATTCAATGAGGATTCTATGTTGGTTTTGACCCATGTTCCCAGCTTCTCTTTGGTGTTGTTCAGCTATTCGCATAGCTTGTCTACCTTCTCCTATATGTTCGAAAGCACCTTATCTTGCAAATTTATTTGTATAAAATTATATCAGTTAGATTCAAGATAATTCTGCAAATAAATGACTCGTAAAAAGTTTAAATTTGAATAAAAATCAACAAGGAAGATGTGATTTTCTACACACTGATAGCAAAATAATCAAATTAATGCATATGAATTTGAATTTTAAGCGTTTACAATCTCAGACATAAAAAAGAGAAAATGATATTTACAACAAATTATTACAAAGAAATTAATTTGAGCGAACATATTTGCAACTGAGAAAAAAAAAAAACAAAGCAATTTAGCACTGCAGGTGTTTGCTTAGTCATAGTACAAAACAGAATAAAAACTTCATTAGGCTAACAGCAAATTATTGTGTTAATTTAACACTAAAACTCCATAGATTAATAAATTAAACAGTAGTGTTATTTGATGTGGAATTTATTGTTTAAATTGGAGTGAATAGGAAAGAGAATTACCCAAACAATTCCTAATAAAATTAAATAATAAATCAAAAAATAATTTTTTAGCTCGACCGATTTTGTGAGTTGACAAATTAACAAATTCTTTTTAGACTCAACTCACCGCCACGATTAAGAACCTTTTTATGGGAGTAAAAAGCTCCCGAGCCAAAGTCCTCTAACGGCCCAAACTGCCTCTTATAGCTAGAGCCGAGCTGGCTTCCTCGACATTCATGAGGCGTCCATAAAGGAAAAGCCGCAAAAGGACTGATTTCTTGATAATGGATATGCAAACGAAAAATAAATTGATGGATTTAATATTTTTTTGTGTGAATTAAGAGTGAAAGTTTAGTTGTATTGTAGATAATTTGAGTTTGAGTTTGATTAGACTTAGTTTTAATAATGGTGATGATGTTTTTGGAGAAGGAGAAGAATTTTTTTTTAAAAAATGTGAAAATTAGGAAGTTGAAAAGTCAAACAAGGGAAAAATCTAATTTAAAATGCTATGACGCCCGTTAACTGGGAAGTGATGAAAAAAGTTTGACGTGTAAAGTTTAATTATTAAATTATAATTTTCATCCTATCTGCTCTTCCACCATTTATTTGATTTTATTTATTTATTATAATATGGGATAATTCTCCCAACCTGATCTTCTTTATTTATAATATTAAGATTTAAACCTTTAATCTTATTTAAGAGACTTAGGGTGCGTTTGATTCCAGAGAATATAAGTCATTTTCATTTTCTCGGAAAACAGAAAATGATGAAGAAAATATTTTTAGTTGCAAAATTTGAAAATGATTTTTAGAAAATGAAAAAAAAATGAGTGCTATTTTGAAAACATAAAAAGATATTTTCACTATTTTCATTAAAAATATTTTAGAAAAGTGGAAAAAGATGAAAATAAGGGTTTTTAAATTTTGAACTCTATTTAACCTGAGTTCGAATCCTTCTAATGTCAAATTTAAAACTTTGCTTCATTTAATCATATTTTATTTTTATTATAATAATATTTTTATAATAATAATAATTTTAATTTAATTATTTAATGAGTAACAATTTGTTTATTTTTATTTTAAAAAATTAGATACCAAATACATTTTCACTATTTTCATTTTTGAAAATAAGCTTTCATTTTTATTAACCAAATGCGTTTTCTATGTTTTGGAAAACTGAAAATAAATTATGAAAATAAAAAATAAAAATAGAAAATATTTTTTAAAACTAAACGGACCTTATTATTATTTTAAACCTGAAGAGAAAAATCAACTTGTTGGGCATTAAGTTAGTAATTCCATTTATTATTATTTATGGTCGGTGGAATCTTTGATACCTTCATACATAAATATATAAAGAGGTTCGTATTCGTATTCGTATTAGTATTAGTATAAGTTGTAAAAAAAGAAGCCAGTTTTCCTTCATCCTTGATTAGCTTTTTCCTTATGGACTAATGTGGTAAAATCAAGTCGACAGTGAAACATGATCAACTTTCAAGCCATTTCAGATACAGATCATTGGAGGCCAGGCCAGCTTGGAAAGCTTATAATTAATTTAATAATTATGCTTGTAGGTAAAACAGGAAACATGCAAAGAGTTGGGTCTCTCTTTTTTTATGAAGAAAAAGTTGATGAATATACTGAAAATCCGGCTAGCAAGAAAGGTGAACAAATAGAATGAAATTAAAGGAGGAAGTGAAAGGTTAAAAGCATGGGAAAAGGTTATAAAGTTTTCAAATCCTAAACTTTTTTTTCTTGTGCTTTTAACATTTAGGATATGTGGGTCATTGCTAAGGAATCTTTCGCCCGTTACCTACACATGGGTTGATGCTAGTTTCACATGAAGGCAAGCCAATAGGAGAGAGGGAAAGAAAAAAGTGATTATATGGTACTTTTTTAACTTTATTATTAAAAGGGTAAAACTTTGATACTGTGTAAAATTAATTTTATACAAGTCTGTGTATTTACACTATAAAAATCTAAATTTTAAATTCCTAACTCTAACTCTAAAAAACTCTAAACCTTAAACCCTATATACTAAATTCTAAACACTAACCTTAAATTTTAAACCATACAACCTAAGCCCATAAATTTTAAACCTTAAACTAAAACTCTAACTCCTAAAATTAAAAGGCACGTGTAAACTAAAATTTACACTATGTATCAAAAATTTTTTTCCTTATTAAAAACATGATTTATTGGATGCTTATTGCCACTCCTAAGTGTGACTGTAAAAACCAACTCTTGTCTTGTCAAGATATAGACTGTATCTTGAAGGAGATTGATGATGAGAAACAAGATGTTGAAAGTGTTGAGGATGGAGACAAACCGACCACAAATTCGTTTGCTTCAATAATTGACATTCTCTTTTCGTGCATCTCATACCTTTTCTTATGTGACCAAGCAGAAAATTTCAAAGTAACATTGTTTAGTGAACTTGACAGGATGTATATATCTCGTCTCAGATACAAAAAAACATTAATCTCGTATCGAAAAAGAAAAAAATATAAAAATGATGTTGTATATCTTATTAAATATGTTTTTTGAGAAGTGGATAATAATCCCGAGACAAATGATATCAAATTAGGATGAGGAACACCTCTTTCCTTCCTATAGAGTCCCTTATTTTCCTCATTTCCCTTACATCATGGGTTCTAGTCCCACTAGAAACGCATCATTCCTTCTCATATAGCCTCCTTCCCCTTCCCTCTAGGATTAGGATTAGTAAGATTTGTCACAAAAATTAATCTCTTGACTGTCTGAGCACCTCAATGGATAAGATAGGTATGATGAATAATTGTAACAGTAGTCCGCGTTTGAAAAAGACTGAGACATTAATCACACACTAAAAATGAAAGATATACCCATATTTGATAAACATGGTATTTAAATTACGATCCATGATTTAAGAAAAAACTTGTATATACCGTATGATGGGATCATCTAACCAAACAATAAACATACCCATCGTACAGTCCCATCAAAGAACGGTTATTTTATCTTTGCACTATATAAACCTATCCAAAAGTTGGATTATCCATTAAGCGCACGATATATATAAAGATTTACTAGACTCAACATAAATTTAGAATTTAAAAAGTTCAAATCCACTTAAATTATGAGGCAAGCTTTAAGAAACTCCAAATCCAAAACCAAGCCTCTTTTCAATTTCATAATCAACAATTTATTTATATGAAAACTAAATGTATAATATTATAAAACAAATATAAAATAATATCTTAAATTATTTATGCTTACAAACATGTTCACCAAGTATATTTTTTTTTTAAAGTAAAAATTGGGTTTAATAAGTTAAACAAATGCTCAAATTACTTTTTTTGAAATAAGTACTTAAAATATTTTTAAGTCTAAATAGATGCCTAACGTTTTCACCATTATCAATTTATTTGTATTATTATTAATGAGCATTTAAAAAGTTTTATTAGTCAAAAAAATATGACACATGACATATTTTATTTTATTTATTTTATAAAAAAATATTTTTTTAAAAAATATATATACTAAAATTCTCAAAATAGTCTCTAAACCCAAATTTCAACTGCTATCATTGTTGCCACCAATCATCGACGGTATACCACCACTTCAGTCGTTAAACCCCACGGTCATTTCCCCTTCCTCCTGTTATCGTAAGTCAACAACCAATGAAAACAGAAACGATGAACAACAAACGACAATCGATCAGAAGGCGAACGACATATAGGTCTTACAACGAGAGGAGACTTCATTTTGTTACCGACAGCGTGATGAACGACGACAATGACCAAATTTGATGATATAGAGAATTTAGGGTTATTTTGTAAATACTGAAAAATTTAGGGTGGTTTTTTTAAATCAAGTTCGAAGAAATAAAAATAAATAAATGCCTCAAACCAACAACGGTACCAACTCGGCTCAAATTCAATCAACATAAACAAGTCTAAACAAACCAAAATGCTTCTAATTCTGTCCATGCAATCCATTCATGGTCATGAAAAATGAGCGTTAAGATACAGAGGTTCAAATGCAGGAAAAATAAAATCCTAAATGCTTTTCATTCTGTCCATGCAAGCAAGATCTTGAGAATCTATAATTGGTTCTAGCAGGAGCCCTTTAAAATATAGTCAATGCCAAAACAAACTACCTCTTTATAACCCAACAAGTGAGAATTTGATGGCAAGATATAGAACAGAGATTCAAATGCAGAAAAAAAAAAACTAGAACAAAACAAAATGATACAAACTCTCCAGAACATAGGCCAAATATCCAGACGGCAACAACGGAAGTTCTGAATTTCAGTGTGAAGCTCTCTTTAACGTCAACGTGTCAAACCATCAATAAGTAGAAGAAACAAAGCCTATGAAGATATGCCATCACCGGTAACTTAGTGATCACCAGGCATGCTCTTAATGATATCAGAGTCACCTGAAAACACAATATTACCACAATCAGTATGGTATACAGATTTGAGTAATATGTAAATCCAACATGTTACAAACATGTTAATATTTACCAGGATCAATAATGCTGAGGCAACGCACTCTGAAATATTTGCCGCAAGCAGTGCCCAAATCTACGTTGTCTGCAAAAGCAGAACACCCACGTTTTCAAGGTAATACTCGTCAAACAACAACAAAGTCCGCATCCATTGAAACAAATCAGCATCAAAATTTACACGTGAAAACTAAAAATAACAGTAAACTGCCATCAAGAAACATAACAAAAATATAGAGCCCATCGTTTCCCCCCAATTAATCAATTGTTCCTTCTACAATTTCCATAAGCAGCACTAGTAAAAATCTTACTGAAACTTGGGAATTGAAAGTTCAAGGAACAGGGACAAACAATTTAACAATCACAGATGCTAAGTAATTAACAAGAATTCAATAGGTTACGGGGCATACTTCCGTTGTAGTGGTGAACTCCAACCTTGCACAACATGGCATAATACTCGATCTCTGACTTCCTAAGAGGAGGGCAGTTGTTGGCAATGATAATTAACTTACCTACAAAGCATAAAAGAAAAAATTAACACGAACAAATGTCTCCCAGAAGCTAGATCAACATTAGAATCGAATCACAAATAGAAGAAAAAAAACGAATTTCCAACAAAATCCACACATGCACTTTTTCAAGTTCAACACCATTTTTAGCCAAAATGAAATACATTCACTTTTAGTTTACCATCCAAAATAAGAGAACAGACCCATCGTATTTCATATAGTTTTAGATAAAAATAAGTAATACCTTTGGAGCTTCTGAGGGATTTGAGAACAGTTTTGTAACCCAAAGTGTATTTCCCACTTTTCATGACGAGAGCCAATCTGTTGTTAATGCTCTCATGGGTCTTCTTCTGCATCAGAATACCCAATCAACAATATAAAGATTAGTTAGCATGTTCTCAGAAGATTTAGGGAAACTAAGTGTAAAAATAAAAAAAGGATAAAAACGACTATAGGGATTTTACGGTCTTCTTGGAGGCAACCATTGTAGTCGGCTAGAAAGGGGAGTGAGTGACTGCGGCAGCTACAAATGGCTCAGTTTCACCAAAAGCAATAAGAAACCCTAAAATCTAACTAATATAATACCGACTTTGACACAATGATTCTGAGGTTTTGTTTTGGGCTCCAAGTGATGGCCTGACCCTTCCATCCAACCTAAAATTACAGGGAATTTTTTTTTAATTTTGAGTTATTTGATATTTTGAATTGATTTATTTGACTTTTGAATAATAAATTAGTTTAATAAAATAAAATTAGGACCAAATTAATAAGATATATAAATAGCGGGATCAAATGTATAATTATACACATTTTTATTAACCGCCACATCACCCTGTCAGTTAGATTTTAACAGCAGGTGGTCACATTAAGACTACTTGCATAATTGAGTGGTCATAGTACCATAATTAAAAGTATAGTGGTCAAATCAAAATCAACCCTATAGTTGAATGGTTATTTGAGTAATTTACACTTAGTTTAAATACTCCTTGGTACCTTGTCAGATTCAAAAATGCAAACTCTTCAAAAAAAAATCCAAAAAATTATAATTAATAAAATTAAAAAAAATTAAATTATAACATTTAAAGAAAATGTTAGTATAGAAAGCTGATTTAACGATAGAAAGCTATGGTCAACCCTAGTATTCTCTCGTCGATACTTCCAATTTGAATATGGACGTCAATCCAAGCGGTAGGCCGCCGGATGATCTGATCCGTTTGAATGCCCCAACGACAATGGTAAAACCTGATTTTTTGATCTCAGTCAACGAATTTCTGGGTGAGGATGTATGTAACCATGAGACGCCTTTAAGTGTTGTGGATGTAGCCAATCCTGTGGGTGTTGCTTCTACAATTGTTGTGGATGAGATTGGTTTCGCAAATAATTCTCAAGATAGGGTTTCAACATTGTCAGGAATTACATAATCAAATAAAAGCACTAATGCTTCTATGGATTTTGTCACTGATGAAAAACAAGTCTCCGGTAAGCATGACTCTACATCCGAAAAAACGTCCTTCGGGATATGGTGGTGGGAAATTTTGAGATCAACCGACAACCAAGTCTAATTAGTGAATCAGATATGGAAGTGCAGGATGAGGACATTAGTAGTAGGGATGGGCTGTTGCCGAAAATAAGGCTCTCAGAACGTATCCATAAATAGATTGATGAGAAGTTGGCGAAGTCTGTTATCGTGAGACTCCTGGGCAAAATCATTGGATATAAAGCGTTACTGAATAGAATTCATGGATTGTGGAATTTATCGGGCGAGATTAATCTTGTGGACTTAGACAATGATTATTTCCTTGTTCAATTAGTTCTTGAGGAAGATTTTGATAAGATATTATTGGGTGGACTATGGGTTGTATACGATAGCTATCTAATTGTGCAGCCTTGGAACAGTCACTTTTCAACCTCAGTGGATCATCCCCAAAATTCTTGCATTGGTACGTTTGCTTGGTCTCCCTTATCGTTACTATACCAAAAGTCCCTTTCAAAATATATCAAGTGCTGTTGGCGATGTGGTGTGGATCAACTATAACACGACTGAGGAGAAACACGATTGTTTTGCTCGTCTAACAGTGGTGGTTGATCTGAATAAGCCACTAATTTATGGTATCGTTATAGATGATGATAAACAAAGTATTGAGTATGAAGGCCTACCGATAATTTGTTACACATGCGGAAAATATGGTCATACAAAGGAAGTTTGTGGAGTGGGAGCTGAACAAAATCATCCTGAGGTGCAGCAACAAGTAGATTGGACTGATGTGAGGTAAAAAAAAAACCACTAATGTGGAAGATAATAAAAAGGTGAATGGTTCATGTTTTGCTATCCTTAATTTGGATAATGAGGGTTCTATGCAGGCGAAGACTCAAGATCCCATTCCGGTCCAAAGAGGAGAAATATAAAAAGGATCATCTACGTCTCTTTTAGCGCAAGTGAAGTATGTTGAACCATTTCCTACTAAGTCGAGTAAAGAAGGAGCTGCTATGGGGGACCGGAGATTGCCTAACCAGGTTAGTGTTGCCAAACCAAAGATCACATCTCCAGCTGTGGTTGAGCCGAACCTCAAGCCTAAATAGAATGGTAACAAGGAAAATGTTAATATAATGGAGAGTCACAGGCAGGTGCAAGTTGCCTGGAAAGATGCAGTTATCTTGACAATATCGTCGTTAAATAAAATAATGGTCGTTCGTTAATCAATCAAATTCGAAACAATGGGTCCAAGGCAGCCAGTAGAAATATAGATGCTGCCAAAGGTCTCTATAGGAAAGGTTTGAAGACTAAAAAAAAAAAAGGAAGTCCGAATCAATCAGTATTAGCGGAGTTGATTAATGCTCTAACGACGGAATTGAATCAGGCGGCTATTGCTGAAAGTCAAAAGGTGAAACACTTAGACTCGACCTCCTAGGTTTAATAGAGGGAAAATACAGTTTTTGAGGTGGCGGATGAAGCCACTAACCAAGGTTAATTTTGGCCTACTTTTCTATCCCACATTTGTATTATGGTTAGTGTCATTTATTTGGAATACACAGGGTGTACTAGGCCCTGATTTTAGGTGTTACTTTCGGTTGTTGCTGCATTCTCATAATCCTGACATTATACCTCTCATGTAAACGAGAATTAGTGGGGCGAAAAATATGTGCTTTTATTAGAAGATCAGGTTTTGAATTTTCTTCTAGAGTGGAAGCAACGAGTTTTTCTAATGGTATATGGCTCATGTGGTGGAACTCCATCTCTCTAGACATCTGATAGATCAAACCAATTCATTCATGGTCTCTGTATGGATTTGATGGGCAAGCGCTCTTTCTTCATTACTTTTGTGTATACTAGTCCAAAAATTAAGAGAAGAAAGTATGTTTGGGACCAACTACGGGCTTTAAAACCATTTTCAAATAGCCAATGGGTACTCGGAAGAGATTTTAATGCTATTTGCAATTCAACAGAGTGATTGGGTGGCTCTCTAAACCATACTGGGATTTGCTCTCATTTTTGTGGTTGTCTTTTTCTCTTAGGTCTACTGGATATGGGTTTCAATGGTCCTCATTACACATGGCGATGAGGAAACTTATCTTAGAGGTTGGATTAGTGCATATCTAATCAAGAATGGTATGATTCCTTTGCTTTATCAGAGATTTTTTATCTTTAGAAGTTGGAGTCGGACTAGAGTTGTAAATGAGATGAAATATATTGTGAGCTACTCGATTTTGACTAGGTGAAAGCTAGGTCAACACTCAACTCGAGCTCGGCTCGAGTTCTTAACGAGTCGAGCTACTCGATGCTCGACTCAAAAAGCTTGTGAGATACTCGAAAATATAATATATATATTTTTAAAAAATTAAAGTAAACTAAAATGTGTTTTGTTGGATTATTATTATTATTATTATTATTATTATTATTATTATTGGGTTGTAAGTGAGACGAGACAAATCACGAGCTACTCAAGTCCAACTCGATCAAACCTTAATCAACACTTGACTCGATTGGACTCGACTCGAGCTCTTAACGAGACGAGTCAAGCTTAGACTATTCAAACTCGATCGAACTTAAACTTTACTCAAAATTTTAACAAGTCGAGTCGAGTTTAACACCACTCGAACTCGACTCGTCTTGTTCACACCCCTAGGTCAAACCACATACCTATTCTTTTATCGTCTGAGCCAAGGAATAATGTGATGTCACCATGTCTCATGTTCCACGACCTGGTTGCTAAATCTTGGAGTGACGGACATAATTTAAGGGAGAAATTGTGTACTTTGCAAAGTAACTGCAAGGTTTGGAATCACGAGGTTTTTGGCCACATTAGGAGAAAAAAATCACTTCTTGCCCATATGGTTGAAAAAACCCTCACAATGGAAGATTCACATCCCTTGAAACTCTTGAAATTGCCTTAAAAATGAGCTGAATTTAGTGTTTGACCAGTAGGAGAGCTTATGGAATCAGAAAATGTTGAGATATTTGATTTTGATATAATAAGATGAAAAATATTTTTAGACTTAAACAATATTGCAAAAATAATTCTATGTCCATTTAACATGAAAAATATGTTTGAAAGGCATTTGAAATGTTTTTGACTTGAACAAATGCTTTCAAAATTGTCTAAGTGACAAAAATTTTCTTTAGTATCGATACCCAACAGCCTGTACCAGTATGGCATGTCGAGTACCGATACGTAGTGTTTTTCCAAAATTCCAGTATGAAGTTTTGGTACCGGTACGCTCCTTCGAGTACCGATATCCAAAGCCCCATTTCGATACTTAACCCTTGAATAACGGTTGTCATACCCGAATTTTGACCGGGCTTAATAATAAATAAATAATAAATATTAAATACTAAATAAATAAACACATACATAAAACCCAAAAGCATCCAAACCGTCCAAAAAATGTCTAATTACATAGTAAAATCCCAAAGCCCACTTTACAAACTGAGGGGCCAATTAAAATACAGATTCCCGCCCTTTTTCGGTTACAACCCACCAAACAAACACAAAAACAAATCTGGTTTTCTTTTTCCCGCTCAACAACGCCACATGGCAAGCCCCCATTTGTTGAAAAGAAATTCACGCGGATCTTGGTATTCTCTAACGTCAGCGGTCAGACCCTATAAATAGGGAAGAGAGAGAAATGTCAGATCATTAACTATTAGCAATTATTAGTCATTAATAAAACTATAATAATAATAATGATAAGAGGAGAGAGAGGGTTTTACCTCGGGAAGACCACCGGTTTCCGGGAGTAAAACCGCTAGTAGTTGGACAGTCGTCGCTGGAGTTCAATCGTCACCGCGAAGCTGTATCGTCGTCGGGAAGTTACATAGTCGCCGGAGATCTGAAACAACACCGCAATTGTTACCGGAATTTCACGGCCGAAAAGGTAAGCCTTCACCGATTTCATTTCCTGCAAAAAAACAAACAATAATCATCAGTGTATGCATGCATGAAAACCGAAATAAACAAAACTGAAAGATAAATAATTTTTGGAAATATATTTGCGGTTGCCGGAATGGTTTTGAGCCACGGTGGAGTCGAAAATGAGCGCCGGGACGGGTAGTCTAGGTCGGGGAAGAAGGGGATCCTATCAAATCTGGTAGATCTAGGGGTTTCTGGTAAAAAAAGGTTTTTTGGGGGTTTTTTAGGTTCGAATACAGCAGATGACGGTGGCCAGATTTCGCCCCACGGTGGCCAGCCAAAGTGAGACGATGGTCGGAGGATTAGGAACGGTGGTCGGAGTTCGTAGGAGGTGGCCGAAAATTTCTGAGCAAGATGAAGTTTTGCTAGAACCAGTTCGGTTTGAGAACCATAGGATGGGGAATATGAAGAGTCATTTTTAGAAAGATTTATGAGTTATAGTATTACAATGTTATATCAGAAATTTTTGAACATAATGAAATTCCGCCAGAACTAAGTTTAATTTGAGAATCAAAAGATAGGAATATGAAAAGTCATTTTTAATAAAATTTCTAAATTATAGTGTTGCTGTCAGACAATCAAATGGTTCAATAGTTGTTTAGGGCCGTAACTTGTTTATGAAACCCGGTATAATTATTCGCACTTCGGAAAAATACATGTAACACCAGTAATAGAGAAATATGAGGCTTTTTAGGGATAAAAAAGACAGACAAGGTTTATATAATGTTCGACAATGATTTAAGTTTCAAGATAGAGTCAGCGGTAGTTACAAAAGTAAATAAGATGCAGTATTAAAAAATGACAACCAGAGGAGGAATAAATAATAGATAAATTGAAGGGGCATTCAAGGGACGTGGTTGACAGGAAAGAACCCAATAAAGAGTGGAGAGTTTGGAACTCAGAGGCGATATCCAAGTTCCACAAATGATGAAATTTTTTGAGGAATACCATAATTAGGGAAATGTTGGTTTTAATAAAAATGATAAGCTTAGAAAAGGGACGAAATCAGAAAAAATGCAGTATAGCAATTGAAAGACCAGCTCGTAAGTTTCGAAGAGACAATGAAGGACAAAATACTAAAAGTCAAGCTGGGGCAGTAATCCAGGCTATCCAGAAATAGAGTTGTGAAGTGATGAACTTTAGGAATCAAGTGCGGGAATTACATGGCATGTGCAGATTTTATTCGATAAGTTTATGAGCCTGCAACAACACTATGATAGTAACACCGAGCCAGAACAGATGATGACTCAGAGGCTGAACAAAGTGATCAGCCAAAAGAGCTGGAGCTAGTGACATATTGCCTTTTCTCTGTATTCGACCCTTTAGTTAGATGGGCGTTGCTCTAAAGACTAATTCTTGAAATTGATACCTCGTGCACTCATGCATTACAATATTATATTCCAGTACGTGTTGTAATTTAAAGTTTACCCTGCTTGAGTTAGACAGAATCTAGGTCAGGCGCTATAATTGTAAATACGTTTCTCTGATTATTCTCTTGTCTTGTTGTACGTATTTAATTCAATTTTGCCTTCGAGATTATTTTACGCTACTAATTTATTTCTTTTGTTTTTGTTTTGTATTCCTTCACATCATATCATCATTACATAGAGGTATTGATTCAAAGGTAGTCGTTATTAGAAGATGATCATGATGGATAAGAGGATTCATAAGTCGATAGAAGAGAGTGCAAGTATGAAGCAGTGTTCTGGTCAAGCAACAGAAGAAATGAAGGGCAGTTCATCCAAGTGTTACACATCAGGTTTTGTTAATGTTGATGCTGACAAGAATGAGATGCAAGAGCTGAAAAGACAAATGGCTGAGATGATGACTATGATGACAAAGGAAAATGCGTACCAGTACGGGCTAATCGTGGGTGTAACCCCCTTGACCCGGCCTAATCGTTAGACGAACCAAGTGAATTACATTAGGTATGCTGAAATAAACCCGAACTATCTAACTCGAACTAAGGTCCATTTTTTCTTTATATCTTATCTAGATACAATATAAAGTTCTATAGGGAACATACAAGTAGCAGTTAAACTTTCTTTCGAAACGGACGCCAATAAAGTACTCAATTACACAAAATAGCACTTTAGGGACCAAAACATAAATCTAGAAAATCTCAGGGTCATATCCAAATTTCGGATTACCAATCATTAATTAAGCAGGTTTCATACATGCATGAGAATTTTCAGCTCAAACGGTACATCTGAACTCATCCAATCAATATAAGAACATTTAAGGACAAAAATGCAAATAATCTAAAATAGCTCATTAAACCAACTGCCACTAACTACCATTTGTATCAGTACACGGTATTCTTGTACCGATACGGTGTAGTGTATTGGTACTCAAGGTATGCATACCAGTACTGGCGATCATATAAAAATTCCAGTAACATAAATTCGTACCAATACGGCTGGACCCGTACTGGTACCCCTGCCTAAAAACATACATTTGTACCGTTACAGTAGGCACCGTACCGATACGTACTGACCTGAAATGCAAAAATTTTCTGGTTTTTAAACTTTAATCCTACTCAAACATGCTTCAATCAGTCTAACATGCCCCCTAATCATAATCCACATATTAGACATACTACAAGGAACTTTCGAACCAAATTTCATGCATTATCAACTACTTTAGCACAAACTAGAGGCATGCTTCCTAATGGTACAAAACCAACATACTTGAAACACAAACCAAGTCTTACAACAAACCAGATATGCCATCTACAATGCATACTTGTCAATCAAGACTTGAGCATGCTATCAAAACACTAACAAAGGCATTCAAACAAAATATGCAAGTAAAGCCAACATAAGGCATAAAAGACCCTATCAAGAATCAATCCCAAAACTCAACATCGTCATGCTTTAAGACCAACAAACCAGCAAGATAAAAAGGTCTAAGAACCACCTCAAAACATATTACAAAACTCCCAAATTAGAATGACATATTGCCTTATTAACCACATATTAAAATCTAGTTTCATACTCGAAATAAAACGGAGCCTTTGGATGTCCTTTCTTGCCACAAATGCTGCCCCAAGCCTTAATTCTCTAAAAAGATAAAATGAGAGCATAAGCAATGCATGCTTAGTGAGGTAGCTCTACAAGTAATCATCATTGCATTATAAAATCGTATATTCAAACCGTGCTATTCTTGCAAAATATGCATCATACTTCCTTTATTGCAAAACATGCGATGTTTAATCAAAACATATGCATCATATTTTCTTTCTTTATATCATCATATATTGGCAATTAGTGTGACCCATATAAAACTGTATTTCCTTTATAAATAAATCGGATAAGCGAATTCTCGAGTGGTTCATTTAAACCACCTTTTAACCTGAGTAGTTCCTTTAACCCACCTTTTAAACCTCAAAGCCCGGATAATATCTTTCAATTACCTCAAAGCTGAGAAAGTGATCGACTTGTATTTTATAGTGCACTTTAACCCTATGACATGCCAATTTTAGCCGATACCTTTTTAGTAAGTCACATAGCCAATATAATCATTTAAACCACTTTACTTACTTTTTTCATATGCATTTAATAAACCAATTTCATATGCAAACATCATTGCCGATGGCAACTATAACATTCCTTTTCAGAAACATATATTGATGCACTTAAGCATCCCCATTCTTGATAAATCATTGCATAACATTTAATGATGCATAAAAATAGTAAGTATTTCATCTCATGCTTTTCAATTCAAAACATGTAAACATGCTCCTATAATAAACCAATATTCAAATGGTGAAATTAGGAAAACTGACTTTCGTGCTTAGTTAAGCTTGCCAGGCTTAATCTAAACCCTCAAATCCATAATTCAAACCTCTTTAGAGTGCCAAAACACTTTTACACTCACTGATACGCAACACCTCGCTCGCCGACGCATTTCAAGCTACTGAATGACCCGATATCAACTAAACCACATTGCCTTGTTCCTCTCCTATTTCTAAACACAAACTATGGGAATAATGCATCAAAATGCGTTCCAACTACATCCATAATCATATCCCCTGCCACCTTATCAAAACACCTCCAAAATCTATCCGAAAACACCTAAAACATTCTCAAATTTTGTCCAAACAACATCTAGACATAAACATATGATTCCATCATTTAAACTTCATCAAATAACATCCATAAACACAACCAAACCATCGTTATACCTCCAACAATAACATATCAATCAAAAAAGCCCCCAAACTAACTAAATATCCACCTAAAAATTAAGCAATTAAATAGTTTCAGAATTTATAATGTGAATTAACCCAATTGAAATCTCCAGCATTCATCAACTTAATCAAGATTTTAGGCAAAACATCAAAATCATCATTAATCACCAATTTCTTGAATTAGATTGCAAAATCAAGTTATAAAACAATAAACACAAGCCAATTACTAGGGAATATCAATAAAGAACCTTAGTTTTAAGAGAGAAGAAGGAATTTACCTTTGTAGAGATTCTCACCAAAATTGGCGTTACTTTTCTCTTGAAAAGAATTTGAGAAATGGATAAGATCTTTAAAAATCGTTATGATGTTTTGTTAGGAATCAAATGATGAATCAAACGATGCAATCTCCATTGAAAATCTATCAGAAATCTGGATTTCACGAGTAAGAAAGTGAAATAGAAAATGGGAGAAAATGTGAAGAGAAAATCTTAGGAAATTTGATAAAATGAAAAAATGATTTTAGAAAACCAATTAACCGTCAAAATATTTTGTCAATTAAGGTGGTAAACTTAAAATATTTAGAAATTATAATTCTCTAAGAATTCTTAGTATTGGCCCTTTTTTCAAATTAGTCACCTTAAAAATAGCTTTGTAATATTTATATTTTTGTCACTAAAAACCAAAATTCCACTTTAATCATTTTAATTAACCTTTAATTAAAATACCAAAATGTTTAATAAAATATCTAAACACTTTTAAAAATCCAAACCTTGATCAATTTAACAAAATTCCAATTTTAATATATTTATTTTACCCAAAACGCATTTAATCAATTAATCTGGTTCGACTAGTTTGAACTCAACCCGGTCAAATCCCTAAAACTTCTAACCCTATTTTTGGGGTGTTACAGCTCTCTCCTTTAAAAAATTTCGGCCTCAAAATTTTACTTGACGGGAAAAGATAAGAAAAGTGCTCATTCATGTCATCCTTTGTCTCCTAAGTAGCTTCTTCGACTCCTCGATGATGCCATAATACCTTGACCATTTCAATGGTCTTTCCACAAAGGACCTTCGTACTACAATATAATATCTCTACTGGCTCTTCATCATATGTCAATTCTAGACATAACTCGATCTCTTCAATAGGCACAACATGCGACGGATCTGATCTATATTTTCGGAGTATCGACACATGGAATACATCATGTATCATCTCAAGCTCTACCAATAATCTCAATCTGTATGCAACCGGACCTATACGCTCAATCACCTCATATGGTCCAATGAACCTAGGGCTCAACTTACACCCTTAGTCCAAATCTCATAACTTTCTTCCAAGGCGAAACCTTTAAAAACACTTTATCTCCCACTTCATACTCTATCTCTCTACGCTTCAAATCCGCATAGAACTTCTACCGACTCGAAGTTGCATTTACCCTATCACAAATAAGCTTAATTTTATCATTCGTGCCTTTTAGCAAATCGAGTCCGACAACATGCTTCTCACCCGTTCCCGTCCAACAAAGAGGCATCCGAAATTTGCGTCCATAAAGAGCTTCATAGAGAGCCATATGCACACTACAACAAATTTGCTTATTTATGACATCTGAAATATTGTCATTAAAAGTTACATTTGCATCACTCTTTGTATTTTATGATGTAAAAATTGACGTCACGACGATCGTCACGCTAGTTGTATGACTAAATGTCAAATATGACGATGTATCTAATTTCGTCACGTATTGTTAAACATACCGTGACAATAATGAATAATCTCACTTTATAATTTATATTCAATGCCAATTAATTACGTCAAGAAATAATATAAAATTGTGTCCTTAATTATTTTCATTGTCACAAATAATATAATGATCTACTGAATAAATGACGAAAAATATTGTCACATTTAATGATAACTAATTATTTCACCAAATTATAAAATAGATTTTATTAATAATTAATTTCATATTTTATTTATCAAAATATTTATTTTTAATAAAAAATCATAAAATTACAATAATGATTTAAAAATTTTATATATCATAGTAAAGATCTAAATTTTCTATAAATTACAATAAAGGTCTAAACATCTCAAAAATTATAATAAAGGTCTAAACTTTTCATAAATTATAATAAAGGTCTAAATTTTTCATAAATTACAATAAAGTCTAAACTTTTCGTAAATTACATTAAAGTCTAAACTTCTCATAAATTACAATAAACTTCTCATAAATTACAATAAAAAGCACGTAACTTTTTACAAACTAAAATAAAGACATCTTTTTTTCAAATTACAATTCAGGCCCAAAATTATAAAATTAATACAATTTGATCCCCAAAAAAGCCAAAAACCAGCAGCCAAATCTCGGATTAAGGGTAGAGATGCAGGGGTTTGAGTGCCAAAAGGTAGACTGGGTCACGGATGGAAACCAAACGAAAGGCGCAGGGGCACGGTGTTGCTTGACGCGAGAAACAAGGACATGAGTGGACGGGGCATCGTCACTCAACCATTAGAGAGTGAAAGCATCGGGGAATGGGGTCAGACTCGGGGCTAAGGTGTTGGGGAACCGGCAATATTGGGTTGAGGTCGCTCGGGGGCGGGCGCGGCCAAGCGAGGAAGAACAAAACCTGGGAGCTAACGACGTTGAGACGATGCAACTTGAACCAGAGGTAAGTGGGCGGTTTGAAAGGGACTGCGCGACGTGAACCAGACGCGAACCGGTGGCTTCTAACGGTCAGATGACCAGGGCTGAGCGAACGGCAGTTATCAGAAAACAGGGGTTAGGCAGAACGAATGGCGGCAGTGTGGTTAGAGGGGGAACCCTTTCTTTTTTAGGGTTTTCAAACAAATTTTTAAAAAAAGTTCTAATAACTGTTCCTAGATGATATCGCTGACATATTGGATTTAATTCCATGAATTAAAATTGGGAAGATTATGAGATGAATCCATAGTTTTTCTAGGGGTTTTAGAAGCAACATTAAACTCTTCAAAACAATACTTTTGTCCCCAAATTTTTTAATATTTACAAAGTCTTACATTTTGAACATTCTTTAAGCCCCAAAATTCAAATTTAAGAAAGTATAAACTTTGAATTATCGATGCTTACACTATTAGCACCAATTTTTTTGGGGCGTGACAAAATTATTTTAAAATTGTACTAACTTTTTACATCATTTTAAAAAAATTTAAATAAAATGATTGATTCATGATAATCCATTACAGGTTGGGGAAGTGGTGTTTTTTTTAATGTATTCATTTTTACATTGTACGATCCTATCATTTATAGACTTAAAGGTTCCATTGACCCTTAAGGACTTAACATTTTTTAATGTATTCATTTATAGACTTCCTTTCCTGTGCAAACAATTTCATCACTCCCGAAGATGATGGCCCGAAGGACTTAACATCATGCCCGAATGACTTACTGATAACCCAAAGGATTTAACATCATGCCCGAAGGACTTACTAACGACCCGAAGGATTTAGAATTGTAATACACTTCCTTTCATGTGCAAACAATTTTATCACTCCTGAAGGTGATGGCCCAAAGGACTTCACATCATGCCCGAAGGACTTATTGATGACCCGAAGGATTTAGAATTGCATTGCACTTCTTTTCTTGTGCAAACAATTACATAACTCCAGAAGGTGATGGCCCGAAGGACTTACTGACGACCCGAAGGATTTAACATCATGCCCGAAAGACTTACTGATGACCTAAAAGATTTAACATCATGCCCGAAGGACTTACTGATGACCCAAAGGATTTAGAATTGTAATGCACTTTCTTTCCTGTGCAAACAATTAGAAAATCTTTGCTGAAATCTGCCTCTGCAAACGTATTGAAATATTTGCCGAGATCTGCCTCTTCAAATAGATTAAAATCTTTGCTGGGATCCGCCTCTTCAAACAGATTAAAATCTTTCTGAGATCTGTCTTTTTCAAACAGAATATTTTCTGAGATCTGCCTCTTTAAACGAGTTAAAATCTTTGCTGAGATCCATATCTACAAACGGATCAATATCTGTGCTTCAAAAAAATGTGATTGAAATTTTGCTTGTCGTTGATGGTTCTACTTCTCCAATTTGAAGTTGTATATTGAAATCTTTGTCTGTTCTTTGCTAATTCTTGTAAATTCCTACAACAATGTTCAAAAATGCTTTGAATGCATGAATTAGTATACTTCTATCTTATAGATTTCTGACTATAATGCATGAATCGTGACAACTGAGGATCACTTAGATGAGCTCTGATCTTCTTTGCCTCTCCGTTGAGCTTTTTCCTTCAACAATAAAATTGTTTTCTTTGAATCTTTCTTTAATTAATCTTCTTTCTTGACTTGATCTTCTTGAGATTTATCTTAAGCTCTTATTGTCTTCAAAATTTGCCCCAGAATATTTGTTGTTGAGCTCATCTTCTTCCTAAACCAATTTTGACCTTTTTTAGAGATCGAATTCTTTCAGGCTCTGCACCCTTTCTTGTCTATTCTAATTTGAACTTTTATGCACCATGATACCCCACTAATCTCTTTGTTTCTTGCCTCATTACATAGAATTTCCCCTTTTCCATCATTTGGGCGAGCAAATACCTCAAGTCCCTGAACTTTTCAGATCCCTGGACTTTCCTCAAGTCCTCAAACTTTCATTCTTGCCATCGTTTTCACTATGTCCCCTGATGGATGATTCCTTTTTTTGACCAGAAAATTGTCAAACGAATAAAAGTCTCATACTCAATCATATATTTATCAAGAAAGTCTGTCTGTTTGTACAAATGTCAGCTTGCTTATCGGCATTTTAGTGAAGGATACTTTTCAAGACCCAAAAAACTAGGGTATAAAGAAAGAAAACAGAATAGGATGCACTGGATATCAAGTGCAAGAGCGTCTTAGATTCAACCTTCCTATGGGTAGAATAGTTTTTGAATGTTGTGTCGATTTCTGATGTTATGAAATTTCTTCCAAATCACTCGGTTCACACCCTATGATTACCGCGTGCTCGATCCAGTCAGAAACAACTCATTCTCCGTTCTCCTCATTCTTTTCCATTCATAAATGTGTTCAAGCTTCTCGAACTTGTTTAACCAGTAGAGTGCAAAAACATCGTTCTAAGAATAAAATTCTATAAGTGCATGTGTGATTCTGATTGTTACTAATTAATATTATATTATATTATTATAGACATGTCTTCAAAGATACATCTCTAACGCTCGGGTATTGGACAGGTGAAGCATAGCTCCTTATTAGATTTGTCGACATCCCCCATAGCTCCATCAGACCGTTCCGAGACTTATTTATTCAAATAGTTCATTATTTCTCTCATTTTCTTTCCTTTTCTTTTTCCTCTCATTTTCTTCTATTTTTCTTTTCTTTTTTTCAACTTTTTTCTTTCTTTTTCTTTCCTCATTTTTCTTTCTTTTTCTTCTTTTTCTTTCCTCACTTTTTCTTTTTTTCTTTTTTCAACTTTTTCCTTTCTTTCTTTTTCTCTCCCATTTCCCTTCCTCTCTCTTATTGTGTTTTTAAGGTATCGAAAACTACGCTTAGAACTTCAATTTCAAGCAACTTTACTTGGTTAAAATCATCTAGTCCACTTCACTGTTTATGAATTCCAAAGATTTATCACCGTACATCATCAAAGGCATAGAATCTGACCATTTCTTGCCTTGCTGACCAGAGTAAACTGAGAAACAAGTTTCACTTCATTGTCTTCACAACATCCAAATGATTTTTTGTACCAGAATCAATGTCACATCTTGCAATTGGCATCTAGGGGCGCACAAGGATAATAAGAGATATACATATATTTATTTCAAAAGTATTCCTTCAATGAAATGAAAACCAACAAACATGACATATTCCTTCAGAAAAAACTTCTACTACTTTCAGACCAAGAGTAGCAGACTTATTTCTAGTGTTATTTCAGTAATGGTCCCTGTAGGTTGTAACCACATAATGCAGCAATATGGGTAGCACCGACTTCTTAGAACTCTAGACAATCTTGGAAGCACTCGTCTTGATTCTCTGATTCCTGGACTAGTATAACAGCTTGCTTCACTCCTTGCCATTGTTGAACTAATTCTCGTGTCAAGATTCCATTACTGGCTAGCTTCTTAATTTCTTTCATCAAAGGTCTACACTTCTTGGTAGCATGTCCTGGTACTCCCATATAAAAGTCACAAACATTGTCTGGATCATAGCTATGTGCAAATAGACTTGCCACCACCTTCATTGGCCTATGAGTGATATGTTGTCCTTCAATAAGGTGAGGTAATAAGTCTGAAATAGACACTCCAAAGATCTCCATATTTGCACTTGCTCGAGGAATTTTTCATGGCCGTTTTGATGAATTAACTGGCCTCTTTCTCTTGCAACTCTGGAAACTTTGAACATTACATTCACTCACCTCTTTCCCTTGTTTTGTCTCTTGATAAGCATGGTCTTCAAATCTTGATCTAATTTTCCCTTGTCGGATTCCTATTTCTATTGCTTCTCCAATCACCACGAGATCACTGAAACTGCACCTTGAGTTCGCAAGCATTTCCTCAAAGAAATGAGATGGAAGAGTTTGATGAAACATAAGAGATATTTCTTCCTCTGTCATGAGAGGTTAAACTTGGGCTGCTAATCCTCGCCACCTCAATGCATAGTCTTTAAAACTTTTGCCGACCTTCATATTCACGTTCTGCAGAAAATAGCGATCTAGAGCCAGGTCTATAACATACTTGTATTGCCCCAAAAATGCTTTAGCCAAATCAACCCATGATCAAATCTACTCTCGACCTAATCTATTGTACCACACTGCGGCAAGTCCATCTAGACTATCATGGAAACAACGGATCAAAAATTTATCATCATCTAAATATCCTTCCATTTTTCTACAGAACATTGCTAAGTGGATTTTAGGACAGCTAGAACCATCATACTTCTCAAAATTGGGGACTTTAAATTCAGGCGGCATGACTAGATCAGAGACTAAATAGAATTCTTTTGCATCAAATTTGGCATTATCGACGCCATTCCTTTCCCTGATATCTTCCTCAAGTTTGGCATAACTATCTTTCAACTGTTCAAGTCTTGATCCTAGGATAATAGGCTTTATAGACCCTGCCTCTGTACTTGGGTTAGATGCCCCAGGATAAATTGTCAAACATGGTGTAGCAGTGTAGTTCTTCACATTTTGCTGATGCTTGATCATCTATTCTTATAACCCTTCTTGAGTATGTTCAATCCCTTTCATATCTCCGTCCATGATAACAAATTCCCAAACTTTCATTAATTCCCAGATTGCTCCTGTCAAAACTCTGACTGCTCTAGATCATGAATGTTAATGCCATGGTATTACATAATAATGTTATATTGATAAATATGCAATGCATGAATGTATGAATGCATGAGGTATTGATTCTAGAAGTGATCATCATAGAATAACTTTCATTGAAGTAAAAGGATTCGACACATCAGATATTAGATACTACAGATATTGGTGAGCTCTAACTCCCAACTTCCTAACTTCCTCTAAGAGCCAAGTCAGCTTCCCTCCATGATCTAATGCTGGATCAATATTTTGGCTCAGTGCCATTGCTACATCAGCTATATCTGCCACTTGTTGATCAACTTCTTTTGCCTGAATAACAACATATTTCATGTCGTTGTCCCTTTCTCGAATCTTCACTCTTGATCTATGAAACTGGGCATATCGCTTTTCCTCGCTTTCTTGACAATCTTTCTTAACATCATCAACAAGAGCTTTGTACATTAGCGTAAGCTTGAGGCATTCATATACCTTATTCTTTAGTGTTTCATTTTTAGCTTGACTGTCATTCAGCTTGATAGCATTATCCTCATACATTTGCATGTACATTTTTATAATCTCGCGCTTAGCTTCACTAACCCTTAGATCGTCCATAAAAGTATTGCGTTGTAGCTCCATTGTCTGCAGATCACACGAAAGTGTATTGACTCGACCTCTACTTGCCTCAAAACTCATTTTCCAGTATTCGGCTTCATGTTTCAGCTCTTTAATTATTTCCTTCGACTGTTCTAGAGTTACACCCAAACCAACATTCTTGCGCATCAAACAAAGCTCCTGATAATTGAACTGTAAGTTTCTTAGCTACTCATTCAAATCATTTCTCTCTTGCTTCAATTTTCTTATTTGAGCTTCATATTCGAATAGAAGTCCTTTTTCCTGAGTATTGTCATCTTGAGTTTCATATTCGTCCGTTGAATAAGGCTGGTTTTCTGTTCCAAATTTCCATTTTCCAAACTCTAAGCGAGCTTGAACTCGGCGTTTGAAGGCGAGACAATTCTCAATAGAATGTCTTTGGATTCCATCGTGAAATTCACAGTGTGCATTGGCATCGTATCATTTTGGATACGGAGGTTGCAAAGGTGCAAGAAATAATGGGGACACCAATCGGGCCTTTAACAATTGAGGATACAATTCTTTATACGAAATGGAGATTGGATCAAAATGATGTTTGTGATCTTTTGTCTTCTGATGATTGGCTGAGGGAATGCTAGAATTTGAACTTTGCATTGGACCCTTACTTGATTCTGATGGGCTTATAATTTCCTTCATTTTTGTATCTTCAGGTGTTCTATTAATTGTCAGACTTTTATGAAATTTGGGTCTTCCATCTTCAAAACTCAACATGCCTTCTCTGATAAGATTTTCAATCTTGCTCTTCAAAGCCTCACAATTCTCGGTAGTATGGTCTAAACTTCCTTGATGATAATCACATGCCGTACTATTTCCATAACCCCCCGGGGGATGAAGGCACTGTAGACTTAAACGGGGCTCGGGCCACAAGATTTTTCTCTATCAGCATTGGAAGCAATTTCGCATATGTCGCTAGGACTGAATTAAAATATCTTCCATCATTCTTTCTTCCTTGAGTTTCTCCCTGGCATGTCATCACTTTCTTGGGATTTGGCTCAATTATACCTCTAGTTGGTTTATTGATGCGAATTGTATCGACGCGCCAACTCGACTGTTTATTCCCGTACTATTTTTTATTTACTTCTCCTTTCAGCTCACTATGCCCATTTTCCTTGGTCATAGCCGTCATCATCTCAGCCATTTGTCTTTTCAGCTCTTGCATCTCATTCTTGTCAGCATCGATACTAACAAAACCAAACGTGTAACACTTGGATGAACTGCCCTTCATTCCTTCTATTGTTTGTCCAAAACACTACTTCATACTTGCTCTCTCTCTTATCATATTACGAATCCCCTTATCCATCATGATCGTCTTCTAATGACAACCACCTTTGAATCATTACCTTTATGCCATGAAAATGTGATGTAAAGGAAAATAAAAAAACAAAAGAAATAAGTTAGTAATGTAAAAATGATCTTGAAGGCAAAAATACATATAGCAAGACAAGTTATATTGATCAAAGAGAATAACCAAAGAAACGTATTTAAATTTACATCATCTGACCTAGGTTCTTGTTTGGCTCAAACAAGGTAAGCAACATGTAATGCAATATTTTAAACAAAAGGGCAATATAATATTTAAATGTGTAATGCATGAATGCACGATGTATCGATTTCAAGAACTAGTCATTAGTAGAACACCCATCTAACTAAAGGGTCGAATACAGAGAAAATGCAATATGTCACTAGCTCTAGCTCTAGCTCTAGCTCTAGCTCTTTTGGGTTGATCACTTTGTTCATCCTCTGAGTCATCATCATTATTGGCTCGACGTCAATATCAAAGTGTTGTTGCAGGTTCATAACCTTATCGAATAAAATCTGTACATGCCATGCAATCCCCGCACTTGATTCCTAAAGTTTATCACTTCACAACTTTGTTTCTGGATAGCCTGGATCACTGCCCCAGCTTGACTTTTAGTACTTTGTCTTTTATTGTAGTATCTCTTTGAAACTTACGATCCGGTCTTTCTATTGTTACACTGCACTTTTCTGATTCCGTCCATTTTCTAAGCTTCTCATTTTTGTTAAAAATCAGCATTTTCCCTAATTATGGTATTCTTCGGTGAATTTCATCATCTGTGAAACCTGGGTATCGCCTCTGAGTTCAAAATTCTCCATTAGGTTCTTTCATGTCAACCACGGCCCATGAATGCCTTTTCAATTCATCTGTTATTTATTCCTCCTCTGGTTATCATTGTTGTTGTTTTTTTTAAATACTGCATCTTGTTTATTTTGTAACTGTCGCTGACTCTGTCTTTAAACTTGAATCATTGTCAAGAATTGTATAAACTTGAAAGTTGAATCGTTGTCGAGCATTGTATCCTCTTGAAAAATGAATAATTACCGAGCTTCATAAATGGGTTCTGCCCCTAAACAACTCTTGATTCATTTAACTGTCTGACAACAACGCTATATTTTTAAAGTTTATTGAAAATGACTCTTCGTATTCCCATCTTATGGTTCTCAAATTAAACTGATTCTGGCAAAACTTCATCATGTTTAGAAATTTTCAGTACAATCTTGCAGTAATGACATATGGTCTCTACGGATATTGTCTTCGCTCTTGTATTGAGTCTTCTCGAATCTAGTTCACAGTGACATATTATCCTCTACTTGTCTATCAGACCCTTCAGCTCTTATGGCCACTGCCTACTCGACTAATTCTCGAACCGATACCTCTCATGAATGCAATGTAACATATAACAAAACACAGAAAAAAAAACAGTGTCAGTATGATGAAGTAATATTGTAAGCAAAAATAATTATTATAGGAAAAACAATTTACATTGCGTAAAATTAACCAAAGAACAGTTTATTTTGCATACAATAATAACCAGAGAAATAAATTTAAATCAGCAACACCTTGTCTTAGGTCCCTGTCTGGCTCTAGTGAGGTAGGCTTCTATTATAGCATGTGGGTTTTGATCTAGACTCTGGGTACCCGAACTGTCGTTAATGGACTAGTAATAGATCGATTCGGGAGTATACGACCCCTTATAGCAGAGGCATAACCTCACGGTGTATAAGGTTGGTATATCAGAAGGAGGATAAAATTCCGGTCACGGGGCTGAATAACCCGCGTAAGATCATGCCTCACTCCCACTTAAAGGTGAAAAGCCCGGGTATAAGGCTTATACATGAATGACAGTTTATATCACACAAGAAAAAACTATCTGCATTTTTCCTGAAAATTCATCCAATAATTATAGGAAAATTAAATTCAAATTACTGTCCAAAATGCCAAAATGCCACGTAAAATTAATTAGGCATGACTCTCGGTTTTTAAAGTCCCCAGCTGAGTCGCCAAGCTGTCGCGACCATTTTTGAAATCGGGATGTGTAAGAATAGCCTGACGATTGATCTTTTAGAAAATTAGGGTTTTCTGGCTATTTTTTAATTTAATCTTGAAAATTTAGGGTTTTCATATTAAATCGAATTTCCTTTATTTATCCTTTAAAAAAACATTTGGAGTCGCCACTGATCACTTCGAGGTAGACCGAACACTAGAAAAACAAACCAGAGATTTTGTCTTAAAATTGGGTTCGGGAGTTGGTTACGTATAGGGAAGGATTAGCACCCCTACAAACACCCGTTATCGGTACCTTTAATTTTACGTGACATTTTGACATTTCGAATAATATTTTGAATTTAATTTATTCCATAATTATTAATTGAATTTAAATTCTGAATGCAGATATCCTTTTATAAGGAAATTCATTTTTTCGAATATGAGATTAAAGGCGCCCCGTTAGGTGGCACCCCTATTCATATTTAAAAATGAATTTCCAACATAAAAGGTTTTTAATTAATGATATTTTATTGTCTTGTCAATTTTAAGTATTAATCCTAAAAGGCTCTAATTAATTAGTTATTTAAAACTATGAATATTAATTAATTTAATGGATTTTATGAGAAAATGCCAATTTTCTTGAACACATTCCATATATTTAAAGCCTTTAGATTAATCATATTCCCAATTAATTGATCTTTCTAATTAATTAAAGTTCTAGTCCTAATTAGGGCTCTAAGAATTTATTATTTAATTATAATTGAAAATGTGTATCGAATATACACCTTTATGACCAAGGCTGAGATAACACCCTATTGTAAACAATGGAACACCATCCAGATTTGAACCTCAAAGATTCTATTCGATATACATTTAATTAACTACAAAGTGTTCTTATTTAATGACAATTAAAGAACTAATTAATATTCAATTTTAAGTGTAATATATTAAATATATTCATTAAAATCCATATTGAGATAACACCCCATTGTAAACAATGGAAAATAATCCAAATTGGGATTTTAAAATTTATTTTCAATATATTTTAATTGCTACAATTATCTATCCTATTTAATTATTGAAATCTTAATCAGAGAAACCTAAGGCTCTAATAACTAACTAAGCTAAGTGTTTAAGTTGTCTAAACAAAATACTATATGCTTATTTAAAACATGCAATCATACATATAAATTTAATACATTTAATTAAATTACACAAATAAAAAAAAAAACTAAATTGAAAAGCACATAAAAAACTCAATTTATTATTAATGGACTGAATTGAAAACATTATAAAACTCTATGCCCAAATTACATAGCCCAAGTGACCCAATTACACTAATTGCAAACCTAAGGGGAACAATTAAATGGGAGGGGGACTAAATTGAGAAGAATACAAAAGTCAAATACTGCATTAAGGGGAAATGGTGACCAAATTGAAAAGATACAAAACATTGAGAAAAAACCAAAGGCAACCCGAATTAAAATGCGCGGGTTATACCCGCCCGCTCAAAAACACGCGGGTCAAGAACGACTCGAAACGTAAACGGTGTCGTATGGATTTTATTATATAAATCCATTTTACCCGAAATTTGGCCTTTTTCCTTCATTTTCTCAGATTCCCTCTCTCTCTAGATTCTCCCTCTCTCTAAACACTCTGAACATAAACACCTTTTACCCAGAAATCACCAACCAAACAGTTCAAAATCCTTAGGTTTTAGTTGAACGTCCCTTGTGTTCATCCAATTTCGGATGAACACCTAACTATCCGTCCACTAAACCGCCCTCAACTCCGTCATTGAATCCACATCCGCCGTACTCCGACAACTCTAACCTGTTCGCGACCACCTGGATTCAAATCTCGCCCGCCACAATCGATGCCGGTCGCCACCTGGCAATTTTCGACCGCCGTCTTCTGCCGTGAAAACCCTAAAAATACCCCAAATTTGATCCTAAACCTAGATCTAATCCCCGTTTCAACAGAAACGCCCGTTTTTCCCAACCTAGGTCTAGATCTACCGAAACCCGCCTCTTTAACTCCACCAACGGAAACCAAACTCTGGCCACAAAGATGGGGACTCCGACCGTCCTTATATTTCTTTTTTCTATTTATTTTTTCATTCGAACTAACATCGTTTTATTTTTTGCAGGATTCGAAATGAGGGAGAAAAAGTTACCTTTTCGGCGGCAGCTATGGCGATCCCGGCGTTCTTCCCGGTTCGAGTTCTAGGCGACCGTCCGTTCAGCTTCACAGTGGTGGCGCGTCGGTTCTACTACCGAGGTAAACCATTCTCTCTCATCATTATTGTATTTTGTTATTATTATTATTATGGTAAGTAATTAATGATTGTAATTATTAATCTGACATTTTTCTCTCTCTACCTATTTATAGGGTCTGACCACTGACGTCAGAGAAAACCAAGATCCACGTGAAATGGGTCTGGCCGAATAGGGAGCTGAGACGTGGATTCATTTTGAGTTGGAAAACCAATTTTGGGCCATTTGTGCTTGTTTAGCTGGCAATGGGTTGTAAATTTTGTAATTGGGAGGAAACACAATGTATATGGGCTTTTAGATCTAAATTTTGGGCTTTGGGTGTTTTATATGTAAATTGGACATTTTTGGACGGTTTTATGCATTTATGGACTAAAATAATACATATTTATATTTACTATTTATTATTTATTTATTTATTAGCCTGGTCAAAATTCGGGTATTACACATGGATTTAGGGTGTAAAATTTTACTTGCCATCCACAAATTTGCCAAAGCGAAAGCTCCAGCACCAAAGTTTGATCAAACATAGTCATGGATTAAAAACTAATGACTAACTTATAAAATATTCTAATTTTCAAAATCAAAGTTCATGAAGCTTTTAACCATGGGGGATGGTTATTTGAGGAAGAAGACGATTTCTTTCTTTCTTTTATTTCCTCACGCGAAGCTATTAGCCACTGCTTGGCTTAGTTCCCATTTTCCTTTATCCTTTATTTATTTTCTTTTAATGAATCTAGGACCAAAACATAATAGTTTGACACCTAGGTGCTTGCTTCATTACTTTAGAAAACGGGCTAATCATATCTCAAGTCCTTCAACTAGCTTTCCCTTTACAAGAGGAAATCTCAAGGTATAATTAATTGTGAGACATTAATCTTTTCCTTGTTCACATTTTAGCCACTGAACTACACTTTCTTACAATTTAGTCACTAGGTGGTCTAGCTAGACACCTAGTCCTTAAAATCTTTAATGTCTTACACTTGTAACTTATTATCTTACTTTTTCACATTTTAACCAATGGTTCAGAATATCAAAGCTTTACAAATTGGTCCTTATCCTTTAATCTTTTTCTCTATTCTTTTTTAACCTAAACTTTATAATTATTCAGATTAATCATTGTGAACTTTTTCACAGGAATTAACTTATTTGTCAGAACTGAATTTCTGACCAATAAAAGTCGAGTTTCGACTAGGCCGATTTTCGTGGTGTTACAATTTGCAAATGCTAATCATGTTCTTCCTCGTTACGAGAGTACAAAAGGATATCATCACTGAACACAATAAGAAATCGATCAAGATATTCGTGGAACACTCTATTCATCATTTCCATGAAAGCAAATGGGGCATTAGTCAAACCAAACAACATCAAAAAAAACTTATAATGCTCATACCTTGCGCGAAAAGCAATTTTCAGCATATATGCTTCCTTAACCTTCAATTGGTAATGCCCAAACCTCAAATCAATCTTTGAGAACACTACAACACCACGTCGAACAAATAACCAATCCTTGGTAACATGTACATATTCTTAATTGTCAACTTATTCAGTTGCTAATAATCAACGCACATACGCATGGTTCCATCATTCTTCTTCATGAACAACACCGGTATACCCCAAGATAAAACACTCAGTCAAATAAAACCATAATCCAATAACTCCTAAAGTTAAGTTGGCAACTCTTTAGGAAACACTTTCAAAAAATCACACACTGTCCAAATATATTGTACTCGAACGCCCTTGGTACACAGTTTCATCACAAATGACAAGTAGGCTTGACATCCCACTTGCATCATCTTTTCAGCTTGGATTGTTGAGACAACGTTAGACAATAATTTGTTATTCTCACCTACTACTACAACAACATAGTCGTCGACAAGCTTCAACGAAACCCTTTTGGTTTTAAAATTCATAACGACCCTATGCTCACTTAGCCAGTCCATACCCAAAATAACGTTGAAACTATGGAATGACAACTTTATTAAATCTACTGTAAAAACATGCCCTTGAACAACCAAAGGACATCTTCTGTACAATCTCCTAACAGTAACCATCTCACCAAGAGAACTAGTTACCAACATCCAAAATCTCAACAGATGTCTCTAATAAATATGCATGCTCACTCAATATATATGAATGCATAGAACCCGAATCAACCAAAGAAAATAATGACATAGATTGTAAGGTAAAGGTACATGCGATCACGTCGATGTCGTTACGAACCTTGCGATGAGCATACACCCTAGCTGGACCTCTATTATCTAGCTGCATAGCAACTGTATGAGCAACTTTCCTCTAACCCTTATCACATCTTTAGAAAATACCCTTACCACTGCCTCGACAGCTGCCATTTGAACCGATGCATCTCTAAGAATACGTGGGCAATCACGCTTCTTATGGTACCGAGAACCATACACAAAACAACCTCCAGACAAACTCTAATACACTCTTGAATGACGTTTCCCATAATGCTCACATTCAGCAATTACAATGGTTTGAATATTCTAACCACGTCCACCACCATCGTCTCGCTTGTGATCTGGCTTATATCACCTATCATGCGCCTTCTTATTCTATTTTCCATAATACTCATGCTCGACAACTCTTTTCCCTAAATCATCATTCATTGTCTGAGAGGAAAAACCCAAAGATTGCTCAATACATTGGCCATGTTAACCAATACATCAAAATTCGTGTAATCAGCGGCCAACATATATGTCTTGTTGTCCTTGACAAGTCCATACTAGAACCTGTCACATCTCTGACGGTCATTTAGAACTAGCTTAGGAGCATAGTGGCTCAAACTGATAAATTTCACCTTATAATCGGCTACTGACATACTTCCCTGCACTAAGTACATAAACTCACTCTTCTTTGTGTCATGATATTGTGGATCAAGATAATTTCTCTTGAAAGCTCTTCGAAAGAACTCCCAATACACATCAATAGTAAGTACTCCAGCTATGGTGTTCGTCCACCAATGATATACATTACCATGCAAGAAAGACACCGTGTATACAAGCTTATGTGTATTAGTGCACTCTATTTGCCCAAGAGTACGTTCGTTTCTCTCAAACCAATCCTCTGCTGCTTCAAGATTCAATACTCTGAATTCAACACCTCCCAAGCTATGAAGACGTTTCAATGGTAGTCTAGGATTATCAGCAACCACAAGAGCTAAGGGCCTGAACATGTACTCCAGCTACAACTACTTGAAATGCACCCATCATCGCCTGAATCAACGGCGTCATATCACCAAAGATAGGTCCTTTTGGAGCCTAAGGTACATTCCCAATACCTCCACCAACGGGTAGATTAGGCAGAGGAGGAGGCAAAGGGTTACGAGGATCCAACTCATCATCAGAATTCTGGCCATCGGGTACGTTACCCATTCCAAATCTTATCTCACGCATCGATGGCAAACTTACTAATGCCTACAACACATAATCACAATTTATTGAGGCTCGCATTCGGCAAAAGGATCCAAGAAAACCTACATTTATTGTTTAAAACAATAGTAATAGGCAATGTGTCTCCGAATACCCCAAATCATAGTAAATTCACATCAACACAATAAAAAATCATGTTTTCAAACAATTATAATCATCGAATAACCTCAAAAACAATTCCCAACAATAATAACTTGGCTCTGGTATCACCAAATGTAACCCTCTTGACCCAATCTAGTTGTTAGACCCAAACCAAGTAAATTACATTAGGTCTACTAAAACAAACCTGAACTATCTAACTCGAAGGTCTATTTTTTCTTTTCATCCTATCTAGATGCAGTATAAAGTCCTATGGTGAACATACAAGTAGCAGTTCAACTTTCATTCGAATGGACGCCAATAAAACACCCAATTGCACAAAATAGCATTATAAGGAGGAAAACGTAAATCTGGAAAATTTTAGGGACTTATCCAAATTTTGGATTACCAATTATTAATCAAGCAAGTTACATTCATACTTGTGAATTTTTAGCTCAAACGGAACATCTAAACTCATCCAATCGATATAAGAACATTCAATGACCAAAATGCAAAGGATCTAAAATAGCTTATTAAACCAAATGCCACTAACTACCATCCGTATCAGTACACAGGATTCCTATACCGATATGGTGTAGTGTATCAGTACTCAACGCACGTGTACCGGTACTAGTGATCATATAAAAATTCTAGTAGCATAAACTCGTACCGATACGGCTAGACCTGTACCGATGCCCTTTCCTAAAAACACACATTTGTACCGATACAGTAGGCACCGTACCGGTACGAACTGACCTATAATGCCCAAATTTTCTAGTTTTCAACTTTAATCCTACTCAAACATGCTTCAATCAGTCTAACATGCTCCCTATTAATAATCCACATATTAAACATACTACAAGGAACTTTCAAACCAAATTTCATATATTATCAACTACTTTAGCACAAGCTAGAGGCATACTTCCTAATGGTACAAAACCAACATACTTGAAACACAAACAAAAGCTTACAACAAACCAAATATGTCATCTACAATCCATACTTTCGAATCAAGAATTGAGCATGCTATCAAAACACCCTAATTTTTCATAAACCTGGCTCTAATACCACCAAATGTAACCCCCATAACCTGACCTAGCCGAAGCTGAACTGAAAGAGTCATATTAGGTTTATCGAAGCAAACCCGAACTAAAAACCTAAACTCGCCCATTTTTTTCTTTTTATCTTGTCTACATGCAACTTAATATTATCCTATGTGATCATACTTCAGCAGAAACACCTCATTCAAAACAAATCGCAAAAGGGTGACCAATTCCTCAATAATTCACATTAGGGACCAAAACGTGATTTTTGAGATTCATAAGGTCTTGGTTACAATTAAGATTACCTAACCTTAATTAGGTCATTTTCATGCTCTCAGGTTAAATCTCAACTCAAAACAATCATTTGAACTCATCCAATTGCATACATAACATTCAGGGACCAAATTGCAAGATTCCAAACTTCAGCAGATTTATTACACAAAATAGGCTAGGCGTGCCGATACAAAATATCTAACAAAATGGCTCCCTATACCAATACACGTGAGCCTGTATCGATACAATATGTTGACCAAACCGTACCGATACGGCTTTGACCCCGTACCGATCTCCCCTTTGTTATTTCAAAAACTCAAAATTCCAGTAGCTAGAGCTCTTACCGATACGGTACCTTGCGTATCAATACAACTTGTTAAAATCGAAGGGGTCGTTTCGGTGCTCTGGCCCATGTACCGGCACCTATGCCTATTTTCCTTCAAGGCGTACCGATATGGTGGCTAAGCCTACCGATACGCTAAGCTTAATTTCGACAATTTGAGCCTCAACAAGACCCTGCATACCGAACCTTGAGGTACCCATACTGGTACACAGAAGCTTGTAATAACCTCTAGGTCCAACATATGACACTTTATCTCATTCCTAACAACATTAACACATATCTAAACATCATATAACATCATTGGCATGCTTAAACATCATCATAACAACAATTTGGACCTACGTAGCAAATCTAGCACACTCAAGCACCAAGACTATATGCATGCTTCCTAGTCCACAACAAAAACACAAAACCATCTACATCTCAACTACTTAAAACATATTACAAGTCCAAAACAACAATTGAAACTTGCACCAATAGGGAGTTATTCAGAAACCCTCCCAAAACCTCATTCGACATATTGCCTTTATTACTTCTACATGCGTTTAAACCATACTTTGAAAATAAGTCTTCAAAAATCCATCCCCGCTTCCTCACTGCCCGAAAAACTCTAATTGTCTGCATTGATGAAAAACTCTAATTGTCTGCATTGATGGAAAACCATTTTACCATCATTTGATAAACACTTTTCAAGATACTTTTAAAACATCGTTTCAACATTATGCCTTATCAAAACCATGCACTTAACATTTCCAAAACAACATATTAAACCATATGCAACATGTATCATGGATTCAACAGCAAAATCCCATTTGCTACCCTCAATTTAAGCTTTCCCATGCATACTACCAATGCAAGGCTTAAAGAGCAAAACATGTTTAATCACATTAAACAACTTAATCCACTCATGATATATCATCAATTATATTGGTTTACAAGTGATTATTACCAAGTTCCACTTTACAAAACATAAAATCAGATACACGGATTCAACAAGTGTTCCCTCAACACTTAACATACAATCTATCGGCATTACAAGGTTCACACATAGGAGTTTTTGGTACTCATAAACCCCTCCACCGTTGTGACACCCGTGGTGGAGTCTTCGGTACACATAAACCCCTCAACACCACTCATCGATCAGATGTATAATCCACTAATGGGAGTCTTCGGTACAATTAAACCCCTAAACCGTTAGGGTACTTGGATGGAATATTCGGTACACATAAACCCATCAACATTCAATGCGACGTTTTACAGTGCACTATCAATCCTATGGTCAACCAACTATATCTGATAACATTTCCAAATCTTTTTATCTCATCACTTATCAATATAATCCAATTAATTAACTACAACTCACTATTTTCATATGCATTATTAAAATCATTAAACCAATGCAACATAACCTTACATTAAACAATGTTCATAAACATTAACGAAATATGCATTACTTCTAAATGCATTATCATCATTTTGTAATCATTTTCCAGCATTAAACCATGCTCTAAACATGCATAAACAGTGAGTGATTAAACCATTTAACATCAGTGCATAAAATCAATTGCCAAACCGAGTTCGAGAGAGAGATTTCGTCCTTTACTTACTTCCGAGCTTAGGCCAGCATTTCAAGCTTGATCTAAACTCCCAAACACAACTTTCAAACCTTTGAAAGGTTGTTAAACACATTCTCACTAACCAACACGTAAAGCCTCGCTTGCTGATACGGTAATCTCACCTCTACAGCTTTCGAAACTAAGGTTCAAGTTGGAGGACCAACTTCCCCTGTTTTATCCACACAAAAAAAAGAGCAAATTGCATCAAAATGCAATCAACAACACAGCAACACAAATCCTCAACCTTCCTTCAAAAAAACTACTCCACAACAACTGAAACTAACATCTAGCATCTTCCAAACTTAACCCAGCCATAACCGAACATTTTAATTCATCAATTAACATTAAACAACATCTAAAAGCACATCACAACCATCCTTATACCTCCAGTATTCGTAAAACCCTCACAACTCCTCAAAAACACATAACTAGCAACCAAGAAATTAGGAATTCAATTAGTTTCGGTATTCCTATGATTAAACCATCTTATTAACATCCTTCCTTATCAAAATCATGATCTATATCAATCCAAATCATGAGAAAATAGAACAATTACGAGGCTAAATCAATTTTATCAATTAAACCTTGATTTAACCATTTTCCTTTAATTAAATCATCAAAACAAGTTAGAAATCATAAATAAAAGATCAATAACTTGGGAATTTCAATAAAGAACTTTGTATTAGAGGAGAAGAACGAACCTTGCCTCTAATTGCTGCTTTTCCCCTTAATTAGATGGATTCCAAAGCCAAAACAATGAGAAATCAAGTTTATTTTGTTAGAAAACCATTATAATCTCAATTCAAATCAAAAGATTGATTAAAAGAAGATTTTACCTGAAGATTTTGAAGAAAGAAAAGGTTTGGCTGGAGAGAATTGGAGAGAAAATACATTTGTAAACAGTTAGTTACATAGATTTTATTTCAAAGCTTTTAATTAATCAATTATTTCTCCAACCCATTTATATTATTTTAAAACAATTAAAAATAGCTAATTAAGGGGAAAAGTCTAATATTATATTTTAAGGTTAATATCTCCTTAAAGATTCAAAGTTTTGACCCTTTTACAAAATAGTCACTAAAAACAGTTTTTAAACTTTACATTTTGGTCACCACCCAAAATGTCCAATTTCGAGACCCTTTTTGTAAAATTGATTCCACAAAATCATTTCCATATTAAATAATGATTTTAGATAATTTTTATATATTTTTAACCCTTCCAAAAATATTTTATCCAATTTAAATCCGAAAACTGACTATAATTCCCTAATCCGATCCAACAGACCGTCTAAACCACTTAGCAAACTCTCAGGCCTAAAACCGGGGCGTTACAACTCTCCCCTTAAGAAATTTCATCCTCAAAATTTACCTGATGGAAACAGATGCGAAAACTGAGCAACCATGTTCGACTTACTCTTCTACGTGGCCTCTTCAACACCGCGATGTCGCCACAACACCTTAACAAGCTCTATCGTCTTGCCACACAGAACTTTACTGCTAGAATCAAGGATCTCCACTAGTTTCTCATCATAAGACAAGTCCGGTCGCAACTCAACATCTTCAACTGGCATAACATGCGGCGGATCCGAACGATACCTCCGTAACATGGACACATGAAACACATCATGAATCTTTACCAACTCAGGAGGCAAACTCAACCGATAAGCCATAGGACCAACACGTTCCAACACCTTATATAGTCTAATAAACCTCGGACTCAACTTCCCTTTGCGCCCAAAATGCAACACCTTCTTCCAATGTGAGACCTTCAAGAAAACCTTTTCACCAACAACATACTCAACCTCTCTACACTTCAAATCCGCATAGGATTTCTATCTATCCAAGGCCTCTTTCAACCAATTGCAAATAAGATTTACTTCCTCATATGTGTCTTTCAACACATAAAGCATGGAAACATACTTTTCCCAGCTTCAGCCCAACACAAGGGTGTACGGTACTTCCAACCATACAGGGCTTCATACGGTGCCATATCTATGCTGGCCAGGTAACTATTATTGCACGCAAACTCAACCAAAAGGCAACTGCCTTTCCTAGGTTCCTTGGAACTCAATAATGCAACATCTCAACATATCCTCCAAAATCTAAATCACACGTTTAGATTGGTCATCCGTCTGGGAATGATACGATGTACTGAAATTCAAGCGAGTACCCAAAGCTTGATGCAAACATTTCCAAAACCTTGCTGTAAACAGCGGTCTCTATCCGAAACAATCAACTTGGGCACCCCGTGCAACTTCATATTTTCAGAAATATACAAATCGCCAGCCTATCCAACGAATACGTTGTATGCACTGGCAGAAAATGTACACATTTCGTAAATCAATCAACAATTACCCTAATAGAATCTTTGTATTCGATGTTAAAGGTAGCCCCGACACAAAATCCATGGTGATCCTCTCCCATTTCCACTCTAAAATTTTCAACGGGTGAAACAACACGAAAGAAAATTGATGTTCAACCTTCACACGCTGACATACCATACATTTAGCAACAAAATCAGCCACATCCTTTTCAAACCCACCCAATAGTACTCTTCCTTCAAGCCTCGATACATCTTGTACTACCAGGGTGCATAGCAAAAGGACTATCATGTGCCTCAGTCAATATCATCCGTCTCAACTCCATATCATTAGGCACCACTATTTGTTCTTTAAAACACAACACCTCATTGTTATTAAAGTGAAAACTCGTAGGATTTCCATCCATGATGTCCTTGACATGCGGTACCAACGCCTCACCATAAGTTGTTTTTCCTTAATCAACTTGAAAGGCTTATTGTACGCTCGAATCGATCTCTGATAACCGTCAAGAGGGTTGTATTTGATGCTTGGTTGAATTGGCTAAAACCAATAAAAATGGTTGACAATGAACACAAGGATTTTAGAGTGGTTCGGCTTTCTAACCAAAGCCTACATCCACTACCTTAGCACACCACTAAGGATTTCCCAATTTACTATGAATTCTTCCCCTTTTCTAGGCTAAGGACGCAACCGTTGCAACCCTATCTTTTACTGGCTAAGATAGAACCAACTCTAGTTTTGTCTAAGGCTAAACTAGAACTTCTCCGTTTACAAGAGTTAAGAAGTAAACAAATTACCTCACAAAGGTGGGTGTTTACAGATATTAAGCTCACTAGAAAGAGTACAAAAGATATAAAAATAAGCACTCTCTAGAAAATGTACAAGAGAAATGAAGAAATAAGAATTGGACTCAAATTCTCTTGATCAACATGCTTGGATATATTCTCTCTACTTCTTATTCAAGTTTCTTTGACTTGTATTTATAGTGTGGAATGAAAAAATAGCCGTTAAAAACTAGCCATTGGAAAACTAGCCGTTAGAAAACTAGCCGTTGAAAAACTAGCCGTTGGGGACTTTTAAATTACTTGAAAATATATGTTTGAGTCAAAAACACTTTTAAAAGCTTTCAAACATATTTTTAAAATTAAATGGACTTTAAATTATTTTTGCAATATTTGTTTAAGTCCAAAAATATTTTTCACTTTGTTATATCAAAATAAATATCTCAACAATCTCCTCCTTTTTGATATAACGAAAACATTTGAAAAATTATTTTTGAGATTTCTCCCCCTTAGGAAAATAGTTTTAGAAAAAGAGAATATTTGTGAAAAATGTTTAAGACTCCCCGTTTTTCTTTTTGAAATTGAATTTTTCAAACCTATCTCTCCCCCTTTTTGTTATTTCAAAAATAATTTCAAAACAAAGTTTGAAATCTCATTAAGTTCAAAACACCAAATGTTGAAAAATTGAAGTACCAATTGATAAACATACCAATTGTTGGTGTAAAATAAAAATGGAGATAAGATATTTTTTTTAAATCAAAAGCTCCCCCTTAAACAAAGCATTCCATTTTAATAAATTTAGCTCAAATGCTTGACACTTAAAAGACATTGAATTTCAAGATAAAATCAAATTAAGAGCATATGAAATTCATTTTATCCAAGACTTTAAAAATAAAAGAATAGATAACCAAATAAATAAAGAATTAGTATAGAGGTTATCTTCTTCATTTGTGTTACTAGAGCATTTCCATATCTCTTCTTTGCTTGCCATTGCTCCAACACACCTACAAGAGACATTCACTTGGATTTTGGTATCCAAATTGCTTTGGATCCATTTACATTAATTTCAATGTCCCTAGTTCCCTTAGGAACCTATACTTGTCTAATCCTATAAGTTTTTCTTTTCTTTATAGGACAAGTATGTAAAGAATGACCATGATAATGGCAATGTGAGCATTTCGCCATTATGTGACAAGATAAATTATTAAAAATATTTTTTTCTTTTGTTAACCTTTTAAGCTTAACTTTCAAATCAATATTTTCTTTTTCTAAAACTCCATTGCTTGTTTTTGAAAACTCTAAATCATTTTTCAAAATTTCATTTTTGTTTTCAAAATCCAACTTTGTTTTCAAAAGAAAATCATTTTCAAATTCAAGTTTAGAAATCATTTTCTTAAATTTGGAATTCATGGTCTCAAATTCCAAAAATAATTCATCGAAAGCATCTTGTAACTCATCAAATGAATAAGAATTTGAATCATTAGAGTTAGAAGATACCTTGGGCTCATCGAGAGCCAAAACTTCATCCACCTTTGATGATGAGAGGAGGTTTGCACAAGATGAAGCATCATCCTTCTTCTCTCCCTTCTTTTTGCCATAGAGTTTCTCAAGCTTCTCCCATATTTCTTTGGCGCTTTTGCATGTGGAGACTTTCTTGGAAATGTCTTAATTGAGGCCACAAAGAAGAGTGTGCATGGCTTTGGCATTTAGCTTTGCCTTTGTGTCATTTCCACTCTTTTGCTTATTCTTCTTCTTCTTAGGAGCTTCTAAGTAACCATCTTCAATGATATCCCAAACCTCAAAATCAAGAGATTTCATGAAATACTTCATGACATTGCTCCACTGGAAGTATACTTCTCCTTCGAAGAGCGGAGGACACGAAATAGAGCGTCATTCTTCAAATGTTGCCATTTTCTTGAACGGTGGACTTCGAGCAAATAGATCTTTACTCCCAGATATTAGTACTTTGATGGAGACAAGGCTCTGATACCAATTGAAAAGCTTGTTGCACGCTCGAATCGATCTCCGATAACCGTTAATAGGGTTGTATTTGATGCTTGGTTGAATTGGCTAAAACCGATAAAAATGGTTGATAATGAACACAAGGATTTTAGAGTGGTTGAACTTTCTAACCAAAGCCTACATCCACTACCTTAGCACACCACTAAGGATTTCCCAATTCACTAAGAATTCTTCCCTTTTCTAGGCTAAGGAGGCAACCGTTACAACCCTATCTTTTACTGGCTAAGATAGAACCAACTCTAGTTTTTGTCTAAGGCTAAACTAGAACCTCTCATTTTACAAGGGAAAATAAGTAAACAAATTACTTCATGAAGGTGGGTGTTTACAGATATTAAGCTCACTAGAAAGAGTACAAAAGATATACAAATAAGCACTCTCTAGAAAATGTATAAGAGAAATGAAGAAATAAGAATTGGACTCAAATTCTCTTGATCAACATCCTTGGATATATTCTCTCTACTTCTTCTTAAGTGTCTTTGACTTGTATTTATAGTATGGAATAAAAAATTAGCCGTTAAAAAACTAGCCGTTGGGGACTTTTAAATTACTTGAAAATATATGTTTGAGTAAAAAAACACTTTTAAAAGCTTTCAAACATATTTTTAAAATTAAATGGACTTTAAATTATTTTTGCAATATTTGTTTAAGTCTAAAAATATTTTTCACTTTGTTATATCAAAATAAATATCTCAACACAACTGCGACAATGATGGTTTTACCTACAACTTTGCCAATAGACCCTCATCACGGGTCACACTCAACCTCACAAATATGGCTCTCAACTCCGCGATAGTTTTCTACTCAAAGCTTCGGCCACCACATTCGCTTTGCCCTGATGATACCGATTGTCAAATCATAATCTTTAAGCAAATCTAACCATCTACGTTGCTTAAGATTCAATGTGGCATCAAATACTTCAGACTTTATGATCCGTGTATACAATACACTTCTCACCATAAAGGTAATGTCTCCAAATCTTCATTGCAAACACTATCGTGGCAAGCTCAAGATCATGTGTTAGGTAGTTGCGTTCATGCACATTCAACTGCCTCGATGCATACGCTACCACTTTCCCGTCTTGCATCAACACACACCCCAACCCAACGTAGGATGCATCACTATAAACCACAAACTCTTTCCTTGAATCAGGTTGAATCAAGATCGGAGCTTGTGTCAAAGCTTCCTTCACCTTCTCGAAAGCTTGTTGCCTAGCTTCTGTCTACTCAAATCGTACATCCTTCTGTAACAATTTGGTTAACGGAGCAGCAACCCTCGAAAACCCATCGACGAAGTGATGATAATAACTCACCAAACCGAAGAAACTATGGACTTTCGATACTGACTTCGGTTTTTTTTAGCCCATAATTGTCTTAACTTTTTTAGGATCCACCTAGATACCTTCCGCAAATACCACATGGCCAAGAAAAGCCATCTCCTTAATCCAAAATTCACACTTGCTCAACTTGGTGTAAAGCTGATAATCCAACAAGGTCTGCAACACAATCCGCAAGTGTCGATCTTGATCCTCCTCAATACGAGAGTACACAAGAATATCATCAATGAACACCACTACGAATTGATCCAAGAATTCATGAAACACCCGGTTCATCAAGTCTATAAACGTTACAGGCACATTTGTCAACCCAAATGACATCACCAAAAATTCATAATGGCCATCATGCATACGAAAAAGTAGTTTTCAACAGATCCTTATCCTTAACCTTCAACTGGTAATATCCAGATCTCAAATCAATCTTGGAAAACACTGTAGCACCTTAAAATTGATCGAACAAGTCATCAATTCGCGGCAAAGGATACTTGTTATTTATCGTCAACATGTTCAGTTGCCGGTAGTCAATGCACATCGTTAAAGTGCCATCCTTCTTCTTCACAAACAACACCGGTGCTCTTCATGGAGAAACACTAGGCCGAATGAAACCACGATCCAACAACTCTTGGAGCTGCGCCTTCAACTCTTTCAACTTCTTTGGTGGCATACAATATGGAGCAATACACACCAGAGCCAAATCAGCATATGTCTCAATGCAGAACTCTACCTCCCTATCTGACGACAAACAAGGTAAATCTTTCAGAAACACACCCAAAAAGTCACAAATAGTAAGGATATCCCTAGTCTTTACTTTTTTAACATTCAGATTCATAACATAAGCTAGATATGCATGGCACTATATTCTAGCAACTTTTGCGCCTCCAAGGCCAAAACCACGTTGGATAAGAACTTAACATTCTCACCCACAACCACTACCTCATAATCATCAGCTAGCTTCAACGAGACTCGCTTTGTCTCACAATTCACCACAGCTCAATGCTCAGACAACCAGTCTATTTCTAAGATCACGCCAAAATCGTGAAATGACAGCTCCATCAGATCATTCGTAAACACATGTCCTTGAACCATCAAGGGATATCTCCGATACAACTTTCTCGTAACAACTGTCTCCCTCAAAGAACTCATTACTTGCATACCCACATCAATCATTTCTACAGATATGCCAAGCAAATGCGTATGCTCATGCAAAATATATGAATGCGTAAAAACAGAATCTATCAAGGATAATAACAACATAGACTGTAAGGTAAAGGTACATGCTATCACGTCTGTGTCGTTTCCCTCTGTGCGATGCGCATAAACCCTCGCTAGCCCGCCACCTTTGGGCCGAACAGCTACTATGTACGCCACATTTCTTTGTCCTTCCTCCCTCCATTGGAAATTACCTCAGCCTCGCCCATGACCCCTCAGTGGTGCAGCAACATGTGCGGGTGCCTGCCTACCTCTAGCAAGCAACAGACAATTACCTCTCATATGCTCCATAGACCCATAACTCTAACAAGAATTCGTAGCCATAACTACAAGAGCCTAGCCCTCTCTGGCCAAACATGGTCAGTCTCGCCTCATATGATCCCTCGATCCACAAACCCAAAAAGCATTATGCACTGCCCAAACCTGGGTACTCTGTCCATACTATCCTCTACCAGCACTATCTCCACCACTTCTCGCATTCGGTCGAAAGCTTCAATCACGGTACCTCTTGGACTGACCACCACCAGAACCAAAGTCTATAGCTCTCTTCCCAAAGCTAAAACTTTTAGAATGATGAGATAAACCCAAACTCTTCTTAATATGCTTCGTCCGTGCAACCAACACGTCAAAATTAATATAGTCAGTGGACAACATATACGTCTTAACATCTTGTACCAAACCATATAAAAAATGCTCATAACGATGCCTCTCATCCAGTACTAACTCAGGCGCATACTGACTCAGCCTCACAAACTGTACCTCATACTCAGATACTGACATACTACCCTGAACCAAGGCCATAAACTCACGTTGCTTTTTGTCCAAGTATCTAACTCCCAAATACTTCTTCCTGAATGCGGCTTGGAAGAATTCCCATATTACATCACCGGGTTCTATACTTGCAATAATAGTGGTCCACTAAATTTATACATTGCCCTGCAACAAAGACACTGAATGCCCCAGCTTACGCTCATCATTACATCACATTTGAAGCAGGATTTGTTCTATACTGGCCATCCACTCCTCATATGCCTCGGGTGTCAACCCTCTAAACTTAACTCCTTCAAGACTACATAAACGCTCTAATGATAACCTTGGATTAACAGCAGCAACGAGTGTCGGTGCAGGTACATTAACTCTAGCCATCGTGGCCTGGAACGCTCTTGTCATCGCCTGAACTAAAGACGTCATATCACCAAACTCTAGAATATGTAGTGCAAGGGGTACTTGTTCTACTCCCTTAGGAGGATTAGGCGGAGGAGACGACAATCCCTCAGGATGTACAATCTTGCCCTTGACTTCTTGCCCTCCGGAAATAGCGTTATCGCTAAATCACAACTCTCTCCTCGGTGGCATTGTATATAAATGTATCTAAGGCATGATAATTACATCAAAACAAAAACAACTAGGCCAGCTCAAGCAAGGATTCAAGACTTCTATTTTAAACCAAAATCATTTCATAATTGTAGTAATAAGGCAATGTGTCCCCAAAAAACCCCAACATGGCATATTTCAAACGCCACACATAAAAACAATCATCGTGCATTGCAATCAGCATCATACAATATCAACAACATCCTAATTTTTTATAAACCTAGCTCTGATACAACCAAATGTAACCCTCTTAAACATACCTAGCCGAAACTGAACTGAAAGAGTCATATTAGGTTTGCTAAAGCAAACCCGAACTAAAAACCTAAACTGACCCATTTTTTCTTTTTATCTTGTCTACATGCAACTTAATATTATTCTATATGATCGTACTTCAGCGAAAATGTCTCATTCAAAACAGATCTCAAAATGGTGACCAATTGCTCAACAATTCACATTAGGGAACAAAATGTAATTTTCGAGATTCATAAGGTCTTGGTTACAAATAAGATTACCCAACCTTAATTAGGTCAAATTCATGCTCTTAGGTTAAATCTCAACTCAAAACAATCATTTGAACTCATCTAATTGCATACATAACATTCATGGACCAAATTGCAAGATTCAAAACTTCAGCATATTTATTACACAAAAAAGGATAGGCGTACCGATACGAGTAAGCTGTACTGATACAGAATAACTAACAAAATAACTACTTGTACCGATACACGTATACCCGTATCAATACGGTATATTAATCAAACCGTATCGATACGGCTTTGACCATGTACCCATCCCCTATTTTTTATTTCAAAAACTCAAAATTCAGTAGCTAGAGTCTGTACCAATACGGTACATTGCGTATCGATACAGCTTGTTAAAATTGAAGGGGTCATTTCGGTACGCTAGCCCGTGTACCGACACGTATGCCTATTTTCCTTCAAGGCGTACCGATACGGTGGCTAAGCCTACCGGTACGCTAAGCTTAATTCCAACAATTTAAGTCTCAACAGGACCCCACATATCGAACCTTGAGGTACTCGTACCGGTACACAGAAGCTTGTAATGACCTCTAGGTCCAACATATGACACTTTAGCTCATTCCTAACAACATTAACACATATCTAAACATCATATAACATCATTGGCATGCTTAAGCATCATCATAACAACAATTTGGACCTACTTAGCAAATCTAGCACACTCAAGCACCAAGATTATAGGCATGCTTCCTAGTCCACAACCAAAACACAAAACCATCCACATCTCAACTACTTAAAACATATTACAAGTCCAAAACAACAATTGAAACTTGTACCAACAGGGAGTTCTTCAAAAACCCTCCAAAAACCTCATTCAACACATTGTCTTTATTATACTATATGCGTTTAAACCATACGTTGAAAAAAAGTCTTTAGAAATCCTTCCTCGCTTCCTCGCTGCCCAAAAAACTCTAATTGTCTGCATTGATGGAAACAAGAGCGTAGACGTACTAGGCTTAGTGAGGAATGCTCAAAACCAACAACCATCAATGCATTTAAAATCATTTTACCATCATTTGATAAACACTTTCCAAGATACTTTTAGAACATCGTTTCAACATCATACCTTATCAAAACCATGCACTTAACATTTCCAAAACAACATATTAAACCTATGCAACATGTATCATGGATTCAACAGCAAAATCCCATTTGCTACCCTCAATTTAAGCTTTCCCACGCATGCTAACAAAGCAAGGCTTAAAGAATAAAACATTTTTAACCACATTAAACCACTTAATCCACTCATGATACATCATCAATTATATTGGCTTACAAGTGATCATTACCAAGTTCCACTTTACAAAATATAACATTGGATACACGGATTCAACAAGTGTTCCCTCAACACTTAACATATAATCTATCGGCATTACAAGGTTCACACACGGGAGTTTTCGGTACTCATAAACCCCTCCACTGTTTTGACACCCGTGGTGGAGTCTTCAGTACACATAAACCGATCAACACCACTCATCGATCAGATATATAATCCGCTAACGGAAGTCTACGGTACAATTAAACGCCTCAACTGTTAGGGTACTTGGATGGAGTATTCGGTACACATAAACCCCTCAACTATTAGGGTACTTGGATGGAGTATTCGGTACACATAAACCCCTTAACATCCAAGGCGACTTTTTATAGTGCATTATTAATCCTATGGCAAGCCAACTATATCCGATAACATTTCCAAACCTTTTCATCTCATCGCTTGCCAATATAATCCATTTAATTAACAAAAAATCATTGTTTTCATATGCATCATTAAAATCATTAAACCAATGCAACATAACCTTGCAGTAAACAATATTCATAAACATTAACGAAATGTGCATTACTTCCAAATGCATTCTCATCATTTTGTAATCATTTTCCATCATTAATCTGACAAGCGTCGTAATTGCCAAATAAATTATGCCTAATTCTCAAAATAAAGCAAATAGAAATGTAGTAAAGAGAAGTAGGGTCGATCCACAAGGACTAAGGAATTTCCAATGTCGTCTTGTTTTGATCCTGATCCAAAGAAAATTGATAAGTAATAAAATGGGGTTTTGTAATATAAAAAAATTAAAAATAAATTAAATCTAAAAATTGTGATAAAAAGGATGAAAGCAAATAGATAAAAATAACGATGGTAGAAATATAGCCAAAAGCTTCGCTTCGCCTTAATTCGTTTCGATCATCGAAAGAGATTTTACTTCGGGATTCATGCCGGTTACTATCTACAAGGCCCATCCTTTGTAACTTACCTTTCTCTCCGATAAACTGATATTCCCAAGTCTATCTCTGAAAGTTAGTCGTTGTTATACTAACCACGTCTATTGTCGTTAGCACCAAAGCAGTTTAAGCGCTGGAAAAGCCCGACTCAAGTTATGTTGTCTCAACGAGAATCAAACCCGATCTCAATTTCCCTTAACGGACCGTCGCCAAGTGTGTTCACAGGAACTTGAATTTGCTACCAGCCGACTCTTCCTCCCAACAGTAAATCAGAACAACATTCACACCAATGCCTGCTTTTTGGGATAAAAGTGTAAAGATTTTTAAAAGAAAGGCCGATTGTCCTTCTAAGTTTTTAGAAAATTGAGAGTGATATCCAAAGATATTAAGTACTTTTCAATTCTCACAAAACGAATCGAGTCATCGCTAGGCCATCGGCTAATAAAAAGTTTAGCTAAGCATGATAGAAATCATACTTAGAATTTTTAGAAAATAAAGTAGAAAAAAGTAAAAGAAAAGTTGAAAGAAAAAAATAAAAGACAAAACCCGAGAGAACTTTTATTAATAAGAAGAAAAGTGAAAAATATACATCTCAAGCTTTACCCCAAAAGGGGTATTTATAGTCTTCTAAAAATCCTAAAGATAATAAAAAGATAAATCCTAAAGAAAGATAAATTCTAAAGAAAGATAAATCCTAAATATAATAAAAAGATGAATCATAAAGATAATATATCCTGAAGATAATATAAAATATATCTAAAAAATAATATATCGTAAAGATAATATTATTTTTCCTAAAGATAATATTATTTAAAAGAAAATAAATTCAAATTAAAATCCTAAGATAATTTAAATCCAACTCAAATTCCTAAGATTATTTCGTCCATTTATCTTCCAGATGGTGCTGACTGGACTGCCTTCTAGAAATTGTTACTGACTGGATCGCCAGATTTTGCCACGTCGGAAAATGTCGTGCCCCAAGTCATGCCCACGACTCCAGCCATAATGGATTAAAAAATACAGAAAACACCCCTCTTGTTGTTGGTTCTGGAAAACAAATTCTTGCACCGAAAATGAGCAAAACAGAACCAAATCATCAGTAATAATTGACAACAAGGGAGAATTAACAAGAATATATATTCAATTTAAAACACTAATCAAATTTACCCTCACTTATCTCATGCTTGTCCTCAAGCATGCTAGAATTAAACAAGTTAAAAATTTTGCTTACTCTCCTTCGTCTCGCCTCATATCCCAAAAATTCATGCAAGTCAAGTCCACAACAATCATCCAAATCAAAATCACAATCAATCGGAAAGCATAAGTAGAATAAATTTTAAGCAAAATCGTGATATCCATTCATTCATCAATCTCAATGTAACCAAACTCAATACCTCACAAGGATTCCCTCGATTCACTCAAAGTGTTTCGGGTTCAAATACACTCAAAGTCAGAACCGAACATGATATTACCATAGGTCTGTAAGAAAATCAAATCTCCACTACTAGTTAGAACAAGATGCAATAATTAAAGGGTCTTAAATGGGTTGTAATGGGGCTTAGAGAAAGGTGAGGAGAAAGGCAAAAATCTGACTAATAATCAAGACAAGAGAAACATAATAAATTAGATCAATCCCACATAAACTCAAAAGTAAACAAAAAAAATGGAATCAAGGAATGCAAAAACTTCAAACGAATTTTTTTTTCTCTTTTTTCTTTTCTTGTTCGGACTATATTCTTTTGCTATTTTTTTCTGCAGTTTTATTTTTGAACTGCTATTTATCATCCGAACTATTTTTTCTCTTTTTTTCTTTTTGTGTGTGAACGAATCATACAACGGTAATATCGTTCTCTTGTCCTGACAAAGGTGAAAAAGATAGTCAAAATAAAAGGGCTCGGGTTTGAAAATGTGGTGAAAACAGAGAAAGGGTAAAAGGAAAAAAAATGGCTAACTAGGGGAAGATGAAAGGGTAGGCAATTTTAGAGGTAAAAAGTGGGTAATCCTAAGTTCCCTAATCATATTAAACCATCAAGTTTCTGTGTAATCTTGACATGCATTCAATTACAGGTTCTAGAACATCAATGTCAGGCTCGACACACTCAATCAAAGAATATGAGCAAGAATGTAAAGAAATGCTCGCAAAGGCTCAAATCGTACTGAAGTGTGTACATGCATTAAGTTAAGAACATCTCAACCAATAAAGTCATGGAATATCACAAAAGGTTTCATGGAAATTTCTAAACATGCCATGCTTTATCATGTATATCCTAATTCAATCAAAATTGTGTTCTCAATCAAGAATGGCATTTCAAAATATTCAACAAAGTGAAGGATTTCCAAGAAAATTTTCACAAGTTCAACCAAGCATACTAGAATCAAAGCACAAAAATAAGCAAGGGAAAATATAACCAATACTCTACCCCTCACTTAAGGCATATTGTCCCAATATGAAAATTAAAGTACAAGAGAAGGAATAGAGATACTCCCCGTGTCTAGTGGTGACGGTCTGCCTCGAACCGAATGAGTTCTTTGTTTTCAAACTGAAGGAACCCCTGCAAGTGTTCCTTGGCTAAGACATCATAATATCAACCTTAACAGTTTCGTTCAGGATTCTTGGCTTACGATGGTGGGTTGTTGCTGCAGTAGGTTCGCGTGGCATCTTACAGTTACTATCGACATGTTGTGAGAAGTGATGGAGAGTGACTTAAGGAGCAGGTAGACGGGGGTTAGGTTTTAGGGAAATAGAGTTGTGCGTCTGTGCCATAAATAAAAACGGTACGCAAGGGGATTCTAGGAAAATCCCACCCGCAACTCGTCAATTCTTATGCTGCCTATGGGATAAATTTTCTCAATGTTTGATAAAAAATGCTACATCCGAGTCCATTTAAGTTTGATCTAAAAATACTTGGGTACCTAAAAACTATAAGAAAAATAAAAAGGAAATAAATATGTAATAAAAATAAATAAAGTGAACAAAAATACAAATGGGTTACCTCCCATTAAAGCGCTTTGTTTAACATCATTTAGCTCGACGACCTGATTCAGACTATAGGTTCTGGGAAAAATACTTCCTCCAATTCTTGCGCTTTGTCCAACTGAGAACTTCCTTAAAAGAAATTGTACAATCATGGAGTTCATTTGTTTTTCTCTTGTAGGTTCAGGTATTCACGTAAGCTTTTTCTCGGATTTCCTCCAGCTTTGAAATAATCACCGAAAAGATATCTCTTTTTCCCAAAAACATGTACTTTAAATGTTCCGAAATTGGTTTCGACTCAATATTCGGTGCCTGCAAAATGCAAGGTAACATTTTGGTTTTCGAAGGAGTTAGGAGCAAGTCAGAATAAATAGAAGGAATATTTTCCAACTCCTTAATTTCTTCACTATGACCCTTCAATTCCCTACACAAATCATCAGATAAATTAGTTTCAACAAACTCATCTACAAAAGGCTCATAAATGTCAATGAAACTAACATTTGCAACATTATCTGGGTACCTCATCGCCTTGCAAACATCAGATTTAACAATCTCACCGTGAAATTCCATGGTAAAAATGCCACTCCTAACGTCAATTTTGGTATGTGGCCTGCTTAGGAAGGGGCAACCAAGGAGGATTTTGGAGGAAGAATTGGTTCTGTCATTTTCCATGTACCGAAAAAATTAAATCATTTAACTTAACCAGTACATTCTCAATGAGCCCTTCAGGATAAATGATGGGTTTATTGGCGAGCTGGATTGTCACTCTTGTTTCCTTCAAAGGCTCTGCACTAAGTGAATTGTAAACAGAAAGCGGCATAACATTTGTAGAAGCACCCAAATAACACATAGCACATTTAATTCCTACCTTACCGATTTTACAAGGTATAAGAAACATGCATTGGTCCTTTAGATTAGGTGGAAGCCTACATTGAAAAAAAGCTGATATGTTTTCACCCAAGTTTACTTTCTCATTGTCGGTAAGTCTCTTTTTGGTTGTGCAAAGGTCTTTCAAGAATCTGGCATATCTCTGCACTTTTCGAATCACGTCAAGGAGAGGTATGCTTATCTCTACTTTTGAAATACGTCAAGAATTTCTTGTTCCTCGGCTTGCTTATCACGCTTCACTAATCTCAATGGAAAGGGATGTGGGACGGAGTGAGGAGATGGCATGGGATGAGTTTGCGATTTATCCTTCTTTTCCTTTGGGATCTTGCGTCAACTTCTTCTATCTCTCTCTGGGATTTCGATTCATCTTTTTTTTGGGATTCTGCGACAATATCCTCTAGGACTGGTGGTGCGACAACAGTGCTACTCCGAAGGGCGATTGCACTAACGTTTTCTCGTGGGTTCACCTCGGTTTGAGATGGTAATTTCCCTTTAGATTCTAAACGACTCATTACTAACATAAGTTGACTCATCTATTTTTTAATTTCTTGAAACTGTGCTTCGGTCTTTAGTTGAAACTTTTCCTGGGATAATGCTAAACGTTCGACAATTGACTTCAACGATGATTTTTACGGTTGATATTGTTGTAGTACAGGTGGTTGATAAAGATTGATTTGGTCTGGGATTTGGTCCATAGTTGAAGTTTGGATTGTCCCTCCACCCTGGATTATAGGTGTTGGCGTGAGGGTTGTATGGCCTTTGGGGAGATCTCAGAAAATTTCCCACAGCGTTTACTTATGCAGTAGCATCTCCTTGAAGCATCGGGCAACAATTCGTAGGATGATCTGGCATCGTGCATATTTCGCATTGTCTAACTAGACCTATTTTTACCTAAAATAAGAGCTTGAACCACATTAGTTAACTTATCGAGTGAGTTTACTTGGTCAAAACTGTTGTGCATTGGCGGCCATGGTCAAAATGAGGTTTCTGGCTGTGGTGGGAGTCATATTTATGAGAGCTCATCCACTAGCTGCATTGATCATCTTCATTTCCATCAGGAGCGATCCTTCGTGGAAGTATTGGAGTAGGGTCTGTTCGGTTAGGCCATGTTGCGGACAACTGGCCCAAAGCTTTTTAAATCGTTCCCAATAGTCGTATAATGACTCTTTATCCTTCTGCCGAATTCCTAAGATGCTCCTACTTATTTCACTTGATTTCGCCGTGTTGTCACTCGATTTTCACTCGAATATGTTATTTGTTTATTTCTTTTATTTATTTTTTTCATTTTATTTTGTTATATGAATTTTAAATAAAAACCCATTTTTTAAATAAAACCCACCCAAAATATAAGTAGTCCATTTTAATTTATTAGAAGCCCAAAAAATAATTAAAATACCTAATTTGAACCCAACTAATTTTTTCCCCTGTGCAGGATTGATTGGAGCCGTTGGATTTAGGGCTTTGAGATCAATGGATCATATTTAACCAAAAAATGTGGATAAGGGACCACCCGCGCTGCCACGCGACTGCGCTGCACGCGCGTGGGTTGGCTCTTCCCCAACCCCTATTCACACAAGCAGCAACAGCCGCTGCTTCCCCCGCCGCGCCAGAGCCACGACAGTCATTGCCGGTGGTGCCAGGCGGTCCACCAGCCCACGACGAAGTAGACCATGCCGTCGCCCTCCACTGCCGTCGCCGGTCACCTGCAAATCGAAAGAAAAAGGGTCAAACCCTAGCTCGATATTAGGAGTAAATTCATCCCTAAATTCGAGCTAAATCAGATTGCTTTCTGGAATTCAACCGAAAATCAAGTTCTTTATCTGGTTTTGGCTCGAATTTAGGGATAAGAATCCGATTTATGCCTTGTAATTCAAGCCCTAGAACCCTATAAAACCCATTTTCACCATTGTTGTACTCACCAAGAAAGAAATAAATAAAAAAGCATAGAAATTATGGAAAATCAAGTGTGATAAGCAGAGTTTTTGGTTCGAATCTTTGGAAGAGGAAGCTAGCAATTTTCCACGTTTCAGTATAATTTTCTTCTCTCTTTTCTTTTATTTCAAATTTATTCATTTTATTTTTTAGTTAATGCTTTTCTTTTTAGGATGCATTTGATGTTGGTTTGGAGGTTTTGATCTCGTTTTTTGGTTATTATTCTATTATTTGGTGTTTATGTGGTTGTTTTGGTTTGGAAAAAATAATAAGAAAAGAACCACCGCCGACAAGTGACGGCCGGCGCCGGCAGGTGGCGGCCGGCACGGTGGTTCCACCCCATTGTTATTTCATTGGTTCTTGTTAAGAACATGTGTTGTTTTTTAATAGAAAGAGTGTTTGATCCACTTAACTTTTAAAATGTGAGAAAATTGTGTTTGTGAATAAAAAAAGGGTTCTATACTTAAAAGATATTAGGACAATTCCCTTCATTAAAACAACATTTTTTTATACTTTTTTCAATCCAAAAATAAATTTTAAAAATCATCATAAAATGGTCACTTAATTACCGTAACCCCATTTTGTTTCTTCCAATTTCGGTCTTTTTTTAAATAAAAGAGAAATTATTTCTTTTTAAAAAAATATAAAAAAAGAAGGCAAAATAAACCCCTTTTAGGGAGTATTTCTTTAAATTAAAAAGTAAGGATCTTTTTTAAAAAATAAATTTCTTTTTTTAAAAAAATATAAAAAACAACAAAGTTTTTTTTAAAAAAAATAAACTAACTATTTTTTGAAAATACAAGATAATAAACACCCCTTCTAAAATAAAATTCTTTAAACAGAAAAAAATATAAAAAGCTTTAAAACACAAAAAGAAAATAACATTTCAAATAAAAAAACTTTAAAACAAAAAGAATAAAAACCTTTTCAAATTACAAAAAAAACTTCTCGAATATAAAAAAGAATAAAAGCAAACAAAAAAACCTCACTTCAAATAAACTCAAAAATAAAAATGTTTTTTTAAAATAATAAAAATATTTTCAAAATAAAATAAAACTAAACCAAGCCCATTAAAAAAACTTCAAGTTTTAAATCGTTTTTTCTCTTTTCTTGTTTTGCTTTCGTTTGCTTTAGTATTAAGTTGGACTTAGGAAAAGGTTCTTCAAACCTTAGATAGAAACTTCTTTGAAATAAAGCTTTATTCACAAAAAATAAAACACGCTTAATAAAATTTAAACCCTCAAATAGGAAAACACCTAGACCTTTTTTAGGATTAATAAATTTTAACTTAGAAATCTTCCACAAATCAAGTTTCTTTATTTGTTTATTAAAAAGTGAAATTAAAGTAATGCGGTGTCTTACTAAGCGGAAATGACGGGTTAGCGCCAAAGGTGTTGGCGGTGATTGGAGTTCATTTTCGGATAGTAAGACCGTTAAAGTAAAATTAAACTTATGAACAGACAACAATTTAAGCTTTACATCGATTTGCAAAATCCGACTTTAAAACCTTTTGTAACTGACAAGGTACCAATTTTTGGGCGTCGTAGGGGTGCTAACCCTTCCCCACACGTAACCGACTCCCGAACCCATTTTGTGTTTTTGTAGACCAAAAATATTGTTTTAATAAAATAAAATGATTTTATTAAAATAACCCATTTTAGGTGATCAAATCACACCTTTATTAAAGATTGGTGGCGACTCTTTGATTTAGTGTTTTCAAAATGTCGAAACGCCTCTGAAAAAGGGTTGCGACAGCCTGGCGACTCCGATGGTGACAACTTTTTTTTACAAAAAAAGTGTGTCAGGCCACAGGTCGGTGACATCTTGTTTTAATGTCAAAATTTGCGAATTTAAGTAAAACTTAATTTAATTGTCCATTTATAAGTTTAATTCTATTTTACACATTTAAGACTTAGGTCCAAGCTCTAAGCCCGAGTTTTGTCCCAATCGGTTAAGTAGGGGAAAACGATATTGCTCTCGTGGGAATATTGATTCTCTGTATGGGCCTAGCAAGTACCTCTGGGGCCCACGCTCTATGTCTCCGTGTGGATATTGATCCTCCGTATGGGCATAGGAGTGGGTCCTCCTGAGTTGAACCTGATTCGTTTGAAGCCTATAATGGGCGAGAATCACGGGTCTCGCTACCCTTAGTAGGGGACAGCGAGGACAATTCGGGAACCTTTTAGAACCCAACCTGTGTGAGAGTTTAGAAGCCTACCTCATTAGAGCCACGTGGAAAACCCTTGGCTTTGAATTTGGTCAAAATTATTTCGTAAGAATAGTCCGTGGAGACATGTCCAAAAGTGTTGGAATGCGCTGCCCAGTTACTATTTGTACAAAGAAATTATTTTGGACCTTTTTGTGAAGTATTAATCATTTACTTTTTTGTCTTATTTTTTGTTTTGCATGTTTGCATCCTCATTCCATATCTAGAAGGGGTTGATTCTCAAGACATTTGCTCGATTAGAAAGCAATTCTTACAATGGATGAGAGGTACCTAAAAAAGGAAGAAGAAAATGCGGATGTACGTCACTGGTCTGAGGTTAACCAGCGAGCACACGGGGATAGTTTGACAGTTGATCACAAGACAGAGACATCAGAGTATGCCCATATAAATGTCAAACAGAATAGTGTGCATGAGTTACGAGAGATATGGGGTCATTTTGACTATGCAACAAAGCAATTGTTCCTTGATACCTACGGCGACATAACATATTTGCTACATGTAGAGGTGGATGAACCATTCCTCAAAGCATTGATTCAGTTATGGAATCTTGGGTACTGTTTTTTTACTTTTAATGGTGAAGATATGATGCCTACATTTGAGGAGTATTTTGCACTTTTCAACCTACACAAAGTGAAGAAGGACTGAGTCTATGCTAAACCACTTATGAACAAGAATGCTCACTTGAGGCTCAAATCTTTTGCTGGCATGGGGGATGGTTGGGTAAAAGGACTGATACAAAAAAGAGGGGGTGGCTTTTCATTCCCTTGGTGGAGCATCCGAAACATAATTCCCACTCATCTAGATAAGGAAAAGAGAGTGGATCTCTTGGCTATAGCGATTTACGGCTTGGTCATCTTTCCAAGGGTATTGGGCAATATCGATGTGGCCATGCTAGATTTCTTTGAGCAGATGAAAAGAGAAACCAACCCAGTGCCAACTGTACTCGCAGAAACATTCATCTCTTTGAATGCATGCCGAAAGCTGGAAGGTGTGCGTTTCAGGGGATGTGCACCTTTGCTCTAGGTTTGGGCCCTTAGTCATTCTGGAAGTGTCGACCCTAGCCTTGCCTAATATAAACTCCCCAAACTTTTATCCACTCCAAGAATTTTTGGCAAAGAAATGGCCGGTAGCTAAGAGGAACAAGGGGGTTGATATCTTCCGGGATCTCCAAGATCAAGACATCGTATGGAGAGTTCCATGGATGGGCTTCACCAAGGTATTGTACAAATGTGGGGATTATGATTATTTGATGTTGTTAGGCCTATGGGGTGGAATTGGTTGTGCCCCCTTACTAGTGTCACGACAATATGGCTCTCGACAGTTTGTCCCTTTCACTACGGGTCTTAACTTATCATAATTCGAGTTTCAATGAGAGTTTAGAGAGAATATTCAAACTATTAGCGATTTATGGAAGCATTGCTACCTTAAGGAAATCGAGCACGACAGTCAGTGTATGTTCACCCCTGATTACGATGTATGGAGACATGTTAGGATGAATGACAAAGTTTTACCACCTACTCCGAGACAGGCTGAGATTGAAGACCTGCAAAGCTGTAGGAACATTTGAAGGTGGTCCCGTCTGAAGCTGATATCCTGAGAGCTGAGTTGAAGAGGGCTAAGGCTGAGATTGAAGACCTACAAAGCCAGCGCACGAAGGAGTTATTTGAGGCAAGCCTAGATGTGGGTAAGTATAAATGAGAGACAGATCGGGTAGTGAGGCTGTACAAGGACCTAGAAGCAAAATTTGAGATTCAGAGGGTGGATTTTCTCAAATTTCAGGCCACAGTTCAAAATGTTGATTTGAGGAGGACTCTAGAGCAGCGGAGGCAAGAAATTGAGTAGGCCGTGAGAAAATAAACAGAGCGTGACAAGAAAGAAGTTGAAAAATATAACGATTACTGATGGATAAGAATAAAAGAGGGAAGTAGGTAGTTGTGAATGAAAATAACAAGTAAGGCCCTCAAAAAAGAAAAAAAATGTTACTGCATGGAAGAAGAAGTCGTATGACAACAAGGTTCGTTTGAGTTGCAGATGGTATGTGATGAGGAAAATAAGAAGCTGAAGTAGAGCCAAGCCACCATTGTTGAGCTGCTAGTCAAGGTAGCTGACCTGAATCATTCGCTGCACAGGTTCCAGAATCATCATACTTATATCAAACTCCAGGCCAGTCTAAGTGAAAATGATACATTGAAGAAGCAAGTAGAAGCTATGGAAGGCAATATTCAGGAGTATAGGACGAAGATTCTGGTTCTCGAAGATATCAATGAAGGGGGCAATGACTATTGGTTTACTCGGCTTAGGGACAATGCCAGAGAGTTCCAAGAAGGAGATGAATTTAACAAAAGCACTCTGACCCAGATACAAGACGTGGCTAAACATGTAAAGATGTTAGCTATTGAAGCTACGACTCTCCGCTGGTATGTCAGCCAGTTGGTAAGGTGGGACCAAGACTCATATGGCTGATAGAGGAAATGAAAAAATTAGGTATTCGGGAAAAAAGATATTTGTAGGAAAAAAGAGGAGTTATTGTAATAAAGATCTTTCCATCCAATAAAGAGTTCGTTCTTTGAGCAATTACTTTATGGAATCAATGGCCCTTTGTTTACATTCATGTTTTTTTTCCTTTTTGCATTCCTTTGTTTATTTTGCGTTAGATTAATATCATTGCATACATAAGATTTTAATCAAAATAATTTGCCCAAACAGAAAATTCAAAATAGCAAGTCACAAATACTATACCCGTTCTAAAACCAGAGCACTAGACAAAAGTATTGAAAAAAGAATGACATCTCTCGAAATCAACCACAAGAGTACTTAGGATAGGCTGGATAAGATTGAGAGTGACTTGAAACATGAGATTGAATTGGCACACAGGAAGACGGTTGGTCAGATTGCGGCCATGTTTAGGTACAAAGACCCTGATGCTCAAGATAACCCAGAAAATGTTAACACTTTACCACAATTTCAGGGGATTCACCTTGGAATACCAAGAGGGGCCTCCCCGTTCAATGCCAAATCCCCGCTCAACTTTGCAGAATCTTCTGTTCACGCACAAACTAAACCAGTGGTCAACCCTGGGGTAGTGCATGATCATGAGGTCCCGGACCTTGATGAAATTGCTGATAAGGTCAACATGAACAAAAAACTTAAAGATCGATGTGACAAGTTAGAGGAGATCATTAGGAACTTCCAAGAAGAGAATACCCATGGAGGTATAGATGCTAGAGACTTGAGTCTGGTATCCAACTTGACAATTCCTCCGAAGTTCAAGACCCCTAACTTCGATAAATATGATGGGACTACATGTCCCAAGGCTCACCTGACTATGTATTGTCGCAAAATGTCGATGTAATTAGAAAATGAGAAACTCCTCATTCATTGCTTCTAGGACTGTTTGTCTGGGTCTGCCAGTCGTTGGTACAACCAGTTAAGCCGAGAAAATATCCGAACATGGAAAGATTTTTCAAGGGCGTTCGGTGAACAGTACAAACATGTTGTTGATATGGTCTCAAATAGGCTTGTTTTGCAAGGGATGGAACAAAGACATAATGAAAGCTTCCGCAATACGCTCAGAGATGGCGGGATGTGGCCGCTCAAGTTCAACCACCACTGCTGGAAAGTGAGATAACACCCATGTTTGTGGGCACACTTAAAGTTGCTTTCTATGATCGTATGATCAATCATGCGACGAAGAGTTTTACAAACATGTTAATGAACGGGGAACTAATTTTGGGAGCTGTTAAGAGTGAAAAGCTCGATGGAGGAGAGATGAAGAAACCATATAAGAAAAAAGATAATAAAGTCAGTATCAAAGGTGTTTACAACCCTAACCATTCAAAAGGAGTAGTCCTTAATAAGCCTGTTGCCCAGAATACCAATCATGTGGTTTCAAATCCACCAAAAGATGAACGAAAATACCAAAAGAATAAGAAGCTATATTTTCCCCCTTATCCCTATGATGTATGTCGAGTTATTCTCCAAATTGGTTGAAGCACAGATGGAGCTACCACGACACGTTCCTCCCTTTTCTCCTCCATACCCGCTATGGTATGATGAGAAGGCTCAATGTGAATACCACGCTGGGAATAGGGGGCATACTATTGAGAACTGAACTGCCTTCAAAAGGGTAGTAGATGATCTATAGAAATCAAGCATGTTAATGAACAGGAACTGATTTTGGTAGTTATTAAGAGCAGGAAGATTTTTACAGACATGTTAATGAACGAGGAACTAATTTTGGCAGCTGTTAAGAGCAGGAAGCTCGATGGAGGATAGATGAAGAAACCATATAAGAAAAAAGATAATGAAGTCAGTATGACAGGTGTTTACAACCCTAACCATTCAAAAGAGGTAGTCCTTAATAAGCCTATTTCCCAGAATACCAATCATGTGGTTTCAAATCCGCCAAATGATGAATGAAATTACCAAGGGAATAAGAAGACATATTTTCCTCCTATCCCTAAGATGTATACCGAGCTATTCTTTGAATTGGTTGAAGCACGGATGGTGCTACCACAACACGTTCCTTTTTTTTCTCCTCCATGCCCGCCATGGTATGATGAGAAGGCTTAATGTGAATACCACGCTGGGAATAGGGGGCATACTATTGAGAATTGCACTGCCTTCAAAAGGGTAGTAGATGATCTATGGAAATTAGGCATGTTATCTTTCGATACTTTAGATGCGAAAGATAACCCACTACCTAACCACCAGAAGACTGAAGTGAATGCAGTGGACGAGGAGGAAGGCAAGTTGGTAAAGGAATATGTTGAAGAAGTTAAGGCACCTATGGCATGGGTATGGGCCCAAATGGTGAAGGCTGGAGTACTAAGAAACAAGACGTGGAAGTTGAAGGAGGACGGTAAGTTTTTCTGCGAGTACCATCAAGAGGGAGGACATGAAATTCAAAGTTATTTTGAATTCAAGAGTTTGGTCCAAGACAGGATGGACAACAAAGAACTATAGTTCTTTGAAGGGAAGGAAAGGAGTTGTACGTTGAATGTATGAGCCTCATATGAAAGCCCCGCAAGAAGGAACTATGCGGGAATAAAGCCCTTAGTAATTAAGACCAAGGTTAGAATTACTGAGCCTGATAAGAGAACAGTTCTGAAGCTGGTTATAAAGCTACATACCCTTTTTCCATACAAGGACAGTAACCAAGTGCCTTGTAATTACACTTGCTCAGTAACGGCCCCAGGAAATACATTAGGTGGAGAAGGAAAAGAAGAAGAACCAGTCAATCAGGTGGGCAATTTTACAAGAAGTGGAAGATGTTACTCACCACCAAAGGCTGAAGATAGGGATGCCACCTAGAGGAAGATAACAACTGAAAAACTTGAGGGAGAAAAAGATTTTTTTATGGAGAAACCCAGGATTCACCTAGAGCCAGTGAAAGGATCAGAGTCTCAGGAATTTTTAAAGATACTCAAACATAGTGAGTACAGTGTGGTGGAACAGCTCCATAAACTCCCAGCAAGAATTTCAATGCTATCTCTATTGTTGAGTTCGGAGGGCTACCGTGACGCCCTTTTAAAGATCTTGAATCATACTTTTGTTTCAAAAGAGATAACGACTGACAAGATGGACAAGTTGGTCAGCAATATTGCGGTGAATAATTTCATCACATTTAACGATGAAGAAACTTTGGCAATTAGGACGGGATCCTACAAAGCCCTTTATATCTCTGCTAGATGCAAAGGGCACATGTTGCCAGGGGTTCTTATTGATACTGGGTCAGCGTTGAATGTACTACCTTTGGATACCTTGAAAAAGCTGCCGGTTGAACGCTCTCACATGACTGCATACCAAAATACTGGGAGGGCATTCGATGGAATCCAGAGGGATGTTTTGGGGAAAATAGAGATACCCTTACAAATTGCCCATCTACTTTTGAAATAGATTTCGTGGTGATGGACATCAAGCCCACCTATAGCTGCCTGCTGGGGCGCCCTTGGATCCACACTGCAGGAGCTGTTCCCTCCACTTTGCATCAGAAGTTGAAATTCATAGTTGATGGCCAGCTAGTGATAGTCGGAGCTAAAGAAGATATCATCGCCTCGATATCAACTGGTACCCCTTATATAGAAATAGATGAAGGTGCACTCGAGTGTCATTTCAGGACATTTGAGCTCGTTAATGCTACCTTTGTCGCTAAAGGAAACAAGGTCTCTAAGCCGAAATTGTCAAGTAACGCAAAGATGCAAGTCAAGCAGACTCTGGGAAAAGGGGCAAAGGCTGGTAAAGGCCTCGGCAATCAGCTTCAGGGGAAGGTATACCCCGTGATGATCCTTGAAAAGAGAGACCGGTTTGGCCTAGGCTACAACCCAACCCAATGCAAAGAAGAGCAACGATAAGAGAGAGGTAGGAAAGAAAGAAAGCAAGACAAAATGAATAAGAAATTAAATAGGAGCCAATGACATTTCCACTTATCAGTCACTGTTTCAGGTCAGGAGGCATCATAAATCCCGAAACTACAAATGATGAGGAGGAAAAAGGAAAGGAGCTCGAGAAAGCTTTTGAAGGCTGAACATTAACGCCATATTAGAGGAGGATGAGGGAAACAAGTACCTTTCCATGATACGCCCCTATTCGGAGCTGAACAACTGGACTGTAGAAGAAATTCCTATAGCTTTTAGGTCATCCACAGAGTAATGTTCGAAACAAACTCTTTTGCCTTAGACCCGAAGGCATTAGATATCTCTTATTAAGGGTCAATGTCAAAAAAACCATTATGGTTCTTATGTTAATAAAAGATGTTTTTCCAATAAATCTTATGTGGCAGGCTTTCTTGTTTAACTAAAACACCGTAAACAAAGCCCAAAGCAAATTAAAGTAAAAAACAAAATAAAAAAACATCATTTCATTCTTTTGTTTTACTTTATATTTCTATACATATATATTCCATTTCTTTCAGGTTTCTAGATATCAATGGTACAAACAACTCCGAATCTGATTTAGAAATTGACTTCGAGTCGCCCATGTGTTTAGAAGAGGTCGAAGACTACAAAGACAAAGAAGAATATGAACTGCCTAATGAGGTGCTCAGGATGTTAGAAAGCAAAGAGAAGCAAATTATGCCTCACGAGGAAGAATTAGACGTTTTGAATCTCGAGTCTGAAGAAGAAAGGCGTGAGGTGAAGATCGGCACTTCTATGACCATTGAGACTCGATACAAGTTGATCAAGCTCCTACAAGAATATAAGGACATTTTTGCCTGGTCATATCAAGACATGCCTAGTTTAGACACTGACATTGTTATGCATCGACTTCTCATCAGGCCTGAATGCAAGCCTGTGCAACAGAAGCTAAGAAGGATAAAGCCTGAAATGCTCCTAAAATTTAGGGATAAAGTGAAGAGGCAGTATGATGCTGGTTTCTTCGAGGTGGTTAAGTATTCTGAATGGGCGGCTAACATTGTCCCAATTCTGAAAAAGGTGGGAAAGTACGAATGTGTGTTGATTATCGAGACCTTAATAGGGCAAGCCCTAAGGATAATTTCCCATTGCCGCACATTAACACACTGGTGGATAATACAGCGGGGCATTCTATTCTCTCTTTCATGGATGGATTCTTAGGGTACAACCAAATAAAAATGTGCCAGAAGATATGAAGAAAACAACATTTGTGACATGATGGGGAACCTTTTGTTACAAATTCATGCCTTTTGGTTTAAAGAATGCAGGGGCAACCTACCAACGTGCCATGGTAACTTTGTTCCATGACATGATGCACAAAGAGATAGAGGTATATGTTGATGATATGATAGTTAAATCCCGCTCAGAAGAGGAACATATCGAAAACTTGGAAAATTTTTTTAAAAGGTTGAAAAAATTCTAGTTGAGACTCAATCCGTCCAAATGCACTTTTGGAGTGCGATCGAGAAAGTTGCTAGGATTTGTTGTGAGTGAGAAGGGGATTGAAGTCGATCCAGAAAAAGTTAAGGTCATCCAAGAACTTTCTTCACCTCGAACACAAAAAGAGGTTTGAGGTTTCCTCGGAAGGTTAAATTACATTGCCCGTTTTATCTCCCAATTAACGGAAAAATGCAGCCCTGTATTTAGATTACTTCGAAAAAATAATCTGGGGACATGGAATGAAGAATGTCAAGAGGCCTTAGAGGAGGTCAAGAGGTCTTAGAGGAGATCAAGAGGCAGAATACGATTCCACCTATTCTGGGGAAGCACCTGATCTTGTACTTAACCGTTCACGAAAACTCAATGGGATATGTATTAGGGCAGCATGATGAAATCGGGAGGAAAGAAAGAGTAATCTATTATCTGAGTAAGAAGTTCACAGATTGTGAAACCAGATATTCCCCAATTGAAAAACTGTGTTGCACTTTGATATGGTCAGCCAAGAGGCTTAGGCAATATATGTTATACCATACCATATGCCTGATATTGAAGTTAGATCCCTTGAAATACATGATAGAGGCACCAGCATTATCAGGAAAAATGGCTCGTTGGCAAATGCTACTTTCAGAATTTGACATCCAATATGTGAGCTAGAAAGTAATAAAAGGGAGTAGAATAGCAGACTTTTTGGCAAGTCGCGCTTCCGAAGATTACAAGGCCCTGAACTTTAATTTTCCTGATGAAGAACTAATGTGCATTTTGATTGACGAGGATAATAGCTCAGAGGATGGGTGATGAACTTTGATGGAGCTGCAAATGCATTAGGGCGTGACATTGGTACAATCTTAGTTTCACCAGAAGGGAATTACTATCCTTTCTCTTGTCGGTTAAAATTCTTATGCACCAATAACATGGCTAAATACGAAGCTTGTCTATTGGGTTTGCAAGCAGCCATTGAAAGAAAGATCAAAGTTTTAATAGTTTTTGGAGATTCTGCACTGGTCATTTACCAGATCTGCGGAGAGTGGGAGACTAAGGATGCAAAATCAATCAAATATCATTCGCTAGTTCTTGAACTATTCAAGGAGTTCGACGAAATCACCTTCAAGCATCTCCCAAGAGAGGATAATCAGATGGTTGATGCCCTCGCTACTCTGGCTGCCATGTTCATGGCTAGTAAAGGTACTAAAATAATGCCAATCAAGGTGCAAATGTTAGAATCCCCAGTCCATTATTACAATTTGGAAGAAGAAGCTGATGGTCTCCCATGATACCATGACATTTTACAGTATATGAAAACTTAGGAATATCCATTATAGGCAACTAACAATGATAAGAAAATGATTAGGAAATTGGCCACAGGCTACGTCCTTGATGGTGAGGTTCTATATAAAAAAAATCGAGATCAAGTGCTATTAAGGTGCGTAGGCGCTAAAGAAGATCAAACAATCTTGGAAGAAGTGCATGAAGGGGTTTGTGGGACTCACCCTAGTGGCTTTACTATGGCTAAGAGAATTTTAAGCTTTGGATATTATTGGTCCACTATAGAAACATATTGCATCAATTATGCCCGTAGATGTCACAAGTGCCAGGAATATGCTGACAAGATTCATGCACCTTCTCTACCACTTCATGTCATGATTACCCCATGGCCCTTCTCAATGTGGGGCATGGATGTAATTGGCTAAATTTACCCTAAAGCCTCGAACGGCCACGGGTTCATCTTAGTAGCTATTGACTACTTCACAAAATGGGTAAAAGTAGCTTCATACGCGAATGTCACCAGGTTAGTTGTTTGCAAATTTTTGAAAAATAGATCATTTTTCATTATGGCTTACCGGAGAGAATCATCATCTACAATGAATCCAATTTAAATAACAAGATGATAGATGGGGTTTGTGAACAGTTCCAGATCAAACACCACAATTCGGTGACATATCGCCCAAGGATGAAAGGGGCTGTCAAAGCTGCAAATAAGAACATCAAAGAAAATAGTCGCGAAGATGGTTGACACTTACACTGATTGGCATAAGAAGTTACAATTCACATTGTATGCTTATAGAACGTTGTACGAACTTCCACTGGGCAACACCATTTTCATTAGTAAATGGAATGGAGGTTGTACCGCCAATTGAAGTTCAAATCCCTTCACTCCGTATTTTGATGGAGAAAAAACTAGAGGAGTCCGAATGGGTTCAAACAAGATAAGACCAGTTAAACATCATTGATGAAAAGAGGTTGAAAGCAATTTGCCATGGCCAAATGTATCAAAGAAGAATGATACGAGCATATGACAAGAAGGTCCACCCAAGAAAGTTTAAGGAAGGCGATATCGTGCTAAAGAAGATGTCGTCAATCCAAAAGGATTCGCGAGGAAAATGGGCACCAAATTGGGAGGGCCATATGTGGTATCAAAAGCTTTCGATGGAGGGGCGCTAATTCTAGCTGAAATGGGTGGAGACGAGCTCAAGAATCTAGTGAATTCTGATTCAGTCAAGAAATATTACGCATGAAATGATGAAGAAAAAAAGAAAAAAAAAAAACCCGTAAAGGGCACTCAAGAGGAAAAAAGAAAAAAGAGAAAAAATGAAAAAAGGAAAAAAGAAATAAGAGAGAAAAAATGAGGTTTAAGATAAAAACCCGCAAAGGGCATCTTGAAACCAAAGGAGGATTCGAGTTGAAACCCACAAAGGGCAGCTCGAATTATTACAGACAATGAATAATCCCTTTAGAAGCTTGGCTATTCGGAAGGAATTTCATATCTTTATTGTTGTAATGGAAGAAATTTTCTCGACAAAGGCATCACTCGAGGTTGTTTCAAGGAAAGTTCGGACCTTTGATATCTGGATACTTGTCTTTTGACCCTTCTTTTGTACTTTTCTTTCATGTTTGCCACAACATTAATGAAATTCTTCTTTTAAGCCTATCTTCTTTGAATGCCCCATTTACATGAACGTCTTTTATTTGGTTAAGGGTCATTTTAGTTTAAAAATCATTAAAATATGCAAGAGATTTTTGTGTATTACTATAGAAATAATTTAATAACATAGAGACTATGACATGGTCCCTTGATAAGCCTCAAATATGGGGCATGTTATGATCAGGGATAATTGATACCCAACAGCTTTGGTAATAAGCCTAAAAGAAAAAAGGTTAAAATACCGTATCATTTGAAGATGTTTTGAAGATCCTCGAAAGGGCATTGTCATACACAATATTGCTTGAAACTCATTCACACAATACTGATGTATCAACTACAATGATATTTTAATATGCGAAAGAGTATGTTTTTCAATAAGCAAAGAGATACAAAGAATAGGAGTAGTGAAGAAGAAAACTACTATTCAAAGATTGGTGAAGCAAAATATGACCGTTTGATGAAGCAAAGAAATGCTAAGAATGTGATTGACAAAGGCAGTGAAGATGGTCGTTCGTCTAGATTAAAACAAGCTAAGAAAGAGATTAAAACTTAGCATGCATTCATGTTTTAGACATTCTCAGGGGCATGCGCAACATAATTGCATCATATTGCAGCTATGCAGAAACTCTTCAGCAAAAGAACCTGCCTATCCGTTCAGGCATAAGGAGAATGGAACCATGTTCATCTATTCGGGCATATGAAGAATAGAACCCGTCTATCCGTTCAGGCATAAGGAGAATGGAACCATGTTCATCTATTTGGGCATATGGAGAATATAACTCATATATCCGTTCAGGCGTAAGGAGAATAGAACCTTGCTCATCTACTCAGGCATATAGAGAATAGAACTCGTCTATCCGCTCAGGCGTAAGGAGAATGGAACCTTGCTCATCTATTCGGGAATCAGGAGAATAGAATCCGCCTATCTGTTCGGGCAAAAGGAGAATATAACCTACATATCCATTTAGGCAAAAAGGGAATGGAACCTGGCAGCAAATCGGTAATGGGTGAAAATCAAGTGCCTCATGTTCTTTGCTATATCCATGTTTCACTGGAATAAGTAAAGAAGAGGCAGCTGTTGTCAATCGATTTTCACTCGAATATGTTATTTGTTTATTTCTTTTATTTATTCATTTTTTTCATTTTATTTTGTTATGTGAATTTTAAACAAAAACCCATTTTTAAATAAAACCTACCCAAAATATAGGTAGTCCATTTTAATTTATTAGAAGCCTAAAAAAATAATAAAAAATACCTAATTTGAGCCCAACTAATTTTTTTTCCGATGTGCAGGATTGATTGGAGCCGTTGGATTTAGGACTTTGAGATCAATGGATCAGATTTAACCAAAAAAGGAAGGTAGAGAGGACCACCTGCGCCGCCACGCGCCTTGCGCGTGCGTTGCATGCGCGCGGGTTGGCTCCTCCTCAACCCCTTGTTCACACAAGCAGTAGTAGCCGCTGCTTCCCCCTTCGTATCAGAGCCACGACAACCGTCATCGGTAGTGCCAGGTAGTCCACCAGCCCATGTCGAAGACCTCATATCGTCACCGTCCACTGCCGTCGTCGGTCACCTGCAAATAGAAAAGAAAAAGGGTCAAACCCTAGCTCGATATTAGGAGTAAATTCATCCCCAAATCTAAGCCAAGTCGAATTGTTTTCTGGAATTCAATCGAAAATCAAGTTCTTTATCTGATTTTGGCTCAAATTTAGGGATAAGAATCCGATTTATGCCTTGTAATTCAAGCCCTACAACCCTATAAAAACCCTCTTTCACCATTGTTGTACTCACCAAGAAAGAAATAAATAAAAAAGCATAGAAATTCTGGAAAAGCAAGTGTGATAAGCAGAGTTTTTGGTTCGAAACTTTGGAAGAGGAAGCTAGCAATTTTCCACGTTTCAGTATAATTTTCTTCTCTCTTTTCTTTCATTTCAAATTTATTCATTTTATTTTTTTGGTTAATGCTTTTCTTTTCAGGATGCATTTGATGTTGGTTTGGAGGTTTTGATCTCATTTTTTTGTTATTATTCTATTATTTGGTGTTTATGTGGTTGTTTTGGTTCGAAAAAAATAAGAAAGGAACCACCGCTGACAAGCGGCGGATGGCGGCCGACACGGTAGTTCCACCCCATTGTTCTTTCTTTGGTTCTTGTTAAGAACATGTGTTGTTTTTTAATAGAAAGGATGTTTGATCTACTTAACTTTTAAAAGGTGAGAAAATTGTGTTTGTGAATAAAAAAAGGGTTTTATACTTAAAAGATATTGGGACAATTCTCCTCATTAAAACCACATTTTTTATACTTCTTTCAATCCGAAAATAAATTTTAAAATCATCCTAAAACGGTCACTTAATTACCGCAACCCCATTTTGTTTCTTCCAATTTTGGTCTTTTTTAAATAAAAGAGAAATTATTTCTTTTAAAAAATATATAAAAAAAACAAGAAGGCAAAATAAACCCCTTTTAGGGAGTATTTTTTTAAAATTAAGATGTAAGGCCTTTATCTTTTTTTTTAAAAAAAAATAAAATCATTTTTTTTAAAATATAAAAAAACAACAAAGTTTTTTTTAAACAAACTAACCTTTTTTTGAAAATACAAGATAATAAACACCCCTTCTAAAATAAAATTCTTTAAACATAAAAAATATAAAAAGCTTTAAAACACAAAAAGAAAATAACATTTCAAATAAAAAAGCTTTAAAACAAAAAGAATAAAAACCTTTTCAAATTACAAAAAAAAACTTCTCGAATATAAAAAAAGAATAAAAGAAACAAAAAACCTCTCTTCAAATAAAATCAAAAATAAAAATGTTTTTTAATAATAAAAATCTTTTCAAAATAAAATAAAATTGAACCAAGCCTATTAAAAAAGTTCGAGTTTCAAATTGTTTTTTTTTTCTCTCTTTTCTTGTTTTGCTTTCGTTTGCTTTAGCATTAAGTTGGCCTTAGGAAAAGGTTCTTCAAACCTTAGATAGAGATTTCTTTAAATAAAATTTTCTTCACAAAAAAATAAAACACGCTTAATAAAATTTAAACCCTCAAATAGAAAAACACCTAGACCTTTTTTAGGATTAATAAATTTTAACTTAGAAATCTTCCACAAATCAAGTTTCTTTATTTGTTTATTAAAAAGTGAAATTAAAGTAATGCAGTGTCTTACTAAGCAGAAATGACGGGTTAGCGCCAAAGGTGTTGGCGGTGATTGGAGTTCATTTTCGGATAGTAAGACTGTTAAAGTAAAATTAAACTTATGAACAGACAATAATTTAAGCGTTACATCGATTCGCAAAATCCGACTTTAAAACCTTTCGTAACCGAAAAGGTACCAATTTTTGGGCGTCGTGGGGGTGCTAACCCTTCCCCACACGTAACCGACTCCCGAACTCGTTTTGTGTTTTCACAGACCAAAAATGTTGTTTTAATAAAATAAAATGATTTTATTAAAATAACTCGTTTTAGGTGATCCAATCACACCTTCATTAAAGATTGGTGGCGACTCCGTTGATTTAGTGTTTTCAAAATGTTGAAATGCCTCTAAAAAGGGGTTGCGACACGCCGCAGGGAAGAACCTGTCAAGAAACAATCTTGACATGTCAGTCCATGTATTGATTGAACCTGACTGTAGATAAAATAACCAATCATTGGCCAAATCGGCTAAGGAAAAGGGAAAAATCTAAGTTTGATTTGGTCCTCGGATACTCCCTGTGGCTTCATGCTAGAGCAAACCATGTGAAATTTCGTAAGATGTTTGTGTGGATTCTCGTTTGACATCCCATGGAACGTTGGTGATAAGTGTTCAAAAGTACTATTTTTCTTACCCTTTTTACTCATATTATTGTTAAACTTAGGCTCATATTAGTTGCATAATTAGCCATTCATGCATTAATTCATGTTTCCCTCCAACGTTGAGCTTGATTACACAACTTGGTAGTTTTTTTGAGAAAAGATGCTGCTTTGGTGTGTTTTGTGTGTATGTGCAGGATCACTTGCCAAAGCAAGGCTAAAGCTAGTTGCCAGGGCAATGCATGAAGGAGACGTCGAGCTAGTTTCCAGGGCAATACATGAAGGAGATGCCGAGCTAGTTGCCAGGGCAATTCATGAAGGAGACGCCGAGCCAGTTGCCATGGCAATTGTCGACAAGAGTAAAGGTGATATGGTAGTCGAAATTGATGACTATACAAGCCCAAGATGACATGGAGCAAAGCCCAAACCCAAAGGAATTTGATTGCCATGCAGAGATTAAAGAAGAATTAAATTCCAAGAAGATAGGAGAAGTTCTAGTAGGAATACAATTATAATAAAGAATTATATTCTTTAAAGATAATTTAATTCCAACTTAACTTCCTCCTCAAAGAAGGACTTTGGCCTAGCCCTATAAATAGGAAGGAGATTCCGAAATTCAATAGAGAGCAAGAGAGGGGAATTTCGACAAGTCCAAGGAGGGCAAGAAGAGAGAATTTTCGACAAGCATCTAGGGCAAGGAGGATTTCGACAAGCCTCCTTCTTCATCTTTTTCTTTCTTGTTCGATTGGGTTCATGCTAGAGATTAATTATCTTGTGTTTCTTTGGAACCTAGCCATGAACTAAATCTATTTGGCTATGGTTATTGTGTTTTGTGGTTGTGAGAAACTATTGGATTTTGTTTAGGTAATAAGAGTTTGCACTTTTCTATTTCAAGGTTTATTCATTCTTGGTTCTTATTCTTGTTTGCGAGTGAATTGGGAGAGGATCTCGTAACTTCATCTATTTATCTAATATCGGGAGAGTTAGATTCAAGAAACAAATGAATATGATCTTTATTCAATCTATTGATGGTGAAGATTAATCCAGCTTAGGAATAAGTTAAGGATTTCAACGGCTAAGAAGAGCGCAAGATTGGTTGTTGTTCACCCTTGATTCACGTAGGGATGTATTATCAAGGCATGCACAAGTAGCTAGAGTTTCGACTTAGGGATAAGAAGAAACCATTGAAGAACGCTCTGCCGAACCTTGAAGGTTGCTGCCCAGACGCCCAAGTAGTTGCCCAACTAGTTGCCCAGGCAACCATCGATTAGTTGCTAAGGCAACCCCATTGTGCAAGTTGCCACGGGAACTGAGTTGCCCGTGCACTCTTTTACCAAGACGATCCAATCGGCTATCACACCTCAACTCACGATAACCTGGCCTATCTCTCTCTCATTCCATCTCATCTTTTCATTTACTTTATTGCTTTCTAGATTAGTTATTAGTTAAACTCCTATAATCCTTTATTTGTGTTTTTACTTTTTACAGTGCAAGAGACTAGATTCTTGAAGTGGCACCAATCCCTGTGGAGACGATATCTTTTATACTATAACTAGCGACGTGTATACTTGCACATTTACGTAGCACTTATTACGCGTAACAAGTTTTTGGCGCCTTTGCCGGGATTGGCAATAGCGACTTTGTTTTTATTTTCTTGCACTTTCTTTTTACTTTTCTTGTTTAAAATTCAAAGGGCTAACTAACTTTGGTTTTGCATTGGTATATGACCAGGGCGAGACCGACTTCACCAGAATATCCCTTTGATCCAGAAATCGAACGAACCTTACAAAGACTTAGACAAAGGATAAGAGTAGCAATGGCTAACCAAGACGGCAATATGAATCAAGATGTTCGAGCAAGAGGAGGAGTGATTCTTGCACGAAACAGAATTATTCGAGACTATCTTGAAGAAGATCTTGATGGACTTAACCCAGGAGTTGTCGCACCTGAAATTGAAGCCGACCACTTTGAGTTGAAATCGGTAATGTTTAATATGATCAACACAATAGGTCAATTTGGCGGCTCAGCAACTGAAGATGCACGACAACATCTGAAATCTTTCCTCGAGATTTGCAACTCGTTCAAAATACACGGAGTCACCCCCGATGTCTTACGATTAAGATTATTCCCCTATTCACTGAGGGATAGGGCGAAAGCATGGCTGAATAGTATTCATGCCGGATCAATAGCATCTTGGACCGATCTTTGTCGTGATTTCCTTGCTAGATTTAATCCTACAAATTTGACTGATAAGCTTCGTAACGACATTACTTCTTTTCGGCAGGTAGATGATGAATCCATGTATGAGGCTTGGGAGCGATATAGAGAACTTCTACAAAAATTCCCCCTACACGGATTCCCGGTGTGGACTCAAGTAACAATGTTTTACAACGCCGTGAATACACCAACAAGGATGATGCTAGATGCCTCGGCAAACGGCATACTCCTAGATAAGTCGCCGGAGGAAGCAATGCAAATTTTAAACAAGCTGGCCAAAAATGATTATCAATTCCCATCTACTAGAAGATGAGGAGTTAGACGCCAAGCCACAATACATGAACTAGGATCATCAGATTCAATTTCGGCACAATTGGCCTCTTTAACCAAGATGGTCCAGAACATGCAAAAACCAAACAACACACATGAGGTCAAGGTAATGGATTCTTTTTGTGAGTTATGTGGTGATAACCATAATTCTTCTGAATGTATGCAGAATTCGGAAACCAGCTTCTATGTGGGGAATTACAATCGGAGCAACAACGTGATGTCCAATACATACAATCCAGCTTGGAAGAAGCACCCAAATTTTTCATGGAGTAATCCCAACAATGCTCTAAACTAGAACAATCAGAATGCACAAGCATCGGGATTCCAGTAAAATATGCCACGGTAACAGTTGCCGCAGCAACAACCGACGACATATAGTTTTTTGAAAAATTCTCTAAATGCTTTTATGATGAAAACTGAATCTTATATGGCTGAGAATAGTAATTTCATAAAAAGAATTGATGCTTTTATTAACAGGACCGAGATGAGATTGCAAAACCAAGAGGCGGCAATCAAATCATTGGAAAATCAAGTCAGACAGTTTGCTCAAAATCTGAATACTAGACCGCAAGGAGGTTTACCTAGCGATACGGAAGTCGCAAGAGGAACTGGCCATGAGCAATGTAAGGCGATCACCACTAGAAGTGGCCAACAACTTAGAGAGGTTCAAACCCGCTCGTCAAACAAAACTCCACAAAAAGATCAAGACGAACCTAGCGGCAAAGCCTCAGATGCTGAACCAGGAATTGCCACGGCAACCGGCAATAAGCATGCCTCGGCAACCGACGATAAAGATGCATCGGTAACTTGCGATAAGCATACCTCGGTAACCCTAGTTGATAACGCCTCGGCAACCCCAGTTGTCCCGTCAATCAGGTTTCAAACTAATGAAAGGATCGAAGATATCCGACTTCCACCACCATTCCCACAAAGGTTGAAGCGACAGAAGCAAAAATACCAATTCAAGAAGTTTCTTGATATCTTAAAGGAAGTCCACATCAACTTGCCATTGGTGCAAGCAATTGAACAAATGCCAAACTATGCCAAGTTTCTTAAAGACATTGTGTCCAAGAGAACAAGGCTAGGAGAGTTTGAAATAGTTGCCGCAACAGAGGGATGCATGGCAATGTTGAACAATCGTATGCCACCCAAGTTGAAGGATCCCTGAAGTTTCACAATACCCTGTTCCATTGGAAACCACTATATCGGGAAAGCAGTATGCGACCTTGGGGCTAGCATAAACTTGATGCCTAAATCGGTTTTCCAGAAACTAGGAATCGGGAAGGCAAGACCTACAACAGTTATGCTACAGCTAGCCGACAAATCCTATGTGCATCCAGAGGGAAAAATCGAGGACATGCTGGTAAAAGTTGATAAATTTATTTTTCCCGCTGACTTTATTGTTTTGGATTGTGAAGCAGATGAGCATGCACCCATCATTCTCGGGAGACTATTCCTAGCAACAGGGAGAACCTTGATCGATGTTGAAAAGGGAGAACTCACAATGAGGGTGAATGACCAGCAAGTTAAACTAAATGTGTTCCAAACACTAAGGCATGCCGATGATCCAGAAGAATGCCAACTTCTTCATGCCACGGCAGAGTTTAACTTCGATGAGGAATTCAGTTGCCTCGGCAACTACATTGCCGATCAAGAGGAACCTGAGGAGTATGAAGAACCGGTCGATGAGGAATAACAAGAAGAGGCAAATTGGCTAGTAAAACGACCAGGTACATACTTTGAACCACTGGATTACTCAGGTAAGGAAGGTAAACTCGAAAAACCCTCTATTGAACAACCACCGATTCTTGAGTTGAAACAATTGCCAGAGCAACTAAAATATGCATACTTAGGAACCAATAATACATTGTCTGTAATTATTTCTTCTAAGTTACAGCCTGAGCAGGAAAAGAAGCTGATCAAGATGTTGAAGCTACACAAAAAGGCAATAGGGTGGACAATTGCCGACTTGAAGGGAATTAGCCCGGCAGTATGCATGCACAAGATTCTGTTGGAAGATGATCACAAACCTTCAATTGAGGCCCAGAGGAGACTGAATCATGCCATGAAAGGGGTTGTAATGAAAGAAATTATCAAGTAGCTTGACGCCGGCATTATATACCCTATCTCTGATAGTACGTGGGTAAGTCCGGTACAATGTGTACCAAAAAGGGGAGGTATAACAGTGGTAAGGAATGAAAACAATGAACTCATTCCAACTAGGACTGTGACCGGTTGTAGGGTTTGTATGGATTATCCAAAGCTAAACAAAGCCACCTGGAAAGATCATTTCCCATTACCCTTTATTGATCAAATGCTTGACCGTCTTGCAGGTAAACCCTTTTTATTGTTTTCTTGATGGTTATTCAGGTTACAATCAAATTGCCATAGCACCAGAAGATCAAGAAAAGACAACCTTCACATGCCCATATGGTACTTATGCCTTCCGAAGGATGCCGTTCGGATTGTGTAACGCCCCGACAACCTTCCAAAGATGCATGATGGCGTTCTTTTCAGACATAGTCGAAGACTTCCTTGAGATCTTCATGGATGATTTTTCTGTTTTTGGTAATGACTTCGACAGCTGTCTCAGCAATTTAGAGAGGGTGTTAGCAAGATGTGAAGAAACTGATTTAGTACTCAATTGAGAGAAATGCCATTTTATGGTAGATGAAGGAATAGTGCTGGGCCACAAGATTTCATCCAAGGGAATTGAAGTAGACAAAGCCAAGGTGGACGTGATCGAGAGATTACCCCCACCAAGTTCGGTTAAAGGAATTCGAAGCTTTCTTGGACATGCAGGTTTTTACAGGAGGTTCGTTCATAATTTTTCTAAAATCACTAAACCCTTGTGCAATTTGCTTGAACATGATAAAGTCTTCGATTTTGATGATTCTTGCACCCAAGCATTCGAAACCCTAAAGAAAAAGCTTGCCTCGACACCCATTGTCGTTCCACCAGATTGGACGCTACCTTTTGAGCTCATGTGTGATGCAAGTGATTTTGCGGTAGGAGCAGTCCTAGGCCAACGCACAGGTAAGACCTTCCATGTGATATAGTATGCTAGTAAAACTCTTAATAATGCTCAAGTGAATTACACAACAATGGAGAAAGAGTTACTAGCTGTAGTTTTCGCATTTGACAAGTTCTGATCCTATTTGATTGGTACAAAGGTAATTGTTCATACGGACCATTCGGCAATCAAATATCTATTTGCTAAAAAGGATGCCGAACGTCGTTTGATTCGTTGGATATTACTTTTACAAGAATTTGATATTGAAATTAAGGACAGGAAAGGAACAGAAAATCAAGTGGCCGATCACTTATCACGTTTGGAACGTAATAGGGAGGAGGACGCGGATCTAGAGATATGCGATGCATTCCCGGATGAACAACTTTTAGTTGCCTCGGCAACCATGGACGCGCATGCCTCGAAAACCCTCGACGCCTCGGTAACCATGGATGCGCATGCCTCGGCAACCCTCGACGTCGCAGCAGCCTTTGACGCCCACGCCTCGGCAATTTTGGGAGCAGTCGCCATGGCAGCACATGCCTCGGCAATACCCTAGTACGCGGATTTAGTTAATTTCCTTGTTTATGGTATTTTACCTTATGGCATTACTCACCAAGGGAAGAAGCGGTTCCGCCATGATGCTAAGCATTACTTTTGGGACGAGCCTCTTTTATTTAAACAATGTGCAGATCAGGTTATACGCCGATGTGTCCTTGAAGAAGAGTAACAGAATATACTCCGGCAATGCCATTCTTCACCCTCTGGAGGACATTTTGGAGGAACTCGTACCGCGGCCAAAGTTTTGCAATCCGGTTTGTATTGGCCAACATTGTACAAAGATGCCCAAGACTTTTACAAGCAATGTGATCTTTGCTAGAGGACGGGCAATATCTCTAGACGACATGAGATGCCACTCCAGAACATCATCGAGGTGGAATTGTTCGATGTGTGGGGGATCGATTTTATGGGACCTTTCCCATCTTCATTCGACAACCTCTACATCTTACTTGCCGTCGACTATGTGTCTAAATGGGTGGAGGCAGCTGCAGTTCCCAAAAATGATTCCAAGACTGTGCAACGATTCTTGCAGAAAAACATATTTACACGGTTTGGGATGCCGAGAGCAATTATTAGTGACGAAGGCAAGCATTTTGACAACAGACTAATTGCTAAGATGTTGCAATGCTTCGGCATATCACACAAGATCGCCATGGCATATCACCCACAAACCAACAGGCAAGCAGAAATTTCCAACCGAGAATTGAAGGGTATACTCGAGAAAGTTGTAAATCCCTCTAGGAATGATTGGTCATTAAGACTAGATGACGCACTTTGGGCATATCGCACTGCATTCAAAACACCCTTATGTATGTCCCCCTTCCGACTTGTCTATGTCAAGACATGCCATCTACCGGTGGAAATCGAGCACAAGGCGTACTGGGCAATCAAGACCGTGAATATGGATTGGGAAAGTGCCGGACAAAAGCGTTTGATGGACCTCAATGAGATAGAAGAATTCTGTGCACTCGCCTATAATAATGCACGAATCTACAAGGAGAAAACAAAGCGATGACACGACAAGAAACTATTGCCACAACAATTCATGCCAGGACAACTAGTTCTCTTATTTAATTCTCGGCTAAAACTTTTCCCGGGAAAGCTGAAATCAAGATGGTCGGGACCATTCGAAGTCGTCAAACCATTCTCCCATGGTGCTGTGATAATCAAGTCCATCTCTGACAACCATGAATTCAAAGTTAATGGACAAAGATTGAAGCACTACAATGGTGTCCATGTGGAACGTAACAAAGAAGTGGTCAACTTAGGAGATGCATGAGCATGTTCTCCTTTCAATATTTTCTTTTTCTTTTTCATTTTTATTTTTAGGAGATATTTTATTTTTCTTCATTATCTTTAGTTTTCAGGTTTTCTTTGTTTTCTTTTTCACAACAAGACTCACAACTACTATGCTAAGGAAATTTACTGCCGAGATCCTTGCCCTGGCAACCAATGAAGAAGATGCCGCGGCAACCTACATCGTGCCTGCACAAGCTGATGCCACGGCAACCAAAGCTAAAGACATCCCGGCAACAAGAAAACAACCATCGCGTTCAAGCAAGAGAATCAAGACACCGACCAAAAGGAGACTAATCATCTACGATGACGAACTCTCGGAGTAAGTCCTCGTATGCATTTTTATTTTTATTTTTCGTTAATTTTATGCATGCATTGAGGACAATGCCTCACTCGAGTTTGGGGGGGATTGTTATTAGTAGTTACCATGTTTAGTTACATTCATCTTAAGTATTACATTTAGGATACATAAATTGCTTGCCATGCCTTTAGTTGAAACAATAATTGCTTAGATTTGATGAATATTCGATGATGACTTTGCCAATGCACTTAATTGATAGAATTTTTATTCTAGGATAACCATGGAAAAACTTAGAATTTTACTATGATGCTAATTTTGATGAAACACTGTTGTGGTTTGATTGATTTAAGGAATTCTAGTAAACTTAGGTTGATAATTAACAAATTGGGGGATTAGAATAAAAATTGGATGAATGCTAGAGGTGCCCGAAATTGGCTCTAGCATGTGCTAAAAATTTATCACTAGAGGTGCCCGAAACTGGCTCTAGTATGTGTTAAAAAAATTTGATTGCTAGAGGTGCTCGAAACCGGCTCTAGTCGAATAAATTAACTTAAGAAAACTAAAAACAAAACACTAGAGGTGCCCAAAACTGGCTCTAGGTAAAACATGTTAAAAAGAACCCAATGAAGTAATTTGAAAACCTATTGTTTGCATAGAATCCGAAAAATCAACTTGCACACAACTCCGCACACACTCACAAGCATTATAGTTTGATTTCGAGTAATTTCTAAGTTTTCTAAAAAATAAAAAGCCAATCATACTTTGTGCCCCGGTTCAGAGAATTGAAATCAAGTTCAAAGCTAAGTTTGTGAAAATTGAAGTCTTGGCAGGTAATTATGAGTTTGCATTGCTTGAGGACAAGCAATAGTTCGAGTTTGAGGGTGTGATAAGTGTTCAAAAGTACTATTTTTCTTACCCTTTTTACTCATATTATTGTTAAACTTAGGCTCATATTATTTGCGTAATTAGCCATTCATGCATTAATTCATGTTTCCTTCCAACGTTGAGCTTGATTACACAACTTGGTAGTTTTTGTGGGAAAAGATGTTGCTTTGGTGTGTTTTGTGTGTATGTGCAGGATCACTTGCCAAAGCAAGGCTAGAGCTAGTTGCCAGGGCAATGCATGAAGGAGACGTCGAGCTAGTTGCCAGGGCAATACATGAAGGAGATGTCGAGCTAGTTGCCAGGGCAATTCATGAAGGAGACGCCGAGCCAGTTGCCATGGCAATTGTCGACAAGAGCAAAGGTGATATGGTAGTCGAAATTGATGACTATACAAGCCCAAGATGACGTGGAGCAAAGCCCAAACCCAAAGGAATTTGATTGCCATGCAGAGATTAAAGAAGAATTAAATTCCAAGAACATAGGAGAAGTTCTAGTAGGAATACAATTATAATAAAGAATTATATTCTTTAAATATAATTTAATTCCAACTTAACTTCCTCCTCAAAGAAGGACTTTGGCCTAGCCCTATAAATAGGAAGGAGATTTCGACAATCAATAGAGAGCAAGAGAGGGGAATTTCGACAAGTCCAAGGAGGGCAAGAAGAGAGAATTTTCGACAAGCCTCCTTCCTCATCTTTTTCTTTCTTGTTCGATTGGGTTCATGCTAGGGATTAATTATCTTGTGTTTCTTTGGAACCTAGCCATGAACTAAATCTATTTGGCTATGGTTATTGTGTTTTGTGGTTGTGAGAAACTATTGGATTTTGTTTAGGTAATAAGAGTTTGCACTTTTCTATTTCAAGGTTTATTCATTCTTGGCTCTTATTCTTGTTTGCGAGTGAATTGGGAGAGGATCTCGTAACTTCATCTATTTATCTAATATCGGGAGAGTTAGATTCAAGAAACGAATGAATATGATCTTTATTCAATCTATTGATGGTGAAGATTATTCTGGCTTAGGAATAAGTTAAGGATTTCAACGGCTAAGAGGAGCGTAAGATTGGTTGTTGTTCACCCTTGATTCACGCAGGGATGTATTATCAAGGCATGCACAAGTATCTAGAGTTTCGACTTAGGGATAAGAAGAAACCATTGAAGAACGCTCTACCGAACCTTGAAGGTTGCTACCCAGACACCCAAGTAGTTGCCCAACTAGTTGCCCAGGCAACCATCGATTAGTTGTCAAGGCAACCCCATTGTGCAAGTTGCCACGGCAACTGAGTTGCTCGTGCACTCTTTTACCAAGACAATCCAATCGGCTATCACACCTCAACTCATGATAACCTGGCCTATCTCTCTGTCATTCGATCTCATATTTTCATTTACTTTATTGCTTTCTAGATTAGTTATTAGTTAAACTCCTATAATCCTTTATTTGTGTTTTTACTTTCTACAGTGCAAGAGACTAGATCTTGGTTATTAGTTAAACTCCTATACTCTGCTATTCGTTCTGATCCTTCATCATCAAGCATAAATAACGCATCGGTGTAAGAAAGTTCTTCAAAGTCGGGTTTCGATTAAAATTCTTGACTCAACCTGCTGCATCTAAGGGTCTCTCCATGTAATCTCTAGGCAAGAGCTTCGATCTTGGTTCGTAATCTACTAGTTTTCCCGAAAGTGACCTGGTCATAGATCAAAATAAAAAATATTAGTAATTTGCCGAAGTCCCCGGAAACGACGCCAATTTGGCAAGCATCGTAATTGTCAAATAAATTATGCCTGATTCTCAAAATAAAGTAAATAGGAATGTAGTAAAAAGAAGTAGGGTCGATCCACAGGGACTAAGGAATTTCCAATGTCGTCTTGTTTTGATCCTGATCCAAAGAAAAATGATAAGTAATAAAATGGGGTTTTGTAATATAAAAAAATTAAAAATATATTAAATCTAAAAATTGCGATAAAAAAGATGAAAGTAAATAGATAAAAATAACTATGGTAGATATATAGCCTCAAGCTTCGCTTCGCCTCAATTCGTTTCGATCATCGAAAGAGATTTTACTTCAAGATTCATGCCGGTTACAGTCTACAAGGCCCAACCCTTGTAACTTACCTTTCTCTCCGATAAGCTGATATTCCTAAGTCTATCTCCGAAATACAGTCCTTGTTGGACTAACCACGTCTATCGCCGTTAGTACCAAAGAAGTTTAAGCACTGAAAAAGCCCGACTCGAGTTATGTTGTCTCAACGAGAATCAAACCTGATCTCAATTTTCCTTAGCGGACCGCCGCCAAGTGTGTTCACAGGAAGTTGAATTTGCTACCAGCCGACACTTCCTTCCAACGGCAAATCAGAACAACATTCACACCAACACGAGCTTTTGGAGATAAAAGTGTAAAGATATTTAAAAGAAAGGCCGATTGCCCATCTAGGTTTTTAGAAAATTGAGAATGATATCCAAAGATATTAAGTACTTTTCAATTCTCACAAAACGAATTGAATCATCGCTAGTTCATCGGCTAATAAAAAGTTTAGCTAAGCATGATAGAAATCATACTTAGCATTTTTAGAAAACAAACTAGAAAAAAGTAATAGAAAAGTTGAAAGAAAAAATAAAAGACAAAACCCTAGAGAACTTTTATTAATGAGAAGAAAAGTGAAAAAGATACATCTCAAGCTTTACCCCAAATGGGTATTTATAGACTTCTAAAAACCCTAAAGATAATAAAAAGATAAATCCTAAAGAAAGATAAATTCTAAAGAAAGATAAATCCTAAATATAATAAAAAGATAAATCCTAAAGATAATATTATCTAAAAGATAATATATCCTGAAGATAATGTAAAATATATCTAAAAAATAATATATCCTAAAGATAATATTATTTGTCCTAAAGATAATATTATTTCAAAGAAAATAAATTCAAAATAAAATCCTAAGATAATTTAAATCCAACTCAAATTCCTAAGATAATTTTGTCCATTAATCTTCCAGAAGGTGCTGACCGGACTGCCTTCTAGAAATTGTTGCTGACTGGATTGCCAGATTTTGCCATGTCAGAAAACGTCGTGCCCCAAGTCGTGCCCACGACACCGGCCATGAAGGATTAAAAATGCAAAAAAGCCCCTCTTGCTTTTGGTTATGGAAAACAGATTCTTGCACCGAAAATGAGCAAAACAGAACCAAATCAGCAATAATAATTGACAACAAGGGAGAATTAACAAGAAAATATATTCAATTTAAAACACTCATCATAAGCCATGCTCTAAACATGCATAAACAGTTAGTAATTAAACCATTTAACACTAGTGCATAAAATCAATTGCCAAAACGAGTTCGAGAGAGAGATTTCATCCTTTACTTACTTTAGAGCTTAGACCAGCGTTTCAAGCTTGATAAACCTTTGAAAGGCTGTTAAACACGTTCTCACTCACCAACACACAAAGCCTCGCTTGCCGATACGGTAATCTCGCCTCCAAAGCTTCCAAAACTAAGGTTCAAGCTTGAGGACCAACTTCCCGTGTTTTATCCTCACAAAAAAAGAGAGCACATTGCATCAAAATGCAATCAACAACACATCAACACAAATCCTCAACCTTCTTTCAACAAAACCACTCCACAAAAACCGAAACTAACATCTAGCGTCTTCCAAACTTAGCCCAATCATAACCTAACATTTTAACTCAACAATTAACATCAAACGACATCTAAAAACACATCAAAACCATCCTTATACCTCCAACATTCATAAAACCCTGACAACTCCTCGAAAACACATAACTAGCAACCTAGAAAATTAGGAATTCAATTAGTTTCGGGATTCCTATGACTAAACCATCTTATTAACATTCTTCCTCATCAAAATCATGATATATATCAATCCAAATCATGAGAAAACAGAACAATTACGAGGCTAAATCAATTTCATCAATTAAACCTTGATTTAATCATTTTCCTTTAATTAAATCATCAAAACAAGTTAAAAATCATAAATAAATGATCAAGAACTTGATATTTCAATAAATAACCTTGTATTAGAGGAGAAGAACGAACCTCACCTCTAATAGCTGCTTTTCCCCTTAATTAGATGGATTCCAAAGCCAAAACAATGAGAAATCAAGTTTATTTTGTTAGAAAACCATTATAATCCCAATTGAAATCAAAATATTGATTAAAAGAAGATTTTACCTGAAGATTTTGAAGAAAGAAAAGGTGTTTGGCTGGAGAGAATTGGAGAGAAAATACTTTTGTAAAAAGTTAGTTATGTAGATTTTTATTTCAAAGCTTTTAATTAATCAATTATTTCTCCAACCCATTTATATTATTTTGAAACAATAAAAAATAGATAATTAAGGGAAAAAGTTTGATATTAGACTTTAGGGTAAATAACTCCTTAAAGATTCAAAGTTTTGACCATTTTACAAAACAGTCACTAAAAATAGTTTTGAAACTTTACATTTTGGTCACCACACAAAATGTCCAATTTTGAGACCCATTTTTTGTAAAATTGATTCCACCAAAATCATTTTCGTATTAAATAATGATTTTAGATAATTTTTCCATATTTTTAATCATTCTAAAAATATTTTATCCAATTTAAATACCGAAACTGACTCAAATTCCCTAATCCGATCCAACGGACGTCTAAACCACTTAGGAAACTCATAGGCCCAAAATCGGGGCGTTAAATATAAAACCATATTTCCTTTATAAACTCATCGGATATACGGATTCCTGAGTGGTTCCTTTAAACCACCTTTTAACCTGAGTGGTTTCTTTAACCCACCTTTTAAACTTCAAAGCCCGGATAATGTCTTTCAATAACCTCAAAGTTGAGAAAGCGAACGGCTTGTATTTTATATGGCACTTTAATACCATGACATGCCAATTATATCCGATATCATTTTAGTGTGTCACATAGTCAATATAATCATTTAAACCACATTTACTTACTGTTTTTCACATGCATTTAATAAACCAATTTCATATGCAAACATCATTGTCCATGGAAACTATAATATTCCTTTTCGAAAATATATATTAATACACTTAAGCATCCTCATTCTTGATAAATCATTGCATAACATTTAATGATGCATAAAAACAGTAAGTATTTCATCTCATGTTTTCAATTCAAAACAAGTAAACATGCTCTCATAATAAACTGATATTCAAATGGCAAAATTAGAAAAGTTTACTTTCGAGCTTAGTTCATCTTATTAGTCTTAATCTAAACTCCCAGAGCCATAACTCAAACCTCTTTAGAGTGTCAAAGCACTTTTACACTCACCAATACGCAACGTCTCGCTCGCTGATGCATCTCAAGCTACCGAATGATCCAATATCAACTAAGCGACCTCGCCTTGTTCCTCCCATGTTTCTACAACACAAAACCAGAGGAATAATGCATCAAAATGCATTCCAACTATAACCATAATCATATCCCCTGCCTCCTTATCAAAATACCTCCAAAAACTATCCGAAAACACCAAAAACATTCCTAAGTTTTGTCCAAACAACATCCAGCCATAAACCTATGATTCCATCATCTAAACTTCATCAAATAAAATCCATAAATACAACCAAATCATCCTTATATCTCCAGCATTCATAGATCAATCAAAATAGCCCCAAAACTAATTAAATATCCACCTAAAAATTAAGCAATTAAATAGTTTCAGGATTTATTCCAAAAATCTCATTTCACATTATGTTTATGCAACTAAAATTTGAATTAACCCAATTGAATTCTTCAACATTCATCAACTTAATCAAGATTTTAGGCAAAACATCAAAATCATCATTAAACACCAATTTGCAAAATCAAGTTATAAAACAATAAACACAAGCTAATTACTAGGGAATATCAATAAAGAACCTTAGTTTTAAGAGAGAAGAATAAATTTACCTTTGTAGAGATTCCCACCAAAATAGACGTAACTTTTCTTTTGAAAAGAATTTGAGAAAGACAAGATCTTTAGAAAATCTTTATGAGGTTTTGTTAGGAATCAAATGATGAATCAAAAGATATAATCTCCACTGATAATCAGCATGAATCAGCAAGAAATCTGGATTTTATGAGTAAGAGAGTGAAATGGAAAATTAGAGAAAATGTGAAGAGAAAATCTTAGGAAATTTGATAAAACGATAAAATGATTTTAGAAAACCAATTAACCGTCAAAACATTTTGTCAATTAAGGTGGTAAATTTAATTAAATCATTTAGCAATTATAGCTCTCTAAGGATTATTAGTATTGACCCTTTTTCAAATTAGTCACCTTAAAAATATTTTTACAATCTTTACATTTTTAGTCACTTAAAAACAAAATTTTAATCATTTTAATTAACCTTTAATTAAAATACCAAAATATTTAATAAAATATCTAAACACTTTTAGAAACCCAAACCTTGATCAATTTAACAAAATTTCAATTTTAATATATTTATTTTACCCGAAACTCATTTAATAAATTAATTCGGTCCAATCGGCTCGAACCAAACCCATTCGAACCCCTAAAACTTCTAACCCTATGTTTGGGTGTTACATTGAGGGTATTGATTTACAAGACTTAACCCAGTAGAACCATGTGTTTATTATGAAAATTGGATTCAATTTGAGCTTTTGCAAGGAAAGTTTGTGGATACGAATTCTGAAAGCTAAATATAGATGGGTGTGGATCCAATACCGATCACTCTTTGCAAGATCAATTGTTCTAGATTATTGAAAATCAATCTGGGAGGATGTTCGTGATAGTCTGTGTTGGAATATCCGTAATAGGGAATCAATAGATTTTTGGACTACTGTTTGGTTGCAAAGTGTCAAGGCCATCCCTTATTATATTGCAACCCTGCCTTGACAAGCCCGTTCATGACCGAGCAACAGTAGACCGAGTGATGATATGAGCAGTCCCTAAGGAGCTACCAAGTCAAGGATGCAAGTTGAGAAGCTTTAGGAAGACGATGAAGGCCTTATCCAGAAAGTGTCCTCATTTGGGACGAAGCAACGTCTACTCATGGCATTCCTGGTAAGTTTATTTATCTCTTTAGGGGGAAGTGGTCTGGTGTCGGGTCTCCACCATCCCCCTCGCCTGGGCTAGCGACCGAGCTTCCTTGGTGTAAGCGACCTACTCCTAGGCCCATGTGGGGCCTAGGTGTGCGGGCAGTGGGGCCTAGTGGTTGGCGCACTGTCTTCCGGGGAGAAATACCTAGGGACGGTTTGGGGCCATAGGGCCCCATATCGCGCTCGTGGTTGAAGTACGAGGTTGGAGTGCAGCTATCGCTAGGCCCTGCGGGATTCGAAACTCGAAAGCCTTAGCGCATTGTGACCCTGAGAAGGCTAGACCGAGATAACTCCTTGGACAATGAGGCATGAGAAAGGCTGACTTGTCTGGGTAACACCCATCTCAAGTGCCGCACGGCTTGCCAACCGAGCAAAGGGGGCATGTCCGTGATACGTGGTATCAGAGCAAGAATACGATGGACAATGTAGTCATGTGACGGTGGCGTTTGGCTATGGCTTTTGATACAGTGGTGTGTATTTGTTAACCAAACGCCACAGTGCTCATGTACCAACTGGAAATTGTGATGCTTTATTCAGTGGCTGTGGTACGTGGTGACACCAGACGGATGTGTAGCAAAAATGAGAGTTGGACTATTTGTGGATCAGTTGGTCTCATGCCAAGCGCTCCCACAGGTGGAGTAGGCAGGGTGGATCACCATGACAGGGGAAAAAAAAGAGACTATTTTTTTTCTTCTATGCTCAGAGGCGCTGGATTGTGGATTCTACGCCAAGCGCTCCGGTAAATGGAGTAGGCAGGGTCGAATGATAGTAAACCAAGCGCTCTTTGGACTGGAGTAGGCAGGGTGGGGGGACTACGCCCAGCATTCCCATGTGGGGAGTAGGCAGGGTGGTCTAATCCCACGCCAAGCGCTTCTCTTCAAGGAGTAGGCAGGATGGTGTAATGTCACGCCAAGCGCATCCATTAGTGGAGTAGGCAGGGTGGTCTAGTTTCACGCCGAGAGCCCTGTGAGGGTAGGCAGGGTGGCTAGAACCTATGCCAAGCGCTTCCACGAGTGGGGTAGGCAGGGTGACTCCTTATGCTGATTGATCAAGACCTAGTCAAGGCGCAAAGGTGTCTAATGGTGGGTTTGGCAAGGTAGTGTCGATGTGTTACATTAGAGCGGTGGCGCGTGTGAATTAGGGCATAGTGGTGCTCATTTGTTCATTACAGGCGTAACATTGTTGTTGGCTGATCGAAACGGCGATCGAGTTGAGGCGCAAAGAAGCGCAAGAACTTTTGTGGATGAGATTGATCTTTGCATAATAGTGCATGTCCGTGATTTGGGACACCGACAATATTTTTTTTTGTTGCTTTAAAGGCTCGTTGAAGGCTGTCTATGGGACATGATGAAGTGTGTATTCGACATAGCATGGGGGCACAAATTTTAGCAATATGGGGATGCTTACGCATCACTCGAGATGAGAGTCATTCCCTATAGTGGCTATCGGTAATAGTGATGCTTATTTTGATACATTGCCTTGTGTCGGTAACCCTTGCTTATTGATGTTTGTTTTGTCCTGTCAGTACAAGGGCGTGTGCAGCCCGAAGCATAAAATATGCTTATTTTTGTTAATCTAACATGTTGGTGCTTGTCATTTCCAGGGTAATGGGATAAATTCTTGATTGATGGAAGTTAATGGCAATATTGTTTATCCTGGCACTGTGGTGCTTGATTGTTGCCTAACTATCTTTTTCCAGGTGAAAAGAGGAGTGGGTATAGATGGTTGTAGAGTGATACAACGGATAGTCATGGGTTCATAGACTAACCCTAAAGGAAAGAGTTGGAGATAACTTGAAACCGTTCCATAATTGCTTTGGGTTCAGGGACTCAATGTGGTAGAGTCGTGTTCTTCAAGGTGGTGGATTCGCCCATTGATAAAATCAAAGGGGTATGATAAAATTCGTTTGTTGTGGGAGTACTTTGGTATAGTGTGATCGTCTAAAGGTGCAGGACAAGACTCTTAGGACCTCGAACTATTTAACGAAGTGGTCAAAGGATCGCGACAATCGCTGTATGCCGGATGGAGTGGCCCCTCTCGAAACAAAAATGGAGTAAAAGGGAGTGTAGAGTTATTGGTATGCTCCCTCTTGTTGTTGTGGACTCTTATAGCGGTGGACACATCATGGGTTCTCGGGGTAAAGTCACATTGTCAGATAAAATAAAGGAGCCTAAGGGGAATGCTTCCCATAGCTAATAATTTGTCCGTAAATGGCAATTTTCTCAAGACACATTGAGTCTTAAGGTAAAAAGGAATGTGTTACGGTGTGGTAGTTTGGACCAGATTCTTTGGCAATAAATTGCAAATATGAGATGACCAAAGGTTGTGCGAGTCAATACCGTTTTATCTTGGATGAAAAAAAAACTCATTTTGACAAAAAAAATATTTCCTTAATGGAGATGCTGGCTAGGGTAAGGCAAAGTGCTATTTGTAAAGCTACCCGTTTGGGTGAGAAACACAAGAGTGGTACAACTTGGTAATGTGGGTGCATCTGAGGAAAGCTCTCCTTAGGAGTTCCTTCACAAGCAGAGCCAAAGAGTAAGCATGGGACAGACAAGCTCGATGGGTATGTGGTGATGATTCAAGTACAATTTAAATCTCACCCAGGTGTTACAAAATCCCCAATTTGGGTAGTGGTGATATGGGCTACTACCGACAAGCTAGTTGGTGGGGCTAGCTAGTAAAGCCAAGGCTTAGGTCAAAGTTGATGTATGGACCAAGAGACCAAAAGCAAAACCTGGTTACCACAGATATGTCAGTGTTACCCAAAAATAGAAATGTGGTGTTCAAGGAATTTATAACGCACTTCCCAGAGTTTGGCAATACGGAGCGTGAATTGTAGTGAGAGACGTACTGGAAAGTCCTATTGAACTTGTAAGGTACATTTCATTTTATTGTTATGTAATTGGACTAAGCAATTTCGTGGTCAGTTTTCTCTTTGTGTGTGTTCTGAAGGTAGGTGGTCCTATCAATTCCTTGAGGGATGTGGGGGCAATCGATTAGAGAACCAAGACGGTTTGAAGGTTTGACAGGTGTCAAAAAAAACCCTGGTCGTATGCAACAGGGATAAATGTCAGCTTCATGTAACGAAGAAGGACATAGTACAAATATCACACCTATTTGTAAAAGTCGATGTCTATGCAGGCACAATGATTCTGTGTGTGTCGACAAGAATAGTGACAAACGCGAAAACGTGGTACGAGTATTGCCTAGAGAGAGAACACACCCAGGTGCTAGGATATCAACACAGGGTGGTGGGTCGGTAGACCCTAGTCAGTTTAAGGAACTTGAGGCCGTAGTGGCTGCCATGAGAGCTATGGCATCAAATGATCGGCTTTTAGCAATAAAGGAAACGCAGCAAGAGTTGACCCAGATTATCAAAGATTTTGGTAATGGAGGCAAAAGAAGCATTAAATCATATGAAGTTCGGACTAGATGAGATCAAGACTAAGGTTAACCTGATACAAATAGCTATGAGCAATTCGATGACAGTAGATAGGGTCCGAGGACTAGGGTTTCGAAACCTCAACGGTATGAAGGGAACAAAGATGCTAAAGAGATTGAAAATTTCTTGTTCGACGTAAAGCAGTATTTCCGATATACGCATACTAAAACAGATAACGACAAGGTCCCGGTGGCCTTGGTGTATCTAATAGGGGACGCCAAGTGGTGGTGGCAGACCAAGTTTATTAATGGTGTTTGTCCTATCAAAATATGTGATGAGCTAAAAAAGAGTTAATGGTCTCATTTCTTTCCCGGAAATGTAGAATATAATGCTCAAAAGAAGCTAAGGGATTTAGCGAATACAGGTTCTATTCGAGATTATGTAAGAGAATAAAGAGGTCTTGATCATACATGAGAATAATCTACTGACTATATGTCGTGGGCATATGGGGAAGAGTTTGGTTCCTGCGAAAACCTAAGTCACACGTAGAGGGCACAAGTGAGACATCATTTTGAAGTCCACGGCACGAGACTAATGTTGATATGATGTTTGTGGGGTGCTAATACAGGTTCCTTTGTTAGCGTGATAGCAAGATGAACTTTTCTAGTAAGTGGATAATGGGGAAGACATCAGTAGATGTAGGGAACTAACTTACCCATGGAGAATAGGCCATGTGTGTCAAGAGATCAAATGTGTACTTTTGTGCTTATCAACAGTTATGTCTGTTACAAAGGGAGTGAAGAAGAAATGAAGTAAAAGGGGCAACTTGATTGGCCATTACAAGGGCCATAGGAGACCATTAAGAAGTTCTAGCGAGGACATATGACCATCTATTTTGCTACTGGAACAAGGGCAAAGTTGTTCGAGAGAATATTGGTGTGCATTCACTTGGTAAATGTTGCAGGTATAATTGAGTAAGGAGAAAACCTCACGAGTGGATGATATTAGCTTGTCGTAGAGACTACGTTCTCAAATAGTCAAAACACCTGAGGTATATATACAAAGGCATACCATGATTGGGGGTAGCATAAGGCAATGTGTGCCAACCAGGTAATCATACGAGACTTGTGTAGATATGTTTTCATTGATAAAATTGCTTGTATATCTTATAATACAGGATGTATTGAGGAGAACAAAAGGCAAGTACAATGCGATACGGTGTTGGCAACTAGAGATCATCTTTGCATTATTGAGCAACTAGGTGCAACGCGAGCATGTGCTGGCAAACTTGGGTTAATGTTGATGACATATGTATGGTGACGCATTCAATACTTTGGAGGTCTCGGTACGAGATGAGGCAAAATTGGCGAAGATGCTTAACGTCGAGGAGCAAGCCATTGAGTGGCGAGTCATAACACGTCTGCTCTTGGCCAGGTATGTTACTTTTGTATTTGTGTAGGTTAATGGGCAGATCGTGGAGCACAGAGAAACTACAAGGCACTTGTTCGAGTGGATCGACGGTTTGTTACTTGTCGTTTGCCTGAGCCACAATCAGAGCAAAAGTAGGGGAGCATGAATCTAAAACTCAGCATGATAGAAGTGGAACTGAGTCATAACGAGTCTGTGGTCAGTCTAGATGGTTACGGATGTACAACATAGTCAAAAGGAGATAGAAAGAACCCAGGATCGAGGCTTGAATTAGTTGCTTGAATGATCAAATGGCGGGACAAGAAAAACATACCAAATCGAGCACGAATCGAAGATGTGCTGCCACAGAGGTCCGTATTGGCTCAACAAGTGATGAAGAACTGGTGTCAATATCAATGAGAACCATCCCTTCTTGGACTACATCGATGAGGGCATTCGGTAGAGGAAGTGGGGGAGATTGTCAGAACCATCCCTTCTGGGGCTACATCGATGAGGCCATCGATAGAGTAAGTGGGGGAGAAATGTCAAGGCCATCCCTTATTATATTGCAAACTTGCCTTGACAAGCCCGTTCATGACCGAGCAATAGTAGACCGAGTGATGATATGAGCAGTCCCTAAGGAGCTACCAAGTCAAGGATGCAAGTTGAAAAGCTTTAGGAAGACGATGAAGGCCCTATCCAGAAAGTGTCCTCATTTGGGACGAAGCAACGTCTACTCATGGCATTCTTGGTAAGTTTATTTAGCTCTTTAGGGGAAGTGGTCTGGTGTCGGGTCTCCACCATCCCCCTCGCCTGGGATAGCGACCGAGCTTTCTTGGTGTAAGCGACCTACTCCTAGGCCCATGTGGGGCCTAGGTGTGCGGGCAGTGGGGCCTAGTGGTTGGCGCACTATCTCACAGGGAGAAATACCTAGGGACGGTTTGGGGCCATAGGGCCCCATATTGCGCTCGTGGCTGAAGTACGAGGTTGGAGTGTAGCTATCGCTAGGCTCTGCGGGATTCGAAACTCGAAAGCCTTAGCGCATTGTGACCCTGAGAAGTCTAGACCGAGATAACTCTTTGGACAATGAGGCAAGAGAAAGGCTGACTTGTCTGGGTAACACCCATCTCAAGTGCCGCACGGCTTGCCAACCGAGCAAAGGGGGCCTGTCCGTGACACAAAGCATGGGTGTTTTATCGACTCATTTTCTTGGCCCTGGTTCTCCTCCTTTGACCATTGTTGCTTCTATGGTTATAGCTTCTAGACAATGGGACTGAGATCGATTGTAATCCTTACTGTCTGTGGATATCCTTTGGTGCTAGGCTTTGGGATGACAACCGATTATTCTCGACGTGATTGGCATACCAATACTTGATCTCAAGTGATGATAGTAAAGTGAATAGTGACTGGAAAGTTATTTGGAGCAAGAATATCTCCCAACGTGTGAGAGTGTTCTTGTAGCTTGCACGGAGGCAACGTCTTCTTACAAATATGGAGCGTGCTCACCAACACTTAGCATCTTCCACAATGTGTCAAATTTGCCATTTTGGGGAAAATTTGTTAACCATGTTTTGCGTCCTGGTCCTGATGCTTTTAATATCTGGAACAGGTTCTACATGGTTCGAGAATATGTACTTTTATGTCATTTCCATTTGAGGATTGGTTGATGGTGAACTTGCGGAACCAAGGCGATTTTGCAGAGTGGAGTTGAATTGGGATGTTATGTTTCCCACAAGTTGTTGGCAACTGTGGAAGCGTAGATGTAGTGTCATGTTAGATGAGCATTTTGTGGAATCGGAGGATCTATTATTTTGTTGTTCTCGATTAGCCAATGATTTTGCAGCTAGCAATGCTAGCCAGAAGGTGAGGAGGAGAGCTGATTAGCAATGCTAGCCAGAACGTAAGGCTAGTTACAGCTAGCAATGAGTCTTGGAAGCGACCAGAGAGGGGCTGGTTCAAGGCTAATTCAGATGGCGCTTGTAATACCTGTAACAATCAAGCTGCAGCAGGAGGGGTAATCTGAGATGACCAAGGTTCTTGGTTGTTTGGTTTCTCTAAGAGTTTGGGTAATTTCTCCATATTAATGGCAGAACTGTGGGCGGTACATAGCTTTCTGAGTCACTCTTGGAGGCTGGGCATCTGTCAATTAGAGCTGGAATCCGCAACATCAAGGTTGAACACATTCTCACTCATTCTTCAAGAGCTTTTATCGGGCAACATACTAGTTGGTGAAATCCATGATCTTTTTTCACGAAGTTGGGAGATTAAAGTTCAACGTATTTGGCGGGAAATGAATGTTGTGTATTTGTCTCAATTTAAAATGGTTTTTTGGCAGCCGCAACTACCCTTACGTCGAATCTCTTCACCAAGGGTGGATGGTTTGATCGTACTTGCTGATCTTATTCGAGAGGAGGATAGATGTTGGAATGAAGAATTTATTCGGTTTTTACAGAAAATGGTGCAAAAATATTCCTGGAAAATCGTTTGTCAATGCAACCAAAATAAGACATCTTGTCTTAGAAAAGGAGAATGTTCATGTATCTACTTTGTTAGAAGTCAGTATCGGTTACTAATTGGCTAACATTCATCAGTTGACTAGGGTAACAATATTTTAGAGATTCACTTCATATTGGACACAGGCTTTAAATAATATTGGAAGAATCCTTTTTACTGTAGAAGTGGAGAGAACTTGAAACTGAGAGTCTTCCTACTTCAACTAAAAGACCTATTTTGGGAGAAAGCCTTTATCCTTTTACATGTAAAAGACTTTATATCCATCTAGGAATACTTAAATACAAATGCGTATGTTGCGCTATAAAAACCCTTGTAATTGTCAAATAGTTTTGTACATATAAAAGGGCTAAGTATTTATTGGGGAACACTTGGGTGGATAGATTTGCGAGAATATAATATTGTATAGGGGGTGCCTACAACTAGAGTGTGTTGTTAGGTTGATGATTCATGTTTCTTGTACTGAAGTGTATTATAGTGGATTTATCTTTGAGCAATGCTATGTAGAAGTAGGATGATCTGAACTACGTAAACAACTCTTTTGCACTTTCATTTACATTTACTATTCAATATTTTCCCTAATTGCAATTGACTTAACCACAACTCGACACAACTAAACTAACAAATATCATACAATCACTCAAATTATGATTTGATACTTTTTCATTGTTAAAATATTTAATATTTATATATATCGTAGATTTTTTAAATGATAATTATTGATATTAATGAAATAAAGATGGGTATTACACAACTATTCAAATTATAAGTTTTAATATTATACAACTGCTTAAATTATGATTTGACATTTTCAATTTTTTTATAATCACTCATTTTTATCCGAGTTTGTAAACATTATGTAATTATCTTATTATTGTATGTATGTATATATTATTAGTATGTGTGTTAATTATGTACATGATTAATGTACGTAGCATATATGTGTAATGTGTGAATGCATGTATAGTATATATTATGTATGTGTACATATTAGTAATTATCATGGGATGTTTGTCGTATGTATGTTTGCATGTTACATATGATTTAATTGTTTGTATGTATGAATGTGTGTTATGTATGAGTGTGTTAATATTGTATATGCATGTTCGTATTAATGCTTGTATGTGTATGCTAAATATACGTACGTGTGTCCGTGTGTGCATGTACATAGTATTATTATTATTATTATATATAAACAGATAATATATTAAAAAACCCAAAAAAATTAACAGTCCAAGTCCATTATATTATTACAAAATCCAAAAAAATGTTTTCATAGGCCCAATCTGTTAGCCTAAACCCAATAACTCTAAAAACCCTAGTAACATATATGATAACCTAATCCTATTTTGTTATTATTTTTGTAGCCGCCACAAGATCTAGACGTTGGATCGAATCTGATCCAACGGTCCAGATGTCTCCAAGAGAGACTCCCCATCTATCGCGTGTGGTGCACGCTCGGACCACTCGGCTTCTCATGCGCGCGTGTAGGGTACGCGTCAGGCTATTCGGCTCCCACGTGCCACGTGTCTACATCTGATGCAGCCTCGTTCTACCAGATCAAATCTAAGCCGTTAATTTTCAAGCAATCTCCCCTCAACCACCGCGCCAGACGCATCACCAAAAACATCAAGAAATCAGATTTGTCAGTACCAAATCAGATCAAAAATATGTATTTTTATATTTTTGTTTCTAACAAAACAAATCAGAGAACACAAATATATGTATGAAACAACAGTTACGAAAAATACAGAATACCAAAAAAAATACATAAAGTTTCGTGGGTAATTTCTTTTTCTCAATCCTTTTCTCATGCATGCAAAGTGAAAACTAAAAAAATAACAAGGGTGACTACCTGAGTCTGGTTTTCCGTCTCACCGGCGATGAACCTGATGGTGAGCCTTGTTTTTTGGTTCGAAATAATAGTGGAGGTCTAGTTTTTTTCAGCTTCGAAATGGAAAAAGGTGGGTTTCCAGTTCGGTTCTTTTCTTAGAACCTAAGGTTAGATTCTTTTTTTGGATCGAAAAGTAGTTATTTTGGGATGATTTAAGGGTCGTCGGCGCCGGTAAGCGACGGCCGACGGCAGTTTTCTAGGTAACCACGACGGCTGAGGGAGGTTTTAAGGTTTGTGCTTTCTAGAATTTTAGAGGGAGGGGGAGAGCTATATTAGAGGGTAAAAAAATGAATGAAAAAAGACAAAGGGGGCTGATGGGTTGGTTAAATAGACTGAAAATATTTATTTTTTGGGTTAATAACGTCATAAGTCCCACCGCATTTTTGGTATTTTCAAAATTGTCTCGCCGCAGGGTATATTTGTAGATATGGTCCATCTTTCTTTTTAAAGTTTTTCAATGTAGTCCTAAAATTAACTGAATCATCTTCAAAACGGTAAAACCATCGGCCTAGTCATTCCGCGTTTTGGATGTTTGAACCTCGAGCTTGTCGCGTGGGATTTTTGCCTTTCTAGTCCATGTAGCTTTATTCCAGTTTTTAATTTGATCCTTAAATATGTGTTTTCTTCTTTTAATTTATGTCCTCTTGTTTTGTTTTAGTTCATTTCAATCTCTCGATAAATTTTAAATATTTATGTCTTTCGGTTTTTATTATGTGTTACTTAGTTTTTTTATCGTTCATTATATGCATATGTGTTTTTTATATATCATGTTCATTTAAGTTTTTTAGTTGTATTATATCATACTTTTATGCTATTTTATTTGTTTCTTCGTATTGTATATATGTTTTTTTATGGTTTTTTAGTTCATTTTTTTTGCCATGTCTACCTATGATGCATGTCCATTTTGTTCTTCATGTTTTTACATATGTGTTGTCTTTATCATGTTTATTCATGCATGTTTTCGTTTATATGCATTACCGTGTTAATAGGTCATAATTTAAGTTTGTCCATGGTGTATGTTTGTTTTGTAACATGTTTTTACATATAATTCGCATTTTAGGTTACATGTTAAAAATTGGTGATATTTGTTACATATTAATGTCGTGTTTTTGATTTAAGCATGTAAATTGTATCATGTGTTAAATATTAAGTTTGTATATATATGTTAATGTGTTGCCTTGATTTGTTAGTTTAACATCATATTTCATCTATGCCATGCACGTATTATAGTTTTGGTTCGTCTTAATGTGTTTAAGCATGTTAGGATTAATTACTTTAGTTTTGAAAGCATGTTTTCTTTTTTCTTTCTTGTTCATGTCTATGTTTTTTATTATCCTAGTATGTCATGCTTCTTTGGTCATGTATTTTATTATTTTTTTTAATATTGTAATATTCATGTTTTTATGTTTTTTAATATCAAGTCAATGTGAATGTATGTTTTTTTTCTAAGATTGCCTAACAGATATATTATTGTCAATGCGGTGGCCTTTTATTCAAGCGTAAACTTGGCCAGTATCAAGCGCAGTGATGGTGGTTTATCAGTTTACTCCCGAATAACGGGGCCCTTAAAATTTACTCGCAATTATAACTGAATTTTAACTTAATCTGAAAAGTTTAATATTAATAAAGCGGTAATTATTAAAGTATCAATTTTGGGCGGTGTGGGGGTACTAATCCTTCCCCATCCGTAACCGACTCCAAAACCCAACGTTTTCAAAATCTCTGGTTTTATGGTGTTCGGCCTACCTTAGTGGCCGGTGGCAACTCCATTTTTTAATTAAACACGGTTTTTCTAAGACCCCATGGAATACATTTTTAAATACTGAAAAAAACCACAAACACCTTGAAACCCATTTTTAGCAAAATAGTCGTAAAAAGGGATATCGCTACAGATGGCAACTCCACTGGGGACAACTTTTTGTTTTTCAAAAACAAATGAGAGTCAAGCTTTTTAAATAATTACCGCTTTATGAATATCAAAAGTTCCGAATTAAAGTGACTATTAAATTAACATTCGATTATAATTGAGCGCTTATTTTAACGCATTTAAAACTTGGCATATAAACCCGTCCTTTTAAGTGGGGGAAAATGCTAGTGCTTTCGTGAGGATATCGTTCCTCCAAATAGGCCTAGCAAAGTACCTTCGGGGCTCGAGTACCTTATGCTTTCGTGAGGATATCGTTCCTTCGTAGGGGCATAAGCGAATGGGTCCCCATGAATTGAACCTAGTTGAAATGAGCCTATAATGGGTGATGATCGGGGGCCTTGCTAATCTTAGTAGGGATAGCAAGGACAATTCGAGTACCTCCTAGCACCAGCACTGCATGTAGAGAACATTAAAGACCCACCCTTTAGAGCCATGCGGATAACCTAGGTGTTTTAGACGGGATGTAAATAGGGTTGTTTTGTTTGTTTACCTTATTTAGTTTGTCCTTTTATATATATTCATTTTATTTGGTACTGACTCGTTTTTTTTTTGTTTTTTTTTTCATATATCATTGCATTTGCATTACATAAAGGTACTGGATCAAGTGATTTGCCCGATTAGAAAATCTTTCATCATGGAAAAAGGTATCTTAAGAAAGACGAACTCAACTCAGCCGTCAGACATTGGTCAGAATCAATCAGTGGACTCAAGGTAATAGTTTACCGAGCGACCGCATAGTGTCAGGGTACACCTACGTGAGTCTCCAACAGAATGACCTGTGGGATCTTACAAGGATTTGGGAAGGATGGGATCGAAGACTTATTCTGTGATAGTTACAACGACATAGCACAATTGATGTATGTCTGAGTCAACCAGCCTTTACTCTGAGCCATTTTCCAGTTCTAGAATCTTGCTTTTTGTTGTTTCACTTTCAACGGTCAAGATATGATGCCTACGGCAGAAGAATACACAACCCTACTCAATCAAAAGAATGTCCAAAAAGATTGGATCTACGCGAAACAGCCGAGGAACCAGAATTACTCTTCGAAGCTCAAAACCTTTGTCGGGATGAGTGATGATTGGGTTAACGGCCTGATTCAAAATCGAGGAGACAACCTAGGCTTTGCTTGGGAGAGTATCCGAGACAATATACCAGTGCACCCAGATGAAGTAAAGAAGATGGACCTATTCGCCTTAGGGATATATGGTTTGGTCATCTTTCCAAGGGTCCTTGGAAACATCGATGCGGCCATTCTAAACCTATTTGAGCGTATAAAATGGAAGGTGAATCCAGTACCGGCCATTTTGACTGAAACTTTCATTTCTTTGAATGCGAGCCGAAAGCATGAAGAGGGACGTTTTAGAGGATGTGCACAGTTACTGCAGGTTTGGATTCAAAGCCACATATGGAAGATACCAACAAGGGTTTTACCAGGAATATCATTTCGAGACTTTTCACCTTTACGGGAGTACTTAGCGAAGGAATGGCGAGAAGACTTGAACAGGAAGAAATGGACCCGAATCTTTAAGAACATTCAAGACGAAGGCATAGTGTGGAGAGTTCCGTGGCTCGGTAGGGTTAGTTACTTCTTTACAGCTGTGGCGATTATAACTGGCTGATGATGTTAGGGCTATACGGTGGAATTGCTTGTGCTCCGCTTTTGGTGTCCCGATAATTCAGATTGCGATAGTTTGTTCCAGTCACCGCCGGTTTAAGTCGAAGCGAGTTTCCTTTCAAGGGCGAGTTCAGGATGAAGGTTCAGACCATCATGAGAGTTTGGGATCACTGTTACTGGATCAGGGTAGAAGGAGATACCGATACCATGATTACCCCAGATTATGAGCTTTGGAGGCGCCTGGGGATTAATAATAAGATTGTAGAACTTGACCAAGGACCAATCATGTCACTTGAGGAACATATGAGGATAGTAACATCTGAGGCCGACATTCTGCGAAATGAACTCGAGGAGGTTAAGAAGAAGATGAAGGCCTTACAGACTCAGCATATAGATGAACTCTACAAGGTATCTTTAGATGTTGACGAACGAGATGGGACCATTAGGCAACTGAAGAAGTTGAATGCAGATCTAAGTGAGAAGAATGCCAATTATTAAAAAGATACTCTCCAACTTCAAGCAAAGGTACATAATGTCGGCCGAAGCTAATTCCTAGCCGTGGAGAAGGAAATGATGAACGACATGCGTTTAGTCAAAGAAGAACGAGAGAAAGGAAAGCGAGTAATCGAGAAAGAGATAGAAAGTTGCAAGTTAGCCATCGAGAGTGAAAGACGGTCTTTTAGGGACACCATTAACCAAGAAAAAGAAAGATCTAGGCAAGAGATTGACAAAGGCAAACAAGCAATCATCTACGTAAGGGAGAACACTATTGTTTGGAAGAGGAAATCTATGGGGAACAGAAATAGACTACTGGAGATGCAAAACTTGTACAATGACACTATTCAGAGCCTGAATCAGAGTCAAGGTCAGAATACCGAGTTAGAAGGGAGACTGACAGAGTTGGAGCACTCCTTTCAGACCTATCGTTGGAGGAATGGCTTCATCGAACTACAAGAAAGGGAACGTGAAATTAGTATGTTACGAGCTCGTATTAAGTCACTCAAGGCAACCGTTCAAGATTACAGGGGAGAATTAGGGTATTCGAAGAAACTGCAGTAGGTGGAGACAGTTATTGGCGGTGAAGACTTCATGATGCCTCCCAGATGATTCAAGACAGAGACCAGTATTACACAACCCTAATGGTAGAGATACAACAAGTTGCGGGACATGTGACAGATTTATCTACAGAAGCTGAAGCTCTCCGACCTTTCATAACCTCAGACATGAAAGAAGGGCCTAGGTTCATAAAGCTACTCAGGGCTATCGAGAAGTTAGGAGATAGAGCTAGGGCTTATGTGTAGAACTCTACTTTGATATTTTGTAATCTAGACCCTTTAATTCCTATAAAAGTAGTTCAAAGGGGTGATTACTAGCGGAATCAGTACCTTTATTAGCATGCATTCTTGCATTGCATCATTATACATGCATTCATCTTTCTTTTCAAAAATATTAATAGTGTAAATATTGTGGCAGTTAAACTAGAATATAAGCCGCAGCCATTCCGCATCCATACTTTACTCGGTTCCAAAACAAATTAATGGAAGACAGAATAGTCAGTTTGGAAAAGGGGCAGAAAGATTTGGAAGCACGTTTCGATGAATCCAAACGGAGCCTCAATGAGCAGATCGCTCAATCGCAAGCTGCGATAGTATCCGACATAATTGCATTGCTGGCAAAAAGCCTTGGAAAAGAAAAGGTTGAAGACGAAGTAGCCCAAGAGCCAGAAGGTATCACATCTCACAGCAAGGTTCAACCAACGACGCCAAGTCCGGCAAGAAGAGTATACATTGACCCCGTTGGGATATCTGCTAGTCTCTAGGCATGAGCATCTAAAAGCTAACCTATTGATACAGAGGCATTCTATGAAGAAGAGGTGCTAGATTTGAATTTGGTCAAAAAAATCCGAACTGAGGTGGAAAAGAAGTGTGAGGAAAGATTTCGTCTCATGGAAGAAAAATTCAGAGCACTGCAAACCATAGATGAGCCAGGGAATGAAGCTAGTAACTTGAGCATAGTATCTGACCTTGTTCTACCACTAAAATTCAAAACTCTAGAGTTCGATAAGTATGATGGAACTACGTGCCCTTTTGCGCATGTGACCATGTATTATCGGAAGATGGCGGCCTACATCAAGGATGAAAAGCTTTTGATCTACTATTTTTAGGACAGTCTGATTAGGCAGCACTCCAGTGGTATACCCAATTAAGTCAGGCAAATATCAAGTCCTAGAATGACCTTTTGAAGGCATTCATTGAGCAGTATAAACATGTAACAGATATGACCCCTAGCAGGATTATGTTAGAAAACATTGGACAGAAGTCTAACGAGAGTTTGCGACAGTATGCCCAGAGGTGGCGAGAGGTGGCCGCTCAGATCCAGCCACTAATTCCTGAGCATGAGATAACGCCCCTTATTTGTGAATACTCTGAAGGAAACATTATTTGATCGCCCCATCAATAATACAACTCAGAGCTTTGACGATTTGATCAGGATATGATAGTCTCTCGAATTGACGATTAAGAGTGGCATGATTAACAGTGGGGATAACTCGCAAAAGTACAACAAGAAGAGAGAGAGAATGAAGTAAACACTACGAGTACTTGCAATGCCCCAAAGAACTTTACGGTCTCTCAGCCACAAGCATCGACAGGGAATGCTCAGAACCAAAGAGAAGAGAGAGCTCTAAGAAAGGAAAAAGAGAAAGCAACATTTACTTTGTTTCCTGTTTCGTACTCTGAGCTTTATTCTCAGTTGCACAAAGCTGATTTGGTCCGCCCGTACTATGTTACTCCATTCAAACCCCCATTTCTGTCATGGTATCAACCTAACGCACATTGCGATTATCATGGCGGTGCTTCTGGTCACCTCACAGAAAATTACCTCGCATTCAAGAAACTCGTGCAGAGCCTAATCAATTCTGGGGTATTGAAATTTGAGGAAGCAAACGTGGCCGCTAATCCGTTGCCTAATCACAGAAGCCGTAGAGTAAACACTATCGGGGAGTACTCTGCTAGGAAGGCTAAAGAGGATGTGTTTGAGATCAAGTCTCCCATACGGTGGGAATTCCAACAATTATGCATGGCCCTCTTGATTGACAGGGGCATGGTAGTGGTACAGAATGGGTGTACAGCTTATTGCGAGTTCCACCAGGATGGAGGATATGACATCCAACAATGTGAAGAATTCAAGGGACTGATTCAATAGTTGATGGACAGTAAGAAGATAGAGTTCTTTGAGGAGGCTGCAAGAAGGCATGGGTTAGATGTATGTGCGTCAGATAACCCCAACCTCAAGTATGGGAGAGACAGACCCTTTGTTGTTTCCTTCATATCAGAGGAAGCAAGTTTATCTCAAGGAGTAGTTGTAAAGGTGACCCCTAAAATCATTATTTCAGCGCCAGCCCCATTTTCGTTCAAGGATATGCGGTGAACTCCTTAGAATTATGCCGCTAACGTGACTATACCTGAGAAGCCAAAGCTGGATGAGGAGAAAGAACGAATGGTAGAAGATGAGCCACCACAGAAAGATGAACAAATAGAGAAAGATGAAATTTTCAATGAAGTAGGCCACTTCACGAGGAGCGACAGGTGTTACTCTTTGGAAGCTTTGAAGTCTGTTGAAGCTACAAAGGATAAGGGAAAAAGTACATCAATCGGTCCTGCTCAGATATTCGGCGAGGAGTCCCCTCCAAAGATTAATGAGCCGGTAACTGAGGCTCAGGCACAAGAGTTTCTGAAGTTCCTGAGGCACAGTGAATACAGTGTAGTGGAGCAACTACGAAAACAACCAGCAAGGATTACAGTGTTAAAGCTGCTTTTGAGTTCCGAAAAGCATCGTGATGCATATTTAAAGGTGTTGAACCAAACGCTTGTACCAAATGACATTTTTGTATCTAAACTGGACAGGATAGTGGGGCATATCACCGCATACAATCACATCACATTTAGCGATGACGAGATCCCCGAGGGAGGTATGAGGTCCATCAAAGCACTCAACATCACGACCCACTGCAAAGGGTATGTTTTTCCAAGAGTATTGATCGATAATGGGTCGGCGTTAAATGTAATACCGATGGTGACTCTGCAAAAGCTACGGTAGATTATTCCTATATGAAACCCTATCACAACTCTGTAAGAGCCTTTGACGGTACTCAAAGGGGAGCACATGGAAAGATTAGGGTACCTTTGTTGATCAGGCCGATAGAGTATACGATTGATTTCTTGGTAATGGATATAACGCCATCCTACAGTTGCTTATTAAGAAGACCATGGATTCACTCTGCGGGATCGGTTCCCTCATCACTCTATCAAAAACTAAAATTTATGATCGAAGGCAAATTGGTCACTGTGGAGGCTGAGCAAGAGATCATTGCTTCGGTAACGTCAGATGCCCCCTACATCTAGAACGATGAAGATGCCATAGAATGCTCTTTCCGAGCATTAGAGCTTGTAAATGCGATATTCGTGGCAGAAGATAATCAGATCCCATGCCCCAGGTTATCTAATTGTACCAAGATGACCGTTTCTGAAACTTTGGACCGAGGGGCCAAAGCAGGAAGAGGGCTGGGAAAGAGATTACAAGGAAGCCTACGACCCAGAAGTGTCCTCACCAAGAAAGATTATTTTGGGCTCGGCTACAAACCAAGCATTCAACAAAGGAGAGAGGAATATAGAAGGAAAGAAGAACAAATGAGGGCTACACTCAAAGGAGAATACATTCCATGGAGACCGGTGTCTTTCCCTCATGTAAAGGATATTTTTGTCTTTCGAGGAATTGACTGTACATGACAGAAAGTAGAAGAAGCAATTCGAGAAAATGACACACTTAACCAGAACGAGATGTTCAGTGAATCGCTTGAAGGGATGTCCATCAACATGATAGCTGAAAATGACAATGGCAGCAACGTGTTGACCAACATCCGCCCTTGTGTTCCTAAGGAAACACTCGATAACTGGAGCTATGTTGATTTACCTGTAATCTTTAGGGATAGATTAGAGTAATGCTCTGAACCAACCCTTTTGTTTTTGCCCATAAGCAATAGAGATCTTTTGTATAGGGCATCTAGTTACCTTTTTGTTTGCAATGAAAGAATATCTTCCTCATTTTCTCAAATGGCAAACATTTCATTTACTTCATTTATTCATTTCTTATTCATATTCATTCACTTCATTTTAAAATCATTCTCTTCCCAATACATTCGTTCTCACTTTATGCAGGGTTCTTATGGTTAACTGTATGAATGATTTCGAATCCAATCCCGAGGTAGATTTCAAACACCCAGATTATCAGCAGAAATTGAAGAGGAGGACAACGAGGCAGAGTGCGAGGTTCCTGAGGAGTTTGTAAGGATGATGGCCAATGAAGAAAGGCAAATCATGCCCCACCAAGAAGAAACAGAAATTGTGAACTTGGAAACCGATGATGAGAGAAAAGAAGTGAGAATCGGGACTACATTTTCCTTAGAAACTAGGGGTGAACTGATAGCACTGCTTCAAGAGTTCAAGAACGTCTTTTCTTCGACTTATCAAGATATGACAGGTTTGAATACAGACATAGTGGTGCACATGCTGCCAACTAGGCCATAATGTAAACCAGTCCAGTAAAAGCTCATAAGAATGAGGACTGACATGTTGTTAAAGATCTGAGAAGAGGTAAAAAAATAGTTTGATGCTGGTTTCCTAGAGGTTGCCAAATACCCTGAATGGGTTGCGAACATCATACCGGTGCCGAAGAAGGATGAGAAGGTCTGCATGTGTGTAGATTACAGGGATCTCAATCGGGCAAGCCCCAAGGACAATTTCCCTTTGCCACATATTGACACATTGGTTGATAATACCGCGGGACACTCATGGTTCTCATTCATGGATGGTTTCTCAGGGTACAACCAGATAAAGATAGACCCATAATACATGGAGAAAACTACATTTTAACCATGTGGGGCACGTTTTGTTACAAGGTGATGCCATTCGGACTCAAGAACGCATGAGCGACTTATCAAAGAGCGATGGTGAATCTTTTCCACGATATGATGCACAAAGAGATAAAAAGTAAACGTGGATGATATGATCACTAAATCCTGAACTGAGGAAGAGCACCTTTGGAACCTGAGAAAGCTATTCCAAAGACTACGAAAGTACCAGTTGAAGCTTAACTCGGCTAAATACACCTTCACAGTCACGTTTGGGAAACTCTTGGTGTTTGTTGTGAGTAGGAATGGGATTGAGATCGATCCAGAAAAAGTAAAGGCTATCCAAGACCTTCAACCGCCTCAAACTCAGAAGAAAGTTCGAGGTTTCCTGGAAAGGTTAAACTATATCTCCCGTTTTATTTCTCAATTAACAGATAAGTGCGACATGTCTTTAGACTACTCAGGAAGAATAAACCAGGGGTCTGGGATGAAGAATGTCAAAAAGCTCTAGAGAAGATTAAAAAGTACTTGACGAATACACTAATCTTAGTAGTACAGGTACCAAACAGGCCTTTGATCCTTTACCTGACAGTTTTTGAAAATTTGATGGGTTGCGTGTTGGGGCAACATGATGAGACTGAGAGGAAGGAAAAAGCCATCTATTATCTAAGCAAGAAGTTCACTGATTGTGAATCACGGTATCTGCCAATTCATAAGCTATGTTGTGCTTTGGTTTGGACTACCAAAAGGCTTAGGCAGTACATGTTATACCATACTACCTGGTTGATATCCAAATTAGACCCCTTGAAGTTTTTAATAGAAGCACCGGCATTAATGGGGAGGATGACCCGCTGACAGATGTTGTTATCTGAGTTCAACATTATATATGTGAGCTAGAAAGCTGTGAAACGAAGCGCTATAGCGGATTTCTTAGCTAGCCGTGCTTCAGATGATTATGAATCGTTGAACTTCAATTTCCCGGATGAGGACTTGATGTGCATTACAGCTTGGGAAGACGATGTTTCAGATAACGGCTCGTAGAAGCTTTACTTCGATGAAGCCTCCAATGCCTTTGGCCATGGTATAGGAGCTGTGCTAATTTCTCTAGAAGACATCTACTATCTCTTCACCAGCAGACTGGAATTCTTTTGCACAAACAACATAGCTGAATATGAAGCCTGTTTCATGGGACTGAATGCAGCCATTGAAAGAAAGATCAAAGAACTTTGAGTATTTGGAGATTCGTCCTTAGTGATCTATCAGTTATGAGGAGGATGGGAAACTAGGGATCTGAAGCTAGTTAAATACTACGAGTTGATTCATGAGCTCATTAAAGAATTTGAAAAGATCAGTTTCACCTATCTTCCTAGAGAAGACAACTAGATAGCAGACGCCTTGGCAACCCTAGCCTCCATGTTCAAAGCAAATACGAAAGCGAAAATGAAACCAATCGAGATGCAGACCTTTGAGAGGTTGGCTCACTGCTATAATGTGCAAGAAGAAATAGATGGCAACCCGTGGTATTACGATATCTTACAGTATTTCAAGTTTCAAACGTATCCTGAATGGATAAATGAAAATAACTGAAAAACACTCAAAAGGATGGCAACATGATATGTTTTGGACGGAGAGGTTTTGTACAAAAGAAGCCATGATCAGACGCTTTTGAGATGTGTAACTGTTCGGGAGGCAAAAGAAATTTTGCCAGAAGTGCACGATAGTTTGTGTGGAACACATGCCAATAGTCTGTCAATAGCCCAAAAATTATGAGATATGGCTATTTCTGGTCGACTATGGAGGGAGACTGCATCAATTACGTCAGAAAATGTCATAAGTGCCAGATATATGCTGACAAGATCCATGCTCTTCTTTTACCTTTAACACCATGAACGGGTCTTGGCCGTTCGCAGCGTGGGGCATAGATGTCATCGGACAGATTCATCCGAAGGCTTCCAACGGGCACCGTTTTATTTTGGTTACCATTGATTACTTCACTAAATGGGTGAAGGCAACATCTTACGCCAATATTACAAGGACGATGGTGTGCAAGTTCCTAAAGAAGGAAATCATTTATCGATATGGGTTGCCAGAAATGATTATCACCGACAACGCTTCCAACCTAAATAACAAATTGATGACTGAGGTGTACAACCAGTTCAAAATAACACACTATAATTCCACAACCTACCGTCTTAAGATGAATGGGGCAGTAGAAGCGGCAAACAAGAACATAAAGAAAATCATTGCAAAAACAACAAGCACTTACAAAGATTGGCATGAGAAGCTACCATTTGCTCTGTTCGCCTACCAGACATCTGTTCGTACATTAACAGTGGTAGCACCCTATTCTCTAGTGTATGGCACAGAGGCGGTACTACCCATTGAGGTTGAGATTCTGTCGCTCCAGGTTCTGAATGAAGTAAAACTGGATGAAGCAGAATGGGTGCAAACCAGGCTTGACCAGTTAAATCTCATTGAGGAAAAGAGGCTGAAGGCCATATGCCATGGTCAAATGTACCAAAAACGAATGATGCAGGCATATAATAAGAAAGTGCGCCCGCAAGAATTCAGAGAGAGAGATTTGGTGCTTAAGAAGATCCTCCCAATTCAGAAAGATTCCCAGGGAAAGTGGATGCCTAACTAGAAAGGGCCATATGTCGTCAAGAAGGCCTTTTCGGGAGGGGCGTTGATTTTAACTGAAATGGAGGATAAGAATTGAAAATTCTCGTAAATTTCAATTCATTTAAGAAGTATTATGTTTGAAAAAAAATGGAAATAAAAAATGAATGAAAATAAAAAATAAAAAGATAAGGCGAAAACCCGAAAGGGCGCCTTAATTAAAAAAGGGAGAGCTCGAGGCGAAAACCCGAAAAAGGGCATCTTGAAGCAAAGGAAGGATCTGAGTTAAAATCCTATTAAGGGCGGCTCAGATAAATTTTGAGATCGGGCCTCTGGCAAGTAGAACTATCCCCACGGGTACCAGAAGAATGAGCTACAGGTAAAGATTCTACTTAGGTTAACGGGATCACTCATCATTCATACAGTGGATATTTGGGGTTTTTCATTTCATGTTATCATTTCCCTTTTCCTCATGTTTGCCATGACTTTTCCAAAACTGTTCCAAGTCCTTAATGGCAATAAAATCATATTTTTTTGCCTTCCCTTTCTTGTCTTCCCATTGTTTTCATAAGCATCATGCAAACAACTTAACATAGACTTATGATAAACAAAATATTTCTCAACATTATTTTGATCTAACCCTGAGAATGCAGGTGATTAAAAAACGAAGTTAATTTTAACCTCAAGCTCTCTACATAATGTATGTCGAGACACGACAAGGGGAAGACTCTGAGCATTAGAATAGGATAACCATTGTCATACACCATTCATAACTGTCCGAGGAAATATTTAAGACAACAGTAAAGATCTCCCAGGTGAAAACTCGTAAGGGCACCTAAAAAATCTCTAAAGTGAAAACCCGAAAGGGCACTTTAAAACTTCGAACTAGGAATTCACAAAAAAGAAAAAATGAAATGGTTGAACCCAACAGTGAGATGGGGTACCACCACCAAAAGAAGAAAAGAAAGAGAAAGCAAGTAGATGGTCGAGATTGTCTTACTGCGGAAGCAGACGCATCGAGATATCGACACTCATGCATCATATATAGTTAGGCATCCCTAGGATTAGGAGCATGCTAACTATTTATCACAATATTTTGCCTATTTTAAACAGGTACTTACAGATTTCCAATGACTTTTGATCTGTGACTTCGTATTGAAGAAGTAGATTAATTTGAAGAAAGATTTTGACAGCCTTAGTAGTGTGAGTCTAGAAAGTTTGGTAGCCGTTTTTGGCGTAAATCCCCAAATTTGAAGAAAGACCTCGGCAGCCTTAGTAGCGTGAGTCCAGAAAGATCAGTGGCCAGTTTGGCATGAACCCCAAATTCAAAGATAAAGGTTTTATATAGGAAGGGCCTATATTTTCGAGTCCCCGCAGTGAAAAGGTTCTATATAGAAAGAACCCATAACTTCGAGATTTAAAAGCTAAAAGTTCTATATAGGAAGGATTGGCGGCTCCAGGGTTTGAAGACTAGCAGTTCTATATAGGAAGGACTCCGAGTCAGAAGAATCCATCTGTGACGCAGAAGGTTTTATATAGGAGAAACCCGCATTGAAGGCGAAGAGTTCTGTATAGGAAAGACTCTGAGCTTTACCGTCTCAGAGTGAAAAATTCTATATAGGAGGGACTCGTAACTCGAGGCTTCAAAGTGAAAGGTTCTATATAAGAAGAACCCTAACTCCAGTATTTCAAGGTTAAAAGTTCTATGTAGGAAGGACTTTTACTCCGAAGGATTCGTCTAAGAAAGCGAAGGGTTCTATATAGGAAGGACCCATAGCTCTAAGATCAAAAGGTAGAGAAGTTCTATATAGGAAGAGCTTACGAGCCTGAAGATTCAGCTAAGGAAGAGCGGAGAGTTCCAGAAGAACACGTGATTCTGAAGCTACAAATAGGGAAATCGGATAAAAATGAGTGCTTATGATATTTGCTTTGTTCTCATTGCACGAGAACAAGCAAAGAGGGGCAACTGTAATCACTCATTTTTATCTGAGTTTGTAAACATTGTGTAATTATGTAATTATCTTATTATTGTATGTATGTATATATTATTAGTATGTGTGTTAATTATGTACATGATTAATGTACGTAGCATATATGTGTAATGTGTGAATGCATGTATACTATATATTATGTATGTGTACATATTAGTAATTATCATGGGATGTTTGTCGTATGTATGTCTGTATGTTACGTATGATTTAATTGTTTGTATGTATGAATGTGTGTTATGTATGAGTGTGCTAATATTGTATATGCATGTGCTTGTATGTGTATGTTAAATATACGTATGTGTGTCTGTGTGTGCATGTACATACGTATTATTATTATTACTATTATTATTATTATAATATATATAAACATGTAATATATTAAAAACCCAAAAAAATTAACAGTCCAAGTCCATTATATTATTACAAAATCCAAAAAATGTTTACATAGGTCCAATCTATTAGCCTAAACCCAATAACCCTAAAAACCCTAGTAACATATCTGATAACCTAATCATATTTTGCTCTTATTTTTGTAGCCGCCATAAGATCTGGCCGTAGGATCGGATTTGATCCAACGGTCCAGATGCCTCCAAAAGAGACTCCTCATCTACCGTGCATGGTGCACGCTCGAACCACTCGACTTATCACGCGCGCGTGTAGGGTATGTGCTAGGCTATTCGGCTCCCACGTGCCACGTGTCTACATCTGATGCAGCCTCGTTCTACTAGATCAAATCCAGGCCGTTGATTTTCAAGCAATCTCGACTGTTGGATCAGATCTGATCCAACGACCAAGAACGCTTCTGACCAAGGGGACATCACCACCATGCCACCCTCAACCACTGTACTAGACGCATCACCAAAAACATCAAGAAATTAGATTTGTCAATACCAAATCAGATCGAAAAATATGTATTTTTATATTTTTGTTTCCACCAAAACAAATCAGAGAACACAGATATATGTATGAAACAAAAAAATCTGTAAAAAGGGGACCAGTTCCTAGTTTCGAAAAATACAGAATAACAAAAAAATACATAAAGTTTCGTGGGTAATTTCTTTTTCTCAATCTTTTTCTCATGCATGCAAAGCGAAAACTAAAAAAATAACAAGGGTGATTACCTGAGTCTGGTTTTCTGTCTCACTAGCGATGAACTTGATGGTGAGCCTTGTTTTTTGGTTCGAAATAATAGTGGAGGTTTAGTTTTTTTCGGCTTCGAAATGGGAAAATGGGGTTTCAAGTTCGGTTTTTTCCTAGATCTAAGAAAAGGGGTTCTTTTCTTAGAACCTAAGGTTAGATTCTTTTTTTGGATTGAAAAGTAGTTATTTTGGGACGATTTAAGGGTCTACCGACGCCGATAAGCAACGATCGGCGGTAGTTTTCTGGGTAACTACGACGGCCGAGGGAGGTTTTAAGGGTTGTGCTTTCTGGAATTTCAGAGGAAGGGGGAAAGCTATATTAGAGGGTAAAAAAATGAATGAAAAAAGACAATGGGGGGCTGATGGGTTGTTAAATAGACTGACAATATTTATTTTTTGGGTTAATAACGTCATAAGTCCCACCGCATTTTTGGTATTTTCAAAATTGTCTCGCCACAGGGTATATTTGCAGATATGGTCCCTCTTTCTTTTTAAAGTTTTTCAATCTAGTCCTAAAATTAACTGAATCGGCTTCAAAATGGTAAAATCATCGGCCTAGTCCTTCCGCGTTTTGGATGTTTGCACCTCAAGCTTGCCGCGTGGGTTTTTTGTCTTTCCAGTCCCTGTAGCTTTATTCCAGTTTTTAATTTGATCTTTAAATATGTCTTTTCTTCTTTTAATTTATGTCCTCTTGTTTTGTTTTATTTCATTTCAATCTCTTGATAAATTTTAAATATTTATGTCTTTCGGTTTTTATTATGTGTTTCTTAGTTTTTTTTATCGTTTATTATATGCATATGTGTTTTTTATATATCATGTTCATTTAAGTTTTTTAGTTGTATTATATCATACTTTTATGCTATTTTATTTGTTTCTTCGTATTGTATATATGTTTTTTATGGTTTTTTAGTTCGTTTTTTTTGCCATGTCTACCTATGATGCATGTCCATTTTGTTCTTCATGTTTTTACATATGTGTTGTCTTTATCATGTTTATTCATGTATGTTTCCGTTTATATGCATTACCGAGTTAATAGGTCATAATTTAAGTTTTGTCCATGGTGTATGTTTGTTTTGTAACATTTTTTTACATATAATTCACATTTTAGGTTACATGTTAAAAATGGATGATATTTGTTACATATTAATGTCGTGTTTTGATTTAAGCATGTAAATTGTACCATGTGTTAAATATTAAGTTTGTATATATATGTTAATGTGTTGCCTTGATTTGTTAGTTTAACATCTTATTTCATCTATGCCATGCACGTATTATAGTTGTGGTTCGTTTTAATGTGTTTAAGCATGTTAGGATTAATTTAGTTTTTAAAGCATGTTTTTCTTTTTTCTTTCTTGTTCATGTCTATGTTTTTTATTATCCTAGTATGTCATGCTTCTTTGGTCATGTGTTTTATTATTTTTGTTTAATATTGTAATATTCATGTTTTATGTTTTTTAATATCAAGTCAATGTGAATGTATGTTTTTTCTAAGATTGCCTAACGGATATATTATTGTCAATGCGGTGCCCTTTTATTCGAGCGTAAACGTGGCCAGTACCAAGCGCAGTGATGGTGGTTTATCAGTTTACTCCCGAATAACGAGACCCTTAAAAATTACTCGCAATTATAACCGAATTTTAATTTAATCGTCACTTTAATCCGAAAAGTTTAATATTAATAAAACGGTAATTATTAAAGTACCAATTTTGGGCGGTGTGGGGTGCTAATCATTCCCCATCCGTAACCGACTCCAGAACCCAACGTTTTCAAAATCTCTGGTTTTATGGTGTCCGACCTACCTTAGTGGCCGGTGGCGACTCCATTTTTTAATAAAACACGATTTTTGTAAGACCCCATGGAATACATTTTTAAATACCGGAAAAAACCACAAACACCTTGAAACCCGTTTTTTAGCGAAATACTCGTAAAAAAGGATATCGCTACATTTTTGTATTTATATATATAAATTTTCTTTGTACGAAATAAAATAATTATTATATAATATAAAAATAAACGTGTATATACATGTTCAACAACGCACGTATCAAAGAAAGTAGCCACACAACATGAGGAGACGGTGATTCATGCTCTCCGAGATTGTCATTCTACCCGAAAAATACTAAATCAATTTGCCATTCATAGCCGAGTTGTTTTATATCACTCTCTTTCATGTCAAGAATGGCTAGAACACTCAAGTATCATCTTGGACAAGACGACCTTCATCGAGCTTGTAGTGTTGTTATGGAATATTTGGAACCACCGAAATCTTCAAGCCCATCGAGGTCGAGTTCCCCCACCGTGGTTAACAGCCATCAATGCGCGTCAGCTGCAACAAACTTACCATGCTGCAACTTCATATGGCACATAGACGGCTCCTTGCACTAGCCATGTACGGTGGAAAAAGTCACTAAGTGATACTATCAACATTAACTTTGATGCTTTCTTCCAAGCAATAATGAATAATGCTGCCATAGGTAGCTTGGCTCGTGATAGTAATAGACTAATATTCGCAGAGTGTGATAAGTTCATCTCCAATGCTGCAGATGTATCTATCGCATAAGCTTATGCATGTGTTTGAGGCTATGTTACTAACCCTAGATTGGCGATGAGGCAAAAGTCATCAACTAACTTAACGCCCCAGTTGAAGGTATTTCGGCACTGGCAGTGGATCTTACAGAGGCACGCAACCTACTTCGGCAACAACCTCACCTCATAGTCGCATATATTCCACGCCAGGCTAATGTTGTTGTACATATTTTAGCCACTTGGGCATGTGCTTCTTTTTCATATCTCTACTTTTATTTTGAATGTCCACAATCTATCACTTCGATTGTGCTTTAGGATGCCGTTCATGGCTAATATGTGCATTATGTTTACTTTCAAAAAAAAAAGTAGCCAACTACCAAACAAAACATTAATGCCCAATGTGATAGTTACGAGTGTAAATTTACCGCGTTGAACTCGAGTAGTGTTGAATTCGATTCGGCTCATTAAGAACTCGAGCCGAGTTTGAGCTCGAGTCAAGTCCAATTAAGTGGAGTGTTGATCGAGCTTTGATCGAGTCGGGCTCGAATAACTCGCTATCTACGTCATCTCATTTACAATCATATTATTATTATTATTATTATTATTATTATTATTATTATCAACAACATATATTTTAGTTCAATTTAATTTAAAAAATAAAAAATTGTATATTATATTTTCGAGTAATTCGTGAGCTTTTCGAGTCGGGTATCAAATATCTTGGCTCGACTCATTAAGAACTCGAGCCGAGTTTAATCGGTTCGAGTATTAACCGAGCTTTGACCAAATCGAACTTGAGTAGCTCGTGATTTGTTTTGTCTTATTTACATCCCTAGTGAAAGTTAGGACTTAAGGGAAGTTCTGCAGTGAGGCACCTTTAGGGTGCGGCTAAAATGAGGCGGCTCTACACAAATTCTTACTCAATTGGTAAGAATTTGTGTAGTTACATAAATTCTTACCTAAGGCAAAATCTACACAAATTCTTACCTAATTGATACGAATTTTTGTAGTTACACAAATTTTTACCCAATTAGTAAAAATTTGTGTAGGGTCACATTTTAACTGCACTCTAAGGTGCAGCACCTTAGCATGCCCCTAGGACTTAGTTCGATTGATAGAAGAACTTACTAGATAGTGATACTTTTGGGAATTCAACTAGATTGTATTAAGGGATCATTTAAAATTTAAACTATAGTTTAGGACGTTTATTGGAATTAACCAAGAGATAAACGAATATAAGGTAGAAATGACACAAAAAAAAGAAAAATCGAATCCGACCGTTCTTATTTGACCCAATAAAGTCATATTTTTTTCTTTGAATTTTCGATTTTTGAATCAGGTCGAGTTTTAAAAAAATTGCATCAGTTTAGGCTAGAGTAAAATTGTTCGACCCGACCCAACCTAATTTATTTGTGTGTATATATATATACATATTATATTTAATATTATTATTATTATTTTTAAAATGGTCGTGTTTAGCTGATTTTTTATTAAAATTTTAAAATTAAGTTGAAATCAAAATATACTTTTATCATATTATGTCGGATCAGGAATAAAAATATACTAAAATCATATCATAACAAAATCATTCAAAATTTTAAGTTAGAAATCCGCCCCGGTTGCCATCCCTTCACAGGATACGTAGAAAGTAAATATTTATTTATTTTCTGAACCGGCTCGGCAACTGGTTGTTGCTCTCCATCCTCAGTCCTCGCAAAAAAAAATTTGTGCTCTATATTCTATCTATCTAGGGTTCCTTTTAACCGACCCATGGCTGAAGTCATAAACATGCCGGCTGATTCTCTAGACCGCCGCCGCAGTGGAGACCGTAAAGATGACAACAATAACAACAGGCAGCTTCCAGCATCTGACGATCCCAACTCCTCTCCCCCTGCTCCGCCGCCTCCTCGACGCCGCGACCGAGATTCCCGTGAGCAACGGGACCGCGACTTCTACGATCGCAACCGCTCTCCCCCGCCTCCACCCCCCAGAGAGAGAGATTACAAGCGTCACAGTAGCATTAGCCCTCCACCACCGCCGTTGAATTACAGGGATAGGAGACACTCGCCTCCACCGCGGAGGTCTCCGCCTTATAAGAGATCTAGGAGAGAAGATGGAGGGTATGAAGGGAGGAGAGTGAGCCCTAGAGGCGGATTTGGACCCGGAGATAGGAGGTAATGCTTTATTTCTTTTACTTTATTTTTGTATAATTACAACGAAAATGTATTGATACTTCTTAATTTAAATCTATTTGTTTGAACTGATTTTTATATGGCCTTAGGTGTTTTGGTGTGCTTAATGTCATGACTTATTTCTGCTTTGTTAAACATTGAATTTTGCATGGCTGATTAAAGACTGAAAGGTCGTTAGCTTAAAAATCAGGATGGCATGGATTTCATTGATAATAATCAGTAGTTTGCATACATACCTGCAGACTTTTGTAATAAATACATTGTTTTGCCATGATTGGCTATTTAGAATGCAAACCCTGCTAATGAATCCTAATGGCTACTGCTTATGCTGTGAATGGGTCCAATGTAGAGGGAGTTTGGCTGATGGACTAAGTATTTATGTAAGATGTTTTTTTGTTAGGGTAACATATTAACCATTTTTATGGTCAATGAAGGCCTTGTAAGTGTTTGTTCTGTTTCTCAGAGTTCTGCATATTTGTTCAAGTTTTGATTTCATTTCTTTCTCGATAATGCTCGCATATTATTTAGATCGCTTGTTTGTCATGTGAACAATCGACTCCCCGTTTCTGATTATTGAAAGCTACATTGTTCTCACAAAATACTGGACTGCTGTGAATATCTGACACTGAGCTTTTGTTTTCTGTAATCATTTGATGTTAGCTGTGGAATGAATCATTCATTCTGTTTTCTCATTTTGCTTTCTGTCTGGTGTATCTTTTATTTATTTGTTGTGTTCATATTTTACTCATATGTATTGCTTTTAAAAAGGATTTGTTATTTTCACTTGGCAGTTCTCATTATATTCTGATTTTCTCATGCTGTAAAACACTTTTGATGGTGTAGGTTTGGATATGATTATGGTGGTGGATATGACCGTGAGATGATGGGCAGGCCTGGTTACCCTGATGACAGGCCTCATGGCCGGTACTTTGGTCGCTCTTCTGGTGGTTATCAAGGTGGTCTTTTCTGGAACTTGCTTTAGTACCTTAAAATTTCCTCAAACTTCAATTATTGCACTTGACATAATCTTGAAGCACTTCTATTTTGACCTCTGTATTTTCCTTCTTTCTGCCACCTATTGTTACTATAATTTAAAAGGTTACATTACAAATATAGACCCATCTTCAAATTTTATTTTAGTTATTAACATAAAAACTTGAATTATCATATTTAATTTTATTTAACGAATTTATGTTTTCCACTATACTGTTTTTGTAGCCCGCAAACTCCTGGTTAGGAGTAACTCATCTTTTGTGCTATTAATTATGATAGACAATGGGTTTGCACCTAGGTTTCCTTTTTTTTTTCCTTTTTATATAGTAATGTCACTTGGAAAGTAGATTATGTAATTTCAGGCATCTATGAAATGATGCATAATTGCAGTTAAATTTGACACTACGAGGAGTGAGCATATTCCTTCTAAAATTCCATAGTGATGTTGCACGTATAATGTGGGGCAGCAGCAAACTTAATCATCCAACTTTTTGTTATGTTTTATTTTTGCTGCCAAATAATATTGCTTTTGCAGATTGGGATTCTGGTCGTGGTAGATATGGTGATGCTTCTAATACAGGAATTGCTCAAAGGTTACCTTCATTATTGTTTTGGGCTCTTGTTTTAAATATGGTTTGAATTACTTTTAATTTCATAGCACTTTTGGAATCATTCAAGTCCGGTTTAATTGAGGCGGACTTAGAAGTTGTTCGTATCATTAGATTCTATATCTTTATTTCTCATCCGATGGTATGGCATGACAAAATTTTCAGAGAAGGATTGATGTCATACAAGCAATTCATTCAAGAGCTTGAGGATGATATACTACCAGCTGAAGCTGAGCGCAGGTGCAAATGGGGAACAATGTTATCAATTTGGTTTTTTCTTGTACAAGACTCACAACTTAAACCAATGGGATGTTTAGTAAATGTGTCTTTTTTACTGTGTAGGTACCAAGAGTACAAGTCAGAGTATATATCTACCCAAAAGCGTGCATTTTTTGATGCCCACAAGGATGAGGAATGGTACTTCCCGTTGTTTAGCAGCTTCCTCCCTCTGCATTCACATCAAATTTCTAATTGGACTTGCTTATGTATGTAGGTTGAGAGACAAATATCATCCAACAAACTTGGTCACTGTTATTGAAAGGTTAGTTGTACTTCTACTTTTTTTGTGTTTCAGTTCATGAATGTGTTTCCTAGTTGATTGACGCATGTCCTGCATTTTGTAGCATGTTGTTATTGATGGATACAGTGTCTTCTACCATGCAATCATGTGGATTCTTTCCTGCATTTCATTTTTTTTTGGCATTTGTTTTTCAGGAGGAATGAGCTTGCACGCAAAGTTGGGAAGGAGTTCTTGCTTGATCTGCAGAGTGGAACACTGGACTTGTAAGATCAGCATTCTGTGCTCACATATTTCATGTGCATATTCAACTTTTTCCATGCATAATTTTTATCCAGTTGCTCTCAATAATTTATGTTCATGATGCAGATCTCCTGGTGTCGATGCTTTTTCATCAAATAAATCAGGACAGACCAGTGAACCTAATTCTGAAGATGAAAATGACATTGGTGGCAAAAGAAAGCGGCATGGTAGGGGAACTACTAAAGAAACTGATCTTTCTCTGGCTCCAAAGAGTCATCCAGTCAGTTGTGATTCCAGAAGAATTCAGATTGACATTGGACAAGCACAGGGCCTTGTACGTAAATTGGACTCTGAAAAAAGAATTGAGGAAAATATTTTAAGCGGGTCAGATAATGACAAAATAAGTAGAGATAAATCTCATGGTAGTTTGTCAGGCCCAGTTATTATTGTACGTGGCTTGACTTCTGTAAAAGGCCTGGAAGGTGTTGAGCTTCTTGATACACTTATAACTTACTTGTGGCGCGTCCATGGTGTGGATTACTATGGCATGGTTGAAACAAGAGAAGCTAAGGGTCTTAGGCATGTAAGAGCTGAGGGAAAGAGTTCTGATGTTACTAGTAACGGATCTGAGTGGGAAAAGAAACTTGACTCGCACTGGCAAGAGAGATTGAGGGGTCAAGATCCTTTGGAAGTAATGACTGCTAAGGACAAAATAGATGCTGCTGCTGTTGAAGTTTTGGATCCTTTTGTCCGGAAGATAAGGGATGAGAAGTATGGTTGGAAGTATGGTTGTGGTGCTAAGGGCTGCACAAAGCTCTTTCATGCGGCAGAATTTGTGCACAAGCATCTTAAACTCAAGCATCCAGAACACGTTATTGAACTAACGTATAAAGTGCGGGAAGAGCTCTATTTCCAGAACTACATGAAGTAAGTGAGGTCTTGCGTGCAGCATATTATTTTTTTTTATGATGTAAAGAATGCTTCTATAAGATGTTCATCGTTGCCATTCACAGTGATCCAGATGCGCCTGGTGGGACGCCTGTTATGCAGCAATCCTTACTGGTATGCTATGAGTGGTGTTGTTTTGATGTTATGACTTATGATTGCTCAGAATGCTTTGCCCACTTCACTTTTCCCCTTTTGCAATTGTTTTTTCTTGCAGAAGGACAGACCTCAGAGACGTAAATTAATGGAAAATCGCTTGAAAGATGAACATGGGTCACGTAAAGAACGTGATAATCGAGCAAATGGTAGTGACAAATTTGATAGATCTGAAAACCCTCAATCAGGTGATTTTCCATCTAATAATGATGGGCCTGATGGGGGGAACAATGATCCTATGTTTGATGCTTTTGGCGGACAAGGGATGCATGTTGCAGCCCCATTTTCTTCAGATATTGCACCTCCACCAGTATTGATGCCTGTTCCTGGTGCTGGGTAAGTCTTGTGCTGTTTTTCCAGGAGTGGCAGTTTGCTTATTATTTCGTTACAACTTGTGTGTGTGATTGCAGTCCACTGGGGCCCTTTGTTCCAGCTCCACCGGAACTTGCAATGCAAGTGTTTAGAGAGCAAGGTGGTGGCGGTCCTTTCGAAGGCAATAGTAGAACTGGACGTGCTGGGCCTAATTTAAGTGGACCAGTACCCTTTCTTTTGCCTCCTGGCTTCCGACAAGATCCTCGGCGTTTACGAAGGTAAGTTTGCTTGAGACTGTTCTCATACCATCGGGAAGTTGCAGCTATTTTACTTGTTGAGCATAACTTGATTGAATTCTGTGATTTGATAATTCAGAAATTGTATATAGTGTTGGGATGTATGCTGTTACTCTAATGATTGTTCTCCACAATTAGGTGGGAAACTGGCTATTTATAAATCACATGGTGGCTCTTTAGTGATGTGTGCTTTTGATCAGCAATTCCTTGGCTTTTGAAGTCTATACTGACATCGCAATATTCTTGCATGGCTCCCCTCCCTGATCTCTGCTTTAACTTTTGGTTTCTTTTTGTTATAAAATTGAATTAGAACCTCTCCATGTTTTTCTTATGGCTTGGATAGAGAGAGGGTACTAGGTTCTTCATTTTTATGTTGAAAAAACTTTTCCTTATCTCAGATGTATGCTAGTCTCAACTGAGGTTACCACTGTGTTATTAGTTAGATGAAGATTGGCTATGTTGTTTGTTACTGTCGGGTTAGTAAAGTTTTTTGCTGTTTTATATCTCTTCTCATGCAGTTATCAAGACCTAGATGCACCACCTGAGGATGAAGTCACAGTTATAGACTATCGCAGTTTGTAGGTATAAGCAATGGAGGGAACCAAAATGCATCCAACGGAATTAGGAAGCTATTTCACCACAACTCCAATGTCAAATGCAGCTATTTTACGATTCTCCTATCAGAAAAGCATTGACCTTGTACTAAGATTAAGAGTAGTCTTAGTCCCATTGTGTGCAAGTGTTGCCAACAGTCTCTTATATTTCTTGTCACACAACCTGTATTCGAAAAGAGATGATTATTGAGATGAGGTGGGACGTACAATGGTTAACAAATTTGTATTTGCTGTAAAATGAACTTTTTCTTTTTTGAAGTAAATAGGTTTGCTGATTGATGCTTATTTGTTTGACACTTTAGCTGTTCAACTTTACTGTTTATAAAACCAATCAGAACCAAAGGAAAGCCAAGGCTAAACATTATGATTGCATTTGCCTTTTTATTAATATGTTACACAATGAGCACAAAGAACCAAATACATAGAGAAGGCAAAAAAAAAAAAAAAGCAGTTCGATACACAATGTGCAAGTGCGAGCACCGCATCATCATTGTCAACATCTGATGGTTATCCGGGACCGATGAAGGATGGCATGGGCAACATTCTCATTTCCTTTGCTTCTTAGATAAAGGCTCTGCTTGTGCGTCACTCTGCAAAACAGTAAAATTCGTAGTAAATGAAAAACAATTATTTTATAATACATAAAGATTTCAGGAAATGGAGCAATTTATCCTACAAGGAAATGGTTGAAGCCAGGAGTGCAGGATACTCCGCTGGGAGTGGGTATTCGATCAAATCAAATAAAAATATTTTTTGTTAGTCAAGTTGAAGAGTTGTATTTTATAACTAAAACTTCATTTGAAATTATATATAGAGAGAGATAGAATCCTCTCGCACAATGTAAAACTTGAAAGTTTTATACTTTTTTAGACCGTTCGATAAAGGTAAATGGATAGATGAAATTAACAGTAAAACATGTAAATATTATCACTTGAAAAAAAAAAGATAAGAAAATAATCTTAGCTATTTATTACCATCATCCAACGGTCTAAAAATGTAATTGAATTTTACACAGTGTAAGTAGATCCTAACCTCTATCTGTCTGTCTATCAGACATAATTGAAGTACTCAACTTAAACTTGAAAACTAATCCACTAATTACTAAAAATTTTTGAGTTATTCGAATTTTTATTTTATAACTCAAATTTCATTTGAAACTTTTTCGAATCGAGTTAAGACCAGTTGAATATTCACATCGAGTCAAGTTGAATAATTCGATTTTTTCAAATCGAGTCGAGTTTTGCCCGCTCCAATATCTATCATGTTAACTTTTTTCCACGTGTACATGTGAAATTATAGTCAACTGCAATAAGTAAAAGAAGAGGATGCTTACAACATTCGAAAGCTGTTCCCGGATGTATGTCATTGACCTCAACATTGCTCCTAACGTATCCCTGGAGACCTGGAATTTAACCTCCGACTCTCCTGAAGTAGTCTCGGTGTCTTGAAGCTGGAACCCATGACGAAATAAGGAAAAAAATCTAATAAGCAAAAGACAGATAGTGAGGTGCTCAAATGGTAATCAGCAACACGGACATTGGAGAGACAGTCTTATCGTATACTAAATCACAACCCTAAATTTGACAGAATTCTATTTGAATTACATCCTTACAAGCAGATTAGTATACCTTACATGAAAATGAAGTTTAGAATTCACAATGTCAGCTTACCATCATGAAACGTTTTATCCATGAGTTTTAGAATACCATTTCCAGAAAATATCATTAGATTTAATTGCTCAAATACCATGACCATTATGGAATGTCACCACTTGATTATGGATTAGAATACCTTCAAATTGATGACAGCAACCCTGTTAGCGGGGGTAGAAAGCTGTTCACTAATATAAGCCATAGACCTCAACATTGGTTCTAACGTAACCCTGGAAAGCTGAAACTTAACCTCCATTTCAGCTGATGGACTCTTGCTATAATCCTGCAACTGTTTCAATTATATATCAGATGTGCATAAGAAAAAGGCTTGACATGAGTAAAAAATAAGTGACAAAAACAGTAATAAATGATATAGCTATGGACTAGATTAACAGTTTTGAAGGGTTCCGTGTACTTCCGTAATTAATTCGGAGATCATATTAAAGGTTAAAGCAAGCAGAAACTTGGTATTTTATGTACTCACTGGCTAATAAAATTTTACCACATGTATACCTTTAAATTAATGACTGCCAACCTACTTCCAGGGGTTGAATTTTTGTTCTCCATTACCCAAGTCATTGACTTCAAACAAGGAAGAACCGGCTACATCAAAGAAACCCATAAGCAATTATCAAGTCGGCATACTGTGCTTCAATTCAAAAGCAAAGGGGAAATGAAATGAAATTTTTAAAAAATAAAAAATAATTATTGTACCATGTTTTCAGCATGATTATCATCTCGATGAAGGGAAACAGGTGCCATACGTGGCACATTCAAAACTGAGACAGATTGAATTGGAGTACCAGTGTCATTAAGATTGAAATGCCGTGTAATTTCATCTTGCTGTGGCCATAGCAAAGGGGCTGAATCCGGAGCTGATGTTGAGCTCCTCTTATCATAGGCAGCTCCACTGGACAGTGAGTCAGGAGGCGCAAGTTCTGCAACATTTTTCTTTGCAACAGAAACCTTCTTCCCGCCTTCCTTAAGTGCACCGACTGCAACATTATAAGTCTCAGTAGCTACTGCCCCATCTTCCGCATATTTGATTGCTTCCCAACATAAACTGTTATATCATGATGTCAACGACTCTTGACCAAGCAAGTCAGCCCCACTTTCATCTGTTCCAACCCCAAACTTCGCATTTCGTGTCCATCGCTTCAGGATGTAATGTGGTGGTAATGTAAGTACATTTGTCACGGTGAAGACCGTTAAAACATGTCTACAAAGGATGCCACCATACTCGAACATTTGACAACTACAATTAGCTCTTATTTCAGGGGGGTTTAATGTAACTATGTACACTTTGTTGTCATCCTCATACTTTGCAACTCTGAATGTGCTGATGGCTACATCATCTTCAATTCTATTAGCAGTGTAAACAAAAGTTTCAACTAGTTCTGCTTGAAATTTAGTGAAAATTTTCCTTGTATATAGATCTGCTGCCTGTTTCTCCATAGGTGATGGTGTCCTAAGGACTGGTGTGGTGCATACTGTGTCAAAGTCAGCTTCAATCTCCCTTTCAAACCAGTTCTCTACTGCTAGTTCATACTGTCTGAAAAACATAGGTAACGTGGTCTGTTGAGTCACATATCCATAAAAAAATGAGCTATCAAATCCTTCATTGGGATTTATCGCCGCAAAAAAGGTATCCCGAAAATATACAGGCACCCACTGAGCTCGGGCATTATATAATGAATGAAGCCAATCATGTGCCCCAAGATTATCCTTTTCAATAATCAATCTCCAAGATAATTCGAACTCCTCAACAGTTTCAGTCAAATTTATGCAATTATACAGTTCCACCTGAAAATTAGGACGCACATGAAAAATATGTGCCAACTTCTCTGGGCCTTCTCTTAAAACATGCCACTTATTAATACAGTGTCGAACACCTGGAAATACCCGAGACACTGCTGTCTGTATGGCTCTGTATTGATCAGTGATCAAAGAGACAGGTTGACGATCATTCATTGCTGTAAGAAATGTCTTGAGAAGCCAAACAAAAGAAGCCTCGGACTCATCAAACAGTAATGCACAACCAAACAAAACTGTCTGACCATGATGGTTCAACCCTGTAAATGGAGCAAATGGCACCTGATATGGATTTACTTTGTAACCCGTGTCCAGTTTCACAGCATCACCGAAATGCGCAAGGCTGTCCTTGACCTTGCATCAGCTCAAAACACATTAGTCATGCGATTATCATCATCCAGTTGTATTGCATAAAAGAAACCAGGATTCTCAGCCTGCATTTTCTTAAAATATTCTAGCAGATTTTGAGCATCCCTCCCCAATATTCTCTTTCTGTTAACTGGTCTAAGTGCATAATTTGGTGTCACAATGTTTTTACCAGAGCGATTTGCTTCTGCTGGAGGAGTTTTCCTGATGCCATGATTGTTTGGATCTGTGGAGAGACAGTTTCCGTCCATAGAAACATACATCACACCACTTGGTACAACTCCAACGCCAACTCCTAGGTAACTATCAGCTGTAGCCTTTGCAGCACCAGCAAAGTGCCTGCGGGGACGATAATGCACTTTGCCAGGACTCATCACCGAATGGTTATGCTCCTTCACAAACTTTATAACAACCCACTTTTCTCCTTTTAACTCTATCCTAAGCATTGCATTGCAGCTTTCCTCCGCCACAGACAAACTCCCTAGCAACAATAGTCCCATCAGATTTATACTGTGAGGAAACATGATCCGCCTTGGAGGTAAATCCCAATCGTCTAGCATATTCATCATAGTAAGCTCTAGCAGCATCTTCAGAATTAAATTCCATGCCGACATATGGCTCAGAAATCCCATCTCCTTCTTGAGCTAAGGAATTCTCTCCATGATTTGCTTCTCCACCTTCACAGGGAAAATCATCCCCATCATCCGACATTCCATGATGGCTCAAGCCCTCTTCTGAATGAATCACATGGACATCCATACTAATCCAGCATTTAATGCTATCTCATCAAAGTGCCTTACTTCGTGGGCAAATTATGTCTAGGCACCTAGCATGTTCTATTCTTTTTTAAGCAATCTTCATTTGTTTTCTGTCGGACAATAAGAAGCAATTCAGTGAAAAATAATGCAAAATACTAAACTGAAACTCGTAATGAGTAACAGCTAGCTAATCAACAAAAAGGTATAAACTAACTTTCAAATAGTTTAATGACCCAATCTTCATTTGCCTTCTCCCCGTATGAATAGCAGCAAAGAAGCCAATCAAATGCAGAAAGTGAAAACTGAAACTCCTTGGATCGAACATAGAGTTAAAACTAAAGAAACCCCACTACTCAGAATCAAATAAAAAAACAAAATCCACGTTGAAAAACAAAGCAGGAAGTTGATCGAATTCAAGAATTTTCCATGGACAACTCAAAAGAAGTTAAGTAAGGCAGTACCTGCAAACGTAAATCCCCAGAACATTGAAGGACAAAATTGTGGGTTGAAAAGGAGAGGGAAGACAAAATACTTTAAGGAAAAAAGAAGTCTCTGAAGGTTTGGGAGTGAAAATCTTTTCTTCTCTTTATTTTCCCCCGAGAAACCCTAAAATCTGGTTTGATTAACAGTTCAAGTTTGCAAAGACACTCCTAAATTTGGCTTGTTTAGCACAGCCTCGAAGATGAAAAGAAAACAAATAAGCTCGTTATTTTCGACCCGGTACCTATCTTTTTGGATCCTTTCCTACTCGGTTCTTTTAAAGTTAAGAGATTTTCCCCCTCAATTTCAGTAATTTTTGTTTTAATTTTCTCTGTTTCACTCTTTTTTTTTTTCTTAAAAAATGTATGTCTTAAGGGTGCTTAAAGATCACGAACTTAAAAAAATAATCAAGTTTCTAATTTTTTTTATACTCAATCAAAGGTTTATGCTCTAAAATTTTATCAATCACCCTTTTGACCCATGTTTTCTATTAAATCTAACAGTTTTTTGGATCAATTGTCCTTTTGACCCATGTTTTCTATTAAATCTAACAGATTTTTGGATTAATTGTTTAAACGTGTCGTTTTACAGTGTTATCACTTATATTTACAAAATTATTTTATTTTAAAAATTCTGTAAAAGTTCTAATAAAATTATAAAAAATAAAATTTTAAAAGATTTATAAATGTCACATCACAAAACTATAGTGTGTCACGTGACAGTAATATCACAAGAAAAATCGTTAAAATTTGATGGTCAAAATTGATCAAAGGGTTTAATTAATTTAATTTAATGGTTCAAAGACTTAATTGCTTCAAGCACCTTTAAGCCAAATTGTATTTATTAAAATTTTTAAAGTAAAAATGTCTGAAAATTAAAAACAATGAAAAGATTTTATTATTGGTAACTAAAAATGTTTTTTAAAATTAAAAATAATATTTTTAACAATTATTAAATATTAAATTTCTAACCTTGTTATATATGAAAAAAAATTATTTATTGCGTTTCGATCATAAAATCAAAAGATCTATTAATTGGTCGAGTGATTAAGGATGCTCATATTGTCTCATATTGTCTGGGTTTGAGTCTTGATATTTGCCTTTAGAATGTAAAGTTCTACACTTAATAAAAAAGAATAGTTAATTAGATATATTTTCATGGGTTAGTTCTCCACCACTTGGCAAGTAATATCGGTTGAAGGAATTCGAGCTCAATCAAATTCAAAAATTGGTATCAGAGCGAGGCTCAATTGAGAAGGTTTAACCACCTATTGAGGCGATCCGGCAAGCTCAACCAACAAACACGTCAATCGACTTCCATGATGTTATCCATTGACAAGCCACCATTCTTCAACGGTGAAAATTATGCCTTTTGGAAGTATAGGATGATGTTCTTCATGAGAGGCAAAGGCTACCGTCTTTGGGACATAGTTGAGGATGGACCGTACGTGCTACCACGAAACAAGGCGGAATAGAGCACTGAATATCGCAAGAAGATGGAGCTCAATTGCAAGGCTTTGCACATTCTATTTTGTGCATTGGGCCTGGATGAGTATGCGAAAGTATCTTCTTGTGAGAATGCCAAGGAGTTATGGGACAAACTTGAAGCAATCCATGAAGGGACAAATGAGGTGAAAGAGACAAAGATTGGTCTACTCAACCTCAAATACGAAAACTTCAAGATTGACCCATATGAAGACATCAAGAGCATGTTCGACCGGTTCTTTATAGTCGTCAATCAACTCAAAAGTCTTAGAAAAGAGATTCTAGAAGAAAAGCTCATTCGGAAGTTGATTTATTCATTTTCCGAATCATGGGAGAGCAAGAAGACGGCCAATATTGAAGCCAAAGACTTGAAGAAGCTCAAGCTTGAAGAGCTCGTAGGGTCTCTTCTCACCTATGAGATAATGTCTCTACCCTTGAAGAGAGAGAAGGAGAAGATAATCAAAGAGCAAAGACTTGATGTCAGCATCATTGTTCTTCAATCCTCCACAAGCCACCAAGAAGAATCAAGTGAGGAGGAAAGTGAAGATGAAGAGATGACTTATCTCTTCAAGGAATTTACTCGGTTCATGAAGAGCAATATAGAAGAATCCAAGCATGAATCGAAGAAGAAGAAAATGGTGGATCCCCCCAACTGCTCAAATCAATCCTCCACAAGCCACCAAGAAGAATCAAGTGAGGAGGAAAGTGAAGATGAAGAGATGGCTTATCTCTTCAAGGAATTTACTCAGTTCATGAAGAGCAATATAGAAGAATCCAAGCATGAATCGAAGAAGAAGAGAATGGTGGATCCTCCCAAGTGCTCAAAATGCAAGGAGACGAGGCACACCAAATACGATTGCCCTCGCTTCAACAAAAAGGGATCATCATCAAAGAAAGAATATGTGGCTACATGGAGTGATGAAGACTCCACCGATGAAGATGAGATAGCCCACCTATGCTTAATGGCCTTCAATAAGGGGGAGGTAACTTTCTAACTCATATTGTTCAAATTTAAATTCTTATACATTTAATGAATTACAAGAAGCCTATGATAAATTGGTTTTTGAGTTCAAGGCTTCATTTTCAAAAAATAAAAAGATGATTTCAAATTTGAAAATCGAAAATGATTTACTTTTAAAAACCAATTTGGAATTTGAAGCAAAATTAAAGAATTTTGAACTTAAAGTTTTGGATTTACAAAATTTGCTTCAAAAGAACGAAAAAGATCACCAAAAGGAGATAGATGATCTTAAGAAAGAAAATAATTTGATTTCCAAAGAGCATGAAAAAAAAGACAATCTAGTGCCCCTAAATTTTTGAACGGTAAATGTTTTAGAAGTATTTAGGTCCCAAAAGGACTAATTACTTCAACTAAAAATGATGAAATTGAAAAATGGATTCCTAAGGGGACTAAATTATGTGCTACTAATGCCTGTGGATCCAAAGCAATTTGGATACCAAAATCTTTGTGATTGTCATGTTTAGGTGTGATAGAGAATTTGATCAACAAGTTGATGAACCATGGAATCTCTATGCACACAATGAAGAACACTTGAAGAAGGAAGGCTTCACATCCTACCTTTGGTTCAAGTGTGGTAAAAAATTAGTTGAATTTTGTTTATTTTAATTTGTTTTATTTATTTTAATTCAATTAGTTTATCATATATGTTGGACTAACATTTGAATGATGCTTGAGTAAGGGGAGCCAATTTTTTAACAAAACTTATTTTTGTCATTTTTTACTCTCAATTGATATTGGATTTTAAAGTTTGAACCATTTTTGATATAACAAAAAGGGGGAGAATGTTTTGAAAATTTGATTTTTCAAATGAATAAGGGGAGCTTATATGATCATCAACAATTAATCTCTTATTCAAATTTTTATTTCTACTAAGGGGGAGAATCTCAAAAACAAATTCTCAAGTTGGTTTTATTATATCAAAAAGGGGGAGATTGTTAGGATTTATGTTTTGATATAATAATTGAAAAATAGTTTTGGACTAAATTGAAAATATTTCAAAAATGGTCTTAAGTCCAAACAACTTGAAAATAAGTTTAAGAAGTTTTTGAGAGGTTTTGGAAATGTTTTAAATGTTTTAAAGTAGCTAAACTAACGTTTCCAATACAAGTGTACCGATACGGTATACCCCGTATCGATACGGTCCAAGGGTTTCAGCTACAGTATTTTTCCAGTAACCAAAAACCATACTGATACGCCCCTAGGCGTACCGATACGGAGTAGATCGTTTCAATACACCACGAAGCATCTCGATCCAGTTTTCAACCTCCCCAACGGCTATTTAAATTGCAGGGCGTACCGAAACAGACCAAGGTGTACCGATACGGTTTACCAAACAGACCAAGACATACCGACACGGTGTACCGATATGGCCCAAGGTGTTTTGATACGGTTAGCAAGACTGAGCGTAACAGCTAGTAGCTGTACCGATACGGGTACACGCGTACCCATACGGATAGCACCAGAACTGCATTTATTACGGGAAATTTAGTCTCCAATGGCTCCAATTCAATCCCAACGGTCTCCAACGGCTAGAAACTCAATTGGAGTATTTAAGGACCCTTCAAGCTTCAGCAACAACTAATGTTTCTATTGTCAACAACAAAATTGTCTTAGGGCTTTTAATTCATATTCTTTGTATAGAAAACACTTGTGAGGTTTAATTGTTATATTTGCTCATGTGTTTTAGGTTTGGGTGAATGCTTAAAAGAGTGTAAACATTTACCTTGTAGAGAGGATTTATTGTTTTTTTTATTTCTTTTGTTTGAGAGGATTCCCAAAGCTTGGGTTGTAAGCTTTGGATGCTTGACTTGGTAATTGAGTCTAGGTTGTAAAGGTTGCCTCCTAAGCCTTGTTAAAAGGGGAAGAAATATTAGTGGATTTGGGAAATCCTTAGTGGGAAGCTAAGGTAGTGGATGTCGAGCTTGTTAGAAGCTTGAACCACTATAAATCATTGTGTTCATTATCTATCCTTTTGCTTCCACCTCCAACACCCAAAAATCATCTTCTCAACCATTTGGCAAGCAATTCGGTTGAAGGAATTCGAGCTCAATCTAGCCCAACAAGTAAACATGGGCACTGAACCCAACGGGTTTTAACCCGACCCATCACTATAAGCCTCATGGCAGGTACTTTGGTTGCTCTTCTGGCCTGGAACTTGTTTAAGTACTTTAAAATTCCCTCAAACTTCGGGTAGGTCTGCTATGCGGCAAGTTAAGTGCGGCTACTATATGGCGGTACTTGTTTTCCCAGTTATAGGTTACCAACCAATTCAAATAGGTTTTGGTTAAGATTTTCAGTTGGCTAATAAAATGTTTTACCTTTAAACTATTTTTTAACATTTTAGGTGTCGAGTTAATTGTTTCCCTTTGAACTTAGAAAGTGGAATATGTTCGTAATATTTTAGGTTCCCCAACCACTGAAACTCCTTTTTGGTAACATTTTACGTGGAGAATGAAATGTTTTACTCAACTTAAAAAGTTCATTATCTTGGTAATAATTTAGGTTCCCTAAAGCCAAACTGAATGTAGGTAACATTTTAGGTGCCAATCTCGAAACTAAATTTCATTAACATTTTAGGGTCTAAAACCCAAACTTATTTCCGCTAACATTTTGGATTTAGAATACAAAATTGATTTTCGTTCACATTATAGGTCACAAACGAGTTCTTGTAACATTTTAAGTGCCGAATTTTTCTGTAACATTTTAGGTGTCGAACCTGAAACTCGTTTTGGGTAACATTCTAAGTGTCAAACCCCGAACTAAATTTCATTAACATTTTACGGTCTGAACCCAAAACTGATTACTGATAACATTTTAGGTGTCAAACCTAAATTGAATACTGGTAACAGTTTAGGTGCCAAACCCTAAACTAAATACCGATAACATTTTAGGTGCCAAACCCTAAACTAATTATCAGTAACATTTTAGGTGCTAAACCCTAATTTTACCCTTACAAATCTTCTATAAATATTTCCACACTACCATATTTTGCAAAAATTCTTAATTAAAAATTATGGCAAGATTTTCTGCAACCGTTTTCTTTTTAGGAACATACCTCTACACTTCATTGTGTAGCGATGTCCCTCGCGCTAAAAAGTGGTTTTTCGAGGTGTTTGTGGTTTTTTCGGATATAAAAATATTTAAATCTGTGGGGTTTTAAAAAACCGCGTTTGATTTAGAAATTGGAGTCACCACCGGCCACTTAGGTAGGCCGGACACCATAAAAACAGAGATTCGAAAAACTGTTGGGTTCGGGAGTCGGTTACGGATGGGGAATGATTAACACCCCATACAGCCCAAAATTGGTACTTTAATAATTACCTCTTTATTAATATTAGATTTTCTGGATTAAAGTGACGATTAGGTTAAGATTCGGTTATAGGTGCGAGTAGATTTTAAAGGCCCCGTTATCCGAGAATAAACGCCCAACCACTATCACTACGCCTGATACTGGCCCCGTTTATGCTCGGATAAAAGGGCACCGCATTGACAATTTATATTTTATTATGCAACCTAGAGCTAATTAAATAAATAAATATATAAAACATTCACATGGAGATGGTATGTACAAAAAAACATAAAAAGGGGAATACTACAAAATTAATAAGAAGATAATAAAACAAATGAACAAAAACGGCACATCATAATAATAAAAAGACAAAATAAAGACAAAACATTATTTAAAAACTAAATTAATTAATCCTAACATACTTAAACACATACACGACATGATACTAAAACATAAAAAGAAACATCATAATATTAAACAAAAATAATGAAATGCATGAGCATAGATATAAATAACACATACAAGGATCAAAACTTCATACAAAAAGAACATAAATGCATGGACATGGTAAAGAGAAGAACAACATGCTTTTAAATCAAACTAATTAACTATACCATACTTGGACATAAAAACCAATGCAACATGTGCATGATATACATAGAGCAAGAAAGATACTAAATTAGCAAAGCAACAACTCCACATAAAATTATACTAAAACTTTATCATATGACACAATTTTTATATCAAGGATTTCACTAATATTAACACAGTCATGGCAAGAAACGTACATGGGCTAAAAAACACGATAAACACATAAATTACTTTAAAAACTTAAGCTATTTAAATAAAATAACAAAATAAAAAGGGACGCAAGCATGAACTATTGGATTTAATAAAAACAAAATAACATTACCATAACACATATTAATAAAGCTCTAAAAAACATACCATAACGCATGCCAAGCATATTACCTTAGACTAACATGTGATCTAGAATGTAAAATAATCGTAAAACTCATGTAAACATACTACCAATTAAACTAAACATAACATATAAAACAAACATGCACATAACACGAACAAATAAAACATGATATCACCCATATTAATACACATATTGAAAACATAATATTTAAACATAAATACACACACAAAAGAAAAGCAATACAAACATGATAAGAAAATAAAAACAATGATAAAATATTTAATACATGAAAAGGGACTGAAATGCAATGAAATGAAACATAACGCAGAAATTAAAAATGATTTAAGGACGGAATTTCACGCTACACAAAACCTGAAGGGACCGACTATGTAATTTGCCCCATGGGCAAGCTCAAAGTGCAAGAAACAGAAACGTGGAATGACTTTAAAGGTATTTATGCCATTTAAGATCTGTTCCAATTTAATTTCAGGATTGAATCGAATGAAAGTGAAATGGAGATGCTGATTTGAAATAAAAAAGGGATGCAAAAGCATGCGGTAACAGAGAACAGGGATTGAAAATGAAATTATCCCATGACCAAAAATAAAAGCGGGAAAGGGTAAGAGGACCTTTCATGCAATTAGACCATTTGCCAAAAACGCGGATCCTCCCCAGGCATCCGGGTCACCGCGGGTCGGGTCGCTGCAAAACTACGTCGTTTCACTTGTATGGGTTTAAAATAGATGGGGTTTCATTTTTGAATTGCAAACTGAAATAATAACCTAAAAACCTATCTCAATCCTCTTATTCTTCCACTCGACGGCGCCGCTCCCCATGGGGACCTCCATGCTCGGCCGGCCTTTACGTGTCGTACAACGACGGCTCGGCGTCACGGCAAAGAGAGAACGACGGCAGCAACCCTGGAGCGAATGGTAAGCCTTTCGAAACCCTTTTTTTGACTCGAATAAACAACAAAGAAACTTTAGATTTCGAACTAAAAAACAAACATATTTCTTTGAAATTTTTCTTTGTATTGATCTGGAATTTTCTTTTCGAATCCTTTCTTACAAAAGCATTTTGAACTCAAAAGACCCCCTAAATTTTTGTTTTCTAAAATCGACCCCCTCCTTGGATCTTCTCTCCCCCTTTTTACAACATGCAAATGATAGTAAAAGTAGATCTAGTGTTTACTGTTGACAAGCAATTGATTGGATATGAAATCTCAGAACCCATGCTTGATCTGACTTGTTTATTTGTTTCTTGCATGTCCGGTTTGGTGAGGGCCGGTGAGATCGTACGGCGGCAGCAGGCGAAGTGGTGATGCGGCCACGTGGCAGAGAAGATAAGAAGTTATCTCGGCCAGATCTGCTTTGGACCGTTGGATCAGATTTGATCCAACGGTTAGGATCACTTGGGGCATGAACGGTCATGATCATTTCTAGAGTGCGTGGTGGTTGCTGGAGATAATGGCACGTGGCAGAGGATATCGAATGGTCTCGCGCGTACGGGTGGTTGCTGGATATCGAATGGTCATGACACGTGGCAGATGGCTCATCTCGGGTTAATCGTGGTCGTTGGATCTGGATTTGATCCAATAGCCCTCCCTCAGCTGCTGCAAGGAAAAAATGATATTAGATATCATATAGGGTTTTAGGGTTAATTAGAAGGGATTGGGCTGGCCGAAATGGGCTATGTAATTTATTTAAGTTGGGTTTTACATTTGTATTAAGGACTGGACCCTTATAATAATATTGACTAGGTTTTTATATTAGGATCTGTTTTTTTCAATTTAGCCCATAATAATAATAATAATAATAATATACATTCGTACATGTATAAACATACATACAATGTACATTATGCACATATATAAACACATACATATATTGCGTATATATTAATAACACGTATATAATAAGCACATATGATAATATAATATATGTATACATGCAATAATAATATATTAATTATTAAGCTAATATTAACATACTACTTACAAACTGGATAAAAATGAGTGATTACACATTGAACAACAACATCAAGAAGGATGATTTGTTTTAGTTGATTTTCACGAAGGTTAGCAAATCAAAAAGGAAGAAATTGTCTTCATTGGAAGCCAATATCCCCGTCGATGAGCCCGGCCCTGAAGCTCATTACATGCTACATATATGTAATGCAAGCGACCTTCGCAAGATGTTTAGGAGATACAACCGTGTAGGGGGTACCAACATCGAGTTGCATGTAAATTTTGATGAAGGCGTTAGTTCATCAAGAATCCCAGGAGGTTCTCTTCCTTCTACAGACGAAGACGTTGTTTGTGTACGTAATTCTAGGAGACGACATGGGAAAGAACAAATAATTGAGGAATTAAATGTCACATCCGGTATATCTACAGACTACGACAGCACAGAAACAGACTCTTCTTCTGTTCATTTTAACTATACTAAGCTAACTTAGTAGGTAGTAATGAAACATGCATCTAATTTCATATCGTACTTTTTAATCTAATTTATGTTTGTGTTGGTGATCATATTTCTCTCGATTCCTCGAACAAGTGTCAAAATGTATTAGGATTTTTCAACCAGCTTAATCAGAGCTGAGTATATTGTTAAACATGTTTGACATCGTATTAGCATCGGTAAGTATCAGTACTATACTTTACATTTTGATATTCTTGAACATGAACCTAAAATCTTACACGATATGGTAACATTTAAGGTGGTATGCTCGTTATAAGTATCGAAACTCTTATATACATTTTGATAATCACAATTATATATGAACATGTAACTATACATGAACGTGAATATTGTAGACAATTAGTATCGAAACTTTAAAGGAATGGGTACATTTTAAATGTTTGAGTATCGTAACTCTTAGTTATGTTACAGCTAAGATTTCTGACAAGAGAAGACTTGTCAGGCTCGTACAGTAGAGAATCCTGATAATGAGATGACGTGTCAGCGACGTGCATAAGAGATTTCTAATATGAGTTGATGACAGTCATATTACATTGATGATAAGGAAGCAGTTGTTAGTTTCCAAACATATTCTAACATTGTTTGTTTCTGGAAAAGGTAAGTTGGATCGTCTCCACATCTATAGATGAAATTTTTTTCACAACGTAACTCCTGAAATAATCAAAATAGACTTGTAGAACATCGCATTGTTTTTCAGGTTTTTTCTTTTAACTTGAAATTTCTCTATTTTTTGTACAACCTTCATACTTCATCCATATTCACCAATTTTTGCAATTTGGCATTATGAATTCTAATTTCCCTATTTTCAACTAACAAGGTTGGAACCGGATTTCTTAATTCTTCAACGTTGATTGAATATCCATCATTGTGCATCTATTTAAAGAAAGCACATCGGCTCTAAAAATGTGCAGAATAGCGCATTAATCAAAACACTGGAACAGTAAACCAACTTACTAATTAATACCTCAGGGCCTTTAGCACATCTATAAAATCTCTTTCCTTTGCTTCGTGGTATAGTTGAAGTGCAAACCGGTGACTGCAATACACAATAACAGTGAACAATGTTTCCTTTGGCGCGCGATTTAGAACACTTCCAGTACACATCGTGGAGGGAAAACCCAAACAGTTGATGTTGCACTATTTAGAGATTTTAATTTGCAAAATGAAATTGAAATAAAATAAAATAAAGTCCATCAAACATCTGTATCAAATTCCAAAAAATATTAACAAGTTCAAAAAGTCATGATATTAAAAATCTAGTCAGCCGTCTTGCAGGTATTGAATTCTTGACGAAGGAAGGCTATTTCCTTGCGAATCTCAGCAAATTGAGAATCAGCATGTTTACGAAGCTCAACAAACTGAGATTCAACATAGTTTTGAAGCTGCATGAACTACAAATTAGCATGTTACGGAGGTCAGTTAACTGCGAATCAACATGGTCACGACAAGTAACCATGTAGTCAAGCAGTGACTTCATCGTAATCTCCTCTAAAATTGTAGAAGAAACTTGTTCGTCAGGCGAAGGGGAATGTTCTTCCATATTTTCTGTGTTAGCGACATCTTTTGTGTCCTTATAAATCCAACATTTTTCTTTTTCTTTAAAGATATATCCGCATTTGTGGACCGAATGAATGTTAATCTTTTCCTTTAAAGGGACAGGTGGGTCCAAAGAAAAATTAATATCATTCTTCTAAAAGATGTGTATAAAGACACGAGCATATGGAAGAGAGGTTGAGGCCCCATGTCCCTTAGTGACAAAGGATAGTATCTGGAGAAAAATGATTTTGGCAATGTTAGGAGCAACCTTAGTTCAATATTGGTTAAGCAACAAATAATCAATCTCTCAAATTGTTCCTACCTTCCCACCAGACAATAAAAAATGCCACAATAAGGTGAAAGATTCTCTCTTCAAAAGAAAGATTTTGGGGGCTATGGCCTTTGTACTTTTTAATAGAGCTGGTATCAGTTTCATCGTAAGGGCCTTTATTTTCAATACCCAAATTAGCTGCAATTGATTGGGGGTGATAGAGAGTTCCTTACGCATAACAAAAGAGTTGATGATAATGATCTCAGATGAATTTGGGTCACATACAGTTCTAGCATTATTGTAAAAGCCCCGTACAAGTCTTTCACAAACCCTCAGTTGAATCTCAAGAAAAGTATTCCAACCATATTTCGTGAAAGTTGTCTTCATTTTGAAGTTGTAGGTTTTGTTCTAAAGGAAATTCATGGCCACAACACGTTCTTTACGAATTTGACTGCCGCAGAAATATTTATAAAATTTGGTTTTTTCATCCTCATCTCTAAATCAGGATTCACCAAAAGATGGTATTGTCTCAATGGGTCGTTGACGTTTGCTCGGATGCTGCATGGTTAATGTGTAGAGTGAAGAAGAGCTCACTGGGATTTGGGTTTAGAGATCCTATAAGAAATAAAGCAATTTTTTGGAAGTCGATCAACATCACAAACTGAAGAATTCGGCCAACCCCATCAATGAATAATATAAAAAAATAGAAGAAAATTTAGAGAAACCCATCAGTCATATAAAACGTGTTTTGAACACGAAGCCAAACTCATCGATAATATCAAGCAATTTCCAAGTTCAAAGCTAAGGCATGGGAAGAATTGGAAAACCAAACAAAAGAAATGGTATGGAAAAATTTAAGGGTTTCGAGAAACACCTTTGATTCAACTGGGCTTAGGATTCCTATTAAATTTTAAATGAATTTAGCTGGAAATCTTAAAAATCCAAACAATAAAATCAACTAATTTGTCAACATCAACGAAGAGGCATAGAAAGAAAATGATATCAAAAGCAAGGGAATGTTTAAGAAAAAAATTTAGGTTTCCAGAAATATACCTTTGATTCCAGCAGGTAGGATTTGATTGAACTATGTTGGGCTCGAATTTCTTCAACCGTTTAGCTTATCAAGTGTGGAGAAGATTGACTTTTGGGTGTTTTTAGTGGAAGCGAAAAATAGACAATGGCACAAGGAATTATAGTGGTTCGACCAAGCCTACCTCCACTACCTTAGCTTCCCACTAAGGATTTTCAACCAATATCCACTAGATATTCTTCCTCTTTTCTAGGCTAAGGAGGCAACCATTACAATCCTAGACTCAACCTAAGTCTAGCAACCAAAGCTCACAACCCGAGCTTTGGGAACACTCTTAAGTAAGAGAAAATCAAGCAAACTGTCTGTATCGATACACGGGTTACCCGTATCGATACGCCCTTCTTGGAAACTAGCCGTTAAGCTCTTAGCTGCCTAACCGTATCGTTATAGCTACTAGCCGTTGCGCTCAGCCTTGCTAACCGTATCGAAACACCTTGATATGTTTGGCAAACCGTATCGGTACGGGTTGGTATGTTTCGATACACTCTACAATTTGAAAAATCGTTGGGAAATAGCCGTTAGGGGTTGTTAAATAGGGATCGGTACGCATGTATGCGTATCGGTACGACCCTATCTGTATCGGTACGCTTAGGGGCATATCGGTACGGTTTTTGGTTATTGGAAAAATAATGTAGCTGAAACCCTTGGACTTTATCGATACAAGGTATACTGTATCGGTACGCCTGTGTTGAAAACATTAGTTTAGCTACTTTAAAACATTTAAAACATTTCCAAAACCTCTCAAAAACTTCTCAAACTTATTTTCAAGTTTTTTGGACTTAAAATCATTTTTGAAATCTTTTCAATTTAGTCCAAAACTAATTTTCAATTATTATATCAAAACAAATATCCTAACAATCTCCCGCTTTTGATATAATAAAACCAACTTGAAAATTGTTTTTGAGATTCTCTCCTTAGTAAAAATAAGATTTGAATAAGAGATTTAATGATGAAAATCTTACAAGCTCCCCTTATTCATTTGAAAATTCAATTTTTCAAAATATTCTGTCCCTTTTTGTTATATAAAAAATGGTTCAAACTAAATTTTGAAAACTTTAAAGTTCATAACAATGGAGAGTTTCAAATGAAATTTTTTTGACAAAAATAAGTTTTGTTTTAAAATTTGCTCCCCCTTACACAAGCATCATTCAAATGTTAGTCCAACAAATATATGATAAACTAGTTGAATTAAAAATAAATAAATCAAATTAAAAAGAACAAAATTCAACTAATTTTACCACACTTGAATCAAAGGGAGGATGTAAAGCCTTCCTTATTCAAGTGTTCATCCTTTGTGTGCATAAAGCTCCCCCTCAATCTTATCACTTGTTGATCAAGGCTCCATCACACCTACAATAAGACAATCACAAAGATTTTGGTATCCAAATTGCTTTGGATCCATAGACATTAGTAGCACATAGTTTAGTCCCCTTAGGAATCCATTTTTCAATTTCATCATTTTTAGTTGAAGTACTTAGTCCTTTTGGGACCCAAATACTTCTAAAAACTTTTCCATTAAAAAATCTAGGGGCACTAGATTGTCTTTGATAAAAATTTGATTTTCCCAAATTGTTTTTCTTTTCAAGTTCTTTGGAAATCAAATCCTTTTCTTTCTTAAGATCATCTATTTCAAATTGATGATCTTTTTCTTTCTTTTGAAGAAAATTTTGTAAATTCAAAACTTTAAGTTCAAAGCTATTTAATTTTGCTTCAAATTCCAAATTGGTTTCACAAGCAAATCATTTTCATTTTTTAATTTTGAAATCAACTTTTTTTTCTTAGAAAATGAGGCTTTAAACTCAAAAATCAATTGGTCATAGGCATCTTGTAACTCATCAAATGTATAAGAATTTGAAATAGGTTAGCTAGAAGGTACCTCCCCTCATTGAAGGCCATTAAACATAAGTGGACTTCTTCATCTTCATCGGTGGAGTCTTCATCACTCCATGTAGCCACATATGATTTCTTTGATGATGATCCCTTTATGTTGAAGCGAGGGCAATCAAATTTGGTGTGCCTCGTCTTTTTGCATTTCGAGCACTTGGGGGATCTACCATCTTCTTCTTCGATTTATGCTTTGATTTTTCTATGTTGCTCTTCATGAACCGAGTGAATTCCTTGAAGAGATTAGCCATCTCTTCATCTTCACTACCCTCATCACTTGATTCTTCTTGGTGACTTGTGGAGGATTGTAGAGCAATGGCATTCACATTAATGCCTAGGTCCATGATTTTCTTCTTCCCCATCTTCTTTATCTATTCCTTCTTCTTCTCCCCTTCTTTTCTTTTCTTCATGATTTCATGAGTAAGAAGTGACCCCATGAGCTCATCTAGCTTTAGAACTTTGAGATTTTTGGCTTCGATGATGGTTGTCTTCTTTGAGTCCCATGACTCGGGAAGAGAGTAGATAAGCTTTTGGACAAGCTTTTCTTCCGGAATGATTTCTCCATAGCCTTTGAGTCCATTGGTGATGGTGGAGAATCTATCGAACATTTTCGTGATGTCCTCTTCTAGTTCCATCTTGAAGTTCTCATACTCAAGGTTGAGTTCCCTCGTACATGACTTCAAGCTTGTCCCAAACTTCCTTGGCATCCTCACAAGAAGACATCTTCTTATAGATATTAAGGCTAAATGCAAAAAAGAGAATATGCAAAGCCTTGCAATTTAGCTCCATCTTCTTGCGATCATCCGCATTCCATTCCGCCTTGCATCTTTGTGGTACGTATGGACCATCTTCAATAATGTCCCAAAGCTTGTAACCTTTGGCTTTGAAGAAGAACATCATTCTAGTCTTCCAATAGGCATAGTTGGTCATGTCAAAAAAATGTGGCTTGTCGATGGATTGCGCCATTTATCTCTGGTTGACTTGTTTGTTGATCAAGCTTTCGGATCGTCTTAGTAGGTTGTTAGACCTGCTCGATTGAGCCTCGCTCTGATATCAATTGTTGGGCTCGAATTCCTTCAACCGTTTAGCATATCAAGTGTGGAGAAGATTGACTTTTGGGTGTTTTTAGTGGAAGCGAAAAATAGACAATTGCACAAGGAATTATAGTGGTTCGGCCAAGCCTACCTCCACTACCTTAGCTTCCCATTAAGGATTTTCAACCAATATCCACTAGATATTCTTCCCTTTTTCTAGGCTATGGAGGCAACCGTTACAATCCTAGACTCAACCTAAGTCTAGCAACCAAAGCTCACAACCCGAGCTTTGGGAACACTCTTAAGCAAGAGAAAATCTAGCAAACTGAAAATCCCTCTCCAGGTATGTGTTTGCACAATTTTAGCCTTCACCCAAAACCTAATACACTTGAGCATACATTGACATTTAAGGTCAACAAGTGTAGTCTATACAAAGAATGAGAATTTAAGCTCTAAGACAAATTGGACATCATATTGTTGTTGAAAATTGAAGCATTCATCTTCCATAGATGCTTGGAGGTCCCTTGTATACTCCCAATTGAGTTCTTAGCCGTTGGAGACCGTTGGGATTGAATTGGAGCCGTTGGAGCCTCTAATTCTTGCAATTAATGTAGTTCTACAGCTGTCCGTATCGATACACGGGTTACCCGTATCGATACGCCCTTCTTGGAAACTAGCCGTTAAGCTCTTAGCTGCCTAACCATATCGATACGTGTGTACCTGTATCGGTATAACTACTAGCCGTTGCGCTCAGTCTTGCTAACTGTATCGAAACACCTTGATCTGTTTGGCAAACCGTATCGATACGGGTTGGTCTATTTCGGTACGCTCTGTAATTTGAAAAAATGTTGGGAAAAAGCCATTGGGGGTAGTTAAAAAGGGATCGGTAAGCATGTATGCGTATCGGTACGACCCTATCCGTATCGGTATGCCTAGGGGCGTAAAGGTATGGTTTTTGGTTACTAGAAAAATACTATAGTTGAAACCCTTGGACTGTATCAAACCGGGGTATACCGTATCGGTGTTTTGAAAACGTTAGTTTAGCTACTTTAAAACATTTAAACATTTCCAAAACCTCTCAAAAACTTCTCAAACTTGTTTTCAAGTTGTTTGGACTTAAAATCATTTTTGAAATCTTTTCAATTTAATCCAAAACTATTTTTCAATTATTATATCGAAACAAATATCCTAACAAACTAAGTTTAGGATTCCTGTTAAAGTTTTAAAAAAATTAGCAAAAATTCTTAAACCCCATCAATTATATCAACCAATTTTTCAACAACAACAAAAAGCATCCATGGAAAGTAAATGAGAACCAAACAAAAACCAAGGTTTTTTTAACAGAATTAGGGTTTCCAAAAATATACCTTTACTTGCTTCCAGCAGTCTCTGAGTGAACTGGGTTTAGGGTTCCTGTAAAAATTTAAACAAAATAATCGAGAAATCTAAAAAAACCATCAATAATAGCAACCATATTTTCAACATCAACGGTCAGCCATGGAAAGTACATGAAATCTAAACAAAAAGCAAGGCTATTTAAAAAACCTGGGGTTTCCAAAAATACCTTCAAATCCTGCAGATTGAAATTTAAAAAGAAGGGGATGAGTATGGTGTTTAGAAAGAGTAATGGGTGAAAGAATAAAGTGAAAAGATAAGATTGTGAAGAGAAGGAATGAAGGAATCCAATCGGTTCGCACTTCATAGAACTGAGTGAGAGAGAAAATTTTTCTTTTGAGGGTGAGCTTCCAACTTTGCTATATATATATTCCACGTTAAGTAGCGGAATTGGGTCATAAGTTGCGCAACTGTTAATGAAAAAGGAAGCGAGAATGGAAATTGAAAAGGTTATATGTGTTAAGTTTACAACTAAAAATGTTCAAACCTAAAGTTGATACCAGTTCCGATACTTTCATAGAAAACACTGCAACATATGACATTTCATCATTATCGAAACTTGATAACAAACCTATAATGTAACTTCTCATTCTTACATTTTAAGTTGATCTTTAATTCTAGTAGTACCAAATCTTGGTTGCATGATTTTGAAATCTTCTTTTATTAGAAGTTTTTTAATTAGTATTATCAGAAATGTTGTTAGGGGTGTGATTACATTGTTTGGTTTATTTTGTGGTAATGTAAGATTAAATGTTTGGTTGAGAGCATTTAAGATTACTTACAGGTATATTTTACTAAATTGTCATTATACTTACCATATAACGAATATACTCATAAAATTTTAAAGCATGAATGAAATAATAAAATGAATAACAAATTGGATCAAATACCAACCATAGTCAATTTAGAAAATAAAAAACCCTAGCTTTTGCTTTTTTCCATTCCAGCCGTTGTAGTTGTTAGCCACCATTCGCAGACGAGATTGTCGCTGTCGTGCCTCCGTCCCTGTGTAACCAGCGTATGAGCTGGCCCGCCATTCAGCGGTAGGTATTTGATCCAATTATTAAAAAGCCTAAATTGACCAAGGTTAGTATGTGATCCAATTATTACAAAAAATAAAAATATTATATATATGAAAAATAATTTAATTGAAAAATTATTTTAAATAATTATTAAATATATGTTGAGTCCTTGAGATTTGTAATCGTTATTAATCAATTTAATCAAGGAAAATGATAAATATGAAAGCAATGATTACAAGTATTCCAAGACATTCAACTATTGTAATTCATTCCTCAGCTATTGTAATGAGATGCAATGCATTAGAGCAATTTTTGAACATATCCCTTTAGTTCCTCCACTTCGCATGGGAGAAGTCCCGTAGTGCATCAATAATGGTATCCCCCTATTATTTTTTCACTCCTGCCTTCGCACATAGTGTTGTGATCATGTTAGGGAAGAATAGTTCATGTGGTTTGCTCATCGATGCAGCTCTTTCGACGATGGCAGCGTGAATTAGCCTTGCTGGGTGTAGGTCACGTCCCTTAACTAGGGAGTCCAATAACAACATCCTACGGAGAGAAAATTTTTCTCGATTTCGGGTGGGTAAAAGGCGGTTATTGATGATATGGGCCCAAAATCTTGAATCTGGTAGAAGTTGTCGCCATTGCACCATTCTCTCATGGCCTTCTCCAGTCCATTTAGTTCCAAGAACACAAAGGTCCCGCAGAATCGAAGAGTATGTTCGGTTTTCATCAAGGGCCAAGAAAGTGGTGTGTGCTTCTTGGTTGTTTGAGAATTCATAGTAATTTTCGATTGCGTCGGCAGAGAAATCCACTAATTTCCCCTAACCTGTACCAGTTTCTCTCCACTATGACCGATGTGGGTGTAAAATTCTTGTACCCAAGAGACATTGATGTCACCTAGCTGCTGAATAAATGTATCCCAGTTCTGCTTACGAATCAAATCCAGTACATCTTCATCGAATTGTAGCATATAGGTAAGGGTAAATTCCAACCATTCTTCTTCAAGAATCTGCTGTTGGCCTACCAGTTCATGTCTTTGCTGGAATGAACTAGCGATGCGACAGTTTGCAACCAAGGATGTTGGAGGGAGGATCTCTGATGCAACAGCGACAGAGTTAGAGGAAGAAGCTCTGTGCGCCATAATACGCAGTTGAAGACAAAGAAGCTAAGGAAGTTGAGAGGTTTGTATAAAAAAGGAAATTGAATAATTAGATATCTTCTCCTCTTAATTGTTTGGCGATAATGGAGATATAAGGAGAAGTGAATAACTATTGTATTGGGGGTATTATTAACCAACCATTAAGCAATAATGGAAAATGGCATGTAGAATACGTCTATAGTTGTGGTTGCCATGGAGCAATAGAATTGGTAGAAGTAGGAGAGAGAGTGACATGCGACTATTTAGATTCTCTCTTGCTTCTAAACTAGCGTGTTCAGGTAGGAGTGTGATAGAAGTTAGTCGACAACCATTGATTTATCCCCTAAACCTTAAAATTTTAGCCCTAAATCGTAAACCATTAACTGTAAACCCTAAACCCTTATCCGAAGGATTTGTCGATTGTTGCCTTAATAATTACCAATAAAATTATAAAATTTAAACCCTGTGAATTAATTAATATAATAAACCATTAACCCTAAACTATGCCTTACACTCTAGCCCATTACTACTAAACTATAAACCATAAACCATAAACCTTAAAGCCATAACAATACCTTAAAGCCCTAAACTACACCATAAACCCTGAACCACTAACAGTAAAAGCTGCAGCTTAAACCAAAAACCTTGTAGCCATAAAAAAATACATCTCATAAACCAACAACACTAAATTACATCATGAGAATTAGTCTTACCAAATTTGTTTTTGTTTCTATGGGGTTTAGGGTAAAAAATTAAAACTCAAAGGAACTGAAATGAACACAACTATAAGCATTTTTAATATTTTTGGGGTAAGAATGAAATATAGAAACTAAAATGAACACAAATATGACCATATTAAAATTAAGGTTTAAATTTGATACACAGTCTGTGTAAAATAAATTTTACACAAGCCTTCTTATTTATACTATAAATAAAAATTAAACCTAAACCCTAATCTCTAATCCTTAAACCTTAAAATATTACATTTGTTACTAACAATTTCAGTTTCAGTTTTATTTTAAAAAGTATCGAAACACCTATGCATTGGTTCAAAAATATTTACATTTAGTGGTTCCTGCCCTAAACATGTCTTTTTAATTCGATTATCAAAAGAACACGTAAAAAAATAATTTGGCAGGTTCAAATAGAAAGTAAAGATTCGATGAAATAATTTCAAAAGATGCATGTTCCCAAGAAATTACACGTTTTTTCAATATCCGTTTTGAATCTCTGTAACCCGTTCTGATACGTCAGCAACAGATAAGTCTTTTCAGTTGATGCGTAGGGCAGAATAGCGTACATATAAGTTCTACAGTAGTTTCGAAACCAGTTTCAAGTCCCGAAACCTAACATACAAACTGAAAATAATAAACGTACTTTTAAGATTTTTGGTTTAATACTCATGAGCATTGTTCCGAACTGGATTACATGTACGAAAATAGGTGTGAAAATAAAATATTCTATTTTCTATTATAAATAGGAGTCCTTTGAGTTCTTAGGTTCACACTCTAATCACCGACTCTGGTGTATTATTTCCTTTCTAGTTTTCTTCTCTATACCATTATGTACTACTATTCAGAGACTTCATTTTTTTGTAGACCTGGGTGGAGTTATGATTGTTTGTTTAGGTTTTTCGGGTCGACAAACAATAGTATTTGAAAGGCTATGATTAGCCATTTTTGTAGGGTTGAACAACAACGAAAATAGTATTCGAAAAACCTTGCTCTCAAGATTTTCCAATACTATTGTTTGTTGGTGTTTAGAACTACATCGGGATGCGGCAATTGTAGATCAGATTGTCGAACTTGTGAATGTGGTGGACAATCACCGTTTTCAGCATATATATATTCAAGGAAGCTGATTGTTTGTTAGTTATAGGTCTGATCGACTGCGGCCACCATGACAACAAACAAACAGCAACAAATGCTTAGCATTTAACATTTTTGTTTTGTTAGAAGAAATCAGTTCCAGTTTAATATGCTGAACCAATTCCAATTTGAAATTCTTGGGAAAAAGACAACATACCCAAATTCTAGTGAGTAATGGTCTGGAAATTCTCCCCAACCCTTTTGCAACCATACCCTGGCATCACCACATTCCAGTGAAAAATGATCATTCCCGTTGTATTGGAAAATTGCCATTTCAGTTATAATATTAAACTTCCCACAATTGTCAAGAAGTACTCGCAGAAAGTTCCTTCGCAGTAATACGACGTGTTGCAAACGTTAGCACACGGTTTTGAACTTTCCATTTCATACGTAAAATGTAACATGTATTCTTAATGATTTCAGTTTAACTTTTTCTTTACTTAGAGACTTTGCTCGTACAAAATTGCAGCTTCAACTTTTCATTTTCCACTTTATGTCCATTACTTATGTAATTTATAAGTTAGGCCACTTTAAACCTAAAATGTAACATTTATATCTAATGTTCATGTTCCAATTTATGTTCAGGCAAAATATGGTTTGGGTTTGAATAAGTTAATCAACGGGTTAATTCAGGTTCGGATGGACTATAGGCTGGGTCTCGTAGTTTTAGAATTCTTATAATTATTTATATGTTTTGAAGTAAATTAGAAACATTATAGGGTTTAGGCTAAATTACAAAATTTAAAAATAAATATGGGTCAAATTTGGATTAAAATATAGTTATATGGACTAAATTGAAAAAAATTAACACCATCTTAATTTTATTATAGTAAATTATAGAAATTTAAAATAAATATGGTTCAATTTCATCCCTAAATATCATAACGTATGGTATATTACGTATGGATTGTATACTATAGCCTATATAATGCTTGAAGTTAAGCTCATACACAAAGCTAAACACTAAACCTTAAACCATACACATTAATGTCATAAACCACTAACCCTAAACTACACCATAAACCTACCCATTAATAGTATGTACTAAATCACAAAACATAAATCTTAAAGCCATACAAATTCATCTCCAAAAGTAATAACCCTAAACTACACCATAAACCCCAAACAACATAACAGAGAGACCTAAATCCTAGACCCAAATACTTAATTCCATAACAATTTATCTCATAAACCAAAAACCCTATATTACATATAACTCTTTCTGATTTTGGTTTTGCTTCTGTAGATTTAGGGTAAAAATTTAACCGTAGGAACTAAAATGAACGCAAATATGACCATATTAAAATTGTTAGGGTAAGAATTAAATCTTACGAGCAAAATAAGATGATAAGAATGCTACTGTTTGCGAGAATGAACAGGTTAAATGATTGCTGAAGGAATATTTATGGTTTAAAAAGTATAATAATAGGTGGAGTATGGAAGGTATGCGTGTATAGTTTTGAACTTGTTTAGGTGAAACCTAAAATATTATATTTTTTACTATTGATTTCAGTTTAAGGTTCCCTTCATACGTATCCAAACTTATCCGCATAGGTTCTAACCTTGTTTGGCATTTATGGTTCCCGCTTCGAACTGTGTTTTCCGTTGTAATATTAACTATGTCATAAATCAAACCCAACACCTTACTGAAAGAACGCATAAAAAAGTAATGTAGCGTGTGTAGAAACAAAGAAATTAAATTTGAGGTTCAATGCATTTTGAATTTCAAATGACGTATGTTCCCAATAAAGTCTTTTCACAGTCATTTTTGAATCTCTATAACCAGTTCCGATAAGTCAGGTGCAGATAAGTCTTTTCAATTGCTGCATTCGGCAGAACAGTCTGTATATAAGTCTTACTAAGCGGTTCCAAAACCGATTAACAAAGTTCAAAATCTATCCGACCAACTGAAACTTATAATTGCATTGTAAAGTTGTTCGGTTTAACTATAATAAACATTGTTCCGAAATATTTTAAAGAGTACCAAAACAGGTTTAAATATAAGCACTACAAACAAAATACCATATTCCCGGAAATCTTTTTTCTATTATAAATAAAATCTTAAAAGCCGGGTTCAATATTCTTGTTTCTATTATAAATAGGACTCCTTTGGTCTATAGTGTCATACCCTCGTTACCAATTCTTTCTTATGTAGTCTTCATCTCTACAACATTATATGTGTGGTTTATGTTTTTTTGCTGAAGGCGATGGTTATTGGGCAGAGACTTTATTTTATAGATATTGGAGGAGTGGTGATTTGTTTTTAGGGTCCATAGTCGACAAACAATGGTATTTGAGAACTGGGTCTCCACTCGTCCTCAATGGTTAGGTGATTCTTACTTGAACTTGTACGGGGTTCGATAGCCAGTACATATAAACAAAAAAATAATGGTATTTGAAAGGCAATGATTAGCCATTTGTAGGGATGAACATCAATAAACATAATATTTGGAAAACCTTGTTTCATTAGTCTCAAGATTTTTCAAATACTATTGTTTGTTGTTGTTTAGAACAACATCAGCAGGCGGCCTATGTAGAGCGGAGTGTCGAAGATGTGTTATGTGATCGTACATTAGGGAAACCAGACATTGATTATCTTCTTCTCCCATCAAATTACGTGGACCAAAATCTCATGATTTATTGGTATTTAGTTACTTCTGTCATGTTTTCTTATGAAAAGGTCTTGAATTATCATAATAATTGTAATGTTGCCCTAATTCAAACCAACAATGGCTGGTTATGCACTTGTATGATTCAGAATTCGTTGGTCTCTACACCCCATATTGGCCTATCAGCAACAGACATAGTATTTTGATTATATGATTTGTTTTTTTATTTGTAAAAATATAAGATTACATGTTTGGCTGAGGGAATATAAGATTGCTTAGTGGTTAACAAAATCTGTATTGTCCTTATGATATATTTTATTTTTAACAAGTTAGACTTTAAATAATAATTAAAAATTATGTGCTTGAGGTTCCATATGGGCGTGTCTAACGTAAGGTATGGTGCAGTACCCCATTAATTATACTTATCATATTAGGAATATATTCCTAAGATTTCAAAGCACGATTGAAATATGGAAATGAATAATAAATTTGCATAAAGTCAAGAATAAAATGTTAAGTAGGAGAATATGTTCGTATCATTGAAATAATATTATGATAAGAATGGTATGTAAGAATGAACAAGTTTAACGTCTGCTGAAGGAATATTTGTGGTTTTAATAGACCATAGTAATAGGAGTAGTAGCGAACGTTTGCATATACAGATTCAAACCTTTGACGTGAAACCTAAAATATTACATGTTTTACTAAGTGTTAAGATTTTTGTTTTGATATAATAATTTGAAAAATGTTTTCGGACTTGATTGAAATATTGCAAATCTTATTCAAAGTCCAACTAACTTGAAAATATGTTTGAAAGGGTTTTTACTTGTTTTAAAAAGAATTTAAGTAATCAAAATGTCAAAATCTGAAGCCTCGTACCGATACGAGTGCTACAAAAAATTTCCAATTTCCAAAACTCGTATCGATACAACCAAAGGCGTATCGATACGATAGGGTGCGTACTAATATGGAGGTATTGTGTACTGATACCCTATGCATTTTAAACGCTCAAACGGCTAGTTTTTGAATAATAAATACCGATACATCCACTCGTGTTCCAATGGCATAATCCATTAACAAGCCTCCATACTTCAACGGTGTCAACTACTCCTATTGGAAGAATAGGATGATGTTCTTCATCATGTCAGTTGACTATCAGCTTTGGGATATAGTCCTTGATGGCCCGTTTGTACCACAAATAAGCAAGGCGGAATGGAAAGCAGAAGATAGGAAGAAGATGCAACTCAATGACAAAGCCATGCATATCTTATTTTGTGCACTTGGACTGGACGAGTATGCAAAGACTTCTTCTTGCTCAAGTGCCAAGGAAATTTGGGACAAGCTTTAAGTCACTCACGAAGGAGCAAATAAAGTAAAGGAAACCAAGATTGGGCTTCTTAACCTTGACTATGAGAACTTCAAGATAGACTCGAATGAAGACATCAAAGCTATGTTCAATTGGTTCTCCACCATTGTAAATGGGCTTAAAGGTTTTGGAGAGGAGATTTCAGAAGACAAGCTCGTTCGAAAGTTAATTTATTCACTTCCCGAATCATGAGAGTCCAAGAAAACCACTATCATAGAAGTAAAGAACTTGAAGGAGCTCAAGCTGGATGATCTTATTGAATCTTTGCTCACCCATGAGATGATGTCCGAAAAGAGAAGAAAAGAGAAGGAGAAGGAGATCAAAGAGCAAGGAATAGAAGACTTAAACATTACTGCTCTTCAATCCTCCACAAGTCATCAAGAAGATTCAAGTGAGGAGGAAAGTGAAAGTGAAGAGATGGTACACCTCTTCAAGAAGTTCACTCGATTCTTGAAGGACGAAATAGAGAAATCAAGACATAAATCGAAGAAGAAGATGAAGGATCCCATCAAGTGCTTTGAATGCAAGAAGCCAGGGCACATCAAATATGTTTTCCCTCGTTTCAACAAGAAGGGATCGAGTTCAAATAAGAAGGCATAAGTGGCAACTTGGAGTGATAAAGAAGACTCCATCGACAATGAAGTAACCCACCTATGTCTCATAGCCCTCCAAGAGGGTGAGGTAACTTCTAACTCATCTATTTCTAATTCTTATGCATTTGATGAGTTACAAGAAGCCTATGACAAATTGGTTTTTGAGTTCAAAGCTTCATTTTCGAAAAATAGAAAGATGATTTCAAAATTAAAAATAAAAAATGATTTGCTTTCTAAAACCAATTTTGAATTTGAAGCAAAAATTAAAGATTTTGAGCTACAAATTTTAACTTTGCAAAATTTGCTTCGAAAGTAGAAAAAAGATCATAAAAAAGAATTGGATGATCATGAGAAAGAAAAAGATTTGATTTGTAAAAATTTTGAAAAGAAAAATAATTCTAACAAATCAATTTTTTTATCAAAGACAACCTAGTGCCCCTAGATTTTTAAACAGAAAATGTTTTAGAAGTATTTGGGTCCCAAAAAGACTAATTTCTTCAAAAAAAAAGAAGATGAAATTGTAAAATGGATTCTTAAGGGGTCTAAAATTTGTGCAACTAATGTCATTGGATCCAAAGCAATTTGGATACCAAAAATTACTTGATTGTTTTTTTATAGGTGTGATGGAGCATTGATCAACAAAGTGATGAACTATGGAAGCTCTATATACACAATGAATAACACTTGAAGAATGAAGGTTTAACATCCTACCTTTGATTCAAGTGGTAAAAGTCAATTGAATTTCTTTGTTTCTTATTTTATTTATTTATTTGAAATTCAATTAGATAATCATGAATTGTTGGACTAATAATTTGTTTTGATGCTTGAGTAAGGGAGAGCCATTTTAAAGATTATTTTATTTGTAAAATTTTTTTAAAACTCTCCATTGTTATTAAAGCTTTCAAGTTATTTTCAAACTAAGTTTGAATTCTTTTTGATATAACAAAAAGGGGAGAAATGTTTGAAAAATTAAAATTTCGAAAGAAAATGGGGGAGCTTCTAATATTTTCGAAAACAAATCTCTTTTCAAACTTTATTTTACTAAGGGGGAGAATTTCAAAAATAATTTATCAAGTTGGTTTTATTATATCAAAAAATGGGAGATTATTGAGATTTTTGTTCTAATATAATAATTTGAAAAATGTTTTTGGACTTGATTGAAATATTGCTAATCTTATTCAAAGTCCAACTAACTTGAAAATGTGTTTGAAAGGGCTTTGACTTGTTTTCAAATGAATTTAAGTGACCAAAATGTTAAAATCTGAAGCCCCATACCGATACGGTTCAAGCCATACCGATACGAGTGCTACAGAAAATTTTCAGTAGCCAAAACCTATATCAATACGGCCAAAGACGTATTGATAAGCTAGGGTGTGTACCGATACTATAACGACCTGGATTTCTCGAGTCAACGAAGAGTGTTAACCTGTTTTTGGATCAACACATCAGGTCAAATGTTTGGGTTATGTTGGGCCTTATTGTTGGCCTTCATGGACTTCCATGTCTTGTTGGCTTGGGTGTTGGGCTTGTGTTTGGATGAGGAATGTTTAGTGAAGGGTAAATAGGTAATTACCCCCTCAAGGGAGACAAAGGCTGATGCCTTGTTTATTTTGCTGCAGGGGAAAAAGGGAATGAGATCACCTATTGTCCCTTAACTATCCTCATCTCTCTCTTCATAAACACTCATCCAACTCAAGGTTAAAGGAGAAATCTTGTTGTGGTGGAGTGTGAATCTCAGATTGGTCATCAAGGAAGAGTTTATATGCATCAAAGGTCTCCATTTCGAGCTAAGCATCTTTGGTATTGGTGGAGGTTGAGTTTGGAAGCTTGGATCAAGAAGGGTGGTGGTAAGAGCTTGGTGGGAGCTTCATTTTGGGTTTTTCTTACTTAAGGTCAGTACATTTTTTACTCCTACACTTCATGAGCATCCTAAAATGATTGCCTTGTGTGGTTTATAGTTTTGGGTTGTATAATTGAGGTTTAGAAGCTTAAAACCCCCCTTTAATGGTAAATCAAAGATGAGATGTTGATAATGCGTAAAATTGATAGAAAACCACCTATTATACTCTAAATAACTTGTAGGGTCGATTTGGGATTTAACTATGGAGGTTAAGGGTGGGATTGAGGAAATCCCGAGCTCTAGGTTTCGAAATCTAGGCTCGAGTACCGGTACGGGGTGGCTGCATATCGATAATCTTTTGTATTGAGGAAAACAAATTGTGAGGGGCGTACCGGTACGCCTTCCCGTGTATCGGTACCCCTCGCCTAATGTGAATTTCAGTAACGCTTTGGCGTACCGGTATGCTGGGGGCATACCGGTACCTATTGGTCCATTGCTTGGGGAGGCTTTCGGGTATCGGTACACTAGGATAGGGGTACCGATATGGGTTAGGATCGGTACGTGGTGATCCACGTATTGATGCTGAGTACTAATACGGGGTAAGAGCGTATTGGTACGGCTAGTCGTCTAATTCTTTCGAATATAATTAACGTATCAGTACTCATGGGGGGAGTATCAATACCGAGAGGGCATTACTAATACTCACCTTGGAGTATCGATACTCGCTGGGCAATCTGCCCAAGAAAGTTGAGTTTGCATTTGAGGGTTCTATAATTTGAGGTAAAGGGCCTTAGGGTCTATTAGGATGTAAAATGAATGCTAAAACTGAGAAATGTAGAGTTAAACCCCGTGTATGAAATAAATAGCTAATGGCTTGGAAATTATTGAGTGGATCGCTTGTTTAATCACCCATAGAGATCCGTGGTAGATTGGTTAATGCTACGTAGAAGATCGGGGTCCTTGCTGTGTGCTGAAGGAACACCCATATAGGCTGGTTACCGCAAATAATAAGATAAACTAACGAGAAAAGCGTAAATGAATCCTAAAGACATATATTAATTAGTGTAACAAATGAGTCATGCCTTGGGGCTTTGGTAATGGTTGGCTGGATGTCTTTTATCTCTTGGTGAGATATATTGATGCTTGGGGGAGCATATGCTAACGTATGTGTCTTGGTTAGGAATCTGGATGTCCTAGAGTCAGTGCAAGGGCACTTAAATAAGGGGATGGGTACTCTGATCTATGTGATCGAGTATATCTGATGTATCTATGGGCTACATAATCTGGATGCGGTTAGAAACCTATCCTTAGGCTATGTGATCAGGATATGGAAATACAACTCAGGGGTTGTGTGAGCTCGAGTAACTCGAAGGGCTATGTGATCTCGAGTAACCTGATTGGCTATGTGACCTCAGAAAAAGACTGCTTGTGGCTATTGTGATCCAAGTATATCTAGGACGTATTTGTAGCTACAGTGATCCAGATATGATCCTAACTCGACGGCTATGTGATCAAGGGTAACCCGACGGCTGTGTGAGCACAGGAAAAATAGTAGGGCTTAGTTGGCCATTAGGGAATGTATGTTATTTACGTTGTTGTATGGATAATAGATGTTGGCTATTTTACCCTCAGGCTATATGATCAGGGTAAGCTTGTTACTTGACGGGCTGTGTGAGCTCGAATAACTCGATAGGCTGTGTGATCTTGAGTGTGGGCTAGATAACCCTTGGGCTATGTGATCAGGGTATGTGACGTAACTCGATGGACGGTGTGGCCTCGAGTAAGGTAAGCCTGTGATGGCTTGGTAGATTTCTTACATGATACTGGTATTTTGAGACATATTTATGGACTCTAGCTAGGGTAGGCTAGACGATGATCCTTAGATGTTGAAAAGCCTTTCTATGTACTCTTAATTATATTATCATGCATGCTTGTTTTATGATATTCATGAATTACGGTAGAGTAGAAATGTACCATTGAGCTTTGTTAGCTCAGCGTGCGAAATTGTGGTTTTTCGTGCGTAGGTTGACAGATTACTTTTGGAGGAGCATATCGAGGATGATTTCCCAGCACCGAGCCATTTTCAGAGTACTGTACTTGATGTTTAGTCTGGGCCGATTGTATTCATAGGACCTTACCACAGTCGAGTCTGTATCTTTATTTTGATTTACTAATACGTGGTCAAACGGTGTATTTTAATTTGAACTTATATTTTGTAAGCTCTTTTAATCTTATTATCGATGTGGATTTTATAGAAATAGACCGTTTTGAGAATGGCCAACTTGGGGTTTTAAATGAGAAATTTTGATGGGTCGATTTTGGGTGACCCAAATATGATGCTCTATATCCGGGACAGGATCGGGGTGTTAGATTTAGTGGTATCAGAGCTTAGGTTTAGTCTATTATAGGAAACCCAAGGTGGTAATAGAGGTCGTGGTAAGGTGTCTAGTGAATACAAGTCCCTAAATTTAAGTGTACTTTATAAGACTAGAATCCTGATGTGACACCTTATTTGTTGTGTTTTAGAAAAGATTGATGGAAGGTGGAACTGGTAGTGGAGAGGCAGGTCATTTTCGTGACCTTACCTCTACCTTCTTGTGTGTGGTGCAAGCTATTCTGAGGTAATCTGAGACACCTCGTAAGACCCCTGTAGAGAGTCTTCATCGTACCAGGGTATTGCCGAGGCATGTGCTGTCGTGGTGACTGCTCCCAGAATTACCGAGGCGTGCGAGTCAAAGGCTGCTGCGGCGTCGAGAGTTGTTGAGGCGTGTGCATCCATGGTTGCCGAGGCATGCACGTCCATGGTTGCCGAGGCAACTAAAATCTATTCATCCGGGAATGCATTGCATATCTCTAGATCCGTGTCTTCCTCCCTGTTACATTCTAAACGTGATAAGTGATCGGCCACTTGATTTTCTGTTCCTTTCCCGTCCTTAATTTCAATATCAAATTCTTGTAAAAGTAATATCCAACGAATCAAACGAGGTTTAGCATCCTTTTTAGCAAATAGGTATTTGATTGTCGAATGGTTCGTATGAACAATTACCTTTGTACCAATCAAATAGGATCGGAACTTGTTAAATGCGAAAACTACAGCTAGTAACTCTTTCTCCGTTGTTGTGTAATTCACTTGGGCATTATTAAGAGTTTTACTAGCATAGTATATCACATGGAAGGTCTTACCTGTGCGTTGGCCAGTTCCTGTTGCGACTTCAGTATCGCTAGGTAAACCTCCTTGCGGTCTAGTATTCAGATTTTGAGCAAACTATCCGACTTGATTTTCCAAAGATTTGATTGCTGCCTCTTGGTTTTGCAATCTCATCTCGGTCCTATTAATAAAAGCATCAGTTCTTTTTATGAAGTTACTATTCTCAGCCATATAAGATTCAGTTTTCATCATAAAAACATTTAGAGAATTTTCCAAAGAACTAGATGTTGTCGGTTGTTGCTGCGGCAACTGTTGCCGTGGCATATTCTGCTGGAATCCCGATGCTTGTGCATTCTGATTTTTCTGGTTTAGAGCATTGTTGGGATTACTCCATGAAATATTTGGGTGCTTCTTCCAAGCTGGATTGTATGTATTGGACATCACATTGTTGTTCCGATTGTAATTCCCCACATCGAAGCTGGATTTCGGATTCTGCATACATTCAGAAGAATTATGGTTATCACCACATAACTCACAAAAAGAATCCATTACCTTGACTTCATGTGTGTTGTTTGGTTTTTGCATGTTCTGGACCATCTTGATTAAAGTGGCCAATTGTGCCGAAATTGAATCTGATGATCCTAGTTCATGTATTATGGCTTGGCGTCTAACTCCTCCTCTTCTAGTAGATGGGAATTGATAATCATTCTTGGCCAGCCTGTTTAAAATTTGCATTGCTTCCTCCGGTGACTTATCTAGAAGTATGCCTTTTGCCGAGGCATCTAGCATCATCCTTGTTGGTGTATTCACGGCGTTGTAAAACATTGTTACTTGAGTCCACACCAAGAACCCGTGTAGGGGGCATTTGTGTAGAAGTTCTCTATATCGCTCCCAAGCCTCGTACATGGATTCATCATCTGCCTGCCGAAAAGAAGTAATGTCGTTACGAAGCTTATCAGTCAAATTTGTAGGATTAAACCGAGCAAGGAAATCACGACAAAGATTGGTCCAAGATGCTATTGATCCGGCATGAATGCTATTCAACCATGCTTTCGCCCTATCCCTCAGTGAATAGGGGAATAATCTTAATCATAAGACATCGGGGGTGACTCCGTGTATTTTGAACGAGTTGCAAATCTCGAGGAAAGATTTAAGATGTTGTCGTGCATCTTCAGTTGCTGAGCCGCCAAATTGACCAATTGTGTTGATCATATTAAACATTACCGGTTTTAACTCAAAGTGGTCAGCTTCAATTTCAGGTGCGACAACTCCTGGATTAAGTCCATCAAGATCTTCTTCAAGATAGTCTCAAATTGTTATGTTTCGTGCAAGAATCACTCCTCCTCCTGCTGGAACATCTTGATTCATATTGCCGTCTTGATTAGCCATTGCTACTCTTATCCTTTGTCTAAGCCTTTGTAAGGTTCGTTCGATTTCTGGATCAAAGGGATATTCTGGTGTAGTCGGTCTCGCCCTGGTCATATACCAATGCAAAACCAAAGTTTTTTAGCCCCTTTGAATCTTAAACAAGAAAAGTAAAAAGAAAGTGCAAGAAAATAAAAACAAAGTCGCTATTGCCAATCCCCGGCAACGGCGCCAAAAACTTGTTGCGCGTAATAAGTGCTACGCAATTGTGCAAGTATACACGTTGCAAGTTATAGTATAAAAGATATCGTCTCCACAGGGATTGGTGCCACTTCAAGAATCTAGTCTCTTGCACTGTAAAAAGTAAAAATACAAATAAAGGATTATAGGAGTTTAACGAATAACTAATCTAGAAAGCAATAAAGTAAAAGAATAAATGAGATCAAATGAGAGAGATAGGCCAGGTTATCGTGAGTTGAGGTGTGATAGTCGATTGGATCGTCTTGGTAAAAGAGTGCACGGGCAACTCAGTTCCCGTGGCAACTTGCACAACGGGGTTGCCTTGGCAACTAATCTATGGTTGCCTGGGTGACTAGTTGGGCAACTACTTGGGCGTCTAGGCAGCAACCTTCAAGGTTCGGCAGAGCGTTCTTCAATGGTTTCTTCTTATCCCTAAGTCGAAACTCTAGCTACTTGTGCATGCCTTGATAATACAACCCTGCGTAAATCAAGGGTGAACAACAACCAATCTTGCGCTCCTCTTAGCCGTTGAAATCCTTAACTTATTCCTAAGCCGGATTAATCTTCACCATCAATAGATTGAATAAAGATCATATTCATTCGTTTCTTGAATCTAACTCTCCCGATATTAGATAAATAGATGAAGTTACGAGATCCTCTCCCAATTCACTCGCAAACAAGAATAAGAACCAAGAATGAATAAACGTTGAAATAGAAAAGTGCAAACTCTTATTACCTAAACAAAATCCAATAGTTTCTCACAACCACAAAACACAATAACCATAGCCAAATAGATTTAGTTCATGGCTAGGTTCCAAAGAATCACAAGATAAACAATCCCTAGCATGAACCCAATCGAACAAGAAAGAAAAGGATGAAGAAGGAGGCTTGTCGAAATCCTCCTTGCCCTTGATGCTTGTCGAAATTCTCTCCTCTTGCCCTCCTTGATGCTTGTCGAAATTCCCCTCTCTTCTGCTCTCTTGAGTTGTCGAAATCTCCCTCTTATTTATAGGGCTAGGTCAAAGTCCTTCTTTGAGGAGGAAGTTAAGTTGGAATTAAATTATCTTTAAAGAATATAATTCTTTATTATAATTATATTCCTACTAGAACTTCTCCTATCTTCTTAGAATTTAATTCTTCTTTAATCTCTTCATGGAAATCAAATTCCTTTGGGATTGGGCTTTGCTCCACGTCATCTTGGGCTTGTCTAGTCATCAATTTCGACTACCATATCACCTTTGCTCTTGTCGACAATTGCCCTGGCAACTGGCTCGGCGTCTCCTTCATGCATTGCCCTTGCAACTAGCTCGGCATCTCCTTCATGCATCGCCCTGGCAACTAGCTCTAGCCTTGCTTTGACAAGTGATCCTGTACATATACACAAAACACACCAAAGCAGCATCTTTTCCCACAAAAACTACCAAGTTATGTAATCAAGCTCAACAATGGAAGGAAACATGGATTAATGCATGAATGGCTAATTATGCAACTAATATGAGCCTAAGTCTAACAATAATATGAGTAAAAAGGGTAAGAAAAATAGTACTTTTGAACACTTATCAATCTTACCTGAGAAATTCAAGAGATGTGGTTTAACAATTACTAGAGATGTGGGACAGATGAAAGCAGTTAATTATATTGCCGCCGCAATTTGTGGAAGTGTTAAAAGGGTGAAGGCCAAGCTTGGGTCCTGGGAGGGAAGCGTGGACCTCATTGTTTCCCCTATAGACGATTTTGATGTTGTGTTGGGGCTAGATTTCATGACAAAAACCCAGGCCATCCCCGTCCCTGCTGCGAGCTACCTGTTATTTCTAGGGGATTGTCCGAGGGTGGTGCCCGCTACCATTCTACCAAGAAGTGGAAAGATGCTGTCAGCAATGCAGTTTAAGAAAAGGGTGAAGAAGGGGGAACCTTCTTTTCTCGTGTTACCTATTCTACATGGGGAGTCAATCCTTGAAGGTGTACCAAGTGGGATTCTGAGAGTGTTAGAGGACTATAAAGATGTCATGCTAGACCAGTTGCCAGAAGGGTTCCCTCCTCGAAGGGCGGTGGATCATGGGATTGAACTGGTCCTCGGTGTCAAACCTCTTGCGAGATGTCCGTACCGTATGTCCCCTTTTGAATTAGCTGAATTGAGGAAACGACTAGATGAAATGCTAAAAGCTGGGTTTATTCGACCGTCTAAAGCGCCATTTGGGGCTCCCGTATTGTTCCAGAAGAAACATGATGGGAGCTTGAGATTGTGTGTGGACTATAGAGCCTTGAATAAGGTGACTGTCCGGAACAAGTATCCCATCCCCTTAATTGCGGACTTGTTCGACCAGCTAAGTGGCGCGAAATATTTTACAAAGCTGGATCTTCGATCGAGGTATCATCAGGTAAGAATGGCCGAGGGAGATGAACCGAAGACTATGTGTGTTACTCGGTATGGGGCATTTGAGTTTCTTGTGATGCCATTTGGGCTAACCAATGCGCCTGCAACCTTTTGCACCTTGATGAACCAGGTGTTCTATGATTTTCTAGACAAGTTTGTGGTGATGTACTTGGACGATATAATGCTATATAGTTCCTCTTTGACAGATCATGAAAACCATTTGCGGTTAGTGTTACAGAGGCTCAGAGATAATCAACTATTTGTTAAAAGGGAGAAATGTGATTTCGCCCAAACTCAAATCAAGTTCCTAGGACACCTCGTTGGGCAGGGACATGTTTGAATGGATGAGGAAAAAGTGAAGGCGGTCCAAGAATTACCGACTCCAAAGAGTGTCAGTGAGCGTCATTCTTGGGATTAGCTAACTATTATAGACGGTTTGTCGAAGGCTACTCTCGGAGGACAGCAATACTTACCGATTTGTTAAAGAAAGGTGAGAAGTGGGTCTGGTCCAAAGAGTGTCAAGATGCTTTTGAGGGATTAAAAACTGTTTTGATGAACGACCCAGTCCTAGTATTGCCATAGGGGGAGTACTCATATAGGGTGGTCACCCTGTGGCCTTTGAGAGTCAAAAGTTGAGTGGTGCCGAGACGAGATATGCAACTCAGGAAAAGGAACTTCTAGCCGTGATCCATTGTCTCAGGGTTTGGAGGCATTATTTGTTGGGCTCGAAGTTTTTTGTTAAAACAGACAACACAGCTACTAGTCATATCTTGACGCAACCAAAACTGTCGGCAAGGCAAGCAAGATGGCAAGAGCACCGAGCGGAGTTTGATTTCAGTTTTGAGCATAAAGCTGGGAAGAAGAATCAGGTAGCTGATGCATTGAGTCGAAGGGCCGATCTGGCGACCCTTGGATTGATTGCTCCTATGTCAGCTAGTAGGGTGACGAATGACATCCGGGAACTCATAATGGAGAATATGAGAAAGGATCCGCAGATGATAGCAATACTGAGGATGGTGGAAAGTGGCCAATCAAAGACCTTTTGGGTAGAGAATGGGATCCTAATGACAAAAGGTCCGCGTATGTATGTCCTGAGAGCGGGAGAACTTAGACAGAAACTACTGCGTGAATGCCATGACACTCCCTGGGCAGGTCACCAAGGTTGGGGCGTACTCTGGCCCTGCTGAAACAAGGATATTATTGGCCGCACATGCTACAGGATATTATGGACTATACCAAGACTTGCCTTATTTGTCAGCAAGATAAGGTGGATCGACAAAAGACTGTGGGATTGTTGGAGCCATTGTCAGAGCCATCACGGCCTTGGGAGAGCATTTCACTCGACTTTATAGTGAGCTTGCCTTGGGTGAGGGATCTTGGAGCTGTCATTGTGGTGGTGGATCGGTTCTCAAAATATGCTACATTTATCCCTATCCCCAAATATTGTTTGGCGGAGGAGACATCTCGGTTAGTTTTTAAACATGTGGTGAAGTATTGGGGTGCCCCACAGGATATTGTTAGTGACAGGGATGGTCGGTTCACTGGAAATTTCTGGAGAGAGTTATTTAAGATGTTGGGATCTAAACTGAATTTGTCATCAAGTTATCATCCCCAGACGGATGGGCAGACTGAGCGCTTTAATGGGTTGTTAGAAGAGTACTTAAGGCATTTTATTCAGGCCAACCAGAAAAATTGGCCTTCATTGTTGGATGTGGCACAACTTTGTTTTAATTCACAAAAAAGTTCTTCTACTAATAAAAGCCCCTTTGAAATTGTGACAGGTCAGCAGCCGCGGCTTCCACACACCACTCTAGAGTCATACAAAGGAAAGTGTCCCCGAGCTTTTAATTTCTCGAATGAGTGGTGCCGAAATACAGAGATTGCTCGGGCTTATCTAGTGAAAGCTACAAAACATATGAAGAAGTGGGCGGATCGTGGCCGAAGGGACCAGCAGTTCAAAGTTGGCGATCTAGTGCTTGTCAAGCTAATGGCAAAACAATTGCGGTTCTTACGGAATAGAGATCGACGGTTGGTGCGAAAGTATGATGGACCAGTACCGATTGTGGCCAAAGTTGGGAATAACTCATACAAGATCAAACTGCCCTCATGGATGAAAGTTCACCCTGTGTTCCATGTGAGCAACTTGAAGCCTTTTCATGCGAACCCCTCAGATGTTAGCCGAGGACAGAGTGATTGGGGCCCCATTTGTACCAAACCCCCATCAGAACGTCGAGTTGAGGAGATCCTTGCTGATAGGTTTGTTACAGTGTCCAAGAAGAAGCCTGTTCACGAGTACCTGGTCAAGTGAGAAGGTCTCGGAGCTGAAGAGACAAGTTGGGAAAGAGATCATGACCTAAAGGCGTTCAAGCAGAAAATCGAGGAGTTCCTTGTAGCCCAGTCGACGAGGGTGTCGACAAGTTAGGTGGGGGAGGATGTTGTGGCAATCCCCTCACATGGTGTCACAACCGAGTCCCGGGGCCACAACCGAGTCACTTTCACCATGCCCCATTTTCAAGCACATCAATGTTTTAGGAAGAAGAGTCTTTGTTTTCAATTATTTCTTTGGTTAGGAAAAAATGTCCTCATTTCAAACAATAAAATGTTTACTCGGGTCATTTCTATAATGTTTTTTTCGCATATATGTAAGGGGTGGACAGTCGGCAGAGTTTGGGCTGATCTACTAGTAAAGGTATGTATCCTACACACCATCAAGGCGTCCCCTGCCGCCCAAGTCGATGGTGTGGGTGAGTTTTTCTAATGTAACCCGATACTTTCTCTTTTAATAAAATAAAAACTATTTTTCTTTCCTACGGGGAAGCTAGAGGTCAACTGTGTGCATCCGCTATGCCCCACGGTTTGAAGGATGGTTTTGTGGCGCGAGACTAATGTGTTGCTTGCTTATTTTGAGCAGATCAATCGAGAGAAAATGATGACTTGATCGGGAAGAGTCATTTTCAAGTGTCGTACGGCTTAGCGACCGAGTGGACTAAAGGCTAAGGCCGTGACACATAGCATCCTCTAGTGTAGAAAGTTGATGAATCAAAACTGAGTGCTTAATATCAGATCGAACACCTGAGACAAAGCAATGCACCAAGAACATCGGCGATAGGTACATTGTTCGATTTGTAATCGCCTCAAATTTGGCGCGATAATCAGCCATCGTAGACGTCTGATGAAACTTAGCTCTGGTTCTTCTAATTTACGAGAGCGAAACTGTTTTACAATTGCTTCCATAAATGATGTCCAACCTACTAATTGACGATTGCGGTGCATCCAATCAAACCATTCACTTGTTTCACCGTCGAGATAAAAAGAAGTAATCGTCGGACGATCCTCATCTTTAATACCGTACAATTCAAAATAGCAATTTGCTTGTGAAACCCAACGCTCAGAATTTTCGCTAGCGAATCGTGGTAATTGTACCAGAGCAGGTTTATGTTGACCAAAAGAGCAAGATACATCCCCAAACCCAGATCCACCCTCCCGACGCTCCATAACAATCCCCTTTTGAGTCGAGAGAGCAGTTAAACGACCCAAAACCTTCTGAAGCAACATTTTCTGATCATCAACAGTGGACGTCAACGCCAGAAAATCTTGACGTAAGGATTCAGTAGATTCCTGAACAGCCTTAACGTTGTCATCCAAATTCCAAAGCACACTTCCACCATCGCGAAAAGAAATCAATGAAAGCACCAATGAAGTAAGCATTAGATTGCAGAATCAACAATTTCTTTCAAATTTCATTAACAAGAAAAGTTCATTTGATTCACAAAGAGCAAGAAATGAGTAAACTTATAAGTAGATGAGAAAAACAGAGAAGATTTTAGGTGAGAAATCAAGATAATTGCAACAGAAAATTCATATGCCCTTTTCCCATATCGTACTATCTTTATGTATTCTCCTTTGGTATCAAACGGTTATGCTCATGTTGACCTGGCAACCATGACATAGTCATCAAATTTGCGCGGCAACTTCTTCAAACGTCCACCCCTCTTTACATCAGATTGAATCACTTGCACACTTTTCCCACTCTATTGATCATGTTGGCCCATTGCAACATTGCCATTGTCATTCATAACATTGCAACATGTTATCAGCACGATTTATTCAATTACCTTGGTTCTTGTTGGTGATTCCCAAAAAAAATTTCAATATGATATTGGTGACTATATCTACCATATATTCAACTTAGCTTGAAAAGTCTGGTATATTTTGCTTATTTTATATATAGATAAAGTGGTGGGTTAATCACTCTTATATTAAGGTCAGTGTATTTTGATCTCTTATTTGATTATTATTTTGTTTTAATGTTTTGAATCTTTGTTACGTACTAATATTTTTATTTTTTTAAGCATCAAGTGGAAAAGTTTTGCATTTGAATCAATACGGAAGTATTTAAATTAATCCAAGTCTTTACTGTTTTCGTTAGCTTGGACCAAGGTACACACTTCATTTTATTATAATCTAACCATCGTCTTTTTGTAATTTTATGTTGAATAATTTTAATTTAATAATATGATTGTTTTAAAGTTTATATTTGCTCAAAAGTAATAATTCTTCTGCGTCAAAAAACTCGACTATAAACTTCTTCCAAGTTCAGGTTACAAAAATTCGTCTTAATCTAAGAATTTTTATGGGAGGTATTCCGTGAAGTGAATGCAAGCATGATATTTTTTTTCATGAGATTATTGGATTTGTTGCATTCCCTAGAGTAAATGCAAACATGATAAATCACTATTTAGTTAGTGAATATAACTCATATATGATTCAAATTACTTCACAACTGAAGTTATGTGGTCAAAGTATCACTAATGGGAATAAGTTAATAAAAGTGTACACCATTTTTCACGCAAATAATGTTTTCATGCAAACACAAAAACGTGAAAAAGTTTCTCACCACCAAGAGTAGAAATTTTAAGCAAGAGAACAATAAAAGTTCTCAAAATAATCCTTTGAGAATTATAGATAACATATGTTATCAATTGACATATGAAATAAGCTAATGTTGATATAAGTTCTGGTAGCAAAAAAATAGTTGAAAGCTCTAGAAGAGCTATATTTTGCTACCAAAAGAATAATTTTTATTGAAAGTTCCAGAAGAGCTAAATATATTCCTATTCAAAGGAACAACTTATGGTGGACAATGCATTATCAAGTTTCAAAGAAACTTGTATTTCAAAATTTGTACTAGACATATACAAGATAGACTGAATCACATTTTATGGTAAATAAGAAGTTTACAAATTCAATATATATATATATATATAGTTGGCATGATCTGTTAGACCATTCTGATCAATAATGATGCTGAAATTATTGAGATTTACATGTACATTTATTAAAATAACTTGAAGTTATTGTGGTGCTTGTTCTCAAAGGAATTGATTAAATTCCGCTTATTAAAAGAACCTGAAGTTCTTGTGTTGCTTATTCTCAAAGGAATTGATTAAGATCCCACTTACCAAAAGAACTTGAAGTTCTTGCACTATAGTTGAGACTGAATGTCTTGTATATCTAACTGAAATATGGGCTTATTTATCCATAAATGTGGAATTTTTTACATGATTTTAGTAGATGCATCTGCATATATATATTATCAACTTACGACCAAAAGTTTGTGAGATTGATTAGAAAAAAGATTAAAATTATGCAATTAAGACTATTCGTCTTGCTAAAGTTAGTGAACTTATATTTTAGGCTATATTATTTGAAATAAATATTACAAACCTTATTGATTATGAACAAAATAGTTTAGAATTTTGATTGGATGTCTCCTTTTAATAGTTAAACTTTGAGAACAAAATATTTATTACATGATATTTCACATATATCAACACCTATACGTATCAAGTCAATGAGTTATAATAAACTCCCCATTATGATCGGTTTTTGGTCAAAAGTCATATATTTCTCATTTTAAAATTTTTGAATGTGCGATATATAGTTGAATTGATCCACCACAACGCACAAAATGGGTACATAAAAAGGGTTGAGAATATATATTGAGTATGAGTCTTCTTTTATGTTTAAATTCTTAAACATTAATTGGAGAATCATTTATGACAAAATTTTTCTCAATATCAGGGGGAGATAATAATCAACTTGATGAAGAAAAATGATTTTTCATTCTTTAGATCCTCGTATATGAATCATAAGTTCATAAGATAATTCATGTTATTACATGTCAATTGCCAGACAGATTTACTGACCTAATGAGGGTAATCAAGTCTCATATACCAATTGAAAATCTCTAAATTTGAATTGAAATCCTAAAAGGATAACATGTTGGAGCGAATAGATGTAAATCATGCCTGGAGCATGATAGTTGAAATTGGTTCTAATTATCAAAATCCTCGTAAATGGAAAGTATTATGAGATGGTCATATATTGGAGGCGGGTGCTCTAGAAGAGACCCAGGAAATAACTAATAATAAAACTGTAAAACCTATGTTTGATTTTGATATAACAAAGTGTTTAAGGACTAAATTGTAAAAGGAAATAAATTTTTAAGTATTCAAAATGACAAGGAAAAGATTTCCAAAGTTAAAAACTTAAACCCAAAAATTTTTCTAAGTGTTTCAAGCCAAAAATACACAAATACTCCTAGGCGTATCGATACACCCCTTGGTGTTTCGATACGGATTTTAGCTACTGGAATTTGGTTTTGCAAAGCCTACCTATACGGCTTAAGCCGTTTCGATACGGCCTTCAAACTTAGCCTATATTTTAAACGACAGGTATCTATACGGCCTCACCCATTTCGATACGACATTTATCTGGGAAAATGGTTTTGTAAAGTATTTCGATACAGCTTTACGCTATTTCGATACGGTTTGAAATCTAGGTTTAAAGAATTTCTAAACGTACTGATATGGTCCCAGATGTTTCGATACAATATGCGTTAAATGTTTTCGACCGTTGCCTTGTCAGTTATTGGAATCAACAAACTTTTAATTTTTTTGTTACCCGTACTGATACGCCCCTAGGCGTACCGATGCAATTTTTCATCTCAGATTCCAGTGAGCAAAACTCGTACCGATACGACCTTAACATTTTGATACGCCCCTAATTTTACACTATGAGCGTTTTGATACGGTCTCCCGCATATCGATACGGATACACACAACGACTATATTTGTTTTGCAACATGTATCGATACTGACCTACGTGTACCAATACGGTAGGTGACCAAACAACATTTATTGTGGGCAATTTGCTCACCAACGGCTATATTCAATACCCCAACTACCCAAACGGCTAGAATTCAACGAGAGGATATAAATACAAGACTCCAAAGCCGCTGCAACAACTAATAAACCTACTTTGATCAACACTCAAGCAATCAAGCAAAATCCAACTCTTTGAGCTTTTATTGTCAAACCCTTGTTCCCAACTTGTGTATTTCATTATAATCTTTAATTCAAGTTTGTGGTTGAGTGTTCTTGTAAATTGGGAAAACATTTACCTTGTGAGGGCTTTTATTCATTTGCCATTTCTTTCTTTGTATTCAAGAGTGAATTGTTCAAAGCTTTAGGTAGAAAGCTTGAACTTGTAACGGTTGCCTCCTTAGCCTAGAAAAGGGGAAGAATTTCATAGTGAAATTGGTCAAAAATTCTTAGTAAGAAGCTAAGATAGTGGACGTAAAGCTTGTTAGAAGCTTGAAACACTATAGATCATTGTGTCCCAATGTCTATCTCTTACGATTTGCTTCCAAACTTTTAAAATTGCCAATTCACCCCCTTTTGGCCACCATCTACATTGATTGTTCATCCTAACAATTGATATCAGAGACACACTCAACCGAAGGTCTAACAACCGTTGAGGGGATCCTAGAAGGTGATTCAATCAATCAAAGTCAAAGCCATGGCATCCACCTTCGAAAACAACTTGTACGAGTCTCAATCCATCACCAAACCTTCATACTTCAATAGGGATAACTATCCCTATTGGAAAAACTGTATGAAGTTCTTCATCAAATCCCATGACTACCTCCTATGAGATGTAGTGGAACCGATAAAGAGAGAAGGTGATCAATTACTACCGAAGTCCAAGTACGAGATGACCGATGAAGATCGGAAGAAGCTCCAAATCAAGGACAGAGCAATGCACATGCTATTTTACTCACTTGGACCGGATGAGTACTCCAAGATGTCATCTTGCTCAAGTACCAAGGAAATTTGGATAAGCTAGAGATCACATATGAAGGCACCAATGAACTTAAGGAGACCAAGATTGGGCTTCTTAATTTAAGCTACAAAAATTTCAAGATAGAGCCAGATGAAGTCATCTCCAAAATGTTTGAACGGTTCTCCGTTATTGTAAATGACCTCAAGGGTCTTGGAGAAGTTATTCCGGAGGAGAAGCTAGTTCGAAAACTTCTCTACTCACTTCCTGAGTCTTAGGATGGTAAAAGAATAACCATCATTGAAGCAAAATATCTCAAGACATTAAAGCTCGATGCTCACATGGGGTCTCTTCTCACCAATGAGATAATGAAGAAAGGAAGAGAGGAAGAAAAGAAGAAGGAAGAAATGAGGATTGAAAAGAAGGAGGTAGAGAAAAAGAAGATGAGAATCACTCTCAAAGCTTCACAAGAAGAGAGTGATTCAAGTGAGGAGGAAGACGAAGAGTTGGCTATGATAGCCAAACGATTCACTCGGCTCATGAGATCCAACCGAAGAAGGAAGTTCAATCGAAGAAGGGATCTCAAGAACAAAAGCAAGGAAGAAGAAAAGGATTTAATCATGTGCTAAGAATGTAAGAAGCCGGGGCACATCAAAATTGATTATCCCCAACTCAAGAAGAAGGGCTTCGAGAAGAAAAAGAAGTACAAGGCCCATGTAGCCACTTGGAGCAATGAAGAGTCTTCAAGTGATGAGGAGCACGAAGTTGCCAATCTTTGTCTCATGGCCTTTGAGGAGGATCTAAAGGTAACCTCTAACTCATTAAATGATCTTACATATGATGAATTATTTGATAATTATAATGAGTTACAAGAGGCTTATGACGAATTAGTTGAAAAGTATAAGGAATCTATTTTGAAAAATAAGAAAACTATCTTTGATTTGAAAGACCAAAACGATTCCTTATCTAAAATCAATTCGGAGCTTGAAAAGAAGGTTAGTGATTTAAAAGATAATCAAAAGTATTTTGAACAAGAAAATGTTGATTTAAATAACCTTCTTTCCAAGATAAATGATCATTACCTCAAGGAGGTAAATGATCTCAAAGCTTCCTTGAACAAGGTTGGGAAACCAAATTTTGAAAAAGGGCAATCTTCAAAGCCCAACCATGTAAAAAAGAACTTTGGTGGGTACAAACATGGAGGGTATTCAAGGCCCTATTATGGTAAGAAAGTTAGAAGTGTATAGATTCCTAAGGATGTCATTGCTTCTAACAATATTAATGTTATTGCTTCTTGGATTCCTAAGGGAACCAAGCTCTTGAAAACTATGTTCATGGACCCAAAAAGATTTAGGTACCAAAAAAATCAAAGTTTGATTCCATGTTTATAGGTGGAGCATTGCTACAAGGCCAAAGCATCAAGTGCAAATATGTGGTTCCTTGATAGTGGATGCTCAAGACATATGACCGGAGATAAGAGTAGATTCGTGGAGCTTGGACTAAAAAGAGGAGGATTAGTGACATTTGGTGACAACTCCAAAGGTCAAGTTGAAAGAACGGGTTCCATCGGTAATCACTCTTCCATACTTATTGAAAATGTTTTATATGTCAATGGTCTTAAACATAACCTATTAAGCATAAGCCAACTTTGTGATAAAGGTTTTGTAGTTATGTTTGATAAAATTGGTTGCAAAATTATAAATGTCGAAACCCATAAAATTGTGCATTTTGGTCATCACATAGGAAATATATACATGGTGCATTTAGATGAAATTCATATTTCTAATGCATGCTTTGTTGCAAATAATGAACATGATTCATGGTTATGGCATAGAAAATTAGGGCATACAAGCATGAGTGTTTTAGAAAAATTTGTTTCAAAAGATCTAGTTAGAGGTTTGCCTAAAATAAAGTTTTCAAATGATAAAATTTGTGATGCTTGTGCAAAAGGCAAACATAAAAGAGTTTCTTTTAAACCTATTAATGATGTTTCAACTAGTAGAGTTTTACAATTGATCCACATGTATCTTTTTGGTCCTATTAGAACTACTAGCTTGGGTGGAAAATCAGCTGCATATGTTTTAGTTTATGATTACTCTAGATACACTTGGGTTTTATTCTTAAGTACCAAAGATGAGGCTTTAGAAAAATTCATCACTTTTTCAAAAATTACTCAAAATGACCTTGGTCAAAATATTTGTCACATTCGAAGTGACCATGGCACCGAATTTCAAAATTTAGGTTTTGAGGATTTTTGTAACTCAAATGGTATAAGCCACAATTTTCAGCTCCTAGAACACCTCAACAAAATGAGGTTGTTGAAAGGAAAAATTGAACTTTAGAGGAAATGGCTAGAACCATGCTTTGTGAAAATAATTTGCCAAAATATTTTTGGGCGGAAGCCACTAATACGGCTTGCTATATCATAAATAGAGTAATAATTAGGCCTATTTTAAAGAAAACTCCTTATGATATTTTAAAATCCAAAAATCCTAACATTAGATATTTGTATCCATTTGGTTGTAAATGTTTTGTTTTAAATAATGGAAAAGATAATTTGGGCAAATTTGACTCTAAAAGTGATGAAGCTATTTTCTTAGGATATTTTTTGAACTCTAAAGCTTATCGAGTATTTAATAAAAAAACCTTAGTTGTTGAAGAGTCTATACATGTGATTTTTGATGATAACCTCATTTCGAGGAAGGATTCTTGTGATGATGATAATGTAGGGATTTTTGAAGCCAATGATGGCGGACAATCATCAAAGGTGAATAAAGTTCCAACCAAAGAAGAAGAAACGCAAGATCCACATCTAGAAGCCTTGAAGGACATGAGCCTTGAGGAAAAGGAAGTGAACTATCCAAGAGAGTACAACTATGTCAAAGGTGATGAGATTTTGGGTGATCCATCCAAAGGGGTAACCACTAGACTTTCTCTTAAAAATTCATGTACTGTAGCATTTATTTCATGCATAGAGCCTAAGAATGTTAAAGAAGTATTAAATGATGATTATTGGATAATGGCCAAGCAAGAGGAATTAAACCAATTTGAGAGAAGTCAAGTTTGGACATTAGTTGATAGGCCTAGTAATAAATCTACTATAGGAGCTAAATGGGTCTTTAGAAACAAACTAGATGAGAGTGGTAACATAGTGAGGAACAAGGCTAGAGTTTTTGCTCAAGGTTACACTCAAGAAGAGGGAATAGATTTTGATGAAACATATGCACTCGTAGCTAGAATGGAAGCCATTAGGATGCTTTTAGCATTTGCATGTTATCACGAATTTAAGCTTTTTCAAATGGATGTAAAAAGTGCATTTTAAATGGTTTTATTAATGAAGAAGTGAATGTAGAACAACCACCTGGTTTTGAAGATCCAAATTACCCAAACCATGTTTTTAAACTTTTAAAAGCTTTATATGGTTTGAAACAAGCTCCTAGAGCTTGGTATGAAAGATTATCAAGTTTTCTAATTGAAAAAGGCTTTGAAAAAGGAAAGATGGACACTATACTTTTTATTAAAAGAAATGACAAAGATATTTTAGTAGTTCAAATATACGTTGATGATATAATTTTTTGTTATACTAATGAATTGCTTTGCCAAGATTTTTCCAAGTTGATACAAGGTGAGTTTGAGATGAGCATGATGGGGAGCTTTCATTCTTTTTGGGGCTCCAAATTAAGAAAAGGAAGGATGGCATCTTCATCAATCAAGCTAAGTACATCAAGGACATGCTCAAGAAGTTTGGGTTGGAGAATGTGAAACCTCAAGCCACTCCAATGAGTTCTTCCACAAAGCTTGACAAAGATGAATGAGGTAAGTGTGTACATTTAAAGCTTTATCGCTCTATGATTGGATCTTTGCTTTATCTTACCGCAAGTAGACCCGACATTATGTTTAGCATTTGCTTGTGTGCTAGATTTCAAGCTAGTCCTAGAGAATCACACCTTATAGCCGTTAAGAGAATCTTTAGATACCTTAGGGATACACCTTGTTTAGGTCTTTGGTATCTTAGAGAGTCTTCCTTTAGTTTACATGCCTTCTCGGATGCGGATTATAGGGGTTGTAAGATAGATAGAAAAAGTACCTCTGGTACATATCAATTCCTAGGTAGTATGCTAATATCATGGTTTTATAAGAAGCAAAATAGTGTAGCATTATCTACCACCGAGGCAGGGTACATATCGGTAGGGAGTTGTTGTGCTCAAGTCATTTGGATGAAACAACAACTCTTAGATTATGGAATTGATGTAGGTACCATCCCCATTAGGTGTGACAACACTAGTGCAATTTGTCTCTCTAAGAATCCCATCCAACATTCTAGAACCAAACACATAGAAATAAGACATCATTTCATTAGATATCATGTCTTGAAAAATGATGTAGTTCTAGAATATGTAGACACCTTGAACCAATTAGCGGACATTTTTACCAAACCATTAGACAAAGAGAGTTTTTGGTCTCTTAGGAGAGAGTTAGGTTTAACCAACCTCCCTAGAGCCTCTTTTGGTCTTAAAATCATGCTTAAATTTGTTTGATTGATTGCTTATGTGTTTTTTTTCTCCTATATGCATCTATGCTTGTTGCTAGGGGGGTATGCATCTATTTATGCTCATACATGATGTTCTCATATCATTTACATGCATTTCGATTTGATTAAAATTGAATTTTTGAGCAACATGCAGCCAAAATTGACATTTCTGGCACAAGAGTATCAATACGGTGTTCTGCGTATTGATACAGGTCGTTTACAATCGTTTCAGTATAGGTTTACTTGTATCGGTACGGGTCATGTATCAAAACGGTTATTAAAGTGTTTCGGTACTGGTTTTGATACGCCAATGTGGTGTATCGGTACACGTTCATGCTGGGCAATTTTAAGGGCTTTAAATGAGGGTATTTCACTTTAACTCAAATACCCACTTTTTCTTAAAACCCTAGATACGAAATCCTCTATAAAAACCTCCCAATCCCTCATATTTTCCCACACAACTCTTAAAAATTCTTGAGGGCTTTTAGCTTTTACATCAAACCCAAGCTAAAATCATCAAGTTTGTGCATCCAAATCTCTTTGTTCATCCTAAATCTCATTTTCAAGGTATAAACCCTAACCTTTTTTCTTTTTAATTTTCATACATAAATATACACTGATTTTGTATTATAATCATAGATTTAGAGCATATATAGTATAGTTTCCAATATTTTTATGAAAACTTTTTCAAAGTTAAATTTTTTTATTCGAATATATACTTATATCGTATAATTTTTAACACTGTTTTTGAAGTTTTCTTTTACCAAAAATTATTTTATACTTGTATATGTTTTTAAACTATATTGTATAGATTTAAAACAATACCTTGATTATTGGATTAATTCTTAGATCGAATATATTGATTTATGCATACATTGTCTTTTGGATTGATATTGTTTTCAGATTATGGCCCCAAAGAAACGTGCGCGAAAAGATATTGTCTCTAGTTCCAATCCTCCTAGTCTCAATCCCGACCATAGTGGTAATCGGCCCAATTTTACCTATATCTTTCAACATTTGTTTTAATGAACCGCAATATCCTCTTGCTATCGAGCGTTTTAAAAAGTATCAAAATTACAAAATTCACCGAGAGCGTGTTACTTCCATTCCTTTTCTATCTTCCGAAAAGTTTCAATTTAAATATCTTTATTTGATGGAATAATGGAAATTTATGCAATTTTTTAGTATACTCGGGGTTTTATACCAAAATCTTGTTTTGATATTTTATTTCAATGCCCAGTGTATTTATAATGAAAAGAAAACCTTGGTTATTGCGATTGAGTCTTACTTAATGGTTCAAAAATTTCGTATTGATTCATCCGTTTTAGCAAACTATTTGGCTCTTGAGGATACGGGGATTGGTGATGAGGATTCTTTGGGACATACCCTTGGAGGTTCTGTGACTGTACTAGATGTCGATGACCAAATCCTACACCTCATGATCACTTGGTGGTTCCATCCATCCGGTGGGAAGTTCTCCACGATCCGACAAGCCAATACTTTTGGATCCGTTGCTTCTGTGAGGGTAAGCGCCCTAACCTTGCTCAAATTATGTTTGGGGAGATCGTATTCCTTGTGCAACATTGTCACACCTCTATGGTTACCTCATTCACTTACGACGCCACTTTGAGCTACATCTTTCACAAGATGGGAATTGATTGTTCCTATGACCTTACGGACCCCTCACCGATCCTATTGATGAGCGTTCTCTTTGACGAGCAAAGTTCACATACTACAATGGACAATGTGTTCGGAACACCGATCTTCCGGGAGGTGTTCAACCCGATCCGATTGCGGCTCCTCAAGCGGCCCCCATTCCACAAGCTCCGGTGGCCCAACCCAATCTTTATGCCCTCATGGTTTACCTCAATGAGAAACTCACCAACTTGCACATAACCATGAACTCCAGGTTTGCCTCTATTGATACACGCTTCACTTGCTTGGTGGAAAGAGTGACGGCAATTGAAAATCGCCAAAATTCTATGGATCTCACTCTTACCTTGTTTCATGGCGAGTGGCGTCAATCCCTTGGGCCTCAAGTCATTGATGATGAGGATGAAGAAGATGGAGACAATAGGAACGACCTTAGACATTTTGCATTACATATCATATCATATTAGGATTTTTATGCACCTATATTTTTTATGTTCTTATGAACTCCTATGCTTTATCATTGCTTTAGTATTTGGTTTATGTTTTTAGAATTTGAGTTGGATTAAACTATGTTGCTTGAACTATGATTTGAAGTTTAATGTTTATGTTGCTTATTTAATTGCTTGGATTTGTTATTGTTTCCTTGTTTTAACCTTATTGCATTGATTTTGATCTAACAAAAAAAGGGAGAGAAGTTAGCCAAAATTTTTCAAACTTTTTAGTCCTAGATTAAGGGGGAGTTTTTTAAAGATACTTAAAACTTTTCACTTTGTTTTTGTTATATCAAAAAGGGGAGATTGTAAAACTTATGTTTGATTTTGATATAACAAAGCGTTTAAGGACTAAATTGTAAAAGGAAATAAATTTTTAAGTATTCAAAATGACAAGGAAAAGATTTCCAAAGTTAAAAACTTAAACCCAAAAATTTTCTAAGTGTTTCAAGCCAAAAATACACAAATACGCCCAGACGTATCGATACACCCCTTGGTGTTTCGATACGAATTTCAGCTACTGGAATTTGGTTTTGCAAAGCGTACCGATACGGCTTAGACCGTTTCGATATGGCAATCAAGTTTAGCCTGTATTTTTAACAACATGTATTGATACGGCCTCACCCGTTTCGATACGACATTCATCTGGGAAAATGGTTTTGTAAAGTGTTTCGATACAGCTTTAGGTTGTTTCGATACGGTTTGAAATTTGGGTTTAAGAAATTTCTAAATGTACCGATACGGTCCCAGATGTTTCGATACAATATGCATTAAATTTTTTTGACTGTTGCCTTGTCAGTTATTAGAATCAACGAACTTTTAATTTTTCCGTTACCCGTACTGATACGCCCATAGGTGTACTGATGCAATTTTTCATCTCAGATTCCAGTGAGCAAAACTCGTACCAATACGACCTTGCCATTTCGATATGCCCTCAATTTTATACTGTAAAAGTTTCGATACGGTCTCCTGCGTATCGATACGGATATACACAATGGCTATATTTGTTTTGCAACAGGCATCAATAAGGGCCTACGTGTACCGATACGGTAGGTGACCATACAACATTTATTGCGAGAAACTTGCTCACCAACGGCTATATTCAATACCCAACTACCCAAACAGCTAGAATTCAATGAGGGGGTATAAATACAAGACTCCAAAGCTACTGCAACAACTAATGAACCTACTTTGATCAACACTCAAGCAATCAAGCAAAATCCAACTCTTTGAGCTTTCATTGTCAAACCCTTGTTCCCAACTTGTGTATTTCATTGTAATCTTTAATTTAAAGTTTGGGGTTGAGTGTTCTTGTAAATTGGGCAAACATTTACCTTGTGAGGGCTTTTATTCATTTTCCATTTCTTTCTTTGTATTCAATAGTGAATTGTTCAAAGCTTTGGGTAGAAAGCTTGAACTTTTAACGGTTGCCTCCTTAGCCTAGAAAAGGGGAAGAATTTCATAGTGAAATTGGTTGAAAATCCTTAGTAGAAAGCTAAGGTAGTGGACGTAGAGCTTGTTAGAAGCTTGAACCACTATAGATCATTGTGTCCCATTGTCTATCTCTTTCGATTTGCTTCCAAACTTTTAAAATTGCCAATTTACCCCCTCTTGGCCACCATATACATTGATTGATCATCCTAACAAAAACTCTAGAAGAATTTTAAGTACCTTAAATCAGGATTGAAAAGAGATCTCAATAAATTATGTCACTTTAAGAAAATAATGGAACATAAATAGAAAATTTGTCGACAATGAATTTTCAAACAATGTTTCTATAGTAGTAAAGAAACAAAATAAGGGTCTTATATAGAAATCTATCCAAAAGTGTATATATTGAATTGACCAAAGTAAAAAGGCGCTTTGATCCTCCAAGAGTGAAATTTTTAGACCAAAAGTCCAAATACCTAAAGGTGTAATGTAAGTGGGGTACAAATAAGTAGTCGTGAGATATAACGCGACTTGAATTATGAAGAATTTTTAATTACTTCATGGTGGATGCAATTAATTTGGAAGTAGTGAAATGCTTTATATGGGTCTAATTATTTTGTGGATCCTTATATAAGGAAAGTTATCTTTGAATGATTTAGACTGTAACACCCTCTTCCCTGTCTGGTAGAGAACTGGTGCAACCCCCTTAGGTCGGCCTAACCAAAACCGGACTAAAAGAGTTACATTAGGTTTACGGAAGCAAACCTGATCTAATAACCTAAGTTGAGCCCATTTTTTCGTTTTTATCTTGTCTAAATGCATTTAATTATTGTCCTAAGTGAACGTGCTTCAGCTAAATCTTTACATTAAAAATAGATTGCGAAATAGGGTTCATTTGCTCAACAACTCACATTAGGGACCAAAATTTAATTTCTACAAATTATAGGTTTCCCTCATATAAAAGATTACCAAACCTTGATTAATTCAATTTCATGCTCACATGTTTAATTCCAATCTAAAACAATCATTCAGACTCGTTCAATTGCATTCATAACAACCATGGATTAAATTGTAAGATTCCCAAACTTCAGCAACCAGGATTATACAGAATCAACAGAGCGTACCGAGGCAAGCCCATACCGATACGGTCTAACTAACATAACAGCTACCTGTACTGGTACACATATAACCGTATCGATACGGTGTGTTGACCCACCCGTACCGATATGGCTTTGACCCCATACCGGTCCCCTTTTTGTTTCTCAAAACTCAAAATTCCAGTAGTTAAACTTCGTACCGATACGGTACCCCGCGTATCGATACGACATGTTAAAATTAAAGGGATCGTACCGGTACGCAAACATGTGTACTGGCACCTCTGTACATTTTCCCTCAAGGCATACCAATACGGTGGCTATTCTTATCGGTACCCTATGCTTAAATCCAACGATTTGAGCCTCAACCAGACCCCGTGTACCGATCCTTGGGTACCTGTACCGGTACAAAAACCAACCAACAATTACAACTTCTACAAACAATTACAAGTCCAAAACAACAATTACAACTTGCACAAACAGGGAGTTTATCCAAAAACCCTCCCAAAACAACATTTGACACATTGCCCTTATTACTACTATATAACATTCAAACCATAATTTTTAAAACAAGTCCTTGGAAATCCTTCCTTACTTCCTCGTTGCCCACAACCTTTAATTCTCTGCATTGATGGAAAAGAAGAGCGTAAGCACACTAGGCTTAGTGAGGAATGCTCAAAAACCAACCACCATCAATGCATTTTAAACCATTTAACAATCCCTTTAAAAATCACTTTCCAGAACGTTTTTAAATCAACTTCACAACATCATGCCTTATCAAAACCATGCACTTAACATTTCCAAAACAACATATTAAACCATATGCAACATATATCATGGATTAAACAACAAAGTCCCATTTGTTACCCTCAATTTAAGCTTTCCCATGCATACTGCCAATGCAAGGCTTGAAGAGCAAAGCATGTTTAAACCACATTAAACAACATAATCCATCTCATGATACATCATCAATTATATTGGCTTGCAAGTGATCATTAACCAAGTTCCACTTTACAAAACATAACAACGGATACACGAATTCAACAAGTGTTCCCAACAATTCATGCCATCACAATCGGAATCACTGTTACATTACAACCGGGTACATTCACAACCCCACACATCGGTTGGACACATAACCCACTAACGGGAGTTTTTGGTACAAAGATCTAAATCTCTCGACCGTTAGGGTACTTGGATGGAGTTTTCGGTACACAGATCAAAACCCCTCAACATCCAAGGTGACTTTTTATAGTACACTATCAATCCTATAGCCGGGCAACTATATCCGATAACATTTTCAAACCTTTTTATTCCATCACTTGACAATATAATTCATTTTATTAACAATAACTCAATGTTTTCATATGCATCATCAAAATCATTTATCAAATGCAACAACCCTTGCATTAACCAATGTTCATAAACATTAACAAAACATGCATTACTTCCAAATGCATCAATATCATTATGTAGTCAATTTCTAGCATTAAACCATGCTCAAAACATACATATACAATGGGTAATTAAACCATTTAAACAAGTGCATAAAACCAATTGCCAAACCGAGTTCAAGAGAGAATTCATCCTTTACTTACTTTCGAGCGTAGACCAGCATTTCAATCTTGATCTAAACTCCCAAACACAACCTTCAAGCCTTTGAAAAGTTGTTAAACACATTCTCACTCACCAAAACGCAAAGCATCGCTTGCCAATACGGTAACCTCGCCTCCAAAGCTTATGAAACAAAGCTCAAGCTTGAGGAACAGCTTCCCCTGTTTTATCCATACAAAATACAGGGCACATTGCATCAAAATGAAATCAACAACACGGCAACACAAATCCTTAACATCCTTTATCAAATTCCACTCCACAACAATCAAAATAGTATCAAACATCTTTCAAACTTTACCCAGCCATAACATAACATCTTAACCCATCAATTAACATCTAAAAACACATCGCTAACATCCTTATACCTCCATCATTCATAAAGCCTCCTCAACTCCTCAAAAACTCATAACCAGCAACCTAGAAAATTAGGAATTTAATTAGTTTCCGGATTCCTATGATTAAGCCATCTTATTAACATCATTCAACATCAATATCATGATCTATTTCAATCCAAATCATGAGAAAATAGAGCCATTACGGGATTAAATCAATTTCCTCAATTAAACCTTGATTTAACCATTTTCTCTTAATTAAATCATCAAAACACATTAGAAAAATTAAGTAAAGATCAAGAACTTGGGAATTTCAATAAAGAACCTTGTATTAGAGGAGAATAACGAACCTCACCTCTAATGGTTGCCTTTCCCCTTAATTAGATGAATTTTCATGGCAAAACAATGAGAAACCAAATTGATTTTGTTAGGAAATCATTATAATTCCAATTGAAATCAAAAGAAGATTTTACCTAAAAATTTTGAAAAGAAAAGAAGTGTTTGGCTGGAGAGAATTGGAGAGAAAATTCTTTTTGAGAAAAATTAGTTACGTCAAATTTGTTTAAGACTTTTTAATTAACCAATTAATTCTCCAAACCTTTTATTTTATTTTAAAATCATTAAAATAGCTAATTAAGAGAAAAGGTCTGATATTAGAATTTAGGGTAAATAACTCCTTAAATATTCAAAGTCTTGACCCTTTTACGAAACAATCACCAAAAATAGTTTTGAAGCTTTACATTTTGGTCACTAACCAAAATGTCTCATTTCGATACCCTTTTTGCAAAATTAACTTTACCAAAATTATTTTCATATTAAATAATGATTTTAGATCATTTTTCCAAATTTTATCTCACCCAAAAATATTTGTTCCGAATTAAATCCCGAAACTAACTCGAATCCTCTAATTCGATCCAACGGACTGTCTAAACCACCTAGAAAACTCCTAGGCCCAAAATCGGGGCGTTACAACCGGGTCAGAGACGTTATCAGTGAACGATAACGATGTCTGGTATAGTAGTTTTGATGGTTTGACAGTGCTTTCGGTGCAATACAATGATTCAATATTATTTATTTGATACAATAAAGCCAATAGATCAATACAAACAACAACAAGTAATTTAGGGGACCATTCTGTAAGTTTTACAAATTTAGGGATAATCTGTAAATTTTGTAATTACTACGTCCTTATCTGTAAATCTTCTTACCAATATAAAATTCAATGAGTAATTAACGGGCATATCAATTTTCAAGAAATTTTGAGTTCATTTACTAGCTTAATTAGTCATTTCTATTTTAATGACCTAATTATAAAGTCTTAATCCAATTCCAGTATTTTTAACCAACTTACATGTATTAGTATCGATACTTAATAGGCCGTACTAGTACTACTGGCTATTATTACTGTTGGGATTGAAGGTGGGTATCGGTACGAGATAAGCTGTATCGCTACACCATTTAAAACATAAAATTCCAATAGCATTTTTTTGTACCGATATGTGATAAACCGTATCGATACCTGATTTCTTAGGCATATGGGAATCGGTACGGTCCCCTTCCGTACTGGTACCCCGTTCATGTTACAAATTCCAGTGACAAAAATCCATATCGATACACCTAAACTAGCATCGGTATGCCTTAACAACTTGGTCCAATAATGATTACTTGTACTGATACGGCATTACCCGTATCGGTAAGCCTTGTTTTGTAATGACATATTCTGTTTGGTTTTTATCTATTTTAAGCAACTAAACAATGTCCAATGTCTACAAAACTTTACAGACAATGTCCTTATAACATAATCTTGACACACATCAAATTTTATAACGATATGAATCTGTTTTTCATACTTAGCCTATTAGGAGCCAATTTAACCATATAAAGCAATATTTCAAACCACAAGCTAACCTTATTATGCCTTAAAAGTCAACATACCCACATAAACTACTTAACACATCAAAATCCCCTTTTTAACACAGGTTCTACTACTATGCCACCATACTAGGAGTTTCGGTACATAGGAGACATTATTTTGGTTTAGTTTATGACTTGCAAAACTTGTTCTTCTCCTGATCCTCGACCTTTGAACCTCTTAACCTGAAATGTGTGAAAATGAGATGCATTAGGCTTTTATAGCCTAGTGAGGTAATCAATAACAATGTGATAATGTACAATGAATACTAATAAGGTTAATATCAGTACTTCAATGTAAATGCATCTCAACTACAAGCTATAATAATATGTCCAACAACTTTAACCCTTGGATCGATATGAGATAATGGATACGTGAATTCCCAACCAACATCGCCAATCAATGAATGGTCAAATCCTTCAACATCGCCAATAGACCAAATCATACTCATCCCGCCAACATCGCTAATAAAAGCCTTAGCTTAAGGACCATAGTCCACTCCGTACCAATAAACTTATAAATTCTATGGCATGCCATTTGTATCCAATGTCCATTCGAATCCAAGGTCCAATGAATTAAGCCAATAACAATAATAATGACAATGTCAATAACAATTGTCACACCCCATTTTTTCCCTAATTTAAAAATCCCCAAATTTTCCCCTAAAATTAAAAACCCTAATATGAGTAAATCCCTAATCGAATTTGGTGAATAAAACAAAAAATTCCAAACTTTGGTGGTCATTCGATTAACCAAGTGGAAGTGGGGACCCTTCCTACGTGTTTTACCCATTGTGGGCTTTAAGCCCTAGTTTTATGACCTTGGCCGACTCTTCATATCTCAATTGAGATATTGGCAGCCACCCTTCTCTCTCTCTTCCTCAATCTCTTTCTCGCATATAGCTCCCCCAACCCTTATTTTTCTGATTTTGCTCCGATAAGGCACCTATCACCGTCCGTTGGTTAGACCGAACTCGTCAATCTTCTCCCCACTTCGTTTCATCTGAAGACTATCAAGTATCACCCCAAGTCGCTGGCCGTTGTTCAGAACTGACGAGAATCTGTTCGAATCCCCCTTGTGCCGTCGTGGAGTCTGTCTTCTTCTCCTTTCGATCTTGGTTGGGTAAGCCTCAAACCCAGATTTCTAGTTTTGTTTTGGAAACCTAGAGATGAGGTTCGAGGTTGGTGTGCCAGAGATCTATGGCGGAGCCGTCGTCATCATGTTGTTACACTGCTGCTACCGTGTGGTTCTACCGCCTCCGGTTCTTCTTGGTTCACCGTCGTCTTGGGTGTAAACCCTAGCTGTCTAGTGCAAGGGAAATGAAGGGAGGGTGTTCGGGCCAGTTGAAGATTGGTTTTAACCCAATTTGGCTTGTGAGTCAATAATAGAGGCAAGCTTGGGCCGGTTCAAGAGAGAGAGCCCAGATTTGTGTAAACTAACCAAACCCTGAATCAAACCGGCAATTTTAACAAAACTGGCTGGACCGAGTGAACCGACCAAACTGAACCAAACCGGCTGGACTAAGTTGACCGACCTGTGACCGTTGACAGAACCCAACCCGTTGACTTAACCTGACTCGACCTGTTAACCTGACCCGACCCGTTGACTTCACCCGGCCCAAGTCAACTTTATATTTTTCGGCGTCCTGATTCCAAATCCGATGTCCGTTTTCCCAAATACGAACCTGAAAGACTGCTTTGCTATCTATATTTAATTATAGTAAGTATTTTGAGAATTTTGAATATTAGATTTTGACTCAGATATAATTGTGTTCAGGTGGCACTGACTCAGAGCCTGAGAATCCTCCTCCTTCTCTACTTGTTCGACCTCCTTCTGCACAGCCTGTGAGTTCTGTGCGTGAGTATGGTTTCGTTTTAATGGTTATGTTAGTGTGGCATAGTAGTAGTGATTAATTATGTTTTGGTTGACCTCGTAGGTGTTGACACTCGACCTATTACTCGAGCTGAATGTGGGAGATGTCACTCTCGACGTTGAGTTATTAGCTACCTAAGGTGTGTCTATTTTTGTGCTATATCATCTCTGTGCTCTATGTTATGCGTGCATGTTGTATATGTGACTGGTTGAATGCTCTGTGATTTATGGAATATTTTGTATAATGGCATGACACACATCGGATATCAGAATCGGACTAAAATAATATCAGAATATATCATATGCACTCAGATTAAATTAATAGATCGGATATACTCTCAGATTCGGAAAATATAAATCAAAACATGTCATATCATTTGGGTTGGGAAATTGTACGGGGAAGTTCAGTGGGTTCACCCTTCGGGCTAAATTCTGCTTCGGATCAGTGGTTCCACCTTCAGGTCGTTCCACTCCGGATGGTGACGATGTAGTTAGAGTGGTTCTGGGGAACCTTACTGATACCACTAAATGTAACCTCCTAAATTTGACCTAATTACTTAAGTCGAACCTTGGAAGTTAAGTTTGAAAAACTTGTCCCTTAAGAAAGGTTATTAGGTTTAATAATTTAAATCACAATTTAGTTATAAAAGACCGAAACCACTCATTTAACTAAACGTAGTCGTTTAGCAAAATTCCAAAGGTCATTATAAAATTCGGAAGAAATCTAAATAATGCATGACAAACCATTAAGTCTTAAAATAATAATAATACTGTCCCAAGTCCCAAATACAAAATCATCCAAAATAATAATAATGTATAAAGTTCAATGTCCGAATAATCATATTGAATTAAAAGATATAGTCCGATGAAACGAAATCCTCCAAGTACCGTACGCCCAAGCCTGTGTATCTGAAAGAAGAACTAGGGGGAGTAAGCTATGAAGCTCAGTGTGTCTCTAAAGTGCAGATAAAAACACATAACAGATATTCAAACAACAAACATAGTTCAACAGTCATCTCAATATACATATGCATACAATCTGAGACATATAATGTAATGTCATGCACCCATCTCCATACATCGTCCGAAGAGTAAGGTTCCCCAAAACCACTCTAACTACATCGTCACCATCCAAAGCAGAACGGCCCGAAGGTGAAACCATTGATCTGAAGCAGAATTCAGCCCTAAGGGTGAACCCACTGAACTTACTCGTATAATTTCCCAACCCAAACGATGTGACATGTTCCGATTTATATTTTCCAAATCTGAGAGTATATCTAATCTATTAATTTAATCCGAGTGCATACGATATGTTCTGATATTATTTTAGTCTGATTCTTATATTTGATGCGTGTCATCCCATCAAACAAAATATACCATAAATCACAGATCATTCAATCAGTCACATATACAACATGCACGCATAGCATAGAGCATAGAGATGATATAGCACAGAAAGAGACACACATTAGGTAGCTAACAACTCAATGTCGAGAGTGACGTCTCCTACGCTCAGCCCTTGTATATGGTCGAGTGTTAACACCTACGAGGTCAACCAAAACATAATTAATCACTACTACTATGCCACGCTAACATAACCACTAAAACAAAACCATACTCACGTGCAGAACTCGCAGGCTATGCAGAAGGAGGCCGAACAAGTAGAGGAGAAGGAAGATTCTCAGGCTCTGAGTCAACGTCACCTGAACACAATTATATCTGAGTCAGAATCCGATATTCAAAATTCTCAAAATACTGACTATAATTAAATGTAGATAGCAAAATGGTCTTTTGGGTTCAAATTTGGGAAAACGAGCAGTGAATTTGGAATTAGTACACCAAAAAACGTAAAGTTGACTTGGGTCACAAAAAGTCAACGCTGACGTCAGCCAAACAGTCAACGCTAACGTCAACTCAGGTTGGGTCGGTCAACGGGTCAGGTCAGGTTAATGGGTCAGGTCGGGTTAAGTCAACGGGTCGGGTTCGGTCAACGCTCACGGGTTGGTCAACTCATTTCAGCCGATTCGGTTCAGTTTGGTTGGTTCACTCAGTCCAGCCGATTTAGTTAAAATTGCCAATTTGGTTCAGGGTTTGGTCGGTTTACACAAATCTGGGATCTCTCTCTCTCTCTTGAACCAGCCCAAGCTTGCCTCTCTCATTGGCTCACAAGCCAAATTGGGTTAAACTCAATCTTCAACTGGCCCGAACACCCTCCCCCCATTTCCCTTGCACTAGACAGCTAGGGTTTACACCCAAGACAGCAGTGGACCAAGGAGAACTGGCGGCGGTAGAACCACACGGCAGCAGCAGCTCAACAACATGGTGACGATGGCTCCGCCATGGATCTCTGGTACACCAACCTTGAACCCCATCTCCAGGTTTCCAAAACAAAACTACAAATCTGGGTTTGAGGCTTACCCAACCAAGATCGAAATGAGAAGACGGCAGACTCTACGACGGCAAAAGGGGGATTTAAACAGATCCTCGTCGATTCTGAACAACAGCCAGCGAATTGAGGCGATACTTGATAGGCTTCGGACAGAACGGAGTGAGAAAAAGATTGTCGGGTTCAGTTCAGCCAACAGACGGCGATATGGGCCTTATCGGAGTGAAATTGAAAAAAAAATAAATGGTGGGGGAGCTATATGCGAGAAAGAGATTGAGGGAGAGATTGTTGAAGAGAAAGAGAAGGGTGGCTACTAATATCTCAATTGAGGTATGAAAAGTCGGCCAAGGTCATAAAACTAGGGCTTAAAGCCCACAATAGGCAAAACGCGTAGAAAGGGTCCCCACTTCCACTTGGTTAATTGAATGACCACTAAAGTTTGGAATTTTCTGATTTGGTCACCAAATTCGATTAGGGATTCAATTAGGGATTTATTCACATTAGGGTTTTTAGTTTTAGGAGGTAAAATTGGGGGGTTTTGAATTGAGGAAAAATTGGGGTGTGACAACTCTCCCTCCTTAAAAGAAATTTCAGCCTCGAAATTTACCTGGATCAAAGAGATGTAGATACTGAGCTTTCACAACGGCCTTGGGCTCCTACGTAGCCTCATCATGACCACGATTACGCCACAAGACCTTGACCATCTTAATGGTCTTTCTCTGGAGAACCTTCTTGTCCTGATCAAGAATCTCAACTGGCTCCTCCTCAAAACGCAAGTTGGGATGAATCTCAATCTCCTTTACAGGAATAATTGAGATGGATCAGCATGGTAGCGTCTCAACATAGAGACATAGAAGACATCATGAATACGATTAAGCTCAGGTGGTAACTCAAGCTGATAGGCAGCTGGTCCAACTCCCTGAATAATCCGATAAGGGCCAATAAAATGATGACTCAGCTTGCTTTTCTGACCGAATCGAAGTACCTTCCTCCACGGAGATACTTTTAAGAAAACCCCATCTCGCACCTCAAACTCAAGATCCCGACGTCTCAAATTAGCATAAGACTTTTGTCTATCAAAAGCAGCCTTAAGCCGATCCTGAATCAATCTAACAGTCTGTTCAGCCTCATGAACAATATCCGGTCCCAACAATCTGTGCTCATTAAGCTCAGTCTAGCCAATAGGAGTACGACATTTACGCCCATATATAGCCTCATACGGTGCTATCTTGATACTAACCTGGTAGCTATTATTATAAGCAAACTCTGCAAGCGGTAGGAAATCCTCCCAACTGCCTATGTAATCCACAACACAACCCCTCAACATATCTTCAAGAATCTAGATTACCCGCTCAGATTGGCCATCGGTCTGCGGATGATAAGCAGTGCTAAAGTTCAACCGAGCACCCAAAGCAGTGTGAAGCGACCTCTAGAACTTCTCTGTGAACTTTGGGTCCCGATCAGAAATGATAGACAAAGGCACCCCATGAAGTCTAACAATCTTCGAGATGTAGAGCTTAGCTAACCTACTCAAAGAATAATTAACCCGAACAGGAATGAAGTATGCAGACTTAGTTAACTGATTAACAATAACCCAGATAGAGTCTTTCTTTGATGGGGTCAAAGGAAGACCACTGACAAAATCCATCGTCACACGCTCCCATTTCCACTGAGGAATCTCAATGTGCTGAAGTAACCCAGACGGACACTGATGTTCTACTTTTACCTTCTAACAAGTCAAACACTTTGACACAAACCCAACAACATCCCTCTTCAGGCCCTTCCACCAGTATCTCTCACGAAGATTCTTATACATCTTATCCTCACCGGGATGCATAGAGTAGGGACTGCCATGGGCTTCACAAATGATAACCTGCTTCAAGCCAGAATTCCTTGGAATACAATATAGGCCCCGGAAACACAGAACACTATCTTGATCGATCGAATAATCCTGAGATGTCCCCTCTTCAACCTCTCTTATGCGGTGTATCAAGAACGAGTCACTAGGCTGCTCAGCTCGAATATTAGAAATCAAGGTAGGAATAACCTGAAGTTCTACCAAAAAACTACCATCCTCATATAAACTCATCCGAGCAAATAGGGCTCTCAGATCTGAAATGGCATTACGACTCAAGGCATCGGCAACAACATTGGCCTTGCCTAGATGATACTCAATTTCCCAGTCATAGTCTTTAAAAAGCTCTAGACAACGGCGTTGTCTCAGGTTCAACTCCTTATGAGTGAGAAGATATTTCAGACTCTTATGGTCTGTGAAGTTATAATATTTCTCCCTATAGAGATAGTGTCTCCAGATTTTGAGAGCAAAGATCAGAGCAGCGAGCTCAAGGTCATGGGTAGGGTAGTTGCACTCATGCGGTTTCAACTGTCTAAAAGCGTAAGCTACTACCTTACCATCATGCGTCAGGATACACCCCAATCCAGTATGAGAAATGTCATTGTAGACGGTGTAAGCCTTTTTTCGGCTCAGGCTGGATTAAAACCGGTGCTTCAGTCAACACATTCTTAAGCTTCTCAAAACTAAACTTCTAAGCCTCAAACCAGAAAAAAAAAAGAACATTCTTTCTCAGAAGTTTAGCCAACAGAGCTGTGATGATCGAGAAACCCTCAACAAACCTCTAATAATAGCCGGTTAAACCCAAGAAACTTCATATCTCATGAACATTCTTTGGTTGCTTCCAACTCATGATAGCAACAATCTTCTTTGGATTAACCCGAATACCCTTAGCAGAAACAATATGCCCCAAAAACATCACCTCTAAAAGCTAGAATTCACACTCGCTAAATTTCGCATAAAGTTATTTCTCCCCAGAGTCTGTAAAACAATCTGGAGATGTTCCTCATGCTCATCTTCAGATTTAAAGTAAACCAGGATATCGTCTATAAAGACCACAACAAACTGGTCGAGATAGGGTTGAAACACTCTATTCATCATATCCATGAAAGCGGCAGGAGCGTTAGTCAACCAAAAGGGCATCACGATGAACTCGTAATGACCGTAACGTGTTCGGAAAGCTATTTTGTAAACATCAGAATCCTTAACCTTGAGTTGGTAGTAACCAGACCTTAGGTCTATCTTAGAGAATACTGTAGCTCCTCAAAACTGTTCGAAGAGATCATCAATACGAGGAACGGGATACTTATTCTTGATTGTCAGCTTGTTCAGCTTCCGATAATCGATACACAGCCGAAGTGTCACATCCCTCTTCTTAACAAAAAGAACAGGGGCTCCCCACGGAGAAACACTGGGTCATATAAATCCTTTGTCTAGCAGTTCTTGCAATTGTACCTTCAACTCTTTAAGTTCTTTTGGTGCCATCCGGTAAGGTGCCAAGACACAAGAGTTGAACCCGGATAGACCTCGATGCCAAACTTGATCTCATCACTATTTGGCGGAACACCAAGCAATTCTTTTGGGAATACATCGGGAAAATCTCTTACAACTCAAATCTTCTCCATCTAGAGTTAGACTATCTCGGATCAAGAATGTAAGCAAGGTAGGCAAAAAACCCCTTATTGATCATCTTCTCGGCTTTGAGAGCCGATATTACATTAGATAAAAAGCCCTGACATTCTCCAAAAAGAATTACCTCTCGATCATCATAAGAGTTTAGAGTTGCTCTTTTCTTCTCACAATCCAGATTGACTCGGTGAGCAGACAACCAGTCCATACCGAGAATAAGGTCAAACTCGCCAAAAGGTAACTATATCAAGTTAGCCGGAAAGATTTCCCCTTGAATCTCAAGAGGACAATTTTTATACACCTTAGAGACCACCACAGGGTCACCTACCAGACTATGTACGGTAACAGCATTAGCAACATCCTCAACAGGAATTTCAAGACCCCCAGATACAAAACTCGCAATATACGAATGAGTAGAACCATTATCCAAAGCGAAAAATAAGAGATAGAATGGACAGAGAAAGTATCAGAAATAACGTTTGGCTCATCTCGATCCTCCTACCTCCTGGTAGCATAAACCAACCATGGCTGTCTCGCCCCTAAACCAGCTGATCCTCTACTCTGAGCAGGCCTACCCCTACGAACAGTACCCAAAACAACAGATCTACCATGACCTCTCCCTCTACTAGGAGTCTGAATAGGTGCCTGAGACTGACTCAAAACATAGGTAGATGAAGGTGCCACTAGACAATCTCTAAAAAGATGCTCCAAAGAACGGCATCGAAAACATGCCCCAGACTGTCTCCTACACTCACCTGGATGCCATTTCTTGTAAAAAGAACACTTTGGCACCCCACGTGAATTAGACGAACCTTCAACGCTGGCATTCGAAACAGTAGATGTCACTGGTCTAGCCTTGGAGTAACTCTGATGGTCATACTCATCTATAGTTCTCTTCCTAGACTGATTCCCCTAACTGTGCTGAACTGACGCGGTCGACTGTCTCCTAGCCTGATTAGTACCCTGAGATTTCTGTCATTTCTTCATAGCTTCAATCAGCTCAGCAGTTCTGGCCCGCTGGGTGATCTTCTTATATTCCTTATCCTGATGCAAGGTAACCCTAGTCTTGATAGAAAAACTCAGCCCACTCAAAAACCAATCACACTTCTCTTTCTCTATAGTAACCAGCCCCGGAACATACTGGAAAAATCTCAAGAACTCTATCTCATAGTCATTAACGCTCATATCATTCTGCTCCAGATTCATAAAGTCGTCTTGGTACTTAGCTAGATACTCAGGTCCAACATACCAGTCCTGAAATGACTGCCTGAAAAACTCTCATATAATCTGACTGTTTGGAATAACTTTTTCCTCAAACTCTCACCAGTCCTGGGCCTCACCTTGCAGTAATGATACAATAGCTCTCAATTTTCAGTCGGCGTGATACTCTATTTCAACAAACAAATGATGAAGTTTCTTCAACCAATACTCCGCATCAGCCGGGTTTGTACCCAACTTGCCATCAAACATGGTCATCCCAGCAGCTAAGAACTCGGTAGAAATAGGTTTCCTCATGCCCTCAGACTGGCGGAGGTAACGAAGCAACTCCCTCTGCACTGTAACAGAATCCATGCCCACTGTCTCATTGTCCTCAGAATCACGTGGATCAATACTCTGCGTCTGCTGACCAGGTGTTGTATTCTGAGCTAATGTTTGATCCTCGGGTTGTTCCTCTCCATCAGCATCGTGTACCTCATCATGATCCCGCGATAGATCCGCAGGAGGCGGAGCATCACTCTCAACAACGGTAGAACGACCTCGGCCACGACCACGTCCGGTCGCTAATCTAGAACTCCTAAGAGGTGGCATAGTAGTCTATCACAAAGAAGATAATCCTAAGTTAGTGTCGGTACTTGGAGTTTCTATTTAAAATAAACATAATCCTTTCAAATATTATATTTTTAAGAAAATCCCGTTTTGCCCAAAAAATATTTAGTATGCATGCAAAATCATTTTCGGTTTAAAATTTCATTCGAGCCACACTGTCCGAGGGTTGAACCTAGGCTCTGATACCACTAAATATAACCTCATAAATTTGACCTAATTACTTAAGTTGAATCTTGGAAGTTAAGTTTGAAAAACTTGTCCCTCAAGAAAGGTTATTAGGTTTAATAATTTAAATCACAATTTAGTTATAAAATATTGAAACCACTCATTTAACTAAAACGTAGTCGTTTAGCAAAATTCCAAAGGTCATTATAAAAATTGTAAGAAAACTAAATAATGCATGACAAACCATTAAGTCTCAAAATAATAATAATAATGTCCCAAGTCCCAAATACAAAATCATCCCAAATAATAATAACGTATAAAGTTCAATGTCTGAATAATCATACTGAAATAAAAGATATAGTCTGATGAAACGAAATCCTCCAAGTACCGTACGCCTAAGCATGTGTATCTGAAAGAAGAACTAGGGGGAGTAAGCTATGAAGCTCAATGTGTCTCTTTCTCTGCTATATCATCTATGTGCTCTATGCTATGCGTGCATGTTATATATGTGACTAATTGAATGATCTGTGATTTATGGTATATTTTGTATGATGGCATGACACGCATCAGATATCAGAATTGGACTAAAATAATATCGAAATATATTGTATGCACTCAAATTAAATTAATAGATCGGATATACTCTTGAATTCGAAAAATATAAATCGGAGCATGTCATATCATTTGGCTTGGGAAATTGTACGAGGAAGTTCACTGGGTTCACCCTTCGGGCTGAATTCTGCTTCGGATCAGTGGTTCCACCTTCGGGTCGTTCCACTTCGGATGGTGACGATGTAGTTAGAGTGGTTTTTGGGAACTTTACTCTTCAGACGGTGTATGGAGATGAGTGCATGACATTACATTTTATGTCTCATATTGTATGCATATGTATATTGAGATGACTGTTGAACTTGCTTGTTGTTCGAATTTCTGTTATGTGTTTTTTTCTGCACTTTAGAGACACACTGAGCTTCATAGCTTACTCCCCCTAGTTCTTCTTTCAGATACACAGGCTTAGGCATACGGTACTTGGATAATTTCGTTTCATCGGACTATATCTTTTATTTCAATATGATTATTCAGACATTGAACTTTATACGTTATTATTATTTTGGATGATTTTGTATTTGGGACTTGGGATAGTATTATTATTATTTTGAGAGTTAATGGTTTTTCATGCATTATTTAGATTTCTTCCAAATTTTATAATGACCTTTGGAATTTTGCTAAACTACTACGTTTTAGTTAAATGAGTGGTTTCGATCTTTTATAACCAAATTGTGATTTAAATTATTAAACCTAATAACCTTTCTTGAGGGACAAGTTTTTCAAACTTAACTTTCAAGATTCGACTTAAGTAATTAGGTCAAATTTAGGAGGTTACAACAATGATTTTAATGATTCTATATCAATGTTCAATATAACCTTGCAATGATTCGATAATGTCCATGTCAATACAATGTTTCGATAGTCAATAATTCAATGCAATGAACTTATCGATTCCTACCAATACTACCTCCTATGAGGTTTTGACGTAATGGTCCCTTGTAAAATATTGGCAATGTAAAGCACAATAGATAATGAAATTGAGAAGGCACCTAGCAATTCCCGAGACCTCGACTACACTTACTGATGGTTCCGAAGCTATTGGGACTCTCGGATTACAATCCCCTTGCTAGGAGCCTTGAAAGGTGTCGGTGAATCCCCTTCACCAATAGGTTGAGCTACGTAGAAAACACAAAAATCTCATCAACAATCGTTTCTATGAATTTTATAGCCAACAATCAATTTCATAGCTATTTTTAACTATGAAAATACAACATATAAATTTGAGGATTCATGGAAATTAGTTAGGGTTTCACTATGTTTATCTTCATGATTTCTCCATGAATTCACCATGGAAATAAATAAAGAATCAGTGGGTTTATCTTGGTTAGTCACTATGAACTTGCTAGGATCAATGAAAAAGAACCAAAGCTTGAATGAAGCTTTAATGGAGGTGCTAGCTTATCCATCGAAAGGAAGAAGATGAAGAGGTGTAAGCTTCATGTTTTGCCCTGTGGATTTGTTCTTCCCATCTTTTTCTATTTTTAATTAGTAGAGTTAATTGACAAACCTTCATGTGAAGGAATTTCACCCCAATTTTCCACGTAGGGGATGATTAATCCTTTGAGGGGTTAATTACCTTATTAGTCCCCTAACTTCCCACTCTTTGCACTATGTCCACCTAAGGCTTAATCTTTGCATTGTAGTCACTATACAATGTTCCCTAACCCTTCAATGTTTTCAATATAACCCTTAAGCGATAATAATTCTAAACTAGGGTTCGATAATTGGATAATTAACCACTTGGTCAAAATTCAATAAAATGATTTGACTTTTTGATGTTGGATTTTTTATCACTAGAATCCAATTTCAACTAAATCAGTTTTTTGGGTGTTACATAGACTGTCAGAAGCAGTTAATTCAAGTTCTCAAAAACATTATTCAATTAAATTGAATAGAACCCTTTATTGATTAAATCAATATAGTGCATGTGATATAATTGCCTCAATGAATACTTATTAGTGGGAGGCTATAAGAATGATTCAATTTCTCTGAGTATTTTTATTAAGATGTTTAGCTCAAGATTTGTTTTTATTGTTGTTGATAATTTGAATATCATTGAGACTCATGAAGAGATCTCATTGACAATGGAATACTTAAAGAAAGGATTTGATTTTATCTTGAATTACATATTGAGCACCTAAAGGAAGGATTCTTGTGCATCAATCGATATACACAGAAAAATGCTAAAGAGATTTTACATGCATAACACATATATGTTGAGCACCCCTATGGTTGTTTTAGAAGTATCAGATCTTAGTTGGTCTAGAAGTATTATCTAAGTACTGCGGGATCATTAACTTTAGATCTTAAAACTCTATACCTCTTCAAATCATGTGAAATAATTTTTATGCACGTGGCAAAATTGAAAAATGTGTTTGGCTAAACATATCTAGAAGATATGTGAATTGCTTTCACAAGATAAGATGCAATCTATCTTGTACGGATATAATGCAAAATTTATATCTTAATCGAAATGTGGATACATCAAATGTTACAAAATGAAACATATTTCTTCAAAAATTCGTCCCTCGTGATTTTCAGAAGAATAATATTTGTCGAATCCTTTCAAGTAATAACTTTGAAGATCTAATCACCGGTGCATAGTATACTTCAACATTTGAAGATTATATTCAAGATTGAATTGTGAAGATTCAAAGATCTTATATGATGTTTTCATGAGGGAAAGAAAATACGTGTTGCACTCTTTTCCCTTTGACCGTGGCTTTGTCCCAATGATTTTCTTGGTAAGATTTTTAATGAGGCAACATATATACGTATCAAAGATGTGTGTACTCTTTTCTATTCACTAAGAATTTTTCCCTACATGTTTTTTTTATCTTAGTAAGGTTTTAACGAGACGCATTATCTTCATGGATATCCAAGGGGGAGTGTTATGAACATTTATTTATGATAGATATCCATGTATTAAAGGATACTTTAATGTACTTTATTATTAGGGTTTAATACCAATAGAAATAGGGTTTACCTCTTATGCCTATAAATATAGAGCTTGGATAAAGCTATTATATATTTAAATATTTAATCATATTTAATATAAAATTTATTTAATTAATAGTGTTAATTAAATATTCAAGCTAAAAAATCAAATACTCAATTAAAGGCTCAATAGCATATTAGATTCAATTTATTTAACTTGATTTAGACTTTATTTAATTAATTAAATGTCTGAACCCAAATTCAAATACCCAACAAATATCAAATAATTAAAATAGACAAAAATTAATTTTAACCTATAATTAATTAAATGATTATTTATTAAAAATTTAATTTTCCTTCTTTAAATATTTTTATATACTCTAATTCTAATTCTGTAAAATCATGCTAATTTTATTGTCTTAGAATTTAGGGTTGATTGCCCCATTGGTACATGAACTATACTCAATTCTCAGTTTCATACTTTTACTTTTTTTATCAGTTCCATACATGAACTTTTCTTTTGTAACGGTTTTACACTTTTCCGTCATAGACCCCTAAGTCCATTCAAAATTTGACATGTGATATTTTTTAAAAAATAAAAAATCCATTTACTTAAGGTATAATAGCATGATTAGTCTTCAACAATTAACTATTTTTCAATTTCACCCATAAATATTTGTTTTCATTTTTTATTTCTCTTTAACATAAATGGGTCAATCAATGATTGACGCATGTTAAAAAATTTAAAATATAATGTATTTTCTATTAATTTTATAAGCATTAAGGATGAAATTGAAAAATAATATCATATCTATAAATGCATTCACTAGCTCTTACACCTTCATTATTTAACATATAATTAATTCCAGAATTTTATTAATTAATTATATATCCATTATTTAAGTCAATGAATCATTCACTATAGTACTATGAATGAACTTTCACTCACATATTATTATTAAAAGCTTACCACATAGTCCGAGACTTTATCATAAATATATTACCCTCGTAGGATATCCTTGATCCCTTTGGATTATATTCGTCCATCCAGTTTGATCACTTACATCTCAAGTTTTCATTGTTAACCAAATAGTGAAAATGATTATTACACAAAGTAAAAAAAAATCATTCATCATTAACGAAAAACTTGTGATCACGTTCCATTTTCACAAACTATTACAATGTCATTGAGAGAACGCCATTTACACTTTAATTTAACTATTATTTTATATCTATAAATGCATTCACATCACGTAATGTCACATTTTAAACAATCATTCATCATCTTACTGTTAGAGTTTTGTGCCCTAAGTGAAGTAATTTATGTAATTACTGAATCATTTGGACTGAAATGAAATAAATAAAATTTCATAGAAAGCGATAAAGTGATAAGCAAACACCGACTCATTGATTGATTAATTTGTTTCTTATTTTCTTGATTAATTCGTTCGGAAAAAATTATAATTCTTGATTTCTCTTATAGATCTATATTGAAGAGAATATTTTATCCAATTTTTTATGTTACTTTATAATTTGATATCAGTTCCCAATATTTTTTATTTACGGTAGTGTTTTTCGATTAGTAAAAAAATCTGGATAAAAAATAAATTCAAGCACTTTTTTATTTTTCCGGCAATTTTCTCTTTTGGAGTACTATTTTTATAAGTTTTTAACTATTTTTATAAGTTTTTAAACACTTTAAAACAGAAACAAACCACTTTTCACAAAATAGGGTAGAGTTTAAGTTTTTCTAGGTTTTCTTTGTTTAAAGTTTTTCTTAGACTCTAGGTTTAAACTTTCATTGATGTATACATTCTTTCATCTATTACACTTGCTGACTAATTCTCTTCTTGTGTTAACACACTAAAAAGGCTTGTGCCGGTACTTGTTCGCTAACCTAAATTCCACTTGCAATGTAATTTTTATTGGCCTTTTTATAGCTATCATAGGTTCTTTACTCAATTTCTATACACGTTGCAATTGAAAATTTGTGATTAACTTTGCTACTTTAAAATAGAGTTAAATTAAATATTTTACATAATCTGATTTTAATCTCGTAAAATCATGACGAATTTATCGTTTTAGAATTTATGTAAAACTTGTTTAATTTTTATTTGTACTTGAGTATATACACCACAACTTTCTAGTACTTGGATCCAAAATTCTCCTAATATCAATTTCTTATTCTCACTCCAAAATTAGCATATGTCTAGATATTTGCAAAATATAGCGTATATAAGATTTCTAACATCTGATGCATAAGATGTCTTATTCATATGCTCTATTTCTTCTACTATCTTTGGACAATCTTCCAAAGAAAGATGGAGACTTGATACAGAAGGTTGTGTACCTTTCTTCTAAATAAGATTTATTATAATTTATTAGTTTCATAGTTTAGTTCAAATATAATTCTTTGTAATTTTCTTAAGTTTTAAAATTTTTCGAGACTATAAATAAGATCCTATCTTTTGTAATCAAGATCATCTTCAGTCAAATCAATAAAATTAAAATATTTTCTTTCAAAGTTCTCTTTGTGAGTTTTATCTTTTCGGTTCAAGATTTTTGTCTTGTTCTTATTTCAGTGTTTGAGTGTCCAATTGCATAGCGGTGTATATTTGCGGCTCTTCTCCATCTTTTAGATTGCTAAGGATATTGGATTCTTAGAGGGTTAGATGTTTTCCATTCAGGCGCACATTTGTCTAAGACAAGATCTTAGAGGGCTGTCATCATATCCATTTTTTCTTTCATTGTTTTTTATATTTTATTTATTTTCCTTTAATTGTTGTTCCCCTTTTATTCTTATTTTTTTCTTGTTTTTATTGAGTCATTTGGAATATTATAATTAGAGGTGATAAACGGGCCATTCGGTTCGGTTTCGGTTCAGGTCATTTCGAGTCTGATATTATTCGGTTCAAATTCAGTTTTGGTTCGGTTCAGTTTTAATTCGGGTCTATTATGATTCAGGTCATTTTGGGTCGATTGATTTTTGGTTCGGTTATTTTTTATTCGGTTATTTTCGGTTCGGTTGATTTCAGCTCGGATCAATTTTGGGTCAATAAGAGATCGGTCGGTTTTAATCGAGTTTTTAGGTCGGTCAGTTTTTTACACCCTATATATAGATTTATAAAGTCAATATATTTAACTTTTGGTGAGTTGTCCAGCTGTCCATATCATATCTTTATTTATTTCTATTAATATATGTTGCGACCCTCTTTCTTTTTGAAGATTAAGGTTTGAAATGTTTTGCGGCACCAAAGGAGATGACACCCGGATGGCCGAGATGACACTCCTAATAGATTACCATTATAATTTTTTTTAAAAGGAATGGTGGAGTCACCACTGGCCACCTTTGGTAGGCCGACACCGAAATGATAACCAGAGATGGGTTCGGGAGTTGGTTACGAGTGGGGAAGGGTTAGCACCCCCACTACGCCCAAAATTGGTACCTAAAAGTTCGCATTATATTTATTTAAGGAAAACAAAAATTCAATTCAATTTAATAATTAATTTCCAAAAATGAATAATATTTTAAATCCGCTTTGGTATTCACGACGTTCAAAAGAGATGCCACCCGAAGGCTGGGATGACACTCCTAGCAAAAATATCGGAATAATGAGGCAGAACACGATAATTATTAAATAAATAAATAAATAATAATAATAAAAAGTAAAGAAAGATAAAAAAAAAAGTTAAATCAGTGTAATATATCGAAAATTGGCCCTTATATCCACGACATTCAAAGGAGATGTCACCCGGAGGCCGAGATGACACTCCTAATAGAAATATCGGAATAATGAGGCAAAAATTATATATGATATTTATACAAAATAATAAGTAATGTAAAATTAATATAAATAATATAAATATAAAATAAAACAAATAAACGCTATATAATATATACATAAATACTATATTATATATATACATAAATAATATCTTATATATATATATATTGTTATATAAATATAAATGTATATACACATTGTACATGGTAATACATTATACTTCATATATATAATAAATACATAAAAATGCAATAAATAAATAAATAAAGGACTAGAAATGAAAAGTTCGAAAGGAAAATAGCAAAAAAGAACTGAAAATAAAAAAATGAAAAGAGAGGGACCGAATTACAATGCCTTAAAAATTTCCAGGGATTAAAAGTGTGATTTTCCCATTCGGCAAGGCAGAAACAAAAACATGTTAAGAGCTGAGGGACCTAGTGGTAATTTTACCACTTAAAAGACGATTAAACCTGATTTGAGTACGAGATTGCAAAGCTTTAGAAACTTCCAGGGACTGAGGAACGAATTTTCCTAAAGGGATGGTCAAAACCAAATTGTCCCATTAAGTTTTTGTGCGTGGGTCCTAGAGGGGTCGGTTGGATATCCGGGTATTGATCAAAACGACGTCGTTTTGGGCCAAATTTCAGATGCCAAAATAACATTGTTTTATGAGCTTATATATATGTTTTTTTCACACACAAAAATCATTTGTCCAGTTTTGAGGGAAAAAAAAAGCTCTAATAATCTCTCAACCCCCTCTTGGTCGACTTTGGTCACCAGTTGGCTGCCGCCGTAGACCGTCGCCGACCGGCTTGGTTGAAAATCGGTTTGGATCCATTTCGGTTCAACTAAATTCGAATCGTTTTCGGTTCGGTTTGGTTTATTTCGGTTTCGGATCAAATTTTGGGTCATCATGTTCGGGTCAATTTCGGGTCTTGGTTCGGGTAAATTGATTCGGTTTTCGGGTCAAGTTTGTCAGGTCTAATTATAATCATTGATTTCTCTTTCAAATCTTTAATTAAGAGATTATTTGATACAAGCTTTTGTACCTTTATCAAATACCCTCACCACCGTTGACCCATGCGCTACCGTCGCTGGTGAAAAACAAAGGGACACCCTTTGGCTCCCTTTGTGCACTGTTTTGTCCCACTCTCAAAGGAACGATCCGAGAGCACTACATTGCTCCCCCTTGTTGTCCTGAATAAAACCCTGACTATGTTTTTTTCACCTTCGATTCTCGAGACATTGTCAATGAACATTCAAATCATTTTCCTCAATCGTACATTTGTTGTCTATCGTTCTGATTTCTGTAAGCCATGCCCTTTTTCCATTCGTTTCTTTTTCTCATTTTTTTATTTTCCATGTTGTAAATTGCTACTTTTCAACCCACACACCACCAGTCTTGTTTCTACCTTCTGTTTTCACTGCTTTACCGACCCTTAGCCTTCCCTTTTCAACTAATGACCCTAAATTTAGCTCAAATTCTTAACCACAATTATCAACCCACTAATCATATCCTTTTCTTTATCCCAAACTGAGCCCACATCATCATCCTACTACTAAGACACATTAGCCTTGGCCGAATAGGCCAACCTAAACCTAATCAATCTAGACACTTTTGACTAAGTTCAATATGCTTGAGTGTATCTTAACATTTTCTTAACTCGTGGTTTCTTTTAAGGCTTATCGAATCATTTATCAACTTATCATGATGTTCTAACAATTTTGTATTCATTGATATCATTTCCCTACTGTAATTATCGATACTCTAAGGGAATTATACTTAGTTTTGGGTATCGATACTATATTTCAATAATTAAAAAAGCAATATTGATACCAACCTTAGGCATCAATACTAGGTCTTGGGGTATCGATACTCATTCTTGGGTACTGATACCAAAATATCAATTGATGTTCCATAATTTAATTTAGTAATGATACTACCCTCTGATTATCAATACTGACTACATGGGTAATGATACTCAAATTGAGTACCGATACGAAAAAAATACTTCAATGTTTTTAATTAGTCCAAATAGTATCAATACTACCCATTGAGTATGGATATTGGATGAACAGTATTGATACCAAATGAATGTGGTAGTGATACTCACCCTATCAAACGCCTAAATTTCCCCTATTTTCATGCCACATCAGTACTAGATCAGCTAGTATCGATACTCAAACTCAGATATTACATATTTAGCCATGAATTTCAATCCAAACATGTCTCTGAACACCTACATTTAATCCCTTGTGATTACCAGAGTTTGCTAAGGCATATATGAGAATTATATGATTATTTAAACAACACTCTTAACATCAATTTCTCAATCTAGATCATTCAAGCACACTTAGCATACAAACACTCAACATGCACAATACCAACATGCAAAGTCATTATCTTTATGATATGCAAGAAACACTTAAATGTATTATCATGCTTGAAATCACGAAATTCACTCCTTGAATTAAATATCTCCAAGTTTCAATTTCCTCTAGCACGAGAATAGTCAAACTTCTTTCACTATTCACACAAGATTAAAAACACATTATTTCACTTCTAAAGGATTGGTGGAGATAACTAGGTGAACTAAATCATAAAAATAAACATGAATCAGCCTAAGGGATTTCCCCAAAAAACACTCATAAACCTCAAATATGCCTCTTACCACATTTTCTACCAATTTTAATCTTTTCTTGAAGCTCTTGAATTTTAGATTACCAATCTAGCATTCTTGAATCCCGAATGAAAGATTTGAGTAATAAAGTTGAGGTTTTTCAAATGCTTGAATCCAGTGTTGAGAGAAGAAATGATATGGAAAAGATTGAGAGAAATGATGATGCAAAATATGGTGATCTCAATATAAGGACATTGTCCTCCTAAACTCATGTTCAAACAAAGCAAATTAAAGAAGGTTGACAATCTCTGTTTCACAAGTGGATAAATTTGTCATTCTTAATCTCTCATATTAAAATCTTTCATAAAAGACATCTTTTTACCTAGCAAGCCCAAAAAACATCATCCAAAGACAAAAATTGACTCAATTTTTAAGTATTTTACCAAACTATCAAGCTCAATGCTAGATTAAAGTTCACTTGTTGACTCAAAAATTCGAGTCATTACACCTATACAATATCATCTTTTGGACATATTTTTGGAATGTACTTTGGATATTGGTTAATTTGGGAATTTGTAGACCTATTTAAGTATGCATTTTGATCTTAAATGTTATACTTTAAATAAAGATGAGGTTAATACAAATTCTATATGCAATCAATGTTAAGTTCTGTTGGGCTCGAATCAATCAACTGAAAACCGCCAAGAAGATGAATAATTGGCAAACAAGATATTGTAGTGGAAGCAACCGAAAGATAAAAACTTCGCACAACGATTTATAGTGGTTCGACTTCTGAACCAAGTCTACTTCCACTACTTTAGCTATCCACACTAAGGATTTTCCACAAATTCACTAATTTGTCTTTCTTTTAAGGACAAAGAGTAACCTTACACAATTCACCAAGATTTATATCTCAAAATCTTGTGAATCATTTCCCTCAAAGTTTATATCCCAAAATTTTGAGTTGTACTCTCCCTAGGAGAAATACAAATTTAGCAAATAATGAAAAACCTCACAAGGCAAATGTGTTTGCACAATTAGGCTCTCAAAAAATAAACACTAAAGATTTACAATGAAGCTCTCTACAAAATGTACAAGAGAAAATAAAAGAATAAAGTCTTGAAGCTATTTTCTCTTGATCTTTAGGCTTGGATGTTCATCTCTTACTTCTTAAAGTGTCATTGAGGTGTTTATATAGTGTGGAGTGAGTTTCTAGCCGTTCATGACCGTCGGGGATGCAAAATAGCTGATACCTACAAAAATTTCAACATTTATAACTGAAGGGATTTATCCCTTTTCTCAAGGGATCGATCTTTTTTCAAATATATGACTGCTGGACAGACAAGGGATCAATCTCTTTTTCCAGGGATCAATCCTTTTTACATTAAATGGTTGTAGCAAAAAAAAGTAAGTGTTTACTGTCCGAAAAGGGATCGATCCTTTTGTATAGGGGATCGATCCTTTTTACCTTAAACATTGAAAAACATTATTTTTAAGTACAAAAACGATCATACTAATTTTGAAAATTTTCGGCTAAATTAGAAAATACTTTTATATAAAATTTTTAAGTTTTATGGACTTTGAATTATTTTTGAAATATTTGAACAAGTCCAAAACATTTCTCACTTAATTTGTTATATCAAAATATTAGTTCAACAAAAAATTTATAATTTTTTTGTGGCTACATTAAAAAAATTATGTTCCAACAGCTTAAATGCTAGTTGAAAACTCTAGAAAAATTCAGTGACTTACTAGATAATTTACCCATAAAATATTTACTTATAAATTTTTAAAATGTTTTGTATTTCCCGATAATTCAAAAAATTAATTTTTATCAATAAGAAATTAAACTATAATATTGAGTTTTTCCTCATTTTTATTAGTCTTTTTTTATTATTACTTTATGTATAAAAGTAAAAAAAAATCAGTTCCCATATAAAAAATGATTAGAAGTTAAAACTCCAAAATACTAGTGTCTTTTCTCCTTTGTTGTTCATCGAAGATTGTTGAGAAACTAAAAAGTCTTATACTCGAATATCAACTTTATCTCTAACTCAATTATGATAAGTTCATTTATTTATCTCCTTAGTCCTTACGTTTTTTAATTTATTTGTTTATATTAAGCTCTAATAGTATCACTAAAGGTAAAATAACGATAAAAATAAGTTAACTGCTCAACTCGATAAACATATCTAGGGACAATCAAACTTGCGAAAAGACTACTACCTAACCCTACCCAATTAATTTAGTTAACTATCTAGAAATTTTCCAACAATAAAAATAAGAAAATAAAATTAGTAAAAAGTAACTTTAATACACAAATAAGCTGATTAAAATTATTTTACCCAGAACCTACAAGCTTGTCGATTTCCACGGGTAGATTAGGCAAACTTCGATCTCACCTACGATCATCTGAATCCCATCCGTATGATATCAAATATTTATAGGTTGTTCAAAATCTCCTTCCAAGTAATTATATACCTTTAATTTGCTGCCACCTCAGAGAAAATTGTAATCGAATTATAATTTTCAATCTAGGTGCTGAAAATCCGATAATTCTTCTTCATAATATTTTCTTTAATTGTGTTAGTGGTTGACGCCTCATGTTTTAAGGCATTAGCTCCACTATAAACACAACACCGCCACCCCACTCGCACCTCTTTTCCTTCATCAACATCATTGATACCTTCTAGGAATGTGTAATTCTAGTTTGAATAGCTGGAACGGTGTTTTATTTAAGAGCTTATATAAAAATGCTGATGTCACACGAATATTTTAAAACAAAGGAAAAACTTTAACAAGACTGTTTTAGAGCAATATATTAAAACTGAAATATGGGAAATCCAAAAAAAAAAACTAGGATTGGGAAGGGTGACCAAATATTGGACCCGTCAGGAATACAAGAAATAATTTAAATAAAAAATGTTTCCATAATCCGTATAAGCCTAAAGCCTCTTAAAACACATGCAATGCAATGCAAAGTCAAATGTACATTTTAATTTGCGACTGTAACCATTTCGGCCTCCAACCTTCGACTGTATTTTTTTACCCAAAATAGACCTCGAAAGCCTTCACGGCATTTCCAGCCGACATTTTTTTGCACAAATAAGCAGGTGCAGGCACAATAAGCAGGCAAAATATAAAACTAATGGTACTATAGATATTTACCAGCTTGTGATCGTTTCGAGCCACTGCCTTTTAGGGCAAGTCATCAGAACGTCAATCCAAGGCCAAGGAGACCAGTTGCCCATCCTCAACGTGCAAAACCAAGATTGCACAAAATTCATCCATTCTACCTCTCAGCATATAGCAATATTGGCAATTAAGCAACCTAGTTCCAGAAAGCAATCACATCCCAAATGCTCTGTTGTACAGATCCCCTGAAGTGGGCATCCTGTACTTTGAATCTTCATACCCGGAATAGAACAAATTAAATCCCAATCTTTCATGTCTTAGGAGCTCTGCCACACCAAGACCGTTTCCACCCTGGACCTCATTCCATCCATCCCAGTGACCATTTGACATATTACGTGCGTTTCTCGACTGTTGGAGATTCAACCGTGCAAATGGGGACATATTGTTAACTTGTGATTGACCCATTAGCATTGAAGAAATTCCATAAGAGTCATTCAAAGAAGAAAAGCTATCCCCAACGTCATATCTTAGGTTCTGATGAGGAGAAAGAGATCTCTGCATCAGTAGTTGGATTCTGGCCTCGTTTTCATAGGGACCTAACTGTTGAACAAAATTTGTTCTCATGTCTAAGCCAGGATTGTTGAGCCCTCCCTGAATTCTACCCTTACCAACTGCCAAAATTGCGGGATCTAAAAATTCTATATCCCCAGGGCCACCAATCCCACCACTTTGAGGAGCCTGATAAGAATTTCTTAATAGGGATGAAGAGTCCATCAAATGATTTCCTATTGAAAAAAGCAGTCAACATTAATTTTGCAGACAAGGAACTCCCAGAATCAAAAGCCAGAAGAAAAATACTTGCCAGATGTGGGGTCAAAAGCATGGTTAACTCTCTCAATTGAAGAAAAGCCTGGAGGTGGTGCCCTGCTAGGGACAGAGAATCCTGGTGGGGCTGAAATTTGAGCTCTTGAAGATGCTAGAAAACATTGAACAAGTGATCAGTGTCAACTAAAATCAAAGGCAAACTTGGATAAGAGTCTAGAAGAAATGACATGAAGAAATGATGCCCAGCATGGCAAAGAGAAATAAACAAATCAATTGTATACTTGAGTCGGGGGGAAACGCACATTTCAGGCAAAGAAGATGGTACATCACAATACGATTTTGAAAAAACAAACTAATTTATCCATGATGATGTTGCTGAACCCATTGTGAGAATGTTGTTGCATGATTGTAGTTTATATAAACAGATACCACTGAACTAAATATTTATACAGCAAGAATAAAGGTCAATAAGAAAAGAAGAATTCAACAAAGATTAGCTGGAGCAAAGTAAATTTCTAGACACTCACCAGAAAGCTTATTGGAAAAGACTGAAGGACTGCTGGAAAAAATGTCTGATTCCTCAAAGTTACAGGAAGATAAACCATTAGGTTCCCCAAACTTGCCTAGATAGGGATCCCGGCTGTCTGCAAAATCTTGGCTAGAAGGACGGTTGTGTAGCATTTTCCCAGAAACACTAAATGAGGACTCAACATCAGCTGGATGATATTTAGAATCCTCCTGTCTCGCAAATGAGAATCGGGACTGATTGTTATTCATTGCTTTCCACGAACTAGATAGTTTGAGAGGATTGGGCTGCTGCTTCTCACCGTCTCCCAACAATTTCACCATGTTCTGTGGAGAAGTTAGGGACTCATTCCATGTGTCAAAATCTAGTGATAATATGTCTGAAATTATGTTGCTTTCCCCTGTACCATTAACACCATTGCTCTCGGCACTAACAAGAAAACTTCCCAACTGCTTCCCTTTCTCTTCATTTGAAAGCAGAGGGTAGCGTTCTGTAGTACTATCAGAACCAATACCACTGCATATGTACTTATCAAGGTAACCATTAGACACAGAAGAAACGTTAGCTCCATAAAGAGATGAACTGTCATGAGATTTATTATCTACAGTGAGAGTATCATTATTCAAATTAACAGAACCAAAAGCTTCACCATGTTGCAAAGAATGGGACCTAGAATGATCTGACAAGTGGAGCGGAATTGGTAAATTTGGCACATAACCTGAACGACTAATCAATTCGGGATCCTCGAGTCTCTGATTATCAAAAGACAATATGTCTTCCTCTACTTCAGAACTTATATTTTCCACAGCTTGAATATGTGTATCAGTTTTCCAGAAAGACTGCTCTTTTGAAATGCACACCTCATTGGGAGAGGTCACAGATCTCCCAGCAGCCACTGAACGTAATGGTTCTTGATGGTAATCAGTATAACATTGTTGTAACCCATCACTACCGCTGCTAGATCCATGTTCAGAAGCTGAACTGCTTGGTCTAACTCCAACAGAATGTCCATTCAAGACATTCCTATCTAAGGTCAATGTTGACATACCGGAGCACAACCTCTTTGTGTTGTCATCAGAGGAGGAAATACTCCCCAGTTTCTCACCAGAGGAAATAGAAGTCTGGCCACAATAATCAAAGGAGTTTGTAATAGCTGATGGTATATTAGTGCCCTGGTCATCATGATTGGATGCTGGTTTAGGAGATAACTGGCTGCTCAATGATACAATAGTTACTCCATCGGGTGATGTAGGTTTCTCTAGTGCAGTGGTTCGACAATCTAAACCAGCATTCTGCTTTGAAGGTTTTAACATATCAGATTTACCCTTCATATGCATAGCATGAATCTCCTCCGATGGCTTCTTTACAACATATGCATGTGCTGAACAAGTTTGCTTGGTGTTTGTTACTACAGATGAAAATGGTAATGTGCTGCTGACTGTGTCAGAATTCTGCTTAGAATGTCCCTTTGAACATGCTAAACCAGCCGGTTGTGGTTGATTTAAAGCACACATTCCCCTGGCAGAATGATTCAGAATTATTAGCACCAGCAATTAACATAAAAAATTGTCAGAGTACAAATCAAATAGCATACCATGAAGCTCCAGCAGGAAGAGCAATAAATCTACCAGAGCTGCCATTTGGTGGACTTTTAAGAACGGTCACTGTCGCATTCTGTACAATATATAAAATCACAACCAAGTATGCATGGTGATTTAATTGATCGCCGCCTCATCAACACACCCATTCTATTTTTTGACAAATCTTATTGCAAGGATTCAAGTTAAAAACAAACAAGCTATTAAGAAATTTGGCAAAAATCTGCAAGCAAGCAGAGCAAACTTAACTATTTTTCCTAAATTCTGTGTAATACTTTACCTACCAGTTTTTGTTTGGGAGTATGAACTTACATTTGGAGCACTTTTAGCAATTGGTTTGGCTGCAGAAGCGGAACTGTTGGGGCAGTAATCATCCAATGGTGGAGGTAACATATTTCCAGGACGCCATTGCATATTGTTTGTTGCACCAGTTATTTGTTGAACCCTACTTTAAACAACTAAGCTTATAAATAATGCAGAATTTTGAACCAGTTATTTGTTGAAGCCTATTCCTTCAAAAATTTAAGTTCATAAATCATGCAATAGAAGACATTACTCAAAATTAAGGGAGAAACCAGAATGCATGCTTAGAAATGAAATGTTGCAATAAAAGCAAAAATAGCAAAGAAATCCAAATTTGATTTAAAACTCCTATTTGAAAAGTGAAGACTACAATAGAAAACATATTTTATTAAAAAAGAAAACCTTTTGACATCTGGTGCTTGCAAAACAAATGGGTGAGGATCCCAAAAGAACCACTGGGAAGACGGAATCCTTTTGAAGCATTATCAAAAACGATACAACACACCAATAGTCCAAAGAAATAGAAGTTCCCAAAACATCCTTAGAGGATGTTAACTTTTCAATAATGAATGTCATTCTAACACACTTTCCTTACTACTTGGGCATATAAAGGCTTGCTAAGAGCATATGATAACACCTTTCACATGGGCAGCCAAAAAAGTAATGCATGAATATGACAGCTCTAATTGGTTTTACTAATAAATGAAGAATGGAATTATAATCAATGCCAACATGCAGTCAATAAAATCACAAAACATCTACTTATAGAGAAGACAGACGAACTCAAGAATATACCTTGTGTATGCCGATATAATCTCATCTTTTGTGAAACTATCTTCTTGAGAACCAATCTCATGCAAATATAGACAATCAGGATTGGTGCAAGGCTGCAACCTCAAAAAGTACATGATCATTTTTCTATTACAATTACAGACCTTTTCATATTCACTAGTATATTATTACCATCATTGTTTTCCTTCATATTTTGCAATTTTACCTCTGACAAATTGCAACCTTCTCATATTGTGTCCATTACTTAAATTCTAGATGCTAATAGTTTTTGCCATAATTCTTTTCGACTTAAATATTAGTTTATGGTAATTATGATCTAAATTTATTGTTTCCAATGATTGTGATACTTTGTCATGGCACTGTGTTCTTTCCAATTTTTAATTCAAAACCCAATTTGAAGAGAAGGTAGATTATAGCCTTTCAAGTAAAATATCATAAATTATTTGATGTAAAGACATGCACAAGTAAATTAACCATATATGCACAGTAATTTTCTATTTGCTTTAAGCTTGTTATATAAAATAATTTCAATAGTTAGTAGATATTTTATACCAATCTATGCTAGATCATTTTTTCATCATTATATTAAAAATTTTGCACTTGCAATTAGTGTGTGATTTTCACTACTTTTTGTACTAATTTATAAAACTAGCAGCAATAACACGAAATTTTATTTAATTCACAATAAATTAACCAAAAATTACTTCTAAACATACCATGTTTCTCAGCCAAGCATGACAATACTTTGTTGTACCAAAACATGCCCTGAAATGAATATGCCAAGTATTAGAGATGATAAGCAAGACCGTACATACATCCAACCATTAACAAAAGAAATAACTCCACAAACACATTCTCGTACTTTAATGGTCTACTGTCCAAGACAAATCCATGTACAGACTGGATACAACGAATGGCTTCCTCTTCTTTTGAGTACGTAATATATCTGTTTACATAGTAAAAAAAATGTCATTGAAAAAATTTCCAAGTTATAGAGGACTAGGAAAGGAGCAGAAAAACACATCAAAATAGTAAGATGAACATGATGCGTACGTCTTAATGTTTAGAAGACTAAAGACCAAATACATTAAATAATGCACTTACACACTACATGTATTGTTTGGAAATTGCTGAATGACACCAGCTGCAGTCCGAGACGTGGATACTTTAAGAACTTTCCCGTATTGACCAAAATAATCTCTACGTTGGAGAAGCTGCCCAAAAGAGATACTAACTTAGGTCAAATAATACCGGTAGATTGCATATGTACAAAGTGAGGATGGGAAGAGACTACCTCTTCATCTGCCAGATTAAGTGGCAACCCAACTATGTAAACAAGATTCCGTTGAATAACTCGCACACTGCTCAGTTGCTTCCTTCCTTCAGATGATTTAGTCTTTGCTTTTTGTGACTTCGTTTTTCTTTCCATATTAACTTCAGCAACCAACCTGCTTATTGAAACAACAACATACATGAGATGACGGCAGGCAAATATTAAATATATTTAATGAGAATAAGAAGCGAGGGAGCTTGACAACCTCTCACAATTAGCAGCAGTCCCTACAATCTTTTCTTTATCATAAGCACTACGACATGCTGGACACCTCCCCTCTGTATTATCCTTCTCAGCCATATTCATTATGTGATGCCAACACCAAACACATATCTGCCTCAAAGATCAAAAGAGGTAAGGCCTACAACACAAATTATCACTCTTTTTTTCCAATTTGAAGCTTCTTTATTACATTTTTACTTCTTTTCTGATTTTCTGAATGGACAAACAAATGTAAGAAATTTTTTGGGAGAAAAAAGTGAGATAATTCAGACCTCATAACCACATTTGCAGGGCTTGAGTTGCTGATCAGTCAAATCCATCTCTTCGGCACAAAGGGGGCAGGTCTTTTCTCCATCGTCACTCATGATTGCCTGAACCCACGAAACAAATAAATAATTACATAAAGACAAGAATACTATTATACTCTATAAACAGAACCGCTGAAACATTAATCGAACTTCCCAAAATAATTTACCTGAGCCCCTCAAAATCCCAATCGATTTACAAAAATATTGCAACTAAAACCATGCACCAATTTTATAAATCGCAAATCAAACCTAGAAATTCCTATTTCAGATTACAATAATCTGAACCCAAATTTCCAGGAAAAGGAAAGAAATAACTAATCAACAAAATAAACGTCGACCAGTTAGCACATCAAAAAACAAAAGGCACCTAAACAAAACTTAAAAGAAAAATAGAATTCTCAATCTAATACCAAAAAACTCGAAATCCCAATCCAATAACTGAGCAATAATTGCCTACATGCAATACAATGAATCAATAAAACAGCAAAAATAAAAAGGGGGCTCCCGATAAATCACCATTTTTTTATATTTCAAACTGGATAAGAGAAATTATAGATCTTAAGGAATGAATATATATATAAGGGGAAATTGAAAATTTAGGGTTTCAAATTGAGAGATAAAGGACTTACAGTTAAGTGTAGATTGATAAAATAACGAAACTGTGAAGAAGATGAGATTTTTCAGAAAGACAACACCAGCAAGAACAACAACAACACGCCAAGAGAAATCCACCAAAATAATTTAGATAGAAAGAGAGAGAGAGAGAGACGAGAAGGGCTCTTTTGCTACCTTTTTTTATTTTTTTATTTTCTATTTCTTTCTTCGTTCATTTAAATATTGTGAACTTCCTACTCTTGCCCTTGGATTTTCTTCTTATTACGGAATTTTGCCCTTGCCTTTTCCGAGTTTTTGTCAGTTTTATGGGGTAAAACTACGTAAATGGTCACTAAATTACGAGGAAATAAGAGTACATTTGATTTTAGAAAATACATATTATTTTTATTTTCTTAAAAAATAAAAAATATTAAAGAAAATATGTTTAATTGTAAAGTTTGGAAATGATGTTTTTGAAAATAAAATTGAGTGATATTTTTAAATTATAAAAAAGATATTTTTAATATTTTTATTGAAGATGTTTTAGAAAGGTGGAAACGATGAAAATTTTTGTTTTTAAATTTTAACTCTATTTAACTTATGTTCGAATTTTTCTAAAGTCAAATTTAGAATTTTTATTTATTTAATTATATTTTATTTTTATTATAATAATACTTTTTTAATAATTATATTTTAATTTATTTATTTAATGTGTAACTATTTGTTTATTTTTATTTTGAAAAATTAGATACCAAACACATTTTTATTATTTTCATTTTTGAAAACAAATTTTCATTCATATTAAGCAAATGTGTTTTTTAGATTTTGAAAAACTGAAAATAAAAATTATTTTATGAAAATAAAAATAAAAATAAAAAATATTTTTTGAAACAAAGCGGACTCTAATTTTTTTACCATTAAACTTTTAAAGGTTATAAAATAACATTAATTTTTTATTTTATTACAAAATAAAAAATAATCCATCATTATTAGAGATATATGGTTTGGTAAAAAAATTAAAAGTTATTTAGTACAGTATCAAGCTTAACAAGTCATCAGGCATTTTGGGGAGCCAATACTTAGGGGTACTAAGGCGTTCAAGAGTTGACACATCAGTCATTCAAGCCGTTTGGTATATTAGGAGTGTTCCAATCATTTTCTTACTATAGAAATTTGGTGATTTAGCCCATCAAGGGTACATTGGTAAATTTCAAATTATTAGGTTATAATAATTTATCAGTTCTCACGACAAGCTAGGAAAGTCACATTGGTCCAAATGACCTATCGAGTATAAAGGGTATTCAAACAGTCAAAACGGTTTTCTCAATAGTTATAGTATTGGCATCATGACTACGGGTATCGAAAATCCTAGAATGGTTTCGATTCTCCATGGCAGATACCGAAACCCAAATGGTTTCTAGGGCAAAGGTATCAAAACCGAGTCTCCTAGTTTCAAAACCTTTCTCTGCACTTTGAAATGTTTGAGCATCTTAATATACGTTAACATCTTCAAAATGTAACATATCATGTATAAACAATGAATCAGGATTCGTAACAACTTATCAGGCTTCCAAGTTCTATCGAACTAATATATCCCATCAATGTAGGTATTCACCAATTACTTAGACCGGTACACCTCGAGCATTTTCATTTATTAGTACAAGCTTCTTCGAATAGTTGAACAGATCGTCTTCACAAGTGGTCGCGAGATTTTCATCAAATATTCTAACATGTCTTCATATGGCTTTCTTCTAGTCTTGTTACAGAATCACAAGTGATTTAAAATATAAAAGTTAGTTTTTACAAGTTTTAAGGTTATTACAATCATTTAGGCTTCACCGATATTTTCATGATTGATCAAAAAAGGGCATTTCAATCATTTTAGTTCACAAGGGAATTTTACTCATTTAACCATCAAGGGTATTTTCATAAATTGGTCTTCAAACAATTAATTAAAAATTATGGGTAATTTGGATATTTTGCAAACTCAAAGGCTAGGAACAAGATATTGGGCTTTTTCCAAGCAAATTGAGAAATTAAGTGACTCAAGAGTTCTAACATGTCAAGCACGATTTCCTAGGTCATATAAGCTTTCAAAGGCATCTAGGTCCTTTTTAGACATCAGGGGTATTTTTATCATTTTGGTATATAGGGGCAATCTAGTCATTCTAACATTTATTGTATCTAATAAATCGACTTAAAAGGAGACATAAGGATTTGAAGGTTTCTAGGCTAAAAGTAGCTTGTCGAGTTTTCCAATTTAGCCAGTGAGTCGTTAAGATAGTCTAATTCTCTTATCGAGTCCAACGAGTCTTAAACCATCTAAACTAACCTTATATTACATTCGTTTCACTAAAGAATTGACTCAAGCATAAAGCGTAGGAAAATCATTTATGTTCATACTTCGACTATAAAGAAACATGTATCATAAAGCATACTAGAGGTAGTAATGTATTACCTCGCATTCAAGGTACAACAACGACCTTTGACGCTCATCTACGAACCCTCTTGATCCATTATTTGAATCCCCAACATTCTTCATATACAAAACAATACAAATATTCATCAACAACAATATTTAAACTAACCGTTAGACTAATTTTTATACTCAAACGTAAAAAACAGCTTACTAAGTTTGAATTTAGGGAAACAGACTGCAGAATCGAACTCAAGACGTTGAAAAATTCTTAGACAAGATATTTAAGAAAACGTCAACGTCAGTTCAACTCAGTTAACAATCTGGTCAACGGTTAAAGGTCAATTAGTCAATGGCTCAGTGGCTTGGATACTTGGGTCCCACCTGCTGTCAAAGTTCAGAATTTCACGCTGTTGTTGAAGAGTCTCATGGTGGTGACGGCTCATTAAAGGGGGTGGCAGAATAGAGTATTTCATCTTTACCAAATCTTCTTTCTCCTCAAGCCCGACAATTAGCGATAGCGATGCAATGAGCATCAGATGATCCAGGACGGCGATAGAAAATTTATGGTGCTGACAGTGACATCTACGATAGCTTGAACGAAAGCAAATAGGAGATTGAACACTCTTCTCTATAAAACTCATTTTTCTCTCTTTCCCATTTTCATTTTTCTTTACTGATACTTTTTTTTCTCTTTTTCACGTAAATTTTGATTTAAATAAATACCCACCAAACAATGATGTTTTATTCACACCCATGGTCATCAAAAGTTTTCTGGGGTTTACACTTTAGGCCTCATATTGAAACCATTATTCATTTTAGTCCATAATTTCCTTTTAAACAAAACTTTCAAGTTTCAATCTCTTACAGTTTAGTCCCAATTTAAAAATACCAAAACCCAGATGTAAGACCCAACTTATTGACCCAAAAACTGGGTTGTTACAACTCTTCCCTCCTTAACAGAAATTTCATCCTTGAATTTTTTTCCTCCTCAACCAAACTAATACGAACACAGGAGTTTCATCGTCTCTTAAATCCGAACTAACTTTTGTTGAGCTACTCTAATAATCTATCAAATAAAAAACGGTAACTTGAAACATGAACCTAATCGCAACAACGTACATCTCACATAACCTTCTTCTAAGTTGACACTGTGAAAAAACTCAATTTTCAATGCAATCCACAAGTTCATCAAACTTAAACAACAAATTCAAATCAATAATTATGTAAAATCTCTCGTGATGATGATTTCATTTAGAATTCTAAAAAGCACCAAATTTGGAGTCTCAAACGAACAATCCAAGTCAAGAATCACGTCAATTTTTTTAAAATTATAATTCCCAACAATTACACTAAGAAACGCAAGCCTTGAAACACAAGTTCACCAAACCTTAAAACTTCAAATCAAAGCTCACATTCAAATCTGACTTCATTTATTTGTACATTGTTTTAAGAACCATATTGAAAACATCAACATCTTTCAATTCACACAAGCAATATCCTACAATTGAATCAGACTCAAAATTCATACCAACACTTCCTAATAGAGCGAACAAATCATACATTCTTAAAAGCGAAAACTTGTCTACCGCGATCACTTCGTTGAGCTAACAAAAGTCCATGTACAATTTTATCTATTCATCAATCTTCAATACAACAAATAATTATTCTCCAAGGTGATAAAAAAAGATGTATAAGGCCTCTTCTAAGATATATTTGCAACTAGATCTCAAGTTCAATCGAAATCATCAGCTAACGAGAGTTGAACGCCAAAATTGAACTCAACAAAACTTTAATCTTGAACTTATATTCTTTAACCTAGAGTGACCCAGAAGATTACTTCAGAAACACATCCATAGCATTTCGCATCGTTCACAATTTTCCCCAACACTAACTCAAAAATCTCAATGTTCATCACAAAAGTCAAGAAAATTTCACTTTGTTCTACATTCTCAAGGTTGTACTAGCAGAAATCACATCAAACCATCAGACTTCCAAGTCTTCGGTCGCTTCACTTAACAATCCATATTCATATCATGCCCAGAAAGACAATTCATGTCGCAATCACATCGAACCTTCCAAGACGATAATTCTAATAAATATCGTTAAAAATGTAAGTCTCTAATCTTAAACGACTAACAATGTCAAAATGTGTCAAACAAAATGTTAATTCCTAACGGGTTAAATAATTAAAACCAATCTGTAACCCCCTTGACCTGGTATAGACGCCAAACCGAATCAAGAAGGCTACATTAGGTTTGCCGTAGTAAACCAAAGATATACAACCAAACCCGGTCCATTTTTTTCTTTATCCTTTCTAGATGCCAATTATTAACCATACATGTTTATACAAACATTAGGTGCAACCCCAACTCAATCGGGCATCAATTTGACATCCAATTGATCACATTTGCAAATTAGGGACCAAATTGCAAATACAGAAAATTTCTGGATTAAAACTCATTTTTAAGTTACCAATATTTAATTAGTCAGATTTCAAACCTTCATCTCAATTTGATCATTCATGCTCATACAATCTCATGGACAAGTTATGGGGACTAAAATCCAATAAAAGCAAAACTGTCAAGCTAAAATTACAGAAAACGGCCTCGGGTATCGGTACGGGTGCCACCGTACCGATACGCATAAAAATGTCCCGTACCGATATGCCAAGGCAGGTATGGATACGCCATAATAAACTTACCTAACTTTTGAATTTTTTTAACATACGTACCGGTACGCTTACATGGGTATCGGTACACGGGTTTGGATTGAAAAAGTGAAATTCTAGAGGCTAGAACGTGTACCAATACACCATTGCCCATATCGATACGCCAAGCCAAAAATGCCCTGGCTTACCGATACTTCCTCGCGTGTACCGATTCCCCAAACCAGAAAATGTCCAACCGTACCGATACGGTCCCCCGCGTATCGGTACGCATGGACCTGTAATGTCACAAACTGCATGTTTCTCATTCCAAAAGCATTCTCAAACCATTCTAACATACTCATAACATAACTCTAGCATACCAAGCATACCACAATCATTCAGGCTTCACAAATTCAACATCATAATATGACATCGTCCATAAAAGAGATTCTATAGGAATGCTTCCTAATTTCCATCCAAGCAACATGTCAAAAAGGTAAACCAGCATCAAAACAAACTTTAAAGGCCATTTACAACCCAAAAACAACTAAAGAAACATGCTCAAACAGAGAGTTCCACAAAACATCTCCCAAAACACAATAGGTACCCCATTGCCCTTATTCATTATAGTCTAAACCAAGACATACTTTGGAAACAAGTCTTGCCAAGATCTCCTTGCTTCTTGCTACCTTTCAAGACCTCAATTATCTGCATTGATGGACAACAAGAGCGTAAGCACACAAGGCTTAGTGAGGAATGCTCAAAACAACCACCATCAATGTATTTAAAACCATTTATTTAACATCATCCTTTAAAAACATCATCATCATGCCCCTTTTGAAAACATGCACTTTATATCATTAAAACCAGCATAATAAACCATATGCTACATGTATCATTAATCAACAGAAAATCCCATTGCTAACCCTCCACTTAAGCCTTCCCATGCATTACTACCAAATGCAAAGCCTAAGGAGAAACATGTATAAATCACATTATACAACATAAAACATTTCAATGATACATTAACAATTATATTGGCTTACAAGTGATCAGTAACAAGTCCATTAACAAAAGAGTTCATCGGATACACGGATTCAACAAGTGTTAACCCAACACTTCAAGTCATCTCAACCGGAATAGCGATACAATCACAATCGCGGTACAATAACAACCGGGTACAATAACAACCCACAAGGAAACCCATCCCTCTCTTCGGTGAGATGCTTAACCCCACTAATGGGAGTATTCGGTACCCTTAAACCCCTCTAGCGTTAGGGTACTTGGATGGAGTATTCGGTACACAATATAAACCCCTCAACATCCAAGGCGACTTATTTTACAGTGCACTCAATCCTATAGCCGACCAACTATATCCGATAACAATTTCAAAACCACATCACTTGCCAATATAATTAACCATTTCAACATTTACCTCACTGTTTTTAACAAGCATTAAGCCATACCATTTCCAAAGCAACAACCATGCTTTAAAACACAAGTGTAAACCATACTCACAAGGATCACTTACCATGTGCATCATTCAGCATTTCATGCTTAAAACAGTGTATCAAATACTTTAAAACACGATTTAACAGTAGGTAATATGTAATTAAAATAAGTGCATAAAACCATCAAACGCTAGCACGACCGATAGAGTAAAACCCCTTTATACTTACTTCCGAGTCTAGGTAAGCATTTCAAGCTCTACCATAACTCCCAAACTCTGTTCTCAAAATAGAAAAATGCTATAAACCACGTTTTCACTCACCGATACGCGAAACTTCGATTCACCGACGTGCAAACAAGCATCCGAAGTCTCCTACGCTTCTTCAAACACCTACGGATCAACCTCTCATGTTTTTACCACACAACAACAGAGGATTAATGCATTCTAAGCACAGCAAACACAATCTTTCTCGGATTTCCACAACACCCTCACAATTAACCCTCCACAACAACCGAAATCAAGACCAAAGCACTTCGATTCACAAACCAGCCAACATCTATCAACCTAGCATCATTTTCAACACCAAAACACATCTAAAAACAGATCCAAGACAACCTACCACCTCCAGCAACCTAACAACCATAATTTCAACACAAAACCTCAAAACTAACAACCTAAACAAATAGAGACTCTTATGTTTCGGGATTCCATTGATAAAAATCACTTATCAACATTGTTAAACATCCAAAATATGAGTCAAATCACCATTACATACTGGAAATCAGATTCAATTCATGAATCAACACATTTTCCCCAAAGATCTCATTAAATTATTAGAAAATCATCAAAATCAAATTAGAAATGCAAAAGCAAGGATCAAATGCTTGGGAATTTCAATAAAGAATCATACAATAGAGGAGATCTCGGACCTTACCCCTATTGTGAAGGTTCTCCCTCAATTAATTTGTGAAAAGCTAAGAAATCACAAGATTAATGTGAGATTTTGTATAAACAATCTTCGTAAAACAATTTGGAACAATAAAATCAAGTTAGAAACCACCTCACCTCTGGAAATTTGATGAAATCTGAGTGTTTGGTTGAGGAGAGAATAGAGAGAAAAAGTTGAGAGAAAAATGACATGATTTTTGTTTAAGAAAAGATAACCACCTTTTAAACAAAATCCACTTTAATTATTAATTAAAGCACATGTTTAAATTAATTAAATTAAGGGAGAAACCTTCAGAAACAAATTGGTAAAATAGCTCCTTAAAGATTCTAAGTATTTGACCCTTTTCATTTTAGTCACTAGAAAATCACAGTTTTCAAAACATTCATTTTGGTCACTAACCAAAATGTCCACCTTCCAAAACTAATTTTTCAAAATTGATTCCACCATTATTAAATATATAATTAATAATGATTTTTAAACATTTTTCCATGATTTTTCCAACACCGAAAATATACGATCTCGAAACCGACTCGAATCTCTACTCTGGTCCACCAAACCGTCTAATAACCCACTAAATCGCTAAGCTCTAAAACTGGGGCGTTACAAATCTCCCCCACTTAAGAAATTTTGTCCTCGAAATTTACTTGGAGGAAACAGGTGGGGAAAACTTATTCAGCATATCTGACTTACGCTCCCACGTGGCCTCCTCAACACCGCGGTGCTTCCACAACACCTTAACCAGCTCGACTATCTTGCCACGGAGCACCTTACTGCTGGTGTCAAGAATCTCTACTGGTTCCTCATCATAAGATAGGTATGGTCTCAACTCGATCTCTTCCACCGGCATGACATGCGATGGATCTGACCTATACCTCCGCAACACCGAAACGTGGAACACATCATTAATCTTTCCCAACTCCAGAGGTAACCTCAAACGGTACGCAACAGGACCCACGCGCTTAACGACCTCGTATGGTCCAATGGACCTCGGGCTAAGCTTCATTTTTTGCCCAAAACGCAACACATTTTCCAGGGTGACAATTTCAAAAACACTTTATCACCCACAACGTACTCTATATCCCTACGCTTAAAATCCGCATAGGATTTCTGGCGATCTGCAGCCTCTTTTAAGCACTCACATATTAACTTTACCTTTTCGGTCGTGCCTTTCAAGACAATGGGCATAGACACAAAGTTTTCCCCCGCTTCTGCCTAACATATGGGCGTACGACACTTCCTGCCATACAACGCCTCATAAGGGGCCATATGTATGCTAGCATGATAACTGTTATTGTAAGCAAACTCCACCAGCGGCAACTGCTTCTCCCAAGTTCTCTGGTACTTAATAACACAACACCTTAGCATATCCTCGAGAACCTGAATTACACGCTCTGACTGACCATTCGACAGAGGGTGGTACGAGGTACTGAAATTCAATCGGGTTCCCAAAGCACGATGTAAACTCGTCCAAAACCTTGCGGTGAACCACGGATCCCTATCCGAAACTATAGATTTGGGCACCCCGTGCAAACGTACTCTCTCAGAGATGTACAACTCAGCCAACATGTCCAAGGTATACATAGTATGCACTGGCACGAAATGCGCACACTTCGTAAACCGATCTACGATCACCCAGATGGAATCCTTTTTGGTCGGCGTCAAAGGTAGCCCAGACACAAAATCCATGGTGATTCTTTTCCACTTCTATTTCGGTATCTTTAACGGTTGTAACAACCCGAAAGGGAACTGATGCCCAGCCTTTACCCGCTGATAAACCATGCACAGAGCTACAAAATCAGCCACATCCCTCTTCAATCCAACCCAATAGTACTCCTCCTTCAACCCTCGATACATCTTAGTACTACCAGAGTGCATAGCAAAAGGACTAGCGTGTGCCTCAATCAAAATAGTACGCCTTAACTCTTCGTCCTCAGGCACCACTATTCGACCTTTGAAACACAACACCCCATCATCGTTAAAATGAAAATCTATAGGATTTCCATCCCTGACATCTTCCACATGAGATACCAAACTCCCATCACACGGTTGCTTCTCCTTAATCATCTGCGACAAGGACGGCTTTACTTGCAACTCAGCCAACAAACCTCTGTCATTCGTCACATTCAACCTAGCAAACATGGCTCTCAACTCCACAGTTGATTTCCTACTCAAAGCATCCGCTACAAAATTGGCTCTGATACTACCAAATGTAACCCCATTGACCCGGTCTAGACGCCCAATCGAATCAAGAAGGCTATATCAGGTTTGTCGTAGCAAACCGAAGAGATACAACCAAACCCGGTCCATTTTCAGAACATAAAAGTAAAAGGCATCAGAGTTCCAGATTAGAAGAGTATATTTATAATTTAGGGGCATGTATTCACTAGACATCTTACAATAGATGATCGATTGATCTACCAAGAGAAAACTCAGCCTAAAGCATTGATACCATTAAATGTAACACCCTAAACTGGTATGGATGACTCGAACTGATTTGAAAAGTCACATTTGGGTCACAAGAGCAACCTACACTTAAAAATCCACATAAAATAAAATTTTGTCAAACTGTTTGAAACTATAAAATCAAATCCTTTATAATTACATGTTTATAAAAAAAAACATTAGCAGTTAACCAAAACAAATTTCAAAAAGCAATTATCAAAATCTGGTTTCAAACTCAAATACAAATGCAAGACCCCCTAACTACATATGTACCGTACTTTTCAAGCAATGGCACTAGAACTCCCAAAATCGAGGTCAATGTTCTAAACAATGCTTAAACCTTTATCCTACAAGGATAAATAATTGCGTAAGCTTGAGAGCACAATAATATAGAACTACCTGAAGATGTTATAATCAAACAAGTAGGTATATAGGTTAAGCATAAATATAATATAATATAATATAATACATCATGGCATCTATAAGTTCCAAATACAAGTCGTGAACTACATATGAATGGACAATTCGATATTATCTATTTCTATTCAAGAAATTATGGCATTAACAGGTTAAATTATACTTCCTAAAACATTTAAGTAAGGCTTTGTTGAGATATTTTATTTTGACATAAATTAAATGAAAAATGTTTTTGGAATCAAACAAATTTGCAAAAATATTTCAAAAGTCCATAATCTTGAAAAATATATTTAAAAAGTTTTCAAAGGGTTTTTGACTTGTTTAAATATTTTTAAAATAGCCTAAAAGTCAAAAATAAGCTCTAAGCACCGATACAAATTGACGCATATTGATACCTAGAAGAGCCCGTACCGGTACAATTGCCCGTGTACCTATACGCCCCTTTGTCCCCAAGTTTTAACAAATTCTAATTGCCAAAATGAGTATCGATATGGAAGGGTCTGTACAGATATGCATGCATCGTGAACCGATACCCAGTGTAAAAATACTCAATGACTTTCTTCTTTGAGGCAGGTACAGATACCTTGCACGTGTACCGATACCGACAAGCTCAGAAGTACATTTAATGCTGAAAATAAAGTCCCCAATGGCTGCAAATCAACCCCAACGGCTAGTAGCGACTACAAACTCTTAAAAGCAAGCTCCAAACATCCATTGAACAACAAGAAACATCCTTGCCAACATTCAATGTTAGAGAAAGTGTTCTAGTGCTTAATTTTGTCATATTTCTTGTAGAAAACACTAATGATCCAAAATTATCATATTTGCTCAAGTGTTTAGGATTTGGGTGAGTGCTTAAATTGCAAACACATTTGCCTAGAGAGGTTTTCCTTGTTTTCCGATTTGTTTTCTCTTTGTAAGAGAGTGTTTTCAAGACTTTGGGGTATGAGTCTCGGTTGTAAGGGTTATCTCATTGAGCACGGAAAAAGGAAAGACAAATTAGTGAATTTGTGGAAATTCTTAGTGTGGATAGCTAAGGTAGTAGAGGTAGAATTTGGTTAGAAAGTCGAACCACTATAAATCATTGTGTCATAATTTTTATTTATTAGCTTTTCATCCACCAAAGCAAAAAAATCCAATTCACCCCCTCTTGGCTACTTCGGTTGATCGTTCGAGCCTCAACATGCTTGATAACCAATAAGAAATCTCAAGAGTTATAGTCAACATGTTTTAAAGAATTAAACTACATGATTCATAAATCATCCTAAACAAGGCATTATCATATACAATATTTCTATTCGGTAAACTATTCAAGACTACAAAACAAAAAATGTACCAAGTGTGGTACAATTTGTGTATATGCGTATTGTATAATATATAATGGTGCATGATGCATGTTATCATTGATCGACCATAATAGGATGTCGTCACTAGTGTGCTATGATAGGACGTAGTCGTCCAATAACAGGATGTTGGTGCCAATGCACTACAACGGGACACAATTATCTAATAACATGATGTCAGAACTAGTGCACTACGACTGAATCGTAGGATATCGGTGCTAGTGCGTTACGACTGGTATCGTACCATGTAGTTACTTATAAAAGAAAGTTGATACAAACGTGCTACGACTAACACCTATAACCATAAGTCTTACAGACTTACCAAAAATCTATACGAGTACAAGTAAACTAGAAGACATCATCTAGTATCATAAACCAAGTATGAGGTTACTTGCCATAATTCAACAAGAATCGTGAAGACTTACCGAGTATCCAGTTATACCTAAACCCAAGCAAGAGCAATCTGGACGTATATAAATATTAACGATTTATTATCAACTTCACTCGTTGTCCATGCGGAAATAACATCGAGAGATGTCACATGATTTTTACCGAGTAGAAAAAACATCTCATCATGTTGTGCTTTCTTGGTCTTGTATCATATTGGAGAATTATTAAATATAATATCAAGCTTAACAAGTCATCAGACATTTTGAGAAGTCAATACTTAAGGGTATTTTGATAATTACAAGAAAAGGGTGCATTGGTCTTTTGACATTTCCAAACGAATTTCGGAAACGAGAATCTTTTAAAAGTGGCTCACTAATTAAAAGCTCCACTAAGGCATTCAAGAGTTGATACATCAGAGTCATTCAAGAAGTTTGGTCTATCACTAGTGTTCCAATCATTTTGACTTTCAAGGGAAATTTGGTAATTTAGCCCATCAAGGGTACATTGGTAAATTAGATTCTTATGGCATTCCTATCTCTCTATAAATAGATATACTTAATTCTTAAGCTTGTATATTTATATTTTAATTGAATTTTTACTCAGTTATTTTAAATGTCTTCCTATCTCTCCCTATAAATAGACATGCTTGGCTTCATAATTTAGTATCTAGAGAATTCTCACAAAACCTTATGCATACGCTAGAATAGAAAGAAAAAAAATTCTTGAAAACTAATTCTCAGAATTATTTAGAATTTTCAAAAAGAAAAATTCTTTGGAAAATAACCATAAGGGTTATTTAGAATTATTGATATTTTTTATGTGTTTATAAATTGAAAGGTGCCCACACACCTAGCATCTGTGAGTGTGATAATAGCGAAAAAGATCTTTTGGTAGGAAGCTTAAATCTAGTAGAAGTTTGGGTAGTTGAAAATAATTTGGAGACTTACTAGGAGGTCTGCGTCAAGCATAGAATATGGCCGCGACATTGGATTCTCAAATAAACAGGACTTGATTATGAATTGCATTTATTGTATTAGATATCACGTTTGATATGTTTTAAAGAAAAAAATTAAAAGCTTCCGCTGCGCATTTTTCTAGTTTTTTTTAATCAGAACCAACATACCAAAGAATATTTTTAATGCAATAGAAAAAGTAATTCGAGGATTTGTTTGGGGTTCGACTCTGGATGTTAAGAAAATTCGTCTAATTAATTGAGATACGATGAAAAGTCCCACTGCCGATGGTGGCATAGGCTTTAAAGATTTGTATCACCAAAATGTTGATTTTCTTATGAAGTTAGGCTTCCAACTCATATCCAATGCTGATAAAATGTGGGTATGAGTGCTGAAGGCCAAGTATAAGTTGATGGAGACGGTTCCGAAGGATTTATATAGTGGCAATTGCTCAAGACTATGGAGAGGTCTTTGTTCGATATGAGGACAAGTCCGTGAGGTTGTTAAATGAAATATTCAGAACGGATGGACAATAGACTTTTGGAATGATGTTTGGGTGGATAGTAAAGGTCATTTGATTAATGACTACATTGAAACAGTTCAACTTGAGCATTCATGTGTAGATGATAGGGTGATACCTTCGGAGCAATGAGACTGGTATCGTATGCAATTGCTCTTTCCGGATGTGGCACTTCAAAAGATTGCCGCAGTTCATCCCCTATAGAGTCTAGCGGTGTTGATATACCATGCTGGCGATAGGAGGAGAAATAAATATTTCCCACTCGCACAGCTTACGCTGTAGTGCATGGATTTGCTCCTAGTACGAAAGATTTTGATTGGAACTTAGTATGGAAATTGAAGGTACTATAAAGAATTAGGGTGTTTTTTTGGCTTGTTGTGCACAGCCGTTTATTTACGAATAGTGATAGAGCGAGGAGACATTTGACGATGAATGTGGAGTGTCACACATGTTGTAGAGGCACGAAGGTTATTGATCATGTTTTGCGTCGATGCTACAAGAATTGACAAGTACGGGCGCAACTTATTGATCCGAGAAAGCTTGTTGCCTTTAATAGCTTGGGTTATTGGACTGGTTTAGGGGTAATATATCACAACCCTACAGGGTTTGAAGCTGATTTTGTGACATCTAGTGACATCAAGGACTGGTTAATGGATTCGTCTGCAGTAGAAGGTAGCACTTCGAGTGGAGGTCCAAGCCACCGAGCGGGTAGGTGAAAGCTAACTAGAACGGAGCTGCTCGTGTGGGGGATGAGGCAGCTTCATGTGGTAGGGTGATCTGAGATGAGCATGGAAATTGGTTAGTGGGTTTTTTTTTTTTGCGTAGTTTCGGTTGTTGCTTTGTAATCATGGCTAAGATATGGGCAGTGCATGATGTCTTAAGCATATCGCAAAATGGATGTTGAGAAGGATAATGCAGATGTCTTTAATATTCTTAGGTTTGAGTCATTGATCCTCAAGGATAACATGATTGTAGATGATGTTTGCTCTATTCTTTAGAACGGATGAGAGGTTCGTCCGAGGCTGATTCGAAGAGAGTCCAACAAGGTAACCAATGCACTTGCTACTGCTTGCCGATGGAGACTTATTAATGAATCTATTTTTGATTCACCTCATAGTTTTATGAGCAACCTATTGCATGAAGAATTGTAGTATTTCTTTAAGTTTCTATTTAAACAAAAAAAAAATCATTAAAGATAACTGTAGGGTTAAAGAAGGACTCGCAATGCATCAAAAATTGAGGAGAAACCAATTTCAGTGCTAATAAAACTAAGCGAGTTTTTTGAGAGCCAATTAGTGGCTTGGTTACAGTTCATTTTCACAAATGAAAAAGAAATACTATCAAACTAGATAACGAAAGATAAGAGGTTCGATTCAAAGGAGGCAGTTTTCCATTTTGTTAAGTTGTTGTTAGGGAGTCTAGAAATGACTCTTGTTATCCGATTCTACAATACCCTTAGTTTAACTCTGTATCTCCTCTGAGGATCTTTCCATAACAATCGCGTATAATGACGACGATGATAGTTTTTTTAAAGCTAGAGTTGAAGGCAACATCATAGCTAATCTTTACCGTGCTAGCATATGGAAGAGTTCATGAAACTTGTGGAAGGTTAAAGGACATACTTGAATCCATCTATTTCTTGTTTCGCTTCAAGCCAAACAACAATCGGATTCTTGCAGGCCTCTTGGAAGAACCATTCATTTCTTGTTTTCCAAATATTCCAGCACAAAAAACTTCCAACCATCATTTGATAAAACCTGGAAATCCCTCGATCCTTGAGACGTAGTTAAAGTCTGATGCTAGCCATTCGATCGAGTCGTGTCAAGTCAAAATATTTTATGTTAGTCGAGTTGACGAGTCATATTTTGTAACTTAAACTTTATTTGATTTTTTTCGAGTCGAGTTTATGAAATTTGAGTTAAGTCAAGTCGAGTTGAGTTGTTCGAGTTTTTGTACAAATTTAATTGTAAACATTTATAACGTGATGATACTAATTAGCTCTAATTTAAACTACTTTCTATAACCATAAAACACATATATGTCTTCATTTTTTTCGTATGTGATATATATATATATATATATATATATATACACATTAAGGGACTCAATTCGAACTTGAAAATCGATTTACTAATTACTATAAATTTTAAGTTATTCAAATTTTCAGTTTATAACTCAAACTTTATTTAAAATTTTTTGAGTCGAATAGAGTCGAAAAACTCAATTTTTTTGAGTCAAATCGAGTTGTACTCACCCTACATCCAATGGTCTTAAATTAGCGAAAAACTGTATGGATTTTACATAGTCTAAATGTATCCTAACCCATGAAATTATATTTAAATGTCTATTCTTTTTTTATGGAAACATAATGAATAATATAATTAATTGCATCATACGTCCCAAAACTATGATATACATTTTAAATTGGTCTTCAAATTTCTAAACATGCTAATTTCATCCCTAAATTATGACTCCCATTCTAAATTCTTCCCCTAGCTTTTGAATATTCTAATTTCATCCCCATACTATGAATCTCATTCTAAAGTAGTCCTCCAAAGTTCTAAAAGTTCCAATTTCATCATCAAATTATCATTTATGTTACATCATATTATTACATAATACACATAAACGTTTAAATGACAATTAACAATTTTTATAATAATTTTATTAATGTAATGACATATTTCTGTCCGAGCCCTTTAAGCCTAATCACCTTTACATTTAACCCAAACCCATTACCAGTATCCAAACCCAATAACCAAACCCAAGCCTATACCTAAATAAACCTAAAATTTATCTAACTAACCCTAACCTTAGCCATCGCCGCCTCTCGTCCAAGACCCCACCGTCGTCGAATTTGTCAGTTCCGGCTGCCACCATCAAAACCCCAAATGATCCTAAACTAACCCTAACTGAAACCCCAAATAGCCCCAAAATTATACCCAAATAACCTAACTCATCACATATTTTTTTCCAGCCACCTGACACAGCTGCCTGTCACCACCGCCCTAGCCCATTTTTAAGACCCTCATTCTCATTCAAAATATATCCACCGCCTAAGCAAAGAACAGTGTTTCACCACCTGTCCTTGCCTCTGCCAGATAACCTGAATCATAACCCTATAAAAGAGGGTTCGTCTGCACCAAAAAAGAGGATTAGAGACTAGATTTCAGGCAAAAATACAAACAAAAAGAAAAAATAAGTTATATATCGAAAAGTGAAAAAAAGAAAAAAGGTAAAAAAAACTTTCGACTTTTGAGATCCATGTAATTAGAATAAGTGTTGAGAAAAATCGACCTTAGATCCAGTTTTAGGAAAAAAAACTGAATCGGCCAGACCATTTGCTTGAACTTTAGCCATCCGAGGCGGCAGTTCACCGTTGCCGATGAAAGCCGGCCTGCGGTGGTGTAATCACTCATTTTTGTCCGGCTATGTATAATATTATTAATATTAATGTAAGTGTTTAATATGTACTAAATATGTATGTGTGTTACATGTGTGAATTAATATTACAAGTATTATCTATATATATGTATATATTATATATGCGAATTGTATGTGTAAATGTATGTATGACGAATGTGTTATATTACAATATATGGGTATGTTTATTATATGTGCATGGGTATATGTGTGTATATTGTTATCATAATTATTGTGCATGTCATTAATATATATATAAGTATATGTGTACGTATGTTGCATGTATATTAATATTATGTGAATTAATATTATTGTTATTGAATTAATATATAGTGTATCATATATTAAAACTAAAACAGATTAGAATATAAAGCCCGTTTATATAATTATAAAACCCAAACTATTTATTAATATTTAAAGTCCACAATACAAATTACAAACCCATAATTAATTACATTAGGCCCAATTCGGCCAAACCCATTTAATAACTGACAACCCTAAAATATATCTGATCTAATAACCCTAATATATCATCTTCTTATGTGCAGCCACAAGAGAGTCGTTGGATCATGCCGAGATCCAACGACCATGATTGAACACAAGAACCATTCATCTGTAGCGTGGAGTGCACGCGCCAACCTTCTGCCTTCCCACGTGCGTGTAAAGATCACGCGCGAGACCGTCCGTATTCCTTGCGCCACGTGTCTGCATCTGAGCGATGCCACGTCAACCTCAAGATCCCATCTCGACCGTCCATCTCCAAAGTAATCTCATCCGTTGATCAAATTTGATCCTGCGGCCAAGATTGAATCTGCCAAAGGGAGGATCTTCATCAAACGTCCGCCCAGATTTGCTGCCGCCGCACGCCTCTCCACCGGCTCTCTAACCACAAGTCATGGCCGAAATAATAAACAAAGGGGAAAACATCAGATCAAAATCAACAACAGTAAAGACATTTATTTGGTTGATTATTGTAAGCAAAAAAAAAAAATCAAATCAGAGAGCATATATATATGTGTGTGTGTGTAATCAGATCCTATTGTACACGAGATTCAGATTGAAATAAAAATAAAAAACTTCAGACATATATATATTTTCCTTTACATGCATTTATATTCGAACAAATAATAAATAAATAAAAGAGTAAAAAGGTTGTTTTTTTACCTTTGTCGTCGCGTCTCTCCTTTCTCGGTGATAAGCCTATCGTAGGGTGAACCGGTGTGGAAGTTGAAATCTCCCGAATGAAGAAAAAAAGGTTCGATTTTTATAAAAAAATATTAGGATTTTGATTTTAAAAAAATGATAAGGAGAGATTTTATGTTTCTAAATGGAAATGGTTTCGTTTTTTAAGATTGGTTGAGGGTGGCCGGTGGTGGTAGGCGTTGGCCGAAGTGGCCAACCACAACCAAATTTTGGAGATCGATGCAGCCGGTGTTTATTTCTGAGTTTTGGGGTTTGAATGAGGGAAAATAATAAAAGAGGGGAGATTTATTTTTTTAGGTTCAAAATTTAAAATGGCCAAAGGCCGTATTTGAGACCGAAGGGGTCTATTTATAGACTAATTAATCCTAAAAATGGTCTAATTACATTTTAGTCCCTCTGCCCTTTTGTTTTTGCTCCGGTACTCTTCCCCTTTTCAAATTACACCACTGACCATTGTAAGTGTTTCAAATATTTCAATTTCGTCCTGATATTAAACCCAATCAGATTTTAAAAGGTCAAATTCCTTAAAGTCCATCCGCATTTCGGAGTTTTCGCAGACAGTCCTTCCATTTTTTAAAATTATTTTCGTGGTCCCTGAGTGTTTTGAAAAATTATAATTTCTTCTTGTTTTTAAATTCAATTCGATTTTCAATGGGTAAATTTCTTTTTTTGGTCCCCATTTCCTTCTAAAGTCTTTTAATTAGGTCCCTCTTCTTCAAATCAAAACTGATTTTGGAAGGATTAATTTCTTTTTGCTCCTTGTTATTTCTGCTTCATTTAAATTTAGTCCTTTATTTTGTATATTTATTTAAATATTTATTATATGTTCGATATATTGTTATGTTATTGTGTTTAGTAATTATTTTCATTCATATGACTTTTAATTTGTTCGATACATATATTATTGCCTATTAATTTATGTTTGTGAATATTTGTTTCTATATTATGTTCATATAGGTATGTTTAGCATATATAATGTGTTATATTCCCATGTTATTATATATCCATGTTCTTGTATTTTATTGTCGAATATGTAAATTCGTTATATTTATTGTGATATTTGCATGCACATTGCTTCTTATATATACTATGCATATTATATTTAATTTGTAAAGTATGTGTTTTAATATATTATAATATTACACATTCTATATTATTGTATGGGTTTTCTACATATAATATAATATAATATTATATATGATTTATTTGGTATTATCATATGTACACATAATATTTGTTTAATATAGATAATTTTACATTTTATATTATTTTATGTACCTTTTTATATATGTGATATACAAATTAGATCAATTTAGTATTATACCTTTTTTATACACGTGTATATTGTTTGTTCATCTTTTACTTATCGGTATATTCTTGTTACTTGTTTTTGTTAATATTTTTTTAATTAATTTCATATATTTTAACATGCCATATTTAATTTGTTGTATATAGTGTTAGGCATTTATCCCGGTATTCTAGTGATAGTGTCATCCCGGTCTCCGGGTGTCATCTTCTTTGGTATCGTGGATATCAAGACAAAAGTTTATATTGTTATACATACATGCTCTTTTAGGAATAAATTTTAAATTAAATTGAATTTTATTTTTCTCAATAATTACGATACGAACCTGTTAGGTACCAATTTTGGGCATAGCGGGGGTGCTAACCCTTCCCTATACGTAATTGACTCCCAAATACAATTTGAATCTCTAGTTTTATTTTCGGTGTCCAGTCTACCTAATCCGAGTGACCGGTGCGACTCCATATTTTTTCAAAATACGAGTTTTCCTAAAATTTCATTTTTTTAAATATTTTTTCAACAAAAGCTGGAAAATCCCTCCCCATATGATTTTTTTAATTTTTGTAGCGGCACGTAAAATGTCGCTACATGTGGTTCGCAACGGGTGGCTCGACAACACCTGGGTTTAGGATAGATGAGGGAGATAGGATTTGAGAGAGTTTGGTTTATTTTTTTGGAATTTCAGATGCAAATGAGTTTTTTTGGGCAAAAAATGGATATTTAAAGGTAGTCAAAACGATGTAGTTTAGGGGCTGTGTAACCCGCGCGTAGAACTGACCCGGGAGGGAAGATCCGCGCATTTCTAATGAATGGGGAAATTGAACATTTGGTCCTTCCTTTTTGTATCCTTTACATTTTTGCCATTTAATTCATGTTTTCTTACAATTTAGTACGTTCTTTTATTTTTTGTTATTATTATTATTAACATTATTATTATTATTATTATTAATATTACTGTTCTATTATTATATTGTTATTATTATTATTATATATTATCATTATTATTATTATTATTAAGATTACTACTGTTATTGTATTATCATTATTATTTACTATTATTATTATTATAATTGTTATTATATTTATATATTATTATTATTACTAATTGTTATCATTTATGAGTATTAATGTTATTATTATTGTTATTACTACTAATATTATTATTTACTTATTATTTATAATTTAATAATATATGTATTATTATATATATCCGTATAAATTCTGCATTCATTTGTCTTAATCAAATTTTAAATTAAAATGATTTTTTTATTAGGGATTCTCGTGAAAAACGTACCTCGAACTTAAAGGGGCGCTGCTTTCTTGTTAATCTCTAATATAAAAACATCATTTTAATCTTAAATTATAATATTTAAAATAGTATTTCTTTATCTGAGGTCTCACGGAATTATGTCTCGAACTTAAAGGGGCGTGAGTTTATCGTTAGTCCCATATAAAGGAGTATTGTTTTAAATATATTTACGACAAAATTCATGCATTAAGGGATCACAATTTCCAAATTAAATTTGAATTCATAATTTCCATCGTTAAAACACTATGCAATCGACTAGGTGCCTATTTTCGGCGTTGTGGAGGTGCTTGCCCTTCCCCAAATGTAACAGATTCCTGAACTCATTTTTCTGGTTTCGCAGACCAAAACTCGTTGTTTTAATAAAAATTATGAAAATGATCGAGTTTTCAGGTGATCCAATCTCACCTCAATTAAAAAGATTGGTGGCGACTCCTATTAAAACCTAATATTTTTTGTAAAAAACGTCAAGCTCGAGGGCCTGTTATTACAATTAACATGTAATATGATTAGCAAATGTTGATAATTTGGGGATGAAATTAGAACCTTTAAAAGTTTAAGGATCAATTTAGAATGAGAGTTATAGTTTGGGGATGAAATTGAAATATTTAAAAGTTTGTGGACCAATTTAAAATAAAGATCATTATTTAATACTAAAAATAGAACCTTCAGAAATTTAAAGATCAATTTAAAATAATATTATAGTTTGAGAAAGTGTGATGCAATTAACTAAATAAAAAAATAATTTGTTTACGTATATATTCAAAACAAGGTTAGAAGTTTAATATTTAACGATCCCTGAAAAATAATATTTTTTTATTTTTTTAAAAAAATGAGTAAAAATAATAAAACCTTTTTATTGTTTTTAAATTTTGCATATTTTTATTTTAAAATTTTAATAAATACATTTTAAAAAGATTAAAACGAAAATGACGGAAGAAAAAAGAACTTTCTTTTAACCTTAAAAGAACCGGGTAGGAAAGGATCCAAAAAGATTGGTACCGGGTCGAAAATAACGGGCCTCGGGGCTTGTTTGTTTTCTTTTCATCTTCGAGGTTGTGCTAAACAAGGCAATTTAGGGGTGTCTTTGCAAACTTGAAATGTTTAATCAAACCAGATTTTAGGGTTTCTCACTTTCTCAGGGGAAAAAAAATAAAGAGAACATTTTCACTCCCAAACCTTCAGAGTCTTCTTATTTTGTCTTCCCTCTCCTTTTCAGCCCACAATTTTGTCCATCAATGTTCTGGGGATTTACGTTTGCAGGTACTGCCTTACTTACTTAACTTCTTTTGAGTTGTCCATGGAAAATTCTTGAATTCGATCAACTTCCTGCTTTGCTTTTCAACATGGATTTTGGTTTTTTATATGATTCTGAGTAGGGGGGTTTCTTTAGTTTTAACTCTATGTTCGATCCAAGGAGTTTCAGTTTTCACTTTCTGCCTTTGATTGGCTTCTTTGCTGCTATTCATACGTGGAGAAGACATTAAAAAACACTTCCTTGTTTTTCTTGCATTTTATATGAACGCGTGTGTTAATTTGTATGCGTAGTTATGCGCAGAACAATTTTTTAACGGTATCTTTTGGGTCATTAACTATTTGAAAGTTAGTTTATACCTTTTTGTTGATTAGCTAGCTGTTACTCATTACGAGTTTCAGTTTAGTATTTTGCATTAAATGTTTATTTTGCGGCTTTTGATTATTTTTTACTGAATTGCTTCTTATTGTCTGACAGAAAACAAATGAAGATTGATTAAAAAAGAATAGAACATGCTAGGTGCCTAGACATAATTTGCCCACGAAGTAAGCACTTTGATGAGAGTATTAAATGCTGGATTAGTATGGATGTCCATGTGATTCATTCAGAAGAGGGCTTGAGCCATCATGGAATGTCGGATGATTTTCCCTGTGAAGGTGGAGAAGCAAATCATGTAGAGAATTCCTTAGCTAAAGAAGGAGATGGGATTTCTGAGCCATATGTCGGCATGGAATTTAATTCTGAAGATGCTGCTAGAGCTTACTATGATGAATATGCTAGACGTTTGGGATTTACCTCCAAGGCGGGCCATGTTTCCTCACAGTATAAATCTGATGGGACTATTGTTGCTAGGGAGTTTGTCTGTGGCAGAGGGGGTTTGAAAAGGTCTGCTGAAAGCTGCAATGCAATGCTTAGGATAGAGTTAAAAGGAGAAAAGTGGGTTGTTATAAAGTTTGTGAAGGAGCATAACCATTCGGTGATGAGTCCTGGCAAAGTGCATTATCGTCCACGCAGGCACTTTGCTGGTGCTGCAAAGGCTACAGATGATAGTTACCAAGGAGTTGGCGTTGGAGTTGTACCAAGTGGTGTGATGTATGTTTCTATGGACGGAAACTGTTTCTCCACAGATCCAAACAATCATGGCATCAGGAAAACTCCTCCAGCAGAAGCAAATCGCTCTGGTAAAAACATTGTGACACCAAATTGTGCACTTAGGCCAGTTAACAGAAAGAGAACACTGGGGAGGGATGCTCAAAATCTGCTTGAATATTTTAAGAAAATGCAGGCTGAGAATCCTGGTTTCTTTTATGCAATACAACTGGATGATGATAATCGCATGACTAACGTGTTTTGGGCTGATGCAAGGTCAAGGACAGCCTTTGCGCATTTTGGTGATGCTGTGAAACTGGACACGGGTTACAAAGTAAATCCATATCAGGTGCCATTTGCTCCATTTACAGGGTTGAACCATCATGGTCAGACAGTTTTGTTTGGTTGTGCATTACTGTTTGATGAGTCTGAGGCTTCTTTTGTTTGGCTTCTCAAGACATTTCTTACAGCAATGAATGATCGTCAACCTGTCTCTTTGATCACTGATCAATACAGAGCCATACAGACAGCAGTGTCTATGGTGTTTCCAGGTGTTCGACACTGTATTAATAAGTGGCATGTTTTACGAGAAGGCCCAGAGAAGTTGGCACCTATTTTTCACGTGCATCCTAATTTTCAGGTGGAACTGTATAATTGCATAAATTTGACTGAAACTATCGAGGAGTTTGAAGTATCTTGGAGATTGATTATTGAAAAGTATAATCTTGGGGCACATGATTGGCTTCATTCATTATATAATTCCCGAGCTCAGTGGGTGCCTGTATATTTTCGGGATTCCTTTTTTGCGGCGATAAATCCCAATGAAGGATTTGATAGCTCTTTTTTTTTTGGATATGTGAGTCAACAGACCACGTTACCTATGTTTTTTAGACAGTATGAACTAGCACTAGAGAACTGGTTTGAAAGGGAGATTGAAGCTGACTTTGACACAATACGCACCACGCCAGTCCTTCGGACACCATCACCAATGGAGAAACAGGCAGCAGATCTATATACAAGGAAAATTTTCACTAAATTTCAAGCAGAACTAGTTGAAACTTTTGTTTACACTGCTAATAGAATTGAAGGTGATGGAGCCATCAGCACATTCAGAGTTGCAAAGTATGAGGATGACAACAAAGTGTACATAGTTACATTAAACCACCCTGAAATAAGAGCTAATTGTAGTTGTCAAATGTTCGAGTATGGTGGCATCCTTTGTAGACATGTTTTAACGGTCTTCACTGTGACAAATGTTCTTACATTACCACCACATTACATCCTGAAGCGATGGACGCGAAACGCGAAGTTTGGGGTTGGAACAGATGAAAGTGGGGCTGATTTGCTTGGTCAAGAGTCGTTGACATCACGGTATAACAGTTTATGTCGGGAAGCAATCAAATATGCAGAAGATGGGGCAATAGCTACCGAGACTTATAATGTTGCAGTCGGAGCACTTAAGGAAGGTGGGAAGAAGGTTTCTGTTGCAAAGAAAAATGTTGCAAAACTTGCACCTCCTGACTTACTGGCTAGTGGAGCTGCCTATGATGACAAGAGGAGCTCAACATCAGCTCCAGATACAGCCCCTTTGCTATGGCCGCAGCAAGATGAAATTACACGGCATTTCAATCTTAATGACACTGGTACTGCAGTTCAATCTGTCTCAGATTTGAATCTGCCACGTATGGCACCTGTTTCCCTTCATCGAGATGATAGTCATCCTGAAAACATGGTACAATAAGTAATTTTTTTATTATTTTAAAATTTCATTTCATTTCCCCTTTGCTTTTGAATTGAAGAACAGTATGCTGAATTGATAAATTTTTATGGGTTTCTTTGGTGTAGCCGGTTCTTCCTTGTTTGAAGTCAATGACTTGGGTAATGGAGAACAAAAATTCAACCCCTGAAAGTAGGTTGGCAGTCATTAATTTAAAGGTATACGTGTGGTAAAATTTTAATAGCCAGTGAGTACAAGAAATCCCAAAGTTGCTGCTTGCTTTAACCTTTAATATAACCTCTGAATTAATTGCTAAAGTACACGAAACCCTTTTGAACTGTTAAGCTAGTCCATAGCTATTATCATTTACTACTGTTTTTGCCACTTATTTTTTTCCTCATGGCAAGCCTTTTTCTTATGCATATCTGATATAATTGATGCAGTTGCAGGATTATAGCAAGAGTCCATCAGCTGAAATGGAGGTTAAGTTTCAGCTTTCCAGGGTTACGTTAGAACCAATGTTGAGGTCTATGGCTTATATTAGTGAACAGCTTTCTACCCCCGCTAACAGGGTTGCTGTCATCAATTTGAAGGTATTCTAATCCATAATCAAGTGGGTGACATTCCATAATGGTCATGGTATTTGAGCAATTAAATCTAATGATATTTTCTGGAAATGGTATTCTAAAACTTGTGGATAAATTGCTTCATGATGGTAAGCCGACAAATTGTGAATTCTAAACTTCATTTTCATGTTTGTATAAGGTTTACTAATCTGCTTGTAAGGATGGAATTCAAATAGAATCCTGTCAAATTTAGGGTTGTGATTTAGTATACTATAAGACTGTCTCTACGATGTCCGTGTTGCTGATTACCATTTGAGCACCTCACTATCTGTCTTTTGCTTATTAGATTTTTTCTTTATTTTGTCTTGGGTTCCAGCTTCAAGACACCGAGACTACTACAGGAGAGTCGGAGGTTAAATTCCAGGTATCCAGGGATACGTTAGGAGCAATGTTGAGGTCAATGGCATACATCCGGGAGCAGCTTTCGAATGTTGTAAGCATCCTCTTCTTTTACATATTGCAGTTAACTATAATTTCACATGTATATGTGCAAATGTTTGACAAGATGGATATGGTATTATCCTCCATTCCTCTTGGCTTCAACCATTTCCTTGTAGGATTGCACCTTACTAAATTGATTCATTGCCTGAAATCTTTATGCATTATACAATAATTGTTTTTCATTTTCCACAAATTTGGCTGTTTTGCAGAGTGAAGCACAAGCAGAGCCTTTATTGAAGAAGCATAGGAAATGAGAATGCATTGAAGTTGGGGATAAGTGGCCCATGCTTGTTGTTATGGCCTGCCGTCCTTCATCAGTCACGAATAGCCATCAGATGTTTACAATGATGATGGGGTGCAACTACTTGCACATTGTGTATCGAATCGTTTTTTTTTGCCGTCTCTATGTATTTGGTTCTTTGTGCACATTGTGTAACATATTCATAAAAAAAGTAAATGCGGTCATAATGTTTAGCCTTGGCTTTCCCTTGGTTCACTGCATTCAACCCGTACCATACTGGTTAGTTTTTTTTTTTCCTTCACGGTGTCGCTCTTCTCATCCATTGGGGAAATGCATCGGCTTATTATTATGCGTCTATTTCAGATTTTGGTTTTATAAACGGTAAAGTTGAACAGCTAAAGGATCAACAGAAGGCAGGAACCACTTTGGAATCAGAATTGACCGGATGACCTTATGGAGCCAGAGAAAGATCAGTTCCCCTACCATGCCGCTTTCTTTTGCCACCCATGTCAGATTCTTCAGAATTGGGTTCACTGGTCTGTCCTGATTTATGATGAAAAAGCATCGACACCAGGAGATCTGCATCCTGAACATAAATTATTGAGAGCAACTGGATAAAAATTATACAGATGAAATAAGTGAGCACAGAATGCTGATCTTACAATTCCAGTGTTCCACTACGCAGACCAAGCAAAAAGTCCTTGGCAACTTTGCGTGCAAGCTCATTCCTCCTGAAAATGATGATGAATGCATGATAAAACACTGTATCAATCATGAACAAAATGCTAGAAAACTTTGTCTTTCATTCAACCAAATTGATAACTTTGTTCCACGTTTTCACCTGCTCTCGGCTTCAGCTGGTAGTATATCATCCTCAAGCTCTTGAATGAATTACTTGTATGACATCAATCCTTCTCTGGAAATTTTATATTTGGCAACTAAACTAAAACATAACGAAAAGTTGGATGATTAAGTTTGCTGCTGCCTGTTATACTGAAAAAAGTAAATTAATTATAAAAATAAACTTAAAACATGATAATTCAAGATTTTATATTAATAACTAAAATAAAATTTGAAGATGGGTCTACATTTGTAATGTAACCTTTTAAATTATAGTAACAATAAACGGCAGAAGCAAGGAAAATACAAATGTCACAATAGAAGTTATGCAAGATTATGCCAAGCGCAATAATTAAAGTTTGAGGGCGAGTCTAAAGAACGGCAAGTTAGTATAGGACTAATAAACGACGGGATGTTATAGTTGTTAGATAGGAAATTTTTTGATTTTGACCGTTAGATTTAGATTCCCATAAAAAACATACGAAAACGAGAAGATGTCGTTGCTGGTAAGTTTCGGTACTTGGTAGTTTCGCAACTATATGAGGATAAAAATTGTGTTGCAATGTCAAAAGTTAAAATAACGCATAAATTTCAAAACTATGAAATATGTACCAAAACTGGTAGTTAAAAGTTTAAACTCAAATTGTTAGTGAAGTATGTGACAAGTAAAGTTGCAAGAAGATGTCGTGGAATTTGATTTCAAGTACCAAAACAGTCTGCTGTGAAAGTAACATTTTAGGGTTAACCGTAACAGTTGACGTTTTTCTCCTGATATCAGAAATTTTGTAAATGTTCCGGAACCTGTAGAAAATGTGTAAACTAGAAATGTTTAAAGTGACTTTAACAATACATGTTTGTATAGTATGTTTCGGAACTTAAGTATGAGTATCGAAACCTGGACTATGGTATGTTGGATAAATAAAATTAGACGTATAAACCGTTAAAGTGAAAGAAGTAGATAACATATTAGGGCCAATCGCTAAGTATTGGAATTCATGAACGAGTTTCGCAACCTAAAGCTGAAGATGATAATATTTTTGGTTTAACTATTTATATTTCCAGTTTTTTGTAGGTCTCTTAAAGCCCTCCGGCTTCTTTAGAATGAGAATCAAACCTTCATTTTGCCATTGAAAACCTGGAGAATCCTCTCAAGTTGTAAAAAACGTTTCATTCATTGTAAAGGTTTGAAACCTTAATTCAGGTCTGTAATATCTCAATTCTTGCTTAGTGACTAAAATGTAATTTTTGAAAGTTTAGGGGTTAAAATGTAAACTTTAGAAAAGTTTAGGGACTAAAGTGTAATTTTGAAAAGTTATGTAATTTAATCCCGTAAATGGATAGTTCACCCCAAGAGTGGTATTTTTGTGTTACCATATTTTTCATACGAGGCTTATATTATTCGAAATTGGATCGAATAGAATTGTTAAGCATGCTCAAGTCAGAGAAATATTATGATGGGTAACCTCCGGGAAGATTCCATAAAAGTGTTTCTGATCGATATTTTAGACTCAGTAAGAGTAGAGAAAAATCGTATGGATTATCGATAAAGGAATTCTAAGAGAAATTTTATTCTATGAAGATTTTCGATAATTATCGGAATAATAGACTAAGTTAGGAAAATTCAGTCTAGGTTCTTGAAAAAGGAAGTTTTTATGGGATAAAAGAGTTTATTTCCCAAATATGGAAATACAGAATTTTTGAAACAAATCCAATAGCTCGGAAAAGGTAAAATCGCAGTAGAAGTATTTTATGGATATCGATATATCAGATCGAATTAATATTTTGAAAATAGTTCCAAAGATTATGGAAAATTCATAAAATATTATTTTATGAATATTTTTGTTAATGTTGGTGAGATTCTAACTAGATTTAGTTAGAATATGATGGAGTGGTTATAAAGCTCAAAGAAAGAAAATTTGGAAATAGTATTGAATGATATTCGAATATTTGGATCGAATAAATATCATAAATTAAAATTTATGATATTTTGGGAAGGAGGCTGGTTAGAATGGAACCAATTTGGTTCAATTTTTATGGAATGACAATTTTCAAGACTTGTTGTAAATAAAGTCTAGTTGGAGGGCAAATTGGTCATTTGCCATGGATGACATTTTTGAAATATTTTGGAACTTTGAGGGAAATTTTGGAAGAAGATTTACACATAGATTAAATCATGTCCATTGGTTTTGATGAGATTGAATGTTGTCCATTATAATAAAAGGGCAAATTAGTAAATTCAGTTAAATGAATTTAACTTTACAAGTGGATTAAATAAATAAAAGATGATAAAAAATCATCTTATTTCTCCTGCTTGTTGTTTGAAAGTTCAAAGATAGAAGGGATAAAGAAATTTTCAAACTTTTAAGCCAAATTTTGAAGAAATCAAGACTAGTTTCAAGCAAAGTTTATTTAGGTAAGTTGTTCTACACTTGATTCTCTTCATTCTGATAGTAATATTGCATGATAAAAGTTAATTTTAGTTCATGTTATTGATGAAGATAATTATGGAAATTGAAGTTTATGATGGAATTAGACTTGTAGTTAGTTGAATTGATGATTTAAAACATGGAATCAAGTTGAATTTGGATAAATTCCATGTTTGAGGTTATAAACCCTAACCCTAAAATTTGGGGGTTTTGGTTAGGAAGCTAAATTAAGGATGATATTGAATGGATTGTGATATTGGAAGCTTAATTTTGATGATATGATGAATAATTTCCCCAATTGAATTTTTAAGGACCATTTCGAAAAGATTGAGAAATTAGGGGAAATTATTGAAAATTTTATTTTAGCCTTAGAATTGATGAATTATGATAAAAATGGCTTGAATTTGTGATTAGGGACCAAAATAATTTTTTTGGAAATTCAAGGACTAATTTGGCAATTTAGTAAAAATTAGGGATTTGTCTTGAATTTATAGAAAATTGATAGAATTGAAGATTTAAGCATGATAGGAAGTTAAAAGGATTGAAATGATAAGAAAAGAAATATTAAGGACCAATTCGAAATAAAAGTTTTGGTGAAGGACTAAATTGGTCAAAGTTTAAAAGTTGAAGGGAAATTTCTAAGGATATTAGAAATAAATAAATGGTTTAATTGTACATGAATTTATGTACAAAAGTGAAGTAGTGACTAAAATGTCACTTTTATAAAGTTTGAGGACTAAAAGGAAATAGTCCAAAATAAGTAATTAATTATGGAAATTGTTCAAAAATGGGTTTGAACAATTGTTTAATGTTCAAAATGGTCACTAAAGACTTAGGGACCATTTTGGAAATGATGTGAAATATTGGGGAAATTTTCAGAAAAATTTTATATTCGAATAGTTATGTTTAAGAATCAAGTTAACAATGTTAGATTTAAGTCGAATACGAGAATTATAATGTATATGTTCGATTGGTCTCATACAGTTCTAAAAGAGAATGAAAGAGAACCAGTGATAAAGAGAAAGATAAGAACCTCGAGTAAGCTTAGTGAGGCATATTATTCATAGCCTAGGTGAGTGCATTTATATGTTTTAAAAATGCAATTAGGAGGACTTGCGAGTAGTCGACCTTAAATTAAAATGATATTGCATTTTTATATGATTTCATTATGTTGAAAATGACATTATATTTCTCTATAATTCGTGATATAATACATTGATTGACATGACAAGATTAAAATGAAACAAGTTAAAATGGAATAAGATACACCTAAAAATAGTATTGCCTTATACATATGTTGAGCTACTGCATGTTGTAATAAAGATAGATTACGTGGAATATGACGTGTGAATTATGAAATGATCATGATTTATGTTTGCCATGACTATTTATGATGAAACATGAGATATGAAATGTTTAATTATATGATTAATTATGATATTGAGTTGATGAAGAAAGAAATGCCCAAGTATTGAGTATGAGAGTCCATGGTATAGTTGGCATGCCATAGAGTCTTTAGTAGCTGCACCCTCATGTTCATGTTATCAAACAGTTATTGTGACAAAATGATTGTGTCACTTGCACCCTGAGGATCCACGCCCATTGTGCCCGAGTGCACTGTCGAGGTGCTTCATGTTTATGGGGAGCAAAGAGCGTCCCGAGTATGTACTCATCTTCACGTTCACGTTTGACACTACGGTGTCATTTCAATATGACTCGCGTACCTCGATCTCATATAGCATACTTTGGGCAATGATAAAGGAATCATGTCATATAAACGAATCATGTCATGTAAATGAATCATGTTACGTATATGAAACATGCCATGAATATGAACCATGCTATGTATAAGAAATGTGGCAAGTAAGCGAATCATGCCACGTATATGAATCATGACATGTATACGAACTATGCCAAGTATGTGAATCATGTCAAGTACCTGAAATATGTCAAGTATACAAAGTATAACACATATATAAGAAATATGCTATGCATATGAACCATGCCATGTATACAATTACGTTACGTATATGAATTATGCCATGCATAGGGATTATGCCATGTACACGTATCATGTTATGTATATGAATTAAGTCACGTATATGAAAGAAAACACATTTATGAATCATGCCACATATGAAAAACATGTCATGCAAATGAAATATGCCACATATGAGAATCAAGTTACATAAATGGATCATGCCATGAATATGAATCACGTCATATATATGAACCATGTCATATATATAATTCATGTTATGCATGTAAATCATGTCATGAATATGTATCATGTTGCTTATGTGAATTATATTTTGTATACGAAACATACAATGTATATGACTTATTTTATGATGATAGAGTATTGGACTCATGAACAAGTTAGGAACTTATGACATGTACATGAAAATCTAGTGACTATGGAAACCTTAATAGTACTATCCTATCTTAAGTAGAGAACTTGATATGATATCATATGATAAATATTACTTTACTTTATGTTTGTTAAATGAGATCATTGCCTCACTAAGTTTGTACTTAGCGTGTGTATTTCACACGTAGGTTCTCCCACGTAGAAGGGAAAGAAGGAGCTGTTAAATTGGAAAATCAAGTTACATTAGTTATCACGGTATGTACATCTTAAATTATGGTTGATGTCTAGTGGACATGTACATGTATGTATGTGAGTTTTAATGATGCAAACTGTTTTGTAAACTTAAGTTAATGTGTTTATGTACTATTACGAGTGTATGGACTTATAATATGGTTTTACTACAAATGATTAGGATTTATGACTGAGTTAAATATAGTTTAACCCTAATCACGTAGTAATTTTAAAATCAAGAAAGGGTCTAGGCAGGGTACATAGTTTTCTCCCTGAATTATATTCTTGTTTTAGTAACACATTTATAAATTTTATAAAATAATTCAGGGTTAAAACTAGCTGCTATAGACTGATGTAGTTTTTAATTTAAAACCGGAAAGGGGGTTAAACTACAAGATAAAGTTTGGTAAAAAAAATTTTTAAGTCAAGTTTTCTTAACAACTCTGTAACATCTTTAGTGTATATTCGGTATCCGAGTATACGTTAAGGGTGTTACAAGGTCTGCAACTGAACCTGTGCAATCGTCTCCATTGTGAAGGTAATAAGCAAAACCCTAAGGTTTGTTTATTTGCGAAATACTTGAACTCCAAGGTTTGCGTTTCGAAATTTTGGTATGGAATTGCATTTCTTGTTGGAGGAAGTCTGTTTAAACCGAATATTATGTAACACCCTAAACCCGGTGTCACATTGGGCCTCAAGCCCAAACCCATATATGATTTTTTTTCAAATAATTTTAGCCCACATCTATAAGTTTCATAAATCCAACCATCATTAAAAGGGGTTATACAAAATATCAAGCGTTGTATAGAGCTCCAAATCAAAACATACTAATTAAAAACATTCGATATGAATAATAGTTTAGAGGGAGTTACAGATACAAAACATAAGGGTCCTATGAATACATTGCCCCAACAAATCTAAGTATTGTACTCTTCAACTTATCGATGCACTGAAGTCCTACTCCAATGGGCTTCTTGTAAAGCACGTAACGACATAATGACATGCGTAAGGATATACCAATTCCAAACGTTGAGCTCGAAAGCTCAGTGGATACACCTCTATTCTACCATGCTTCATACAGATCATAAATATAAGCATGTAGTTAAATTAATGATCAAGAAAGTACGAATACCATGTGGCGCTACTTTGTTCTCCTAAACACATGTAATCAATATAATCAATCATCCAAACAATCAAGGGCTCACAAGGCCCAACATACCATACCATACCATACTATACAGTAGTGAGGCCGGGTCACCTAGCATCGATACATACACTCCGAGTAAGGCCGGGTCACATAGCATCGGAACATACACCTTGGGTGAGGCCAGGTCACATAGCATTGGATCAAACACCCTGCTCAAAATCATCCCTCGAGCACATACGAATGAGGCCCCGGTCACATAGCCTTGGTAACCTTCATCCCCTCATCTTACCATGGTGTTGCAACATATTCTTGGGCATCCGGTCCCATCAACAATGTGCTCACAAAGCACATGACAACATTACAAGACCAAATACATTTGTGACTTTACCACTACATGGTTCACCCAAGTTAAATCCCATTTAATTTTTATTTCATCACATACGGGGTTAGAATTCCAGTTTCTCAATTTTAAAATTTATTTTATACCTTTAGAGACCTATTAGGCCCTTTACCTCGAATATAAAACCCTTAAACTCAAGGTCAAATTTCTTGGGCAGATTGCCTAACGAGTATCGAGGCGCCTATATGGGTATCGATACGCCCCTCTAGATATCGATACTCCTATTTGAGTATCGATACCCATCTTAGGATTGAAAGATTGATCATAGCCCCATATCGATACACCCTTCTCGTGTACCGAAACCCAGTACCAGTACGCATACCATGCATACCGAAACCACACTCATACCGAAATGACCCTTGGCGTACCGATACGCTATTTTTCTACTGGAATTTGGAATGAAACATGGGTACCGATACGCGGGGACATGTATCGATACGCCCCTTATATTTCGTCTAAAAAGAGCCCCTTTTTACAAGGGGTACCAATACGTGTTCATCTCCTAACGGTACGAGAACCCAAAACTTGCATCCTAGAGTTCAAAAATTGATTCCCGCTTACCCAAATCATCAAGTTTGACCCTAAAATCAAGCCTACGAGTCATTGAGAGTATTTAGGGTTAGTTTATACCAATTTTACAAGTTTTATCCCCAAAAAAACTTCCACCATTAACACCCCGTCATGAACGTCCAAGCATACTTAGTCATCAAATTAACATACAAAGCAATCACACTTATGATATGCAAGAAACATAGGAATTGGAAGTGTACTAACCTTCCCAAAAGCACCAGCAACCTTGCTTCCACAAGTTTCAAGACTTGGCCTTGCCTTAGAATGCTCCCTCGCCTTCTTGACTACAAAAAAGTGTTGCAAGAAGGGTCACCACACTATCGTAAGGCAATAAAGGCAACTAAAGAGGATTTAAAACACTAAAACAAGATTGAATCTCCAAATCCCGTTCAACCTTACAAAACCCCCTCCAAAACCTCAAGGTTTTTATCCAACTCCAAACTTTGACATTCTTACATCAAAAGATAGATCTCTTGATACTGAAACTTCTTCCTTCAATAGGCAAAACGAGATTCTCATAGCAAACTTCAAAGATTCTACCTTTAGTGTGGTGTTTTGGGTGGAAGAATGGGTTAAGAGGATGAAGGAGACAACCAAAAGCAAATGATTTCATCAATTCTCTATATATGTAGAAAATTAAAGAGACCATGTATCACTTTGTCATCCAAAAGTTCACTTACCAAAATACCCCCATCCTCACTTCCAAGCCCAACCCATAACAATCAATTGAGCCTAACGGCAAGGATAAGCCCCAAAAAGGTTTACAAGGCCCAACATCATAACCCAAACACGAGGCCCAAACCTCGGGTTAACCTGACCTTCGAATTCTAAAATTTGGGTCGTTACAACTCCTTCTTCCTTTAAGAAAATTTCTTCCTCAAAATTTACCTTTGAGAAACAAATGCTGATAATGCAACTCCATGTCCTTCTCAACTTCCCACGTAGCTTCCTCGACCCTGTGGTTTCTCCACAACATCTTCACCAAGGGTATACATTTGTTGTGGAGCTCATTGACTCCTCTGTCAAGCACTCTTATCTGTTCTTCTTCATAAGTTAGATCGGGTCTAATCTCAATTTCTTTGAGCAAAATCACAATAGAAGGATCCGAACGATAACTTCTCCATATACATACATGAAACACATGTGGATGCGCTCTATCTTTAGAGGTAGGGCTAATCGGTAAGCCACTGGTCTGTCTCTCTCAATAATCTCATAAGGTCCAATAAATCTTGGGCTCAACTTACCCTTGCTCCCAAAGCAGATGATTCTCTTCCACAGTGACACATTGAGGAAAATTTTGTCACAGACCTCATATTCAATGTGCTTGTATTTCTGATCTGTATATGCCCTTTAACAATCAAAAGCCGCTTGTAACCTCTCTTTGATGATTTAAACCTTTTCTTCAGTTTGCTTAATCAAGTTTGACCCTACAATTCTTCTTTCATTAAGTTTTGTCCAACAAAAGGGAGTTCTACACTTACGCCCATACAAAGCCTCTAAAGGGGCTATCTTGATGCTTGACTGGAAACTGTTGTTGTAGGCAAACTCAACTAGAGGTAACTACTTCTCCCAACTCTTGTCAAAATCTATGACACAACATCGGAGCATATCTTCCAAGATCTGGATGACTCGGTCGGACTGACCATCGGTCTGAGGATGAAAAGCTGTACTAAAATGCAACTTGGTATCCAAAGCCTCATGAATCTTTTTCCAAAGCCTTACCGTGAAGCGGGGGTCTCTATTGGATATGATTGATGATGACACACCATGCAATCTCACAATCTCCTTAATGTACAATCTGGCCAACCGCTTAAGGGTAAAATCTATGCGCACTAGTAGAAAGTGCACAGGCTTAGTCAAACGATCCACAATAACCCAAATAACGTCATGCTTTTTTTGGGTCAATGGTAAACCCATAACAAAATCCATGGTCACTCTATCCCACTTCCACTGAGGAATCTGAATGGGCTGAAGCAAGCCTGAAGGAACCTAGTATTCCGCCTTTACTTGCTTACAAGCAAGACACTGGGTCACAAATTCTGACACATCTCTTTTCATACTAGGCAACCAATAGAAGGGACAAAGATCTGGATACATCTTGTTACTCCCCGGATACAAGGTATAAGGGCTATGATATGCCTCTTTAAGAATACAATCCCATAGATCCTATAAAGCTAGAATACACAATCGACCCTTAAGTATAAGAATCCACCATCTCGCACTTCAAAGTCAGATACCTCACCTTTCTGAACTGATTCAATCTTGGCCACAAGGTCCTTGTTCATCACTTTTGTTCTCTTGATCTCTTGCATAAATGTGGGTTCTACACGAAGTTCAGCTAGCAACCCTTCATCCTCAGTCATCCTTAATAGATCAAACATTACTCTCAAATCTGACATGGACTTCTGGCTTAAAGCATCATCCACCATATTAGCTTTACCGGGATGATACTCTATGATGCAGTCATAGTCTTTCAACAAATCAATCCATCTCTTTTGCCTCAGATTCAACTCTTTTTGAGTGATGAGGTACTTCAAACTTTTATGATCTGTATAGACATAACACCTCTCCCCGTAGAGATAGTATCTTTAAATATTCAAGGAAAAGATAACTGCTACTAATTCTAAATCATGCATGGGGTAATTCATTTTATGCGGCTTAAGTTGTCTTAAATCATAAGCTAAAACCTTACCCTCTTGCATGAGAACACAACCTATCCCACTCAACGAGGCATCACTGAAAACCACATAATCTTTTCCTGGCTTGGGTTATGTCAACACCGGGGCCTCTGTAAAATACACCTTCAACTGCTCAAAACTTTGTTGTCTCTCTTTGTTCCACTAAAAAAGAACTCCCTTTTATAAGAGCTTGGTCATAGGCGCAACTATGATTGAGAAGCCCTTAACAAACTGTCTATAATACCCGATAAGTCTAAGAAAGCTATGGACCTCTGAGATATTCTTAGGTGGCTTCTAATCCACCACACCTTAAATTTTTTGAGGGTCAACATGAATCCCATTTGCAGCAACAATGTGGCCCAAAAATGCTACCTCAGAAGCCAAAACTCATAATTACTGAACTTGGCATAGAGCTTCTTCTCTCTCAAGGTCTGAAGGACAACTCGCAGATGGTAGTCATACTCTTCCTCCGAGCTCGAGTACACCAAGATTTCATCTATAAAAACCACCATAAACTGGTCTAGATAAGGCTAGAAGACCCGGTTCATTAAGTTCATAAACTTGCGGGCGCATTGGTAAGCCTTAATGGCATTACCAAGAACTCGTAGTGTCCATACCGCGTCCTAAAAGCGATCTTCTGGACATCCCCTTCTACCACCTTTAACTGTTAGTAGCCCGATCTCAAATTAATCTTTGAGAACACACAAGCACCCCTTAACTGGTCAAATAGATCATCGATCTTCAAAAGGGGATAACGGTTCTTTATAGTTACCTTATTAAGTTTCTGATAGTCAATGCACATTTTCATTGACCCATCTTTTTTCTTAACAAACAAGACCGGTGCACCCTAAGGTGTGCTACTCAGTCAGATAAAACCTCTTTCTAGTAATTCTTGGATCTGGTTCTTTAATTCTCTCAACTCAGTGGGTGCCATACGATACGGTGCTATAGATATTGGTGTTGTACCGGGCATCACCTCAATCTTGAACTCTAACTCTCGATCATGAGGTAATACATGTAACTCTTTTAGAAACACATCAACAAACTCTGTCACAGCCCAAAGATTCTCTAGTATCGAGCTCTCAACTCTAGTATCTACCATATAGGCTAAGAAAACGTCACAACCTTGTTGAATAAACTTTTGAGCTGATACTGACACCATATTCGGAAGGCAAGGATTTTTTCTCCTCTAACCATAAGCTGGGACCCATCCAAAACACAGAGTTTCAAACTCTTGGTTCTACAACCCAAGCTTGTATCATGTTTAAACAACCAATCCATCTCTAAAATAGCATCAAATTCTTGAAACAAAAGCACCATCAAATCTACAGGGAACACTGTACCTTAAACCGTTATAGGACACCTCTTATAAACTTTATCAACTAGCACATCATACCCTATAGGATAATTACAAGAACACCCACTTCAAGATCCTCGACAAGTTCGCCCCACTACTCTGATAACCCACTACGAATGTAGGAATGGGTAAACCCTAAATCCACAAAAGCAACAGTAGGAACAGAAAACAAAGTAAACATACTTGAAATAACATCAATAGCCTCACAGTCCTCATGTGCCTTGACCACATACTGCTTTGCGAGGGTCATTACTGTCGATTAGAAGGTATCGCCACTTTGATGTCTCATCATATAACTCGTCCATCCTCTAGCGAAATCTCGTTTCTTATGAGTCGTGAAGGAGTTCCTCTGATTTTAAATTAGAGCAACATCTAAGGCCTTAAGGTAGTCTCTCCAAAAGTGGTCCGATGATCCATAACCATAGCATACTTTGGCATTGTTGTAACACTCTCTATGGTACTTATGCCTACACTGGGCACATACTGGTGCATAAGATTCTCTAGATGAGCCTCTTAAACTTATAGCTGAAGAGGAATTTGGCTTCCTACTCCCAACAGAGATAGACTTACAATCGGACCTCCTCAACTAGTTCGACGCTCTACTTCTTTGGTTCTAATTTCCCTTATTTCTCATCGAGAATGACTGAGACTAATTAGAGTGGGAATAGCTCCCTCCACTTGTATTGCCATGGCCTCTGGACTGACCATATGTTAACCCTTGCTTATACTCAATTGTAGGAACTCTTGCTTATACTAAAAAATTGGTCGATTTCCTTGTACCAGATATGTAAACCAATCTCATAAATTATCCATGTGAGCTTCTCCAACATATTATTTCTCAAACTCGTCAAGAAAATCATCCCAAGTAGACTGATTAGGGTACCAACCTAACTCTACGATCTCCCACCATTTGTGAGCATTCTCCTTCAGAACAGAAAGGATACACTTCAACTTGTCTCTTGGCTCCAATCCTATTTGACGCGGAATCCAATGCGTATCCCTCAACCATTGATCTACTTTAATTGCGTTATTTTGTCTCAACTCTAAGAAGTTAGTTGCACCATATCTACGAAGCCTCTCGATCAGGGCCTCACGAGGGGTGACGGAAGTTCTTGGGATAGCCCTCACAATACGATCAATTGCCCTATGCAGATAGAAGAAGTAGTTGGGTCCTTGATGCCTTTCTCCTTCCGACCTTTAATCTATCTTTAGGATGAAATCTTCATCATAGCTATCCTCTCGGGAGCCCCAACTCTCCTCCGTAGCACGCGCCCCTCTAGGCATACTCAAATTGCACAAACAAACAGACAAGGTTACTCCATCGGATATTTAGCCTTAAAATGAGTACAACTTTGATTTGTGGGCACATATTCACTAGACTCCCTTTTTAAGACTCTCTATTACCCCAATGATTCCTAGAATCGACTGAACCTAGACTCTGATACCACTAAATGTAACACTCTAAACCCGGTGTCACATTGGGCCTCAAGCCTAAGCTCATATATGATTTTTTTCAAATAAGTTTAGCCCATATCCATAAGTTTCATAAATCCAACAATCATTAAAAGGGGTTATATGAAATATTTAAGCATTGTATAGGAGCTCCAAATCAAAAGATACTAATTAAAAACATTCGATATGAATAATAGTTTAATGGGAGTTACAGATACAAAACATAAGGGTCCTATGAATACATTGCCCCAACAAATCTAAGTATTGTACTCTTCAACTTATCGATACACTAAAGTCATACTCCGATGGGCTCCTTGTAAAGCACGCAGTGACCTAATGACTTGCATAAGGAAATAACAATTTCAAAAACTGAGCTCAAAAGCTCAGTGGATACACCTCTGTTCTACCAAGCTTCATACAGATCATAAATATAAACATGTAGTTAAAATAATGACCAAGCAAGTATCAAGGGCTCACAAGGCCCAACATACCATACCATACCATGCCATGCCATACCATACTATACAGGAGTGAGTCTGGGTTGCCTAGCATCGGTACATACACTTTGGGTGAGGTTGGGTCACATAGTATCAGAATATGCACCCTGGGTGAGGCTGAGTCACATAACATCATAACATACAACCCACTCAGAATCATCTCTGTAACACCCTTAACGTATACTCGTAGACCGAATATAAATTAAAGATGTTACGAAATAATTGGAAGAAATCTTGACTAAATTTTTTTGTACCAAAATTTAATTTGTAGTTTAACCCTTTCTCGGTTTTAAATTTAAAACTATGTCATCTAGGTGCAGCTAGTTTTGACCCTGAATTAGTTTACAAAATTTATAATTGAATTATTGAAATAAAAATATAATTCAGGGCGAAAACTACGTAAGCTACCTAGACCCTTTCTTGATTTTTAAAATTTTTACGCGATTAGGGCTAAACAACATCTTAACCATACCAAAGATTTTGCTATTGTTTACAATTCATATTTCTAAACTTATCCATACATAAAAGCGTATAATTACGTTGTAAACTTATGCTGTAGACAATTCAACTTTAAAATACTTACTTGCCCACTAGTCTATCAAATTTTGATAAAGACGTACTTACTAAACTTATTGTAGTAACTTGATTTTTTCCAAGTTTCTGCTCCTCCTCGATTGACGATTTCCAGGAAACCTACATGTGACATAAGACACACGTTAAGTACGAACTTAGTGAGGCATTCAAAACAGTTTATCAAAACATGAAGTAATATAATTTAGTATGTCATATATAAAGTACAATACATTTTTTCTATAAATGGCAATCATGTCACAATATCTATGTTTCATGTATCATTGCTATAATGTGAATCATGAATCAGCAATATCATGTAAATCATAAAGCATCATTATCATGTATAACATGAATCATCTCTATTCTGTATCATATAACATATCTATCATGCATCATGTAACATTTCTATCATATATCAAGTAACATTTCTATCATGTATCATGTAACATTTCTATCATGTATGACATGTACTTCTCTGTCATGTAACATGTAACTTCTTTTTCATGTATCATGAAATCATGTGACATCTTTTTCATGTATCATGTAGTCATGTAACATCTGTATCATGTATCATGTTCTTTCATGTAATCATCTTGTTATATTATCAACGTGTCTGGCTAGAGGCCCATGGAAACCCTGTAACCTATATGCACCGTAGTGCCATGTAGAGTACGTACTCGAGAGGACGCTCTTTGCTCCTCATATAAGGACACTCTTTGCTCCTTATATAAACACCTCGTCAGTGCATTTTGCACTATGGGCTTGGATCCCCAGGGTGTATCTTGTTCCATTTTAATCTTGTCATTTTCTTATGTGAACATGATTCATCATTATTTATGAAAACAATAGTACATACCTTTTACTCCGTCAAGCTTGCCATGTTGAATCATGTATCATATCACGTATTATGAGGAAATGCAATGTAATTTTAAATTAGGGTTGACTTACCTCAAGTCTTCCATTTTTCAACATAATGCAAACATATAGAAATGCACTCACCTGGGCCATGTAATAGTTTGCCTCACTAAATTCTACATGATCCTTTCCTTTATAGTATCTCGAATCCTCTCTAATTCGTGTTCGGCTTCATTAACCACATGAATATAAATGCTATTTGTTAGATTCATTTCTAACGATATTTTAATCAAAGCATCAAATCATTCCACATAAAATTTATATACTTTTCCTTCCGCCTTATACTGTCCAAAAACTCATTTTGGTCCTTAATAACCTTTTTGAACTTCAATTAATTCTTTATAGCTTGTTAACCAACATTTAGATACAAAATGTATCAATTCTTATTTTGTGGCAGATTGCACTATATTCAAAGAAATATTTCTATAAAATAATCTACAACTCGAAATTCGATTCTGTTTATTCTAAAACAAACTAGATTCAATAAGATTTTCAACCATATAAATTAATAGCCCAAATTCAACTCGTATGATTTATGACAAATTTTCAAAGTCAATTTCCAGTGCCGATTTCGGAACAGACTGCCATACTATTTTCTAACCTTTCACCACTTAAAAATTCATATCTTTTTACTCGGAACTCGAAATTAGTTTCCGTTTGTTGGAAACGAAACTAGGCGAATAAATCTTTACATAGGTATAAAATTCACCTTCTAACCATTTTTTTATATTTTATGGTGAATTTTCAAATTTACTGCCATAATCCAGTTTTCTACACTACTTCCATAAATAACTCCAAACTTTATACTAACTTTTCCTTACTTCTCTACTTTTCAATTTAGTCCCAATACTTGATTCAAACCATCAACTTATCACCCTTTTTCATCAAATAATTATCAACATTGATCCCCCCTAAATTTTCCTTCTTTCCGAATTAGTCACTAAAATGCAAAGATAAGGATTTAAACTTCTTAACTTTGCAATTTAGTCCTCAAATCAACATTACTACTTGAATTCTATTATTTCAACTAAAAACAGATTTAGTCATTCTCTAAAACCTCATTTCCGAATTGGTCACTTAACTTTGCCAATTTGTCAAAATGGTCACTAACTCGATTTAACATCGGTTTTGCATTCTAACTTCAATTTCACATCTCCAACATCAATAATAACATAAATACACTTCAAAACCATAAAAATTCAGATTAGTCCTTTAACTTTCAAAATTGCAGAAATGGTCCGTATACCTTTAATTTAGGGTTTTGCTTCCAAATAACAAATTCAAGCTTACTAGATCATTTATCCAACATCACAAACCCTAAATCAAGCTTGAATCCATAAACCCTAATCATCTTCATACAAACTAAAATATGTAGGGTTTAAATCCCAACTCAAAAACATGATTTTATCATCATAAAAACTTAATTTCAACTTAAATTTCAACATAGAATCATAAAATCTCAAAACCCCCAATTTACTCCATAAACCGTAATTTCTTTCTCATCAAAATTCTCATCAATCAAGCATGCATTCCATGAATTATTGACATCAAAAGATAGAACTTGAAGAGTAGAACAACTTTGTAGTTGAAAAGATTACCTGAAAATCGAGTTTCGGGGCTTGAATCGAGCTTAGAAATTTTTTCTCCATATTTCTCTCTTTCTCCCCTCATTTTCAAAATTTTAGATGAATAAATATTCATCTTTTTGACCATTTTGTTTTTAATTCATCTAAATATGCCACTTGCAAATATAAATGAATTTTAAATTCATTTAAATAGTGAAATTACTAAAATACCCTTTTAATCCAACGGTTGAGATTGATCTTATCATTAATCAAGGGCAAAGATTTACTATTCCATTTCCTTTTTCCAAAATTATCCTTGTAACTTTTTAAATATTTCAAAAATGCCATTGGGGCAAAATGACCAATTTGCCCTCAAACTAGTTTTTATTTACTAGCTTGTTTGAAAATTGCCATCCCATTACAATTCAACTAAATTAGTTCATTTCCAACCGGCCACAATTCTATAAATATTATTTTATGACTTTTTCATGGCTTATGGAACAACCTCTGAAATTTCAGTTCGATTCGATATTCACATATTCATAAAATATCTCTACTGCGATTTTACCTTTATCGAGCTATCGAATTTATTCCGAAAATTCTATATTTCCATATTCGGGAAATCCACACTACCATCTCATAAAAATTTCCTTTCCCAAGGACTTATACTGAATTTTCCTAACTTAGTCAATTATTCCAATAATTATAAAAAATCTTTATAGAATTAAATTTCTTTTAGAAATTCTTTATCGATAATCCATACGAATATTCTCTACTCTTACTGAGTCCAAAATATCGATCAGAAACACTTTTATGGGACCTTCCAAGAGGTCACCCATCCTAATAGTTTCCTGGTCTTAGCACGCTTAACAATTTTATTCGATCCAAATTCAGTACCTTTTACTGTATCTTAATTCTTAAAACCGATATCAAGGTACTTATTTCGATCCGATTCACTCTTATTCTGAATAAAGTTACTTATTGGGGAAATTTACACTTTAGTCCCTAAGCTTTTCTAAAGTTTACACTTTTAACCCCAAAACTTTTAAAATTTACAATTTGGACACTGACCAAAATTTGGGATATTACAATTCCTCCCCCTTAAGAAAATTCGCCCTCGAATTTTCAATGCGTACCTGTTCCAAACATTTACAGATATTACTTCCTTATTTTCTTCTCAGCCTCCCATGTGGCTTCTTTGACCTTGTGATTTTTCCTCAAAACTTCAGTCAATAAAATTTCTTATTCATTTTCTTTAATTCCATAAACTAATATTTCTAATAACCCCTCTTTATGTATCAAATCTAATTACATCTCAATTTATTCAGGAGTGATGACTATTGCGCGTAATAAGTGCTTCGCAATTATGCAAGTGTACATGTCGCAAGTTATAGTATAAAAGATATTGTCTCCACAGGGATTGATGCCACATCAAGAATCTAATCTCTTGCGCTGTAAAAAGTAAAAGAACACAAGTAGAAAATTGTAGGAGTTTTAACTAACAACTAAACTAGAAAGCAATAAACTAAAAGAAGATGTAATCAAATGAGAGAGAATAGGCCAGGTTATCGTGAGTTGAGGAGTGATAGCCAATTGGATTGTCTTGGTAAAAGAGTGCAAGGGCAACTCAGTTGCCGTGGCAACTTGCACAGCGGGGTTGCCTTGGCAACTAATCGACGGTTGCCTGGGCAACTAGCTGGACAACTGTTTGGGCAGATGGGCAGTAACTTCAAAGTTCGACGGAGCGTTCTTCAATGGTTTCTTCTTATCCCTAAGTCGAAACTCTAGCTAATTGTGCATGCCTTGATAATACATCCCTGCGTGAATCAAGGGTGAACAACAACCAATCTTGCGCTCCTCTTAGCCATTGAAATCCTTAACTTATTCCTAAGTCGTATTAATCTTCACCATCAATAGATTGAATAAGGACCATACTCATTCGTTTCTTGAATCTAACTCTCCCGATATTAGATAAATAGATGAAGTTACGAGATCCTCTCCCAATTCACTCGCAAACAAGAATAAAAACCAAGAATGAGTAAACCTTAAATTGAAAGTGCAAACTCTTATTACCTAAACAAAATCCAATTGTTTCTCACAACCACAAAACACAATAACCTTAGCCAAATAGATTTAGTTTATGGCTAGGTTCCAAAGAAACACAAAACAAGGAATCCCTAACATAAACCTAATAGAACAAGAAAGAAAAAGATGAAGAATGGTTGAAGCCTTTGTCGAAATCTCTCCCTTTTGCTCTCTCTCTTGTTGAAATCTCTCTTTGCTCTCTCTCTTGTCGAAATCTCTCCTTGCTCTCCCTTTGAAGTTGACGGCTTGGTCCTCAATTTATAAGGCTAGGTCAAAGTCTTTTTTGAGGAGGAAGTTAAGTTGGAATTAAATACTTTTAAAGAATATAATTCTTTATTATATTTAAATTTCTTCTAGATCTTCTCCTATCTTCTTGGGATTTAATTTCTCTTTAACCTCTTCATGGAAATCAAACTCCTTTGGGATTTAACTTTGCTCCACGTCATCTTGGGTTTATCTAGTCATCAATTTTGACTGCCATATCATCTTATCCCTTATCGACAATTGCCCTGGCAACTAGTTCGACATCTCATTCATGCATTGCCCTGGCAACTAGGTCGGCATCTCCTTCATGCACTGTCCTGGCAACTGGTTCCAGCCTTGCTTTGGCAACTGATTCTGCACACACACAAAAACACACCAAAGCAGTATCCTTTTCCACAAAATTAAGCAAAATATGAAATCAAGCTTGTCCACCAAGGAAACAATGCAAATATGCATGAATGGCTAATAATGCAATTAATATAAGCCTAAGTCTAGCAATAATAAGAATAAAAAGGGTGACTAAAATATTACTTTTAGACACTTAACACACCCCCAAACTCAAACTATTGCTTGTCCTCAAGCAATGCAAACTAATAATTACCCGCCAAGACTTCAATTTTCACAAACTTTGCTTTGAACTTGATTTCAATTCTCAGAACCGTGGCACAAAGTATGATTGGCTCTTCATTTTTCAGAAAACTTAAGAGTTACTCAGAATCAAACTATAATGCTTGTGAGTGTGTGCGGATTTGTGTGCAATTTGATTTTTCGGATTCTATGTAAACAAGAGGTTTTCAAATTACTTCATTGGGTTGTTTTAACTAGAGCCGGTTTCGGGCACCTCTAGTGTATTGTTTTAGTTTTCTTAAGTTAATTAATTTATTCGACTAGAGCTGGTTTCGGGCACCTCTTGTGATCAATTTTTAGCACATACTAGAGCCAATTTCGGGCACCTCTAGCTATCAATTTTTTTGCACATACTAGAGCCAATTTCGGGCACCTCTAGTATTCATCCAATTTTTATTCTAATCCCCCAACTTTTTAACTATCAACCTTAGTTCGCTAGAATTCCTTAAATCAGTCAAGCCACACAGTGTTTCATCAAGTTTAGCATCATAGTACGATTCTAAGTGTTTCCATGTTTATCATAGAATATAAAGTTCTATCAATTAAGTACATTGGAAAAGTCATCATCTGATATTCATCAAATCTAGGCAATTCTTGTTCCAACTAAAGGCATGACAAGCAATTTATGTATCCTAAATGCAATACTTAAGATGAATGCAACTAAACACGGTAACAAACTAATAACAATCCCCCCAAACTCGAGTGAGGCATTATCCTCAATGCATGCAACAAATAAAAATAAAAATAAAAATAAAGAAAAGTAAAATGCAAACGAGGACTTACTCTGAGAGTTCGTCGTCGTGGATGATTAGTTTCCTTTTGGTCGGTGTCTTGATTCTTTTGCTTGAATGCGGTGGTTGCTTCCTTGTTGCCGATGGTGGAATCGATCCTCGTACGGGGTTGTCCTCATCGTCCTCTTTATCAATGTCATTGGCTTTTCGCTTGGAGGATTCGATTGGTGCAGTCTTTTTTGGTGCAATGGAGGACTCGTCTGAATCTAAAAAATCAGACAATGATTCAGTACGAGTTGATTTGGGCATAGGTGCTTTACCTTTGGCTTTTGCAGTGGTTACTGGGGCGTCTTTAGCTTTAGTTGTCGTGACATCTTCAGTGTTGGTTACCGTGGCAACTGCTTGGATAGGCGCAGTGTAGGTTGCCGCGACATCATCGGTTGCGGTTGCCGTGGCAAGGATTTCGGCAGGAAAGATGGGGAATAACACGCGGCTGTTCGGGTACTTTTCCAGGATGACTCGGGTGATGGCATTGTTGTGATCCTTCATGTACCGCATGAACATTAATTGCCGGTCTTCAATTTGCCTAAGGCGGTTCTCCAACGGTTGTAAGAGTGCTTCAAGTTGTCCTGGGGTTGCTGTCCGAGTTGCCTGGGCATCAGTTGCTTGGACATTAGGGGTTTCTGAGGCGGCAAGAGTTGCCGCGACAATTGAAGGCGTTGGGGATTTTACCGGTGCCTCTCCCATTAGCTTTCAGATTTGTGCTCGATTCCAACCGAACTTTGGTAGGGCCTTTTCATTAGTGGACTCACTTGGGACATGCATCTCCTTGCAAAGATTGGAAATTAAGTTAGGAAAGAAAATAGAACCCTTGTTTTTTGTGCTACATACAAAAATCTCATCACAAATAATTTTTCCAATGTTAATGATGCGATTATGCAAGATAGAATGTATGAGCAAAAGACGAGGTGTATCAACTGTAGTATTGTGTGTGGTGGGCATTAAAGAAGTTTTAACAAACTTATTCCATAATTTTGCCTCGGGTTTAAGCCGAAGGTGATTTATTGTTACCGTCGTTCCAATGAGTTCCCGGTAGAGTGAGTTCTTGAAGCACCTTATCGAGTTGCTTGGGCGTGAGTTGATCAACAAAGGCTTAATGCTCGTCCTTCTCAATGTAGATCCCGTAAAAGGTGCTGATGTTTTCGGGGCTTATGAGTATAGCCTTGTCACGAACAAAAACATAAGGATTATCCGGGTTAGGTGAGTGAGCATAGAATTCTCTTACCCATGAGAAGTTACCCGGTTCCGATTGATGGCGAAAGCTTTGCCACTTTTGATGTGCAATCTTTTCGAGGATGAATGGTTCAAGGCCGAAATCTTGATGAGAGTTGGAGTATTCAAAGCCTTGTTCTTCGCAAATCTTCTGGCTTTCAAACTTGGAGTGAAATCTTTCTTGAACCATCGGTGTAGCAAACTTCTTGTATCTTGGTTCTTTGGAGGAACTTGGATGAACCAAAAATTTGATTTTGGATGCCATGGATGATCTTGGTTGCGAGTTTGGTAAAAACAAAGAAAAGAAAGCAAAAGAAACTAAAGAGTTGCAAGATGAAAAGTAGGAATAGGTTTCTTGGAAGTTAAGGGTGATGGGTTAGATAGAAAAGATAGGTAGTAAATATGGTGGGTGGGTTTAATTGGAAACAAAGAAAACAAGGGTTTTGATTGAGGGAAGGGGACGACTAGGGATTTGGGGAAGGAGAAGGGTTTATTTAGGGTAAATTGGAGGCTTAATTAAGACTTAGATTTAGCCTATTAATTTCCTTGTTGAAGAAGTTCCTTCTTGAATCAATTTCCTCTTTATCTTGAACTCTTTTCCTACAATTCAAAAACAAATAAAATAAGGATTAAAAGTAAATATAAACTAATAAAAGAAAATAAATAAAGATGTGCAAAGAAATTCTTAAACTTAAAATTTAAAAACAATTAGATAAATGTAAAAGAAAGATGTAGTCTTAATCTTAAAGAAAATAAATAAATCTATCCTAAAAAGAAAAAAAAACTGAAATTAATAAAAAAATTAAATAGTTAAAAAAATAAAAATAAAAAGAAAATATCGAAAGGAGAGCATGCTCATGCATCTCCTAAGCTGGCCACTTCTTTGTTTTGTTCCACATGGGCACCGTTGTAATGCTTCAATCTTTGTCCGTTGACTTTGAATTCATGTTCGTCAGTGATGGACTTGATTATCACGGCACCATGGGAGAACGGTTTGACAACTTCGAATGGTCCCGACCATCTTGATTTCAGTTTTCCCGGGAAAAGTTTCAGTGGAGAATTGAATAAGAGAACTAGTTGCCCTGGCATGAATTCCCGCGACAATAGTTTCTTGTCATGCCATTGCTTTGTTTTCTCCTTGTAGATTCGTGCATTGTTATAGGCGAGTGCACAAAATTCTTCTATCTCGTTGAGGTCTAACAAACACTTTTGCCCGACACTTTCCCAATCCATATTCACGGTATTGATTGCCCAATATGCCTTGTGTTCGATTTCCACCGGTAGATGGCATGTTTTGCCATAGACAAGTCGGAAGGGAGACATACCTAAGGATGTTTTGAATACAGTGCGATATGCCCAAAGTGCATCATCTAGTCTTATTGACCAATCCTTCATAGAGGGATTTACAACTTTTTCGAGTATACCCTTCAATTCTCGGTTGGAAATTTTTGCTTGCCCATTGGTTTGTGGGTGATATGTCGTGGCAATTTTGTGTGACACGCCGAAGCGTTGCAACATCTTGGCAATAAGTCTGTTGTCAAAGTGCTTGACTTCATCACTGATAATTGCTCTCGGCATCCTAAACCGTGTAAATGTATTTTTCTGCAAGAATCGTTGCATGGTCTTGGAATCGTTGGTGGGAACTGCAGCTGCCTGACCCCATTTAGACACGTAGTCAACGGCAAGTAGAATGTAGAGGTTGCCGGATGAAGATGGGAAAGGTCCCATAAAATCGATCCCCCATACATCGAACAGTTCCACCTCGATGATGTTTTGGAGCGGCATCTCATGTCGTCTAGAAATATTGCCCGTCCTCTGGCAACGATCACATTGCTTGTAAAACTCTTTGGCATCTTTGTACAGTGTTGGCCAATACAAACCGGATTGTAAAACTTTGGCCGTGGTACGTGTTCCTCCAAAATGTCCTCTACAGGGTGAAGAATGACGTTGTCGGAGTACATTCTGCTGCTCCTCTTCAGGGACACATCGACGTATAACCTGATCTGCACATTGTTTCAACAAAAGAGGCTCATCCCAAAAGTAATGCTTAGCATCGTGGCGGAACCGCTTCTTTCCTTGGTGAGTAAGGCCATAAGGTAAAATACCACAAAAAGGAAATTAATTAAATCCGCGTACCAGGGTATTGCCGAGGTATGTGTTGTCGTGGCAACTACTTCCATGGTTGCCGAGGCGTGCACGTCTAGAGTTGCCGCGGCATGCGCGTCAAGGGTTGCCGAGGCATACTCGTCTAGAGTTGCCGAGGCGTGCGCGTCAAGGGTTTAAGAGGCATGCGCGTCTAGAGTTGTCGAGGCGTCGAGGGTTGCCGAGGTGTGCACATCCATGGTTGTCGAGGAAACTAACCGTTGCTCATCCGGTAATGCATCGCATATCTCTAAATCCGCCATTATACCTCCCTTTTTCGGTACACATTGTACCGGACTTACCCATGTACTATCAGAGATAGGGTATATGATGCCAGCGTCAAGCCACTTGATGATTTCTTTCATTACAACCCCTTTCATGGCATGATTCAGTCTCCTCTGGGCCTCAATCGAAGGTTTGTGATCATCTTCCAACAAAATCTTGTGCATGCACACTACCGGGCTAATTCCCTTCAAGTCGGCAATTATCCACCTTATTGCCTTCTTGTGTATAATCAACATTTTGATCAGCTTCTTTTCCTACCCATGCTATAACTTAGAGGAAATAATTACATGCAATGTATTATCGGTTCCCAAGTAAGCATATTTTAGTTGCCCTGGCAACTGTTTTAACTCAAGAATCGATGGTTGTTCAATGGAGGGCTTTTCGAGTTTACCTTCCTTACCTGAGTAATCCAGTGGTTCAAAGTATGTACCTGGTCAATTGACTAACCAATTTGCCTCTTCTTGTTCTTCCTCATCGATCGGTTCTTCATACTCCTTAGGTTTCTCTTGATCGGCAATGTAGTTGCCGAGGCAACTAAATTCCTTGTCGAAGTCAAACTCTGCCGTGGCATGAAGAAGTTGGCATTCTTCCGGATCATCAGCATGCTTTAGTGTTTGGAACACATTTAGTTTATATTGCTGGTCATTCACCCTCATTGTGAGTTCTCCCTTTTCAACATCGATCAAGGTTCTCCCTGTTGCTAGGAAGGGTCTCCCGAGAATGATAGGTGCATGTTCATCTGCCTCATAATCCAAAACAATAAAGTCAGCGGGAAAAATAAATTTATCAACTTTTACCAGTATGTCTTCGATTTTTCCCTCTGGATGCACATAGGATCTGTTAGCTAGCTATAGCATAACTGTTGTAGGTCTTCCCTTGCCGATTCCTAGTTTCTGGAAAACCGATTTAGGCATCAAGTTTATGCTTGCTCCAAGGTCACATAATGCTTTCCTGACATAGATGGAACAAGGTATTGTGAAACTTCCGGGATCCTTCAACTTGGGTGGCATGCGATTGTGCAACATGGCCATGCACCCCTCTGTTGCGGCAACTGTTTCAAGCTCTCATAACCTTGTTCTCTTGGAGACAACATCTTTCAGAAACTCCGTGGCATTAGACCACTAAATACGAACGTGTTCCCTTAGCAGGATACAACTTCTTCTAACTTCTTAGTATATATGCAGTTTAATTCCTCTATAGCATGACTTTAATATCTTTATGCCACAAATTGGTAATTATCGGACCACTTTCTCCATTAAATTCAGGAGCTCCTAACTTTTAAGCTCCTTAACAAACGACATCCTTACTGGTGCAGGTACCAGGCTGGTGCAAGCACAAGGGTCTTAATTCTATTAACCACAACCTTTTAAGTTCATACTAAGGTTTCATTTTTTTGTGCTAGAATTCTCTGTGATACAAGTGGCTCTACTGAGGTAAGAGCCAGAGATGGAATATTCTGTATTTCATTACTTCTACTTTGGACCTCCTTTTGGTCTCAATTATCAGATGTCTAACACAATCCAACAATACTTGACATTATTTATTTCTACTATAACTTATTCATGTTATTGAGGAGCATAATCAAGTTACACAACAGTACATCAGTAACATGACATCCTAAGGGCATATATTTAACATCAAATCATGTTTAGCCTCTAGAATCGGCTAAACTTGTAGCTCTAATACCAATAAATGTAACACCCTTAACTTATACTCGTAGAGCGAATATACATTAAAGATGTTACGAAATCATTGGAAGAAATCTTGACTAAATTTTTTATACCAAAATTTAATTTGTAGTTTAACCCTTTCTCGGTTTTAAATTTAAAACTATGTCATCTAGGTGCAGCTAGTTTTGACCCTGAATTAGTTTACAAAATTTATAATTGAATTATTGAAATAAAAATATAATTCAGGGTGAAAACTACGTAAGCTTCCTAGACCTTTTCTTGATTTTTAAAATTTTTACGCGATTAGGGCTAAACAACATCTTAACCATACTAATGATTTTGCTATTGTTAACAATTCTTATTTCTAAACTTATCCATACATAAAAGCGTATAATTACGTTGTAAACTTATGTTGTAGACAATTCAACTTTAAAATACTTATATGCCCATCCTAATATTTTCCTAGCCTGAGCACGCTTAACAATTTTATTCGATCCAAATTCAATACCTTTTACTGCATCTTAATTCTTAAAACTGATATCAAGGTACTTATTTCGATACGTTTCACTCTTATAATGAATAAAATTACTTATTGGGGAAATTTATACTTTAGTCCCTAAACTTTTCTAAAGTTTACACTTTGGTCACTGGCCAAAATTTGGGATATTACAATCCCTCGAGCACATACGGATGAGGCCCGAGTTACATAGCATCGGTAACCTCTATCCCCTCAACTTACCATGATGTTGCAACATATTTTTGGGCATTCAGATCCCGTCAACCACGTGCTCACAAAGCTCGTGACAACATTACAAGATCAAATACGTTTGTGACTTCTACCACTACATGGTTCACCCAAGTTGAATCTCATTTAATTCTTATTTCATTTACATACGGGGTTAGAATTCCAGTTTTTCAGTTTTACAATTTATTTTATACCTTTAGAGACCCATTAGGCCCTTTACCTCGAATTATAGAACCCTTGAACTCAAGGTTAAATTTTCTTGGGCAGATTGTTCAGCGAGTATCGATACGCTTATATAGGTATCGATACGGCCCTCTAGGTACCAATACTCTTATTCGAGTATCAATACTCGCCTTAGGTTTGAAAGATTGATAGCAGCCCCGTATCGTCACGCCCTCCTCACGTACCAAAACCCAGTACCGGTACACATACCATGCGTACCGAAACTATACTAGTACCAAAATGCCCCTCGGCGTACCGTACGCTATTTTGCTACTGGAATTTAGAATGAAATAGGGGTTTTTATACACGGGGATACGTACCAATACACACCTTATATTTCGTCTAAAAGAGCATTTTTTTACAAGGGGGTACCGATACGTGTTCATCTCGTATCGATACGTGAACCCAGAACTTGCATCCTAGAGTTTGGAAATCGATTCCCACTCACCCAAATCATCAAGTTTGACCCTGAAATCAAGCCTATGAGTTATTGGGAGTATTTAGGGTTGGTTTCTACCAATTTTACAAGTTTTTATCCCTAAAACAAACTTCCACCATTAACACCCTATCATAAACGTCCAAGCATACTTACTCATCAAATTAACATACAAAGCAGTCACATTTATGATATGCAAGAAACACAGGAATTGGAAGTGTACTAACCTTCCTAAAAGCACCAACAACCTTGCTTCCACAAGCTTCAAGCCTTGGCCTTGCCTTGAGCATTAGAATACTCCCCTACCTCATTGACTACAAACAAGTGTTGCAAGAAGGGTTACCACACTATCGTAAGGCAATAAAGGCAACTAAAAAGGATTTAAAACACTAAAATGAGATTGAATCTCCAAATCCTGTTCAACTTTACAAAACCCCTCCAAAACCCCAAGGTTTTCATCCAATTCCAAACTTTGATATTCTTACCTCAGAAGATAGATCTCTTGATGCTGAAACTTCTTCCCTTAATAGGCAAAATGAGATTCTCATAGAAAACTCCAAAGATTTTACCTTTAGTATGGTGTTTTGGGTGGAAGAATGGGTTTAGAGGATGAATGAGACAACCAAAACCGAATGATCTCATCAATTCTCTGCATATGTAGAATATTAAAGAGACCATGTATCTCTTTTTCATCCAAAACTTTAGTTACCAAAATACCCCATCCTCACTTCTAAGCCCAACCCACAATAATCAATTGAGCCCAACAGCAAGGATAAGTCTAAAAAACGTTTACAAGGCCCAACATCATAACCCAAACACGAGGCCCAAACCTTGAGTTAACCCAACCCTCAAATTTTGAAATCTGGGTCATTACATATTATGTCCAGATTATTTTTTTAAGATGGTACCATTTCCATCGGTTTGAACCAAAAAGGTTAGATTTGTTTGTAATAAGGATGGGTTTATTTATGAGTGAGTTGGCTTGTTTCTGCACTGATTCATGTGAAGATTTAATTCTTAGGATGATTACTACAAATCTGAATCCCATTTTTGAAGAAGTTGCTAAAGAAGGTGGTAAAGAAGTTGGTGATAAAGATGGTAATGATGAAGTTGCTAAAGAAGATGCCGATAAAGTTGCTAAAGAAGATGCCAATGAAGTTACTGAGGAAGTTGGTGATAAAGATGGTAATGATGAAGTTGCTAAAGAAGTTGCTGATAAAGATGGTAATGATAAAGTTGGTAATGAAGTTGCTGATAATGAAGTTGCCAAGGAAGCCCCGTCTGAGATGCTGGCCATATGTGATAAGTCGTACGAGAAAAAAACATGTCCTCCCTTCACGAAGTTTTAGTAAGTTGATATTTACGTGTTCTTATTGAATTGAAATACAGAATGAATGAATGAATGGTTGAATGTATACCTTTATTTTTTTCATGTTTTACAATAAAGGTGAATGTATAAGGATAAAGCAAAGAGAGGAAAAAGTGACTACTGAGGTAGGTTCCGATGGATTATGATGTGTAAACTGTTAAATTCATTTGAAATTTTCATTCGTAGGTTGGGAAAGCGTTAGGTAAGAAATGAGAGAAAATGCCGAAGAAAGACAAAAAACCTTACATTGATAAAATTGAGAAAGAGAAGGCGACATACAAAGAGTATAAATTAGGATAGTCGAAGAAGGTAATAGAGTTAGTATAAAGACATTCTTTGTTTGATACAGTAAAGCTGACGTAGGAACTTATCCCCTATCTGCAAACATCTTTTGATACAAGGTGTAGTCTGAAGAAATTGTACGATTTTATAAAAGAAATAAAGCCGATGGAGATTGATCATGTTCTTGATGAAATTGGTTTTGGGTCGTTAGTTTTTATAAAATCCTACATCGAGACCTATGTGGGGAATTGATGGAAAGTTTTGATGTTGGAAGGAGTGCTATTGAGTTTGAAGGACACACCATTACTCTATAAGTTGAAGATGTAAAAGCTATATTGGGCCTGGAGAATGAGGGTGTTGATGTTCATGAAGTGTTGTCGAGTGTGAATGATAGAGAACTCGATGCAAAGTATAACCTCAATACATTTTTAACTTATGTAGAAATCAAGCAATATACAGTGTCTGGTGCTTTTGAAGGGGATGCTTAGAAAGCATGGGTGTTGTTGTACATTATTGGAGTGTTTCTGTATCTTACAGTTGAGATAAGCCCATGTGCAGATATTTTGAAGTTGTTGTGCTACGATTACTTACAGGGTAACATGAATTGGGCCAAGTATGTTTACGATACGCTTATTGAGGCAATAAAATATTTACAAAAGTTAGGAAGGTACGTTTACCTAAAAAGGTGTATTGCAATCTTAGAGGTAAAGCTAAATTAGCATTAGTTATGAGAAATCAGTGGAACTGAGTTTTGCCATATTAATGTTGTGTTGATATAGAATTCAGGTTCGGCTTTATGATTTTTGGTATGGGTTTGACAGCATAGCCAGTGCAACTTCTAATACTGGGTGGAGTCAAAGGTTGCCTCTATTTATGTCTGCTTAAAGAGAGATCGAGCTTTGAACAGACCAAAGGTATCTACTGGTTTATTATTCATATAGTATGTGGAAGATTATTGCCTGGAAGCATCCATTACCTGGAACTATTTTTTTGCACTTTGAAGATTATTGCCTAGAAGCATCCATTACCTGAAACTTTTGAAGCACCTAAATTCAAGGAATCTACAGAAGTAATAGAAGCAGACAAAGGCAGGAAAGCTTTGAAGAGACGTAAGGTAATATGATATGAGTTATTTTATTAATCATTTATTATGTAGAAGGTGAATCTAAATATTTATTTAATTATTTTTCAAGGTTGTTTTCACGGAGTATGATGTTGCGGGATGCAACAATGGTGGTGCAACGAGGGAAATAATGTCGGAGATGCTCCAGCAATTAATGTTCGAGGTGGAAGGGGTAAAAGAGGTTGTGAATAGGGGAAAAGAGAAACAAATTAAAGGTGAAGAGAAAATATTGTCCGACGTGAATGGGCTAAAAGAGGTTGTTAATACAGGAATTGAGAAGCAAATAAAAAGTGAGGAGAATTTGGACAATATGAGGGGGTAGATGATAAGATGTTTGGAGAAAAATTTAGTATTCTTTCTGAAGACATCGCAAAAGTGCGGGCTGACATGACCTTCTTAAAGCAAAGCTTGGTAGAGAAGCAAATAAAAGGTAAGGAGAAATCGAATGGTGTTTATGAGGATCTGAAAGCCTTTTTGTACGATATGAGATTAACTTTACCGTAGATGTTAAGGAATATGGAGGTTGATAGGGCCTATATTGTGAATGAATTTAATATGTTTGTTTCCTGTAAGTTTATGGATACGTCACCTCAAAGATATTATGGTTAGAGCCATATTCATACAGAGACAACAGAAAATGTTACTCCGTCTTCCAAATTTAAAATACCTAAAAGTGGAGCTAAGTACTGCTTAGATTTAAATAGAAACTCTGACTGTCCAACACTAATGAAGAACAAGGTAAAAACTAACTTTATTTAAAGATCATTTTCATCTTTTTCTTGTACCTATGGCCTCGATTAGTGTAATGTTCCATTGTAGGATCTGCCACCTATCCACCAGGTTAGTCAAAAATCCCCTCAACTTTTAAAGGATAACCAACTGCATAAAGTTTAGGAAGTTAATTTGGAATAATTATTCCGTGTAATTACCATGCTCAAAGGTAACTGTTGCTTGTGTGTACCGTGTACTTCAATAATAGCAAATGGCGGTTTCCATATGCATTTAACATTGGGCCTTAAGCCCATCAAATTGAAAATCGCAAATTATACAGTTTTGGCCATTAAGGCCATCGAATTAAATGTTGTACCATAGTGGTTATGATTGTATTTTTGTTGACACAATTTATGATTGTTGTTGGTATCATCATATATTTCTTTGTATTGAAAGGTTAAAGATGAGTCAATATAAATTTCGTATATTGTATGTAATATACCAAAATTTACTAAGTTGATTAAGGGCCATTTAGCACTAAGATAATATTTTAAAAGCTAACTTAGTGAATAAAATGACAAAAATGCGAAAGTTAGGATTTCTTTAATTGTGGGTTTTAGAAAGGAAATTTCTAAGGTTTAAAGGTCTCATGTGATAGATAGTGAATTGAATAAGGTATTCTTAAAGTTTGGTTGAATTCCAAGGAAAATTGGAATAGGAATTGAAGTTTAAAAAGGTAGTGACCAAAATGTAAATTTTGAAAATTTTATGGCTAAAGTATAAACTTTGGAAATGTTTAGGGACTAAAGTTGTAATTTACCAAAAGCTAAGGGTTTTTATTTCATAAATAAACAGATCACCTAAGGGCATGAATCGAATACAAAATTATTGGTTCGATATGATACTTCGATTATTGGGAAAATCGCAGTTAAAGTTTAAGTGGAATTCGGATACCCGGATCGAACTGGAAAATTTTGAAATTTTGCCATATGATAGAGAAAGGTTATAAAAGTCATTTCCAAGTGTTGGAAATATTTTTAGTTTGATTCAAGATGAATCCTACAATTTATTTCTGAGTAAAGGATTATTTATCGGTATATTGGATCGAATGGAAATTTTGGAGACTGATCCAAAAGCTATGGAAAAGTCATAAAATTTTATTTTATGAATATTTTATTATGGTTGGTTGAATTCTAAGTAGATTTAGTTAGATTTTAATGGAATGGCAATTCGGAAACAAACTAGTAAATAAAGATAAGTTGGAGGGCAAATTGGTCATTTGGCCCCAATGGCAATTTTGAAATATTTAAAAAGTTATAAGGGAAATTGTGGAAAGAAAAAATGGAAGATTAAATCTTGGCCCTTGATTGATGATAAAATCAATCTTAACCATTGGATAAAAGGGCAAAATTGTAATTTCACTATCAAATGAATTTAATATTCATTTAATAGATATATGTGTAAAATAATGGTGAAAAGATGAATATTTTTTTTCATCTTTTCCAGCAACAAACGTGAGGGCTAGGGAAAGAAAGAGAAATTTTTCCAAGCCCGATTCAAGCTCCGAAACTCGGTTTTTAGGTAATCTCTTCAACTACAAAGTTGTTCTACTCTTCAAGCTCTATCTTTTGATATCAATAATTCATGGAATCCATGCTTGATTGATGAGAATTTACATGAGAAATAAATTAGGGTTTATGGATCAAATTGGGGCTTTTGAGATTTTATGATTCCATGATTGAGTTTAAGTTGAAATCAAGCTAGTATGATGTTAAAATCATGATATTGAGTTGGGATTTAAGTTTTACATGTTTTGATTTCTATGAAGATGATTAGGGTTTATGGATTCAAGTTTAATTTAGGGTTTGTGATGTTGAAATAATGATCTAGTAAGCTTGAATTGTTGTTTGGAAGCAAAACCCTAAGTTAAATTGTGTAGGGACCATTTCGGCAACTTGAAAAGTTGAAGGACCAAATCTGAATTTTTAGATTTTGGAGTGTATTTGTGTTATTAATGATGTTAGAGATAAGAAAATGAAGTTAGAATGCCAAATTGATGTTGAATTGAATTAGTGACCATTCTGACAATTTGTTAAAGTTAAGTGACTAAATCAAAATTGAAGTTTTGTATAGGGGTTAAATCTGATTTTTAGTTTAATAATGGAATTAAGGTAGTAATGTTGAATTGAGGACCAAATTGCAAAGCTAAGAAGCTTGAATCCTTATCTTTGCCTTTTAGTGACTATTTCGGTAAAGAAGGAAAATTAAGGAGAATTATTGTGAATAATTATTTGGTGAAGAATATGATGAGTTGGTGGTTTAAAGCTAGTGATTGGACTAAATTGAAGAGTATAAAAGTAAGGAGAAGTTAGTATAAAAGTTGAAGTTGTTTATGGAAGCTATCTAGAAAAACTGGTTTATGGTAGTAACTTTGAAAATTCACCATACATTCTACAAAAATGGTTAGATGGTGAATTTTATACCGATGTAAAGATTTGTTTGTCTAGTTTTTTTTTCCAACAAACGAAATCTGATTTCGAGTTCTGAGTCAAAAGATATGAATTTTTAAGTGACGAAAGGTCAGAAAATAGAATATCAGTCTGTTCTGAATTTCAGCACTGTAACTGGCTTTGAAAATTCGCCATAAATTGTACAAGTTGAATTTGGGCTATTAATTTATATGGTTGAAAAGCTTATCGAATCTAGTTTCTTTCATAACAAACGGAGTCGAATTCTGAGTTATAGATTATTTTATAGAAATATTTTTTTGGAGGTACTGCAAACTGACCGAAAATAAGAATTGATACACTTTGTATCTAAGGTTGATTAGTAAGCTTGAAAGAGGTTAATGGAAGTTCAAATTGGTTAATAAGGACTATAATGAATTTTTGAACAATACAAGGAAGAAAGGAAAACGTTTGGAGATTTTGTATTCGAATGATTATTTTGGACAATATGTCTAAGATATTGTTAGATTGGGATCTAACAAATATTTTACTTATTTGAATTATGAAGTTAAGTTCGAATCAAGGGAGATTCGAGGTACAATGAAGGAAAGGATCAAAGAGGACTCAGTGAGGCATACTAATAAATGGCCCAGGTGAGTGCAATGCATACATAATATTATACATGGATGTTTCATACATCACCGGTAGGACTTGCGATGAGTCTACCCGGTTTATATATTGTCATGATATTTATGTCATTGATCATATATTTGACATATTTTAAATATGTCAAAGGTTGAAGATAAATGCATTGATCACTAGTTATTGATGATGGTATAATATGAATGTTATTTCGGCCATGAACTGTTAAATGTTGATATATATTGATATATGTTGCCATTGATGACTTAAATGATGAAATAAAGCCCAATGTATGATATAGAGGTTCGATGGTATAGTTGGATATCCATAGGGTCACAAATAATTGTATAAATATTCTAAGCACTTCAGGTAAAGTGCAAATATTATAAATACTCATTGAAGAGTATACTCATGCATGGTTTGAGTATACAGACTTACTACGAGTGTTAAACACTTCGGTGTAATTTCATAAAAACTTAATGAGGGATATATTGTATACTCCGGTAAGTATACAGAAGCACTTCGGTGCTAAGCACTCCCGGTAGAGTGCAAATAATATACATACTCAAGAAATGTTGGGCATGGGGGGATGACTCGTGTACATAGAACCTCTTAATTTGATACCTTGGGCTACATAAATTGAAAGAATAAAAAAGAAATAGGAAGATAAGCTTGAAAGCTTGCAGATAGATATAGGAAAAAGGTATTGGTAAGCATTGAAAGCTTACAGGTGGAATGGCAACGGTATTGGTAAGATCTAATCTTATCACTTTGATATACATATTTATTTATGTTAACGAGCATATAATGGTAAGGTGATCATATGCATTGTTAATCATTAATATTATGACAATTGCACTTGAGTTCGAATTATTACCTCACTAAGTAAATACTTAGCGTGTAACTGTTTTACACGTAGGAAAGAAGAAATGGTTGGAGTAAGGAGCATAAACGAACATCATCAATCAATAACATGTACATCAGTATCAGTAAGATATCTTTTGACACTTTTTGATATTTACTAGTTGGCATGTATATTAAAATGATATGACTACTCTGATAGAATTTGTATTTTATGTGGTATCTGGATGAATTTTAAATTAGACAATTTTTAGACAGTTTTATTAATTATATAAAGTTAAATTAAATTAATAAGTTGCTGCCTGAAATTAAACTTGATTCGAAGAATAAATATTATATTTAAACTATACGTGATTAACTACATTTGTAAATAGAAACTAAATATATTGTAATATTTTAGAAGAATCAAAATTTTTACCGACTTACAAATGTAGAGGGTTTTACAAATGTTCTGTGATATCTCTAACTCATATTCAGCTATGAATATGGGAAAGGGGTATTACATTTTACTACTTGATGGGGTTCATGACGAAGAACGGGCCTACTGTGATTATTTATAGAATACCCTGTTGGCACAAGAGTAAGCCTTCAACTCTAGAACTGGATTTTGTGGTCGTGATGGCTAGTTTTGGTGTTAAGGTAGCTTAGAGCCTTGTTAATGGTGAATGTCTAATTAATGGTTAATAAGGTGGAATAAGGGTAGCAAATCACTCTAATCAACTCCCATAAGATGTAGGATTAAGTTAAGGGGTTAAAGGTTATGCTTTGAGGGCTTGGGAAGTGATTTTCTGAGCCTTGGAAGCCATTTTGGGCTTAGGTATCGATACTCAGGAGCGAGTATCGATACCATGTGTTTCGAGGATGAACTCAGGCTTTTCTTGAAGGGTTGGTACGGTTATTTCCATCATCAGTACGCTATGTCTTCTAGTATCGGTACGTCATATCTTTCAGTATGGGTACGGTTATTTCCAGCATCATTCCGCCATATCTTCCAGCATTGGTACGATGTTTTCCAGCATCGATATGGTGTTTTCCAGCATCGGTATGCCATGTCTTCCAGCATTGGTACTGTGTTTTCTAGCATCGTTATGCCATGTTTTCCAGTATCGGTATGCAAGGACCTGTACCAGTACCCACTGGGCAATCTGCCCGTAAATGTTAAAAATGAATTTGAGGGGTTGATAATTTGTGGTAAATGGTTTAGTGGGTCCCTAAAGGTATAAAACAATTTCTAAAACCAAGAAATCAGGGTTATAATCCACATGTGGAATAAATGTCTTATGGCTTGGTAATAATTGGGTGAGTTGCTTGTACTAGTAATCCTTAGAGATTCGTGGTAGATTTATTGATGCTGTATGGAAACTTGTGGTTCTTGCTGTGTGCTGAAGAGACGTCCATATAGGCTAGCTACAATGAATATTGAGATTATCTAATGAGAATATTGTGAATGGGCTAGAAAGATATAGATTAATTATTGTAACAAATGAAATATGCTTTGGGGTATTTGTAATGGTTGGCTTGATGCCACTTATCTCTTGATGAGATGTATGGATGCTCGGGGAGTACATGTTATCTTATATGTCTTGGTTAGGAATTCAGATGTCCTGGAGTTAGTGCAGGGGCATTTATTTAAGGGAATGTGTACTTTGGGCTGTGTGATCGAGTACATCCGACGTATCCATAGGCTATATGATCTGGATACGGTTAGAAACCTATTCTTGGGCTATGTGATCAGGATAAGGAAACTAAACTCGATGGGCTATGTAAACTCGAGTAACCTAATTGGATGATTGACCTCAGGTAAAGACTGATTGTGGCTAATGTGATCCAAGTATGTCGAGGAAGTATCTGTGGCTATGGTGATTCGAATATGGTCTATTAACCCAACTGCTACATGATCATGGGTAACCCGACGATTGTGTGAGCACGAGTAATATAGGGCTTCGCTGTCCATTGTTTAGGGAATGTATGTTATTTATGTTGTTGTGTGGATATTTGATGTTGGCTATTTTACCCTTGGGCTATGTGATCAAGGTATGAAATGCATAATTCAGTGGGCTATGTGAGCTCGAGTAACTCGATGGGCTGTGTGACCTCGAGTATGGTAAGCCTAGGATAGCATGTGAGACTCCTTATATTATAGTGGTATCTTGAGACATAATTGTGATTTCTAGCTAGGGTAGGCTAGAAGACGATCCTTATTTTTAGAAGCCTTTTTGTGCATTCTTGATTATATTATCATGCATGCTTGTTTTATGATATTCGTGAATTGTGGTAGAGTAGAAATGTACCACTAAGGTTTGTTAGCTTAACGAGCGGAATTGTGGGTTTTTCGTGCGTAGGTTGATAGGTTGCTTTTGGGAGGAGCACATCAAGGAGGATTTCACAGCAGCGAGCCAACTTCTAAGTACATTACTTGATGTTTTAGTTTGGACTGATGTATTCATAGAACCTTACCACAATCGATTCTGTAACATTATTTGATTTACTACTTATTTAGTCAAACAATGTATTTTAATTGAAACTCCTATTTTGTAAACTCTTTTAATGTTATTTATTTATATGGATGTAACACACTAAAAATTGGTCTAGTCAGAATTAGGTTCCGGTGATTGGAAAATCCATTTCAAAAAGATCTAAATATTTTATTAACTTAAGTTGTGTGGTAAAAAACATCGTATTAGACTCTAATTGAGTTAATTTAAAAGACTCTTGATCTAATTGAATCCCTAGAAATAATTTAGTGACAAATTTGTGAAAATTGATATTTTAGGGATAGAAGTGCGAACCTTAGAAAGTTGAAGGACCACTCATGTAATTATTCCATTTTGAAGTGAGTCACCTCATTGCTTAGACACAATCACGTAAATTCCTTGTGAAGTTGTAGGAAAGGATGACATAGAATTGATAGCTATAATTGCTATCCAAATTGTTGGGAAATGAAAATCATAGTTTATAGCTTGCCTATCCTTGGAGGAAACCCTATGATTGGTTACATTTGTGGTGAAGTGATTATCTTAATGCATTAAAAATGAGCTTACCTTTAGCTAGAGGAAATATATTGGATAGGTATAAGGATATTTGAAGAGCTTAGAAACATTTTCCAAAGTTATAGTAACCACCGAGACCTCATTGCTATCTTCCTCCATCTTTCTTAAGAACAAGCAAGCACCTCCATTGCCATCCCCTACCTCTAGCTCAAGCAAGCACCTCTCTTGTTTATGCAAGTTTTCCTTGATTTCTCTACATCATTGGATAGCCCTTGGATTGGTGAGTACAAGCCCTCAAACAATTTCATGATTCCTTGAACCATTGGAGTTTAATTTTAAGAATTAGTCTTGAAGTCCACAGTCGAACCCATGCTTTTAAAGCATGAATCCATGGAAGCCTTATTGGTTAAAAGCTTTTCTAAGCTTAAATATTGATTTTGAATCCATACGTATTGATTCTAATGTGTCCTTTTGTGTCACCTATCTCGGGAGTTGGAGAAGGAAGGTCCGCCATCCCCTTCAAAAGCTAGGAACAAAGGAGTAGTAATCCATGAGCGAAGCTTCAGAATTCAAGGTGAGTGTAGTCGGAGTCTCGGGAATAGGCTAGGTTCTTTCCCAAATCTTTGAATATCATTTGTTACATTGCTAACTTTTTATATTAAGAATTATTGCATAATCACATTGTTGATGGCTATATTGGTAAGTATTGGTAAAAATTGCATCGAATCATTATTCGTAACATTGTCATTGTTGTCATTGAAATTATTGATATTACTTATTGTTATTGAAATATGACTATTAAATTATTGCTATTGATCCATTGTTATGGAATTATTGTTATCGAACTATTGATATTGGATCTTGGATTCGAGAAGTATTGGATACAATTGGCATTCTATAGAATTCATGAGCTCATTGGTACGTGTTAGGCTATGGCCTTTATTGTGGTAGGGCGGAGGGATGTTGTGATTTAGTCATATTGGTGCGGCGGAGGGATAACTAAACCACTATTGATGTTGGTGCAGCATAGGAATTCATGTATCCAAATACCGTATATTGATCCAAGGAAAATCTTATTGCTATACATATAAAATGCTATTGAGTTTTGTTATTATTATTGTTATTGTATTGCTTATTGTTGATATATTGACCATTCATCATGTTTTACTTGCCATTGATATTACATGTTATTGTTTGTTGCCATAATTAGTATTGAAGCATGCTAGATTGTATTTCATGCTTAATCCTATTGTTTATGACTACCTCACTAGGCAACGTATGCCTAATACATTCATCTTCCATGTATTTCAGGTTAAGAAGTTTTGAGATCGAGATCGGGGCTGTAGAGGGTTTTTGGACAAGTCACTACGTTGATAAAGTAAAGTATATCAACTCTATAGACTCTTAGTATGGTGGCATAAGTGTTGCATAAGTCAATTTTACTCTTTTTGATCTGTATGTATTGTGGTTGGCTTGTATAAGCTTAAGGTTTAAACTTGACCTTTTTGAAAGTTTCTAAAAATGGCTAAATGTGTACACTTGGCCTAAATTAGGGAAAACAGAGCAAACAGATTCCTTCGACCCTATAATTTGGCATGCTAATAGATTTTAGTTATATAAACTTGCTGGTAAAGTTTCACTGAATTTGGATATGGTTTGGTTGGTCAAAATAATAATAAACCAGATCAAATTTGACGTTATAAGTCTTGCCATATCGATACGAGTGATGGCGTATCGATACAGGATTATGATTTTAGATACGAATTAAAGGGCATACCGATACGGGTAATGGTGTATCGGTACAGTTCTCTGCCACTGGAATTTTGGGTTTAGCTCCGTACCGATACGGTTAAGGTACGTATCAGTACACCACATCGATTCTATAAATAAATTAAATCACGTGCTGATACGGTTTGATCATGTATCGATACGGGTCCATAGATTATAACGGTATTAACGGTCATTTCTTGGCATGCCGATATGCCTTCATGTGTATCGATACGATCCTTTGTTTCTGGAAAATTTGGAAGATAGTTTAGCTTAGGCATATCGATACGGCCCCTTGGTGTATCGATACCCTTGCTTTAAAAATTGATAATAACCTTGGGAAATCATCAAAAAATGTTGCTTAAGACCCCTAATTTATAAAAAGGTTTAATTTAGTCTGATTCATGATTTATACGTCAACTTTTCTTATAGAATTCCTCAAATTTTATAAGTCATTAAATGAAGCATCGTACCATTTACCGTTTTTGTTCCGGTAACACTTTCTGAATAGTTCTCTACCAGACCGGGTAGGGGATGTTACATTTATGGTATCAGAGCTAGAGTTTAGTCGATTATAGGACTAAACTAAAGTTTATTGTATTGTTATTGCATTGCATTATGCCACGTAGGAGTTATTTATTATATATTGTGACTTGCCGACGAACCCGATCTCTTTATTTATAGATGTCTAACTCTAATCAGGCTCACATAGACGAGCATGTTACCGACTCCTTAACTCATGGTGAGGAGATTAGAAGAAGAGATCCTCTAATTTCGTGAAATCCTCCAGTACAGAACCTTAAGCCCGAGGTACAATTTGCTCAAGCCGAATGCTATAGGAACACGGCTGATGTGTTCAAGGTATTTATGACCTCGTTAAAGGCTGAGCAAAATTTCCAACCTCCTATCATTGTTATCCCAAATACCCAAGCTCCCATGATAAGTTATCTCAGCATCGGGCCTACTCTTTCACCGACCGTGATGACGATAATCCTAAAATTGCTGAGTATTAGCTTGACAATACTCTACGAATCCTAACCAAGCAGCTACAGTGTTCAAATGAACACAAGCTTGAGTGTGCCCTCTCTTTGCTAGAGGATGAAGCGTTGTGTTGGTGGGAAACTACCATTCTTGCAGTTCCCGAAGAGACGATGACTTGAGAGTTTTTCTGCTGAAATTTCGAAAGAAATACATCAGTAAATATTACCTCGCTGAAAGGCATGATATTTTTCTTCACCTGAAACAAGGAGGACGACCTGTGGAGTAGTACATCCATGATTTTTGCAAGTACTGCCGGTACGGGGCTGAATACATCAAGAAGGAGGAGGAGAAGTGTAGAATGTTCATTAATAGTCTGAATGATGATCTGCGCCCTATGTTTACGGCATTGGGCATTATCATTTTCCAAGACCTTGTGAACAGGGTTAAAGCTACTGAAATTGCTTAGAGAGCTCAAAAGGGTGGTATTGGTGGTTCTAGACAACATAATGAATATTCACAGCCTTCTTGTGAGTATTGGTGGTCAACAACAGAATGAATATTCACAGTAAATCTAAAAAGAGATATCAAGATGACTCCCATTCTTCTGAGTCTTTCAAGAAGGGGAAATATCATGGTCAACAACAGAATGAATATTCACAGGCTTCTTGTTTTGAATATCTTGCCAAACCTCAAGTCGTAACCAGTTCTTCCCTAATGCCAATTCCATCGATAATATTGGTGGTTCTAGACAAGAGTCGTATCTTTCAGTTTGCAATTTCTGTCAGCACAGGCACCCTGAAGGGCAATGCCGTAAGAAATCTGGAACATCTTTTTCTATGGCGAGATGGGTCATCTCATTCATGACTGCCCTAAAAATACCATCAAGTCTACTTCTGTATCGACTAATCCATTATCCCCTGCTCAATTCTTTCGAGGCAAAGGAGCAAGACAAGGATCTTTTGAAAAGCCTAGTGGGTTGTCCAAGTCATCATACAAACCTAAATCTAAGGCTTCTGCATGGATGTACCACGTGCGGGGCAAGGAAGAAGAGGATAATCTCGACATCATTGTAGGAAAAAATTTAGGGATGAGTTTTTCTTAAGATGGGATAATTGTAACACCCTGAAAACCGATGACCATAATGTAAAGAATGAAAACTGTTTTATTAGTGATTGTTTTGAAATTGGGTCAAAACTTAGAATCTTTAAGGAGATATTTTACCTAAACGTTTTATCAGACTTTTCTCTCAATTGGAATTATTTTAGAAGAGTTTTAATTGAGTAATTAAAAAGAGGATTAACAAAAAGATAGTTATTTTTCTTAAAACCAAAAAATTACGTAACTTTTCCTCATAAACTTTTCTCTCAAAGTTCTTCAGCCAAACACTCACTTTTTCATCCAAAATCCTAGGTAACACTCTTGATTTCTTAAATTCTTGTTTCTCTTAATTGGTTCTTTAATCTTATTTTGCAAAACCTTATTGAATTTCTTTTTTTTTCAAGATCTAAAACATCCAATTGAAAGGAAATTCACTCATTAGAGGTAATGTTCGTTCTTCTCCTCTAATGATTGGTTATTTATTGAAATTCCTAAGTGTTTCATCCCTGTTTAATGTTTTCTAATAAGTTTTGATGGTTAATTATGGCATTTGGTTAAATCAAGGTTTAATTGAGATGATTAAGTGATTTTCGTATAGATTCTGTTTTGCTGGGTTCCTGATTATTTAATCATAATTTTGAAGCTGAATACTGTTAATAGATGGGTTTTAACATTGGAATCCCAAAGTTGTGTGAATCTCTAATTTTCTAGGTTGTTAGTTATGTGTTTTTGAGGAGTTGTGGTGGTTAATTGTTTGCTGGAGTTGTAAGAATGTTAGAGTTATGTTTTTAGATGATGATTGTTGTTAATCAATGTGTTGAAACGTTAGATTGTGGCTGGGTTAAGTTTGGAAGAGTTTTGTTGTTGGTTTTGGGTGTTGTGGAGGGAATTTGGATAAAAATGTTGAGGTTTAATGTTGATGTGATGATTGATTGCATTTTGATGCAATGTACCTCTGTTTTGTGTGGATAAAAGTAGGGGAGATTGGACCTCAAGCTTGAACATTGGCTTCGGAAGCTTTGGAGGCGTGGTTGTTGCATCGGCAAGCTAGGCTTTGCAAGTCGGTGAGTGGAAATGTGTTTTTAGCTTTGCAAAGGTTTGGAAGTTGTGTTTGGGAGTTTAGATCAAGCTTGAAACGCTGGTCTAAGCTTGGAAGTAAGTAAAGGATGAATTCTCTCTTGAACTCGGTTTGGCTAATAGTTTGATGCACTTGTTTTACATGGTTTATTTACTCACTTTATATGCATGTTTTGAGCATGGTTTAATGCTGGAAATTGGTTACAAAATGATGTTGTTGCATTTGGGAGTAATGCATGATTTGTTAATGTTTATGAACATTGGTTAATGCAAGTTTTATTGCGTTGGTTAAATGATTTTAATGATGCATATGAAAACAATGAGTTGTTGATGTTAAAATGAATTATATTGGAAAGTGATGGTATGAAAAGGTTTGTAAACGAAATCGAATATAGTTGGCTGGTCATAGGATTGATAGTGCACTATAAAAATGTGCCTTGGATGTCGAAGGGTTTATACGGTGTATCGAATACTCCATCCAAGTACCCTAATGGTTAAGGGGTTGTATAGTATCGAAAACTCCCGTTAGTGGGTTAAACATCGTAACAATGAGTGGTGTTGAGGGGTTTATGTGTACCGAATACTCCACCGCGGGTGTCACAATGGTGGAGGGGTTTATGTGTACGAGATACTCCCGTGTGTGAGCCTTGTGTTATTGGTAGATTGTTTGTTAAGTGTTGAGGGAACACTTGTTGAATCTGTGTATCCGATGTTATGTTTTTTAAAGTGAGAACTTGGTAAATGATCACTTGTAAGCCAATATAATTGTTTATGTATCATGAGATGGATTGTGTTGTTTAATGTGATTTAAACATGTTCTACTCTTTAGGCCTTGCATTGGTAGTATGCATGAGAAAACTTAAATTGAGGGCAGCAAATGGGACTTTGATGTTGAATCCATGATACATGTTGCTTATGGTTGAATATGCTGTTTTGGAAATGTTAAGTGCATGGTTTTGATAAGGCATGATGTTATGATGATGTTTTCAAAGAGTTTTGAAAGTGGTTTCCAAAGTTATGTGAATTGGTTTAACTTGTATTGATGATGGTTATTGTTTGAGCATCCCTCACTAAGCCTAGTGTGCTTACGCTCTCTTTTCCATCAATGCAGAGAATTGAGTTTGAGACACTGAGGAAGCAAAGAAAGGAGTTCCTAAGACTTGTTTTCAAAGTACGACTTGGAACAATGATAAGTAGTAATAATGGCAATGTGTCGTTTGGGATTATGGGAGAGATTTTGGTGAACTCCCTGTTGTTGCAAGTTTTGATTTCTGTTTTGGACGCGTAATATGTTTTAAGTTGTTGTGATATGGCGGCTTTAATGATTTGAAAGTGGACTAGGAAGCATGTATATAGAATTGAATGCTTGTGTATGCTAAAAAAGCTCGGATGGCTTTTGACGATGTTATGATGTTGCTTAAGCATGTTGTTGATGATGTATGATGTTTAGCTTAGAGTTAGAGTGGTTTGAAATAAGCAAAGTGTCATATATTAGACTTAGAGGTCATTACAAGTCTCACCGTACCAATACGCACCTCAGGGTTTCGGTACACGAGGATCTGTTCCGGCTTAAAATGCTCAAAATAGCCTAGACGTACCGATACGCCTGGTAACCATATCGGTATGCATAGCTGGGAAATAGTAAAGGTGTCGGTACGAAGGCTATGTTTCGATACGGTAAATGGCTACTAGAATCTGAGTTTTCAAACTATACAATACCGTACATATACGCTTGAGGACCGTATCAGTACGCCTTTTTCTTTTAGTGCCATTTCAATACAGTGGACACCTGTACCGATACGTTGACCGCTAAATATGTTGATGAATTCCTTGCATTTTGGTCACTGTTCGTAAATGTGAAATTAAATGAGTTTGAATGGTTAATTTTAGATGAGTTTTAACAATGCTAAAATAAAATGTTCAATAATTTCCCCTAATTTTCTCAATCTTTTCTAAATGGTCCCTATGATTTCAATTGAGGAAATTATTTAATTTAACATCAAATTCAAGCTCTCAACATCATAATCTATTCAATTTCATCCTCAATTTAACTCCCTAACCAAAATCCCCTATTCTTAGGGTTAGGGTTTATAACTTCAAACAAGAATTTAATCCAATTTCAAGCTTGATTTCATGTCTATATCATCATTTCCACTAATCACAACTTCAATTCCATCATATACTATCAATATCATAATCATCCTCATCCATAAACATAACTTATACTCAACTTAATCAAACAAAATTACCATCAAAATGTATTGAATCAAGCATAGAGCACTTTACCTTAATCAATTTTGCTTGAGAATTAGCATTGATTCTTCAATTTCGGACTTGAAATTTGAAAACTCTCTTTTCCCCCCTTCTTTCTTGGTTTTGAACAGCATGAAAATATATGAGAAAGATTTTTTTCTCATCTTTTAATTGTTTTAATCCATGTGTAAAGTTAAATGAATTTTGAATTCATTTAACTAGTGAATTTACTAATTTGCCCTTTTAATCCAATGGCCAAGATTCAATCTCATCAAAAATCAATGGTCATGATTAATTCCATGTGTAATTCACCTTTCACGATTGCCCTCAAAGTTCCAAAATATTTCAAAAATGCCATCCATGGCAAATGACCAATTTACCCTCAAACTAGACTTTATTTACTTACATAACTTAAAATTGCCATTCCATAAACATTGAACCAAATTGGTTCCATTCTAACCAGTCTCCTTCCCAAAATATCATAAATTTTAATTTATGTTATTTATTCGATCCAATTATTCGAATTTCACTCATTACGATTTCCAATTTTTCTTTCTTTGAGCTTTATTGCTTTATAGCCATTCCATCATAATCTAACTAAATCTAGTTAGAATCCAATAAAAATAATAAAATATTCATAAAATAATATTTTATGAATTTTCATAATCTTTGGAACTGTCTTTAAAATTTCAATTCGATCCGATATACCGATAATTACCAGGAACTTTTATCTATTACATTTTATCTTAGAAATCTTATCTCAACAATCCATTTCGAATACTACGGACTCAAACTGAATCCTTTATATTAGTTAAAATATTGATATGGGACCTTCCCAGTAGGTCACCCATCCTTGTGCTACTCTGTTCTGAGCACACTTAACAAATTTTTGTTGTATCCAAATTCGAATAATATAAGTCTCGTATGAAAAATTTGGGTAACACTAAAATACCACTCTTGGGGTGAACTATTCATTTATGGGGTTAAATTACATAACTTTTTAAAATTATACTTTGGTCCCTAAACTTTTCAAAAGTTTACACTTTAACCATAAACTTTCAAAAATTACATTTTGGCCACTAATCAAAAATTGGGATATTACATCGGTACTTAGCATCGGTACGTGGATCGCCCCATACCTATCACAACCCATACCAGTACCCCTATCCTAGTTTACCGGTACGCGAAAGCCTCCTCAGGCAATGGAATAGTGGGTACCGATACGCCCCTAGCGTACCGGTACGCCAAAGCGTTAGTGGAATTCACATTAGGTAAGGGGTACCGATACACGAGAAGGCGTATGGGTATGCCCCTCACAATTCGTTTTCCTCAATACAAAGGAGTACCGATACGCAGCCACCCCGTACCTGTACTTAAGCCCAGATTTCGAAATTGAGAGCTCAGGATTTCCTCAATCCCACCCTTAACTTCTATGGTTAAGTCCCAAATCGACACTACAAGTTATTTAGAGTATAATAGGTGGTTTTCTATAAATTTTACGCATTATCAACATCTCATCTTTGATTTACCATTAAAGAGGGTTTTAAGCTTCTAAACCTCAACTATACAACCCAAAACTACAAACCACACAAAGCAATCATTTTAGGATGTTCATGAAGTGTAAGAGTAAAAAATGTACTGACCTTAAGCAAGCAAAACCCAAAATGAAGCTCCCACCAAGCTCTTACCACCACTCTTCTTGATCCAAGCTTCCAAACTCAACCTCCACCAATACCAAAGATGATTAGCTTGAAATGGAGATCATTTGATGCAGATAAACTCTTCCTTGATGACCAATCCGAGATTCACACTCTACCACAACAAGATTTCTACTTTAACCTTGAGTTGGATGGGTATTTTTGAAGAGAGAGATATGAGGATAGTTGGGGGACAATGGGTGATCTCATTCCCTTTTTCCCCTGCAACAAAATAAACAAGGCGTCAACCTTTGTCTCCCTTGAGGGGGTAATTACCCATTTACCCTTCATTAAACATTCCTCATCCAAACACAAGCCCAACACCCAAACCAACAAGACATGAAAGCCCATGAAGCCCAACAATAAGGCCCAACATGACCCGAACATTTAACCTGACGTGTCGATCAAAAAATGGGTCAACGCTCATCGTTGAATCGAGAAATCCGGGTCGTTACAACTCTCCCCTTCAAGAAATTTTGTCCTCGAAATTTAGATGGATGAAAGGGAGATGTAACCAAAACAGCTCTAATCACTTCACCCCACTTCACCACTAAAACAAGATCACCTTGATTAGGGAGAGTTCTTCCTCGATCTACCTTAAACAAGACCATAGCATAAAACCACACGCTCTCAAATCTTCTCTTGAGGTTCCCATAACTCATTTTCAGCAACCAATGACACTTATGGCAAACTGTTAAGCATGGTAACATAACCAACCTCGACCCACGTTGTTCAAACATCGATTCATAGGAACTCAACTCCATTGGGTGCTACCCCGGATATCGACTCTCCTAACTAGCGTCCATCAACCAAAAATCTGAACTTAGACTTCATCTTTATCTAAAATGCTACATCACTTCCATAAGGCTCTGCCAGGAACGCATCACGTCAAAAAACCATGTCCCGGTAAAACCATTAAAGGACAAGCAAAACCCTAACAATCGATCATTATCATCAATCTACCTTGAATCCAATAGCTCTGTTCCCCAAACTTGGGCCACCAAGACGAGATTTAAACTTCGCTTTATCCAACTGTTTTCAACAGGGTCAACAACCACTCTTGATTCCAACCACTTGATTCTGAGAAATGACCACCGTCATTTAAGAACTCACACAAGCAACCCAAAACTTAGCCATTCTACTTGCGAAGGTCTAAAAACCTTCTTCCTATCCCTTGCTTCGGTCCCAACCATTAGATGTGGAAAGCCATCTGACTCTTCTCAAGGATCGCCAATTGGTCCTTCTAAAAACATTTCTTTGCAAAGCAACCATCCGGTTACCCTCAACACAACTATTGATCCACATTTCCGCTGCGCCACTTTGATAACTTCCACACTGCTTTCCTTAACCGATAACAACTTTGGTCGAACTCAATTGGGCAACCCTCTAACCCCACAAAACTAGATCAACAGGTGAACAAGCCAAGCAACTATCCTCACGATTCACCCTTAAGACCTCAACCATGAACCTCACAACCTTCATTTACCCTTTTCTAAGGTACCTTTACTCTAAAAAATAGCACGCAAAGCTCTCACATTTTATGGCCAAAACAAGATCGCCGATCTCATGAAACTGGCAGTGGTTTTCCACTATTGCACTACGGCTCAACACATCCAAAGCCACCGTACAAGCTACTCTCATGCAGATACGATCTTGGCGAAGCACTTGGCAACGACACCCCATTGGTCGCTTGCACAAATGTGCCTCCAACAAAGAGTTCGTTAAGTACCATACCACGAATCGATGGACACCAACAACGAACTCAACCTTACCTTTATTGTGATTCTAAACCAAAATCAACCGATAAGATTTCTCATTCACCAAGGGTACCTCCATACCCTCAAAACACCTACAACATTAAGACTAGGAACTCTCAACTTTCGCATCTACAACGCAATCTAAGAACACCTTGCAACCTATAGAACCTTCCTTGAGCTAGCACTACATAGCATAATGTCCACCGTAGAGAGGTTAGGATCATACATAGCCAACACTAACAACTAGATTCAAGCAATCTAAAGCTTCATAACTTCTCGCTCACATCTTACGGCACATATGCACTCTCAACAACCATCTACAATAAAACCTTATCTAGCGAAGAATGCAATTCTAATTGCCATCTAAAGCAACAACAAACCCAAGATTTACCAAGATACTCATTACAAGAACCGGTCTATTACACAACCGAAGAGCTAAATGGCTAATGCAAACAGCTGAAACCTACACAAAACTTATTTACCTGACATATCCTCGGTCACCATGCTGTCAACTCTAGTCTGAGCAGCAAACTATCTAGCAACGCCTCGCATGCCAACCCTGGCGGTGGATCTCACAGGACCTCCACCTCAAAAACCTAACGGTGCCCTAGCTCTACCTCTAGCAAAACTCTGATCATGACAGAAAGTAGCCCACCTCTGAGACTGAACTGATGTATCCTCATCCACAACTAAGAAGTCCTTTGCCATGTGTCCCGGTGCTTGACACCTCTAGCAAACCCTCTGAAGCAAGAAACACACTCCAAGGTGATGCCGCCCACAAAGCTCGTACGCTGGTGGAAGCGATGCTCTAATAGAACCATCAGTACTCCTTTTTGGAGTAGAAATCAAAGGCCTCTACTAACCCTCGGTCTAGATCCTGAGCCGACTCTCGATAGCTGGTCTGAAGCAACTCTCTTTGAACTCCTCAAAGCATAAAACCTCTCATGCGGATAGGAAGAATGATCCATGATATTCTAGGTCTCCACATCACGACCTCTAGAATCCTTGAATTGATTGGATGCTGAACTCTAAAGTCGCTCAAGTGCCTTCACACTATTGGCTAACTCGGAGAATATCCCAAACAGACCCGCTGTTACATGTAACTGAAGGTCAGCATTCAAGCCTTTCTTGAACCTCTTGCACCTCAACTCTTCCGTAGCAACCAACTTTGGAGCATAACAACTCAAACGCAAAAACTCTTGCTCATAAGCAAACACCATTTGATCTCCCTGTACCAGATGCAAAAACTGGTCCCTCATCTCATCCATATGTAGCTCACTGATGTGCTTCTTCTGAAACTCATCTACAAAGATATCACATGTCGGAAGCGCAGGTTGTAGACCTAACTCTACGGTCTCCCACCACTCGTGTGCATTGCCCTTTAGAAGGGAAACAATGCAATCAAGATCATCTTCCATGATTCCCTTCATCTATCTCAAGATTCTTTGTGTGCCGTGCAACCACTGGTCAGCCTTGATCGGGTTATCCTCACCCAGCCTTGGAAATTCTTAGGCCCAAAATGATGTGGATTTAGTTAATTTCCTTGTTTGTGGTATTTTACCTTATGACATTACTCACCAAGGGAAAAAGCGGTTCCGCCATGATGCTAAGCATTACTTTTGGGATGATCCTCTTTTGTTTAAACAATGTGCAGATCAGGTTATACGCCGATGTGTCCCTGAAGAAGAGCAACAAAATGTACTCCGGCAATGTCATTCTTCACCCTATGGAGGACATTTTGGAGGAACTCGTACTACGGCCAAAGTTCTGCAATCCGGTTTGTATTGGCCAACATTGTACAAAGATGCCCAAGACTTTTACAAGCAATGTGATCGTTGCCAGAGGACGGGCAATATCTCTAGACGACATGAGATGCCGCTCCAGAACATCATCGAGGTGGAATTGTTCGATGTATGGGGGATCAATTTTATGGGACCTTTCCCATCTTCATTTGGCAACCTCTACATTCTACTTGCCGTCGACTACGTGTCTAAATGGGTTGAGGCAGGTGCAGTTCCCAACAACGATTCCAAGACCGTGTAACGATTCTTGCAGAAAAATATATTTACACGGTTTGGGATGCCGAGAGCAATTATCAGTGACGAAGGCAAGCATTTTGACAACAGACTAATTGCCAAGATATTGCAACGCTTCGGCATATCACACAAGATCGCCACGGCATATCACCCACAAACCAACGGGCAAGCAGAAATTTCCAACCGGGAATTGAAGGGTATACTCGAGAAAGTTATAAATCCCTCTAGGAAGGATTGGTCATTAAGACTAGATGACGCACTTTGGGCATATCGCACTGCATTCAAAACACCCTTAGGTATGTCCCCCTTCCGACTTGTCTATGGCAAAACATGCCATCTACAGGTGGTAATCGAACACAAGGCATACTGGGCAATCAAGACCGTGAATATGGATTGGGAAATTGCCGGACAAAAGTGTTTGTTGGACCTCAATGAGATAGAAGAATTCCGTGCACTCGCCTATAACAATGCACGAATCTACAAGGAGAAAACAAAGCAATGGCATGACAAGAAACTATTTCCGCGACAATTCACGCCAGGGCAACTAGTTCTCTTATTCAATTCTCGGCTAAAACTTTTCCCGGGAAAGCTGAAATCAAGATGGTCGGGACCATTCGAAGTTGTCAAACCATTCTCCCATGGTGTCGTGATAATCAAGTCCATCTCTGACAACCATGAATTCAAAGTTAATGGACAAAGATTGAAGCACTACAATGGTGCCCATGTGGAACGTAACAAGGAAGTGGTCAACTTAGGAGATGCATGAGCATGCTCTCCCTTTTGATACTTTTATTTTTATTTATTTATTTTTTCCGATTAATTAATTATTTTATTTTATTTTTTCAAATTTTTATTTTTATATTTCTGATTATTATTAATTTTCTTTAGAATAGATTTTTTTATTTATGTTTAAGAATCCCATTACACATCTTTATTTATTTTCTTTATTAGTTTATCTTTAATTTTAATCCTTATTTGATTTGTCTTTGAATTGTAGGAAAAAAAAGTTCAAGATAAAGAGGAATTTTAATCCAAGTAGGAAAACATCTTCAACAAGGAAACTAATGGGCTGAATCTAAGGCTTATATAAAGCCTCCAATTTACCCTAATCACAACCCCTTTTCCATCACCCTCTCCCTAAACCAAACCCTTTTTCATTTTCCTGTAATCTCACCCACCTATCTTTTCTATAAAACCCATCACCCTTAACCTATTCCTACTTTCTATCTTGCAACTTTTTAGTTTCTTTTCTTTTCTTTGTTTTTACAAAACTCACAACCAAGATCATCCATGGCATCCAAGATTAAATTTTTACTTCATCCAAGTTCCTCCAAAGAACCAAGATACAAGAAGTTTGCTACACCGGTGGTTCAAGAAAGATTTCACTCCAAGTTTGAAATCCAGAAGATTCATGAAGAACAAGGCTTTGAATACTCCAACTCTCATCAAGATTTCAGCCTTGAACCATTCATCTTCGAGAGGATTGCACATCAAAAGTGGCAAATCTTTTGCCATCAACCAGAACTGGGTAACATCTCATGGGTAAGAGAATTCTATGCTCACTCACCTAACCCGGATAATCCTTATGTTTTTGTTCGTGACAAGGCCATACTCATAAGTCCCAAAAACGTCAACACCTTTTACGGGCTTTACATTGAGAAGGACGAGCATCAAGCCTTCGTTGATCAAATCACTCCCAATAAACCTGACAAGGTGCTTCAAGAACTCACTCAACCGGGAACTCATTGGAACGACGGTAAATACAAGGGCACGGTAAATCGCCTTTGGCTTAAACCCGAGGCAAAACTATGGAATAAGTTTGTTAAAACTTCTTTAATGCCCACCACACACAATACTATCGTTGATATACCACGTCTTTTGCTCATACATTCTATTTTTCATAATCGCATCATTAATATTGGAAAAATTATTTGTGATGAGATTTTTGTATGTAGCTCAAAAGATAAGGGTTCTCTTTTCTTCCCTTGCTTAATTTCTAATCTTTGCAAGGAGTTGCATGTCCCAAGTGAGTCCACCGATGAAAAGGCCCTACCCAAGTCCGGTTGGAATCAAGCACTAATCCGAAAGCTAATGGGAGAGGTACCGGGAAATTCTTCAAAGCCTCCAATTGTCACGGCAACTCCTACTGCCCCGACAATCCATAATGCCCAAGCACCTAACGCCCGGGCAACTCGGCCATCAACCCCGAGACACTTTGAAGCACTCTTGCAACCATTGGTGAGCCACCTAAGGCAAATTGAAGACCGGCAACTAATGTTCATGCGGTACATGAAGGAGCACAACAATGCCATCACCCAAGTCATCCTAGAAAAGTACCCGGATAGTCGCGTGCCGTTCCCGAACTTTCCTGCCGAAATCCTTGCCCCGACAACTAATAAAGCAGCCGCCACGGCAACCGCAACAGATGACGCCGCGACAACCTACATCGTGCCTGCACAAGCTGATGCCACGGCAACCAACCCTGAAGATGCCACGACAACCAAAGCTAAAGACATCCCGGCAACCACTGCAAAAGCCAAAGGTAAAGCACCTATGCCCAAATCAACTCCTACGGAATCATTTTCTGATTTTTCAGATTCGGACGAGTCCTCCATTGCACCAACAAAGACCGCACCAATTGAATCCTCCAAACGAAAAGCCAATGATACTGATGAATAGGACGATGAGGATAACCCCGTACGAGGATCGATTCTACCACCGGCAACAAGAAAACAACCATCGCGTTCAAGTAAGAGAATCAAGACACCGACCAAAAGGAAACTAATCATCTACGATGACGAACTCTCGGAGTAAGTCCTCGTATGCATTTTATTTTTTGTTATTTTTATTTTTCTTTAATGCATGCATTGAGGACAATGCCTCACTCGAGTTTGGGGGGGATTGTTATTAGTAGTTACCATGTTTAGTTACATTCATCTTAAGTATTACATTTAGGATACATAAATTGCTTGCCATGCCTTTAATTGGAACAAGAATTGCTTAGATTTGATGAATATCCGATGATGACTTTGCAATGCACTTAATTGATAGAATTTTTATTCTAGGATAACCATGGAAAAACTTAGAATTTTACTATGATGCTAAATTTGATGAAACACTGTTGTGGTTTGATTGATTTAAGGAATTCTAGTGAACTTAGGTTGATAATTAACAAATTAGGGGATTAGAATAAAAATTGGATGAATGCTAGAGGTGCCCGAAATTGGCTCTAGCATGTGCTAAAAAAATTGATCACTAGAGGTGCCCAAAATTGGCTCTAGTATGTGTTAAAAATTGATAGCTAGAGGTGCCCGAAACCGGCTCTAGTCGAATAAATTAACTTATGAAAACTAAAAACAAAACACTAGAGGTGCCCAAAACTGGCTCTAGTTAAAACATGTTAAAAATAACCCAATGAAGTAATTTGAAAACCTCTTGTTTGCATAGAATCCGAAAAATCAACTTGCACACAACTCCGCACACACTCACAAGCATTATAGTTTGATTCTGAGTAATTCCTAAGTTTTCTGAAAAAATAAAAAGCCAATCATACTTTGTGCCCCGGTTCAGAGAATTGAAATCAAGTTCAAAGCTAAGTTTGTGAAAATTGAAGTCTTGGCAGGTAATTATGAGTTTGCATTGCTTGAGGACAAGCAATAGTTCGAGTTTGGGGGTGTGATAAGTGTTCAAAAGTACTATTTTTCTTACCCTTTTTACTCATATTATTGTTAGACTTAGGCTCATATTAGTTGCATAATTAGCCATTCATGCATTAATCCATGTTTCCTTCCATCGTTGAGCTTGATTACATAACTTGGTAGTTTTTGTGGGAAAAGATGCTGCTTTGGTGTGTTTTATGTGTATGTGCAGGATCACTTGCCAAAGCAAGGCTAGAGCTAGTCGCCAGGGCGATGCATGAAGGAGATGCCGAGCTAGTTGCAAGGGCAATGCATGAAGGAGACGCCGAGCCAGTTGCCAGGGCAATTGTCGACAAGATCAAAGGTGATATGGTAGTCGAAATTGATGACTAGACAAGCCCAAGATGACGTGGAGCAAAGCCCAATCCCAAAGGAATTTGATTCCCATGAAGAGATTAAAGAAGAATTAAATTCCAAGAAGATAGGAGAAGTTCTAGTAGTAATATAATTATAATAAAGAATTATATTCTTTAAAGATAATTTAATTCCAGCTTAACTTCCTCCTCAAAGAAGGACTTTGACCTAGCCCTATAAATAAGAGGGAGATTTCGACAACTCAAGAGAGCAGAAGAGAAGGGAATTTCGACAAGCATCAAGGAGGGCAAGAGAAGAGAATTTCGACAAGCATCAAGGGCAATAAGGATTTTGACAAGCCTCCTTTTTCATCCTTTTCTTTCTTGTTCGATTGGGTTCATGCTAGGGATTGTTTATCTTGTGATTCTTTGGAACCTAGCCATGAACTAAATCTATTTGGCTATGGTTATTGTGTTTTGTGGTTGTGAGAAACTATTGGATTTTGTTTAGGTAATAAGAGTTTGCACTTTTCTATTTCAAGGTTTATTCATTCTTGGTTCTTATTCTTGTTTGCGAGTGAATTGGGAGAGGATCTCGTAACTTCATCTATTTATCTAATATCGGGAGAGTTAGATTCAAGAAACGAATGAATATGATCTTTATTCAATCTATTGATGGTGAAGATTAATCTGGCTTAGGAATAAGTTAAGGATTTCAACGGCTAAGAGGAGCGCAAGTTGGTTGTTGTTCACCCTTGATTCACGCAGGGATGTATTATCAAGGCATGCACAAGTAGCTAGAGTTTCGACTTAGAGATAAGAAGAAACCATCAAAGAATGCTCTGTCGAACCTTGAAGGTTGCTGCCCAGATGGCCAACTAGTCGCCCAGGCAACCATAGATTAGTTGCCAAGGCAACCCCGTTGTGCAAGTTGCCACGACAACTGAGTTGCCCGTGCACTCTTTTACCAAGACGATCCAATCGGCTATCACACCTCAACTCACGATAACCTGACCTATCTCTCTCATTTGATCTCATTTATTCTTTTACTTTATTGCTTTCTAGATTAGTTATTCGTTAAACTCCTATAATCCTTTATTTGTGTTTTTACTTTTTACAGTGCAAGAGACTAGATTCTTGAAGTGGCACTAATCCCTGTGGAGATGATATCTTTTATACTATAACTTGCAACGTGTATACTTGCACAATTGCGTAGCACTTATTACGCGCAACAAAGATAAAGGTATCTGTTGCTCCCGTGTCAACTAGAGCCCTGGTCGTTTTCCCATTTATCACCAAGTCCACTTACATCAAGCCCTTTCCCAGTTCCTTCTTTATGTTGTCCAATTGATATTGTAATGCATTCAAAAAATGAATGGACCCAATTCTAGCCAAATCAGTCTCACTATTCTCTGTAGGTGGGTTAGGGGGCGTGTCCTCAGGTCGTGAAAGTTCCAAAGCACTCAATGCACCCCTATGTGGGCACTCAGCCACGCGATGAGGCCCCTTACACAGGAAGCATGCTAGGGGTAGCCTATTTTGTCCATTTCTCGGCTTAAAGCCACCATTATCCCTATTCTGCACTGGTTCCTTGTTTGGAAGTCCTCTCCCGGCTCCCTAAGTTATCGACCTCTCCCCTCTAGCCGTCTTACTCCCATTACCTGCATGGTTATTGCTCCCACTAGTTGGGGCCTTACGTTTGTTTAAACCATCACTGTAATCGTTAAGCCGCTCGGCAGCCGCCATGGCAGCGACTACATCCTGCAGCCTCTGTCTTTGAATCTCAGTTCTAGCCCATGGCTTTAATCCCTCAAGGAAAGCAAACATCTTGTCTTTCTCTGACATGTCCTTGATATCCAGCATCAATGCCACAAATTCTTTCACATAATCACGAATAGTCCCTATATGGGTCAAATCCCTCAACTTCTTCCGAGCATTATACTCCACATTCTCTGGGAAAAAGGTAGTTATTAATTCTCGTTTCAGATCGTCCCAACTTTTAATGGAACACACGCCATTTATGAACTTGGACCTCTACCACAATTTGGCATCCCATGTCAAGTACATAGAAGCCATCGAGACCTTGTCTTCCTCTATAGTGGTGCGAGTAGCCCGAAAGTATTGTTCAATATCAAACAGGAAATTTTCAAGCTCTTTGGCATCCTTGTTCCCCTCATACCGTTGAGGCTCAGGGACCTTATTCCTCTGGCCCCTATCCACAGTCACCAAATTTCCCACAACCACTTTAATCAAATTAATTTGAGCCTTAAACTCCTCTATCTCATACTTCAGAGTACTCATTGCCTCCTTTGTCTCATCAGTGAGGTGTTTCACCATGTGAGCCAACTCTTGATGGAAAACTTCAATCGCTCGAACTTGTTCACTAGTCACCACATGATCCCTTAGGGCCGCCACCGCGGCTTCTAGCTCCTAGAACCTATCAGAGCCTATGGTCTTACCCCTTTGTGTGGGCACTCTTGCGCCATGTTGCGCCAAAGTACCTGCGCCCGCTGGCACCTCAGTTCTCGGGACAACTTTTGGCCCCTAATGCTTACTCGTAGTCACCATCCCTAGGTCGACTCCAACCACACTAATTACTGCACAGGAAAAATAATAAGCACCACTGATACGTGTTCAAAAGTACTATTTTTATTACCCTTTTTACTCATATTATTGTTAGACTTAGGCTCATATTAGTTGCATAATTAGTCATTCATTCATTAATTCATGTTTCTTTCCACCGTTGAGCTTGATTACATAACTTGGTGACTTTTGTGGAAAAAGATGTTGCTTTGGTGTGTTTTTTGTGTGTGTGCAGAATCACTTGCCAAAGCAAGGCTGGAACCGGTTGCCAGGCCAATGCATGAAGGAGATGCCGAGCTAGTTGCCAGGGCAATGTTTGAAGGAGATGTCGAGCTAGTTGCCAAGGCAATTTTCGACAAGGAATAAGATGATATGGTAGTCGAAATTGATGACTAGATAAGCCCAAGATGAGCAAAGTTAAATTCTAAAGGAGTTTGATTTCCATGAAGAGGTTAAAGAGAAATTAAATCCCAAGAAGATAGGAGAAGTTCTAGAAGGAATTTAAATATAATAAAGAATTATATTTGTTGCGCGTAATAAGTGCTACGCAAATGTGCAAGTATACACGTTGCAAGTTATAGTATAAAAGATATCGTCTCCACAGGGATTGGTGCCACTTCAAGAATCTAGTCTCTTGCACTGTAAAAAGTAAAAACACAAGTAAAAGATTATAGAAGTTTTAACTAATAACTAATCTAGAAAGCAATTAAGTAAATGAAAAGATGAGACCGAATGAGAGAGATAGGCCAGGTTATCGTGAGTTGAGGTGTGAAAGCCGATTGGATCGTCTTGGTAAAAGAGTGCACGGGCAACTCAGTTGCCGTGGCAACTTGCACAACGGGGTTGCCTTGGCAACTAATCGATGGTTGCCTGGGCAACTAGTTGGGCAACTACTTGGGCGTCTGGGCAGCAACTTCAAGGTTTGGCAGAGCGTTCTTCAATGGTTTCTTCTTATCCCTAAGTCGAAACTCTAGCTACTTGTGCATGCCTTGACAATGCATCCCTGCGTGAATCAAGGGTGAACAACAACCAATCTTGCGCTCCTCTTAGCCGTTGAAATCCTTAACTTATTCCTAAGCCGGATTAATCTTCACCATCATTGGATTGAATAAAGATCATATTCATTCGTTTCTTGAATCTAACTCTCCTGATATTAGATAAATGGATAAAATCACGAGATCCTCTCCCAATTCACTCGCAAACAAGAATAAGAACCAAGAATGAATAAACCTTGAAATAGAAAAGTGCAAACTCTTATTACCTAAACAAAATCCAATAGTTTCTCACAACCACAAAACACAATAACCATAGCAAGTAAATTTAGTTCATGGCTAGGTTCCAAAGAAACACAAGATAAACAATCCCTAGCATGAACCCAATCGAACAAGGAAGAAAAAGATGAAGCTTGTCGAAAATTCCCCTTGCTTCCTCTCTTGGTCTTGTCGAAATTTGCCCTAATGCTCTCTCTCTAAGTTGTCGAAATCTCCTTGCTATTTATAGGGCTAGGCCAAAGTTCTTCTTTGAGGAGGAGTTTGAGTTGGAATTAAATTATCTTTAAAGAATATAATTCTTTATTATAATTTTATTCCTATTAGAACTTCTCCTATCTTCTTGGAATTTAATTCTTCTTTAATCTCTGCATGGCAATCAAATTCCTTTGGGCTTGGGCCTTGCTCCATGTCATCTTGGGCTTGTAAAGTCATTACTTTCGACATCCCTATTGCATTTTCTCTTTGTCGACAATTGCCATGGCAACTGGCTCGGCGTGTCCTTCATGCATTGCCCTAGCAACTAGCTCGACATATCCTTCATGCATTGCCCTGGCAACTAGCTCGGCATTGCTTTGGCAAGTGATCCTGCACATACACACACAAAGCACACCAAAGCAGCATCTTTTCCACAAAAACTACCAAGTTATGTAATCAAGCTCAACGATGGAAGGAAACATGGATAAATGCATGAATGGCTAACTATGCAACTAATATGAGCCTAAGTCTAAAAATAATATGAGTAAAAAAGGGTAAGAAAAATAGTACTTTTGAACACTTATCACACCCCCAAACTCGAACTATTGCTTGTCCTCAAGCAATGCAAACTCATAATTACCTGCCAAGACTCAATTTTCACAAACTCAGCTTTGAACTTGATTTCAATTCTCTGAACCGGGGCACAAAGTATGATTGGCTTTTTATTTTTCAGAAAACTGAGGAATTACTCGGAATCAAACTATAATGCTTGTGAGTGTGTGCGGAGTTTTGTGCAAGTTGATTTTTCGGATTCTATGCAAACAATAGGTTTTCAAATTACTTCATTGGGTTCTTTTTAACATGTTTTAACTAGAGCCAATTTCGGGCACCTCTAGTGTTTTGTTTTTAGTTTTCTTAAGTTAATTTAATCGACTAGAGCCGGTATCGGGAACCTCTAGTTAATTTTTTTTAACACATCCTAGAGCCAGTTTCGGGCACCTCTAGTGATCAATTTTTTTAGCACATGCTAGAGCCAATTTCGGGCACCTCTAGCATTCATCCAATTTTTTATTCTAATCCCCCAATTTGTTAATTATCAACCTAAGTTCACTAGAATTCCTTAAATCAATCAAACCACAATAGTCTTTCATCAAATTTAGCATCATTGTAAAATTCTAAGTTTTTCCATGGTTATGCTAGAATAAAAATTCTATCAATTAAGTGCATTGGCAAAGTCATCACCGAATATTCATCAAATCTAAGCAATTCTTGTTCCAATTAAAGGCATGGCAAGCAATTTATGTATCCTAAATGTAATATTTAAGATGAATGTAATTAAACATGGTAACTATCGAGTTAGGCATTGTCCTCAATGCATGCATAAAATAACGAAAAAATAAAAATAAAAATGCATACGAGGACTTACTCCGAGAGTTCGTCATCGTAGATGATTATTTTCCTTCTAGTCGGTGTCTTGATTCTCTTGCTTGAACGCGATGGTTGTTTTCTTGTTGCCGGGATGTCTTTAGCTTTGGTTGCCGTGGCATCTTCAGAGTTGGTTGCCGTGGCATCAGCTTGTGCAGGCACGATGTAAGTTACCGCGGCATCTTCTTCATTGGTTGCCGGGGCAATGATCTTGGCAGTAAATTTCCTTAGCATAGTAGTTGTGAGTCTTGTTGTAAAAAAAGAAAACAAAGAAAACCTGAAAACTAAAGATAATGAAGAAAAAGAGAATATCTCCTAAAAATAGAAATGAAAATAAAAAGAAAAAGAAAAAGAAAATATTGAAAGGAGAGCATGCTCATGCATCTCCTAAGTTGACCACTTCTTTGTTACGTTCCACATGGGCACCATTGTAGTGCTTCAATCTTTGTCCATTAACTTTGAATTCATGGTTGCCAGAGATGGACTTGATTATCACAGCACCATGGGGGAATGGTTTGACGACTTCAAATGGTCCTGACCATCTTGATTTCAGCTTTCCCGGGAAAAGTTTTAGCTGAGAATTGAATAGGAGAACTAGTTGCCCTGGCGTGAATTGTCGTGGCAATAGTTTCTTGTCGTGCCATCGCTTTGTTTTCTCCTTGTAAATTCGTGCATTGTTATAGGCGAGTGCACGGAATTCTTCTATCTCATTGAGATCCATCAAGCGCTTTTGTCCGGTACTTTCCCAATCCATATTCACGGTCTTGATTGCCTAGTACGCCTTGTGCTCGATTTCCACCAGTAGATGACATGTTTTACCATAGACAAGTCGGAAGGGGGACATACCTAAGGGTGTTTTGAATGCTGTGCGATATGCCCAAAGTGCGTCATCTAGTCTTAATGACCAATCCTTCCTTGAGGGATTTACAACTTTCTCGAGTATTCCCTTCAACTCCCGATTGGAAATTTCTGCTTGCCCGTTGGTTTGTGGGTGATATGCCGTGGTGATCTTGTGTGATATGTCGAAGCGTTGCAACATCTTGGCAATTAGTCTGTTGTCAAAATGCTTGCCTTCGTCGCTGATAATTGCTCTCGGCATCCCAAACCGTGTAAATATGTTTTTCTGCAAGAATCTTTGCACGGTCTTGGAATCGTTGTTGGGAACTGCAGCTGCCTCAACCCATTTAGACACGTAGTTGACGGAAAGTAGAATGTAGAGGTTGCCGAATGATGATGGGAAAGGTCCCATAAAATCGATCCCCCACACATCGAACAATTCCACCTCGATGATGTTCTGGAGCGGCATCTCATGTTGTCTAGAGATATTGCCCGTCCTCTGGCAACGATCACATTGCTTGTAAAAGTCTTGGGCATCTTTGTACAATGTTGGCCAATACAAACCGGATTGCAAAACTTTGGCCGCGGTACGAGTTCCTCCAAAATGTCCTCCATAGGGTGAAGAATGGCATTGCCGGAGTACATTCCGTTGCTCTTCTTCAGGGACACATCGGCGTATAACCTGATCTGCACATTGTTTAAACAAAAGAGGCTCGTCCCAAAAGTAATGCTTAGCATCATGGCGGAACCGCTTCTTCCCTTGGTGAGTAATGCCATAAGGAAAAATACCATAAACAAGGAAGTTAACTAACTCCGCGTACCAGGGTATTGCCGAGGCATGTGCTCCCGTGGCGACTGCTCCCAAGATTGCCGAGGCGTGCGCGTCAAAGACTACTGCAGCATCGAGAGTTGCCAAGGCGTGTGCATCCATGGTTGCCTAGGCGTCGTGGGTTGCCGAGGCGTCAAGGGTTGCCGAGGCAACTAAAATTTGTTCATCCGAGAATGCATCGCATATCTCTAGATCCGCGTCCTTCTCCCTATTGCATTCCAAACGTGATAAGTAATCGGCCACTTGATTTTCTGTTCCTTTCCTGTCCTTAATTTCAATATAAAATTCTTGTAAAAGTAATATCCAACGAATCAAACGAGGTTTAGCATCCTTTTAGCAAATAAGTATTTGATTGCTGAATGGTCCGTATGAACAATTACCTTTGTACCAATTAAATAGGATCGGAACTTGTCAAACCAATTAAATAGGATCGGAACTTGTCAAAAGCGAAAACTACAGCTAGTAACTCTTTCTCTGTTGTTGTGTAATTCACTTGAGCACCATTAAGAGTTTTACTAGCGTAGTATATCACATGGAAGGTCTTACCTATGCGTTGGCCTAGGACTGCTCCTACCGCAAAATCACTTGCATCACACATGAGCTCAAAAGGTAGCGTCCAATCTGGTGGAACGACAATGGGTGCCGAGGCAAGCTTTTTCTTTAGGGTTTCGAATGCTTGGGTGCAAGAATCATCAAAATTGAAGACTTTATCCTGTTCAAGCAGATTACACAAGGGTTTAGTGATTTTAGAAAAATTATGAATGAACCTCCTGTAAAAACCTGCATGTCCGAGAAAACTTCGAATTCCTTTAACCGAACTTGGTGGGGGTAATCTCTCGATCACGTCCACCTTGGCTTTGTCAACTTCAATTCCCTTGGATGAAATCTTGTGGCCGAGCACTATTCCTTCATCTACCATAAAGTGGCATTTCTCCCAATTGAGGACTAAATCCGTTTCTTCGCATCTTGCTAACACCCTCTCTAAATTGCCGAGACAGCCGTCGAAGTCATTACCAAAAACCGAAAAATCATCCATGAAGATCTCAAGGAAGTCTTCGACCATGTCTGAAAAGAGTGCCATCATGCATCTTTGGAAGGTTGCCGGGGCGTTCCACAATTCGAACGGCATCTTTCGGAAGGCATAAGTACCGTATGGGCATGTGAAGGTTGCCTTTTCTTGATCTTCTGGTGCTATGGCAATCTGATTGTAACCTGAATAACCATCAAGAAAACAATAAAAGGGTTTACCTGCAAGACGGTCAAGCATTTGATCAATAAAGGTTAATGGGAAGTGATCTTTCCTAGTAGCTTTGTTTAGCTTTTGATAGTCCATACAAACCCTCCAACCAGTCACAGTCCTGGTTGGGATAAGTTCATTATTTTCATTGCTTACCACTGTTATACCTCCCTTTTTCTGTACACATTGTACCGGGCTTACCCACGTACTATCAGAGATAGGGTATATAATGCCGGCTTCAAGCCACTTGATGATTTCTTTCATTACAACCCCTTTCATGGCATGATTCAGTCTCCTCTGGGCCTCAATTGAAGGTTTGTGATCATCTTCCAACAAGATCTTGTGCATGCACACCGCCGGGCTAATTCCCTTCAAGTCGGCAGTTGTCCACCCTATTGCCTTTTTGTGTAGCTTCAACATTTTGATCAGCTTGTTTTCCTGCTCAAGCTTTAACTTAGAAGAAATAATTATAGGCAATGTATTATCGGTCCCTAAGTATACATATTTTAGTTGCTCTGGCAATTGTTTCAACTCAAGAATTGGTGGTTGTTCAATAGAGGGTTTTTTGAGCTTACCTTCCTTACCTGAGTAGTCCAGTGGTTCAAAGTATGTACCTGGTCGGTTGACTAGCCAATTTGCCTCTTCTGGTTGTTCCTCATCGACCGGTTCTTCATACTCCTCATGTTCCTCTTGGTCAGCAATGTAGTTGCCGAGGCAACTAAATTCCTCATCGAAGTTAAACTCTGTCGTGGCATGAAGTAGTTAGCATTCTTCTGGATCATCGGCATGCCTTAGTGTTTGGAACACATTTAGTTTGACCTGCTGGTCATTCACCCTCATTGTGAGTTCTCCCTTTTCAACGTCGATCAAGGTTCTCCCTGTCGCTAGGAATGGTCTCCCGAGAATGATAGGTGCATGCTCATCTGCTTCAAAATCCAAAATAATAAAGTCAGCGGGAAAAATAAATTTATCAACTTTTACCAGTATGTCCTCGATTTTTCCCTCTGGATGCACATAGGATCTGTCGGCTAGCTACAGCATAACTGTTGTAGGTCTTGCCTTCCCAATTCCTAGTTTCTGGAAAACCGATTTAGGCATCAAGTTAATGCTAGCCCCTAGGTTGCATAGTGCTTTCCCGACATAGTGATTTCCAATGGAACAGGGTATTGTGAAACTTCCAGGATCCTTCAACTTGGGTGGCATACGATTGTGCAACATTGCCATGCATCCCTCTGTCGCGGCAACTGTTTCAAACTCTCCTAGCCTTGTTCTCTTGGACACAATGTCTTTAAGAAACTTGGCATAGTTTGGCATTTGTTCAATTGCTTCCACCAATGGCAAGTTGATGTGGACTTGCTTTAGGATATCAAGAAACTTCTTGAATTGGTATTCTTGCTTTTGTCGCTTCAACCTTTGTGGGAATGGTGGTGGAAGTCGGATATCTTCGATCCTTTCATTGGTTTGAAACCTGATTGACGGCATTGCCGGGACATCTGGAGTTGCCGAGGCATTATCAACTGGAGTTGCCGAGGAATGCTTATCGCAAGTTGCCGAGGCGACTTTATCGTCGGTTGCCGAGGCATGTTTATTGCCGGTTGCCGCGGCAATTCCTGGTTCAGCATCTGAGGCTTTGCCGCTAGGTTCATCCTGATCTTTTTGTGGAGTTTTGTTTGATGAGCGGGTTTGAGCCTCTCTAATTTGTTGGCCACTTCTGGTGGTGATTGCCTTACATTGCTCATGGCCAGTTCCTCTTGCGACTTCAGTATCGCTAGGTAAACCTCCTTGCGGTCTAGTATTCAGGTTTTGAGCAAATTGTCAGACTTGATTTTCCAATGATTTGATTGCTGCCTCTTGGTTTTGCAATTTCATCTCGGTCCTGTTAATAAAAACATCAGTTCTTTCTATGAAATTACTATTCTCAGCCATATAAGATTCAGTTTTCATCATAAAAGCATTTAGAGAATTTTCCAAAGAACTAGATGTTGTCGGTTGTTGTTGCGGCATCTGTTGCCGTGGCATATTTTGCTGGAATCCCGATGCTTGTGCATTCTGATTGTTCTGGTTTAGAGCATTGTTGGGATTACTCCATGAAAAATTCGGGTGCTTCTTCCAAGCTGGATTGTATGTATTGGACATCATGTTGTTGCTCCGATTGTAATTCCCCACATAGAAGCTGAATTTCGGATTCTGCATATATTCAAAAGAATTATGGTTATCACCACATAACTCACAAAAAGAATCTATTACCATGACTTCATGTGTGTTGTTTGGTTTTTGCATGTTCTGGACCATCTTGGTTAAAGCGGCCAATTGTGCCGAAATTGAATCTGATGATCCTAGTTCATGTATTGTGGCTTGGCGTCTAACTCCTCCTCTTCTAGTAGATGGGAATTGATAGTCATTCTTGGCCAGCCTGTTTAAAATTTGCATTGCTTCCTCCGGCGACTTATCTAGGAGTATGCCGTTTGCCGAGGCATCTAGCATCATCCTTGTTGGTGTATTCACGGCGTTGTAAAACATTGTTACTTGAGTCCACACCGGGAATCCGTGTAGGGGCATTTGTGTAGAAGTTCTCTATATCGCTCCCAAGCCTCGTACATGGATTCATCATCCGCTTGCGAAAAGAAGTAATGTCATTCTGAAGCTTATCACCAAATTTGTAGGATTAAATCTAGCAAGGAAATCACGACAAAGATCAGTCCAAGATGATATGGATCCGGCAGAATGCTATTCAACCATGCTTTCGCCTATCCCTCGGTGAATAGGGAATAATCTTAATCGTAGGACATCGGGGTGACTCCATGTATCTTGAACGAGTTGCAAATCTCGAGGAAAGATTTCAGATGTTGCCGTGCATCTTGATTCTTTGAGCCGCCAAATTGACCTATTGTGTTGATCATATTAAACATTACCGGTTTCAACTCAAAGTGGTCGGCTTCAATTTCAGGTGCGACAACTCCTGGGTTAAGTCCATCAAGATCTTCTTCAAGATAGTCTCGAATAGTTCTGTTTCATGCAAGAATCACTCCTCCTCCTGCTCGAACATCTTGATTCATATTGCCGTCTTGATTTGCCATTGCTTCTCTTATCCTTCGTCTAAGTCTTTGTAAGGTTCGTTCGATTTACGGATCAAAGGGATATTCTGTGAAGTCGGTCTCATACGGGTCATATACCAATGCAAAACCAAAGTTTGTTAGCCCTTTGAATTTTAAACAAGAAAAATAAAAAGAAAGTGCAAGAAAATAAAAACAAAGTCGCTATTGCCAATCCCCGGCAACGACGCCAAAAACTTGTTGCGCGTAATAAGTGCTACGCAAATGTGCAAGTATACACGTCGCAAGTTATAGTATAAAAGATATCGTCTCCACAGGGATTGGTGCCACTTCAAGAATCTAGTCTCTTGCACTGTAAAAAGTAAAAACACAAGTAAAGGATTATAGAAGTTTTAACTAATAACTAATCAAGAAAGCAATTAAGTAAATGAAAAGATGAGATCGAATGAGAGAGATAGGCCAGGTTATCGTGAGTTGAGGTGTGATAGCCGATTGGATCGTCTTGGTAAAAGAGTGCACGGGCAACTCAGTTGCCGTGGCAACTTGCTGTGGGGTTGCCTTGGCAACTAATCGATGGTTGCCTGGGCAACTAGTTGGGCAACTACTTGGGCGTCTGGGCAGCAACTTCAAGGTTCGGCGGAGCGTTCTTCAATGGTTTCTTCTTATCCCTAAGTCGAAACTCTAGCTACTTGTGCATGCCTTGATAATGCATCCCTGCGTGAATCAAGGGTGAACAACAACCAATCTTGCTCTCCTCTTAGCCGTTGAAATCCTTAACTTATTCCTAAGCCGGATTAATCTTCACCATCATTGGATTGAATAAAGATCATATTCATTCGTTTCTTGAATCTAACTCTCCCGATATTAGATAAATGGATAAAATCACGAGATCCTCTCCCAATTCACTCACAAACAAGAATAAGAACCAAGAATGAATAAACCTTGAAATAGAAAAGTGCAAACTCTTATTACCTAAACAAAAACCAATAGTTTCTCACAACCACAAAACACAATAACCATAGCCAAGTAAATTTAGTTCATGGCTAGGTTCCAAAGAAACACAAGATAAACAATCCCTAGCATGAACCCAATCGAACAAGGAAGAAAAGGATGAAGCTTGTCAAAAATTCCCCTTGCTTCCTCTCTTGGTCTTGTCAAAATTTGCCCTAATGCTCTCTCTCTAAGTTGTCGAAATCTCCTTGCTATTTATAGGGCTAGGCCAAAGTCCTTCTTTGAGGAGGAGTTTGAGTTGGAATTAAATTATCTTTAAAGAATATAATTCTTTATTATAATTTTATTCCTATTAGAACTTCTCCTATCTTCTTGGAATTTAATTCTTCTTTAATCTCTGCATGGCAATCAAATTCCTTTGGACTTGGGCCTTGCTCCATGTCATCTTGGGCTTGTAAAGTCATTAATTTCGACATCCCTATTGCATTTTCTCTTTGTCGACAATTGCCATGGCAACTGGCTCGGCGTCTCCATCATGCATTGCCCTAGCAACTAGCTCGGCATATCCTTCATGCATTGCCCTGGCAACTAGCTCGGTATTACTTTGGCAAGTGATCCTGCACATACACACACAAAGCACACCAAAGCAGCATCTTTTCCACAAAAACTACCAAGTTATGTAATCAAGCTCAACGATGGAAGGAAACATGGATAAATGCATGAATGGCTAACTATGCAACTAATATGAGCCTAAGTCTAACAATAATATGAGTAAAAAGGGTAAGAAAAATAGTACTTTTGAACACTTATCAATATTCTTTAAAGATAATTTAATCCCAACTTAACTTCCTCCTCAAGAAGGATTTTGACCTAGCCATCTCCTATTTAAAGGACCAAGGCGTCAAAGAGACGTAAGCAAGGAGAAGGGAAATTTTGACAAATTCCAAAGAAGCAAGAAAGAGAGGATTTTCGACAACTCCAAAGGGCAAGAAGGGAGAGAGTTTGATTTCTTCTTCTTATTTTTTTCCATTAGATTCATGGTTTGGGGATTATTCTTTGTATATCTTTTGAACCCAACCATTAACTAAATCTATTTGGCTAAGGTTATTGTGTCTTGTGGTTGTGAGAAACAATTGGATTTTGTTTACGTAATAAGAGTTTGAACTTTTCTATTCAAGGTTTATTCATTCTTGGTTCTTATTTTTGTTTGCGAGTGAATTGGGAGAGGATCTCGTAACTTCATGTATTTATCTAATATCGGGAGAGTTAGATTCAAGAAACGAATGAGTATGATCTTTATTCAATCTATTGATGGTGAAGATTAATCTGGCTTAGGAATAAGTTAAGGATTTCAACGGCTAAGAGGAGCGCAAGATTGGTTGTTGTTCACCCTTGATTCACGCAGGGGTGTATTATCAAGGCATGCACAAGTAGCTAGAGTTTTGACTTAAGGATAAGAAGAAACCATTGAAGAACGCTCTGCCGAGCCATGAAGTTGCTGCCCAGATGCCCAAGTAGTTGCCCAGCTAGTCGCCCAGGTAACCATCGATTAGTTGCGAAGGCAACCCCGCTGTGCAAGTTGCCACGGCAACTGAGTTGCCCTTGCACTCTTTTACCAAGACGATCCAATCGGCTATCACTCCTCAACTCACAATAACCTAGCCTATTCACTCTATTTTAATTTCATCTATTCTTTAGCTTATTGCTCTTAGTTTACTCATTAGTTATAATTCATACAATCACCTACTTGTGTTTTTTCTTTTCCAACGCAGTAACTTAAACAAAGTGGCCCAAACCAATCCCTGTGGAGACGATACTAGATACTCAAATCACTTTATTACTTGCGACGTGTATACTTGCACAATTGCATAACACTTATTACGCGCAACAAGTTTTTGTTAATTTCCAACAAGTAGTTCTTATTACTTGCACAATTGCCAAAAACTTGTTCCGCGTAATAAGTGCTACGCAATTGTGCAAGTATACACGTCGCAAGTTATAGTATAAAAGATATCATCTCCACAGGGATTGGTGCCACTTCAAGAATCTAATCTCTTGCACTGTAAAAAGTAAAAGAAAACACAAGTAGAAGATTATAGGAGTTTAAACTAATAACTAAACTAGAAAGCAATAAAGTAAAAGAATGGATGAGATCAAGAGAGAGATAGGCCAGGTTATCTTGAGTTGAGGTGTGATAGCCGATTGGATTGTCTTGGTAAAAGAGTGCAAGGGCAACTCAGTTGCCGTGGCAACTTACACAACGGGGTTGCCTTGGAAACTAATCGATGGTTGCCTGGGCGACTAGTTGGGCAACTACTTGGGCATCTGGGTAGCAACTTCAAGGCTCGGCAGAGAGTTCTTCAATGGTTTCTGCTTATCCCCGAGTCGAAACTCTAGCTACTTGTGCATGCCTTGATAATACATCCCTGCGTGAATCAAGGGTGAACAACAACCAATCTTGCGCTCTTCTTAGCCGTTGAAATCCTTAACTTATTCCTAAGCCAGATTAATCTTCACCATCAATAGATTGAATAAAGATCATACTCATTCGTTTCTTGAATCTAACTCTCCCGATATTAGATAAATAGATGAAGTTACAAGATTCTCTCCCAATTCACTCGCAAACAAGAATAAGAACCAAGAATGAATAAACCTTGAATAGAAAAGTGCAAACTCTTGTTACCTAAACAAAATCCAATTGTTTCTCACAACCACAATACACAATAACCTTAGCCAAACAGATTTAGTTCATGGCTAGGTTCCAAAGAAACACAAGACAAAGAATTCCTAGCATGAACCTAATTGAACAAGAAAGAAAAAGATGAAGAATGGATGAAGACTTCTTGTCGAGATCTCCCCCTTGAAGCTTGTCAAAAATTCTCTCTTCTCACCCCCTTGGAGTTGACGGCTTGGTGATCTATTTATAGGGCTAGGTCAAAGTCCTTCTTTGAGGAGGAAGTTAAGTTGGAATTAAATTATCTTTAAAGAATATAATTCTTTATTATAATTATATTCCTTCTAGAACTTCTCCTATCTCCTTGGAATTTAATTCTTCTTTAACCTCTTCATGGAAATCAAACTCCTTTGGGATTTAGCTTTGTTCCACGTCATCTTGGGCTTGTCTAGTCATCGATTTCGACTACCATATCACCTTTTTCTTTGTCGACAATTGCCCTGGCAATTGGCTCGGCGTCTCCTTCATGCATTGCCCTGGCAACTAGCTCGGCATCTCCTTCATGTATTGCCCTGGCAACTAGCTCGACATCTCCTTCATGCATTGCCCTGGCAACTAGCTCCAGCCTTGATTTGGTAAGTGATTCTGCACATACACACAAAACACACCAAAGCAACATCTTTTCCCACAAAAAAATCAAGTTATGCAATCAAGCTCAACGATGGAAGGAAACATGGATTAATGCATGAATGACTAATTATGTAACTAATATGAGCCTAAGTCTAGCAATAATATGAGTCAAAAAGGGTAAGAAAAATAGTACTTTTGAACACTTATCACACCCCAAACTCAAACTATTGCTTGTCCTCAAGCAATGCAAACTAGTAATTACCTGCGAAGACTTCAATTTTCATAAACTTAGCTTTGAACTTGATTTCAATTCTTAGAACCGGGGCACAAAGTATGATTGACTTTTCATTTTTCGAAAAACTTAGGAGTTACTCAGAATCAAACTATAATGCTTGTGAGTGTGTGCGGAGTTGTTTGCAAGTTGATTTTTCGGATTCTATGCAAACAAGAGGTTTTCAAATTACTTCATTGGGTTCTCTTAACATGTTTTAACTAGAGTCGGTTTCGGGCACCTCTAGTGTTTTGTTTTTAGTTTTCTTAAGTTAATTAATTTATTCGACTAGAGCCAGTTTCGGGCGCCTCTAGCGATCAATTTTAGCACATGCTAGAGCCAATTTCGGGCACCTCTAGCATTTATCCAATTTTTATTCTAATCCCCCAATTTTTTTAACTATCAACCTAAGTTCACTAGAATTCCTTAAATCAATCAAACCACAACAGTCTTTCATCAAAATTTAGCATCATAGTAAAATTCTTAGTGTTTCCATGGTTATCCTAGAATAAAAGTTCTATCAATTAAGTGCATTGGCAAAGTCATCATCGGATATTCATCAAATCTAGGCAATTCTTGTTCCAACTAAAGGCATGGCAAGCAATTTATGTATCCTGAATGCAATACTTAAGATGAATGCAACTAAACATGGTAACTAACTAATAACAGTCCCCCCAAACTCGAGTGAGGCATTGTCCTCAATGCATGCATTAAAGATAAAAATAAAATGCAAACGAGGACTTACTCTGAGAGTTCGTCGTCGTGGATGATTAGTTTCCTTTTGGTTGGTTTCTTGATTCTCTTGCTTGAACGTGATGGTTGTTTCCTTGTTGCCGATGGTGGAATCGATACTCGTACGGGGTTGTCCTCATTGTCCTCTTCATCCATGTCATTGGCTTTTCGCTTGGAGGATTCAATTGGTGCGGTCTTTGTTGGTGCAATAGAGGATTCGTCGAATATGAAAAATCAAACAATAATTCCGTACGAGTTGATTCGGGCATAGGTACTTTACCTTTGGCGTTTGCAGTGGTTGTTGGGACGTCTTTAGCTTTGGTCACCGTGGCATCTTCAGGGTTGATTTCCGTGGCATCTGCTTTGGCAGGCGCGGTGTAGGTTGCTGCGGCATCATCTATTGTGGTTGTCGTGGCAAGGATCTCGGCCAGAAAGATTGGGAATGACACACGGATGTCCGGGTACTTTTCTAGGATGACTTGGGTGATGTTATTGTTGTGCTCCTTTATGTACCGCATGAACATTAGTTGTCATCTTCAATTTGCCTAAGGTTGCTCACCAATGGTTGCAAGAGTGCTTCAAAGTGTCCCGGGGTTGATGGCCGAGTTGCCCGGGCATTAGGTGCTTGGGCATTAGGGGTTGCCGAGGTGGCAGGGGTTGCCGCGGCAATTAGAGGCCTTGAGGATTTTACCGGTGCCTCTCCCATTAGCTTTCGGGTTTGTGCTTGATTCCAACCGGACTTTTGTAGGGCCTTTTCATTGGTGGACTCACTTCGGACATGCATCTCCTTGCAAAGATTGGAAATTAAGCAATGGAAGAAAAGAGAACCCATGTCCTTTGAGCTACATACAAAAATCTCATCACAAATAATTTTTCCAATGTTAATGATGTGATTATGCAAGATAGAATGTATGAGCAAAAGACGTGGTATATCCACGGCATTATTGTGTGTGGTGGGCATTAAAGAAGTTTTAACAAACTTATTCCATAGTTTTGCCTCGGGTTTAAGCCGAAGGCGATTTACCTTGCCCTTGTATTTACTTTCGTTCCAATGAATTCCCGGTAGAGTGAGTTCTTAAAGTACCTTGTCGAGTTGCTTGGGCATGATTTGATCAACAAAGGCTTGATGCTCGTCCTTCTCGATGTAGAGCCCGTAAAAGGTGTTGATGTTTTCGAGGCTTATGAGTATGGCCTTGTCACGAACAAAAACATAAGGATTATCCGGGTTAGGTGAGTGAGCATAGAATTCTCTTACCCATGAGATGTTACCCGTTTCTGATTGATGGCAAAAGATTTGCCACTTTTGATGTGCAATCCTCTCGAAGATGAATGGTTCAAGGCCAAAATCTTGATGAGAGTTGGAGTATTCAAAGCCTTGTTCTTCGCAAATCTTCCGGCTTTCAAACTTGGAGTGAAATCTTTCTTGAACCTCCGGTGTAGCAAACTTCTTGTATCTTGGTTCTTTGGAGGAACTTGGATGAACCAAAAATTTAATTTTGGATGCCATGGATGATCTTGGTTGTGAGTTTTGTAAAAATAAAGAAAATAAAATAAAAGAAACTAAAGAGTTGCAAGATGAAAAGTAGGAATAGGTTTCTTGGAAGTTAAGGGTGATGGGTTATATAGAAAATATAGGTAGTAAATATGGTGGGTGTGATTAATTTTGGAAAGGAGAAAAAGAGGGTTTCGGTTTAGGGGAAGGGTGATGGCTAGGGGGTTTATTTAGGGTAAGTTGGAGGCTTTATATAAGCCTTAGATTCAGCCCATTAATTTCCTTGTTGAAGAAGTTTCCTTCTTGATTCAAAATTTCTCTTTATCTTGAACTCTTTTCCTACAATTCAAACACAAATCAAATAAGGATTAAAATTAAAGATAAACTAATAAAAGAAAATAAATAAATGTGTAAAGGGAATCTTAAACTTAAAAAGATAAATATGAAAGATGTAGTTTTAATCTTAAAGAAAATAAATCTATCCTAAAAAGAGCAAATAATCAAAAATAATAAAAAAATAAAAATTAAATAGTTCGAAAAAAATTTAAAAAAATAAAAATAAAAAATAAAAAAAAATATCAAAAGGAGAGCATGCTTATGCATCTCCTAAGGTGACCACTTCTTTGTTACGTTCCACATGGGCACCATTGTAGTGCTTTAATCTTTGTCAATTAACTTTGAATTCATGTTTGTCAGTGATGGACTTGATTATCATGGCACCATGGGAGAATGGTTTGACAACTTCGAATGGTCCTGACCATCTTGATTTCAGCTTTCCCGGGAAAAGTTTTACCCGAGAATTGAATAAGAGAACTAGTTGCCCTGGCGTGAATTACCGTGGCAGTAGTTTCATGTCATGCCATTGCTTTGTTTTCTCCTTGTAGATTCGTGCATTGTTATAGGCGAGTGCACGAAATTCTTCTATCTTGTTGAGGTCCAACAAACTTTTGTCTGGCACTTTCCCAATCCATATTCACGGTCTTGATTGCCCAATATGCCTTGTGTTCGATTTCCACCGGTAGATGGCATGTTTTGCCATAGACAAGTCGGAAGGGGGACATACCTAAGGGTGCTTTGAATGCAGTGTGATATGCCCAAAGCACGTCATCTAGTCTTAATGACCAATCCTTCCTAGAGGGATTTACAACTTTCTCGAGTATACCCTTCAATTCCCGGTTGGAAATTTCTGCTTGCCCATTGGTTTGTGGGTGATATGCCATGGCAATCTTGTGTGATACGCCGAAGCGTTGCAACATCTTGGCAATAAGTCTGTTGTCAAAATGCTTGCCTTCGTCACTGATAATTGCTCTCGGCATCCCAAACCGTGTAAATATGTTTTTCTGTAAGAATCGTTGTACGGTCTTAGAATCGTTGTTGGAAACTGCAGCTGCCTCAACCCATTTAGACATGTAGTTGACAACAAGTATAATGTAGAGGTTGCCAAATGAAGATGGGAAAGGTCCCATAAAATCGATCCCCCACACATCGAATAATTCCACCTCGATGATGTTTTGGAGCGGCATCTCATATCGTCTAGAGACATTGCCCGTCCTCTAGCAACGATCACATTGCTTGTAAAAGTCTTGGGCATCTTTGTACAGTGTTGGCCAATACAAACCGGACTGCAAAACTTTGGCCGTGGTACGAGTTCCTCCAAAATGTCCTCCAAAATGGCCGCTGCCAAGGCGTCGAGGGTTGCCGAGGCATGCGCATCTGTGGTTGCCCAGGCGTGCGCGACAAGAGCTGCTGCGGTGTCGAGCGTTGCCTAGGCATACACATCCGTGGTTACCAAGGAGTGCGTGTCAAGGGCTACCGAGGCGTCGAAGGTTGCCAAGGCATGCGCACCCATGGTTGCCGAGGCAACTAAAAGTTGCCCATCCAGGAATGCATCGCATATCTCTAAATCCGCGTCCTCCTCCCTATTGCGTTCTAACCGTGATAAGCGATCGGCCACTTGATTTTCTATTCCTTTTATGTCCTTAATTTCAATATCAAATTCTTGTAAAAGTAATATCCAACGAATCAAATAAGGTTTGGCATCCTTTTTAGCAAATAGATAATTAATTACCGAGTGGTCCGTATGAACAATTACCTTTGTACCAATCAAATAGGATCGGAACTTGTCAAATGCGAAAACTACAGCAAGTAATTATTTCTCCATTGTTGTGTAATTCACTTGAGCACTATTACGAGTTTTACTAGCATAGTATATCACATGGAAGGTCTTACCTGTGCGTTGGCCTAGGACTGCTCCTACCACAAAATCACTTGCATCACACATGAGCTCAAAAGGTAGCGTCCAATCTGGTGGAACGGCAATGGGTGTCGTGACAAGCTTTTCCTTTAGGGTTTTGAATGCTTGGGCGCAAGAATCATCAAAATTGAAGACTTTATCATGTTCAAGCAAATTGAACAAGGGTTTAGTGATTTTAGAAAAATTATGAATGAACCTCCTGTAAAAAAACTGCATGTCCAAGAAAGCTTCAAATTCCTTTAACCGAAATTGGTGGGGGTAATCTCTCGATCACGTCCACCTTGGCTTTGTCTACTTCAATTCCCTTGGATGAAATCTTGTGGCCGAGCACTATTCCTTCATCTACCATAAAATGGCACTTCTCCCAATTGAGGACTAAATCAGTTTCTTCACATCTTGCCAACACCTTCTCTAAATTGTCGAGGCAGCTATCGATGTAATTACCAAAAACAGAAAAATCATCCATGAAGATCTCAAGAAAGTCTTCGACCATGTCTGAAAAGAGTGCCATCATGCATCTTTGGAAGGTTGTCGGGGTGTTACACAATCCGAACGGCATCCTTCGGAAAGCATAAGTACCATATGGGAATGTGAAGGTTGTCTTTTCTTGATCTTCTGGTGCTATGGCAATTTGATTGTAACCTGAATAACCATCAAGAAAACAATAAATGGGTTTACCTGCAAGACGGTCAAGCATTTGATCAATAAACGGTAATGGGAAGTGATCTTTCCTAGTGGCTTTGTTTAGCTTTTGATAATCCATACAAACCCTCCAACCGGTCACAGTCCTGGTTGGAATGAGTTCATTATTTTCATTACTTACCACCGATATACCTCCCTTTTCCGGTACACATTGTACTGGACTTACCCATGTACTATCAGAGATAGGGTATATAATGTCGGCGTCAAGCCACTTGATGATTTCGTTCATTACAACCCCTTTCATGGCATGATTCAGTCTCATCTGGGCTTTAATTGAAGGTTTGTGATCATCTTCCAACAAAATCTTTTGCATGCACATTGCCGGGCTAATTCCCTTCAAGTCGGCAATTGTCCACCCTATTGCCTTCTTGTGTAGCATCAACATTTTGATCAGTTTCTTTTCCTGCTCACGCTGTAACTTAGAAGAAATAATTACAGGCAATGTATTATCGGTTCCTAAGTATGCATATTTTAGTTGCTCTGGCAACCGTTTCAACTCAAGAATCTGTGGTTGTTCAATAGAGGGCTTTTCTTGCTTACCTTCCTTACCTGAGTAATCCAGTGGTTCAAAGTATGTACCTGGTCGATTGACTAGCCAATTTGCCTCTTCTTGTTGTTCCTCATCGACCGGTTCTTCATACTCCTCAGGTTCCTCTTGATCGGCAATGTAGTTGCCGAGGCAACTAAATTCCTTGTCAAAATTAAACTCTGTTGTGGCATGAAGAAGTTGGCATTCTTCTGGATCATCGGCGTGCCTTAGTGTTTGGAACACATTTAGTTTAACGTGCTGGTCATTCACCCTCATTGTGAGTTCTCCCTTTTCAACATCGATCAAGGTTCTCCCTGTTGCTAGGAATGGTCTCCCGAGAATGATAGGTGCATGCTCATCTTCTTCACAATCCAAAATAATAAAGTAAGCGGGAAAAATAAATTTATCAACTTTAACCAGTATGTCTTCGCTTATTCCCTCTGGATGCACATAGGATCTGTCGGCTAGTTGTAGCATAACTGTTGTAGGTCTTGCCTTCCCAATTTTTAGTTTCTGGAAAACCGATTTAGGCATCAAGTTTATGCTAGCCCCAAGGTCGCATAATGCTTTCCCAATATAGTGGTTTCCAATGTAACAGGGCATTGTGAAACTTCTGGGATCCTTCAACTTGGGTGGCATACGATTGTACAACATGGCCATGCATCCCTCTGTTACGGCAATTGTTTCAAACTCTGCTAGCCTTGTTCTCTTAGACACAATGTCTTTAAGGAACTTGGCATAGTTCGGCATTTGTTCAATTGCTTCCACCAATGGCAGGTTGACGTGTACTTGCTTTAGGATATCAAGAAATTTCTTGAATTGATATTCTTGCTTTTGTCGCTTCAACCTTTGTGGGAATGGTGGTGGAAGTTAGATATCTTCGATCCTTTCATTGGTCTGGAATCTGATGATGGCATTTCTGGAACAACTGGAGTTGTCGAGGCATCATCAACTGGGGTTGCCGTGGCGTGCCTATCGTTGGTTGCTGAGGCATGCTTATCGTTTGTTGCCGAGGCATGCTTATTGCCGGTTGCCGCGACAATTCCTGGTTCATCCTCTGATGTTTTGCCGCTGGGTTCGTCTTGATCTTTTTGTGGAGTTTTGTTTGGTGAGTGAGCTTGAGCCTCTTTAAGTTGTTGGCCACTTCTAGTGGTGATCGCCTTACATTGCTCATGGCCAGTTCCACTTGCGACTTCAGTACCGCTAGGTAAACCTCCTTGCGGTCTAGTATTCAGGTTTTGAGCAAATTGTCCGACTTGATTTTCCAATGATTTGATTGCTGCCTCTTGGTTTTGCAATCTCATCTCGGTCCTGTTAATAAAAGCATTAGTTCTTTTTATGAAGTTACTATTCTCAGCCATATAAGATTCAGTTTTCAACATAAAAGCATTGAGAGAATTTTCCAAAGAACTAGATGTTGTCGGTTGTTGTTGCGGCAGCTGTTGCCGCGGCATATTCTGCTGGAATCCCGATGCTTGTGTATTCTGATTATTATGGTTTGGAGCATTGTTGGGATTACTCCATGAAAAAATTGGGTGCTTCTTCCAAGCTAGATTGTATGTATTGGACATCACATTGTTGTTCCGGTTGTAATTCCCCACATAGAAGATGGATTCTGGATTCTGCATACATTCAGAAGAATCACGGTTACCACCACATAACTCACAAAAAGAATCCATTACCTTGACCTCATGTGTGTTTTTTGGTTTCTGCATGTTCTGGACCATCTTGGTTAAAGTGGCCAATTGTGCCGAAATTGAGCCTGATTATTCTAGTTCATGTATTGTGGCTTGGCGTCTAACTCCTCCTCTTCTAGTAGAGGGGAATTGATAAACATTCTTGGCCAGCCTGTTTAGAATTTGCATTGCTTCCTCCGGCGACTTATCTAGGAGTATGGCGTTTGCCCAGACATCTAGCATCATCCTTGTTGGTGTATTCACTGTGTTGTAAAACATTGTTACTTGTGTCCACACTGGAAATCCGTGTAGGGGGCATTTGTGTAAAATTTCTCTGTATCGCTCCCAAGCATTGTACATGGATTCATCATCTGCCTGCCTAAAAGAAGTAATATCGATACGAAGCTTATCACTCAAATTTGTAAGATTAAACCGAGCAAGGAAATCATGACAAAGATCGGTACAAGATCCTATTGATCCGGCAGGAATGCTATTTAACCATGCTTTCGCCCTACCCCTCAGTGAATAGGGGAATAATCTTAATCGTAAAACATCGGGGGTGACTCCGTGTATTTTGAATGAGTCGCAAATCTCGAGGAAAGATTTAAGATGTTGTCGTGCATCTTCAGTTGCTGAGCCGCCAATTTGACCAATTGTGTTGATCATATTAAACATCACCGGTTTCAACTCAAAGTGGTCGGCTTCAATTTCAGGTGCGACAACTCCTGGATTAAGTCCATCAAGATCTTCTTCAAGATAGTCTCGGATAGTTCTGTTTCGTGCAAGAATCACTCCTCCTCCTGCTGGTACATCTTGATTCATATTGCCGTCTTGATTAGCCATTGCTACTCTTAACCTTCGTCTAAGTCTTTGTAAGGTTCGTTCGATTTCTGGATCAAAGGGATATTCTGGTGTAATCGGTCTCGCCCTGTTCATATACCAATGCAAAACCAAAGTTTGTTAATCCTTTGAATTTTAAACAAGAAAATAAAAAAAAGTGCAAGAAAATAAAAACAAAGTTGCTATTGCCAATCCCCGGCAAGGGAGCTAAAAACTTGTTGCATGTAATAAGTGCTACGCAATTGTGCAAGTATACACGTCGTAAGTAATAAAGTGATACGAGTATCGAGTATCGTCTCCACAGGAATTGGTTTGGGCCACTTTGCTTTAGTTATCGCACTGTAAAAGTAAAAACACAATTGATAGTAGGAGTTGATTTTAACGAGTAAACTAAGAGCAATAAATAAAATAAAGATGTAATCAAATAAGAGAGTGTAGGTTGGGTTATCGTGAGTTGTGGAGTGATGATCGAATGGTTCTTCGTGGTGATTGAGTAGCAGCCGAATTGCCAGGGCAATTCTGTTACGATTGCCTAGTCGATTGCCAGGGCAATTCGGTTGCAATTGCCTGGTTGATTTCCAGGGCAATTTTGTTGTGTTGCCTGGTCGATTGCCAGGGCAATTCCCCCTCGTTGTCTGATCAGATTGCCTGGGCAATTCTCCCTCGATTGCTTGGGCAATTAAGGATGGGTCGATTGCCTGGGAAATTGATCATTGACTTCCAAAGTTCGGCAAAGCGTTCTTCAATGGTTTCAACTTAGGGATGTATTACCGGCGTGCCTTAGTGTTTGGATCGCCTTGGTAAAAGAGTGCAACGGCAAATCAGTTTCAGTGGAAACTTGCACAACGGGGTTACCTTGGCAACTAATCGATGGTTGCCTGGGCATGCTTATTGTAGGTTGCCGCGGCAATTCCTGGTTCATCCTCTGAGGTTTTACCGCTGGGTTCGTCTTGATCTTTTTATGGAGTTTTGTTTGGTGAGCGAGCTTGAGCCTCTTTAAGTTGTTGGCCACTTCTAGTGGTGATCGCCATACATTGCTCATGGCCAGTTCCTCTTGCGACTTCAATATCGCTAGGTAAACCTCCTTGCGGTCTAGTATTCAGGTTTTGAGCAAATTGTCAGACTTGATTTTCCAATGATTTGATTGCTGCCTCTTGGTTTTGCAATTTCATCTCGGTCCTGTTAATAAAAACATCAATTCTTTTTATGAAGTTACTATTCTCAGCCATATAAGATTCATTTTTCAACATAAAAGCATTGAGAGAATTTTCCAAAGAACTAGATGTTGTCGGTTGTTGTTGCGGCAACCGCTGCCGTGGCATATTCTCACTGGAATCCCGATGCTTGTGCATTCTGATTATTATGGTTTAGAGCATTGTTGGGATTACTCCATGAAAAATTCGGGTGCTTCTTCCAAGCTGGATTGTATGTATTGGACATCACATTGTTGTTTCGGTTGTAATTCCCCACATAGAAGTTGGATTCCAGATTCTGCATACATTCAGAAGAATCATGGTTACCACCACATAACTCACAAAAAGAATCCATTACCTTGACCTCATGTGTGTTGTTTGGTTTCTGCATGTTCGGACCATCTTGGTTCTGATGGCACAATTGTGCCGGGTTGAGTCCGATGATCCCAGTTCATGTATTGTGGCTTGGCATCTAACTCCTCCTCTTCTAGTAGAGGGGAATTGATAAACATTCTTGGCCAGCCTGTTTAGAATTTGCATTGCTTCCTTCGGTGACTTATCTAGGAGTATGCCGTCTTTCGAGGCGTCTAGCATCATCCTTGTTGGTGTATTCACGGCGTTGTAAAACATTGTTACTTGTGTCCATACTGGGAATCCGTGTAGGGGCATTTGTGTAGAAGTTCTCTATATCGCTCCCAAGCCTCGTACATGGATTCATCATTTGTCTGCCGAAAAGAAGTAATGTCGTTACGAAGCTTATCAGTCAAATTTTTAGGATTAAACCGAGCAAGGAAATCATGACAAAGATCAGTCCAAGATCCTATTGATCCGGCAGGAATGCTATTCAACCATGCTTTCACCCTATCCCTCAGTGAATAGGGGAATAATCTTAATCGTAAAACATCAGGGGTGACTCCGTGTATTTTGAAAGAGTTGCAAATCTCGAACAAAGATTTAAGATGTTGTCGTGCATCTTCAGTTGCTGAGCCGCCAAATTGACCAATTGTGTTGATCATATTAAACATCACCGGTTTCAACTCAAAGTGAACGTCTTCAATTTCATGTGCGACAACTCTGGATTAAGTCCATCAAGATCTTCTTCAAGATAGTATCGAATAGTTACATTTAGTGCAATAATCACTCCTCCTCTTGCTAGTACATCTTGATTCATATTGCCGTCTTGATTAGCCATTGCTACTCTTAACCTTCGTCTAAGTAATGTAAGGTTCATTCGATTTCTGGATCAAAGGGATATTCTGGTGTAATCGGTCTCGCCCTGGTCATATACCAATGCAAAACCAAAGTTTGTTAACCCTTTGAATTTTAAACAAGAAAAATAAAAAAGTGCAAGAAAATAAAAATAAAGTTGCTATTGCCAATCCCCGGCAACGGTGCCAAAAACTTGTTGCGTGTAATAAGTGCTATGCAATTGTGCAAGTATACACGTCGTAAGTAATAAAGTGATACGAGTATCGAGTATCGTCTCCACAGGAATTGGTTTGGGCCACTTTGCTTTAGTTATCGCACTGTAAAAGTAAAAACACAATTGATAGTAGGAGTTGATTTTAACGAGTAAACTAAGAGCAATAAATAAAATAAAGATGTAATCAAATAAGAGAGTGTAGGTTGGGTTATCGTGAGTTGTGGAGTGATGATCGAATGGTTCTTCGTGGTGATTGAGTAGCAGCCGAATTGCCAGGGCAATTCTGTTACGATTGCCTAGTCGATTGCCAGGGCAATTCGGTTGCAATTGCCTGGTTGATTTCCAGGGCAATTTTGTTGTGTTGCCTGGTCGATTGCCAGGGCAATTCCCCCTCGTTGTCTGATCAGATTGCCTGGGCAATTCTCCCTCGATTGCTTGGGCAATTAAGGATGGGTCGATTGCCTGGGAAATTGAGCATTGACTTCCAAAGTTCGGCAAAGCGTTCTTCAATGGTTTCAACTTAGGGATGTATTACCGGCGTGCCTTAGTGTTTGGATCGCCTTGGTAAAAGAGTGCAACGGCAAATCAGTTTCAGTGGAAACTTGCACAACGGGGTTACCTTGGCAACTAATCGATGGTTGCCTGGGCATGCTTATTGTAGGTTGCCGCGGCAATTCCTGGTTCATCCTCTGAGGTTTTACCGCTGGGTTCGTCTTGATCTTTTTATGGAGTTTTGTTTGGTGAGCGAGCTTGAGCCTCTTTAAGTTGTTGGCCACTTCTAGTGGTGATCGCCATACATTGCTCATGGCCAGTTCCTCTTGCGACTTCAATATCGCTAGGTAAACCTCCTTGCGGTCTAGTATTCAGGTTTTGAGCAAATTGTCAGACTTGATTTTCCAATGATTTGATTGCTGCCTCTTGGTTTTGCAATTTCATCTCGGTCCTGTTAATAAAAACATCAATTCTTTTTATGAAGTTACTATTCTCAGCCATATAAGATTCATTTTTCAACATAAAAGCATTGAGAGAATTTTCCAAAGAACTAGATGTTGTCGGTTGTTGTTGCGGCAACTGTTGCCGTGGCATATTCTGCTGGAATCCCGATGCTTGTGCATTCTGATTATTATGGTTTAGAGCATTGTTGGGATTACTCCATGAAAAATTCGGGTGCTTCTTCCAAGCTGGATTGTATGTATTGGACATCACATTGTTGTTTCGGTTGTAATTCCCCACATAGAAGTTGGATTCCAGATTCTGCATACATTCAGAAGAATCATGGTTACCACCACATAACTCACAAAAAGAATCCATTACCTTGACCTCATGTGTGTTGTTTGGTTTCTGCATGTTCTGGACCATCTTGGTTACAGTGGCCAATTGTGCCGAAGTTGAGTCTGATGATCCCAGTTCATGTATTGTGGCTTGGCATCTAACTCCTCCTCTTCTAGTAGAGGGGAATTGATAAACATTCTTGGCCAGCCTGTTTAGAATTTGCATTGCTTCCTTCGGTGACTTATCTAGGAGTATGCCGTCTTTCGAGGCGTCTAGCATCATCCTTGTTGGTGTATTCACGGCGTTGTAAAACATTGTTACTTGTGTCCATACTGGGAATCCGTGTAGGGGCATTTGTGTAGAAGTTCTCTATATCGCTCCCAAGCCTCGTACATGGATTCATCATTTGTCTGCCGAAAAGAAGTAATGTCGTTACGAAGCTTATCAGTCAAATTTTTAGGATTAAACCGAGCAAGGAAATCATGACAAAGATCAGTCCAAGATCCTATTGATCCGGCAGGAATGCTATTCAACCATGCTTTCACCCTATCCCTCAGTGAATAGGGGAATAATCTTAATCGTAAAACATCAGGGGTGACTCCGTGTATTTTGAAAGAGTTGCAAATCTCGAACAAAGATTTAAGATGTTGTCGTGCATCTTCAGTTGCTGAGCCGCCAAATTGACCAATTGTGTTGATCATATTAAACATCACCGGTTTCAACTCAAAGTGAACGTCTTCAATTTCATGTGCGACAACTCCTGGATTAAGTCCATCAAGATCTTCTTCAAGATAGTATCGAATAGTTCTGTTTCGTGCAATAATCACTCCTCCTCTTGCTAGTACATCTTGATTCATATTGCCGTCTTGATTAGCCATTGCTACTCTTAACCTTCGTCTAAGTAATGTAAGGTTCATTCGATTTCTGGATCAAAGGGATATTCTGGTGTAATCGGTCTCGCCCTGGTCATATACCAATGCAAAACCAAAGTTTGTTAACCCTTTGAATTTTAAACAAGAAAAATAAAAAAGTGCAAGAAAATAAAAATAAAGTTGCTATTGCCAATCCCCGGCAACGGTGCCAAAAACTTGTTGCGTGTAATAAGTGCTATGCAATTGTGCAAGTATACACGTCGCAAGTAATAAAGTGATATGAGTATCGAGTATCGTCTCCACATGGATTGGTTTGGGCCACTTTGCTTAAGTTGTTGCACTGTGAAAAAAAAAACACAATTGATAATAGGAGTTCTAATTAACGAGTAAACTAAGAGAAATAAACTAAAAGAATAGATGAAATCAAAAGAATCACGTCCACCTTGGCTTTGTCTACTTCAATTCCCTTGGTTGAAATTTTGTGGCCGAGCACTATTCCTTCATCTACCATAAAATGGCACTTCTCCCAATTGAGGACTAAATCAGTTTCTTCACATCTTGCCAACACCTTCTCTAAATTGCTGAGGCAGCTGTCGAAGTCATTACCAAAAACAGAAAAATCATCCATGAAGATCTCAAGGAAGTCTTCGACCATGTCTGAAAAGAGTGCCATCATGCATCTTTGGAAGGTTGTCGGGGCGTTACACAATCCGAACAGCATCCTTCGGAAAACATAAGTACCATATGGGCATGTGAAGGTTATATTTTCTTTATCTTCTGGTAATATGGCAATTTGATTGTAACCTGAATAACCATCAAGAAAATAATAAAAGGGTTTACCTGCAAGACGGTCAAGCATTTGATCAATAAAGGGTAATGGGAAGTGATCTTTCCTAGTGGCTTTGTTTAGCATTCGATAATCCATAAAAACCCTCCAATCGGTCACAGTCCTGGTTGGAATGAGTTCATTGTTTTCATTACTTACCACCGTTATACCTCATTTTTTCAGTACACATTGTACTGGACTTACCCATGTACTATAAGAGATAGCGTATATAATGTCGGCGTCAAGCCACTTGATGTTTTCTTTCATTACAACCCCTTTCATGGCATGATTCAGTCTCCTCTGGGCCTCAATTGAAGGTTTGTGATCATCTTCCAACAAAATCTTGTGCATGCACATTGCCGAGATAATTCCCTTCAAGTCGGAAATTGTCCACCCTATTGCCTTCTTGTGTAACATCAACATTTTGATCAGCTTCTTTTCCTGCTCAGGCTATAACTTAGAAGAAATAATTACATGCAGTGTATTATTGGTTCCTAAGTATGCATATTTTAGTTGCTCTGGCAACTTTTTCAACTCAAGAATCGGTGGTTGTTCAATAGAGGGCTTTTCGAGCTTACCTTCCTTACCTGAGTAATCCAGTGGTTCAAAGTATGTACCTGGTCGATTGACTAGCCAATTTGCCTCTTCTTGTTGTTCCTCATCGACCGGTTCTTCATACTCCTCAGGTTCCTCTTGGTCGGCAATGTAGTTGCCGAGGTAACTAAATTTCTCGTCGAAATTAAACTCTGTTGTGGCATGAAGAAGTTGGCATTCTTCTGGATCATCGGCGTGCCTTAGTGTTTGGAACACATTTAGTTTAACTTGCTGGTCATTCACCCTCATTGTGAGTTCTCCCTTTTCAACATCGATCAAGGTTCTCCCTGTTGCTAGGAATGGTCTCCCGAGAATGATAGGTGCATGTTCATCTGCTTCACAATCCAAAATAATAAAGTCAGGGGGAAAAATAAATTTATCAACTTTTACCAGTATGTCTTCGATTTTTCCCTCTGGGTGCACATAGGATCTGTCGGCTAGCTGTAGCATAACTGTTGTAGGCCTTGCCTTCCCGATTCCTAGTTTCTGGAAAATCGATTTAGGCATCAAGTTTATGCTAGCCCCAAGGTCGCATAATGCTTTCTCGACATAGTGGTTTCCAATGGAACAAGGTATTATGAAACTTTCAGGATCCTTCAACTTGGGTGGCATACGATTGTGCAACATGGCCAGGCATCCCTATGTTGCAGCAACTGTTTCAAACTCTCCTAGCCTTGTTCTCTTGGACACAATGTCTTTAAGGAACTTGGCATAGTTCGGCATTTGTTCAATTGCTTCCACCAATGGCGGGTTGATGTGGACTTGCTTTAGGATATCAAGAAACTTCTTGAATTGATATTCTTGTTTTTGTCGCTTCAACCTTTGTGGGAATGGTGGTGGAAGTCGGATATCTTCGATCCTTTCATTGGTATGGAATCTGATTGATGGCATTGCTGGAACAACTGGGGTTGCCTTGCTTTGGCAAGTGATTCTGCACACACACAAAAAACACACCAAAGCATCATCTTTTTCCACAAAAATCAACCAAATTATGCAATCAAGCTCAACGATGGAAGGAAACATGGATTAATGCATGAATGACTAATTATGTAACTAATATGAGCCTAAGTCTAACAATAATATAAGTAAAAAGGGTAAGAAAAATAGTACTTTTGAACACTTATCACTAATAGTGCAAGGGCAACTCAGTAATAAGTGTTATTTGTGCATGCCTTGATAATACATCCCTGTGTGAATCAAGGGTGAACAACAACCAATCTTGCGCTCCTCTTAGCCGTTGAAATCCTTAACTTATTCCTAAGCCGGATTAATCTTCACCATCAATAGATTGAATAAAGATCATACTCATTCGTTTCTTGAATCTAACTCTCCCGATATTAGATAAATAGATGAAGTTACGAGATCCTCTCCCAATTCACTCGCAAACAAAAATAAGAACCAATAATGAATAAACCTTGAATAGAAAAGTGCAAACTCTTATTACCTAAACAAAATCCAATTGTTTCTCACAACCAAAAGACACAATAACCTTAGCCAAATAGATTTAGTTCATGGTTGGGTTCAAAAGATATGCAAAGAATAATCCCCAAACCATGAATCTAATGGAAGCAAAGAAGAAGAAGAAGAAGAAATCGAACTATCTCCCTTCTTGCCCTTTGGAGTTGTCGAAAATCCTCTCTTCCTTGCTTCTTTAGAGTTTGTCGAAATTTCCCTCCTCCTTGCTTACCTCTCTTTGACGGCTTGGTCCTTTAAATAGGAGATGGCTAGGTCAAAATCCTTCTTGAGGAGGAAGTTAAGTTGGAATTAAATTATCTTTAAAGAATATAATTATTTATTATATTTAAATTCCTTCTAGAACTTCTCCTATCTTCTTGGGATTTAATTTCTCTTTAACCTCTTCATGGAAATCAAACTCCTTTGGAATTTAACTTTGCTCCACATCATATTGGGCTTATCTAGTCATCAATTTCGACTACCATATCATATTATTCCTTGTCGAAAATTGCCTTGGCAACTAGCTCGGCATCTCCTTCAAGCATTGCCCTGGCAACTAGCTCGGCATCTCCTTCATGCATTGCCTTGGCAACTGGTTCCAGCCTTGCTTTGGCAAGTGATTCTGCACACACACAAAAAACACACCAAAGCAGCATCTTTTTCCACAAAAATCACTAAGTTATGTAATCAAGCTCAACGGTGGAAAAAACATGAATTAATGCGTGAATGACTAATTATGCAACTAATATGAGCCTAAGTCTAACAATAATATGAGTAAAAAGGGTAATAAAAATAGTACTTTTGAACACTTATCAACCACAATGCCTATTAGTAACTCAGCACTACTGTGCTTCAAGAGGGAATAAGCATCGTTGTGCTTCTCAATGAAAAACTAGGCACCATTGTGCACAAGAAGCAAGAAAGCACCATTGTGCATCAAGAGGGAATATGCACCACTGTGCTTTCCCAATAAAAAAACTAGGCACCGCTGTGCGCTAGCAACAAGGAAGCACCGCTGTGCTTGAACAAAAATTGAGCACCACTGTACCACAATTATTAAAGAGCACCTCTGTGCTATTGATTACGCACCTCTGTGCTTTTCACCACAATGAACAGGCAACACTACGCCTGAAATTGAGTGCAACAACCTGGCTCTAATACCATGTGTCACGGCCTTAGCCTTTAGTTCACTCGGTCGCTAAGCCGTGCGTCACTTGAAAAGGACTCTTCCCGATCAAGTCATCCTTTTCTCTCGATTGATCTGCTCAAAATAAGCAAGCAACACATTAGTCTCGCGCCACAAAACCATTCTTCAAACCATGGTCGAAACCGTGTGGCATAGCGAATGCACACAGTCGACCCTCAACTTCCCCGTAGGAAAGAAAAACGATTTTTATTTTATTAAAAGAGAAAGCATCGGGTTACATTAGAAAAACTCACCCACGCCATCGACTTGGGCGGTAGAGGCCACCTCGATGGTGTGTAGGATACATACCTTTACCAGTGGATCAGCCCAAACTCTGCCGACTGTCCACCCCCTACATATATGCGAAAAAAACATTATAAAAATGACCCGAGTAAACATTCTATTGTTTGAAATGAGGACACTTTTTCCTAACCAAAGAAATAATTGAAAACAAAGACTCTTCTTCCTAAAACATTGATGTGCTTGAAAATGGGGCATGGTGAAAGTGACTCGATTGTGGCCCCGGGGCTCGATTGTGACCCCATGTGAGGGGATAGCCACAACACTATGCACCTGGCCAGTTACATGAGCAACGCATAGCTTTGGAGAAAGGATTGAGTAAGCATGCATTGGGTAACTCTAAACCCTTGTTAACCACTCCTAAAATGACGACAATAGGATTGTTTTTTTCTCATAGGGGTGCTTATTGAGTTGAGCAGCTCACAAATAACTCGAGCTCGATTCGGTCAAAAATCGATTAACGCTCGGCTTGAGTTGACTCGACTCGAAATCGAGCTCGACTCGAGATCTTAGCAACTCATGTCAAGCAAGGTCCAACTCGACTCGATAAGTTCGTGAGCAACTCGCTATTTTTTAATAAATTATTTTATGATTTTTGGGTGGCTACCTTAAAAAATATGTTCCAAGAAGTTTAAATACTAGTTGAAAACTCTAAAAAAGTTCAGTGAATTGCTAGGTAATTTACACATAAAATTTTGGTTTCAAATTTCCAAAATATTTTGGATTTTCCAATAATTAGAAAAGTTGATTTGTATTAATATAAAATTAAATTATAATAATGAGTCTTTCTTTTTTTATTAAAGTCTTTCATTTTTTTATTATTACTTATAAAAATAAAAAAACGAAAAAAAATCCTTAGTTTCCACCTTTCATATAAAAAATATGATTAAAGTTAAACTCAAAAATTCCTAAGGCATTCTCTCTTTTATTGTTCATCTAAAAAGAGTCACGCACTCAAATATTGACTTCATCTTTAACTTGGTCATAACAGTTCGTCTATTTATCTCCTCTGACCTTACGTTTTTTTCTTCTTCTGAATTTCTATGTTTATATTAAGCTCTAATAGTAACATTAGATTTTACCTATATTTAAAAAAATAAGGTAAAAATTTTAGCGAGCTTAACGAGCAACGAGTTGATTCGAACAACAAATTTTTTTAACGAGCACGAGTCAAGCCAAATTTTATCGAGCTTAATAAGCAACGAGTTGTACACTACTCAACTCGCGATCGACTCGCTCGATAAGCACCTCTAGCTGCTGACAGACGTGCCCAAGGATTATGTTACAATTGTCACGAGAAATATTCATCTGTTCATAAGTGTAAAGCTACGCCTTCATTACTATTGTTTGATGAGAATTGTGATGCTTCCCCAATCAATACATTGAGTTCTCCTGTAGCTACTTCTGATGTAAATTCCCCGGCACTACTTCCAGTTTCCGATGCTCAACATCACTCGTCCATTTCTTACAATGCATTACATAAAGTAGAGAAGAACAAAAACAAGAGAAATATGAGAGACAAGGAGAAATTTCTATTACTGTTAATGTAGGGTTGAATATAATGTTTTATCTAAACTCTATATTTATAGGCATGCGAGAAAAATCCTAAATCAAATGAGTATTAAACCCTAATAATAAAGTAAATTCTAGTCTTCTTTAATACATGGATATCTGTCATAAATAAATATTCATAACACATATAAATTTTATGAAAAATGATTTGATGTATTGGCGGTGAAAAACAAATTTTTTTGCAAGAAGTGCATTTTAAAGTTTAGGGTTATAGTTTAAGATCTAGGGCTAGGATTTTAGGTTTTATGGTTAGTTTTTGAGGTTTAAAGTTTGGAATTTATAATTTATGGTTTGATTTTTAGTGAGTAGGGTTTAGTGCCTTAAAATGACATATGACATAAATTGAAGTTCGCTTGTGGAAAGAAAAAAACTCCACTGACGGTACGTCAAATATTAAACCTAATTTTATTTGATTTATATTATATTTTGAAGGGTGTTTTAATATTTTTAGGGCTAAAAAGATGTCCATAACTTGCGACACCAACTGAACATTTTACTATCGGCAGATTGAGCTGAGGATGCAGTGACATTAGCCCTCTAAAATATAAATTTTACCGTGTAGTTTCTTAAAAGTTTTTTTTATCAAATAGTTCCTTAAAAATCATAAAATTATAAATTAGTCCAATAATAAAGTTACACTTTAACCCTCCAAATATTTCTAATTCATTTTACACTTTAACCCCTCCAAATATTTCTAATTCATTCTACCCATAATAAGAGGGAAAATATCCCATGCACTATTAGTGGAAACGAAAAGCTTCCACAAGCGCCTTAGTTTTAATATTTAGGGACTTATTTAGGGTTTAGAATTTAGGGATTTAAGTGTGTGGATTTAAATTTTAGGGTTTAGAGTTTAGAGGTCAGAATTTAGGTTTAGGGTAATATGGTTAGAGATTTAGATTTTAACCTATAAACTTTAAATTTTATCCCTAAAACCTAAATTCTAACCACACCCTCTAAATTCAAAACTCATACACTTAAGCCCCTAAACACTAGACCCTAAACAAAATCCATAAACCCTAAAACTAAGACGCTTCTGCATAGAATAATTACGCTAATAAAAATCCTTGAGTCGTCTCATGTTTAAGATTTGTATTCCCTCGAAACCTTTAGTCTAAGAAGATTTTTTTTGGTATAGTTCATATCCATTTTATGATCTATGTTCGAGATTCGAGACTCTTCCTCTCAACAATGCCGTTTCCAAAGCTAGTTGTGTAGATCTTGTAATATTGACACGATATAAATAAAGAACATCACACCAAAAATTACAAAAAGGGTTTATTTTATATAAATTAGTATGTCAAAAATTTTAAAAATATATAAATATTTTAAACACAATTAATAGTACCTTAACAAAAAAAAGTAAAATATATAGTACTGTAGAGATAAGGTCTAGGATTGGGTTTCAATTCAGTTCTATGGATTGGTTGAGTCGAGCCTTCTTCAAAAGCTGATAAACAAAAAGAAAAGAAAAAACTTACCAAATTAGCAGAACAAGTGGCACCCTACAAAAGGATATAGTAATATAAAACCATTAATTAATCTTCTCTGTACATGAGATAATATATACACATTGGCAGTTTACATAGTTGAAAGAAAAAAAGAGAAACCTGTTATTGAACAAGATAGACAAATAATCCAGAAAATTCCCAGATTTTCGATGCAATGGAAGTTTGGAGTTCGATAAAGATTCACTGACTCGAACGAATCCTCAAGTTTCATAGCATAGAGCAGTTCTTGAAGCCAGCCTGCAAATTGATTCATGAAGCTTCCACCTACCAAGTATCATTGTAAACCTCCCATTCCAAAATTGATTATTTCATTGTGCCCTGCAATTATGCCATTACAACAGAAGGTTGAGGAACTAAAGAGGTGGTGTTCTCAGACTGCTATTATCCTCGAAACGTAACAAGTGTTATACGTAAGATTATAAAAAAAAGGGTTTGTTGCACTGCAAAATCTCCATCACTAAAACCATGCCATTGGTATTCTTAACAATATACTCAGAATAATCAGCAGATTCATTAAAGCTCGTTGGAACAAACCTTGACAGTGAATTGCATTTATCTCAGGTCCCCTCAGTTCCATTCCATCATCACTTAGCAATGAAATCCCTGATGAAGTAATGTGGAAAGGAAAAGCCAGAGGCGGAGATATTGGAGATTTTGCCACCTTTATAAACCTCTGACCTGCAAGAGCAATGAATTGCTCAAAGTGCAATTCAATCCGGTAAATGAGATTTGCCTCTATCTAAATATGTTAAACTGGAAATCGGAATTTTGTTTGGGGGGAAAGAAGGCAATCTTGCATTAGAAACATACACTTGATTTAATGCTGTTGTTTTACAAGAAAGATGGGAAGACAGAAAATAGGCATTAGAGTTGCACGGTTTTCCAAGAACAATAAGCAAATCAACATTTAAATAAATCATTAAATTGAAATCCAATAATTTAAGTTTTTCTTTAATTGCAGAAACCTTCTTACAAAAGCATCTCATTTCTAACATTCATATGAAGAAATAAGAATACATCCTGATATCTAATCTCCCACTAAAGTTTACTTGTAAGGAGAATCGAGAATGTATTGTGGCAACCTGATTTAGCTTCCAGCACTAAACTAGTGGTTACAGCATGAGCCCAATGAATCCCCAAAGCGGCAATAAGATGGGTATCATATCGCAAGGGAATCTCCATAGTTCCATCCCTACTCTGAACTGCACAAGTTAGAATCTACTGTGAGAATAAATCTGGAAAAATATCTTACAATCTGATTATGCCACTTTACCTTGGAAAGAATACCGAGAGGCATCATCATGATTATGAGATCTCACTTGGTTTGTCACTACAACAGGAATTCGTGAAAATTCAGCTAGTGACCTACATGTATTTCAACAAGCAAATATATATAAGTCGAACTAAAAGGATAATTAACTCAAGCAAGAGCAACAAATTAGAGGATTTGAATTTTCTTTTATTTACTTAATGAAGGAAATATGCCAACTCAATGTTTGCTGTCTACGAATTCCCCGCTCATGTTCCCTGTACCAAATAAAACTGTCATTTCTCGCATAAAAAAACACATATTTCAGACTAAAGGTGAACAGAGTTAGGAATAAACATCACAACAACTTAATTATCCAAATCACAAGCTTGGCAAGTTGAAGCCATTAGAATATAAAACTTACCCTGAAACAAGTGCAGCCATGCTATCAATAACTAGCATCTTCACTTGGTTTTGGAGGAGTGAAACTTTTATTTGTTCCAAACTGAGAAATAAGTTACATGCCAAAGAATTCTAATAATGCTAGTCGAATATTGTTCAATTACCACATTAAGGCAATCACACAAAGTAAAAGGAGTCACTGAGAATTTTCATTCAGTGACAAACCTCTGGGTAAATTCTGAAAGTGATGTTGGCCGCAAAACAAGGATCCTGCCAGCCATCTGCAATATAAATTAATGCACCATTCTTCTCGTTCTTAGCCAATATTAAAACCAAAAGAAATTTGAAGCAAAATCAAAAAAAAATATGTCATGCCGCATACCTCTCGTGCCATTTCTTTCATCTGAAATATTTCAGGAAAACTTCTCAATCCAATTTCTAACAACCTGGAAAGAAGCAGCTTTATAACTTCAATATACAAGAAAAGGGTGCAAAGAAACTAGAAACCATAAAGAGAAATGATATCGAGAAAAGGAGACTGATTTAGCTACCTTCTTGAACTGAATTTAGATTCAACGTCAATATATATCACTCGACCATCCAAGCCTCCATAATTTGTAGGCAAGGAAGCCAGTAGCGAAAGCTTCAGGCATAACTGCAATTTAACCAGACAAGCTACCCTTAATCACATTTTTACCTGATTGAATCACAATTTACGAATCAAAGGACCCCAAAAGTTGTACTTTTTAAGAGACTTGTCAAATGCTTCGATAAAAATAAATTAAAAACTTTTTACCTGGGTTTTGCCAATTCCAGCAGGACCAACTAATTCAGTTAAGACCCCAAAAGGAATTCCTCCACATAAAGCTGCATCCAATCCTTTCAAGCCTGTTGGAAAATGGCCCCCCAAATGCTCGTTCTGAAACCTTTGTTCCATTAAAGAAAGTGCCTGATATTACCGAAAGCCCTAAATCTCTCAGAAATTAAAATGTAAAGGGGGGAAGAAACCCAATTAATTGAAGAAAAAATACATAAATTTCATTTACAGTTTGATACGGTGGAGCAACGATCTCACTGATCAGAGATAATGCAGATCTTACTTCCGTTAGTCCCACATCTAACAACTCCATCAACTCAAATTCCGTTAAAGATAACGTTTCCTTGAAGCCAAAAAAGAAAAGAAAACTACTAAATATCAAAGAAATTGAAGAACTTGAAACAAAAAATAGAAGAAGAAGAAGAAGAAAAACCTTGGCAGTAGAAATATTACGAGCGGCAAAGACATTGGCGATGGATTTGGGGAGTGGAATTTCGCTGATCGGCTTGTTCGCCATCAACTTTTTCTCCTTGAATTTGACTTTTCACCCTTTTCTTTTGGGGTTGTTTTGCATTCTCTCGTCTTTCCCGCCAATTAAGGTTGGCTCTTAAGCGCTATTGCGTGGGACAAAGGATCATCCCATTATTTTTGAGTCCATTACTAGAAGAATGCAGTGAAATTCTTAATTTGTAGGAAAATTTCCTTCTTATCGGAAAACAATTAATTAGCAACTCTTATTAGGTCAAATTTTCTTATTAGTACTTGTATTATGCTTAGGTTTTAGATTCATCTTTGTATTCTAATTCAATAATTTTTAATCCTTATACTTTAAAATTTAAAATTTCAATCACAACCCAGATGTTATTTGTTAAATATGTTAAGTTAAATTTTGATATTAGTTCTTGTAAGGGTAATTTACATTTTAGATCACTAAGTCATTTATATTGACATCATTAAATAATTTTAATGGAAAAATTAAAATTGACACTTTTATTTAACATATTTTCACATATATCATCAATTAATGTTTAATTGATAATTTTAATAATCTTCTGTAAGATTTTTTTTTGAAACATTTTATTTAAATAAATTCAAATAAAAATAACTTAATTTCCTATAAATCCTAATAAAAAAATATTTAAATTTCCAACTAAACATTACTTATTGATTATATGTCAAAATATGTTAATAAAATATCAATTTTAATTTTTTCCATTAGAATTATTTGATGGTGTCAATATAAGTGAATTAGTTTATAAATAATAAAAGTTGAATGATGTAATTTGATTAAATTAAAGATTTGTAAAGTAAATGAAAATGAATACTATGCTTAATGATCTAAAATATAAATTACCCTTCTTGTAATATACGTATGTTGTACGTTGAATTCTATTCTCCAATTTAAGCATTTTATATTCATATAATTTAGTCATATTATCTCAATATTATCTAGTTCGGGGTTGAAATTTTTGATTTTAAAAAAAATATAGGGCTAAATTTATCAAACTAAACCCATAGTACATGGACTAATTACACAACTTGGCTTTTTCAATGTTTTCTATCTTTGATAGGGTAGTGTGTGAAGATAGTAATGTTACTCAAACAAGTGAAAATATAGGGGAAATTATGTTTCCATGTTCTTTTGGGATTGCATTTATGTTTTAATTAAACAAAGGCGACTATTCTGAATAGAAATCTTATCTCGTGTTTTTATGCCCTCACATTAAAAAAAAGGGTAAACTATAACAGAGGTTATTCAATTATGGGTAAGATTACATTTAGGTCACCCAATTATTAAATGTTATATTTGGGACACTCAATTATGAGAAATGTTACGTCTGGGTTACTCAATTATTAAAGATTACATTTGGGTCACTCAATTATGGGTAATGTTACATTTGGGTCACCCTTCATATTTAAAAAAAGTACATCAAGTCCAAACCATTGGGACCTCTTAGAGGTTCTTGAAGAAACATATGCACCTGTAGCTAGAATGGAAGCCATTAGGATGTTGTTAGCATTTGTATGTTATCATGAATTCAAGCTTTTTCAAATGGATGTTAAAAGTACATTCTTAAATAGTTTTATTAATGAAGAAGTGTATGTAGAACAACCACCAGTTTTGAAGATCCAAATTACCCAAACCATGTTTTTAAACTTTCAAAAGCTTTGTATGGTTTGAAACAAGCTCCTGGAGCTTGGTATGAACGATTATCAAATTTTCTAATTGAAAAAGGTTTTGATAAAGGAAAGGTGGATACTATACTCTTCATAAAAAGAAATGACAAAGACATATTAGTAGTTCAAATTTATGTTGATGATATAATTTTTTGTTCTACTAATGAATTTCTTTGTCAAGAGTTTGCTAAGATGATGCGAGTTTGAGATGAACATGATGGGGGAGCTATCATTTTTCTTGGGGCTTCAAATTAAACAAAGGAATGACGGTATCTTCATAAATCAAGCTAAGTACATCAAGGACATGCTCAAGAAGTTTGGCTTGGAGAATGTGAAACCTCAAGCCACACCAATGAGTTCTTCTAAAAAGCTTGACAAAGATGAATGAGGTAAGTGTGTTGATTTAAAGCTTTATAGATCAATGATAGGATCCTTGCTTTATCTTACCGCAAGTAGACCGGATATAATGTTTAGCGTTTGCTTGTGTGATAGATTTCAAGCTAGTCCTAGAGAATCACACCTTATAGCCATTCAAAGAATCTTTAGATACCTTAGAGATACACCTTGTTTAGGTCTTTGGTATCCTAGAGAATCTTCTTTTAGTTTGCATGCCTTCTCGAATGCGGATTATGAGGGTGATAAGATAGATAGAAAGAGCACCTTCGGTATATGTTAATTCCTAGGTAGTATGCTCATATCACGGTTTTCCAAGAAGCAAAATAGTGTAGCATTTTCTACCACCGAGGCGGAGTACATTTCGGTAGGAAGTTGTTGTGCTCAAGTCCTTTGGATGAAGCAACAACTCTTAGATTATGGAATTGATGTAGGTACCATCCCAATTAGGTGTGACAATACTAGTGTCATTTGTCTCACTAAGAATCCCATCCAACATTCTAGAACCAAACATATAGAAATAAGGCATCATTTCATTAGAGATCATGTCTTGAAAAATGATGTAGTTCTAGAATATGTAGACACCTCAAACCAATTAGCGGACATTTTCACCAAACCATTAGATAAAGAACGTTTTTGGTCTCTTAGGAGAGAGATAGGTTTAACCAGCCTTTCTTGAGCCTTAGAGCCATTTTTTGTCTCAAAATTTTGCTTGAATTTGATCAATTACTTTGCTTATGTGTTTTTACTCCTATATGCATCTATGCGTGTCACTAGGGGGAGTATGCATCTATTTATGCTCATTCATGTTATTCATATATCATACACATGGATTTCAATTCGATTAAGTTCAATTTTTAGGGCACCTTGCAGCCAAAAATAACATTTTTGGTCAAGGAGTATCGATACAGTTCATAACGTATCGATACGGGTTAATGAAAGCGTTTCGATACGGGTAAAGCCCGTTTTGATACAGTTCAAGGTTGGTGCTTCAATTTTGTTGGAGACAGCGGTTAGAGCGGGAGCTTTGCGCTCAGTTTTGCTAAACAGGAGATTTGAGCATACAACGTAAAGTAAAGCCATAGGCACGAGCGAATAAATGATTAGCCCTCTAAATCTGTTCTGTGGCATGCGTTGCTGGGTAGAGTTCATTTGTTTCCTACAAGGGTTAAAGATTCTTGCAACGTTTATTTTGCTTTTGTTTCTCTTCTAGTTGTTGATGATGGTGATTGTGTTGTTTCATGCTTCCAATGTTTTCGGCATGAACCATGGACAAGGACAAGGATTGTTATATAAATCAGCTTGGACTCGGAATTATTCGGATCTATTTGACGATTTTATCTTCTTTTTGATGCTTACTATCCACGTAATTATTCAAATTTATTTACATTTTATCAATAAATTACTTGTATAGAATTCATCGTAGCATATTTCATATCAGGAAGTATCGTCTTTAAAATTAATAATTGACTTTCATTCTCATGTAAAATAATAATAATAATTGACATTTAAAGTTTTCTAGTTTGGACGTAATCGACCCGATCACAAATTCACTAAACTTTTAGTTGTGATATAACTTTAATCTATATATTATATCATACCCATATATGGTTAAAAGAACTCCAACAAATGGTCTCAGTGAAAAAAGGATAATGTTCATCCTAAAAGATTTGGGTTTAAACAACTTTGTCTGTAATGTGTGTACGTTTTCAAAGAGTTAAGAAAAGTATGAACATATACTACTTTGTAATTATCTTAAGACTATTAAAAAAATGAATGAAAAAAAAATATTTTGGCCATGTTTGGTAAACAACTTTTTGAGTTAAAATTAGAGGTTTGAACTATTTTTAGAGGTTTGACCGGTCAAATCCGCTAATTTGAATGTTTGGTAAATAGAAGATTATAATAGCAGATTGATGTGAAACCTCTTATTTTGAAAAAGCTCATTTTAAGAACTTTTTAAGTTAGGGGTTAAAAGACTTGTTTTTAATAAATTTTATAATTTAATTAATATTAATACACAAAGTTAATAACTAATAAATTATTCAAACAAGTATCAAATATAACCATGTCCTTATATGTCATTTTGCTTGTTCAAATAATCAAACAACTATCAGCTATTAGTTCATTTTACCAAACACTTTTATAAATCAGTTAATATAATCAGCTAGTAAAATCAACTATTCGCTATCAGCTAATGTAATCCGCTATCCGCTAATTGTTAAACATGACCTTTATATACAAATATAATTTTAGAATTTTATTCAAATGATCCTAAATATAGTAAAAAATTATATATTAATATGTTGATTTCATGTTTGACCCCCAAAATTTAAGTATATTTTAGGGTTAAGGCATAATTTTACCCTTTAGTAATTTCAAATTATCAAAGTTGTCACTCCTTTTTAATTGCATAAATTTAGCCCTCTTAGTCTTTCAAAAACAACAATGTTGTCACTCTTTTTTGATTTCTTCAATTTAGTCCTCAAACTCTTGAATTATATCAATCTCGCCCTTTTGACTGTAATTGACTGACAAAGCCATTAAATTTTGTGTATGTGATCACTATTTTCTCCATAATAGTCGTTATTATCAACTATCTTGTCATATTTTGATGACATGTCATATTCTAATATATTAATGTCCTAAACTATTCTCAATCGGATCAAATTTTACATCAACCCCATAAATCATCAACCTTGGATCTTCCAATAGCAAGATGGATTTAACAACTTATGAGATTAAAATCAACAAGTGAATAAACACCACCATCGATCAACTTAAAGAAATAATCAAATATATCGACTTAAACGGAAGTTGAAAACAAATACAATATTAAGAATCTCTAACAAAAGTAGAATCTAAGTAATGTTAGCATTCCTATTTAATACTCTAAATGATGCTTAAAGAGTGTTTAATCACAAGCAAGGACTTAAAAAACAAAAATTCTCTTCTCATACAAACTATAATATTAAAACCCTAAACTTACGTTAAACCGCCGTGACATAATTCTTGCACGTTGGTGGTTGGAGGCGGATCATTATGAGAGTCAGGGGAGCTCTGATTCATTCAAGATAAGTAAAATACTATAAAAGTGATGGAAAATGCTCAAAACTCTCAAATGCATTCTAATCCTAAAAAGTGCATTTTGACTCCTTATAATACATAATGTTTCACAAACTTTCTAAGAACTAAGCTTAACATGAACAAATTAGGGACTAAAAATGGATTCTTTTATTTATCTATCATACTTCCAAACTCACATTTTTTATTTGCCCTCAAGAAAATTAATCTAGAAATAAACATTCAACCTAAGTCCTAAAGTTCCAACAAGATTACAAAAGAGTACCTACAAAATAAACCAACAATTTTGAAAAATATTTTGAATATTCTAAGTAGGATGCTTAATCATGACACAAATGGCCTGCAGAAAATTGACTGGGTTATAAAATATTAAGACAATAAAATCAATGTGCAAGTGTGTGAGTCACATGTATGTAATCCAGACATTACATTAGAAAAGTAAAAAACAATAAACAAATGGGCTTTCATAAAGTAAGGAGAAATTTAACGTATATTATCCCAGACCAATCAAGTCATCAATATATACTTCTATCAAGCTTGTAATGAGACTCAGGTCAAGATAGGAAAATGTTCAAGGACATGGCATCAAAAGCTATACCCTAAGTTACTGTGAGTTTCTTTTAGAGATTTGAAGTCATTTTATAACAAAATGACAAAATGGTCACTGGGCCGTTAACTGTCGTTAGCTGGGAGACGTGCTAGTTACAAAATTTTGGATAATAACAAATTAATCCTCAATATTTACACATTCAATCAATTTAGACATCAATAATGAGGGTTAAATTAGGAATAAATTGATTAAATGTGTCAATATGGAGGATTAAATGTTATATTATTCAAATTTTTGTAATTGTCACATCACCTAATTAACGTCAGTTAACGGCTCATTGACCATTTTGTAACAAAAACTAAAGTTTAATGTCCATTATGTAATATTTAAAAGTTTAATGACCATTTTGTATTTTTAAAGATAGTTTAGTGACCATCTCTGTACTTAACCCTTTAATAAAACATTTAAAGTGTTGCAAAGCAATTAATGGAATATATCAGGACAGATCGGGCTGCGAATGCACCCTTAGACATATAATTTAAATATTTTCTATTGATAATTTACACCGTTTAAAATTCTATAATTTCTGACCTCCTAAACTTTTTAATATAGCTTCCTATGAGTTTGTAAATTTGACATAGAATTTTGTCTTGGTCTTTGGAATATTCCCACTTTAGGGATAAAAGGTATAAATACAGCCAATGTAATTACTATAGAATAAACAGGACAAAATCATCTAACACTTTTTGGTGTCCATTTTTATTTTCAAACACTAAAAATTTAAATTCTAAGCCCTAACCCTAAATTATAAATCATAAACCTTAAACCCTAAAAATACACACTACCTCCAATTCCTAATTCCCAAAACCCTAATTTTAAACCCTAACCCTAAACATTAACCTTAAACATAAACATATTATTTTTAGTGTGTGGTATAAATATGGGCACAAAAAAGAAACAGATGAATTCTATTCCAAGAAATAAGCAAGCTAGGGGATAAAATTCCTTTGTCCCTTTTCGGTGCCCCTTTCTATGCTCAATACTAAAATATTAAATTCTAAGTTCTAACTCTAAATTCTATATCCTAAACTTTAAACCTTAAACCTTAAAAAACATCATACCCCAATTTTTCCTAAACTCTAACATTAAACCTTAACCTTACACCTTAACCCTAAACTTAAATTTTTAGTGTGAGGCAGAAAAAATGTGTTTTACTATACACAGCCCTGAGGGCTATATTTAAAACCTACTAGATTCCTTTAATTAATGTCTATTTCCTTTTATTTAATGGAATCTACTAAGATATACTTAATACTCAGCAAAAAAAATATTATTCCATTAATTATCCTAAAAACAAACATAAAATATATGACATTTGAATACCGCCTAAACCATGAACCCTAAACTCTAAACCCTAAGCAATACACCATAAACCCTAAACTATATACCCTAAACCATGAAGCCTAAACAATAGTATACTCTAAACCCTAAATCCAAACACCACATCATAAACCCTAAAGCACACCTCATAAACCTAAACCCTAAACCACTCACTACAACCACATAAATCCTAAATCATAAATCCTAAAACCCTAAACCCCTAAAACACAAAAATCCTAACCCCTATAATCACCTAAATCCTAAATTATAAACCCTAAACCCTTTTAGGCTAGCATTAGTTACATTAAACACCCTAAATTAATGAAGTACAATTTTTAGGAATGCAATTAATTTTATTTTAGTAGATTCAATTGAAGAGTAAAATAAACATTAATTATAAGAATTTTGTTGGTTCTTATATGTAATCACCAGGGTTGCGTATAATAAAACCCTAAATAAAAGTACCGGAAATGATCAAAGGATTTCTATTCCAAGCTACGTCCGTGCAGGCATGCATGCAAAGAAGTATTAATCGTATATCCGTTTATTTTTGAATTCAATCAATTCATTCCATTAAAATCTTAGCTATATAATAGATCAATTAAAATGGTCATGAATGACTATCGAGATGAAATTTATTGTAAGTAAAGGTTTAGAATTGGATTGCTGCACAAATTTCTCCTCTTTGAGTCTTTCTCTATGAATCGGTTCCTTTGACTCTACCCATCATTTGGTGTCGTAGTAATTGCTACACATTAAAAGTTCTCCTTGTGAAATTGGAACCGAGTTGTTGTTTCTAAGCTGAATTCGAGACATAGCTTCTTTAATGCTTTGGTTAGTGTAGCACTTCCACAGTAGAAAACACCTGCAACAATATCAGCAGATAATAAAATTCAAGGAACAAAATAAAAGAAAGCTAAAAATTTAGGTTCAGTTTGGTTTAATACCTATTGTTGAAGATGGGTGATTATTAGCCATTGCAGAGAAAACTTTCCTCCAATTTGGTCTTGCGAAATGTGTTGTTATCTGTGTCAAGAGATTCATGAAAATGAGGATAAGGAAGAAGCTCATTTAAGCATGGTAACTAGGTGAAGATTACCCTGCTTTCTGAGACAATATCAACTCCATTTTTAGCCTGCTGCATTTTCTGCACCATGCCAATGAGAGCAGACCGGGCATCGCCTTCTTCATACACACTAGTTAAGTAGTTGTGCATTTCTATGATTTTCTGCAACAATCAAAAGAGTTGATTGAGATTATATGTTGAGAGAAATATAACAGGTGAAGCTTAAGAATTTTGCACAACTTTGAAACCTACATTTTTGTCGTATTCAGCAATGTCGTCCATGACTCCTTTAAACCATTCGAAGGAATCTTGTTCCCTGGTTACCCAATAGAAATATGCCCTATCAGGACACTTCTTACCACTCTTCAAATCGCTACAAATTTCGTTGTCTTTACTCTCCTGTGGCATTCAAATTCCTTGAATTGTTAAAAGCAAAATCAGATTTTTTTAAGGATTGGGATTTGCTTTTTCACTAAACTCACTGGTTTAATGTTGCTGAGCAGATCTTTTATGATGCTGATAAATGGAGTAGCCCCAATTCCCAAGCCAATAAGTAGGAGAATGTCAAAATTCTTATAGTTCTGAGCTGGTGCTCCATATGGCCCTTTGATAAAGATGATTGGAAAACTTTGCCAAGAAACCAAAGCTATGTTATATACTGAAACAAGGTATTGACTATTGAGAACCCTAAATAAGGTTGAATCAATAATTGACTCACACAGGTTGATCCTTTTCGCAGTCTTTAATTGTGCCTGATGGTTTCTTTACCTTGGTTTCTATTCTCATTAACTCTCCTCTTTTTGCATCCACAGTGGGGGGTTCACAAATCTGCAGTCTTTTGATTCAGCTGCTTGCAGAAAGGAAAGGAAACCAACAGAAGGAATAGGTAAAGGGAAGAAAGAGACTTGTTTATCACCCTTTTAAAAATATCTCTTAGTTCAGTAGTCCAGTCCCCTAGGCACCGGATGTGGACGCTCAAGTAGTCATCTTTTGGTGCCGAAGTGATGGAAAAGGGATGCCTGTTGTTGTAAACATAGGATGATTAATTTCTGAGTGTTGGATTGGATAACATTTTACAAATATAAGATAACATCTGATATACCACTCAAAGCTTGATACTTCTCGACACTTGATAAACAGATACATCCCACTTAGGTAGTCGAATACTGGAGGCTTGGTCATGTATAGGGCTAGAACATTGCCTGCGTATATCACTGCCTGAAAATGTTCCAATAACATAACAGATAAGATTAGGATATTCCCAGACAAGGGTGCAATGCAAATGCACAAGAGACTAAAACAAGTACGAGTGTTTATATAAATAAATACCTTGATGACTTGCACTTCATGCTTGTGTTCCTGGAACCTGGTCAGGAATCTCTCTCTAGCATAGAGTAGCATTGGGATCGCAAGATACATCCATGTCTGCAGCGGATTAAGAGAGTTATACCATTAAAGTTTGATTAATATTCTGATTTGGAGTCCAAGTCCGACATGCGTACCGTCTTCTGGTACCAAGGCTTTTTGAAGATGAGGAAGTAACCATGGAGGATAAGTTGGATATAGACGAGGATCAGCAAATGGTGTGCATACCAGAAGGCATTGAACCCGGCCAAGATGGTAAACGGCCATGGTAACTTGACAATATTTCTTCTAAAATTGTGGGTTGCAAGCGTAAACGAAAACGACATGATAACCATCATAAGTATCCCAGTAATGCCAACAGTATTGATTAATAGATCCGAATAAGTTGGCTGCACGTAATTAAAGGCAGGTCCAAGAAGTGCCATGAATTTATCTCTGGGGCACCTTACTATTTCCGGATAATTACAAGCAAGATGCATGTACGTATGGATGGCGGACCAAATGGCTATTGCCAATGCAACCAACTTGTGGAAGTTTATATTGTCATCAAAAGGGATTATCTGGTTTAGAAACGAAGATCTAAGCGTCGTTAGAGTTCTTGTACACACGGGGAGGAGAACGAGGGCAAAGTTAAGCTTGAGAGCCTCAGCGGAACCTTTTGCAACGCATACACAATAGCCTGTGATCTGTGACATGGGTGAACCAGAGAACTCCACGTACTTCCTGAAGAAGAGGATTAAGTTTACGGTCACAAAAAGGATAATAACCCATATTCTTCTCCAATTCTCATGGAGAAATTCTACAGTTATGGACATGTATTTGCTGATTGGATTTCTATATCTTTTAGGGATCATAGCTTTTGCCAGGGTCTCATGTTCCTTGTCCACTGGTTTGTTGCCATCTTCTGAGGCCACCATCCCCCTAAGTAAAATTTCTAACTGCCATAACTGTGTTTTCAAGAGAAAAATAACAAAGATTACAATTCTAGATAACTTATAGTTCAAACTAGTACAAAACAATGTTGGTCGATAATTTCTGACCTCTATATATCCCAAATGATCAGGATCAAGTTCTTCCATGATTAAAGATGCATATGTCGTGGCTTGTTCTTTAAGCTTCCCAAGCTTGTTTGCGGAGGCACTCAACACTATAATCTATTCATCTCATGAAAATTACGGTGAATCCAATTCAGATCATATAAAAATAAAGCAAAATATAAAGAAGAAATCAGATTCAGACTTCTCACCTCCTTGACCTCTTCCTCTGATATCTTACCATCGCCGTCCTTGTCACACCTGAAAACCCCAACAAGTTGAAAGCCTGTTGTAAACTTGCTACCATTTTAAGCTTATTTAAGTGAAATAGGAAATTGGGTTTAATACATATCAAAGAAAATCTGAAGCCTTGAATCGAGATCTTGGTTGGTCATTTCTTGCCAGAATGAATGCAGCCCTTCCTTGGTTATCCCATCTTCTGGGTTCCAACCTTTACGCCTTGCTAAAGCATCAAATACTCCCTCAGCAAATTCCTTGGAGTCTCTACCCATTCCTACAACACACATTTATGTACCATCAGGATTTAAATTATGATTTGCGACCACATTTTCGGTCGCGTTTTGCATCAAATCACGATATACAAATGAATATAATCACTTACCAACGCAGGCACCGAATTTATCCCTATAGAGCCTCCCCTTGACGGCAAACTGGTTGAACCGCCTCGCAGTTGATTTCCATGTATCACCTTCCTTCCCAGTGACGGTTCTATCAAGGAAACGTAGACTCTTAAGCCCTCTTGCAGCGGTAGAGCCACTTCTTTGCACTCTAGTAATATTTGGAACCCCATTACCTCTCTTCCTTGCAGTACTAACAAGCCTCCTAAAAGATGTAACCCTGGAAATATTCCGTAGTAACCCCGGAACACTACTCGTACTAGTCTTCTGTGGCTCTCCGGCGTCGGAACCAGTACCGGTGCTCACCGGCAGGGCTGCCGGTTTTTCATTGGGAGCATTGGAAATCGATTTCCCAGCCCCATCATCTCGAGGAATATCCGGGGTTTCATCGATCACAATGCTCTCCAGCGTCCATTTCCTTGAAGTCTCATCCCTTGATTCTTCAGATTCATTTCTTGCTCCCTTGTCCTTCATAATCGATTCGGAGATCTTGATTCAAAGAAAGTGAGGAGAATTGATGAAAAGGAAACGCTCAAACATGGAGTTGATGAAGAGATCGAGTTCCTTATCTTTCTTCTGTCTGATGCCTATGAAACACGGGTATTTCAATCTAGTATGATACTAGACATTGTTAAACAACCCGTTGAGAGACACACAACGATAATACGCTTCAAGTTATTCTAACACCGTATTTCACGGTTAGAAACTAATAAACTATGAGCTCCGAACTTGAACTGTTCATGTCTTTTTATGGTTTTCTTGTTATTATTTGAGATGCACAATTTTAGCAGTAATAATTTCAAAGTTGAAACAAACAGCCTGTTCTACGAAGACAAGTAGTGCTTATAGTATGTAATTCATGTTCCATGTAACGAAGCGTCTTTGAATTTGTCCATTTTCCCATATGAGAGGCATCAAATTTATCTTCTTCTTTTCTTATGTGGATATTTTCTTTTTTTTAACTGTTTTAATTTCTATAACTTTTATTTTTTTATGATCTTACAAATTTCTATTTTTTAATTATTATATATATTTTACAATTTCTGTTATATTCTTTACAATTTTAATTTTGTTTTTGGATAATGATATGATAAAATCTCAATATAACAACATCCTCTTTAATATTGTTATAAAAAGGTACAAATGTGGAGAAATATACAAATGCAAATACATATGTCGATTACAAATATTAAATATGACTGTGCGAGAATTTATGATTAAAGACTTACAGACTTATTTATGAGCAAAGCTACTTACCTTGGATGAATTTAATAAGAGAATTTCAATTTCTTTTATTTTTAGGAGTTTTTAATAACTTGAAGATAAGATAAATTGTATTTTACCTTGAGTTATCAGATTTAAGTGTTTTAGTTTAGATGAGTCTAACGCAATATACCGCTGAACATTATTAATTTTTTAGTAACTTTTAAATGATTATTAAAAATCTCAAGAGCTTGACATGCAATTAATCAATATTTCAAAAGAAAATTAGAAGGAATTATTCCATGAACCGTTCTCACCACCTCATCCATTGTCCAATCCAATTAAATGAAATCACATCGTCTTTATTTCACATAATATTTTCTTATAAATTAAAATTTACAAATCATCATCATCTTCCGCATACCTCATATATTAATTCTAATGTGTTAATAAATAAAACCCTTAAAAAAACACCCCAAAAGTTTAACCAACCCACGAATCAAAAGAGACAAAATAAAATAATTAATTTTAATATTTTAAAAACCCTAAGATTAACATATTCATTCGAACTATGAACAAATTAATTAGAAAACCCTAGGATATAGGATTTTCATAGATATGAAAACGAAAACCAGTATTCTGCTAAGCATCTCAAAAGAGTAAACACCGCACCTTTTGCAGTTCCTATTGCGATCTTCATTCGTATATCCCATGTAAGAGGACTAGCAGGTCCGACATCGCCATGCAACCATTGTTCCAAGTTTCCATTGTCGACGTATTCATACACAAGAATCCTTGAATGGAAAATGATGAATAATTTAGTATTTGACAGTTCATTGCCATGTAAAATACGAGGGTTTGTCTTTTAAAACACTAGGGTTTTCTAATTAATTTGTTCATAGTTTAAAAGAATATGTTAATTCTAGGTTTTAACGGATTAAAATTAATTATTTTATTTTTGTTTCTTTTGATTTGTGGATTAAACTTTTGAGGTGTTTTTTTTTATTTTAAGAATTTTAATCATTAATATATTATAATTAATATATGAGGTATTAGGAAGAAGACGGTGATTTGTAAATTTTAATTTATAAGAAAATATTACATGGAAAATAAAGATGATGTGATTTTATTTAATTGGGTATGAAGTGGTAAGAATGATTCATGGAATAATTCTTTTTTAATTTTCTTTTGAAATATGATTAATTGCATGTCGAGCCTTCGAGATTTTTAATAATTATTTAAAAGTCATTAAAAAATTAATGGTGTTCAACGGTGTATTACGTTAGTGATGTTCAACAGTGTGCGTCACCCGTTCTAGAATTTTCTTTTAGTTTATTAGAGAAACTAAATCAGTTTTATTTTAGGTAGGCTTAGAGTTTTAAATCAAGTTAAACTATGTGTTACCTTCATCTATCGGTCTATAAAAGGAGGTGTTTTAACCCTTGTATAATTAAATTGTGTGTTATCGAATATAAAATGGATTGTTTTTATTATTATTTTGTGTAACTATCAACATTCGATCTATTGATCGACTAATCCGAATCAAGTATTGTAAAAGTTCATTTATTTAGACGATTCTTTCAAACTAGATTAAGAGATCTAGCACCTCATCTTGCTACACTAATTAATAGTTGATGTTTTTTTTATTAGGAAAATATAATAAAAATGTATTTATTACAATCATCTCATAATTTATGTTTAGGCATTCCTCAACAATTATATTTATTTCATTTCTTCGGTTTTGTTTGAAAATAATTTGATTGTTGATATAGCTTATGGATCCTTTAAAAATATTACAAATATTGATGCTCTTGTTATTTATTCAATTGAACTTAGTTGGAAAGAGGAAGTGAGTTTTGAATTTTAGGATTAAAGGTCAAAGGATAAAGAAAAACCGAGTCAATGAGTAATCTGTAAATAGTTAATGGGTTTAATAAAATTATATACATTTACTTTATTCTAATCGTCATTCATATTTTTGACATCCATATAAAATAAATATGTGAAATGTAACATTACTACTCAAATAAATAAATATAAAAATGTTGGGTGCAAGGACAAGATAATTGCTCTCTTAATGAAAGAATCTAAATTTGAAACATTATTAGAAGTGTGAGTCATAAATCGTGAACATGAACTATGAAATCGACATGTACTATACAAAAAAAAATTAATGAATAAACGATTTTACTCTATATGAATTGAACGGAGATTAAATTTTTCATTTTTCAGTAAAGGGAAGGGATGGAAGTTGGATAGAAGGAGGAATTGTTCACTCTTTACAAGAATATTTCCAGCTGTTGTTTATAAAGGACCCCTTAGTGAGTATAAACCATGTTAATCATCTCATTCCCAATATCATAAACGAAGACATGAACAAAGAGCTAAGCAAGAAGGTTTCTGAACTGAAAATAATATAAAAAAAACGTTTTCAGCATGGGTGCTTTGAAGGCCCCGGGTCCCGATGTTTACTCATGTATCTTTTTTCAGTCTTATTGGGAAATTATGAAAGAGGACATTGTAAAGACGGTGAATGATTTTATGGAGGAGGGAATCATACCAGTGGATCTTAACAAGACCGACATAATTCTAATTTCATAGAACAAAAATCCAGAAGAAGAAAACCATTATAGACCTATCAGTCTGTGCAACTTTGTGTATAAATTCATCTAAAAAATTCTGGCATCAAGACTCAAAGGAATTCTAGACTCTCTGATTTCTTCTATGCAGGTTGTCTTTGTCAAGGGAAGAGCCATCCAAAATAATATCCTTATTGCGCATGAAACTTTTCATGCTATTAAACGAAGAAAGAAAGGGAAAACGAGTATTATGACCATTAAGTTGGATCTAGATAAGGCTTATGATAAAGTCGACTGAGAAATTTTTCAAGGAATTATGGAGAAGATGAGTTTATGTTGGTGTGGGTCAAAAGAATTATGAAATGTATCTCCTCAACCTCCTTCTCTATTATGGTCAACGGTGCTCATACCGAAGAACCTGACAGAGGTGTAGGAAAATTCGGTTAACCCAAAATGAATAAACAAATATAAACGAAAATAAATTAAATAATTTTCAATGAACTAAACCGAAAAAAACGAGTTGAAGCCTGCACGAAAGCAATTTTCTTAAGACAGATTTCGACCACTCCTTGGTGCTTGAGTTGTTTTGGTTGTCAGTCTCCGAGGATACAACAACTGATGATCTTCAACAGTGGCACGACTGTAGAGATCACGAATAGAACCTTGTCTTTGCCTTTAATTGTTGACCGAATTAAAATGGTAACAAACTATTAATACCATATTCAAAACGGAATATTCTAATGAATTTAGTTATTACCTTTTAATATCTGAATTTTCCCTTTTATATTCAAAAATATTCGAATTCGGAATATTATATTTTTCATATTTTTCCTCCTCCATTCCCCTATAAATAACGAGCATTTTTCTCAGTTTTACACATCTCGAAAACTATCTTCTTCAAAACTCTCGGGTATTTTCGGTGATAAATTTTCCTTTTTATATTCGGAATATTCAAAAAGATATTATATTTGTAAGGAAAAAATTATTCGAAGTGGGTATAAAATATCCGCAGGTCTACGTAAGGCCTGACCGGTCCGGACATTCGTGTCGTCCACGTCGTGCGGGTGCGCCCCACCCAACCCAAATGGATTTAACGAGTTTCGATCCGCACCCCTTACGCCTGCGCGCGAGGCACAGTTTCCATTCAAGCCCTTCAATGACCTCCAAGAGGGTAAGTGTATATAAACACTTCCCATACTATTTATCCCACCAATGTGGGATAAGGGGGTTTTCACTTCCTTACTCAATTCACAACTACTATACTTTGAGCATCAATTTCTCGTTCATTACTCAACCAATTTGAGCATATGAGATACCGTTGTAAAGGTCTTGTGGATTAAAATAAGACCCAATAGAATCATTATTCGAATCTCCACATTTACCCTTTCGTAATATGGCTTAAAGTTACCATTTCCTCACATTTTTTTCCAACAATCCCCTACATGAATAAAATTGATGATTTTATCAAAAACATTTTGACTCGATATGGTGATAGGTTCTACGATCGATAGTGTTGCGCGTAATAAGTGCTACGCAATTGTGCAAGTATACACGTCGCAAGTTATAGTATAAAAGATATCGTCTCCACAGGGATTGGTGCTACTTCAAGAATCTAGTCTCTTGCACTGTAAAAAGTAAAAACACAAATAAAAGATTATAGAAGTTTAACTAATCTAGAAAGCAAATAAGTAAAAGAAAAGATGAATTCAATTGAGAGAGATAGGCTAGGTTATCGTGAGTTGAGGTGTGATAGCCGATTGGATCGTCTTGGTAAAAGAGTGCACGGGCAACTCAGTTGCCCTGGCAACTTGCACGACGGGGTTGCCTTGGCAACTAATTGATGGTTGCCTGGACGACTAGTTGGGCAACTACTTGGGCGACTGGGCAGCAACTTCAAGGTTCGGCGGAGCGTTCTTCAATGGTTTCTTCTTATCCCTAAGTCGAAACTCTAGCTACTTATGCATGCCTTGATAATACATCCCTGCGTGAATCAAGGGTGAACAACAACCAATCTTGCGCTCCTCTTAGCCGTTGAAATCCTCAACTTATTCCTAAGCCGGATTAATCTTCACCATCATTGGATTGCATAAAGATCATATTCATTCGTTTCTTGAATCTAACTCTCCCGATATTAGATAAATGGATGAAATCACGAGATCCTCTCCCAATTCACTCGCAAGCAATAATAAGAACCAAGAATGAATAAACCTTGAAATAGAAAAGTGCAAACTCTTATTACCTAAACAAAAACCAATAGTTTCTCACAACCACAAAACACAATAACCATAGCCAAGTAAATTTAGTTCATGCTAGGTTCCAAAGAAACACAAGATAAACAATCCCTAGCATGAACCCAATCGAACAAGGAAGAAAAGATGAAGCTTGTCGAAAATTCCCCTTTGCTTCCTCTCTTGGTCTTGTCGAAATTCCCTCTTGCTCTCTCTATCCATCTTGTCGAAATCTCCTTGATATTTATAGGGCTAGGCCAAAGTCCTTCTTTGAGGAGGAGTTTGAGTTGGAATTAAATTATCTTTAAAGAATATAATTCTTTATTATAATTTTATTCCTATTAGAACTTCTCTTATCTTCTTGTAATTTAATTCTTCTTTAATCTCTGCATGGCAATCAAATTCCTTTGGGCTTGGGCCTTGCTCCATGTCATCTTGGGCTTGTAAAGTCATGAATTTCGACATCCATATTGCTTTTTGTCTTTGTCGACAAATGCCATGGCAACTGCTCTGCGTCTCCTTCATGCATTGCCCGGCAACTAGCTCGGTATATCCTTCATGCATTGCCCTGGCAACTAGCTCGGCATTGCTTTGGCAAGTGATCCTGCACATACACACACAAAAACACACCAAAGCAGCATATATTTCCACAAAAATCACCAAGTTATGTAATCAAGCTCAACGATTGAAGGAAACATGGATTAATGCATGAATGGCTAACTATGCAACTAATATGAGCCTAAGTCTAACAATAATATGAGTAAAAAGGGTAAGAAAAATAGTACTTTTGAACACTTATCACACCCCCAAACTCGAACTATTGCTTGTCCTCAAGCAATGCAAACTCATAATTACCTGCCAAGACTTCAAATTTTCACAAACTTAGCTTTGAACTTGATTTCAATTCTCTGAACCGGGGCACAAAGTATGATTGGCTTTTTATTTTTCGGAAAATTGAGGAGTTACTCGGAATCAAACTATAATGCTTGTGAGTGTGTGCGGAGTTGTGTGCAAGTTGATTTTTCAGATTCTATGCAAACAATAGGTTTTCAAATTACTTCATTGGGTTCTTTTTAACATGTTTTAACTAGAGCCAATTTCGGGCACCTCTAGTGTTTTATTTTTAGTTTTCTTAAGTTAATTTAATCGACTAGAGCCGGTTTCGGGCACCTCTAGTAAAAAAAATTTAACGCCTCCTAGAGCCAGTTTCGGGCACCTCTAGTGATCAATTTTTTTAGCATATGCTAGAGCCAATTTCGGGCACCTCTAGCATTCATCCAATTTTTATTCTAATCCCCCAATTTGTTAATTATCAACCTAAGTTTATTAGAACTCCTTAAATCAATCAAACCACAACAGTGTTTTATCAAATTTAGCATCATAGTAAAATTCTAAGTTTTTCCATGGTTATCCTAGAATAAAAATTCTATCAATTAAGTGCATTGGCAAAGTCATCATCGGATATTCATCAAATCTAAGCAATTCTTGTTCCAATTAAAGGCATGGCAAGCAATTTATATATCCTAAATGTAATACTTAAGTGAATGTATCTAAACATGGTAACTACTAATAACAATCCCCCCCAAACTCGAGTGAGGCATTGTCCTCAATGCATGCATAAAATAACGAGAAATAATAAAAATAAAAATGCATACGAGGACTTACTCCGAGAGTTCGTCATCGTAGATGATTAGTTTCCTTCTAGTTGGCGTCTTGATTTTCTTGCTTGAACGCGATGGTTGTTTTTTTGTTGCCGGTGGTGGAATCGATCCTCGTACGGGGTTGTCCTCATCATCCTCTTCATCAATGTCAATGGCTTTTCGTTTGGAGGATTCAATTGGTGCGGTCTTTATTGGTTCAATGGAGGACTCGTCCGAATCTGAAAAATCAGAAAATGATTTCGTAGGAGTTGATTCGGGCATAGGTGCTTTACCTTTGGCTTTTGCAGTGGTTGCCGGGGCATCGTCAGGGTTGGTTTCCGTGGCGTCAGCTTCCTTGGTTGCCGTGGCGACTGCTTCATTGGTTGCCGGGGCAAGAATCTCGGCGGGAAAGATTGGGAACGGCACACGATTGTCCGGGTACTTTTCTAGGATGACTTGGGTGATGGCGTTGTTGTGCTCCTTCATGTACCGTATGAACATTAGTTACCGATCTTCAATTTGCCTTAGGCGGATTGCCAATGGGTACAAAAGTGCTTCAAAGTGTCCCGGGATTAATGGCCGAGTTGCCCTGGCGTTAGGTGCTTGGGCATTAGGGATTGCCGCGGTGGCAGGAGTTGCCGTGACAATTAGAGGCCTTGAAGAATCTCCCGGTGCCTCTCTCATTAGCTTTCGGATTAGTGCTTGATTCCAACCAGACTTGGGTAGGGCCTTTTCATCGGTGGACTCACTCGGGACATGCATCTCCTTGCAAAGATTAGAAATTAAGCAAGGGAAGAAAAGATAACCCTTATCTTTTGAGCGTCGTTCCAATGAGTTCCCGGTTGAGTGAGTTCTTGAAGCACTTTGTTGAGTTGCTTGGGATTGATTTGGTCAACGAAGGCTTGATGCTCGTCCTTCTCAATGTAAAGTCCGTAAAAGGTGTTGATGTTTTCGGGACTTATAAGTATGGCCTTGTCACGAACAAAAACATAAGGATTATCCGGGTTAGGTGAGTGAGCATAGAATTCTCTTACCCATGAGATGTTACCCGGTTCCGGTTGATGGCAAAAGATTTGCCACTTTTGATGTGCAATCCTCTTGAAGATGAATGGTTCAAGGCCGAAATCTTGATGAGAGTTGGAGTATTCAAAGCCTTGTTCTTCATGAATCTTCCGGCTTTCAAACTTGGATTGAAATCTTTCTTGAACCGCCGGTGTAGCAAACTTTTTGTATCTTGGTTCTTTGGAGGAACTTGGATGAACTAAAAGTTTAATCTTGGATGCCATGTATGATCTTGGTTGTGAGTAAAAACAAAGAAAAGAAAAGAAACTAAAAAGTTGCAAGATAGGAAGTAGGAATAGGTTAAGTGTGATGGGTTTTATAGAAAAGATAGGTGGTTGGAATTGGGGGAAATCGAAAAAAAGGTTTTGGGTTTGGTAGGAATTTTCGACAAAGGGGTTTTGGTTAGGATGAATTGGAGGCTTTATATAAGCCTTAGATTCAGCCCATTAGTTTCCTTGTTGAAGATGTTTTCCTACTTGGTTTAGAATTCCTTCTTTCTCTTGAACTTTCTTTCCTACAATTCAAAAACAAATCAAATAAGGATTAAAATTAAAGATAAACTAATAAAGAAAATAAATAAAGATGTGTAATAGGATTCTTAGACTTGAATAAAAAAAAATCTATCCTAAAACTACCAATAATCTGCAAAATAAAAAAAATCAAAAAAATCAAAAAAATGAAAAATATATAAAATAATTAAATAATCGATAAAAACAAAAACAAAAATAAAAATAAAAATAAAAATATCAAAAGGGAGAGCATGCTCATGCATCTCCTAAATTGACCACTTCCTTGTTACGTTCCACATGGGCACCATTGTAGTGCTTCAATCTTTGTCCATTAACTTTGAATTCATGGTTGTCAGAGATGGACTTGATTATCACGGCACCATGAGAGAAGGGTTTGACGACTTCGAATGGTCCCGACCATCTTGATTTCAGCTTTCTCGGGAAAAGTTTTAGCCGAGAATTGAATAGGAGAACTAGTTGCCCTGGCGTGAATTGTCGTGGCAATAGTTTCTTGTCATGCCATCGCTTTGTTTTCTCCTTGTAGATTCGTGCATTGTTATAGGCGAGTGCACGGAATTCTTCTATCTCATTGAGATCCATCAAACGCTTTTGTCCGGCACTTTCCCAATCCATATTCACGGTCTTGATTGCCCAGTACGCCTTGTGCTCCATTTCCACCGGTATATGACATGTTTTACCATAGACAAGTCGGAATGGGGACATACCTAAGGGTATTTTGAATGCAGTGCGATATGCCCAAAGTGCGTCATCTAGTCTTAATGACCAATCCTTCCTTGAGGGATTTACAACTTTCTCGAGTATTCCCTTCAACTCCCGGTTGGAAATTTCTGCTTGCCCGTTGGTTTGTGGGTGATATACCGTGGCGATCTTGTGTGATATGCCAAAGCGTTGCAACATCTTGGCAATTAGTCTGTTGTCAAAATGCTTGCCCCCGTCACTGATAATTGCTCTCGGCATCCCAAACCGTGTAAATATGTTTTTATGCAGGAATCGTTGAATGATCTTGGAATCGTCGTTGGGAACTGCAGCTGCCTCTACCCATTTAGACACATAGTCGACGGCGAGTAAGATGTAGTGGTTGCCAAATGAAGATGGGAAAGGTCCCATAAAATCGATCCCCCATACATTGAACAGTTCCACCTCGATGATGTTCTGGAGTGGCATCTCATGTCGTCTAGAGATATTGCCCGTCCTCTGGCAACGATCACATTGCTTGTAAAAGTCTTGGGCATCTTTGTACAATGTTGGCCAATACAAACCGGATTGCAATACTTTGGCATGCGATACGAGTTCCTCCAAAATGTCCTCCATAGGGTGAAGAATGGCATTGCCGAGTACATTCTGTTGCTCTTCTTCGAGGACACATCAGCGTATAACCTGATCTGCACATTGTTTAAACAAAAGAGGCTCGTCCCAAAAGTAATGCTTAGCATCATGGCGGAACCGCTTCTTCCCTTGGTGAGTAATGCCATACAGAAAAATACCACAAACAAGGAAGTTAACTAAATCTGCGTACGGTATTGCCGAGGCATGTCTTTGCCGTAGTGTGTCGCTCCCCCACTGCCGAGCGCGCTGCGCGTCAAAGACTGCTGCGGCGTCGAGAGTTACTGAGGCGTGTGCATCCATGGTTGCCGAGACGTCATGGGTTGCCGAGGCGTCAAGGGTTGCCGAGGCGTTGAGGGTTGTCGAGGCAATTAGAATTTGTTCATCCGGGAATGCATCGCATATCTCTAGATCCGCGTCCTCCTCCCTATTGCGTTCCAAACGTGATAAGTGATCGGCCACTTGATTTTTTGTTCCTTTCCTGTCCTTAATTTCAATATCAAATTCTTGTAAAAGTAATATCCAACGAATCAAACGAGGTTTAACATCCTTTTTAGCAAATAAGTATTTGATTACCGAATGGTCCGTATGAACAATTACCTTTGTACCAATTAAATAGGATCGGAACTTGTCAAATGCGAAAACTACAGCTAGTAACTCTTTCTCCGTTGTTGTGTAATTCACTTGAGCACCATTAAGAGTTTTACTAGCATAGTATATCACATGGAAGGTCTTACACGTGTTTGGCCTAGGACTGCTCCTACCGCGAAATCACTTGCATCACACATAAGCTCAAAAGGTAGTGTCCAATCTGGTGGAACGACAATGGGTGCCGAGGTAAGCTTTTTCTTTAGGGTTTCAAATGCTTGAGTGCAAGAATCATCAAAATCGAAGACTTTATCCTGTTCAAGCAGATTACACAAAGGTTTAGTGATTTTAAAAAAATCATGAATGAACCTCCTGTAAAAACCTGCATGTCCGAGAAAACTTCGAATTCCTTTAACCGAATTTGGTGGGGTAATCTCTCGATTACGTCCACCTTGGCTTTGTCTACTTCAATTCCCTTGGATGAAATCTTGTGGCCGAGCACTATTCCTTTATCTACCATAAAGTGGCATTTCTCCTAATTGAGGACTAAATCTGTTTCTTCGCATCTTGCCAACACCCTCTCTAAATTGCCGAGACAGCCGTCGAAGTCATTACCAAAAACCAAAAAATCATCCATGAAGATCTCAAGGAAGTCTTCGACCATGTCTGAAAAGAGCGCCATCATGCATCTTTGGAAGGTTGCCGGGGCGTTACACAATCCGAACGGCATCCTTCGGAAGGCATAAGTATCGTATGGGCATGTGAAGGTTGTCTTTTCTTGATCTTCTGGTGCTATGGCAATCTGATTGTAACCTGAATAACCATCAAGAAAACAATAAAAGGGTTTACCTGCAAGACGGTCAAGCATTTGATCAATAAAGGGTAATGGGAAGTGATCTTTCCTAGTGGCTTTGTTTAGCTTTCGATAGTCCATACAAACCCTCCAACCGGTCACATCTGGTTGGGATAAGTTCATTATTTTCATTGCTTACCACTTTTTATACCTCCCTTTTTCGGTACACATTGTACGGACTTACCCACGTACTATATGAGATAGGGTATATAATGCCGCGTCAAAGCCACTTGATGATTTCTTTCATTACAACCCCTTTCATGGCATGATTCAGTCTCCTCTGGGCCTCAATTTAAGGTTTGTGATCATCTTCCAACAAGATCTTGTGCATGCACACCGCCGGGCTAATTCCCTTCAAGTCGGCAATTGTCCACCCTATTGCCTTTTTATGTAGCTTCAACATGTTGATCAGCTTCTTTTCTGCTCAGTTTGTAACTTAGAGGAAATAATTACAGGTAATGTATTATCGATCCCTAAGTATACATATTTCAGTTGCTCTGGCAATTGTTTCAACTCAAGAATTGGTGGATTTTCAATAGAGGGTTTTTCGAGCTTACCTTCCTTACCTGAGTAGTCCAGTGGTTCAAAGTATGTACCTGGTCGATTGACTAGCCAATTTGCCTCTTTTGGTTGTTCCTCATCGACCGGTTCTTCATACTCCTCATGTTCCTCGTGTTCGGCAGTGTAGTTGCCGAGGCAACTAAATTCCTCATCGAAGTTAAACTCTGCCGTAGCATGAAGTAGTTGGCATTCTTCTGGATCATCGGCATGCCTTAGTGTTTGGAACACATTTAGTTTGACCTGCTGGTCATTCACCCTCATTGTGAGTTCTCCCTTTTCAACGTCGATCAAGGTTCTCCCTGTTGCTAGGAATGGTCTCCCGAGAATGATAGGTGCATGCTCATCTGCTTCACAATCCAAAACAATAAAGTCAGCGGGAAAAATAAATTTATCAACTTTTACCAGTATGTCCTCGATTTTTCCCTCTGGATGCACATAGGATCTGTCGGCTAGCTGCAGCATAACTGTTGTAGGTCTTGCATTCGCGATTCCTAGTTTTTGGAAAATCGATTTAGGCATCAAGTTTATGCTAGCCCCTAGGTCGCATAGTGCTTTCCCGACATAGTGATTTCCAATAGAACAGGGTATTGTGAAACTTCCGGGATCCTTCAACTTAGGCGGCATACGATTGTGCAACATTGTCATGCATCCCTCTGTCGCGGCAACTGTTTCAAACTCTCCTAGCCTTGTTCTTTTGGACACAATGTCTTTAAGGAACTTGGCATAGTTCGGCATTTGTTCAATTGCTTCCACCAGTGGCAAGTTGATGTGGACTTGCTTTAGGATATCAAGAAACTTCTTGAATTGGTATTCTTGCTTTTGTCGCTTCAACCTTTGTGGGAATGGTGGTGGAAGTCGGATATCTTCGATCATTTCATCGGTTTGAAACCTGATTGACGGCATTGCCGGGACATATGGAGTTGCCGAGGCATTATCAACTGGGGTTGCCGAGGCATGCTTATCGCAAGTTGCCGATGCGTCGTCGGTTGCCGAGGCATGTTTATTGCCGGTTGCCGCGGCAATTCCTGGTTCAAAGATCCGAGGCTTTGCCGCTAGGTTCGCCTTGATCTTTTGTGGAGTTTTGTTTGACGAGCGGTTTTGAACCTCTCTAAGTTGTTGGCCACTACGGTGGTGATTGCCTTACATTGCTCATGGCCGTTCCTCTTGCGACTTGATGATCGCTAGGTAAACCTCCTTGTGGTCTAGTGTTGATTTTGAGCAAACCGTCCGACTTGATTTTCCAATGATTTGATTGCCGCCTCTTGGTTTTGCAATCTCATCTCGGTCCTGTTAATAAAAGCATCGTTTTTTTATGAAATTACTATTCTCAGCCATATAAGATTCATTTTTCATCATAAAAGCATTTAGAGAATTTTCCAAAGAACTAGATGTCATCGGTTGTTGCTTGCGGCATCATTTGTTCTTTGGGCATATTCTCTTTCGAATCCGATGCTTGTGCATTCTGATTGTTCGGTTTAGAGCATTGTTGGGATTACTCCATGAAAAATTTGGGTGCTTCTTCCAAGCTGGATTGTATGTATTTGACATCATGTTGTTGCTCGATTGTAATTCCCCACATAGAAGCTAGATTCGGATTCTCGCATACATTCGGAAGAATTATGGTTATCGCCACATAACTCACAAAAAGAATCCATTACCTTGACTTCATGTGTGTTGTTTGGTTTTTGCATGTTCGGACCATCTTGGTTAAAGCGGCCAATTATGCCGAAATTGAATCTGATGATCCTAGTTCATGTATTGTGGCTTGGCGTCTAACTCCTCCTCTTCTAGTAGATGGGAATTGATAATCATTCTTGGCCAGCCTGTTTAAAATTTGCATTGCTTCTTCCGGCGACTTATCTAGGAGTATGCCGTTTGCCGAGGCATCTAGCATCATCCTTGTTGGTGTATTCACGGCGTTGTAAAACATTGTTACTTGAGTCCACACCGGGAATCCGTGTAAAGGCATTTGTGTAGAAGTTCTCTATATCGCTCCCAAGCCTCGTACATGGATTCATCATCCGCTGCCGAAAAGAAGTAATGTCGTTCTGAAGCTTATCACCAAATTTGTAGGATTAAATCTAGCAAGGAAATCTCGACAAAGATCAGTCCAAGATGCTATGGATCCGGCAGAATGCTATTCAGCCATGCTTTCGCCTATCCTCGGTGAATAGGGAATAATCTTAATCGTAGGACATCGGGGGTGACTCCGTGTATCTTGAACGAGTTGCAAATCTCGAGGAAAGATTTCAGATGTTGTCGTGCATCTTCAGTTGTTGAGCCGCCAAATTGACCAATTGTGTTGATTATATTAAACATTACTGGTTTCAACTCAAAGTGGTCGGCTTCAATTTCAGGTGCGACAACTCCTGGGTTAAGTCCATCAAGATCTTCTTCAAGATAGTCTCGGATAGTTCTGTTTCATGCAAGAATCACTCCTCCTCCTGCTCGAACATCTTGATTCACATTGCCGTCTTGATTTGCCATTGCTTCTCTTATCCTTCTTCTAAGTCTTTGTAAGGTTCGTTCGATTTACGGATCAAAGGGATATTACGTGAAGTCGGTCTCGCCTACAGTCATATACCAATGCAAAACCAAAGTTTGTTAGCCCTTTGAATTTTAAACAAGAAAAATAAAAAGAAAGTGCAAGAAAATAAAAACAAAGTCGCTATTGCCAATCCCCGGCAACGGCGCCAAAAACTTATTGCGCGTAATAAGTGCTACGCAATGTGTGCAAGTATACACGTCATGAGTTATAGTATAAAAGATATCGTCTCCACGAGGATTGGTGCTACTTCAAGAATCTAGTCTCTTGCCTTTGTAAAAAGTAAAAACACAAATAAAAGATTATAGAAGTTTAACTAATCTAGAAAGCAAATAAGTAAAAGAAAAGATGAATTCAATTGAGAGAGATAGGCTAGGTTATCGTGAGTTGAGGTGTGATAGCCGATTGGATCGTCTTGGTAAAAGAGTGCACGGGCAACTCAGTTGCCGTGGCAACTTGCACGACGGGGTTGCCTTGGCAACTAATTGATGGTTGCTTTGGCGACTAGTTGGGCAACTACTTGGGCGACTGGGCAGCAACTTCAAGGTTCGGCGGAGCGTTCTTCAATGGTTTCTTCTTATCCCTAAGTCGAAACTCTAGCTACTTGTGCATGCCTTGATAATACATCCCTGCGTGAATCAAGGGTGAACAACAACCAATCTTGCGCTCCTCTTAGCCGTTGAAATCCTTAACTTATTCCTAAGCCGGATTAATTTTCACCATCATTGGATTGCATAAAGATCATATTCATTCGTTTCTTGAATCTAACTCTCCCGATATTAGATAAATGGATGAAATCACGAGATCCTCTCCCAATTCACTCGCAAGCAATAATAAGAACCAAGAATGAATAAACCTTGAAATAGAAAAGTGCAAACTCTTATTACCTAAACAAAAACCAATAGTTTCTCACAACCACAAAACACAATAACCATAGCCAAGTAAATTTAGTTCATGGCTAGGTTTCAAAGAAACACAAGATAAACAATCCCTAGCATGAACCCAATCGAACAAGGAAGAAAAGATGAAGCTTGTCGAAAATTCCCCTTTGCTTCCTCTCTTGGTCTTGTCGAAATTCCCTCTTGCTCTCTCTATCCATCTTGTCGAAATCTCCTTGATTTTTATAGGGCTAGGCCAAAGTCCATCTTTGAGGAGGAGTTTGAGTTGGAATTAAATTATCTTTAAAGAATATAATTCTTTATTATAATTTTATTCCTATTAGAACTTCTCCTATCTTCTTGGAATTTAATTCTTCTTTAATCTCTGCATGGCAATCAAATTCCTTTGAGCTTGGGCCTTGTTCCATGTCATATTGGGCTTGTAAAGTCATGAATTTCGACATCCATATTGCTTTTTGTCTTTGTCGACAAATGCCATGGCAACTGGCTCGGCGTCTCCTTTATGCATTGCCCTGGCAACTAGCTCGGCATATCCTTCATGCATTGCCCTGGCAACTAGCTCGGCATTGCTTTGGCAAGTGATCCTGCACATACACACACAAAAACACACCAAAGCAGCATCTATTTCCATAAAAATCACCAAGTTATGTAATCAAGCTCAACGATTGAAGGAAACATGGATTAATGCATGAATGGCTAACTATGCAACTAATATGAGCCTAAGTCTAACAATAATATGAGTAAAAAGGGTAAGAAAAATAGTACTTTTGAACACTTATCAGATAGCTGTATAAGATAGGTAGGTTTCCTCCTTTGAACCTTCCCTTGTGAGAGTATATTTACTTTACTAGCTAACTAGTAGACGTGATGTCCTTGAATTGTTCAACCGTTTGTGTAAACGATGATATACTTCACACAACTATCTCTCTGACAAGAGTTTTAGTTCTCATGGTTATGTCCATATGGTTGTGGACATCGCCTGGTTCTGCAAGAGTTTGAGAGAACTATGCCCAGTAGTCTCCTTGAAGCGGCCTCACTTCACTCTTACATAGGTGACTTATGTTGCTTGGCTCACCGAAGCACACAATGGTCATTAAAATCTTTGCTTAGCCTATACTATTTTTATCACTGTTTATATCATAGGAACGAGCTTGGAGATAAGTACCTCCACAATGACCGAACAGGTCTATGCAATTATGTTTACCCTTTGAACCTAGATATTGGGATCTCTAGTCAACTAGGTAGGGTTTTCCTTCACACAGGGCCTTAAATTTTCCTGGGCTTTAGTCCAATTCCTTTTGATGTTTCCTCAACTTGATCTCGATTTAACCCTTTGGTTAGCATATCCGCAATGTTATCCTTTGATAACTCCATTTGAGATCATTTGTCTAACAGTATTATGTCGACGACACATATGTCTCGACTTACCGTTGTACATAAAGCTTTGTGCTCTACCAATTTTTGGTTTGGCACATGCTTTGGCCATTCAGGAATATCCTCCAAGACATTTTAAAGTCATTTGACTTTTTCTCTAGACTTGTCTTGAGCTAAAATTCAGATTCCATTGTGAATCTGGTTGTAATCGTTTGTCTTAAAAAATCCATGACATAGCTCATTTCTTCGATGTGAAATATATTCACTTGTGTTTTTTACATCTGGCATCAAATAATCCTTATGGAATACTGCAATTCATAACATGGAGTATATATGAGATGTCTCAATACCTTCACAATTGTTTTCCAGTGATTTTCACCTGGATTGCTTGTGAATCTTGCTTAAACTGCTCACAGTAAAAGCAATATCTAGTCTAGTATAGCTCATGGGGTACATTAGGCTGCCTATGACCCTTGCATATTCTATTTTGAACAAATGTTGGCTCGTATTTATTGGAGTTTTGGCTATACCGGGAACATCCTTGCCAAACTTCTTTTGTCCACGAAGTGTGACTATGTCAATATGAGACCTTCAAGTGACCGTTTGATTTGGATGCCCATAATCAAATCTGTCAATCTCATATTTTCAATGTCAATCTTGAATTTGACAAGTCTTTGGTATATTTACCATTCCGTTGTATGTTATCAACATAAGATCATATATCCTGGTTTTGACATAAACACATTTGTCACACTCTTATGACAATATCTTACTTTTATCCTTTTATTAAATGTAGTATGACCGAGTCAATATGAGATCAGACAGTCGTTAGATTTGGATACCCAAAATTAAGTAGTATGTCATTCTCATATTTTCATGCATTTGGTACGTTTACCATTTCATTGTTACTTATAACAATGAGTATGTCCTTAACATAGGATCATGTATCCTAATGTTGACATACAATCATTTGTCACACTTACTTGTCATCATAACAATATCTTGGTTTCAACCTTTTGTTGACGTATGGATTATTTTCATTGATAGTCTCTAAAGTTTGTTTCATTGAACTTGGAACAATTTTCCTAATTATATATTTTCAAAGAATGAGTCATTCTTTGTTTCCATTATCACATTCTTGTGAATCTATTTGTACACAAGAAATTGATATCCGTTACTATGTTTTACATAGTCAATAAAAATATAGTTCATTTATTTTCATTTACTTTGGTAATGGGAACATTACCTTTACAAGACACCCTCATATTTTTATGTAGTTGTAGGAAGGTTTTATTTCCTTCCATAACTCATATGGTGTCTTGTCTCTTTTGAGATACCTTATTTAAAGGTAATTAGTTGATAGAACAACTTCCCCCACAAGTTAGGCACATTTTGAAGTTTCAATTCTTATCTTCAAAATCATTGTAGCCTTAGATATTTTAGCGTTACTCACATAGAGTTTCTCTCCAAATTAATCAATTTAATAAGTTTGGGTTTCAACATCTTGCTTATAGAGAATATCACCTTTGCTTTTACACATAATATTAGTTTGTGCTATAATCAATTAAGGTAATAAATTTTCCTTCAAGCAATTGTCTCCCATATCAATTGTTATGACAAAATTTGTCACGACACCGATCTCGTTTGGGAGTCTATAGTCCGAAGACTTGTTCCCTATCTTATGGCAATTGAAGCATTTCCCATGAAATTTAGCTTCCTAGCGCCTCATTTGCGATCTGAAGTCATTTTTTGACTTCCACTATGTTTGCCTTAGCAATATTTGAAGATGGTAACAACATTTACCTTATCGTCTCGAATAATAGGAAAAATCTTCTTTTTTAGATATATTGACCAAGTTTATCATGGTCAAATATGCAACGCATTTTAAAATTCTTTCAAATGAATTTTACTAACTTTTCCATTGTGTCACATAGTAACAAACCATAAACTGAATATTATGAATCAGTTCATTGTTAGGAATTTAGTCAGAACCTAAATTCAGAAACAGAGACACAATTTCTAACTTTTGTTAGACATCAAGAATTTAGTAAACTAAAACCTGAAACAAAAGTTCCCACGGTCTAATAGAAAGAACAATAATGACTAGTACACCAGGTATGTAACTTATGAAAAGAGAGGTGGTGCACTAGACATGCTTAAATGCCAAGCCTTTCAAAGAACCAATCCTAGACATATACTCTCATATCGTCTTTGAATCATCCGTTTATAGATCTCATTCTTTTATGCTTGAAGTCATTCCAAGCATGAGTGATCAATTAAGATCACTACCTTTGATTCACCACAATTTGTAATCAATCATTAAGAATTTGGTAACTAATATTACTTCCAGAAATAAATTCACCGATTTATTTTCAAAATAGAATCATACTTGATTCTCAAGAAATAATAAATTCGATTTATTTCTTTTTCGAAAATAAACTCACAATTTATTTCTTTTTCCAAAGTAGAATCATACAAGATTCCTACAGAAATAAGTCCAATGATTTATTTCCCTTAACAAATTAGAATCAACATATGATTCTAGCATAGAAATAAATTTAATGATTTATTTCCTTTGTTATATCCTCTGTTAAACATTGGGATTAGTAGCACTAAAACCCAAACCAGAGATATCAAGGCAACAAAAAAATAAAAAAGAATTAATCCTTTAATTTTGTTGATTTTCTTGTTTTGAAAAAGTCACGTAAATTCGTTAAAAACGACATGGATTAAATCCTGAAACGAATTATTTTTTCGAGATCTTTGTTTCCAAAATTTTGCCTGAGTTAATAATAATAATTTAATAATTATTATTACTGCCAAAATAATATCACAAGATATTCGATATCTTTTCCTTATATTCATGTAAGGAAATTGACATACATGATATTACCATATTTCACTCAAATTATTATAAGGTAAACATACCATAATAATAATATCATGGTTAAGATTTTACCTTAACCATAAATGTCATAATACATGCACACATGTATTTATTTGAGCCATTAAGGGTCAAAATCATTAAGGAATATTATCTTAATAAAACATTCCAAGTTTGTAACTTGGCAAGTCAATAATTTACCACCGTAATACATTTCACATTAGAAGACCAATTTTTTTCTATTAAGGCAAGAGTTTTGTATCCATGCATCCATTGTTTCAAAAAAGAAACAAATCCGTAATGAATAAATTTTCTAATAAACTAAAAATTTAATTTCGTTTATTTTCGATTTTGATTTTTCACAAAATCTGTAACCTCAGTTACTCATACTGACAATTTCTGCATAACAAATTTGTCCCGGTTTTGAGATTAAGCAGACCCGTTTGAAACGACAGGATAAATCCTAAAAACAAATTTATTTGCTTTTCTCCGAATCGTAAATATCTGTAACCACTCCTTGGTGCTTGAGTTGTTTTGGTCGTCAGTCTCCCAGGATACAACAACTGATGATCTTCAATAGTAGCATGACTGTAGAGATCACGAACAGAACCTTATCTTTTCCTATCACCAAAAGTAGGGCTGTAAATGAGACGAGACCGATCGGGAGCTACTCGAGCTCGACTCGGTCAAAGCTTGGTCAAAGCTCGACTCGATTGGACTCGACTCGAGCTCGAACTCGACTCAAGTTCTTAATGAGCCGAGCCTAGCTACTTGATACTCGACTCGAAAAGCTTGCGAGCTACTCGAAAATATAATATACTAAATTTTTATTTTTTATAATTTAAAATCTAAATTCCTAAACTTAAAACCCTAAAATATAAACCCTAAACACGTCTTAAACCTTAAAATCTAAATCTTAAATTCTAAACCAACAACCTAAACCTCTAAACCCTAAACTAACACCATAAACCTTAAAATTAACAAGCTTGAGTTTACATAACTTATGTATCAAAGTTTTTTCTTGATATGGCTTTAAATGAGACGTGACAGATGGTGAGTTACTCGAGTTCGACATGGTCAAAGATCGGTCAACACTTGACTCGATTGGGCTCGAATCAAGCTCGTACTCGACTCGAGTTCTTAACGAGCCGAGTCGAGCTCAGATTTCTCAGACTCGTTAAAAATTACTCGATCTCGACTCAAAATCTTAACGAGTCAAGTCGAGCTCAACACTACTCAAGCTCGACTCGGCTCGTTTACACGCCTAACCGAAAGTACCAGAGAGTTTTGAAGAATATAGTTTTTGAGATGTGTAAAACTGAGAAAAAGGCTCGTTATTTATAGGGGAATGAATGAGCAAAAATATGAAAAATATAATATTCTGAATTAATGGTTGACCGAATTAAAACGGTAATAAACTGTTAATACCATATTCAAAATAGAATATTTTATTTGTAAGGAAAAAATTATTCAAAGTGGGTGAAATGTCTATAGATTCACATAGAGCCCAACTAGTCCAAACATTCACATCGCCCGCATCGTGCAAGTGCACCCCAAACCAAATAAGTTCAACAAGCTTTAAACCACACCCCTTATTGCTATACGCAGGGCACAATTTACATTCAAATCATTCAATGACCATCAAGAGAGTAAATGTATATAAACACTTCTCATACTATTTATCCCACCAATGTGGGATAAGGGAGTTTTCACTTCCTTACTCAATTTACAACTATCATACTTTGAGCATCAATTTCTCATTCATTACTCAACCAATTTGAGCATATGAGATACCGTTGTAAAGGTCTCATGGAGTAGAATAAGACTCAATAAAATCATTATTCGAATTTTCACCTTTACCCTTTTGTAATATGGCTCAAAGTTACCATTTCCTCACATTTTTTTTTCCAACAAGAGGACTAAGACAGAGGGACCCATTATCCCTTTTCCTCTTTTTTTTCCTTGTCTCAAACGTCTTTTCTTGGATTATTGACTATGAGCAAAAACTCTGATTTTCGTATTAGTAGATGTCTAATAAACCTGAACCATCTTGTATTTAGAGATGACTATATCCTTTTCGCTAGAACAGATGAAGAAAACTGCACTTCTATTTTAAAGATTATCGCCGATTTTCAAAAAGTCACTGGACATACTGTAAACTGCACTAAATTAGAAGTTTTCTTATCTCCTAATATTAGTGACTGCAGAAAACAATATCTTCTTAATGTTATATCTCTGCATAAATGGAGGAGGGTAGTTGTTATCTTGGTATTCTTTTGATCTGGGGGAGAGGAAAAAGAGAAGCTCTTATTTTTTTTTTCTATGATAGGGTCTGTTCAAAATTATAAGGTTGGAAAAGCAAACTTCTCTCTCATCCTGGAAGAGAGGTTCTTATTAAAGTTGTCACCATAGCTATTCTATTTTATATTATGCAATGCTTCATGTTACCTCACTCGTTCTGTAACGACATTAATTCTCTCTTTGGAAGGTTTTGTTGGAAAAATTCGACTGAGCCAAGAAGCGGTATCCACTGAATTAAATGAGAAAAATTTGCAACTCTAAAGATTTGAGAGGCATGGGTTTCGGAGTTGCATGGCTAACAAGTTCATAAATTAATGCATGGCTAACAAGTTCATAAATTAATGCATTCCATTCCAGTGTAATTATCATATAATATGCAAGATCATTTATTCAACATTCATCAGAGATATGTTACTTTGATGGTTCAGTGACATGTATGGTTGATGCCTTTGATGTTCAAACCTATGTTGAGATAAAAATTCAATCATGAGCCCTATACATAGTTACATACCAGAAAGAACTCAAAAAACTTCAAATCGGACAATCTCCACGAATAACCAATATTTTTGTCTGTATTTATAAAGGAATGATGAAATGCTCACCCATCGTATGGTTACTCATTCCTTGACCGGTCTCTTTGATTCAATTGGATATCTTCCAGTCATCAACTCCACGAGCAATACACCAAAGGAGTATACATCACTTTTGTCAGTGAGCAGATATGTTCTGGCGTATTCAGGATCCACGTAACCTGCAGTTCCTTTGACTTGAGTCGAGATGTGGGTCGCAGAGGGATCAATTTTAAGTCGTGCGAATCCAAAGTCCGCCACTTTTGCTCGGAGTTTCTCTGTGATAAGGATATTCGATGCTTTTATGTCTCTATGGATTATAGGAGGATCTGTCAATTTATCATTTAGACACATTGTCATAAAACGTTGTAATTCAATATTTATATCAGGTGAAAAAGTGTTGAAACTGGTTACTTAACATTTTTTTAGTGAAAAAATTTGAGTTTTGAACTTCAAAACTCATACAATTGCAGAAAGGGAGAGATTGACACATCAACTCTTTGAATCATTTTACAGACAAAGAAATGCCTCTAAATCAGATAAGTTGGAGAAGTATACAAGTAATACCTGTGTACGTATGAAGATAGGTATCCGCATGGGCGACATCAATTGCAATGTCCAGACGTTCAGCGATTTCAAGCCCGTTCCCCTTTACACCTGCATTAGAAGCTATGTTGAGCACCCAACTATCTGCCGTTATCTAAGCCATTGAAGCTATTTCCTCTGGAAATAAGTCTATCTAAGTGTCATCCATTAGTTTCCTATTCTTAGCCATGATTTCCATCCTACAAATCAATACTTAAGTTTCCAGAAAACAACTCTAGTTTAGAAACTTCCGTTCAGAGTTTGAAACATGTTCCTTACCATCAAGATGTTCTCGAAGATTTCCATTTGCAATATATTCAACCACGATAATTTTGCTCATCTTTGTGCTCCAAAAACCCAATTAACCTTACTAAATTCAGATGTTCGATCTTTGATAAGGTAAGAATTTCATTCTTGAATTGCAGTGGTAAGCCTTGGTCATACTTGTCCTGTCACAGATTGGTATTGTTAACTGCAAATGTACTATATAATTGAGCATATACTTCTCCAAGGTTATTGGCATATAGTTTTTGATGAATCCCCCCATGCTCTTAAGATTAATGCCTATATATGCACATTCAAAAAAAATTAATGGCTATATATGCATGTCTGTATACCTTTTTAGCACGCTTTACAGCAAAGAATAGATCCATCCTTGAGCCTCCCTTTATAAACTGTTCCAAACCCACCGTCCCCAATTTTATTTTCTGGAGAAAAGTTTCCAGTTGTCTTACAGATATCTTCAAAGGAGAAACCGGGTGTTGGGATATGTCCACTGGCAGAACTGGAAGAACCATATGATCCAAAGGACTTGAACCCGGCTGAGCTCCTTACCTCGCTTCCTGTGGAACGATCTGTTGAAGTAGAAACTACAGAAGACATAACAGAACTTATAATCAACAATGGATATGAAGATATAGTGGTTTAGATCTTATTGGCTTTACTAATACTAATCCTGATAAATCAAACCAGGAAAATACTTACAGGAAATTCTTCTGATTTGGGTGTTATTGTTCATCTTGTTGACATCAGTAACATCACCTTTCTTTCTTTTCCTGCGCAGAAATGCTGTGAAAATTCCAGCTAGTTTCCTTGATGCAACTTTGGAGTAGTTCTTAGTAGTTCGGGTTTTATGTTGATCATGGAGAGAACTGGAATCTTGTTGGATCATGCTTGGATGCAGTGTTTTCTTCATTTGTGGAGATTATAGGTCTTTCTCCCGAGTCAGTTTGATTTTTTCTGTTGCCAAGAAAGTGGAAGCTAAAAAGGATCTTCTTTGCCTCCTTGTCCTTGTCCTCTCCAGGATGTATTGACTTCATTTTATGCCAATTGAGACCAATTCAAGCAGATAAAACTCGGTTTCTTGTTGAACCGGCCAGCAATGCAAGTAAGTCGAATATAAATATATAGATAATAAGAAACTAATGGCTAAGGTCTACAAACATCATTGCTTAATCACAAGGTTCCGTTTCGGACTAAAAAACTAAAATGCAGCCCAATACACAACGCTGATGCCCTTATTTGTTAAAGCGGTTGCTTTCATTTTTGTAAGTGTCGGCATAGCTGATAACAATAATTAACAGGCCAAATGTTGAGGGCCATCTAAATGCAGAATTTAAGAGATGCAACTACTTTTTATGTGTAAATAATAACTATAAAATCTAACCCCTTAAGCTATTCAACTTCACTTCGTCTTAATTTCCAATGCTGCAGCAATTCATTTTTTATTACTAGAATTCTTTAGGACCTCATGACTTTGCTCATGTTTGCAGGAGATGAATCAAACACACCATCATCAACTAAGGTTTAATACTTCATAAACTAGTGATCACATATTATGCACGCAAATTATTAGCGAAAGATATCACATCATGTTGAACATCCTACAGTAACTCCATTTTTATTTTTTGGTATAGTTGAGTATGACAGCTCCACTAGCACAGACCAGTCGCAGTTGGTCCCAATGAAGCACAAATAAGTCAATGCAATGTCTCAAGGATTTCACCGTTTAAGAAAGTACGGTAGGTCTACGGTATGGCATAGTCGTGGTACGGCTACGGTACGGCACTAACAAAAAAATGTTATAAATTACGGAACACGAAATTAAAAATATTATATTTTTATAATATTTTTGGTTGGTGTCTCGCACAGATACTTAGAGACAAGTTTTAATACTTACAAAAGCTTAAAATGTTATCAAAAGCGATAAAATATCGATACTTAAAGCTAAGTTTTGATACTTAACCACCAATCGAAAATGTTATCAAACAGTATAACATTTTCAATTCCGTATTTCGTGTCTTGTAACATTTTCGGTTGGTGCCGCACCGCACTTTACGTTAGACACGCCCAAGAAAGCAACCGAAAAGTTAACTAAAAATGCACAACTTCAACAATTAGAAGCCGAAGACAACATAGCAGACCTCAGTGTCATTGTACACCCATTCGACATGCAAATCCTAATTTTAACACATTCAGGGTTAGTTCGTATTCAACTTGGTTAGAAGTTTCACAAATTGTACATGAAAGGATCAGAAAAGGGGGAAAACAGAAATTTCTGAGTGAAATGATTTTATTTTTTTTGTAAATGCTAAAGCCAATTCTGCTACAATTCTCACCATACTAACAATATCAAGATACTGTTACATTTTTTCAATTGCTGCATTATTAGAAAACACGTGCTTAGTGCAACAAAGATGACCATAAAATGTGTTTTTTTTTTTTTTTTATCTACAGAAGATGGAGAAACACATTCATAAATGTTTTTACAACACAGGATCTTACTGGTTACAAAGTTAAGCACCATTACAGTATACTCCCACCTACAGAGTTTGAGTTTCTTAGCCTACTTCCAGATTGGCTTCTCCTGTAACTCCTCAATGGAGTCAAGTAGAACCGCAATAGGCCATTGTCAAGGTTGTTAGGAGAATACCTCACACTCCTATTTAGCTGCAACATACGATTATCCCTTCTCTTCGGACCATCGCCTTTAGCATCGGACACACTCATCCTATACAAAGATGATCCATCAACTGAATTCCTAGCACTAACACTGTTACTCCGCAGAAGCTTATCTCTTACAACATTCCCATTTTCAACTCCATTAGCTGCTCTTCTTAACTTCTGCAAGGACTCTGCTAGTGTTCCGTCAGCCACATTTCCTGTAGCTTTACTTTCATCTCCATTCGCAAACCTCCTAAGCTTTTGCAATGAATCCACAAGTGTCCCTTCACCCGCATTTCCTTCAATACCTCTATATTGATCTCCATTAACCACGCTTCTAAGCTTCTGCCCCGACTTCGCTTGCCTCCCGTTCCCTACATCTCCTCCAAAATACTTATCTTCATCAACAACTTCACTTTGTTTTCGCCTCTGTATCAAACCCCATATACTCCAAACATTTTTCCAACCCCTTACCTTCTTCAAATTAAACGCTTTTCGACCAACACCTCCATTAGCAACAAGTTCAACATCCTTAGAATTAGAGTACCAATTGGAATCCCTCAATTCCTTCTCGGTAACTAACAGTTTCGTCCCATGAAACAGCCCAACAGTATCGGGTGACACTTTAGCATTGGAAATCGAAGACTTCAAATCCTCAGCTTCCCCTAAACTTATCTTCCTATTCGACAATGAACGGTCAAAACTTCTCTTCCTAGTCAAAGAATCCGCATAATAATCCCTCGTTTGAGCTGACCCACCAGGGCTACTCCTTTCTTCCTCTTTTACAACACTCAACCTCTCTTCCCCAACACTGGGTTCCTCGTTAAGCTTCGGATTCTGATTCGCAATCAAAAAACCATCCCAAGAAGCCCTTGGCTCATCAATGGGAAACCTTGAATCATCAATAGATAAACGTCTAAAATCAACTGATAATCTAGGATCAGTATCACAAGATCTTCTCCCAAACAACCCATATTCCCCGATCTCCGATTGGGTATCTCTTAATCCTCTTCTCTTTGCCTTCTCAAGAACCAAACCCTCACTTTTCTCCTTTTTGCTCTGTTTTTTCCTCCATTTCCTCAATTTCTTGCTAAAAACGGAAGCTGCTTCCCATAAAGATTTCGCCGAGTCTTTTTTCCTTCCACATTCGAGATCTATGAATTCCTTCATCGTTTTTAACTCTCCTTCCTCTCCCCCTTCCAAGCTTTGAAAGGCTTCAACATTCGAAGTAGGGAGGGTTTTTATTTTGTCGTCCACGGCGAAAAGATCGTGGAGAGTATTATGAGCTCTTACGTCACAAGATTTACGGAGCGGCTCGGAGGCGGCAGAGGACGATGGATCGTGGCCCCCGGTGCAGGACTTAGAGCGGCGGAGCTGGTAGGTTGAGGAAACTGGAGTTGTTGTAGGAGAGTCGTTTTGGATGCCCTCAAGGCGTTCCCGGAGACATGTCGCACAGAAGCCTGTAACGGATGTGGTAGCTGGGTGGCGGTATACAAACGACGGCTCTGACGCCGGTGAGGGTGAGGCTGCAAATTCATGGGTAGACGAGAGGGAGTGCTCAAAGAATCCAAGTAAGAAAATAAAATACTAGAGTGAAGATTAGAATGTGAGAGAAAATATTAAAAATATAAATGGAAAAAACCTGTTTGTTTTTTATCAAAAAAAAAATGAAAAACCCTGATTAACACCTTCTATTTAGGGTTTTATTATTGTCTAATCTAATTACAATTAAACATGTTTATTATCGATTTCATTTATATATTAATTTTTCTTTCACTCCGAAATAATAACTTTGTTTTTTTTTAATTTAATATTTTTAAATGATAACATTTGAAATACTCTACATACAAAATCAAGAATGAGCCTTAAAAAATATTAGTCCTAGTATAATGGTAATATAGCAATTTGTTTTTAGTACATTAATTTTATGTGCTAATAGTCTTTAAAAAAAATAGGTGCTAATTAAATGGAATTCATCACATAAAATAAAATAAAATTTCTTTTTGATTTATTTTATTTTGCTGAGTGGACAAAATAATGGATCTTTAATAGCAAATCAAACAAATAATGCGAAAAGATAACATTATACCACTACTTTATTTGTTTGCATTAAATGTGTAACAATAACCTAAACCCAACTCTCATTCTAACTTATTTACAATCAACAACCTAATAATAGTTTATTAAATAGATGGGCTGAAATTAAATAAAATAACTTAAAAACGAAAATTTAATCACTTTATTATTATGTCTTTGTTGCACTGAAATAAATTATCAGCTGTATGTAAAAAAAGCCACCAACTAATTTTTTCATCAGGAAGTCATGGACGGAATAAATCATTAATATAATTAAAGTTTTTATTTGAAATCGTTGCTTTCGCTAATACAAATAAAAATAATTAATTACAATAATATTAATCCGATATGAATATTATTTTATTGGAATTTTATGCTCTAAGTAAAGTAATTTATGTAATTATTGTATCATTGGATTAAAATAAAATAAATAAAATTTCTATATGCTATTTATAGGCTACTTCATTATGTACATTGTCCTCAAATTTGATATTGCATGTAAAGGGATAAAATGATAAGCAAATATCGGCTTATTGATTACCTATGGTTTAACTGAATATAATCAGTATTATAAGGTTGATTATAATACGGAAGATAACTTATATTAGTTGGTAATCTAAACATGTTCGTAGTTCATAGAGTTATCAGAGCAAATAATTCATAAAAACTATTATGTTGTCTAAAGTCCAAATATGAAGATAGCTTGTCTTGGGTATCAGAGTGATTGACTCTCAAGTAGAGACGTAGATGCGTTTGTCTGGATTGACGACACATTAAATTGGACCCAAGATATGTAACATACTATAAAGCAGGTTAGGAGAATCGATCGAGTCAATGAATTTGAGTTGAAAATTTTCTAGTGATAGGCTAATTAATTAATTCTGGGTTAATAATTTTAGTTGATTTAAATTAATTGGAACAAATACGAAGTGTTAAATGTTTTGGGAAATTATTTAATCAATTAATTAAATAATAAGGAATTGGGTTTTTAATTAAACCAATGATTATTTTGTAAGATTTTTAAAGTATGTTTAAGCGACTAAATTGAAAGAGGACACCAACTAAGAATCCTTAAAGCTCTTTCAAAACAAAATTAAAGAAAGTTTTGATAAAAATTGATGACAGTTAATCGGTTTTTTCAAAATAAAATGATTGCCAAATTTTCTCTCCATTTTCTCTTAAAGCTCTTCCAAACAAATTATTGATTTCTTAAGATTCTTTTCTTGTAAATAATTTCTAATAAAGGTTTAATCAATTGTTTTTTATTTCTTCATTTTCAATTATTGATTCACGCCATTTTTCTTGATGTAAGCTTTTTTTCAAACTCTCTTTTTCATCAACTGAGGTAAACAAGGGTTTCTTATTGATATTCCATATGCTTTGTGTTCTTAATCTATCAATTTTATTGTCTTTTGAAATTAAAATAAATTTTGATTGAATTAAGTATATTTTTGATGGGTTAATAGTAAATCTTGATTTATTTGATGAAGCTCAATCAATCTTATTGGGTTTTGATGAATTATTATTGGTAAACAATAATCTAATGATGATTTTAAAAATTTAATCCCAGAATTGATTTAATTAGTCTATTTTAGATTAGTGTTCTTGAAGGAAAATGATTGTATTGTAAAGAATTGACTCATAAGTTGTTAGCTACTATTATAAGGGAATTTTTATGATGTTTAGAGTAGTTTTGAGTTTGGAAATGTTAAGGTTTGGTTGGAATGTGGTTTAGAAAGTTTGATTGGTAGTTTTGATGAGATTTTTGGTTATTTGGTGGTAATTTTGTTAGGACAGTCGGTACACCTCGTGACACAATGAAAAAAAATTAATCTGACGATCATCTCTAAAGATCTATGTTCGGGAAAGTTAACTCTATCCATAATTGTATATTAGGAAGCCAGGTTAATAAGAAGTCTGACACTATAAACTCTAAAGCCCGGTTAGATGTGGGCCTAGTTGGGCGGATACTGTGGGGAATAATAGGGGTGAGAAACTAGGGTTGGAGGAGTCTAGTAATCTCGACCCATATTCTGCCAAAATTAGGGAAGATCTAGAACAAGAAAAAATGAACTCTGCCCTCAGATGTGGAGATGATAAACGATCTTGGGCCGAATGGGTCATATGGACATAAGGGATCCTGGGAGAAAGAGGTGGATAATCTTAACAACGTTACTGATAAGGGAACAATAGAAACGAAAACTGTGATACCTATTCTTCAGGAGAAGACTGTAATCTTAAAGAGAGTGGGGACTTACCAAAATTTGAAGGAATCAAAAAGGGGCCACAAAGGAAAGAAAGAAGATTCAGATCACTGTTAGAGTTTCACGACAAGGCGCTGAAATGAAAAAAACGAGATCGCGCGAAGAGACGTTTCAAGAATAAAAGAAAGGAAAAGGAGAAATCTGGTCTAAAAGAAAGATCTCTCACTAACTCTAATATGCAAGCAAGATGAGATAATTACACCAAAGAGACTAAGAAGACTTTAGCGGTTGGAAAGAACCTCGACATTGAATTTAGAGGGGACGAGAATGAGGTGGTGGAAGAACTAGCAGCCTTAGAAGAAATTGATCATCAAAATAAGGAGATTTAGCTGATTGCAAGTCTAGGAGAAGAAACCAGGAAGAAGATTTTGCCCTGAAAGTTAAGGGGATTGGGGTCAGAAACTAAGATGAAGGCCGTTAGTAATGTTATTACAATGTACAGGGTAGAGATGATGATGCTTCAAGAAACAAAAAAAAGAAGCTATTACTGAGTTCGAAGTTGGGCGACTCTGGTATAATGATGAACTCAATTTCAAAGCGGCAGCGACATTTGGGCGTTCAGGTGGACTCCTTACATGTTGGGATAAAAACAAATTCAAAGTGGAGAAGTGTGGCATAAACCCAGGTACATTCTTATCGTTGATAGTTGTAAGATGGTATTAAACATAGTTAGAAACAAAAAAAAAAAGAAAAGAAGAAGTAGCGGGCAAGATAATAGAGCCATTGGGATTGAGGATTTTAACAGTTTCATTGTTAGTTTTAAAATGGTTGAAATATGATTTGGATAAAGAAATAGGCGTAGTAAGATTGACAGATTTTTGGTGGACCAGAAAATTCTCTGGCTAACGAGATTTTATGAAAAGTGGGAAAAGGAGAAACATTCTGGTTTTAGGAAGATTGTTGGTGTGGAGATACTTTGTTCAGTATTTATTTTCCAGGTTGCACAGATTGGTTGCGAAGAAAGGTGTTTCAGTTGCTATAGTTGTGAAAAATTGTGATATTTGCGACATCGATTTAAAGAGCATGTTCACTAGACTTTTGGTTTATAGAGAAAATGGGCTGCTAACCAGAATAAAAGAAAGGTTGGAGGGTGAAACTTTAAAAAGGAGGTCCCTAACAGAATTATTTGGATCCATGATCAAGTAGGGAAATTATCGATGAAAGTCCATTTAGAATTATGCTGAATACAACTTTGCCTTGAGCTTTTGGAGAAATTTCTGCAAATGGTTCAACTTTATGGTTGATTTATCATAATTGCATCTGCCTTGTGGAGCTTGTGGCTAGCCATAAATGCAAAGGTGTTCAGGGTTAAATTCACTTCTCAGAAGGATCTACTGTTCTACTCATAGATGCGTGCCTTGATCTGGTTCAAGTCCATGAACGAATTCATGTTGCTAAATGATGAAAACTGGTGGAATAATCCTATTTGCTGTCTCGCATCGAATACCAAAGAAGCTTCTGCAGAGTGTCTTCCCCCTAATATTGGGTCAGTGAAGTTCGATATAGATGGAGCTTACATTAAAAATACAACTGGATGTGGGGGTGCTTTAAGATCGAGTGTTGGAGGTGCAAGGAAGCGGGATGGATTGACAAGTTATCAAAGAAAATATCCCTGGTAAAATTGTCTATGCCCCAAGATCAAGGTACGGATTAGCAGACAACCTTGTAAATTTTGGAATGTGTAGAAGTGTGCTCTTTAAAGCCTAGTGGTGTATTGTTTATGTTTGTCATGTCTTCATGGTGTTTATTTGAGGTGAATCTCGATCGCCTGGAAAAGGGGTTGGAAGTTGTGTAAGCCTAGTTGGGATCAAAATAGTATGGGCGACAGTCTTGCGAAGGTTGGAATGTTTAGACGAGATATTTTCAAAGCATGGTGGTGAATCTGCAGCTATAAGTTGGAGCTAATCTGCTGCTATTTGTTGGGTCAAGAAGTTTAGATATCTTAGTCCAGGTGGAACGGTGCTAGGTGTCTTTGCTGGGTGGTGTGTTCAATGTTTTAGCTACTGTAAGATTTTAGTTTTGTTGGTATAAGTCACTTGTATTTCTCTGGTTAAGTTTTGCACTGTTGTTTTTGGTTCTATCTTGCATGTGTTGTACTATTTATCTCCACTTAAGTTAGGGAGGTTTTTAATGAGGTAGACATATAGGTGTAAGGCGATTATAGTCCTATTCTTAATAAAATCTTATTTGCCGAGCAAAAATGTAATTCAACCATAAACATGTTATCATGCCAAATGTCAGCCAAAACAGTCCATCGAAGCACATCTAATTGAAACATGAAGTTCAAGGGACCAGAATGTAAATAATCAGAACCTGGAAAAGGTCCCAACCAACTTAACTAGTGAGGGTATTGGTACCCGGGGACCATACCGGTATTCGAAAAATTTTCAGAAAATAGTAGCCACTTTTTGTTCTAGTACTAAGCATCATACCGGTACTCTAGAGACCCGTGTTGGTACTAGAAATAGGGCGTATCATTACTCCACTACAGAAATTGCATATTCAAATATGCAATTTTGATTAAAACCTCTTAAAAATATCTCCAAACACCCTAGGCATGCTCCTAAAGACTAATGAAAATTTAAGGCATTTGATCAAGCATTCATACAACAAATTTCATCAACATTGGTAACCAAACCATGAATATAGAGGCAATTTCCTAAACTTGCATATCATGACTTCCAAATAGCACCAAAATGTCAAAGCATTGAAGCTAAGCTTAAGACCTATAGTGATCACCCACATATGACCAAATAAAGTCTTAAAACTTGAGCAAACAATCAAAATATCAATACGACAAAATTTGACTAATATGCAAAATCTCATAATTATGCTCAAAAATATGAAACCACATTAAACCTTCAACATCAAAACATCATAACCATGGTCTCTCACTAACATCTGAAAACAAATATCCATTTCATAACAAAATCAAAACTCCAAAATCTTGTGGCCACATTGCCTAATTACATCTTTATAAAATTAAGTACATACTCAAATCTTGGAGTGTATTGTGACCACTTTCATGCCTCAAAACACAACCTAGAAAATGGATAATCCTCTAGTTGATGAAAGAAAAACGAGCATAAGTTATTGAATATTAATGAGTGCATTCGCAAAAAAATAATAATCAATGCATTTAAACCAAAAAAAGTTGATGTCACTTTTCAAAACTTATCAAAAAGTATAATTCATTTCTTGAATAAAGCTTATATCAAATCATATTTGTTCATAACACATCTTATCAAAACATTGACATATTGGCATTTAGTACTTGTGACTCAAATGGAAATTACAAAACCATTGGATACACAAATCAAACTTATCAAAAGTGTGGGCTTAGGTCCCAACCCCTATCTTATACAAATAAATTCCATGATTGCAAGACTTACGAGTCCATGGGATTCACAATCAATGAATGATTCCTAGAGTAATGTGTCATTGGAATCCACAATCGCTAGACTAAAGAGTCTTTGAGAATTTTGTATAAATAATGATTCCATGATTGCAAGACTAAAGAGTCCTTGGGAACATAACAACGACTGATTAGACTAATGAGTCATTCAGACAAATATTACAAATTCATATGATGTATACTTATCGTATGGCATGTCAACTCTATCCGATTTTTATTTAAAATATCACAAGCCAATATGTCTATTCAAAATGAGTTTACTTACTATTTTACCTATGCAAAGCTCATATCGAAATAATCAAACATCAATGCTCGTCGCCATCATTATCAAACTTATCAGAAACACATATTTTTACTCTCAAGTACTTACATGCTTGTTAAAACATAGCATTTAAAAATACATTGCATAAAATATTAAGTTTATCTTATCTGAATCTTCAAATCAAATCAAATATCTCTATTCCTCTTAGAATAGTTCAAAGCGAATAAAAACAAAAGCTAAAGTAACTTGCTTCCAATCTTAACACGGCTTATTAAGCCATCATTAATCCCACAAAAATCATTTCAAACTTTGTTAAAAAGCAACGTAAGTTCGCATTCACTCACACACTTTCACTTCTATGCCAAAAGCTTTAACAAAATGTTGATATCGTTGAACAAGTGCTAATCTTCCACAACCGATTTCGAAACGTCTACAACTCATCAAAAGAAAATTCCACATCAAAATCTAATCCAAAAGTTCCTCATTCACTAAAAACTTCTCTACAAACTGGAAATCAATTCGAAATGGTAATATAGCTCATCAAAACTTCAAATCAATATTACTATAACACATATCATCCGATCTAGAAGGATTAGACCCAAGTGACGAAAGTCACATTGATTCTCCGAAGTGAAACCGAAATTGAATAAACCAAATTAAGATTATTTTAAAATCTTTTCATGTTCTAGATGCTTCATTAAGTCCTATGTATATTAATTAAGAACTGTATAAAGTTTCATGCCAAACAAACTTCTAAATCTTATTCAATTAGATGAATTATAGATGTTAGGGACCAAAATTTAAATTCCTAAAATTACATGGATCTATTGAGTCATATGTGTACTAGTTAAGCACTATATAAAATAAATATATTTTAGACATACACGCAAAATTTTAGGTCGATTGAACATCAATAACTCATTGAATTATTGCTTGAACATTCGGTGACCAAATTGAAAAGAATAAAAGTTAGGAAAACTGTTCAAACGAATTAATTGCCGTCTGTACAACCATCATTGATTGTAGATTCATGCCATTGTAAAATATTTCCATTTGAGTCCATTGTGGATAGACATCAATAGGATATTCTCTGAGTAAATCTTTATATAATGCATCGTAGAAATTCTTCTCATCCTGTTGTCGAAAAGAAGTGATATCGCTTCTCAGCTTAGTATTGAGAGATGGTGGGATGAAGTGAAGTAGAAACTTCTGGGCAAGTTCTTTCCATGTTGACACAAAACCTGGATGTAGAGAGTTAAGTCGCTCCTTGGCTCTATCTTTAAGTGAATATGGAAACAACTTCAAGCGCAAAGCCTCATGTGGAATTCCTTGTCGTATAAATGAATTACACAACTCAATAAAAGAGGCTAGATGAACACGAGGATTCTCTTGGTGTGTTTCGCAGTAATGTCCCATAGATTGTAGCATTTGGAACATACCAAGTTTAAGTTCAAAATATGCAACATTGATAGTTGGTCAAACAATACCTGGATTCAGACCTTCTAATGTTGGCACAACATGGTCTCTAATAGGCCGATTAATAATATTAACAACACTGTTGTTTTTCACGTTGTTCCTTTGTCCTGCTACATCAACATTTGGTTGTGCTAGTGGTGGTTCATGAACTGGAGTGTTGATTTCATATCCACGGTTAGCCATATTTTGTTGTATTTCTCGTCGTCTTCTCCCAAAGAATCTTTTTGATTCTTGTTGTGCTGAAAAATTTCCCTTGGGTTGATACGAGTCATACACCTAAGAAAATAAACAAATTAAATAACCTAAACTAAAAAGAAGAAAAAAAATCTTAAAACTACTAAATCAATCTCCAACAATGGCGCCAAAATCTTGGTGTAGACAAATCTTGATATTTTATGTTTGGTGGTGATGGGTTCCGTCGCAGGGGTTGATGCATTGATGTAACAATTTTTTTAAGGCATTGGTAGTTTATGGACTGCCTATGTTTTTACTTCGGTTGCAGCATGATTGGACAAGCAATTTTCTTTCTATGCTGGGTGTTTACCTGCGGACCTGGTTGTTTCTGGCTTCTTTGTTTGTTTTATGCTTGTCGGCTTGTTTGTATGGTTCGGTTTTTGTTACAGCTGCTGCGTTTCTTTGTAACAGTCTCTTTTACATTAATAAAATGGATTGACTTTATTGATAAGAAAAAAAAACTAAGATTCAAGTGTTTTTTTTTTTAAATGCCGATGATGATTTTATTAAAATAAAAATTAACATTACAATAGTCATGCCCATTACAGGAAACCCAGCAACAAAACTGTATTAAAAAAATACGGCCTACAGAACAAAACATAAGAAAGCCAACTAAGACAAACCTCAACCAAGGCAGACGACATAGCAAGACAAGGAAAATTCAAACTGTCAATGATAAACTTGAACTTAAGAGAATGACACTAAGGGCATCGGACTTTAACTCTATATTTCCCATTGGAAAAAGGCATTAGACCAAAGGGCATTATTGATTACGTTGATGTTATCCCCAAAATGGGAACATCATTTCTTCGGCACCAAATCCCAGATGACTTTGTGGATTATTATTCATCAGCTCCATGATCCATTGTTGCCTCTGCATGGAATCCATGGTGTTTGCCTCCGTTTGCACGTTGTCCCCCACACTCATCCCCGGTGTTGCTTCAGGCACTACCGACGGGACTGCAGCCACGGACGAGGATGACCCTTGGGGATCATGAGATGCTTTGCTGAGTAAATCAATCCTCTTGTCGATTTCCTTCAGGTTCTGATCGACCAACCACCCAAGATCATTCAAATCCATAATGTTTAAGCCATGGACGCTGGCTTTGCCAGCGATGTTTTGGAACATGACTTGGGTCATCTCCTGTCCCCGATAGTCCTTGCACTGTTTCTTGAGTTGTTCATTGGTTTTGGCGATCCTTTGGGTGAGGAAACTCTCTTGGTTCACCATCTTCTTGGTTTGTTCAATCTCAGGGATCTTCCTGAACTTGGAGAGCACTCGTTGGACTCCCGTGGCGGATGGCCAAACCTCGGGTTGAGACTCATAGGGACTGTACATAATAGCACATGCGTCGATCCCACACAGTGTACTAAGTTCACTCACTTTCTTCATTAAGCCCTTCTCTCTTCTTAAAGGTTGCTTTCCTTACTGACTCGTTGGAAATATAGACAAGCTTCACTTTCTTTCTCGTCATGGCTTGAAAATCAAAGGGATTGGATTCTTTGCCTCTCTTTTTTTCCTTATGTATTTCTTACCCCAAACAGCTAATTATGCTATTTATAGATTTGAAAGGATTTGTTGTTATCATCACAAGAATGTGGAGTATTCAAATCCATTTTTTCTTGTGAACAAATGCATGAACATGAAAATCTGCCCAAAATTAATGTCAATAATAGCTCTAATTTTAGTACGTACAATAAAATAATGAGATATCAAAGCTGTAATGTGATATAGAGAATTCAATTAGATGGGCTGGTTTGAATTTTCTCTCGATAATTATCGTTTTGTACAGATATATTATTCGTTTTAATCCTAAAATAATACCGTCACGTATTTATCTGAATCAGATAATATCGAATGCTAAGTATTATATTATGTTTATATTAATTCATAGTGCATTTTTGGTAATTACATATATAGCAATGTATATATAAATATTAAAGCATTATTTGTTTAGTCATAAAAAGATAATATTACATATTTATAAAAAATCATATAATATCAAGGAATAGGCGTTACATATATATTCATCCAAACATATTTGGTAATGACAGAAATCATATTGTGTGTATATATATAAGGCAAGTTCTGGCCAGTATCTCTCTCTATAAACAAGGCAATAAATCTTGATAAACACTTTAATTTAGGGTTTAAATTTGATACACAAACTGTGTAAAATTTATTTTACACAAGCATGCATATTTCTACTATAAATCAAAATTAAACATAAACCCTAGAAAATTAAACCCCAAACCCTAAATAATAAAACTTAAATTCTAAACACTAACCTTAAATTCTAAACCCTACAACCTAAACCCCTAAACTCTAAACCCTAAACTAAACCCCTAACCCCTAAAATTAAAAGTTCTGTGTAAACTTTAGTTTACACAGATTGTGTATTGAAGTTTTTCCCTTTAATTTATATATAAATATGTATAGAAAATGCCACGCAATATCAAAGCGGTAAATGTGATATAGATAATTTAATTGGCTGGGTTGGTTTGATTTTTTTGGTAAATAAAGATTTATATATATATATATATGATTCATTTAGTAAAAAAATATATATATATTATCAATTTATTTATAAAAATCATATAATATCAAATAATATATGTTTTTAATAGTCTTAAGGCGATTAAAAGGTAGTATTTGTTTATAAATATTCTTAACCCTTTGACAATACGATTTGAATTCAGGTCTCCTACAATGAATATCATCCTCTTTTCTATTGCGACCACTTATTGGGTTCAAAAATACTATATTTTTGGTAATGACAAAATAATAATGTTAGCATATTTATTGGTAATATCTTGGTCTAACTATTAGCTCAATGTGTAATTAGCTAACATCTTTAGTTCAAGGAAGGTCCATTTTATTGAATAGAACATAAAATTTTTTGAAATTGTATAAATTGTTTTATATATTTCGTTATCAAAAATATTAATGCCAACAATAATGTGTGTGTAAGGCAAGCAAGATCTAAATGTTATCCAAAAAGCTCACTAACATGGCAAGAATTAAATTATACAATTCATAGAATTATACATTTTATTCCTTAGATTGACCTTCCTCTAACTAAAAATGCTAGAGATTTACACTGAGTTAATAGTTAACCCAAGATATTGGTTATTTCACAGGCCATACTATGACTATGCAAGTGGACTGATATCTAGAGATGTAACCGAAAGGAGAACCATAACACTTTGCCCGAATAATGGCAATGATTATAGCGACCAATTACAAAACATACATTCAACACCATCAATTCTAAAATCTCATTTAAACAAGCACAATTAAGTTTCTAACATTCCATTTACAACATCATCTCCAAACAAGTTTTAGATCTTCCAATTGAAGATCACATAAAAGAATTCAAAACTTCATCCTTACCATCGCCACTTGCAAATCTAAACTAACATTAACTAGAGAACAAACACATTTGTAGAAAATCCAAACCAAAAAGGTAAAAATGAACCGAGAAAATAAATTGATATATCTGGAGCTCAATCGCTCCTTACATACCTTACAACCTTTGAATATCCTCCGTCCTTACTCTTTACACCTCACCGTTATCACTTCATTCGCCTTCACCTCCATTCGTGGTTGATGGATACTCAACTGGTGAATTAAGGAATTGCTTACATACAACTTCGCCGTAAAATTCCCTTCAATTCATACTCACAACTTGTAGAACTTATTGTTGTAACGTACAAGTTATAGGGTTTTAAGAGTCGTTGTTGTAACGGTTCACAATGTTGTATGGGTGTCGAGATTCGTTACGTCTAGTGGTTTGTATGATGGTTTGCACTTGCAAAGAGCCATTCGAAAAAAATCATAGACAATAATTGTGGGCATGTTTTTTTAGTGCTCGTCGTTTTCTTCCATGGGTACTTATAGGCAGGGTTGGTCTTGTTAATTCACAAGGGCAGGTGGTAGAGCAATGAACCTACCATATATGATAAGGCAGGAGTTGACGTGAATTGACCAAACACCGAAGGAGTTAGATTGTGGGAAAGTCGCGTGCAACCTTGTTAAGTGTTGGATTGGATAGGCATTAAACGACCATAACTCTAGTTATTTTTTCCACGTGTCTTTTGTGAAACATACAATCTTTCTTTGTTATTTGGCTAAGTCATGCTTCTAGTGAGGTTATGCATTCGGTCTCTAGATGACGTTTTACTATCCTTGGTTGGGGTTGTTCCCATTTTCTAAGATTGTATAGAGAGCTCATATTCTTAGGTATAATAATCCCCCCAACAGATAAAATATAGTTTATAAAGTGGCATTGCTTGTGTCGACTTTAATGGGTTTAATGTTATGGTGAAGATGTAGGGGTATCATTGATTCTTGTGGATGATTCAAATATTTGGTTAGAAACATAATGTAAGTTCTTTGATTTTGTTTGCATTTTTTTGAAAATCAAACCATGACCAAAGGTCACTTTTAGGTATCTTCTAATTCGATCTAATGCCACAAGGTACTATTCTCTAGGGTCACACATATGTTGGCTTTCAATTCCCATTACGAATGTTATGCCAGACCTTGGAAGAGATAGGTAAATAAGTTGTCCTACCAATCTTTGGTATTTCTCCTTGTTGATAGGATTTCCCATTTATTCTTTCTTCAGTTTCAAGTTGGCTTACATAGGAGTTTTATTTGGCTTGCAACCTAACATCTCAGTCTCTTAGAGTAAATCAAGGATATGCTAACTTTGAATAATAACAATGCTACATTCTCACATTGCTACTACCATCTCTAGAAATATCTAAGGATACCAAAATCTTTTGTTTCAAACTCTAGCAAGCAATTGTTTTAGTTTTCCTGTCTCATCAACATCATCTCTATTAACAATGATGTCATCTACATAAACAATTAAAATTTCTTTCTCCCCACCTGGTTTCATCTTCACAAACAATGTATGATCCATTTGACATTGTTTATAGCCATGTTTAATAATGACTTTGTTAAACCTATAAAATCATTTCTTTGGAGTTTGTTTTAAACTGTACAAAGACTTCTCAGTTTCACAAACTTTCTGATTATCAGAGTTCATCTTCATTATTGGGGGGATTTTCATATAAACATCTTCTTCTAATCTCTCATTCTTGATGTTAAGCTGATGTAGTATCCAATTTTCATTTACTGTTAGGGATGGGAGTACCCTTACTGAATTTAATTTAGCAACTAGGGCAAGGTTTCTTGAAAGTCGATCCCATATGATTGTGTGAAACCTTCACCCATAAGTCATGTCATATATCTTTTAATACTTTCATCTAAGTTATACTTTACGGTAAATACCCATTTGAAGCTAGGTAGTTTTTTCCTTGGGGCAGCTAAGTTAGTGTAACACCCATCACTCGGTCTAGAAGAAATAGACCCGAGTGACAAGTGTTACATTGATCACCAAAGTGATCCAAACTTGTATGAACTAAAAATCACTCAAAATTAAAACTTTACCAACTAATCATCAATTCTAGATGCATCATACAATCCTAGACCATCCAAATTAGCAACACATCAAATTTCATTCAAAACGGAAGCCTAAAACATGCTCAATTGCTAAATCTAAGCGATTAGGAACCAAAGTATAAATTCACAAAATTTTAGGGACTTATGGGAAACTAAAGGCTTCATATTGAAATTAACATTATCTTAAACCTACATGCATATTTTCAGGCCAATTGGACATCATTAGCTCATTTAATTGATGCATGAACATTCGGGGACCAAAATACAAAAAATTAGAACTTAAGAAGCTTCATAACCGAAATAAATACCATTCGTACCGATACTGACTAAAGATCGTACCGGTACACAAAATTTTTTTTAAAATTCCTGCAGCTTAGTTGTGCACCAGTACGAGGCATTGTACCAGTACTCGGAACAAGGTGTACCAGTACACTCTAACCAAAATTTTCAGACTTTAGAGGGGTGTACTGGTACGTTGCGCATACTGTACTAGTACCCATTGGGCCAAAATGCATATTTGTATATGCAAATTTAATCCAAAACTCTACAAATCATTCCCAAACATCTTAAACATGCTCTTAAAGATTTATCAACATAAAATACATTTGCTCAAGCATTCACATAACCAATTTTAGCATCAATGGTCAAGAAATGAAGAGTCTAAAGGCATGCTTCATAGTATTGCGTAACACACTCTCATTTTGAATTAAATGGCCAAATCTTACAAATAAGGCTGGAAACCAATTTAAAATAGTGGCATAAGACATTTAAGACTATTAAAACTAATACATAACATGAGACCAACACTATGGTAAAATTAGGCTATTAGACTAACATCACTCAACATGCTTCAGCATAATATGAATTTGCATCATCAAGTAAAACTAAATCACAATCCACCACATATTAGGCAATTCAAAAACATAAGAATACATGACAATAGAAATACAATCATCAAAACAAAACCCCCAAATCAAATGGCCCACATTGCCTTATTATAAAGTTTGCTAAAAAGGCTAAACGTACTCAAAGTTGTGCTTGTCTTGGCTATGGTCCTGGCCTCAATTTACATCCCAAAATCCTTTATTCCTCTGCAAAGATGAAAAGAGAGCGTAATCATGATGTGCCTAGCGTGTGCGCTCCAAAATAATTCGACACAATTTAAAAACCAAAACATCATTGATATGCACTCATCCAATTATGCAAAATTTTCAGAATTCATATAAATATTCGAAACCAATGCAAAACTTACTTAATCATATCAAAGCTTATCAAATATGTTTTTTATATTGGCAACATAGTTGTGACTTCACATATAATCAAAAATCATCAGATACACATATCAAATTTTATCAAATGTGGGCTTAGGTCTCCAACTCTAGGGGTGAGCGTTCAATCGAGTCAAGTCAAAAAATTTCGAGTTATTAAAGTTGACGCATTATATTTTACAACTCAAACTTTATTTGATTTTTTTTTGATTCTAGTCGAGTTTATGAAATTCGAGTCGAGTCAAGTTTTCGAGTTCCTATACAAATTTAATTATAATTATTTATCATGATATAATACAATTTGGTTCCAATTTAAACGACTTTCTCTAATCATATCAGATATGCATATATATATATCTTCATATTTTTTCATATGTGGCATATATTTCTTCATATTTTTTTATATCAGTATATATATTTGTAGCGACTATTTTTCCGAAAGCCGTTACTAAAATATAAAAATCGTATTTAGGGTTGGGGGAAGTGTTTCCCGTTTTTATTGAAAAAATTATTTAAAAAGAGGAATTTTAAGAAAACTCGTATTTTTTAAAAAAAAACATGGAGTAGCCACCTGTCACTTGGATAAGGTAGTCCGGACACCGAAAACAAACCAGAGATTCAAATTGGGTTCGGGAGTCGTTACGTACGTGGAAGGGTTAGTAGCCGCTACGCCTAAAATTGGTTCCTATAGGGTTTGTATCGTAATTATAAAAAAATCGATTTAATTTAAAAATTAATTCCTAATATGCGTGGTTTGAATATTAAATTTGTCTCTATATCCACGGTACCAAAAGAGATGACACAAGGAGACCGAGATAACACTCCCATTAGAATACCGAGAATAAGAGGCCTAAAACTATATACAACAAATTAAACATGCTAAAATATATTAAATGAATTACAAAAATATTAACAAAAACAAATAACATGAATATACCGATAAGAAAAAGATGAACAAACAAATATGCACGTATACATAAAAAAGTATAATGCTAAATTGATCTAATTTGTATATCACATGTATATAAAAAGAGTACATAAAATAATATAACAAGTAAAATTATCTATTAAACTCATATTACGTATACATATGATAATACCAAATAGATCATATATAATATTATATTATATGTAAAAAAACCCATACAATAATATAGCATGTGTAATATTATACATATATTAAAGCACTTACTTTACAAATTAAATATAATATGCATGATATATAAGAAACAATATGCATGCAAATATCACAATAAATATAACAAATTCACATATACGACAATAAAATACAAGAACATGGATATATAATAACATGGGAATGTAACACATTATATATGCTAAACATACCTATACGAACATAATATAAAAACAAATATTCACAAATATCAATTAATAGGCAATAATATATGTATTGAACAAATCAAAAGTCATATGAGCAAAAATAATTACTAAACACAATATCATAATAATATATAGAACATATAATAAATATTTAAATAAATATACAAAATAGAGGACTAAATTTAAAAAAAAGAAGAAATAACAGGGAGCAAAAAGAAATTAATCCTTCCAAAATCAATTTTAATTTCAAGAAGAGGGACCTGATTAAAAAATAGTAAAAGAAAAGTGGACCAAACTGTAATTTTCCATTTTTTAATAATTAAATCAAGATTAGCGGTAAAATTAAAAACCGGCCTAAACTTAGAGGCACTGGATGGGTAATTTATCCATGCGAAAGGCCAAAACTACGAAATAAAATAGGGCAGAGGGATTAAATGGGTAATTTACCCATTAAAAATTTGATTTAATATAAAATAGGGATGGAATTGCAAAGTTTTGAAAACATTGAGGGACTGAGAAAATAATTTCCCCATACGGAAGGGCAGCGCTTCAAAGAGAATGGGACAGAGGGACTAAAACGTGATTTTACCATTTTAAAGTTAAATGGTCTATAAATAGACCTTATCAGATCGATTTTTGGCCTTTAGCCATTTAAAAATTTTATTCAAAAAAAAATACCACATTCCCTTTGGAAAAGGGATGAACACCGCCGTGTGTTCATCTTGATCTGGGGACGAACCCAGATTTCGGTTGAAGGCTGTCGCATCGGCAACGTGCCCCACCGCACTGACTGCCGCTTACCGGCGCTGGTAGATAAAAAAACACATAAAACTTCCTCTACTCACCCAAAACACCAATCTGGTTTCCCCTCCTTCAAAATTGAACCAAAACACCCTTTTGATTTAAAAAAACTGACCCTTTTTATGTTTTGAAAAAAAGGAAAACAACCCTCTTTTTAACAAACCCTCCATCTATTCACCATACATGGCTTATCATCGGATATAGGAGTTCGAACGGCAAGGGTATGAACCCTAACCCTTTTTATTTTTTATCGAATACACGTTAAAAGGAAGAAGGTATATACCTCTGAATTTTTTATCTTTTATTTTTATTTCATCCCGAAAACTCTGATTACAAATGTATTGAATACATCTATATATCCTGATTTTTTGGTTCTGATTTGGTTTACACGAATAAGAAACCATAAATGGATATACTATTGATGATTTGAGTTCTGATATCCCTTGTTTTTTATGTTTGTTGCCCATGCTGGTGGTTAAATCTAGTGAGGAAATCGTATGACGGTAGTAGGAAGAATGGGCGGCCAGACACATGGCAATGGCAGAGATGAAGATTCATCTGGCCAGATTTAATCTCGACCGTTGGATAAGATCTAATCCAATGGCTGAGATTGCTCGAAAATGAACGGCTTGAATCATATATGGAGTGCATCGTGGTTGCAGGAGATGACGACACGTGGGGAGTGGAAAGCTGAACAATCTCATGCGTGCATGCCATGAACGCGTGGAAGGCAAACCGTCCACGCATGGACTTCACATTGGCCAACTGGAGGGGCATCTTGGATTGATCTTGGCCGTTGGATCAAATCTACTGTGATGATGGCGGCTGCAAAAGATGAATGGATATTAGATTAGATTCTACGGTTTTTAGTTAATTAGGTTGTGTTTGGGTTTTGGCCAGTTGGGCCTTGTAATTAATTTCTATTTGGGTTTTGTTTTTGTAATATAAACTTAGAACTTAATAAATATTAATGGGTTTATATTCTGATCTATTTTTGATATAATAATAATACATTAATATAATAATAATATAAATAATAATAATATTAACACGTACATAAATATGTATACATACATTAACCAAATATATACAAACATGCAACATATACACATGACACACATATATATTTATAAATACATACAACCATATCACATATATAATATACATACACACATTATACATACACACATTATACATACATAAATAAATATTGATAAACATGCACACTTATATACGTACGATAATGGTAAATATATATACACATTCTAACATATGCAAGCATACATACGATATACAATATACATTCACACATGTAATAATAATAACACATGCATTCATATAATGAATTAATATCATACACATTTTGAAAAAAAGCACATTAAAGATAATAATACACTATATATAATTGGATGACATATAATAACAGTTATAGTTAATTAATAATATTAATGCATAATATTATATGACCCTGGTAGAAATGAGTGATTACAGTTGCCCCTCTTTGCTTGTTCTTGTGAAACGAGAACAAAGCAAATATCAAAAACACTCATTTTTGTCATACTTCCCTATTCTTGGATCTGAAACCATGGGTTCTTCTAGAGCTTTCTGCTCTTCCTCGGCCAATTCTTCAAACTTCAATCTTTAATGCCCTAATTTGTACTCGTCTCAACATCGAAGGAAGGCTTAACACCATGTCTGAAGGTCTTAATGATGGCCCAAAGGTCTTACTAAATGGATTCACGCCAAAATGGCTACCAAAATCCCTTAAAATGATGTACCGTTTTCTACCGGTCTTAACATTAAAATAAGGTTAACATCATAACCATAGGACTTACAGATGGCCCGGAGGACTTAAGAAATGGATTCACGCCAAAATGGCTACCAAGATCCCTTAAAATAATGCCCCGATTTCTACCGATCTTGACATCAAAATAAAGTTAGAATCATGCCCGAAGGATTTACCGATGGCTTAAAGGATATGGAAATCTTCAATAGGATCTACCTCTTCAACATGAAGCTCCAAATCAAAATCTTTGCTTGTCTTCAAATATATGTTTAAAATAAGCAAAATGCTTTTAAGTTAGCATGCCCTTAACATAGGGATATCTATACGATGCATATAATGTATCACTATTTTTTTCTCTTTTTCTTCTTCTTTTTTTCCAAATCTATTTTAGAATCCTATCCCCTGAAAGGTCATTCTTTGGATTTCTTTCTTTCATTTCTCCGCAGTATGCTCTTCGATCTTCACTTTATCAGTTGAATACTCATTCTAAATATGACTGGACCCACGCTTTCAATCCTTTTACGCGAATGCCCTTCTTCTTCTTCGGGGTCATTACCCACTTCGCAAATAATCTCATTCTAGTCCCTATACCACTTTTATGTAGGGACTTTCATTGTCTCATTCAACGTTTCCCCATTCAATCCTGGTCTAAACTATTTTTCTTGTCTCTGACCCAACACTCAGAGTCTTTATCCATCTCAACATTGGGGCGAGCGAAATACCCATATTCCTTAAACTCATCTTCTTGTAGCATCTCGGCGGGAATCAACTCTAGTTCCTCATACTTTATCAATCATGCATTCTTATTACTTTATGTGGTATTGCCCTATTTGACCTTGGGCTCAATCTGGTCAGTTCTGACCCATCACTCAGAGTCTTTTTCTTTTTTTCAACTTAGGGTAGCAAAACCTTAAGCCCCTAAACTTTCTTTCGTACTCTAAGATTTTTTTTCATCCAGTTTTATTCTTCATTTCTCTGAACTAATCAAAACATCACGGTGGAAGCCTGCTTTAAGCCTCTGAGCCATCTGACATATGAACTCTTGCCATCATCCTCATCGTAGTCATTGATGGGTCATTAATCTACATCAGGTTGATCAAATGTATCTATGCCCTTGTATTTTGAATCTAATCCCTAAAGTAGTACATGGAAATCCTTTTTTGCTTAAAATGTCATTTTGCTAATCGTCATTCCAATGAAGGATGTCCTTTGGATTAACTTACAGGACCTTGAAACCAAAATCTTAATAAAAAGCAAAATAGAATATCTGGATATCAAGTGCAAGAGCGTCTTACATTTAAACTTTCAGTGATCATTTCAAGCACAGCTTGTGTCTAAAAAACTTTGAATGTTGTGGAGATTTGAAGTTGTAAAATTTCCCAAGATGACTCGGTTCATCCTCATGATTATCGCGTTGCTACAAAAGACTACTCATTCTCAAATCTCATTTTTTTGCTCCGCCCAAAAAATAGACTTGTTTAACCATTGGAGTGCAAAAATATCATTCTAAGAATAACATTCTGGGTGTAAGTGGGTGCTTCTGATTTTTTTGTGTTATTATTGTAATAATAATCATAATCGTATCTTCAAGGATTCATCTCTAACGCCAGGGTCTTGAACATGTGGAGCAAAGCTTTCTTATTAGATTTGTCAATCCCACGGCTCCATCAGAGTGATCCGAGATTTATTTATTTCATAGTTCATTTCTTCTCTTGTTATATATATATATATATATTTCTAGTCATTAATCACAATCCATTAAGACACAAAATACTACGCTTAGAATTTCAATTTCAAGAAACTCTTATGGTTAAAATTTGGAGCTTTTCATCATCGAATATCATCAAAGAAGTAATAGTCTTGCTTTGCTAACCAGAGTCTATTAGGGAAAAATCACACCTCACCGTTATCACAACATTCAAATGATCTCAGAATCAATGTCACATCTGGCAATTGATATCTAGTGACCTACAAAGGCAAGAAGGGATATACATATACATGTTTTCAAGGTCATTGTATGTTAAGCAAAATGCATTTTTCATTAGAATGGAAATCATCAAACATGAAACATTCCCCTTTAAAAAAAGATCTATACTGTAATGCCCCATTTTGGGCCTAGCGGTTTTGGGGTTGGTTAGACGGTCTAGTGGACTGGGTTAGAGATTCGAGTCAGATTCGGGAGCGAATATTTTTTTGAATTATAAAAATATGGAATTTTTTTAAAAAACATATTTTATTATATTAAAAATATTGGTTAAAGCAATTTTGGAAAACAAGCTTTGGAAGGGTGACATTTTGGCCAGTGACCAAAATGCAAATTTTGAAAACTATTTTTAAAAGGTGACTGTTTTGTAAAGTGTCAAAACTTTGAATCTTTAAGGAGCTATTTTACCATTTGGTCAAATATGAGTTTTCTCTTAACTAGGATTATTTTAGAAAGGTTTTAATTAAAAAGAATTAAAGGAAGATTTAGTTACAAGGTGGTTATTTTTCTAAAACACAAATTGACGTAACTTTTCTTCTCTCACATTTTCTCTCAAAACACTCTCAGCCAAACACTCTTTTTCCACCAGAGATTTAAGGTAATGATCTTAACTTCTTAACTCATTGATTTGCTAAATAATTTCTCAATTTGTTTTCCAAAAATCTCATTGAATTTCTTTGTTTTTCAAGAGGAAAAACCATCCAATTAAGGGGAAACTCATTCATTGGAGGTAAGTTTCATTATTCTCTTCTAATGAAAGGTTCTTTACTGAAATTCCCAAGTTCTTGGCTCTTTAAATATGTTTTCTAATAGGTTTTGATTAATTAATTATGGATTTTATCTTAATTGAGGTTTAATTGAAGGATCATGTGATTTTCAATTTGGATCTGTTTTTCCAGTGTTGTGGATTGATTTCAGTCTTGTTTTGGATGTATTATAATATGGATAAGTTGTTTTTAATAATGGAATCCCGAAATTGGTTGAATCTCTAATTGTTTAGGTTGTTAGTTAAGGGTTTTTGGGTTGTTTAAGGTGTTTAATCATTGCTGGAAGTAGAAGGATGTTGTGAATGAGTTTTTAAATATCAATTGATGAAGCTTGATGTTTTGAATCGTTATAATATGGTTGGGCTAAGATTGAGTAGTGCTTGAGGTTGATTTCGGTAAGTTTTGGATGATTTTTGAGTGGGCATCTTGAGAGCTACGAGATTTTGGTTTGAAACAGAGTGTTGGATGCATTTTACTACACGTTTCCTATGGTTTTGTGTGGCCGAAACAAGGGAAATCAAGCCGTAGCATCTTGAGGTGGTTTGAGGCTTGTCGGGAGCTTGTTTCGCGGTAGCTAGTAAGGGGAAGTGAAATCGGTGAGTAGAAATAGTCTTAAAAGTCTTTCAAATGTTTGAAAGTGGTTTTGGGAGTTTAGGATAAGTTTGAAACACTTACCTAAGATCGGAAGTAAGTTTCCCTCTTTTGCTCTTTAATATCAATTCGTATATAAACATGTGTAATTCATGTTTTGGTCGTAAACATGGTTTATTTTTACTTACTATAAATGCATGATTTTGAGTACACATGCAATGGCTTAAAAGTGTATTAAATGCTAGTGAGCATTGGTTTTTATTCCGATCGAGAATGTGATATTGCTATGGTAATGCGATTTGCATATATGGGGATTGTTTGTAACGCATTGTAAAACAGTGAGTAAATGGTTTTGTAAATGATATATCAGCTATGTGACAAGGTGAGAAAACATTCAGATATAGTTGGCATGCCATAGGATAAAGTGCACTATAATATGGTTAAAAATCAATCGTGGGTTAAGAGTCTTTTAGGTATAGCGATCGGCTACCCGGACTATGTTGTTATCACTTGGGTTGAGCGCTCGGTTCTCCTTGTTGATGTAAAGCTTGCGGTCGGAAAGGTTGTGAAGTCATGCGGTCGGCATGGGGTAGTCTTGATGATGGTTGGTCATTAAGGGAGATCCGTGTATCCGATGTGTAAAGTTAATAGTTGATTAACTAAAGGTTAACGGTCGGCTAATCAAGTATAGTGGTGGACTATCTGGGGTCACTATAATTGCCAATATATGAGAATTCTAATGTTGAATCTATTTATAATGCTTTGGGATTTAAGCATGGTTTTGTATATAATGCTTTGGGATTTAAGCATGGTTTTGAATTTGATGCTTTGGGATTTAAGCATGGTTTTGAATTTGATGCTTTGGGATTAAGCATGTGGAATATATATATTGTTTTGCATATGGTTGATATGCATGTTTTGATTTGAAGCTATTGGAACATGCTTAGGTCGTAAGCATGGTTTGAAAACAAGTGTTGGTTTTCAAGGGTTTTGAATGCATAATCGTTTAAGAGCATCCTCACTAAGCAAGTTTGCTTACGCTATCTTTTCTCTAATGATGCACAACATCAAAGCTTGGAGGCAGCAAATGCAAGGATTAAGTGATCCAAAGACACGATTATTTGAGTATGAACTCGGTTTTAGTTTTCGGCTAATAAGGCAATGTGTTCGCCATGGATTTTTGGGTTTTGTAATTCAGTTTTCCCTGGTTTTGAGCATGTATAATGTTGTGATTTTGGAGCTTGATTGTTGATGTTTCGTATATCGTGCATCGTTACCTATGGTTGATGTTATATGGTTACCTAGGTATGTATCTTGATGGTTTTGCTTGGATGACATGCTTTGATGAGCTAATCCTATTGAGTATGGTACTGATGTGTTGTTGGTATGGTGTTCTTGTTGGTAAATGCTTAATTGAGCATCTTGGTTTGTTTGGTGGTGAGTTATAGGGAGCATGCCTCTAAATCAATCTTTTGGTGGCATAAACTTGTGTTCTAGTTAAACCTTGGTACAAGTGTTGTTAAATGTGATGTTGGATGTTTATATGTATGTACGTATGCAAGTTGCTAGGACCTAAATGCATCTAGTTTTGTGTGAAAAACAAGCTAAAAATGCCATTACAGGTCCGGGCGTATCGAAACAGGTGTCCCCGTATCGGTACGGCTAGGCCATTCAGGCATAGCGTTTCGATACGCGGGTTGGTGTTTTGATACGGGCTTACCTTTCTAGGCTTAACGTTTTGGTACTTGAGCAAGTGTTTCGATACAGTTAAAGGCATTTTTGCCAAGTGTTTCGATACCGATCAAGCGTTTCGGTACGAGTTTTAGCTACTGGACTCTGAGTTTTTTGAAAACATAAGGGCGTATAGAAACACTAGTAAGCATACCGGTACAGATATCGTTAAATTGGTTATTTTGGAATCTTGAAGCTTCCTGGCTCTTTCATTTTGGTCCTTGAGTCTTGGGAATGCAATTGTATGAGTTGGGATGATTAAATTGACCTGGAATTTATCATGTTGGCATATAAATGGACTAATTGAGGATTGATAACCTTAAATTCAATTTTAGTCTTGTAATTTAAAGTAATTACGTTTTAGTCTTCAATTTTGAGTATGATGCAATTGATAGTCTTTTGTGACTTGTTTCATTCGAGAAATCACCTATTGCTAGTATGAACATGTAGGAACAATAATTTATATTTAAACAAGATAAAAAAATGGACCTATTTTTGTAACCTTTCTATGATTTGCTTCTGCAAGCTTAATGTAGCACTCTCGGTTTGATCGGGCGTCTAGGCCGGGTTGAAGGGGTTATATTTGTTGGTATTAGAGCCAGGTTACGAAAGGTTGGGATGTTGTTGTTTGGTTGTATATCATTGTTGGTTATGCACGGTGATTGTGTACATGTACGATAATTGATTTACATCATGTTGGGGTATGAATTGGGAACACATTGCCTATTACCGAGGTTTTAAAATGTTTTATAAGATGGTCTTGGTTCCTTTGCCTTGTGTTAGCCTGACTTTAATGTGTTTTGATGCTTTTGTTAACATGGCTCGACGTAAGACACGTTCTATGGCTGATAATGAAAGAATCAGGTAGAATAACATTGAGGATGAGAATCACACTAATATTTTACTTTCTCTTCCTCCATTGGTTCCACCGGTCAATGTTAGGGCTAGTGGTGTGCCCCAGGATCATCAAGTGCCGGTATTTGGTGATTTGACTCTGTTAGTTCAGGCAATAACGGGAGCTTTTCAAGCAGCGATGGCTGGAGTGCATGCGCAGGCATCGACATCTGCTATGGCGGTTAACCCAGGGTTACCTTTGGAGTGTCTTCGTAGTTTGGGAGGTGTTGGGTTCAGGGGTTTGAGCCTTGAGGCATCCAAGGGTTGGCTAAAGAGTACGATTCATATTATGAATCAAACGGGCTGTAATGATGAGCGTAAGCTGGGTTGTATAGTGTCACTGTTGTATGGTGATGCTTATTATTGGTGGGTGACCATAATTGCTAATGTCTCGGAGGTGGATGTAACTTGGGAGTTCTTTCGAAGAGCTTTCAAGAAGAAGTATCTTGGTCCTCAGTATCTGGATGCGAGGAAATGTGAGTTTATGGCCTTGGTTCAGGGTGGCATATCGGTGGCTGAATATGAGGTGAAATTCATCCGTTTGAGTTAGTATGCCTCAGAGTTGGTTCCAGATGATCTCGAGAAGTGCAATTGTTTTCGCGATGGGTTAGTGAAGGATATCAAACCATACCTGTTGGCTGCGGACTATACAGATTTTGATGTGCTTGTGAACCGCGCTAAGGATATTGAGCTGTCCTTGAGGGTTTCGGGACAAGGTTCAAGCATGGCCTCGAATAAGCGATGAGCTGACTCTGACTATTTTGGGAGGAAGAATAGGAGGTTTCGAGATAAGAGGCATAAGTCGAATTACAAGCGTGGTGGTGGCCATGGTAACCAAGGTGTTTGTATTGTAGCTGAGTGTGAGCGTTGCGGTAGACACCACACGAGTGAGTGTTGGGGAAATACCATGAGTTGCTGGATATATGGATCTTCTGGTCACATGAAACGTGACTGTCCTCGTGCTATGGGTGATGCACTAGTTCGGGCTGTTGTACCTGCTAGGGGCCGAGGCCGTGGCAGGTGCAATTTTTAGAGATGCGAGGATGGTCAAAGAGCTGTGGCTTATGCTGTTGCTGTAAAACCGAAGAATGGTGGACCAGCACAGATCTATGCTCATCGTGAGGGGCGCAACGACACAGATATGAGCGCAAGTACTTTCACCTTACAATCTTTGTTGTTGTTTTCTTTGATTGATTCGGGGTCTACTCATTCATATATCTTAAGTAAGCATGCATCGTTGTTAAATGTTCCTGTTGAGATCTTGGATGTTGGCATGTTAGTAACTAGTTCTTTTGGGGAGACAGTTACAACTTGAAGGTTGTATAGGCGTTGGCCTTTGGCGGTGCAAGGTCATGAGTTTTTCGTGGATTTGATGGAGTTGCCATTTCATGGTTTTGACGTTATATTGGGTATGGATTGGTTAAGTGAGCATAGGGCAGTGGTGGATTGTGAGTCCAAAATGATTTCTCTGAAGTTGGCCGATGATTATGAAGTTGTGGTGGTGGTTGAGAATGTGAAATTCTTGTCCAATATTGTTTTGGCTACCCGAGCGGAGAAAATGATGCTTGATTGTTGCCAAGCTTATTTGGCTATTATTATGAATCTGGAAGCCAAGGGTGTTCAGGTGCAGGATATTTGAGTTGTTTGTGATTATCCGAAAGTTTTTCCTGAAGAGTTGTCGGGTTTACCTTCGGATAGGGAGGTGGAGTTTCGCATTGAAACTTATGAAGGTACAACTTCAGTGTCCATTGCTCCTTATTGGATGGCATCGAAAGAGTTAAAAGAGTTGAAATCACAGCTTCAGTAGTTGTTGGATCATGGGTTCATTCGATTGAGTGCTTCTTCTTGGGGTGCTCCAGTTCTCTTTGTGAAAAAGAAGGATGGATCGATGCATATGTGCATTGATTATTGTCAGTTAAATAAGTTGACAGTGATGAACAAGTATCCATTATCGCGAATTGATGACTTGTTCGATCAGTTTCGCAGGGAAGTAGTGTTTTCAAAGATAGATTTAAGGTCGGGTATTATTAGTTGAAAGTTAAGGATGTGGATGTTCATAAGATGATATTTCGTACGAGGTACAGTCATTACGAGTTTTTGCTGATGCCGTTTGGTTTGAAAAATGCCCCGGCGGCTTTCATGGACTTGATGAATAAAGTGTTTCATGAGTACCTTGATCATGGTTTTTATTAATGATATACTCGTGCACTCTCGTACCGAGGAGGAGCATGATCATCATTTGCGGATTGTGTTGCAAGTCTTGAAGGATAATCAGTTGTATACCAAGTTGAGCAAGTGCGAGTTTTGGCTCAAGGAGGTGATGTTTCTTGGACATGTGGTATCCACATAGGGAATTCCTGTTGATCCACAGAAGATTGAGGCTATTCTCAATTGGAAACAACCTAAGACCCTGTCGGAAGTGCGTAGTTTCCAAGGGTTGGTAGGCTATTATCGCCGTTTTGTGGAAGGGTTTTCTAGTATTGCGGCTTCGTTGACAAAGTTGCTGCAAAGAAGTGTTCCTTTCGTTTGGACGGAGAAGCAACAACAGGCTTTGAGAAGTTGAATGAGGTTTTGACACATGCTCCTATGTTGATTCAACCATAATCTGAGAAAAAGTTTGTGGTTTATAGTAATGCATCGTATGTTGGTTTGGGTTGTGTGCTGATGCAAGATGGAAAGGTTGTGGCCTATGCATCAAGGCAGTTGAAGGTTCATGAGCGCAATTATCCAACTCATGATTTGGAGCTTGCTGCTGTGGTGTTTGCCTTGAAGATTTGGCGACACTACCTTTATGGAGAGAAGTGTGTGGTCTTTACAGATCATATAAGAGTTTGAAATATTTGATGTCTCAAAAGGATTTGAACCTTAGGCAACAAAGGTGGTTGGAGTTGCTTAAGGATTACGACTTGACAATTGAGTATCATCATAGAAAAGCCAATGTTGTGTCAGATGAGTTGAGTCATAAGGTGGCGGTTGAGCTTAGGGCAATGTTTGCAAGTTTGAGTGTGACGCGGGAATATAGGTTGTTGGCTGAATTGCAAATTAGGCCTACGCTGTCACAGTTGATTAAGGCTAAGCAACCATATGATGATTCCTTGGTTCCTCATGTTAAGAACATAGCAGATGTTAATCTGACGGATTTTCATTTTGATGATTGTTAAGTGTTTAAAAGTACTATATTTTTACCCTTTTTACTCTTTATTATTGCTAGACTTAGGCTCATTTTAGTTGCATATTTAGCCATTCATGCATAATTTCATTATTTCCTCCACTGACATGCTTGATTACATAAATTGGTTAATTTTCGTAGAAAAGGTGCTGCTAGTGTGTGTTTTGTGTGTGCAGGATCAAATTGCCCAAGTGAGGAAGAAATTGCCGAAGCAATTACCGCGACAATTAAGGACAAGAAGATGTGGCTGCCATTTTACGGGAACAAATCTAGAAGAATTAAAATTCCATGAAGAAATCAAAAGGAGATTAATTCCCAAAAGTTTAGAAGAAATATTTGGAAAGTAAACAATAAAAGAGATGTATCTCTTTTACATTCAATGCCAATTTAAAATCATACTTTCCAAATATAAGAAGAATTTAACCTAGCCATCCCTATTTAAAGGAGGCAAGCCGTCACAAGGAAGAGGATGAGAGGGGAGGGACTGTCGAGGTTTTCTTTATTTTTCTTGTGTTTATTTTGCACCAAGTCATGAACTAAATTTAATTGGCTTGGGTTATTGTGTTTTTGTCGTTGTGAGACGTTTGGATTTTGTTTAGGTTTTTGAGTTGCAATTCAATTTCAATGCTTGTTCATTCTTGATTCTTAATATTGGTTGCGAGTGAATTAGGAGAGGAACTCGTGATTTCAATCATCTATTTATCTAATATCGGGAGAGTTAGATTCAAGAAACGAATGAGCATGGTTTTCATACAAATGAAAGTTGGTGAAGACTAATTCAGCTTAGGGATAAGTTACAAATTTCAACGGCTAAGAGGAGCGCAAGATTGGTTGTTTTTCACCCTTGGTTCACGCAGAGATGTATTATCAAGGCATGCATAATTAACATTATTTCACGTTAGGGATAACAAGGAATCATTGAAGAAAGCTCCGCTGAACTTTGAAAGTTGTCGCACAATTGCCCAGGCGATTGCCCCATTATTAATTGCCCAGACAATCGCGGAAGCATTACCCAGGCAATCCGATCAGGAAATTGCCCTATTCTTAATCAACTAGGCAATCGCGGTAGCATTGCCCAGGAAATCTGATCAGACAATCGTGGGAAAATTGCCCTGGCAATTCGACGGCTACTCAATTACCACGACGGTCTATTCGATCATCACCCCACGACTCACAATAACCCGTCCTACTCTCTCTTATTTGATTACATCTCTTCTTAATTTACTTGTTTCTTTTAATTTACTCGTCAGAATCTACCTCTATTATCAATTGTGCTTTTACTTTTACAGTGCAAGAAGTTAGATTCCTGAAGTAGCACCAATCCCTATGGAGACGATATCTAATCTATACTATAACTTGTGACATGTACACTTGCACCAATTGCGAAGCACTCTAAACACGCAACAAGTTTTTGGCGCCGTTTTCGGGGATTGTCAATAGCGACTTTGTTTATAAATTCTTGCACCTTTATTTATTTTTGTTTTGTTTTATTTACTTTTCGGTTTCAAGGGATTTACAATTTCAGTTTTGCATTTGTGTATGACCAGGGCGAGACCAACATCACCAGAATACCCGTTTGAACCTGAGATAGAACGAGTTCTACATAGGAGAAGACGTGAGCAAAGAGCAGTAATGGCAAATCCTATTGTTCCAGACGACAATCAATGTAATACGGCAATAGGAGGAGGAGCTCAAATCGAAAAACCAATGCATGCCAAGAATAGACCAATCCGAGACTACCTAGAGGAGGATCTAAACGGTCTTAATCCAGGAGTTATCACACCTGAAATAGAAGCTGCCCACTTCGAATTGAAACTTGTTATGTTCAACATGATCAACACAATTGGACAATTTGGAGGATCGGCCACTGAAGATGCCAGACAACATCTCAAATCATTCCTGGAGATTTGCAATTCCTTCAAACTACAAGGAGTCTATGAGGATGTCCTAAGGCTGAAATTATTTCCCTATTCACTAAGGGATAAGGCAAAAATGTGGTTAAATAGTATTCCATCCGGATCTATAGGATCTTGGATGGATTTATGTCTTGATTTCATTGCTAGATTTAGTTATACAAATATGACTGATAAATTGCGTAATGATATTACTTCTTTTCGGCAGGCAGACGATGAGTCCATGTACGAGGCGTGGGAGCAATACAGAGATCTTTTACACAAATGTCCCATGCACAGATTCCCATTATGGACACAAGTGATGATGTTCTACAACTCAGTGAATACGCCGACAAGGATGATGCTAGATGCCTCGGCAAATGGCATACTACTTGACAAGTCACCTGAGGAGGCAATAGAGATTCTAAACCGTCTTGCCAAGAATGACTATCAATTCTCAACTACCCAAAGGGGAATAGTCAGATGAATCACCACGATAAATGAGTTTGATTCATCGGGATCAATTTCTGCACAATTGGCCGTACTAACCAATTTGGTTAAAAATATGCAGCGACCAAGCAACACACAGGAGATCAAGGTAGTAGATTCAATTTGTGATTTATGTAATGGTATCCATGATTCTTCTGAGTGTTTACAGAACCCACAATCAAGTTTTTATGTTGGAAACTACAACCGGAACAACAATGTGACGTCCAACACCTACTATTTAGCCTGAAGGAAGCATCCGAATTTCTCATAGAACAATCCGAACAACTCCCTCAATCAAAACAATTCGAATGGACAAGCATCGAGATTCTAGCAGAATATGCCACGACAACAGCTGCCGTAGCAACAATCGACACAATCTAGTTCTTTAGAAAATTCTCTCAACGCTTTTATGTTAAAAACTGAATCTTATATGGTTGAGAATAGTAGTTTCATGAAAAGGACTGACGCTTTCATTAACAGGACTGAGATGAGATTGCAAAATCAAGAGGCAGCCTTGAAATCATTAGAGACACAAGTAGGGCAATTCGCTCAAAACTTGAATACAAGACCCTTTGGCGGACTATCTAGCGATACTGAGGTCGCAAAAGGAGTAGGCCACGGACAATGTAAGGTAATCATCACTCAGAGTGGTCGAAAGCTTGAGGAAGACCTAAAGGAGAACACTCAACCAGCAGAACGATCTCCTATGCAAAAAGACACTAAAATTGATGAAAAGACAATTACTCGGTAATTCCCAGCGGCAATGCAGTTCCAATTCCCGATGTCCAGACAGCTCTAATTGCCCCAACAATTCTTGATGCCCGGTCAATTAACAATAAAAAGCTGAAACCAGAAAAGAAAGAAGATGAGATTCAAATTCCACCTCTATTCCTACAAATGTTGAATTGGCAGCAACAAGAATATCAATTCAAGAAATTCCTAGACATCTTGAAGCAAGTTCACATCAATTTGTCATTGGTAGAAGCAATAGAGCAAATGCCGAACTACGCCAAGTTCCTTAAGGACATTGTCTCTAAGCGAACAAGGCTAGGTGAGTTTGAAACAGTGGCAGTAACAAAAGGATGCATGGCAATGGTACAAAATCGTATGCCACTTAAACTTAAGGATCCCGGTAGTTTCACCATACCAGGCTCTATCAGAAATCACTATGTCGGGAAAGCCTTGTGTGACCTTGGAGCAAGCATAAACCTCATGTCGAAATCTGTTTTTCCAGAGATTGGGAATAGGGAAGGCGAGGCCAACAACAGTGATGCTTCAACTTGTAGACAGATCCTATGTGCATCCAGAGGGGAAAATTGAGGATATTTTGGTAACAGTTGATACATATATTTTTCATGCTGATTTTATTGTTTTGGATTGTGAAACAGATGAGTACGCACCCATCATACTTGGGAGACCATTCTTAGCTACGAGAAGAACCTTGATCGATGTAGAGAAAGGAGAACTCACAATGAGGGTAAATGACCAGCAAGTCAAACTCAATGTCTTCCAAACCCTTAAGCATGCTGACGAACTAGATGAATGCCAAGCCATTCATGTCACTACCGAATTTAATTTTGAGGTAGAAGAGAAGTGCCTTGACAATTACAGTGCCGAACTAGAAAACCCCGAGGAACTGATCGATGAGGAGCTTGATGAAGCAAACTGGATAGTGAGTTGACCAGGTAAGTATTTTGAACCATTGGATTACTCAGGTAAGGAAGGTAAACTTGAAAAACCTTCTATTGAGCAACCACTGACACTTGAATTGAAACCATTGCTAGGGCAATTAAAATATGCTTATTTGGGAAACAATAACACTTTGCCTATGATAATTTCTTCTAAGTTGCAGTCTGAACAGGAAAGGAAATTGATCGATATGTTAAAGCTGAACAAGAAGACAATCGGATGGACAATTGCCCACTTGAAGGGAATTAGCCTGGTGGTATGTATGCACAAAATCCTTTTGGAGGATGATCATAAACTGGCAATTGAGGCACAGAGGAGACTTAACCCTGCTATGAAGGAAGTCGTGAGGAAGAAAATCATCAAGTGGCTCGATGCCGGTATCATATATCCTATCTCTGACAGTACATGGGTAAGTCCGGTACAATGTGTACCAAAAAAATATAGGTATAACAGTGGTAAGTAACGAAAGCAATGAACTCATTCCAACTAGAACTGTGACCGGTTGGAGGGTTTGTATGGACTATCGAAAGTTGAATAAAGCTACTAAAAAAGATCACTTCCCTTTACCTTTTATTGACCAAATGCTTGACCGTCTTGCAGGGAAATCTTTTTATTGTTTTCTTGATGGTTACTCAGGTTATAACCAAATTGTCATAGCACCAGATGATCAGGAAAAGACCACTTTTACATGCCCATATGGTATTTATGCATTTCGAAAGATGCCATTCGGTTTATGCAGTGCCCCGACAACCTTTCAAAGATGCATGATGGCAATTTTCTCTAACATAGTGGAAGACTTCCTCGAAATATTCATGGATTGTTTTTCGGTATTTGGGGATAGTTTCGACAATATCCTCGGTAATTTGGAAAAGGTAATGTCACGATGTGAAGAATCCGATCTAGTGCTAAATTGGGAGAAGTGCCATTTTATTATGGATTAAGGTATTGTGCTCGGCCATAAAATCTCGTCCAAAGGAATCGAAGTGGATAGAGCCAAAATAGACGTGATTGAGAGATTTCCACTACCAAATTCAGTCAAAGGAATATGAAGTTTCCTCGGACATGTAGGTTTTTACATAAGCTTTATTCATAATTTTTCTAAAATTTCTAAACCCTTGTGTAATTTTCTTGAAAAGGATAAGGCTTTCAACTTTGATGAATCTTTTGCCACGACATTTGAAGCCTTGAAAAAGCAACTTGTTTCAGCACCTATTGTGGTACCACCCGATTAGACCTTACCTTTTGAACTTATGTACGATGCAAGTGATTATGCGGTATGGGCTATTTTAGGGTAGCAAAAAGGTAAGATTTTTCATGTAATTTACTACGCTAGTAAAACTCTAAATGACGCACAATCAAATTACACCACCACGGAGAAAGAATTACTAGCGGTAGTATTTGCATTCGATAAGTTCCGTTCCTACTTGATTGGTACTAAGGTAATTGTTCATACTGATCATTCGGCAATTAAGTACCTATTTGCTAAGAAAGATGCCAAACCTCGCTTAACTCGTTGGATTTTACTTTTACAAGAATTTGACATCGAAATTAAGGACATGAAAGGAAAAGAAAACCAGGTTTCTGATCACTTATCAAGGTTGGAAAAAGACAATGAAGATTCAGACTCCTTGGAGATCCATGACACATTCCCGGATGAGCAATTACTAGTTGCCTCGGCAACTCCCTGGTATGCCAATTTAGTCAATTTTTTGGTTAGTGGTATTTTGCCTTATGATCTTACTCACCAAGGAAAGAAGCGGTTCCGACATGATGCTAAGCATTGTTATTGGGACGGGCCTCTTTTGTTTAAATAATATGCAGATTAGGTGATAAGACGATGTGTTCCCGAGGAGGAACAGGACAATGTGCTTCGGCAATGTCACTCTTCACCCTATCGAGGCCATTTTGTAGGAAGACGCACCGCAGTCAAAGTCCTAGAATCCGGATTTTATTGGCCTACACTTTACAGAGATGCTCAAGAATTTTACAAGCAGTGTGATCAATGTCAAAGAACGAGTAATATTTCTAAGCGACATGAGATGCCACTGTAGAATATCCTTGAAGTCGAGCTATTTGACGTATGGGGTATTGATTTCATGGGAACGTTCTTATCCTCCTTCGGCAATCTCTATATCTTACTTGCCGTTGACTATGTTTCTAAATGGGTTGAGGCGGCTGCAGTACCTAGAAATGATTCAAAGACCGTGCAAAAATTCTTGAAGAAATACATATTCACACGATTCGGGACACCAGGGGCAATTATCAGCAATGAGGGCACACACTTCGACAACAGGTTAATTGCCAAGATGTTGGAGCGATTTGGAGTGACACACAAAATTGCTTCGGCAAATCATCCACAGACAAACGGGCAAGCCGAGATTTCCAATCGGGAATTGAAGGCTATACTTGAAAAAGTTATTAATCCTTCTCGAAAGGATTGGTCCACAAGAATTGATGAAGCACTATGGGCATATCGAACAACATTCAAGAAACCTTTAGGCATGTCACCTTACAGACTTGTTTATGGAAAGACTTGCCGGTAGAGATCGAGCATAAGGCTTATTGGGCAATTAAAACCATAAACATGGATTGGGAGAGTACAGGGCAAAAGCAATTATTGGACCTCAATGGGATTGAAGAAATTCGTGCCATAGCCTACGAGAACACAAGAATTTACAAGGAGAAAACGAAGCGTTGGCATGACAAGAAGCTATTGCGGGGGCAATTTTTGCCCGGGTAATTAGTTCTTTTCAATTCTCGGCTAAAACTCTTTCCGAGAAAACTGAAATCAAGTTGGTCTGGGCCATTCGAAGTAGTAAAACCATTCACCCATGGTGCTGTGATAATCAAGTCCACCATTGACGAATATGAATTCAAAGTTAACGGACAAAGATTGAAGCACTATGCCGGCACCCATGTTGAGCGAGACAAGGAAGTGGTTACTCTAGGAGATGCATAATCATGCTCTCCTTTAGTATTTTTTTTATTTTGTTTTGTTTTTAATTTTGGACTTATTTATTTATTTCGTCCTTTAAATTTTAAATCTTATCTTTCCATATTTTTTAGGACGTTTAATTTTAATTTTCCATATTTATCTTTTTAATTAATGCTTATCTTTTTATTTGTGTTTGAATTTTAGGAAAAGAGTTCAAGACAAGGAGAGGTTGGATTTAAAAAAGGGAAATTTGCATTTAAAGAGGGAATAATGGGCTGATTTTAAGGGATTACAAAGGCCTATGTGAGTAATAATTTTTACCCTAATTTTCAACCCTTCTATTACCCTAGCCGCCTATCCCTCTATAAATACCCTTTGCCGCATACCCCAACCAATCCCCTCTTCATCTTTTATTTTCATCATTCTTTCCTACTTTATTTTCTTTCCAATAGCCGAAACTCACCCTTCCCATACCCAACTTCACATTCAAACTTTCAACTCCATCAACTCACCCTTCTACTCTCTGAACTCTCAAGTTTTCTTTTGTTTTCTTTGTTTTCTTCCAACCACAAACACAACCACCATGGCCAAAACTCTCAAGTTTATGGATCACCCAAGTTCATCCAAGGATCCACAATTCCGCCGCTTAGCAACAATACAAATTGAGGAGAAATATCGAGCAAAGTTTGCAAATTGCTAGGTATGGGAGGAACACAGATTTGCTTCTGACGTTTCCCAAAAGAATCTCAGCCTCGAGGTGTTCATCTTCAAAGTTATTGAGCATTACAAGTGGCAAATCCTTTGCCATCAACCAAAGGGCGGCAATGTCTCATGGGTAAGAGAATTTTATGCTCATTCTCCTAACCCAAACAATCCCTATGTCTATGTTCGTGGCAGGGCTATCCCTATTGATGCCGACACCATCAACAGTTTCTACGGGATATACATAGAGAAAGATGAATATAAAGCTTTTGTGGATAACATCACGGCCGAAGAAGTTGAAAAGGTGTTCCAAGACCTCACCATTGAAGGAGCCAAATGGAACAAATGAGCCTTAAAAGGGACGGTAAACCACCTTATGTTAAAACCCAAACCTAAACTGTGGAACAAGTTTGTTAAATCTTGCTTAATACCCACCACACACAACCTTATTCTCGCATTTTATTGATTTATTCTATTTTGAAAAAGTGAATTATTAATGTTGGACAAATTATATGTGATGAGATATTTGCTTGTAGTAAAAAAGATGTAGGTTCTCTTTTCTTTCTGTGCTTAATCTCTCAACTATGCAAGAAAGAGAAGGTGCCAAGCGATCCGACGGACAAGAAGTTGCCCTCCAAAACTGTGTAGAACCAAGCTCAATACTTAAAGTTTATGGGTGAGGGAATGAAGAAAGAACATGAAAAGCCAAAGACAACCTCAACAACAAAGATTGTCCGGGCAACCAAAATTGCCTCGAAAATTCCAGATGCCTCGGCAATTCTAGATGCCTCGGTAATACCGGCAAAACATGCCTCGACAATTCCTGATGCCCGAGCAAGTGCATCTGCGTCGGCAAGCATGGATCGAATAATGGAGATGCTTCACCCAATATCTGACCGATTAGAGAGAATGGAGGCTCGACAATTACAATTCATGCGGTACAAGAGAGACCATAATGTAGCTATCACACGAGTGATCCTTGAGAAGTACCCCGATAACACCATGCCTTTTTCGGTGTTTCCTGCCAACCTACTTGCTACGACAACTGATGATGCCACAACAATTGCTACACAAGATAAAGATTCAAACAAGACCATACCTGAACCGATGAAGTCACTAACAGTCGAGCCACCAAACTCGAAGCACAAAGCTTCTATCATCGATGAGACTGAAAAAGAGGATGAACAAAGTGATAAGGTTCCAGAAGTGAAGGCTCAAGCCGCCACACGCAATCAACCACCTAGAATAACAAAGCGAATCAAGCATACTACCCGAAAAAAACTTATCATCCAAGGTGACGACCTTTTCGACTAACTCATTTGCATTTTAATTTTATTTTTTTGTACTTGCACGCATTGAGGACAATGTTTCTCTTGAGTTTGAAGGGTGTTGCTTCTAGTTAGTTTCATGTTTAAGTTGCATTCATTTTTAGTAATAGCATATAGGTTGCATATATTACTTGCCATGCCTTTGATTGGATTAAATTTGCCTAGGATAAAGTGCACTATAATATGGTTAAAAAACCGATTGTAGGTTAAGAGTCCTTGAGGTATAGCGGTCGGCTACCCGGACTATGTTGTTATCACTTGGGTTGAGCGGTCGGTTCCCCTTGTTGATGTAAAGCTTGCGGTCGGCAAGGTTGTAAAGTCATGCGGTCGACATGGGGTAGTCTTGATGATGGTTAGTCATTAAGGGAGATCCGTGTATCCGATGTGTAAAGTTAACGGTTGGTTAACTAAAGATTAGCGGTCGGCCACTCAAGGATAGTGGTCGACTTTCCGAGGTCTCTGTAATTGCCAATATATGAGAATTCTAATGTTGAATCTATTTATAATGCTTTGGGATTTAAGCATGGTTTTGTATATAATGCTTTGGGATTTAAGCATGGTTTTGAATTTGATGCTTTGGGATTAAGCATGTGGAATATATATTGTTTTGCATATGGTTGATATGCATGTTTTGATTTGAAGGAACTTGCTTAGGTCGTATGCATGGTTTGAAAATAAGTGTTGGTTTTCAAGGGTTTTATATGCATCATCTTTTAAGAGCATCCTCACTAAGCAAGTTTGCTTACGCTCTCTTTTCTCTAATGATGCAGAGCATTAAAGCTTGGAGGCAGCAAAAGCAAGGATTAAGTGATCCAAAGACAAGACTATTTGAGTATGAACTCGGTTTTAGTTTCTGGCTAATAAGGCAATGTGTTCGCCATGGATTATTAGATTTTGTAATTCAGTTTCCCTGGTTTTGAGCATGTATAATGTTGTGATTTTGGAGCTTGATTGTTGATGTTTCGCATATCGTGCATCGTTACCTATGGTTGATGTTATATGGTTACCTAGGTATGCATCTAGATGGTTTTGCTTGGATGATATGCTTTGATGAGCTAATCCTGTTGAGTATGGTATTGATGTGTTGTTGGTATGGTGTTCTTGTTGGTAAATGCTTAATTGAGCATAATGGTATGTTTGGTTGTGAGTTATAGGGAGCATGCCTCTAAATCAATCTTTTGGTGGCATAATCTTGTGTTGTAGTTAAACCTTGGTACAAGTGTTGTTAAATGTGATGTCCGATGTTTATATGTATGCATACAAGTTGCTAGGACCTAAATGCATCTAGTTTTGTGTGGGAAACCAGCTAAAAATGTCATTACCGGTCTAGGCATATCAAAACAGGTGTCCCCGTACCGGTACGGCTAGGCCATTCAGGCATAGCATTTCGATACACGATTGGTGTTTCGATACGGATCTGCCTTTCCAGGCTTAGTGTTTTGGTACTCGAGCAAGTGTTTTGATACGGTCAAAGGCATTTTTGCCATGCGTTTCGATACGAGTTCAAGCGTTTCGGTATTGGTTTTAGCTACTGGATTATGAGTTTTTGAAAATATACGGGCATATCGAAACACTAGTAAGCATACCGGTACGGATACCATTAAATTGGTTATTTTAGAATCTTGAAGGTTCCTGGTTCTTTCATTTTGGTCATTGAGTCTTGGGAATGCAATTGTATGAGTTGGGATGATTAAATTGACATGGAATTTATCATGTTGGCATGGAAATGGACTAATTGAGGATTGGTAATCTTAAATTCAATTTTGGTCTTGTAATTTAAAGTAATTACGATTTAGTCCTCAATTTTGAGTATGATGCAATTGATAGTCTTTTGTGACTCGTTTCATTCGAGAACTCACATGCTGCGAGTATGAACATGTAGGAATAATAATTTGCATTTAGATAAGATAAAAGAAAAAAATGGACTGAGTTTTCGTATCCTTTCTCTGGTTTGCTTTGGTAAACCTAATGTAGCACTATCGGTTTGGTTAGGCGTCTAGGCCGGGTCGAGGGAGTTACATATACTATATTTGGGCCAAAGGTAGCAGAGCTGGTTCCATGCATTACTTCAAAAGAAGACCTAAATGTAGAGATGTCATAATAAGTTGACATTTAGTTAAAACATGGACAAGAAAAAAGATGAGCTTTAGTCTTCCTTTCAAGTGCCACCTCATTCTGGCCTTCTAGGTGCGTTGTAAGCTTGCCCCAATTCTTGTGTTTTCCACTGATGGATCAATTCTTGTATTAGGACCCCATCACTGAGTAGCTTCCTGATCTCCTCTAATAGTGCCCTACACTCTTGGTGGCATGCCCCTATGTGAAAATCACATATACTACCCTGGTCGCAACTATGGGCAGATGAATTGGGTACCATCTTCATCGGTCGGGGAGTGAGATAGTGACCCTCCACTAAATGAGGAAATATGTTTGCGACAGGGACCCCAAATATTTGTGCCTATTCAAGGAGTTTTCTATGACGACTCAGGAAAAATAGCGGGCCTTCTTCTCCTATGATTACAAGTGTTTTGGAGATGACACACATTTACTTCTTTGTCTTCTTTTGCCTCCTCCATAGTTTGGTCCTTAGACTTAGACCCCAACTTTTCTTCTTGGACTGCGTATTTTATCCTTTCTCCAATTAACATGAAATCCTCAAATCTATTCCTTGACTTCTCAAGCATTATATCAAGAAAGAAAGGGGAAGCGTCGAGTGAAACAGGGGAGTCATTTCCTCTTCAGTTATGGGAGGTTGGACCTGGGCTACTATACTTCTCCACCTTACAGCATAATCCTTGAAGCTCTCATTTGACCTCATTTTCGTGCTCTGAAGAAACTATCGACTTGGTGATAGATCTAAGGCATATCTATATTGGCTTAAAAAGGAATTGGCTAAAACATCCCAAGACCGAATCATAATGTCTATTATTCAAGGATATCATGGAAACTTTTAGTTTCCATAAGCACCTTAGTTTTAGGGTTTAGGGATTCAGTTAAGGGTGTAGGGTTTAGGGGTTTAGGTTTAGTAGTTTAGAACTTAAGGATTGTGAATAGAATATATGGTTTAGGGTTATAATGTAGGGTTTATAGGTTAAAACCTAAATCCTCAACATATTACCCAAAAGCTAAACCCTAGGATCTAAACCCTAGCCTCTAAACCCTAACCCTAACCATTAAATTCTAACTATTACCCCTAAATTCTAAACTTCTACACCTAAATCCATACACCCTAAACTGAGTCCCTAAAGCCCAAAACTAAGGCGCTTGTGGAAACTAAAAGTTTCCACCCCCAGCTAGTGTATTGGATATAAATCTATTATTCAAACCTCCAAATTTACTAATAAATAATATACCTTAAAGTCACTAATTATCCATTATTTTTCAACAAAATTTTTTCACAATCAATCACACTTGTGTGGTTTACAATGCATCTAAAGGGTAAGTAGTGTATTACCTTAACTCAACACAAAAAAGGTGACTCTCACAAGCTTTCTCCATTTGCCATTGATCATAGAGGTTATCCCAACACCAAATGGAGCTCACACAATCATAACAGATAGATCATCATATTGTCTTAACAAGCAAGAAGACAATAGAATAGAGAATACAAAAAGAAAAATGAAATGACTAGAAAAACTCATCAATTCCTAAACTCCTCATTAAAACTCGATGTTGTTGTCAAAATTATATTCATGGAGCTATAATGTTCGGATGGAAAATCTAACCATTCTATATTAAGAACTCCAAATCATCTATTTGATGTCTAAAATCAATTCAATCAAATCACATATAGACCTCCGATCAAAAAGCCGATCACAGTTACTCAAAAATAAAAAATAACTTTTCTTCTCCCTTTTCTGCCTTCTCTCTCGATCTAATTTTTTTTTTAATTTGGTGTTGTCCGCCCTTTACAAATAAGCCAAACAAAAGGCTTGGGAAAAACCTATAAATAATATAGAAAGAAAGAAGAATGAAATGATACAAAAAATAAAGGGATAGAAATGAGAGATGAGATAGAGGTGGGCGGTTGTCTGCCAACCCTACGATTTTTATATAAATTTTTTTAACTTTATTTTAGATTATGATTCAAACATAAATAAATTGTAAATTCAAAATTTTGGATTTTATAAAATATTTTTAAAATTTAATGACAAAATGGATACATCCATGAAGTTTAATGTCTAAAACGACACCATATGCATATCAATAACCACACCAAAATATTGATATTTTGGCGACATTAGCACAGTGACAAAAAGATCCATTCACGTCATCACGTTTTTTAAATTGTAACGGTTCAATGATATAATGGAATCCAAATAAAATTTAATGCTATAATTAAAATTGTTTAAAAGTACAATATTTTTACCCTTTTTACTCTTAATTATTGCTAGACTTAAGCTCATTTTAGTTGCATATTTAGTCATTCATGCATAATTTCATTTTTTCCTTCACCGACATGCTTGATTACATAAATTGGTTAATTTTCGTAGAAAAATGTGCTGCTAATGTGTGTTTTGTGTGTGCAGGATCAAATTGCCCAAGTGAGGAGGAATTTGCCGCGGCAATTAAGGACAAGAAGATGTGGCTGCTGATTTTATGAGAATAAATCTAGAATAATTAAAATTCCATGAAGAAATCAAAAAAAGATTAATTCCCAAAAGTTTAGAAGAAATATTTGGAAAGTAAATAAATAAAAAGAGATGTATCTCTTTTACATTCAATGCCAATTTAAACTCATACTTTCCAAATATAAGAATAATTTGACCTAGCCATCCCTTATTTAAAAGAGGCAAACCGTCACAAGCAAGCGGAAGAGAGAAGAGAGGCTGTCGAGATTTTCTTTATTTTTCTTGTGTTTATTTTGCACCAAGCCATGAACTAAATTTAATTGGCTTGGGTTATTGTGTTTTTGTGGTTGTGAGACATTTGGATTTTGTTTAGGTTTTTGAGTTGCAAATCAATTTCAAAGTTTGTTTATTCTTGATTCTTAATATTGGTTGTGAGTGAATTGGGAGAGGATCTCGTGATTTCAATCATCTATTTATCTAATATCAGGAGAGTTAGATTCAAGAAACGGATGAGCATGGTTTTCATACAAACAAAAGTTAGTGAAGACTAATTCGGCTTAGGATAAGTTACGAATTTCAACGGCTAAGAAGACCGCAAGATTGGTTGTTGTTCACCCTTGGTTCACGTAGGGATGTATTATCAAGGCATGCACAATTAACAGTATTTCGCATTAGGGATAACGAGGAATCATTGAAGAACACTCTGCCGAACTTTGAAAGTTGTCACACAATTTCCCAAGCGATCGCCCCATTCTTAATAGCCCAAGCAATCGTGGAAGCTTTGCCCAGGCAATCTGATCAGGTAATTACCCCATTCTTAATCAACAAGGCAATCGCGAGAGCATTGCCCAGGAAATTCGATCAGGCAATCACGGGAGAATTGCCCTGGCAATCCAATGGCTACTCAATTACCATGATAGTCCATTCAATCATCACCCCACGGCTCACGATAACCCAGACCTATTTTCTCTTATTTGATTACATCTCTTCTTAATTTACTTGTTTCTTTTAATTTACCCGTCAAAATCAACCCCTATTATCAATTGTGTTTTTACTTTTACAGTGCAAAAAGTTAGATTCCCGAAGTAGCACCAATTCTTGTGGAGACGATATCTAATCTATACTATAACTTGTGACGTGTACATTTGCAGCAATTGTGAAGCACTCTAAAAATGCAACAATGATGATGGTGTTTTGTGCTTCAAGGGTCGAATAGTGGTGCTGAAAATCCCAGAGCTCAGGCATACTATTTGTCGGAAGCATATTCTAGTCCTTTTGCTATGCATCCTGGTAGTACCAAAATGTATTGTGATTTGAAGGAAATGTACTATTGGGTTGGTTTGACAAAGGATGTGGCAGAGTTTGTGTCCAAGTGTATGGTGTGTCAATGGGTTAAAACTGAACATCAATTTCTATCCGGGTTGTTGCAACCGTTGAGAATCCCGGAATATAAATGGAAGAGAATCACCATGGATTTTGTGTCAGTGTTTCTGATGATATCGGCTAAAAAGGATTCTATTTAGGTGATTGTCGATCGGTTTACGAAGTGTGTACATTTTCTGCCAGTGTATACGATGTACATCTTGGACAAGATAGTGGATTTGTATATCTCTGAGATTGTGCATTTGCACGGGGTACCAAAGTTGATCACTTCAAATAGAGATATGTGGTTTACATCAAGGTTTTGTAGATGTTTACATCAGGTTCTAGGTTTGAGGTTGAGTTTCAGTACCGCGTATCATCCTCAGACGGATGGGCAGCCTAAACTGTTATCCAGGTCTTGGAGGATATGCTAAGGTGTTGTATTATTGAGATCCAAGGAACCTGGGAAAATTATTTTCCATTGGTGGAATTTGCTTATAATAACAGCTATCAAGAGAGTATATAGATCGCACAATTTGAGGCATTGTATGGTCGGAGGTGTCGTACGCCCTTGTGTTGGGCCGTTGTTGGGGAAAAGCATGTTTCCTTACCACATGTGTTGAAAGACATGGATGAGAAAGTTAAGCTTGTGTGTGAACGCTTGAAAGTGGGTGCGGGATCGGCAGAAATTGTACATCGATTTAAAGAATAGGGAAATTGAATATGCGGTGGGCTATCGTGTGTTCTAAAATGTGTCACCGTGGAAAAAGGTGATGCGGTTCGGACGTAAGGGTAAGCTTAGTTCGAGGTTTATTGGACCATATGAGATTTTGGAGCGGGTTGGTCTTGTAGCTTATCGGTTGAGGTTTCCTCCCGAGCTTGAGAAAATACATGATGTTTTCCATGTATCCATGTTACGGAGGTATCGGTCGGATCCTTCACATGTTATGCCAGTGGATCATATTGAGTTGAGACCGGATTTATCCTTTGATAAGGAGCCGATGGAAATCCTTGATTCCCGTAGCAAGGTTCTACGTGGTAAGACGATAGAACTGGTTAAAGTCTTGTGGCGACATCAAGGTGTTGAGGAAGCCACTTGGGAAAGCAATGCGGAATATGTTGGAGAAATTTTGCATATTTTTCCTCTAGGTAAATTTTGTGGGTGAAATTTCTTAAGAGGGGGAGACTTGTAATGCCCATGTTTTGGGCCTAGCGGTTTTGGGGCTGGTTAACGGTCTAGTGAACTAGGTTAGAGATTAGAGTAAGATTTGGGAGCGGATATTTTTTCCGAAAGATAAAAATATGGAAAAATATTTAAAATCATATTGTATTATATTAAAAATATTGGTGAAAACACTTTTGGAAATCGAGCTTTGGAAATGTGACATTTTGGCTAGTGACTAAAATGAAAATTTTGAAAACTGCTTTTAAAAGGTTACTGTTTTGTAAAGAGTCAAAACTTTGAATCTTTAAGGAACTATTTTACCATTTGGTCTAATCTGATTTTCCTCTTAATTAGGATTATTTTAAAAAGGTTTTAATTAAAAAGAATTAAATGAAGATTTAGTTATAAGGTGGTTATTTATCTAAAACACAATTTGACGTAACTTTTCTTGTCTCACATTTTCTCTCAAAACACTCTTAGACAAACACTCTTTTTCCATTAGAGATTTAAGGTAATGATCTTAATTTCTTAACTCATTGATTTGCTAAATGATTTATCAATTTGTTTTGCAAAAATCTCATTGAATTTCTTTGTTTTTCAAGAGGAAAAACCATCAAATTAAGGGGAAACTCATTCATTGGAGGTAAGTTTCGTTCTTCTCCTCTAATGAAAGGTTCTTTACTGAAATTCCCAAGTTTCTGGCTCTTTACATATGTTTTCTAATAGGTTTTGATTAATTAATTATGGATTTTAGCTTAATTGAGGTTTAATTGAAGGATCATGTGATTTTCGATTTGGATCTATTTTTCTAGTGTTGTGGACTGATTTCAATCTTATTTTGGATGTATTATAATGTGGATAAGTTGTTTTTAATAATGGAATCCCGAAATTGGTTGAATATCTAATTGTTTAGGTTTTTAGTTAAGGGTTTTTGGGTTGTTTAAGGTGTTTAATCATTGTAGAAAGTAGAAGGATTTTGTGAATGAGTTTTTAGATATCAATTCATGAAATTTGATGTTTTGAATCGTTATAATATGTCTGGGTTAAGATTGAGTAGTGCTTGAGGTTGATTTCGGTAAGTTTCGGACGAGTTTTGAGTGGGCATCTTGAGAGCCACGAGATTTTGGTTTGAAACAGAGTGTTGGATGCATTTTAATGCATGTTTCTTCTAGTTTTGTGTGGTCGAAACAGGGGAAAATCAAGGTGTAGCATCTTAAGGTGGTTTGAGGCTTGCTGGGAGCTTGTTTTGCGGTAGCTAGCAAGGCGAAGTGAAATCGGTGAGTGGAAACGGTCTTAAAAGTCTTTTAAAGGTTTGAAAGTGGTTTTGGGAGTTTAGGATAAGTTTGAAACACTAACCTAAGCTCGGAAGTAAGTTTCCCTCTTTTGCTCTTTATATTGGTTCGGATATGAGCATGTGAATTCATGTTTTGGTCGTAAACATGCTTTGTTTTTACTTACTGAAAATGCATGATTTTGAGTACATATACAGTGGCTTAAAAGTGTATTAAATGCTAGTGAGCATTGGTTTTTATTTCGGTCAGAAATGTGATATTGCTATGGCAATGTGATTTGCATATGTGGGGATTTTGTGTAATGCATTGTAAAATAGTGAGTAAATGGTTTTGTAAATGATATATTGGCTATGTGACAAGGTGAGAAAAACATTTGGATATAATTGGCATGCCATAGGATAAAGTGCACTATAATATGGCTAAAAATCGATTGTGGGTTAAGAGTCCTTGAGGTATAGCGGTCGGCTGCCCGGACTATGTTGTTATCACTTGGTTTGAGCGGTCGGTTCCCCTTGTTGATGTAAAGCTTGCGGTCGGCAAGGATGTAAAGTCATGCGGTCGGCATGGGGTAGTCTTGATGATGGTTAGTCATTAAAGGAGATCCGTGTATCCGATGTGTAAAGTTAACAGTTGGTTAACTAAAGATTAGCGGTCGGCTAATCAAGGATAATGGTCGACTATCCGGGGTCTCTATAATTGCCAATATATGAGAATTCTAACGTTGAATCTATTTATAATGCTTTGGGATTTAAGCATGGTTTTGTATATAATGCTTTGGGATTTAAGAATGATTTTGAATTTGATGCTTTGGGATTAACCATGTGGAATATATATATTGTTTTATATATGATTGATATGCATGTTTTGATTTGAAGCTATTGGAACTTTCTTAGGTAGTAAGCATGGTTTGAAAACAATTGTTGGTTTTCAAAGGTTTTAAATGCATCATCGTTTAAGAGCATCCTCACTAAGCAAGTTTGCTTACACTCTCTTTTCTCTAATGATGCAGAGCATTAAAACTTGGAGGCAGCAAAGGCAAGGATTAAGTGATCCAAAGACAAGACTATTTGAGTATGAACTCGGTTTTAGTTTCTAGCTAATAAGGCAATGTGTTCGCCATGGATTATTGGGTTTTGTAATTCAGTTTCCCTGGTTTTGAGCATGTATAATGTTGTGATTTTGGAGCTTGATTGTTGATGTTTCGCATATCGTGCATCGTTACCTATGGTTGATGTTATATGGTTACCTAGGTATGCATCTAGATGGTTTTGCTTGGATGACATGCTTTGATGAGCTAATCCTTTTGTGTATGGTATTGATGTGTTGTTGGTATGGTGTTCTTGTTGGTAAATGCTTAATTGAGCATCTTGGTATGTTTGGTTGTGAGTTACAGGAATCATGCCTCTAAATCAATCTTTTGGTGGCATAATCTTGTGTTGTAGTTAAACCTTGGTACAAGTGTTGTTAAATGTGATGTTGGATGTTTATATGTATGTATACAAGTTGCTAGGACCTAAATGCATCTAGTTTTGTGTGGAAAACCAGCTAAAAATGTCATTACCGGTCTAGGCATATCGAAACAGGTGTCCCCGTACTGGTATGGCTAGGCCATTCAGGCATAGTATTTCGATACACGGTTGGTGTTTCGATACGGATCTGCCTTTCTAGGCTTACCGTTTCGATACTCGAGCAAGTGTTTCGATACGGTCAATGGCATTTTTTCCAAGCATTTTGATACGCGATCAAGCGTTTCGGTATGGGTTTTAGCTACTGGATTCTGAGTTTTTAAAAACATAAGGGCATATCGAAACACTAGCAAGCATACAGGTACGGATACCGTTAAATTGGTTATTTTAGAATCTTGAAGGTTCATGGTTATTTCATTTTGGTCCTTGAGTCTTGGGAATTCAATTGTATGAGTTGGGATGATTAAATTGACCTGGAGTTTATCATATTGGCATGTAAATGGACTAATTGAGGATTGGTAACCTTAAATTCAATTTTGGTCTTGTAATTTAAAGTAACTACGTTTTAGTCATCAATTTTGAGTATGATGCAATTGATAGTCTTTTGTGACTCGTTTCATTCGAGAACTCACCTAATGTGAGTATGAACATGTAGGAATAAAAATTTGCATTTAGATTAGATACAAGAAAAAATGGACCGACTTTTCGTTGCCTTTCTCCGATTTCCTTCGGTAAACCTAATGTAGCACCTCGGTTCGGTCGAGCGTCTAGGCCGGGTCGATGGATTTATATATGCTATATTCGGGCCAAAGGTAGCAGAGCTGGTTCCATGCATTACTTCAAAAGAGGACCTAAATGCAGAGATGTCATAATAAGTTGACATCTAGTTAAAACATGGACAAGAAAAAAAGATGGGCTTCAGTCTTCCTTTCAAGTACCCCCTCATTCTGGCCTTCTAGGTGCGTTGTAAGCTTGCCCTAATTCTTGTGTTTTCCACTGATGGATCAATTCTTGTATTAGGGCCCCATCACTGAGCAGCTTCCTGATCTCCTCTAATAGTGCCCTACACTCTTGGTGGCATGCCCCGGTGCCCCTATGTGAAAATCACATGTACTACCCTGGTCGCAACTATAGGCAGATGAATTGGCTACCATCTTCATCGGTCGGGGAGTGAGATAGTGACCCTCCACTAAATGAGGAAATATGTTTGCGACAGGGACCCCAAATATCTCCAAATTTGTGTCTATTCGAGGAATTTTCTACGGTGACTCGGGAAAAATAACGGGCCTTCTTCTCCTATGATTACGAGTGTTTTGGAGATGACACCCATTTACTTCTTTTGCCTCCTCCTTAGTTGGGTCCTCAAACTTAGACCCCAACTTTTCTTCTTGGACTGTCTATTCTATCCTTTCTCCAATTGACATGAAATCCTCAAATCTATTCCTTGACCTCTCAAGCATTATATCAAGAAAGAAAGGGAAGCGTCGCGTGAAACAGGGGAGTCATTTCCTCTTCAGTTATGGAAGGTTGGACCTGGGTTGCTGGACTTCAGCACCTTAAAGCATAATCCTTGAAGCTCTCATTTGACCTCATTTTCGTGCTCTGAAGAAACTGTCGACTTGGTGATAGATCTAAGGCATATCTATATTGGCTTAAAAGGGCATTGGCTAAATCATCCCAAGACTGAATCATAATGCTTATTATTCAAGGATATCATGGAAACTTTTAGTTTCCATAAGCATTTTATTTTTAGGGTTTAGGGACTCAGTTTAGGATGTAGGGTTTAGGGGTTTAGGTTTAATAGTTTAGAATTTAAGGATTGTGAATAGAATTTATGGTTTAGGGTTATAATTTAGGGTTTATAGGTTAAAACCTAAATCCTCAACATATTACCCAAAAGCTAAACCCTAACCTCTAAATCCTAAATCCTAACCCTAACCATTAAATTCTAACCATTACCCCTAAATTCTAAACTTCTACACCTAAATCCCTACACCCTAAACTGACTCCCTAAAGCTTAAAACTAAGGCTCTTGTGGAAACTAAAAGTTTCCACCGCCAGTGTATTAGATATAAATCTATTATTCAAACCTCCAAATTTACTAATAAATAATATACCTCAAAGTCACTAATTATCCATTATTTTTCAAAAGAATTTTTTCACAATCAATCACACTTGTGTGCTTTACAATGCATATAAAGGGTAAGTAGTGTATTACCTTAGCTCAACACAAAGAAGGTGACTCTCACAAGCTTTCGCCATTTGCCCTTGATCATAGAGGTTACCCCAACACCAAATAGAGCTCACACAATCATAACAGATAGATCATCATATTGTCTTAACAAGCAAGACGACAATAGAATAGAGAATACAAAAAGAAAAATGAAATGACTAGAAAAACTCATCAATTCCTAAACTCCTCATTAAAACTCGATGTTGTTTTCAAAATTATATTCATGGAGCTATAATGTTCAGATGGAAAATCTAACCATTCTATATTAAGAACTCCAAATCATCTATTTGATGTCTAAAATCAATTCAATCAAATCACATATAGACCTCCGATCAAAAACTCGATCACAGTTACTCAAAAATAAAAAAATAACTTTTCTTCTCCCTTTTTTCCCTTCTCTCTTGATCTAATTTTTTAATTTGGTGTTGTCTGCCCCTTTACAAATAAGCCAAACAAAAGGCTTGAGAAAAGCCTATAAATAATATAGAAGGAAAGAAGAATGAAATGATACAAAAAAGAAAGGGATAGAAATGAGAGATGAGATAGCGGTGGGCGGTTGTCTTCCAACCCTACGATTTTTATATAAATTTTTTTAACTTTATTTTAGATTATGATTCAAACATAAATAAATTGTAAATTCAAAATTTTGGATTTTTATAAAATATTTTTAAAATTTAATGACAAAATTGATACATCCTTGAAGTTTAATGTCTAAAACGACACCGTATGCACATCAATAACCATACCAAAATATTGATATTTTGGTGACATTAGCACAGTGACAAAAAGATCCATTCATATCATCACGTTTTTTAAATTGTAACGGTTCAATGATATAATTGAATCCAAATAAAAGTTAATGCTATAATTAAAAGTGTTTAAAACTACTATATTTTTACCCTTTTTACTCTTAATTATTGCTAGACTTAGGCTCATTTTAGTTGCATATTTAGTCATTCATGCATAATTTCATTGTTTCCTTCACTGGCATGCTTGATTACATAAATTGGTTAATTTTCGTAGAAAAAGGTACTACTAGTGTGTGTTTTGTGTGTGAAGGATCAAATTGCCCAAGTGAGGAGGAAATTGCCAAAGCAATTGTCGTGGCAATTAAGGACAAGAAGATGTGGCTGCTGATTTTATGAGAATAAATCTAGAAGAATTAAAATTCCATGAAGAAATCAAAAGGAGATCAATTCCCAAAAGTTTAGAAGAAATATTTGGAAAGTAAATAAATAAAAGATATGTATCTCTTTTACATTCAATGCCAATTTAAACTCATACTTTCCGAATATAAGAAGAATTTGACCTAGCCATCCCCTATTTAAAAGAGGCAGGCCGTCACAAGCAAGCGGAAGAGAGAAGAGAGGCTGTCGAGATTTTCTTTATTTTTTGTGTTTATTTTGCACCAAGCCATGAACTAAATTTAATTGGCTTGGGTTATTGTGTTTTTGTGGTTGTGAGACATTTGGATTTTGTTTAGGTTTTTGAGCTGCAATTCAATTTCAAAGTTTGTTTATTCTTGATTCTTAATATTGGTTGCGAGTGAATTGGGAGAGGATCTCGTGATTTCAATCATCTATTTATCTAATATCGGGAGAGTTAGATTCAAGAAACGAATGAGCATGGTTTTCATACAAACGAAACTTGGTGAAGACTAATTCAGCTTAGGGATAAGTTATGAATTTCAACGGCTAAGAAGAGCTCAAGATTGGTTGTTGTTCACCCTTGGTTCACGTAGGGATGTATTATCAAGGCATGCACAATTAACAGTATTTCGCGTTAGGGATAACGAGGAATCATTGAAGAACGCTCTGCCGAACTTTGAAAGTTGTCGCACAATTTCCCAGGCGATCGCCCCATTCTTAATAGCCCAGCCAATCACGAAAGCATTGCCCATGCAATCCGATCAGGCAATTGCCCCATTCTTAATTAATTAGGCAATCGCGGGAGCATTGCCCGGTAAATTCGATCATGCAATCACGGAAGAATAGCCCTGGCAATCCGACGGGTACTCAATTACCATAACGGTTCATTCGATCATCACCCCATGGCTCACGATAACCCGTCCTACTCTTTCTTATTTGATTACAACTCTTCTTAATTTACTTGTGTCTTTTAATTTACTCGTCAAAATCAACCCATATTATCAATTGTGTTTTTACTTTTACAATGCAAGAAGTTAGATTCCTAAAGTAGCACCAATCCATGTGGAGACGATATCTAATCTATACTATAACTTGTGACGTGTACACTTGCACTAATTACGAAGCACTCTAAAAATGCAACAATGATGATGGTGTTTTGTGCTTCAAGGGTCGAATAGTGGTGCTGAAAGTCTCGGAGCTTAGGCATACTATTTTGGCGGAAGCATATTCTAGTCCTTTTGCTATGCATCCTGGTAGTACCAAAATGTATTGTGATTTGAAGGAAATGTACTATTGGGTTGGTTTGACAAAGGATGTGGCAGAGTTTGTGTCCAAGTGTATGGTGTGTCAGTGGGTTAAAGTTGAACATCAGTTTCTATCTGGGTTGTTGCAATCGTTGAGAATCCCGGAATATAAATAGAAGAGAATCACCATGGATTTTGTGCCAGTGTTTCCGTTGACATCGGCTAAAAAGGATTCTATTTGGGTGATTGTCGATTAGTTTACGAAGTGTGTACATTTTTTGCCAGTGTATATGGCGTACACCTTGGACAAGCTAGTGGATTTGTATATCTCTAAGACTGTGCATTTGCACGGGGTACCAAAGTTGATCGTTTCAAATAGAGATCCGAGGTTCACATCAAGGTTTTGTAGATGTTTACATCAGGTTCTGGGTTTGAGGTTGAGTTTCAGTACCGCGTATCATCCTCAGACGGATGGGCAGTCTGAGCGTGTTATCCAGGTCTTGGGGGATATGCTAAGGTGTTATATTATTGAGTTCCAAGGAACCTGGGAAAATTATTTGCCGTTGGTGGAATTTGCTTATAATAACAGCTATCAAGCGAGTATACAGATGGCACCATTTGAGGCATTGTATGGCCAGAGGTGTCGTACGCCCTTGTGTTGGGCCGTTGTAGGGGAAAAGCATGTTTCCTTGCCACATGTGTTGAAAGACACGGATGAGAAAGTTAAGCTTGTGTGTGAATGCTTGAAAGTGGCTGCGGATCGGCAGAAATCGTACACAGATTTAAAGCATAGGAGAATTTAATATTCGGTGGGCGATCGTGTGTTCTTAAAGGTGTCACCGTGGAAAAAAGTGATACGATTCGGACGTAAGGGTAAGCCTAGTTTGTGGTTTATTGGAACATATGAGATTGTGGAGCGGGTTGGTCCTGTGGCTTATCGGTTGAGGTTGCCTCCCAAGCTTGAGAAAATACATGATGTGTTTCATGTATCCATGTTACGGAGGTATCGGTCGGATCATTCGCATGTTATGCCAGTGGAGCATATTGAGTTGAGACCGGATTTATCCTTTGATGAGGAGCCGGTGGAAATCCTTGATTCCCGTAGCAAGGTTCTACGTGGTAAGACGATAGAACTGGTTAAAGTCTTGTGGCGACATCGAGGTGTCGAGGAAACCACTTGGGAAAGCAATGCGGATATGTTGGAGCAATTTCTGCATCTTTTTCCTCCAGGTAAATTTCAAAGGCGAAATTTCTTAGGAGGGGGAGAGTTGCAATGCCCATGTTTTGGGCCTAGTAGTTTGGGGGCTGGTTAACGGTCTAGTGAATCGGGTTAGAGATTCGAGTCAGATTCGGGAGCGAATATTTTTTCTGAAATATAAAAATGTGGAAAATGTTTAAAATCATATTGTATTATATTAAAAATATTGGTGAAAACACTTTTGGAAAACGAGCTTTGGAAGGGTGACATTTTGGCTAGTGACTAAAATGAAAATTTTGAAAACTGTTTTTAAAAGGTGACTATTTTGTAAAGAGTCAAAACTTTGAATCTTTAAGGAGCTATTTTACCATTTGGTCTAATCTGATTTTTCTCTTAATTAGGATTATTTTAAAAAGGTTTTAATTAAAAAGAATTCAAGGAAGATTTAGTTATAAGGTGGTTATTTATCTAAAACACAATTTGACGTAACTTTTCTTCTCTCACATTTTCTCTCAAAACACTCTTAGCCAAACACTATTTTTCCATCAGAGATTTAAGGTAATGATCTTAATTTCTTAACTCATTGATTTGCTAAATGATTTCTCAATTTGTTTTCCAAAAATGTCATTGAATTTCTTTGTTTTTCAAGAGGAAAAACCATCCAATTAAGGGGAAACTCATTCATTGGAGGTAAGTTTCATTCTTCTCCTCTAATGAAAGGTTCTTTCCTGAATTTCCCAAGTTTCTGGCTCTTACATATGTTTTCTAATAGGTTTTGATTAATTAATTATGGATTTTAGCTTAATTGAGGTTTAATTGAAGGATCATGTGATTTTCGATTTGGATCTATTACTCCAGTGTTGTGGATTGATTTCAATCTTATTTTGGATGTATTATAATGTGGATAAGTTGGTTTTAATAATGGAATCCCGAAATTAGTAGAATATCTAATTGTTTAGGTTTTTAGTTAAGGATTTTTGGGTTGTTTATGGTGTTTAATCATTGCTGGAAGTAGAAAGATGTTGTGAATGAGTTTTAGATATCAATTGATGAAGCTTGATGTTTTGAATCGTTATAATATGGCTGGGTGAAGACTGAGTAGTGCTTAAGGTTGATTTCAGTAAGTTTTAGATGAGTTTTGAGTGGGAATCTTGAGAGCTACGGGATTTTGGGTTTTTGGTTTTGAATTTGATGCTTTGGGATTAAGCATGTGGAATATATATTGTTTTGCATATGGTTGATATGCATGTTTTGATTTGAAGCTATTGGAACTTGCTTAGGTCGTAAACATGGTTTGAAAACAAATGTTGGTTTTCAAGGGTTTTAAATGCATCATAGTTTAAGAGCATCCTCACTAAGCAAGTTTGCGTACGCTCTCTTTTCTCTAATGATGCAGAGCATTAAAGCTTGGAGGCAGCAAAGGCAAGGATTAAGTGATCCAAAGACAAGACTATTTGAGTATGAACTCGGTTTTAGTTTTTGGCTAATAAAGCAATGTGTTCGCCATGGATTATTGGGTTTTGTAATTCAGTTTCCCTGGTTTTGAGCATGTATAATGTTGTGGTTTTGGAGCTTAATTGTTGATGTTTCGCATATCGTGCATCGTTACCTATGGTTGATGTTATATGGTTACCTAGGTATGCATCTAGTTTTGTGTGGAAAACCAGCTAAAAATGTCATTACCGGTCTAGGCATATCGAAACAGGTGTCCCCGTACCGGTACGGCTAGGCCATTCAGGCATAGCATTTCGATACACGGTTGGTGTTTCGATACGGATCTGCCTTTCCAGTCTTAGCATTTCGGTACTCGAGCAAGTGTTTCGATACGGTCAAAGGCATTTTTTTCCAAGCGTTTCGATACGCGATCAAGCATTTCGGTATGGGTTTTAGCTACTGGATTCTGAGTTTTTGAAAACATAAAGGCATATCGAAACACTAGTAAGCATACCGGTACGAATACCGTTAAATTGGTTATTTTAGAATCTTGAAGGTTCCTGGTTCTTTCATTTTGGTCCTTGAGTCTTGGGAATGCAATTGTATGAGTTGGGATGATTAAATTGACCTGGAATTTATCACGTTGGCATGTAAATGGACTAATTGAGGATTTGTAACATTAAATTCAATTTTGGTCTTGTAATTTAAAGTAATTATGTTTTAGTCCTCAATTTTGAGTATGATGCAATTGATAGTCTTTTGTGACTCGTTTCATTCGAGAACTCACCTGCTGTGAGTATGAACATGTAGGAATAATAATTTGTATTTAGATAAGATAAAAGAAAAAATGGACTGACTTTTCGTAGCCTTTCTCTGGTTTGCTTCGGTAAACCTAATGTAGCACTCTCAGTTCGGTCGGGCGTCTAGGCCAGGTCGAGGGAGTTACATATGCTATATTCGAGCCAAAGGTAGCAGAGCTGGTTCCATGCATTACTTCAAAAGAAGACCTAAATGCAGAGATGTCATAATAAGTTGACATCTAGTTAAAACATGGACAAGAAAAAAGATGGGCTTCAGTCTTCCTTTCAAGTGCCACCTCATTCTGGCTTTCTAGGTGCGTTGTAAGCTTGCCCCAATTCTTGTGTTTTCCACTGATGGATCAATTCTTGTATTAGGACCCCATCACTGAGCAGCTTCCTGATCTCCTCTAATAGTGCCCTACACTCTTGGTGTCATGCCCAGTGCCCCTATGTGAAAATCACATGTACTACCCTGGTCGCAACTATGGGCAGATGAATTGGGTACCATCTTCATCAGTCGGGGAGTGAGATAGTGAACCTCCACAAAATGAGGAAATATGTTTGCGACAGGGACCTCAAATATCTCCAAATTTGTGCCTATTCGAGGAATTTTCTATGGTGACTCAGGAAAAATAGCGGGCCTTCTTCTCCTATGATTACGATTGTTTTGGAGATGACACCCATTTACTTCTTTGTCTTCTTTTGCCTCCTCCTTAGTTTGGTCCTTAGACTTAGACCCCAACTTTTCTTCTTGGACTGCGTATTCTATCCTTTCTCCAATTGACATGAAATTCTCAAATCTATTCCTTGACTTCTCAAGCATTATATCAAGAAAGAAAGGGGAAGCGTCGCGTGAAACAGGGGAGCCATTTCCTCTTCAGTTATGGGAGGTTGGACCTGGGCTGCTAGACTTCAGCATCTTAAAGCATAATCCTTGAAGCTCTCATTTGACCTCATTTTCGTGCTCTGAAGAAACTGTCGACTTGGTGATAGATCTAAGGGATATCTATATTGGCTTAAAAAGGCATTCGCTAAATCATCCCAAGACCGAATCATAATGTTTATTATTCAAGGATATCATGGAAACTTTTAGGTTTAGTAGTTTAGAGTTTAAGGATTGTGAATAGAATTTATGGTTTAGGGTTATAATTTAGGGTTTATAGGTTAAAACCTAAATCCTTAACATATTACCCAAAAGCTAAACCCTAACCTCTAAACCCTAAATCCTAACCCTAACCATTAAATTCTAACCATTACCCCTAAATTCTAAACTTCTACACCTAAGTCCCTACACCCTAAACTGAGTCCCTAAAGCCTAAAACTAGGGCGCATGTGGAAACTAAAAGTTTCCACCGCCAGTGTATTGGATATAAATCTATTATTCAAACCTCCAGATTTACTAATAAATAATGTACCTCAAAGTCACTAATTATCCATTACTTTTCAACAGAATTTTTTCACAATCAATCACACTTGTGTGCTTTACAATGCATCTAAAGGGTAAGTAGTGTATTACCTTAGCTCAACACAAAGAAGGTGACTTTCACAAGCTTTCTCCATTTGCCCTCGATCATAGAGGTTACCCCAACACCAAATGGAGCTCACACAATCATAACAGATAGATCATCATATTGTCTTAACAAGCAAGATGACAATAGAATATAGAATACAAAAAGAAAAATGAAATGACTAAAAAAACTCATCAATTCCTAAACTCCTCATTAAAACTCGATGTTGTTGTCAAAATTATATTCATGGAGCTATAAGGTTCGGATGGAAAATCCAACCGTTCTATATTAAGAACTCCAAGTTATCTATTTGATGTCTAAAATTAATTCAATCAAATCACATATAGACCTCCGATCAAAAAGCCGATCACAGTTACTCAAAAATAAAAAATAACTTTTCTTCTCCCTTTTCTACCTTATCTCTCGATCTAATTTTTTAATTTGGTGTTGTCCGCCCCTTTACAAATAAGCCAAACAAAAGGCTTGAGAAAAGCCTATAAATAATATAGAAAGAAGAATGAAATGATACAAAAAAGAAAGGGATAGAAATGAGAGATGAGATAGCGGTGGGCGGTTGTCTGCCAACCCTACGATTTTTATATAAGATTTTTTTTAACTTTATTTTAGATTATGATTCAAACATAAATAAATTGTAAATTCAAAATTTTGAATTTTTATAAAATAATTTTAAAATTTAATGACAAAATTGATACATCCTTGAAGTTTAATGTCTAAAACGACACCGTATGCACATCAATAATCACACCAAAATATTGATATTTTGGCGACATTAGTACAGTGACAAAAAGATCCATTCACGTCATCACGTTTTTTAAATAATAACGGTTCAATGATATAATTGAATCCAAATAAAAGTTAATGCTATAATTAAAGCAATTGAAAATTTAATAATATAAATAATACAACACCTAAAGTTCGATGTGGTATCTGATGTAGTTTAGAAACAGTTTTACAAAGATTGAGGGCATATGAAGCTTTGATGCTAATATTCTTTTTCTCTTCAATCATCGGAACAGTCCTTGATATTCCACTAAGGTTCTATCTCTCCGACGAGTGACTTAGAGAGACGTGGAGTCAAGTATGTCCATATGGATCTCATACACTAATATAACATTCAATTCAGCAATTTTCTGAAGATGCAAGTAGAGAGCATAAGAATATGCAACTTTCGTGGAGATGAACCGGAGTGAGTCTAGGGTGCAGCACGTTAAAGCTGCGGTTAAAAAACGGTAAGTTTTGAAATTTGTCTAATAATTTAAAATATTAATTTTTTTGTAACATTTTAAGTTATTTTTTCGTGATTTTTTTGACAAGTTTCGATACATTGTCGAAAAATCTAAAATGTTATTAAAAAACAAGTATTGAAACTTGTGTTGTAAGTGTCGAAACTTGTAAAAATCAACCTAAAATGTTACCAAAAGTTTAATATTTTAAATTTTTGTACAAGTTTCGAAATATGTTATACCTACGTTGGATTCCCCGGTGAACCGAGGGCATTTTGGAAAAGAAATTTTCTTAAGCTCCCCGCCCCTCCAATCTTGGCCATAACTCGGTAGCTTCAATGGTGGATAGCATAGGGCAGTGGCAATGGAGTTTGTTTGAGCATCTTCTTCTCCAAGATATATTGTTACGGATTACAGCAGTAAAGGGGCCGAACTCAAGGGTGGCCGATGACTTGATTGGTTAGCGAGGGGGCATGAGCGCGTGTTTATGTTAAAATCAGCTTGCATGCTCAGGGCTGGTAGTGTTGATAGTTTTCCAAATTCGGTGTGGGCTATTGTTCATAAGTTTCACGGTTTACCACAAGTTAAATCATTTCTCTGGCTTGTGTGTTGTCGCAAATTGGTGATTAATGTGGAACGTAGCAGTCGCCATTTCACTATGTGTAGCAGGTGTTTGATATGTGGAGATGCGATGGAGGATATCGAGCATGTATTTAGACGCTGACCGCCGGCTGTCCAGGTTTGGACTAAGTTGGTTCAGCCGTCGAAATTGATGGGGTTCTTGTCGTTGGATTTGCATGAATGGATAAAAGTTAACCTTGCCGAGTCCATAGCCTTTGCGCGTCATGGGGAGCATTGGGACCTCGTTTTAAGTTATGCTTTGTGGAATTTGTGGCTTAATAGGAATGTTCATACATTTAACAACCCGATTGTTGGGCAGGGTAGCGTGATCGAGCGGACGCGGATCCTGGTTGCGAAGACCATCCAATCTGCAGCAGTGGCTCGGGCGAGTCCTGCAAGCGGGGCTGTAGCGTCAAACGTTAGCGAGCAGTGGTTGAAAGTTAGCTCGGATGGGCCTCGTAGAGCTGCGGATGGCTATGCAATGTGTGGAGGTGTAGGGCGTAATAGTGCATGTGAATGGTGTTTCGACTTTGCGCGATTCATATGTACTTGTTCGGTTCTTGATGCCGAGTTGTGGAGAGCCTATTATGGATTATTATATGCTTAGGAGGCGGGGTATTGCCAAATTTTGCTCGAATTGGATAGTTTGGAGACGATACGAGTTCTTAAGGATGATTTTCGTGGGTTTTATTTTCTTAAATGGCATTTGGATGAGCTCTGAGGTCGTGATTGTCTTGTGCGTGTTCAACATACAAGGCGCTCAGGGAATAAAGTAGTTGATGCGTTGGCTAAGAGTGCAAGTTTGGATAGTTTGGAGATTACTTATTATGTGGCACCGCCTGATTGGATTAATTCTTTGTTGTTTGATGATGTTGCGCATCTTTAGTTGTTGCTCACGCTTAGTTGTTGATTAAGTTGTTTTTAGTTGTGCCGGGAGATCCCCTTGAACATTTTATTTTAAATATTAGTACGAGTACTCTTTTCCTCCATTTAAGATTAGAGAAGTTTTTAACGAGCCTTATACTTATATTCCCTATGTGTGATTGTTCATGAATACGATTATACCCTTTTACTAAAAAATAAATTGCATTTATGTAGAATAAATGAATAGGGTGAAACCTGATACAGTCAAACGTGCTAAACAAGCTCTAAATGGCATTTCACCAACCCTAATTTGAAAATCCACCCTCCTTCCTCTACTTCACTGATATTATATAGTTTCTGTCTATTCCTCTCCTGCCATACATGTCATCATCTAACCTCCAACTTATTCCACTAATGTACACACTAGGGGTGTAAACAAGTTGAGTCGAGCTCGAGTAGTGCTGAGCTCGACTTAGCGCGTTAAGATTTCGAGTCGAGTTCGAGCTCGAGTAATTTTTAACGAACCTTAAAAATATGAGCTCGACTCGGCTCGTTAAGAACTCGAGCCGAGTTCGAGCTTGATTCGAGCTCAATCGAGTCAAGTGTTAACCGATATTTGACAGTGTCGGACTCGAGTAACTCGACATCTGTCACTCATTTAAAACCCTATCAAGAAAAATTTTTGATATATAAGTTATGTAAACTCAAGCTTGTTAATTTTAAGATTTAGGGTGTTAATTTTGGGTTTAAAGGTTTAGTTGTTGGGTTTAAAATTTAGGATTTAGATTTTAGGGTTTAAGACTTATGTTTAGGGTTTATATTTTAGGATTTTAAGTATAAGAATTTAGATTTTAAATTATAAAAAATAAAAATTTAGTATATTATATTTTCGAGTAGCTCGCGAGCTTTTCGAGTCGGGTATCAAGTAGCTCGGCTCGACTCGTTAAAAACTCGAGTCGAGCTTTAACCGAGTCGAGCTCGACTAACTCGCGATCTGTCTCGTCTCATTTACAGCCCTAGTACACACTGAGAAACAAAGGTAAAAAAAAGAACAATGTTGAGGGACAGTACAAGGCAGTTCCCTGCTTGGATCTTGTTAAACTAATAATGGTCGATGCAGTCGGCTACTATATGGCTTTCAGTTGGAATCAACACCATAGATGGTGGCTTTTTTTCTCATCTCTACCACCTTCTTTTGGGAGTTGGAATGCACTGATGGAACAAATGTAGGACTTGCCGCAGGCCGATATTCTGGAAAGAGGCGGCCAGACCTGTAACGAACCCCACAAGCATTACAAAGGGTCTTTGGACCCTTGGGTCCTCTCCATTGTTGAGTTTTTGTGACTTCACAATGAGTACATTTCCTAACAAAAACAGGCTGTTGAGAGGGGGCTTTGTCGATCTCACAGGAACATGAAAGCCATGTCAGGTTCTTTTTCTTCTGTCTCCAGGTTCTTTTTCTTCTGTCTCTTTTTTGAGGATTTCTCAGTTAGATGGCTTTCTGATTCCGATTCAGAACCAACCAAAGTAGATCCTATGGAGGTAGATGAGGCGGATGATATGAAAGGCAATGAGAAAAGCGTGTTAAAGGTAGATGCTCGTCTGCGCTTGCTTCGATCGCGCTTCACCGGGAAACTTAGCTTAGGGTTGATAGGTGTCGGCTTTGCAGCTAAGCTGCTAGTGGTTTCAAGTACAGATACAGGACTAGAGGTATGGAACCAGGTTGAACCTTTGTCATTCACAGAATCTCCATTTGGCGTAGTGCTTCTGCTGGAGGATGCTTTAGTAGTGCTTGCCCACTGATTTAGCTGTGACGACTCATCACACTAGATACAAAAAAGCGAAGAAAGAAAATTGTCAGAAGTGAGGTTAAGGAAGAATTTACTCCTATCTCCTATCAATATAATAAATTTAAAAACAAAGATAGAAAGAAGTAAATAAAAAAGTGAACCATGCATTGGTGTATCAATGCACATACATGCAATCTCTTGGAGTCTAGAGTGAATGTCAGATACAGATATGTATCCAACACGGGTATGATTAGACTTTTATATGGTCCTCCATGCATTTGGAGGATCCTAGGAGATCATATCTGATATCTCCAGGTATGTAAGACAGATACAAGCAGCGGACATAGATACTACAAGAAAAATGAAGATTCCGAACCTAGGTCGAAATACATCCGATTATAGTCCCAGGCTCTTTCCGGGCACCCTTTACAGAATAATACTGTCAATAAAGAATGTTATGTGCAAGGACTCTCGGGGTTTAGAAACAGTCCTAGAAAATTACTTCCAAAGCGTTGCATCCTTTAATGAAGTGTGGACAAATAACCAACCTACCGCCCAAAGCCTATTAGTGGTTGCTTTCTAAAAATCACACCGTGAATGTGCACATGCAGTTATTCATTCGCCAAGTAACTCGCATGCGTTGATGCACATGGTAGATTTGTATACTCTAGCGGTCTAGATCAAACCTAATTGATACTTAAGTTAGAACAATAATCTGATACACACTAAGACTTTCAGAATAAAGGCATGGTTAGACAAAGCACAGCTTTAATCCCCTGCCATGAACAATATACAATGCGTCTCCAAATAAATAAGCTAACCGGCAGGTAGAATGACAACAAAACAAGACCTCGTGTACACAATTTGCAACCAAACTTTTACACTCATGTATCACACTAGAATCAAAGTGCAATTACTTAGGACTCTAAAGTGCCACTTGGTCCATGTAGAAAAACATACAAGGGAAATGAATTTCAAATAACTAAAAACTCCATAAATATGTATATCAGTCATCACTAGCGTGAGGGAAACAAATGTTACTCACAGAAACGGTAAGGTTATTCACCAAAGCGGCCAAAAAAATCGCCACAAAAGCCAGAAGACAAGCAGGCCAAAACATTAGCAGGCGGAGGCTCTAAGTTTTGAAAGTTGCAATCCCAGTCTTCACCATCAATAGTAGCACCATTTTTCTCTTCAACGTCATCAAGAGGCAAATGAAAATCTTTTACAATGTCTTCTCCACTACTACCACCACCATCAGCCCCTTCAACATCTTCCAATGGGAAATCCAAATACTTAATTACGTCATCAAAGAAACCATCATTGACCTCAACCCCATCAAAGCCTTTGTTAAACCAAGAATTATTCATAATTTATTTTCTGATTGGCTGTTCTTAATCTTTCTATTCAAGAATAAAAGAAAAAAAAAAGTTACAATTACATACAAGCATTATAATTAAAAAAAAACACGTTTGGAACGCGTTTAATTTAAGCATTTTTAACATCAAACATAATTAAGTGGAAAGAAATTAATTAAAACGCGTAGGGGTTAGTAATAAGTTATTATCCCATTTGGAAATTATCTCATCAGCTAGCTAACTTACGGTTTTTTATCATTTTTTATTACAAAGCAGTAAATCTTGAGCAATAACTTATTTATTTAAAAAAATATAATTTTGAAAACATTACGGTCTCTAAAGATAGTATTGTAGGCCAAAATAACAAATAAGAATAAAGATTCCTATTTAGGTGGATTTTATATATGGAAATATCATGAGCCATAACTTTTTTTAGCATATGAGCCATAACTTCAATATTTAGTCAATATAGGAAAATAAGCAGTGTAAAATAATAATTAAGACAAAAATAAAAAATAATTATAGTTTTACATTTTATATGGAAATAAATGTCTGTTTCTAGGTAAGTCGACATTTTAACAGATTTTTTTTTTCAAGAGCTTGTTTGGATACAAGGAAAATAAAAATGTAGCAAAATGGGAGTTCTAAAACTTGGTAAATAATTTACAAAGAAAAGAGTGCAGTGTCGTTTCCTTTCTCCATTTTCAGAGTTATCAGACAGAAAGCAGAGCTAAAATGAAGAACATGAACGAAAATAAAATGCAAATAAATGCTAACATTTAAAATCTTTTTATCTTAGCAGACAGGGAGAGAAGGGAAAAGAAAAGGCAAAATGCAAGGAGAAAGAGGAACCTGGTTTCAAGGAGAATATTGGAGGAAACGCATTGTTTGGATTAAAGGAAAATAAGAGGAGAATAGAGGACGGGAGGAGATGATATAACTGTGTCTGACAGTGGGATTTTTTTAGAGTTTTTATGTGATAGAGGGAGCAAAAGTTAATATGGGGTGACGCACATGGAGTGACTGTGCGGTTTCACCTTTAATCATCGCTCATTTGTAGGGATAGGCACGGGTAAGTTTGGATCTAGTTTTTGGTCTACCCAAACCGAAAAATAAATAAATACTATAAATCTGAACGAAATCCGAATGCTTCCTTTAAAAAATCTGACCCGATTCGACTCGAAAATAAATACACTAAATCCAACTTCGACCCGACCTGACTTATAAAAAAAATAATTTTAAGGATTTAATTGTAAAAAAAATAATTTTAGTGGACTTAATCATAAAAATAATTTTAAGGACTAAATTATAAGTAAAAATTCAATTTTAAGAACTTAATTATAAAAAATATAAAGAGGGGGTATTATTATAAATATTGTTAAAAATTTAGGGGAAAATACCACAATTAGCCTTGGGTCTGGTAATATATTTTCCACCATAAACTAGAACCCGACCCGACTTCACCCTTAATAAAAAATTGACCTAACCCAAACCTAATTTTTTATTAAAAAATATGACCCGATCGTGTCGGGTCTGGCTCAAATTTCATTTTCTGTTATAATTTTTTTCAATTTAACTTGAAAAAGTTTAGGCAAAATTTGGTAAATAATGCAAATAGAAACTAATATTTAGAATATAAGGGATGTTGGAAAAAAATTTAGGATCTATGGCATTTTTTACCGTGCCAAGGGGAGGACGCCACCTCCACATGGTGTTACTCTTAATTTTAATATTTTTTGGGTCCACTGGCAGGATGCCATGCGTAAACCGCGTCTTGTTTTAATAGAGCCATTTGCAGTCGGTTGGTGCAGCTTTAATCAGCTACTGGCTCAGCTTTCCACTAATGACGTCAGGTGCAGCTGGCGGTTAGGAGGTAGGACGCCATTTCAAAGTGACTTCTTCTAGTCATGTCAGATGTTCCAAGAGGTACGTGAAAGCTGATAACTTTTAATATTTTTTGGAGAAAGTTGTATATATATGGGGATATAAAGAAGAAGAGTGTATAGGGTTTGAGAAAAAAATGAGAGAGTTTGAGGTAAAAATTTTAGTGATATTTTTTGAAGTTATATTCGAAGGGGTGAAAATTTTTGAAGTATATTTGGTTGTAGATTTTTCCGGTTTCTCAAAAGTAAGTAATCCGTCTTTTTTAAATTAATCTTTTTTAATATGAGAGGGGTTTGTAGAATTTTTTTGTGTGATGGAACAGTTGTTTGGCGAAATATTCTATTTTTTCTAGATCGGGTATGTAAATTTAATTTGTTTGTATTGTAAATTATTTATTTATAAATCATTTTTAATATATATGTTTAACTATTTTTTGTTGAAGGATTTAGAGCATATTTTCTCAGTTTCACATCTATCAAGTAAGTTTTTTGTATTTATTTAATTTTAATTAGTTAATTTTCAAAATAGATTTAAGATATATTCGTAAAATTTTTATAAATATATTCAAAATAATTGTTTTGCATATTTGTTTTAAAATGGCATCTAGAGAAGTTTTGTTGTATCGTGACCATGAGCATATTTCTTCTCATATTCGTGAAGAACAAGTAATATAAAATTTATTATGTCATAAATTAATTATAGGGTCAGGAACGTACCTTTCGCCATCGAGGAATAAAGATCAAGGAACTTTCTGACCTCATAGTTTATTACTTACAGCTCGTTGGATTTTATAATGCTTTATTTCTTCGTGGATTTAAGATTGTCCCCGAGTTGATAACTGGATTGATTGAACAGTGGAGATTAGAGACGCACACATTTCATTTTCCATTCGGTGATTGCACGATACCTCTAGAAGATGTAGCTATACAGCTTGGTGTCCAAATAAATGAGAATCCGTTGATTGGAGCAAATACATATAATGTATTTTCTTTTTGCAGTTAGTACCTCGGAAAAATTCCTCTTGAGACAGATATGAAAGGTTTAATTGTGAGAATTACATGGTTGCAAAGTGAATTTATTGTAATAGAGATCTACTCAGCAAGAACTTATGTATGCGGTTCGAGCATATATGTTGTAAATCATTTGCGGGATATTGATTTCAGATACATCTGATAATCTGGTTCACACACAATATCTGTCGTTCTTGGCCGATTTTAACATAGCTCATGAATATAGTTGGGATCTGCAATATTGGCATTCTTGTACCATGAAATGTCCAAGGCCTCAATTAAGATTGGTGAGAAGAAGACATCAAATATTTGTGGATGCCTAATCTTACTGCAATCATGGGCTTGGCACAGGCTTCCTTATCTAATGCCCATTGTTGAAGTACTCGTGCAATTTCCGCCTATTACTCTTTGGGATGAAAGATATATACGGTGGGCAGAAGATTTGACTCCAATTGAAGATAATGATTTTGATTTTAATTTAAAGTACTATTCGTGGTATTCAGAAAATGGAAAATCATTCTTATTATCCCTCGAAGCTGAAAATAAATGACTTAAAGATCTGCGGTGCTCAAAACATGTACACTTGTCATCCAAGTTTGGTCAGAGCTAATAAGTGTTTAAAAGTACTATTTTCTTACCCTTTTTACTCATATTATTGTTAGACTTAGGCTCATATTAGTTGCATAATTAGCTATTCATGCATTAATCCATGTTTCCTTCCATCGTTGAGCTTGATTACATAACTTGGTAGTTTTTGTGGAAAAGATGCTGCTTTGGTGTGCTTTGTGTGTGTATGTGCAGGATCACTTGCCAAAGCAATGCCGAGCTAGTTGACAGGGCAATGCATGAAGAAGACGCCGAGCCAGTTGCCATGGCAATTGTCGACAAGAGTAAAGGTGATATGGTAGTCGAAATTGATGACTAGACAAGCCCAAGATGACGTGGGGCAAAGCCCAAACCCAAAGGAATTTGATTGCCATGCAGAGATTAAAGAAGAATTAAATTCCAAGAAGATATGAGAAGTTCTAGTAGGAATACAATTATAATAAAGAATTATATTCTTTAAAGATAATTTAATTCCAACTTAAACTCCTCCTCAAAGAAAGACTTTGGCCTAGCCCTATAAATAGCAAGGAGATTTCGACAATCCAATGAGAGAGAAAAAGAGGGAATTTCGACAAGTCCAAGGAAGGCAAGAGGAGAGAATTTTCGACAAGCATCTACGGCAAGGAGGATTTCGACAAGCCTCCTCCTTCATCCTTTTTCTTCTTGTTCGATTGGGTTCATGCTAGGGATTATTTATCTTGTGTTTCTTTGGAACCTAGCCATGAACTAAATCTATTTGGCTTTGGTTATTGTGTTTTGTGGTTGTGAGAAACTATTGGGTTTTGTTTAGGTAATAAGAGTTTGCACTTTTCTATTCAAGGTTTATTCATTCTTGGTTCTTATTCTTGTTTGCGAATGAATTGGGAGAGGATCTCGTGATTTCATCTATTTATCTAATATCGGGAGAGTTAGATTCAAGAAACGAGTGAATATGATCTTTATTCAATCTATTGATGGTGAAGATTAATCCGGCTTAGGAATACGTTAAGGATTTCAACGGCTAAGAGGAGCGCAAGATTGGTTGTTGTTCACCCTTGATTCATGCAGGGATGTATTATCAAGGCATGCACAAGTAGCTAGAGTATCGACTTAGGTATAAGAAGAAACCATTGAAGAACGCTCTGCCGAACCTTGAAGGTTGCTGCCCAGACGCCCAAGTAGTTACCCAACTAGTTGCCCAGGCAACCATCGATTAGTTGCCAAGGCAACCCCGTTGTGCAAGTTGCCACGGCAACTGAGTTGCCCGTGCACTCTTTTACCAAGACGATCCAATCGGCTATCACACCTCAACTCACGATAACCTGGCCTATCTCTCTCTCTCAATTGATCTCATATATTCTTTTACTTTATTGCTTTCTAGATTAGTTATTAGTTAAAACTTCCATAATCCTTTATTTGTGTTTTTACTTTTTACAGTGCAAGAGACTAGATTCTTGAAGTGGCACCAATCCCTGTAGAGACGATATCTTTTATACTATAACTTGCGACGTGTATACTTGCACAATTGCATAGCACTTATTACGCGCAACAAGTTTTTGGCGCCGTTGCTGGGGATTGGCAATAACGACTTTGTTTTTATTTTCTTGCACTTTCTTTTTATTTTTCTTGTTTAAAATTCAAAGGGCTAACAAACTTTAGTTTTGCATTGGTATATGACCAGGGCGAGACCGACTTCACCAGAATATCCCTTTGATCCAGAAATCGAACAAACCTTACAAAGACTTAGACGAAGGATAAGAGAAGCAATGGCAAATCAAGACGACAATATGAATCAAGATGTTTGAGCAGGAGGAGGAGTGATTCTTGCACAAAACAGAACTATTCGAGACTATCTTGAAGAAGATCTTGATGGACTTAACCCAGGAGTTGTCGCACCTGAAATTGAAGCCGACCACTTTGAGTTGAAACCGGTAATGTTTAATATGATCAACACAATAGGTCAATTTGGCGGCTCAACAACTGAAGATGCACGACAACATCTGAAATCTTTCCTCGAGATTTGCAACTCGTTCAAGATACACGGAGTCACCCCCGATGTTTTACGATTAAGATTATTCCCCTATTCACTGAGGGATAGGGCGAAAGCATGGTTGAATAATAGCATTCCTGCTGGATCCATAGCATCTTGGACTGAACTTTGTCGTGATTTCCTTGCTAGATTTAATCCTACAAATTTGACTGATAAGCTTCGTAATGACATTACTTCTTTTCGGCAGGCAGATGATGAATCCATGTACGAGGCTTGGGAGCGATATAGAGAACTTTTACACAAATGCCCCCTACACGGATTCCTGGTGTAGACTCAAGTAACAATGTTTTACAACGCCGTGAATACACCAACAAGGATGATGCTAGATGCCTCGGCAAATGGTATACTTCTAGATAAGTCGCCGGAAGAAGCAATGCAAATCTTAAACAGGTTGGCCAAGAATGATTATCAATTCCCATCCACTAGAAGAGGAGGAGTTAGACGCCAAGCCACAATACATGAACTAGGATCATCAGATTCAATTTCGGCACAATTGGCCACTTTAACCAAGATGGTCCAGAACATGCAAAAACCAAACAACACACATGAAGTCAAGGTAATGGATTCTTTTTGTGAGTTATGTGGTGATAACCATAATTCTTCAATGTATGCGAGAATCCGAATCCGACTTCTATGTGGGGAATTACAATCGGAACAACAATGTGATGTCCAATACATACAATCCAGCTTGGAAGAAGCACCCAAATTTTTCATGGAGTAATCCCAACAATGCTCTAAACCAAAACAATCAGAATGTACAAGCATCGGGATTCCAGCAGAATATGCCACGGCAACAGTTGCCACAAAGAACAACCGAAGACATCTAGTTCTTTGGAAAATTCTCTAAATGCTTTTATGATGAAAATCTTATATGGCTGAGAATAGTAATTTCATAAAAAGAACTGATGCTTTTATTAACAGGACCGAGATGAGATTGCAAAACCAAGAGGCGGCAATCAAATCATTGGAAATCAAGTCAGACAGTTTGCTCAAAATCTGAATACTAGACCACAAGGAGGTTTACCTAGCGATACTGAAGTCGCAAGAGGAACTGGCCATGAGCAATGTAAGGCAATCACCACTAGAAGTGGCCAACAACTTAAAGAGGCTCAAACCCGCTCATCAAACAAAACTCCACAAAAAGATTAAGATGAACCTAGCGGCAAAGCCTCAAATGCTGAACCAGGAATTGCCGCGGTAACCGGCAATAAGCATGCCTTGGCAACCGACGATGCCTCGGCAACTTGTGATAAGCATGCCTCGGCAACCCCAGTTGATAACGCCTCGGCAACTCCAGATGTCCCGGTAATGCCGTCAATCAGGTTTCAAACCAATGAAAGGATCGAAGATATCCGACTTCCACCACCATTCCCACAAAGGTTGAAGCGACAAAAGCAAGAATATCAATTCAAGAAGTTTCTTGATATCCTAAAGCAAGTCCACATCAACTTGCCACTGGTGGAAGCAATTGAACAAATGCCAAACTATGCCAAGTTTCTTAAAGACATTGTGTCCAAGAGAACAAGGCTAGGAGAGTTCGAAACAGTTGCCGCAACAGAAGGATGTATGGCAATGTTGCACAATCGTATGCCACCTAAGTTGAAGGATCCCGAAAGTTTCACAATACCCTGTTCTATTGGAAATCACTATGTCGGGAAAGCACTATGCGACCTTGGGGCTAGCATAAACTTGATGCCTAAATCGGTTTTCCAGAAACTAGGAACCGGGAAGGCAAGACCTACAACAGTCATGTTGCAGCTAGCCGACAGATCCTATGTGCATCCAAAGGGAAAAATCGAGGACATACTAGTAAAAGTTGATAAATTTATTTTTCCCGTTGACTTTATTGTTTTGGATTGTGAAGCAGATGAGCATGCACCTATCATTCTCGGGAGACCATTCCTAGCAACAGGGAGAACCTTGATCGACGTTGAAAAAGGAGAACCTTGATCGACGTTGAAAAGGGAGAACTCACAATGAGGGTGAATGACCAGCAGGTCAAACTAAATGTGTTCCAAACACTAAGGCATGCCGATGATCCAGAAGAATGCCAACTACTTCATGCCACGGCAGAGTTTAACTTCGGTGAGGAATTTAGTTGCCTCGGCAACTACATTGCCGATCAAGAGGAACCTGAGGAGTATGAAGAACCGGTCGATGAGGAACAACAAGAAGAGGCAAATTGGCTAGTCAACTGACCAGGTACATACTTTGAACCACTGGATTACTCAGGTAAGGAAGGTAAACTCGAAAAACCCTCTATTGAACAACCACCGACTCTTGAGTTGAAACAATTGCCAGAGCAGCTAAAATATGCATATTTAGGAACCGATAATACATTGCCTGTAATTATTTCTTCTAAGTTATAGCCTGAGCAGGAAAAGAAGCTGATCAAGATGTTGAAGCTACACAAAAAGACAATAGGGTGGACAATTGCCGACTTGAAGGGAATTAGCCCGGCAGTGTGCATGCACAAGATTCTGTTGGAAGATGATCACAAAACTTCAATTGAGGCCCAGAGGAGACTGAATCATGCCATGAAAGGGGTTGTAATGAAAGAAATCATTAAGTGGCTTGACGTCGGCATTATATACCCTATCTCTGATAGTACATGGGTAAGTCCGGTACAATGTGTACCGAAAAAGGGAGGTATAACGGTGGTAAGTAATGAAAACAATGAACTCATTCCAACCAGGACTATGACCGGTTGGAGGGTTTGTATGGATTATCGAAAGCTAAACAAAGCCACTAGGAAAGATCACTTCCCATTACCCTTTATTGATCAAATACTTGACCGTCTTGCAGGTAAACCCTTTTATTGTTTTCTTGATGGTTATTCAGGTTACAATCAAATTGCCATAGCACCAGAAGATCAAGAAAAGACAACCTTCACATGCCCATACGGTACTTATGCCTTCCGAAGGATGCCATTCGGATTGTGTAACGCCTCGGCAACCTTCCAAAGATGCATGATGGCGCTCTTTTCAGACATGGTCGAAGACTTCCTTGAGATCTTCATGGATGATTTTTCTATTTTTGGTAATGACTTCGACAGCTGCCTCGACAATTTAGAGATGGTGTTAGCAAGATGCGAAGAAACGGATTTAGTCCTCAATTGGGAGAAATGCCACTTTATGGTAGATGAAGGAATAGTGCTCGGCCACAAGATTTCATCCAAGGGAATTGAAGTAGACAAAGCCAAGGTGGACGTGATCGAGAGATTATCCCCACCAAGTTCGGCTAAAGGAATTAGAAGTTTTCTCGGACATGCAGGTTTTTACAGGAGGTTCATTCATAATTTTTCTAAAATCACTAAACCCTTGTGTAATCTGCTTGAACAGGATAAAGTCTTCGATTTTGATGATTCTTGCACCCCAAGCATTGAAACCCTAAAGAAAAAAGGCTTACCTCGGCACCCATTACGTTCCACCAGATTGGACGCTACCTTTTGAGCTCATGTGTGATGCAAGTGATTTCGCGGTAGGAGCAAGTCCTAGGCCAACGCCGCAGTAAGACCTTCCATGTGATATACTACGCTAGTAAAACTCTTAACAGTGCTCAAGTGAATTACACAACAACGGAGAAAGAGTTACTAGCTGTAGTTTGACAAGTTCTGATCCTATTTAATTGGTACAAAGGTAATTGTTCATACGGACCATTCGGCAATCAAATACTTATTTGCTAAAAATGATGCTAAACCTCGTTTGATTCGTTGGATATTACTTTTACAAGAATTTGATATTGAAATTAAGGACAGGAAAGGAACAGAAAATCAAGTGGCCGATCACTTATCACGTTTGGAACGCAATAGGGAGGAGGACGCGGATCTAGAGATATGCGATGTATTCCCGGATGAACAAATTTTAGTTGCCTCAGCAACCCTTGACGCCTCGGTAACCCTTGACGCCTCGGCAACCCTCGACACCTCGGCAACCATGGATGCATACGCCTCGGCAACTCGACGCCGCAAATAGTCTTTGACGCGCGCGCCGCCTCGACAATCTTGGGAGTAGTCGCCACGGCAGCACATGCCTCGGCAATACCCTGGTACACAGATTTAGTTAATTTCCTTGTTTGTGGTATTTTTCCTTATGGCATTACTCACCAAGGGAAGAAGCGGTTCCTCCATGATGCTAAGCATTGCTTTTGGGATGAGCCTCTTTTCTTTAAACAATGTGCATATCAGGTTATACGTCGATGTGTCCCTGAAGAAGAGCAACAGAATGTACTCCGGCAATGCCGTTCTTCACCCTATGGAGGACATTTTGGAGAACTCGTACATGACCAAAGTTTTGCAATACGGTTTGTATTGGCCAACATTGTACAAAGATGCCCAAGACTTTTACAAGCAATGTGATCATTGCCAGAGGACGGGCAATATCTCTAGACGACATGAGATGCCGCTCCAGAACGTCATCGAGGTGGAATTGTTCGATGTATAGGGGATCGATTTTATGGGACCTTTCCCATCTTCATTCGGCAACCTCTACATTCTACTTGCCGTTGACTACGTGTCTAAATGGGTTGAGGCAGCTGCAGTTCCCAACAACGATTCCAAGATCATGCAACGATTCTTGCAGAAAAACATATTTACACGGTTTTGGATGCCGAGAGCAATTATCAGCGACGATGGCAAGCATTTTGACCATAGACTAATTGCCAAGATGTTGCAACTCTTCGGCATATCACACAAGATCGCCACGACATATCACCCACAAACCAACGGGCAAGCGAAATTTCAACCGGGTTGAAGGGAATACTCGAGAAAGTTGTAAATCCCTCAAGGATGGATTGGTCATTAAGACTAGATGACGCACTTTGGGCATATCGCACTGCATTCAAAACACCCTTAGGTATGTCCCCCTTCCGACTTGTCTATGGTAAAACATGCTATCTACCGGTGGAAATCGAGCACAAGGCGTACTGGGCAATCAAGACCATGAATATGGATTGGGAAAGTGCGGAAAAAAAGCGCTTGATGGATCTCAATGAGATAGAAGAATTTCGTGCACTCGCCTATAACAATGCACGAATCTACAAGGAGAAAACAAAGCGATGGCACGACAAGAAACTATTGCCCACGACAATTCACGCCAGAGCAACTAGTTCTCCTATTCAATTCTCGGCTAAAACTTTTCCCGGGAAAGCTGAAATCAAGATGTTCGGGACCATTTGAAGTTGTCAAACCATTCTCCCATGGTACCGTGATAATCAAGTCCATCTCTGACAACCATGAATTCAAAGTTAATGGACAAAGATTGAAGCACTACAATGGGTCCCATGTGGAACGTAACAAGGAAGTGGTCAACTTAGGAGATGCATGAGCATGCTCTCCCTTTTGATATTTTTATTTTTATTTTTATTTTTTCGATTAATTAGTTATTATTATATTTTTGTCGATTTTTTTTATTTTTTTCTTTATTTTTTTTCCTTTTCGATTAATAGTAGTTTTTAGGATAAATTTTTTTTATTTAAGTTTAATAATCCTATTACACATCTTTATTTATTTTCTCTATTAGTTTATATTTAATTTTAATCCTTATTTGATTTGTCTTTGAATTGTAGGAAAAGAAGT